>CM068379.1:77239735-78559735 GCA_034770075.1 Aralia elata | reverse complement strand
TCACTATAGAAATTTGTTAATGAATTGAATATATACAAGGAAGTCATGAAAGATTTGAACACATTTCCCTTTGCATAGAGTAATACTCCCTGCCTCCCATAATAATAATAGACTTTTTAGAAAAAAAGAAATGTTTCGATTTATTTGTCATTTGTATTTTTTTTAAAAGAATAAATTATTTATTTTTCTATATTATCTTTAAAATCTCTTATTTTCAAGAAATTCTCTCTTATATTAGTAGTTTCTAACTTTACATAAAGGAGTAATAATAAAATTTAGAAAAATTTCAATTATCAAAGGATATTATTAAATGACTTTCTTCATCTAAACCGACTATTATTATGAGGAGTATATCTATGTACACATCTAAATTGTATATCTAAAAACACGCCTAAGTATAAAACAATAATAAAATATTTCTCACTCCTCTGCTCCTCCGATAGGATAGGCGTACCTCCCGACTCTTTTGACTTTGTTCATTTTAAACCTTGTGCATAATAGGCAGTTGTAATGTGCGCTGAAATCATCGGGCGCACACTGTACTTTACCAACTATGCTTACTAAGAAATCAACCATACCTGAAAATCACTTCTCACTACAACTCGGGCCAAACCCCTTGGATTTAACTTAAGCACCAACCTATTTAGTTTTCTTCTAATAAACTATATGGGCCAATTCTAAAAACTAGCATTTTATAGCTCATCAACAACAATGTGCACCCTAAGCTCCTAATATGAACACAAGAAAACTAACTAGGTTGAGTGTTAGTTTTCAGAGAAATATCATGTCATCAGTAATTGGTTGAAATGCAAAATAATTGATGGAAATAGTCATCCAATTCGTAAAACTTCATTATCAAAATGATGGTCTGCATTAACATTTAATGGGGTGGGGTCTACACGGAAAAGAAAAGGAAAAGAACTGAAAAATAACAGCAACTTGTGAGTTGCGAGGAAGTTCCTGTTTCTCTTTTTCCTTTTCTTTTTATGAAAACACCAAAACATAATACAATCCCCTCCCCCATTAATGACCTCCCCCATTAATAACCCAAAAGGGCGCAGCTACATATTACTACACAAAAAGAGTCTTGATGTTTTAAAGGCCGCATTTCCATATATCTAGGTTGGATATATAGCAAACAGAACCATCAGTTCAACCTTGAATCCATTTTCTTGATGGCCTTTTCTATTGCTGGTACATTCTTCTTGAAGGACGACCACTGCTCAGCTGTCAAGCTTATTCCTGTGGAGGCAACAGAGCACAGGCCTTGCATATGTAAGAGAATTAACAATATAAAAGAAAGAACGATAATTATACCAGGAATTTAAGCTTCAATATAAGCTCAACTGTTTTAAGATGAGCAATACTTGCTCAACTGCTCGACATATCTATACTTGGTTAAAACAAATAGTCCAAGATGACCAGGCTCTTTCTCACAGCCTCAACCCACATCCTGGCCTAAAACAAGTAAGAAACATAAAAGGACCAACAAAACAAGGAAAAAACAACTAAAAAAATTATGTAGGCATTGGCCTATGACACAGTCCATAACCCACCATAACTCAACCAAAACGACTTAATTTCAAAAAAAGGTCAAGGAATATAGATGGAGAGGGGGAGGAGGGGTGTTTGGAGTGAATATTTACATAGTATATAGGATTTGCCATTGGAAAGGCCGTTGTGTGATAAAGGTCAACCAACTAAACATAGTGGGGTAAGATTGTAAGATGTTCTCTTAAGTAGCACAATTGTAACATCAGTGACATTTTAAACTAGAACACCTCAATTTAGAAACATGGATACCTATTTCTTGGCGAAATTGCACAACCAAGAAGATTGGCTGAATCATGTGAAACCTTCAGATCAAGTGATTATTGGGGATGGTTATTTCTGGTTTTAGTAGATACTATGCTCTCTTTTTCGTCATATTGAGTGCTTAAGACCATCTCATATTGCTTAAAAGCATTCATGCAATAAAATTTCATATTCGTGTCATCCAACTAAGCACATTCGAAAGATAAGGCAACTTAGATCCGTTAAACAACTGTTAAACTCTTGAAGGAATTTGGATAACAAGAAGTCACCACAGCCAATGCCATGCAGATGAAGATTGGAGACTTTAAGAAATTCATAGCATATAGACTGTGCAAGTGCAAATTTACATCATATATCGATCCAAGATGGACCATTCAGCAAAACCAGTAGCAGGAACGAGTATGAAGCTGATAACTGCTTGATACGGGTATTAAATTCCAAGAGACCAGATATACACTTAAGGCAAGAGGGAAATTTTGCTTTCACTTCAAAGATTTTGCACCCAAGTCATACAAAACACTAGATCGGTAAATCACAAATTCCATTCACCAATGACAATTTGAATTTCACAAAAAGGAGAAGATGGAATAAGTTAAACATGAATTACAAGGCCGTTAAGTTTCAGGCCCAAAGAACATGACAATTTGGATAGACTATTGAAGTATATATAAGGTCTAAAACTCTCAATGAAAATTTGAGTACCTATACATCTTAACCATTAGAACAAACCCAACTCTAACAGGCTAACAGCTAAACAAAATAGTCTAGTAACTATTTCATCATTACTTTAACTCCTTGAACCAAAAAGAAAGTATCACACTTCAATACACAGGTCTATATATCTTGCTAAAAACACAACTCCAGAAATATAAGAATGATATAAGTAAAATATAAAGTGAATGATACCTTTAGAAGTAGGGAGCTCTTTGCCATCTTTTTTATAGTACTCCCTTATTGACACCAAAGTCTTCCCTTTAAAATCAGTAACGGTCACCCTCCTCTTATCAGTTAGCTACACCACAAATAAAGAAACAATTCATAATCAAACCAAAAAGTAAAAATTCATTTTACTAAAACACTTATAAACCATTTAATCTCTCACTTAAATTCATGAATGGGAACATAGAAAAACACAGAAATATGTATTAATAACATAAACCAGTGCATAAAGGTGTATACTCTCAAATTTCAATAATTTCCTCTGGTTCAATTCTAATACTCTACGAAAAATATAAAATGTTGAATCGAATCTAAACTTACACGACAAATGATGAGATCGCCATCATCGTCGTACTCTTTTGCGCCGCCTCTCTTTCTCTTTCTCTGTTCCTCTTCGTCATCTTCTTCTTCAGGCTCTTCTTCCTCCGCTTGTTGCGCTGCTTCGGCTGCTTCGGCTTTGGATTGCAGGTCGGCGAGGTAGGATTCGACTACTTTCCTGACGAATTGCTTGCGCTCCGTTGGGGAGAGGTCGAGCCCTAGCTTTTCCGACGCCATTTTCCGGACCTTGTACTCAGTTGTTTCCTCCATGTTGGAGTTTTTTAAGATCTCTACCACTGTTTCTTCGATTTTCTGCTGTAGTTTCGGTGAATCAGCCATGGTTTTCTTTAGTTTTCTTCTTTCTCTCTCGGAAAATTTATTGTAAGGTTTTAAGCTAAGCTCAATAGGACAAACAGAATCTAACTTTCTAATTTTAACCCTCAAGAAAGGCTATAACACTACACCTCAAAAATCTAGAACTACCATTTTATTTTAAATTTACTGTTACTATAAGGTTGACTTGAGGCATAAAATCTAACATTTTATACAAGTAATGCTAATGATTTATTTTAATTTTTTTAACAAAGTCCTGGACTAAAAATATAAAATAACTCCCGTATCAATAAATGAGTCCAATTACAAAAAATATTAGAACTGATCAGATATTTTCTCTAATCTTGAAACATATAGATTTTAAAAAAATATAAAAATATACCGAGTTGAGTCGTTAAACGTGAGTAATGAAAAAAAAAATGTTAACCCCACACTCAAATTTAAATATATTTATTTTCATCAATAACGCATATCAAATTTCATCTACAGAGAAATCATAAAAAAACATAAAAATAAAATTCGTAGAATGTGAAAATTCCAAATTATGAGAACATGACTCCATAAATTGACAAAAAATTCAAACTAAGAGAAATAAAACCCCTAAAGATGTCCCATAAATGAGAACAAAAATAACCAAAGGAAAGAAAGTAAATAACACTTGGGGAATGGTCTAAAAAATTTTAGTATAGACAAGAGACCCTCGCGGATCTAAAAATATGGAGGTTAAGATTTGTTGTATAGAGAAAAGAAAAAGAGATACTTTTCTTCTCATATATTTGATATACTCCGGTAACACTAAAGTTTTATTTATTTGTTAATTGTTTTTACTTTTTTGCAAATATGATGCTATTTTTTTATTTTTTATTTTTTTTTTGGCTAAGTTATGTTAAGGTTTATTGATGAAACATCTTAAACCTTTTTCTTTTCTTGGTTTATGTTAAGTTATGTTAAGGTTTTTTTTTTTGTTTTTTTTTGGGTTTTTTTTCTTGGCTTATTGGTTTTTTCTTTTCTTTTCTTAAACCACATTTTGGATTTTATGGATCATTTTAAAATATATTCAAGTATTCTTTGTGTCCAACGTACAAATCATTGATACAAAGTGTTTGTAAGTATTTTGCGTGAAAATATAATTTTGGGAGAAGATAAAATTTAATGTTTTTGAAGGTGCTTGTATATTTAAACTTATCAAAAAAGAATTACACAGTGATCTTGGAAATTATTTACCAATGCTATTTTGACTTTTACATGAAAGATTTCTCTTCATAAATCTTCTGAGGTAGTTCAGATTTTGGGGAGGGTGGGGGAAAGGGCAGTCAAAAAATTTCCAACAAATGGGTAGTATTTATAAGGGTTAAGGAATCAATATATCATTTCCTCCATCTCTTCTTCCTCTAGTACATTCCTTTACAAGTTTGCACTATTTGACATAACACAAATAATAATTTGAGAACAGCAAATGTTGAGATCTGAATACAATTTCAGAAGATGGAATACAGCACAAACCAACCGAACATTTTCTGATTTTCTTGCTAGGTTAGCAAGCAGTACAGAATAAATTTGAAGAGAATATATATATATAAAGTGTAATTCCTGTAAAATCTGGATTCACCCAATGACCTAAATAGCAACATTTTTCACCCTCCAACGGATTTTTTGGCTAGTGACTATCCATATGGAACTTGCAGCATGCATACAACTTCATTTCTTGAATTTTTTGGGTCCCTGCTTTTTCTTGCTGCAAGAATTGACATAATGAAGAGATACTTCATTAATAAAATTATTCATATTTCCAGAGTTGTTCTCCAAAGTGTATCAGCCAAGATCAGAAAAATATATGGACATCAACTTGGGGGTGGCAGACAAGTCTTTAACAAAAGTGAGAACAACAGTATTATAAAAAATAAAAAAACACACTTCAATTTATACTTATTCACAATAAAACAAGATTTTGAATCAATATACTAATTACTATAACATCAAACTCAAAAATCAGAATAATCAAGTTCACTCAATTGATTGAAGCTAAGCATTAGATTCAATCTGCAGTAAATAAACGCCCTTTAACTTCTGATGATTTATCAACATCTTTCTGACAAAAAGGGTGGCAACAATCTGCAGTATAAATTTGTACTTCGATTAAGGCTGCTCAAGCTTTTTTCAGCTTACAAGAATAATAATCAAAGTTTAGAAGCAATGACTTATTATTTATTCAGTAGAGATTTAACACTAGCAGCAGCACCTTCACAAGACTATATATCAACCAGATCTTATTAGAGAGTATATCATCGAAGATGAATCTAGAACATCATTACGCATACAACTAAAGATCGGCTCACAATCAGAAAGCTAGCTGCACCTTTCTGTTGGTGATGTAACAACGCAGAATGATCTAGTGCTTCTCATAAACAGACTAATAATATAACCAACCACAGCTGCAACTTTGATGGCTCCAAAACAATAAAGAAATTTTTCCAGAATAAAGATGCTAGTGAATTGTTTAGAAGATGCAAACTATCAAACAAAAATAAAAACAAAATCCATGGCATGAATTGTAAAAAGTGAATGCCCAGATTACTTTCTTAATAGACTCGAGTATAAAAACTTAATGCAAACTTAACATGTCAGGCTGGGTGCTGTGATTGAGGGCCAGAATTGGAATATACAAATGCGGAAGCCTGTGAATTTTATCATTCGAATGTTCCTTCACTCACTAGTCATTCGTAAACAATGCATAATCTTCGTACCAAGGCAATCATGCCCAACTAATTCCCAGACATACTATGATAATTTCGGTGAAGGATAGTGGAGTTGCTCAATGATTCAATTACGTAAACATAGAAATCAAATTTGGAGAATTTAAAATGGAAGGCAGTAAAGAGGAAATACTTAACTCTACCTTGATTGAGGTTCATCGCTGGCCCGCATGGAAGCTGCTTTCTCCACCCTCCCAAAGCCAGCAACCTCATCCATGCTTTGCCCTTGTCGTCTATACCTTCCACCAGAAGCCACAAACTCTGGACAAGGTCTGTATGCCTTTATAGGCCACCATCCAAAGCCTGGGACTGTAGCAATCCCACCTTGAATCCTTCCCTCACCATTACACCCCCTCTCAATTTCGTCTTTCCCACATGCCTTACAACCACTGTAGACAATTTGGTTTCCAGAATATAAATAAGCATTCACTTTAAGCCATATCATCAATCAATAACAAGAGTAGAGCAGATCTTCGTTTATGATAAGTACATTAGAACAAGTTACCACATAACAATAGCAACAACTTTTTGAATGGGTAATGCAAGGGGTCTTAAATTTTTTTTGTCTCAAATGACGTGTCATTTAATAATTTAATGATACTTTACGGCATAACCAATTACAAGATATGTAATCAAATAACGTAAAGATGACACATCATTTGAGACACTTTTCTGATCAAAAATTTGATATCCCTAGTGTTACCCTTTTTGTATACCTTCATTTAAGTGATAACTGTATAAACAGACTTCAGTGGCAAGATGTTTCACTAATCAATTGGAAGGGCGTAATAAGCTGAGTTGAGCTAAGTAGTAGTATTAGCCATTAGGTTATTTGAATTTGGCAAGCTTGAACATAGGCCCGTAGCAATTTCGCCCAGCCCAATGGGGACCCGACCAACCCGACTGTGACGATATGGATTTGGGGACAATTAAACGGGGCAAATCAGGCATGGGAAAGACTTGCAATGATCGAGAATGGGACTTAGGCAACCCGCCCCACCTCGACTAGCTGTTATATACAAAATCAATTTTTTACATGATAATTGGTTAGAGAGTTAAGAGTGCTTGGGGACTTGGAGCGATGATGTTTGTAATGCACTAATATTTATGTATTATAGTCTTTAGATGAACTTTTCAATTAAGCTGTATTATGCCTTTTGAAGACTACAACTTTGTTGGTTTGTAGTGGATGTTGATTTGAAAATAAGTTGTTCTTGCTTTTGGATAATTATATGTATACCATATCTAGCAATTGGGTTTGAATAATGTACTGTGAATACTTTCATTCTAAGGATTTCCCATTTACAGCCTTCCAAAAATTGCTCAGTTATCACCTAATCCTATCCTTAAAGCATTTTTCTACCAAGTGCTTATCTCACCCTCCTAATTTTCTAATGGTACCTATAAACAGCCCGCACTTCCCAAACTAAGCTAGCAACTCAACTCAACAAACTCAATTTACTAAGAATGTTTGAAAACAAAAATCAAACTGTTTGAAAAATTAAAAATTAATAATAAAGTAAATATCTACCCCTTGAGGCCTGGTACTGGTAGTTACCTACCACAACTCAACCCATAAAGATAAAATAAATAGATAAACTGCATTTGCAGAAGTTGGGTGATAACCGTAAAAATATGGATACCTGAGAGGAAAAGGCGGGTCGGATTCGGATTGAGACGCACTTCCTTCGTCTTCAATAACCGGAGTTGGAGATGATGATGAAGAAGAAGAAGAGCAGCGGAGGTTGAAGGAAGATTTAGAGAGAGATGTTTGGGAACATGGGTGTTGTTTTGGTACTAACAACAACTGGTGAGGTACTACTGAGATAATAATGGCTGTGGTGGTCATGGTGCCTCTCCCTTCTCTGGGTATGTATGTTTGTTTTTGTGGATGATATTAAATACTCCTTTCACTATCATCCCTCCCCCTTGTTTAATACAGAACGAACAATTCTCCGTCAGAAAACAAGATGACGCCCAAAAATTAAAAATGACTAAAAGACAAATTGCACCCCAAACTTTACTCATATGTTGACTTTTGACTCCAAACTGAAAAACGTATCTAAGTGCACCCTAAACTTTATATATGCGTAACAAAATGCACCCTCCATACATTTAGCCGGTCAAAAGTGACCGGCTAAGGCACTGGGGTCAAAAGTCAACAAGTTTGGGGTGCAATTTGTCTTTTAGTCTAATAATAATAATAATAATAATAATAATAACAGTAATAATAACAATAATAATAATAATAATAACAATAATAATAATAATAATAATACCGATAATAATAATAATAATACTAATAAGAATACCGATAATAATAATAATATTTATAATTTTTATATTTTATAATTTCCTTAATTATATTTGCTAATAATAATATCAAAACTCATTTGATATTAATTATAAAAATCAATTATTGGATACAAATAATGATACAATGCATTATTTGTTATAATAATAATAATAATACCGACAACAACAACAACAACAATAATAAGAATAATAATAATAATAAAAATAATAATAATAATAATAATAAAAATAAAAAAAATAATAATAATAATAATAATAATACCGACAATAATAATAATAATAACAATAATAATAATAATACTAATAATAATACAGATAATAATAATATTTATAATTTTTATATTTTATAATTTTTTTAATTATATTTGCTAATAATTACATCAAAACTCATTTAATAATAATTATAAAAATTAATTATTGGATACAAATAACAAATAATGATACAATGCACAATGATACAATGCACAGTGACTTGGAGGTTGGGGTAAAAATCAATTGATACAAATAATGCATTGTATCATTATTTGTATCCAATAATTGATTTTTATAATTAATATCAAATGAGTTTTGATATAATTATTAGCAAATATAATTAAGGAAATTATAAAATATAAAAATTATAAATATTATTATTATCTGTATTATTATTATTATCGGTATTATTATTATTATTATTATCGGTATTATAATTATTATTATTATTAACGTTGTTATTATTATTATTATTATTATTATTATTATTATTATCGGTGTTATTATTATACTAAAAGACAAATTGCACCCCAAACTTGTTGACTTTTGACCCCAGTGTCTTAGCCGGTCACTTTTGACCGGCTAAATGTATGGAGGGTGCATTTTGTTACGCATATATGAAGTTTAGGGTGCACTTAGATACGTTTTTTAGTTTGGGGTCAAAAGTCAACATATGGGTAAAGTTTGGGGTGCAACTTGTCTTTTAGTCATTAAAAATTCATTTGAGACCCCTGTATATTAGTATTACTCAAATTTATAAATCCTGAAAAATGCTTTTACACACCGAATATTTTACAGCTGATTTTTTTATATATTATTAATATATTATAAACAAGTCGCAAATTTTTAATGTTTAAAATCAATATTATTTATTTAAATTTTAAAAGAGTACAACTATGTATTACAATTACAAAACGTTTCAATACATGAAATTTGATTTAATTATCAGAGAACTTCATTTATTACACGTCTCTCCAAAAAAATTATCACTAATATTTATTCACGACAATCAAAAAATTCTAACCTAAACATTAACAAAATATATCATTTTCCATTTTAGAAACAATATTTTTGTAATTATTTATAAAATTTTCAAATATGTACAACTAAATTGACTAAATCAAATGAATGTGCATGAATTTTAGCATGTTAAAATGTGACTCTTTTTGTTGAAAGGAGTAAGAGGATGCACTCATACTCATCATAAACACAAGGATGGACCAATCATTAGCAAAAGGCGTATCCCTAGCGGGTGATGCCCAAAAATCCAGAACAGTTTGAACAGTATAAAAAGGCATCTCAGAATTTGAATAATTGGATAATTTTTTCACCTCATATTCTTAATAAAGTATTACTACCAACTAGTTGTGACACGGACACCCAAATTATAACCATTACGACCTCCATTCAAAAAAAAAAAAAATAAGATCAAGTCCAGGAACGGAGGGAATTCGTGTATAACCAAACTGTTCAGGAAATGTTCACACCTACTTTTCCCAATTTCAGAACCCTCGAGTCAATTTTGACAAACATTTTGTAAGATCATCAGATCCGATGAGAAAAACTTTGTTCCTGTAACATGTATATAAACATGACCAATAGAGGGCAGACAGAAAGAGATGAGGGTTAAAGGGGGAGCAGAACTGAAACAGGCAGCCTTCACATCACCAAAAGAGCCAAAACTGAGGTTGGGTAAAAATTAAAATAACATATATTCCAAAGAAACAATGCCTGAATTTCTAAATCATTCCCTCCTAATATCATCAGCCAAGACTATACCATTTTGTAGTTGCTAAATATTTCCATCCTTGTCTCTCCTCTTACTTCTTAGCCCAATATCATTTGTTGTTCTGCCCCTCCATGGATGAGCATCACAGAGCTGTGATGATGTACCATGTACCACCGTCCATTGTGAAACTCAAAAGCATTAGTCACATTGAATGGTCCTGTCTCCATGTCAACATAGGCTTGCATGGTAACCCAAGCCATATCAGTAAGTACCCGAGCCCGCACATCTCGAATCTGGAAATCAACACCTTCCTCCCAATTAAAAGCAAGCTGCCAGCTCTCCATGACTGCATTATAACTGGTATAGAAAGAAATTGAAAATTATGAAATAAAAACTTGGCTCATTTTAAAACATACTCAATCGTGGAATGTGAACAATTATACTTCATTATAGAGATAAATACTAACATCTAATAGAAAAATTAGGATAACTTAATACCGAGATTTGCGAGGGTAAGAAGAGATGCGCAACCCTTGTATCACAAAAGATCAACAGTGTCAAACTCCAGTTTCAAATAATCCAACCATGGTAACAAGAAGCAAATGATTACCCTCATTTCTAAGGAAACCACGACAACAATTTATACGGATAAGAGAGAGACAGAAAGTTTGCCCAATTAACAATACTCTGGTGAGTTTTGCAAAGTTACACAACTATCTAGTAAAACCACATTCCTCTCTAAGGTGAATGAAAGCATAGAAGCAAGCTCCTACACACAGAGTGAACTTAATCCCATAGTGTATCATGAACATCAGAACATATCACTGCAATCTTAATGTAGGGCAGTAGAGGTTGTTCTTATTTTACCAGAGGATTATGAGTGAGCTTCTGCAGATTGGATTTTCTCCCGATATAAAAGAAAATATAGGCTCAAGTCTTTTCAGAACTATCGCCCCAAAAAAATAAAACTTGGGATAGCTGGATAGGCCTGGTTCCTGGCATAACATATTGTGAAATCACCTTTCCTATTCTTTCCACGGACCCCTCTACTAAGAAAATGCTCACTTCTTAAAATATCCTATATACATGGACGGAAACTGGGAAGGGTCAGATTCATCCGAGTGGGAGCAAGAGTAGCAATACAGTTTATGCTAACACAGCAGGTATAGTAGGCAAATAATACAAAAGGAAAAGGTGTTATCAAATTAGAAATTTTAGCACTTCTTCATAACTAACTTCCTACTTGAACAAAATTTCTCCTTTTTTACATTCATATGCATTAGAAGAGTCAAGATTACCTGCACACACCTTTACTTCTAGAACTCGGTACTATTTTAACAAAATCAAAAGTTTGTCAAACATATATGTGTGTGTGCGTGTGTGTGTGTGTGTATATATATATAGATATAGATATATATATATATATATGTAGAGAGAGAGAGAGAGAAGAGAGTAAATGGGAGCTACACTACCCCTCGAAAGGAAATTTTTAAGCAGTCCTACATGGAGGGTAACATAGACAACCAAAATGCACATATCATTCTGATCTTTTACAACCATCTAGCACACTTTGCCTAATAGAACTTCTATTTTAATCAATTTTTTAATGTTTCAAATATAATAAAGGCATCACTTGTTGTCAACATTTCAAACTTCAACCATACTTCCACCGCCCAGTAGCTGACCCAATAAAGACCTTTCACTCTATTAATTTCAATTCTCAATAGAATGCAAGAAACAGCATATATGTGGCTCAAATTCAACCTAATTACTCAAGGAATTATATGCAAGGATTTTTAATTCTATTCAACTTTTTAACGGCCATTGAAGCAGATTGCCCGCTATAGTGACAAGCATCTATAAATGACTCAAAATATGGGAATAACACATGAACTAATGTAATTTAGCAGTTTATAAACTTTGGAACTCTTTTTTTTTTTTAATACACTTTCTAGAAGTACTTTCGAGTTTTTGCCATTGAAAGTGATATCTTTTAAGAAATAGATTAAAGAAAGTGTAAGAAACATAACAAAAATAAAAAATAAAAAAATTCTCGATCACACGCAAACAAAAAGGACACAATAGAATAAGGAATATGAAAAAGGTAAAAAGCTAGCATTAGCTTTTCATACCACAATATAGAATGGTAACAAACATACAAAATACTCACTACCAGATAAAAGGAACATACCCTGAAAAGAGCTCTCCTGAGGCATGAACACATTTCACATAATCGGCATTGAACCAAAGTAGACCCATTGCAGGAAGTTGTCGCTCTCTAATGATGTTAAAGAACTCCGCATTGATACTCAAAATGGCCCTAGTAGCTGCATAGTAAGCCTTCCATCCATTAACTGGTGTCACACTATCCTGTTCCAATGTGAAATCCTGGAAGCACAGGTAGGAATATAGAAGGTAATGCCTCATAAACTTAAAATAAGAAGAGTATAAACAACCTCAGAAAGTAATAGCACAATTTTTTTAAAAAAAATACTTTACAGAAGCACCAAGACAAGCGTCAAGCAAGATGAAAACAACATATACAATAAAAACATTAAGTGTTCGCAAAATAAGACATGCCTACAGTTGGGAAAAATAAGGACAGGCGATATGCTACCAATTACAGACAA
Source organism: Aralia elata (assembly GCA_034770075.1). Taxonomy (NCBI): domain Eukaryota; kingdom Viridiplantae; phylum Streptophyta; class Magnoliopsida; order Apiales; family Araliaceae; genus Aralia; species Aralia elata. The sequence continues at coordinate 78,546,650 of CM068379.1, read as the reverse complement.
AACATTTCAATATTCATCTTATTAACAACTACCCAAACAAAGCCTGCAATCATAAAACAGTTGACATTAAAATATTAGATATTAGTTTCATTTAGAATGTGCCAACTCTGTATTTCAGTAAGTGACTGAGAAGTGAGAACTTGCTTCGGAAGGTGTAAAAATATGAGACTTTCGATGAATGCTTTCCTCATGTCAACACCTTCGAAGATCAATGGTAATAACACCAAGCACTTTCTCGACTGTGGGAGAGGGGTGGGGGGGAGGAAATGCCTCTGCCATTGGTTTAATTGACTAAAAGAACAAGTGAATCAGCAGATCCACAATTTGTGAGACTGAGAATGCCTCTGCTCAGAACCCAAATTTAATTAATGAGTGAAAAAGTAAAATTCTGTGCAATTATAGAATTTACAACAGTAACCTCTATTTTGATCTACTTAAATGCTTTCAACTGCAGTTCAAGACTTCTTGTTCTCAAATAGAATGCCTGCAATCTCCCTTCAAGTTAGAGAAGATTGCAGAATTACAACCAAATCAACTGAAACTAGTCAAATGGAAATCATGCCTTGTGGACTTGTTGAACTACTGAAAAATTGAAGAAAATACCATTTAGAAGAAAATTTTATTTTCCTAAATTTTCTAGTGCATAAAAGATGGTACAAAGGTGCTACTTGTTCAGCAAGACAGAGATTTTGAGGATGCCCCAAAAACATTAAAAAAAAAAAAGGGTGTTAATAAAGAATTTTGGACAGAAGGAAAAGATACTTGAATTTTTTGGTAAGTTTAGAAAAGCTACTTGATTTTGAATACCAAAGAATCGGATTGGTTTTAACTTTTAAATGCTATTCACATTTGCTGTGATGTTTGTCTCCCTCTACTTTTGAAATGAACTTTAGTTTGACAAAAAATTCAAATTCAGGTCAAAACAATATCCGACATTGTAGTCATCCCCAATTTGCTGTCACATACCTGCACCCACATCCATGACTCAACAGCATTGTCATTTAATGTCCTAAACCTTTGAGGTACACCCGCCGCCATTTTTCAGCATGACAGACTACTTTCCAACTGCATTCCAAATATAAAAAGCATCCAACATGATAACTAATAGGGACTCAGGACAGTGATTACTATCCCGGAGGAGGGAGATACAGATGACCTGCGGAATAAAATGAGACAAATGGAGGAAACCATCCAATCTATGAAGGGCATAGGGTCCCTCGGCAGGGTTAATTATTCAGATTTATGTGTCTTCCCCGGAGCCAGATTACCCGGAGAGAAAATTTAAAAATCCCCGAGTTTGAAAAATACAATGGAAAGGGAGACCCCTACACACACTTGAAAATATACATTGGAGAGCTCGGGTTCTTATGCCGAGGATGAAGGGTTGAGAATGCAACTGTTCCAGAAAAGCTTAACGGGGGAGGCAAAGAATCTGGGTTTTTATGCCCGCCTTGATAACGCCCGAATCCACAACTGGGAGGAACTGGCCCATACCTTCTTAACCCAATACAGCTTTCAGGCCCAAATGGCCCCTGACAGGTACCAAATGGCAAAGGTTAAGAAGCAACCTAGGGAATCCTTCAGGGAATATGCGCAACGATGGAGGGGCATGGCCGCACAGGTGAACCCCCCGATGAGCGAATCGGAGATGGTGATGACTTTTGTAGACATTCAGGAGGCACCGTATTATGAACGAGTCATTTCGGGGATTGGAAGACCCTTTGCTGAAATGATTAAACATAATTTTGCACCTCTAGTTTCTCTCTCTTTTGAAGCAAGTATATTCATTTCTCTTTCATAGTTTTCATGCAAAATAACATAGACACTGCTAAAGCCCCCAAAAAGTCCAAGTTCAAAATCTTGCACATTTCCGTGTCAAATAATATTAGCTATAACTTTACATACAGTTTAGTTGCAAATATTGATCCTATATCCAATGCTCAAGTTCACCATTCTCCAACTTACATATGTAGCATTTAAACCACATAAATAGCAAAAATAAAAAATTAGTTCAATCAAAAGGAAAACAACAAAAAGCTGTTCTAATAGGCTTCAAAATGTTAAGTTAAAAAGGAAGACCTTGTGATAAAGAGCTTTCCAGGCATTATCATCATTGGCAGCCTTCCGCATTGAAGAATTGGTCATGGACAACCTACAGAGACTCTGATAATCCAAGTAACTCAGAGCATGAGTAGTAATTTCCGGTACCAATTGTTCCATCATGGAAGCCCCCGTTTGCCGTTCCACTGCCACCACCGCAGGCGCTCTCTCCATCACCTCTCCTCCTCCGTTACCGTTATAATCGCCACCGTTCATATAGGGCGCCGTCACAGTTGCTGTTGCAGCCATCAAATTACAAGAACAAACGCAATTACAGTTGTTTCTCTTGGATGAATTTTGATTCAGTTTGAATTTTCGGATAGATGTTGATCGGAGAGCGAAGAGCGTGAGGAAAAAGAAAATCAGGGCAGAAAAGAAAGAAATAGCTGAGAAATCGCATGATGAGAAGAAAGCAGAGACAATCTTCTCCATTCACAAGACATGAAAACCCTGCAAAACATCAAACCCTAAGAATCTAATGGGAAATGATACTCCGTTATTCAGTATTTGATAGAAAAAGAACTGGCTAGGCTTTGTGAATCTCCTCGTCTTTCTCTCTCTTCCTATTTAAACCCTAACCTTCGGTTCAGAAGCTTATGAGTGAGGTGGTTGCATTTACAGGGAGAGAAATGAAAGAGGGGCGTGGCCGCGTGGGGTGTAAATTTGTAGCAGACGTGTAGAGAAACTGGGAAAGTGAAAGCGTGATGGGTCAAATCGAAAATATGGATAACTTTTGAGGACTAATTTGGGATTACAGAGCTTTTGAAAATAACTTTGATTTCCTTTTAACAATGTCCAAGTTTATATGTTATTTTAATTACTTTTAGTGGCGCACGACACGTTACGTGTGTAATTATTATAAAATATAATAAGAGTTTTATTAAATTTTAGAAATTAAATAAAAAATATTAAATATTAAAAAAATAAAATTATAATAAAATCAAATTTATAACAATAAATGGAAACAAAATTGTGACACAGTATTAAAAAAAATCGTTATTTTTTCTCGTCTTTTTTAATAATACAAATAGATAAATAATATAGATAAGAGAGTATATACATACTAAAGTATTATGGTGCTTCTGAACTTTTGATTTTACTAGATTACTAATGGTATTAAACTATGGAAACTTAAATATACAATAATAATAATGTCAATTTTCCAAAACTTAAATGATTGTCAATTTCCATTTGATATAAAATGGATAGGATTTGATATAAGATGGATAGGAATATGGTTATATGTATGTTTGTCCAATTGCAATGTTCAGTACCAAAAGAGCCTAGCCATTAGCATTGTTTTTTTCAATTTTTTTTTTTTTTTAAAAAAAAAAAACCCCCGATAAATGTTGGGTAGAAAGTGAAAGTGACTGATGATTTTAGTCGCTTAAACTTGTTTATAATTAACTCTTACCTAAATAAATTATTCGAAGTTTCCCGATCTCAGCCCTTAACCGATTACTATAATAACCCTGGATTAGGCAACATTCTTGATATTTATGAAAATATCTCCCATTTCCAAAATTAAAAATAAATACTTTTAGTCTATTTTAAAATTGAAGGTACATTTATAATTTCAAACTATAAACTTACATACAAATATAATTATTTACTCTCTCCTTTTATTTCAAAATTAGATATACAATTTGATTTTTGAGGTCAAACAACGGCATATTAAACTTCAAATTGATATAAATTTATTTAATTTCAATTGATACAATTATTATAATTGTATAGTATATGACAAAAATTATTAATCACAATATTTATTTCATTCTAAATTTTTATAAATTATATCAATTTTAAAGTTTAACGTGTCTTCGTTTGAACTTAGAAATTGGCTTCTTTTGAATGGTATAATGAATTTTCTAACTCAGAGAGAGGGGACATAACATAACAATAAGAAGTGAGAAACTCAAACTCTGTTTTCCTTTACTATAAAGGAAAATAAAGAAGGATAGATGGCATTCCCTCATTCTATACCATCAAATCATGTTCTTTACTTTCTTGCCCAATGATCAATAATGATTAATGAAGTAAATTTCCCTTCAATTCTAAAGAATAGACGAGTTTGAACGAAGATAATAATTAATAAAACTACAGTGCCTGGTCGCAAGTCAAACTGGAGGGATCAGCCCGATGCTTCCTCAGTCAAAAGATGTGCAGAATAATAGATTAGGTACAAGAGAGAATGGAAGGAAATGCAGAAAATATTCTCAATGAACCACTGTGAAATAACAAAACCATAAAGTTCTGATTACAAGGGAAGCAATATATATGGTGCTCCCATTCCTTTTACTACAATATTATTTCTACAAATAATGGGTTAGTTGACAAAAAAGCATCTGATTTCGTAAAGCTACAGTAGTTAGGGCGACTAAGAAATAACTAAACCAATGAATACAGCAATACCACAACTAAAAATCAACAATTCGCAACCTTTATGGGTCCAGCAAACCATATCAGATAGAAAGGCTCCAGAAAACATCAAGACTCGATCTGAAACTAACTTGAGAATGGCAAGAAATACAACAGCAAAACTAATTGCTAGCACGGTGAGTTCCTTTTTTTCCAAATATGCTTGCTGACTTGCAACCTTTTCAACATCTAATCTGGAAAGCAAGTTTTAAACCAAGAAGGTAAACGTGTCAAAATGCTAGATATGGTAGGTGGGTAGAAACGGTCTTAAGTATATCTAGAAAATAAAGGCTAGTAAGTACAAGAAAAGGGGCACAATTGCCCACAAAAGACCAGAACAAGATACTATCGAACAATCAAAACTCAGCTAGTATAATTCAAAGTTGTCACAATAGTTCAAATTTTGTATTAGTACATGTGATCACTCTAGAATTTTAAAGAGCCAATAAAGTGAAAATATATGGATTAAAAAGGTTAGAAAATGTGACAATGTGTATTTTTTACATACCTCAGCATAACATTTTCTCTGACCAGTAAATCCAGCTGGGAAGCGATAACACTTTTCCACGACTCCATGTCAGTAATTTCTTTCTCCTGGAGAAAAAAAGTACAAAAGGAAAATATGAATTTAATAAGAATTAATTATGTGTGGAAGTCCAACCTGTAAGAACAATGCATAGATTTCACATACCATAACCTCTTTCCATTCCAAGACATCCTTGATTTCAGCTCTGCTTTTCTCCAAAATCTTTGAATATTTCATAATCTCTTTATCCAACTCAGGCAGAATATTTGCTTGTCTTTTGTTCAATTCCTTGATGTATTCCTCCAGCACAGATAAGTTCAGCTCAAGCGATCTTACCTTCTGCATTAATATCTTTAGAACAGCATCACCATGTATCCTCCCATTTGGCTGTTGTCTAACTTTTACTATTGGATCAGGAATGCTGCTCACTGTCACTTGAACTTTTGGTGCATCAATGGTAAGCTTGTGTCCATCAACGACACCTTCTATCCCTTTATTGACAGCCTCAACCACATCTCTAACTTCACCGACAGCTTTTCCATCACTGACGCCTGGTTCTGATTTTAAAGATGGTGTTGCAGTTGAATTAGGATTTGGCAATTTAGTGGAAGCAACTTCCTCAGATTTCACAATGAGATCTTCAAGCATCCGTTCAATTGCATCATCGCCATATACCTCTACAAGACTTAATGTGCAGTAAAATTCCGACCCATAATGACTAAGCAAATTCAGCTTCAAGTATCTAACCCATTTTGGTTCAGGCAGCTTAAAACTTTGAGCATGCTTAACATTTGCAGCAACAAAATTCCCCAGCGGGTACCACGTCTCACTTGGATAAATTAAACTCCCAAACAACTCAAATTGCTTGAAGTTAGAAGAATAGTGTTCAAAATTTGCAATTTTGACAGCATCGACCAGGGTTTCCTCTGCAAGCTCAATTATAACAAATTTCCCCCCGACAGAACAAGGATTTCTCAGATATTTATCATGATCCTTCCCCAATATGTTGGTTGCTCCTTTTGCCTCCTTGTTGTGAGCCACCACCTTTGCACCCTTAGATGCCGAGGCATAGTTGTATTCTGTCCCATCAGGCTCAAGCCTGTGGGTAATATTAGCAAGCAGATTAGGTGTAGAGCCTTTTTCTGGCTTTGTGATGTTTCTGAACTCATCCAAATTGAGATAAGTTTGATATGTTCTCTCATTTTGTAAATGTTCTGGTTTCTCTTTCTTACATTCATCTTGATGTTGCATGTCGCACACTAGGGCACTGTAACCTAAAACACTCCAAACTACATCCTCCAATGCATTTGCCTTTTTAACTGAGTACTCAGGATTTGCATGGCGATTAGCACGAGCACTAGATTCATTTAAATTCATAGACACGTTAAGCGCTAAAACTAAGTCATTTGTATGATTCTTGTCTCCATTTTCAACAAATGTGTACGCACTATCGGAAAACTTATCAGAAGAAACGCTAGAGTTACTCATGCTCTGATTATAGACATGTACATTCCCTGCATAGAATAAATGCAACCCACTACATTAAATTTATAAGAACTAACCAAAGAAATCGAACCAGTTGACAAGCTGTAGCTACTAGTTAATATTAATGCACAAAATAAAATCCAACATGTGCATAAGATGCAAAAGCTCCAATCTCATCACTAAATTAACTTAAATCATGAATAAAGTTATACAGTTAAGTCCTCTGATGTGATTTATCAATAATGGTTTTGACATCAATTCATAAATTTCTTCAAACCCTGACCATTTACCCAAGTAGAGAAATTTTGCTCCAAATTCAGGATACAGAGACAAAAGGGTCCAAATAATGCGCTGAAAAATATGCCAAATTCACCAAACTATACGTAAGCCATGAACACCAAGAAAAAACTAACATTTTAAATAAATACATAAAAAAGAAGGAAATAATTCAAATCCACTAAAAAATAAAAGGGTCTTCTAAATTTCAACATATTGAAGTGAAGAAGAAAAGGGAAATGTTCAAAATCAAAAATTAAAGAAATGGGAATGAAAAAGAGCAGAAATAAATGAAAGAGAGAATATTACCTCCATTGCCATGGGTGAGGCCAAATTTAGAATAGAACAACAAAACAAGAAACCAAAATGAGATCATCAAAGGTAGTGAGAGCTCAATGAAGCTCTTTCCATTGTTGATATTGATGATTTTCTTAGCGCCTTTCCTTTTGTACTTGACATTTATGGAATCATCATTTTGGGTTTTCTTCTTCATCTCTCATCATTTGCTAAGTCTAATTTGCGCCGACGGCAAACTGTTTAATCACCATAATCAATGCAATACAGTAGAATACAATTACGGAGCAGAGAGTCCTGGTCCGGTGGCTTTTCTCTTTTCTCCGAAAGGCTTGGTTTGGTGTCTTCGTGTTTTTTGGGGGTTCAGTTATATGGGTCTTTCATCTTTGTGGCAAATTATAGCTCATCCTTCCCAAACTATCGGAATGTTTTACTTCATATAATCTCCATACTCCACTATTTTTCTGTTTATCCATAAACAAACTAATAGTATTATTATTTTTTATATTATTATTACTTGTAAAATGTTTTATATAATATTTTAAGGATTCTTACTAATTAAATTACACTTGATTCTTTGATAAGTTATATTCTTACAGTAAATAATTTATGAGGAATCACCCGTATTACAATTAATAAGTTTTAAAATTGAGAAAAAGGGATTCCCAAAAAAAATTAAGAAAAGGGGGCATGTTTTGTTTTGTTTTTTTATGAGCATATAATGTAGAAAGTACTATAAGTCATCCGTGAAACGATCCGAGTTTTAAATCTCAAATTCGAATCAAATTTTAATGTATCAAAATTTAATCTATTGTCTTAATAATTTTTTTTAATCATCTTAACTAATTATAAACTCGTCTAAAAGGATTTGATTAAATATGTTATTAATAATAGTTTGAAACATTATATACATGTAAAATTATCTTTGATAGTTCGATATAAGAATGCGGTGTCACATCTTTACTCACCACATATCCACTGAAAAAATAATAATGCATCATACTTTTGATAGTAACTTAATATCTTCCTCATAGAACTGTCTCTAACAAAGATACTAAAGTAAAAAAATAAAAATAAAAAATAAAAAAATTGTCCCATAAAAGATATTGAAAGTACTTAATTCAGATGTAAAATGTAATATAAAGTATATTTCACTCTAAAAAAAATACCCTCCATTTCATTTTATTTGATTATTATTGATTTTTAAAGTCAACTTAAAAGATTTGACATAGATTTTTTTTTTAATTTTAATCAATATAATGATAAATATTGTAAGCTATTTAAAAAGTTTTACTTATTGTAAATTTTATTGTTATAAGTATCTCAATTTTGAGTTTGAAAATGTATCGACTTAACTTTCAAAATTTAATAATGATAATATAATTTGAAACATAAGGAGTACTTAATTAGGTTCAATACCTTTTTTTCTTTTTCTTTTTCTTTTATTTTTATATAAAAACAAAAATAATCTTATGTAGGTCTGTTATTGTTAAATAAAAATTTGTTTAGGGTTTGTTTTTGCTATTAGCATTCAATGTATTTCAATTAATAGCATTTGATATATTATTTTGTGTCACAACGTTTGTACTTGTGAATTAAATAAATTATTGTAAAATAAATAAAATTCTCAAATATGTATAGCGTATTTAAACATTACAAAATGAATCAAAAATTTCAAATACTGATAAACGAACAAGAATTTATACTATCTTTTATGTGTATGTGTATATATATATATTTAAAATATATAAAAGGTGTACTTAATACTCCTTCCGTCCCATGATAAAAATTTTGGTTAATGACAAAATTATCCATATTTAAATTCTCATTTAATTGCATAGTTTTTTGCACATGACTAGTGATGCTCCATAAATATGCATAGGAAATAAAAATATAACAATTAATACTAAGGCTATGTTTGTTTACTAGGATAACACTTGGAATTGGACTAATAATCCTTAATCTCTTGTTTGTTTTTTAAATTAGACTCCGGACTATTAATCACGGGATAAAAAAATGACTTGGAAGGGTGAATTATTTAATATCATGTCTAACTAGGTATTATAATCCCTACCATTTAGGACTAAAAATTTGTGAACTAAATTAGCCTTTAACTTTGTTTACATCACATAAAACTTGTAATACATGATAAAACATTAATCACGCACTACGTACTGTATGTACGTAACTTTTTTTAGTGCTAATTAAATAAACTTATTAAATAATAATAATACATACAACACCTTCTTTTTTCTTCTTTTTTTTCATACAGTACGTTACATACATACATAATAATACATACAACTTTTTTTTTCATACAATACATTACATACATACATAATAATACATACAACGCCTATTTTTTTTAGCACATAGTACATTACATACATACATAATAATACATACATCACCCTCCTCCTCCTTCTTCTTTTTTTTTTTTTTGCATACAGTACGTTATATACATACATAATAATACACACAACACCTTTTTTTCATACAGTACGTTACATACATAATAATACATACAACACCTTTTTTTGTTGTTGCATACAGTACATTACATACATACATAATAATATATGCATAACTTTTTTTTTGCTTACAGTACGTTACATACATACATAATAATACATGCAATACATTTTTTTTGTTAAATTAATATGTACATTTACATTGATCATATTTTTTTAATAGAAGTAAAAAAATTAATAATTTTTTTTTAATTTTTGATGTATAAACAAGTTTAAATTATAGTTTAAAATATGTTATTATTGGTAAGGGTAAAAAAGTCAAAATGATATTTTTTATCCAGTCCTTTAATTAATCCTGAAAAAAAAACATAACATGAGATTAGTTTAAGTTATCCCATAAATAATCCCATGAAAAACAAACATGTGACTAAGACTATTTAATCCTAGGACTAATAGTTTTGGGATTATAATTCATTATAATCCCGGGATTATAATCCTTGCAAACAAACATATCCTAAGGGTATTATGGACAAATTATTGTAAAAAATAAATTATTTAAGATAAATAGACATTTAATTTAGAACTATTTAAAATAATAATAAAGACTTTTATCCTGAGACGGAGGGAGTATATTTTTTACATAAGGGATCAAATATCTATCTAATTATAAAGTCGGTGGAAAAAATTGACAATCAATTTAGTGCAAGTAAAATTGTAAAATTGTAAAAGACTTATTAAGTGTCCCGCATAGCTGATGCCTGATAATACTCAGTCATGGACCAATGACCATAAGATGGTAACATTTTAAAGTTTTTCAATTTTTTTCTCCACCCAAATTGACGGACAATAGGTCACGGACATAGCTGTTCCTGCACAGAGAGAAACTCTGAGAAGCGAACGGTGGAATTACCGATTTAGACGGCAACATCATAATCTCAACGAATCGAGAAGTAAGTTTCTATCTTTCTTCTTCTTTTTCTTTTTCTTTTTCTTTTTGTATTTGTCTTTTTTTCATTTTGAAACAGACGTGTAGTACTCAATTTGAACACTATCAGTCTATGCACGCAATTTTAACCTAAATTACTTGATACCAGAACACAAAAATGATAGATTTCTTTCGAAAGTGTTTGAATTCTGAGTTTTAGCTAAATTGGAGTCAAATCCGCTCTCGGTTCGACAATTCGATTGCGTGAGTTAGGTTTTGAAGTATTTTAGGTGTGAGGAATTATGGATTGAATTCTAATTGTTGGAATTGCTTACATTGATCAGTCCCTTGCGAAATGGATATTGATGATAAGTTAGAGATATTGAAGACTGAATTGCAGCAGTTGTTGAAGAAAGGAGAAGAATGGATTCAACAACTACCTACCAAAACTGAATGGATTGAACAGCTGCCTATCAAAAAAGAATGGATTCAACATATACCTCCATCTCAGCTTTATGCGGCAATTGGCGTTGTGCTTGTCACTATCTTTTTCCTCTTTATTGGTGTGCTATTTCCTCCTTATTCAAGCTTGCATTGTCTTTGGAATTTATGGCCAATTTATTTTGGACATTGTTTGTCAATTTTGACTAATATTCAATGTTGGTTGTTCAAGTTTTAGAATTTTCTAAATACAACATACATAATTCTCTAATCTAAACACACCCTTGATTGAATTTGAATTGTTAAGTAATGGATTCAGCAGGCTAGTTTTTGTTTGTAGCAAAGTAGGTTTACTATGTTATTAAGGGTAATGCTTATATGGTACATTATTATTAATGCTGCAATTGAAGTATATTTTACATGATAATAAGCATTTCTTACAAGTAAAAGCATCTTATTTTTGCTTTGCGAACCCCTGGATAATAAACAGCCAATGTAATATTCAGTGCAACGATTAACGAAAAAAATCCCATTTGAGAAAACTATAAAGTAGAAAATACTGCTGCATTGACTGTTTGCCACCTGTCATATAGCTCATCAGGCCCTTAATCTTAAAAGAAACCTACTAGTATATTCTTAAAGGAAAGAAATTAAAGAATTGGATTTCAAAGGCATTAACAGTAGTCCATATCACAAGAAGAGCTCTAAATTCTAATTGGGATACAGTGATGCGAGTGAACACATGTGAAATAGTAGACAGGTGTTAGGAAAAATTCCTAGAGAAGTCTTAGTTAGACTTGTAGTAAGAATGTACTAGCTAACAATGTAGCAGGTGCTGAAATAATAATATCCATGGTGTCTATGACATCTTTGGATTAGCTAATAAATTTAGAAAGGACAATTGCAGCTGATTCCCAATGAGGAATATACGAAGTTGTGGCTTTTGAAAGCCAAATTTTACAATTTGTTCTTTTATAAGTACTAACTCAAAAAAGAAGATGAAACAGCAATTTGATAATAAGAAAGTCAAAGTTAGCTTGAAAAGTATATTGCCAGAAAATGTTTCCCTTGGAATTTATTAATATGCATGAGAAAGAGAAGCTCAAATTTCCTTTAAATGAACCATGGTTGAGTAGACAACCATACGGATTCTTCCTGACAGTAAAGTAGTTGAGGCCTGAGGGTAGACAGCCACCGCACTGTAAAAGAAGTGGTTGATTATAGTCCAAGCCTAACACTGAATAATCAAAAATATGCAGGAATGGTAATGGTTATTACTGGTATAGAGGAGTATGTTCACCAAGCAGTTGTTCCATAACAGAAGGGGTTCTCTAGTGAAAACAAATGAAGCATATGCAATGTGGTAAGGTAGCAAAATAATTACGGTTATGCTCTAAGATGATGGCGTTTTTTTTTTGCAGGTGGGGAGGTATGAGGGTTGGGTTAGGTTGGTGGAGAGATTAGGAAGAGATTTCACTTCTCCCTCTGACATTTTATGTATAGTTGGCCTAAGATGTTTCATGTTCTTTGATCATTCTCAGTATTTTGTTTCCAGAAGAAGGTCAGAATATTGACTTCTGTTTACTTGTTTTGTACTACTCAATTACTTTGCAGTTCGCTTGTTCAAGCGCAAGACATCTAATACCATTGTGCTTACTGGGCTTAGTGGAAGTGGAAAAACTGTTCTTTTTTATCAGGTAAGCACTTGCAACAATGGTTTCCTCTCTTAAATATTGGTCATTGCATTTTTTTCCCTCCTAAAGAAAATATGTAATCCCACTCATGTAATGATTTTAAGTCAGTATTTAGGGAATACCAGCAAATTACATTGCATGAACCATTTTTGGTGACTGCATACTCTGTCTACTATATCTCTCTCCTTCTCTCTGACACTCCCATGTTTTTATGTGCAATTGTATATTACCTTAAGTTTCAATGTTGAATTTTGCTGCCCAGACAGATAATGCCTTCAACTATTGGGATACATTTAGTCTAGGATTAGATTGAAGTCGAAGATCCAAAGTCTATATCAACAATTCTTGAAACTAATTTTTTATTGTGTTTAATTTCTTCTTTTGTCCGGTAATTATCTGTGTTGCGTTGGTGTACACACTGCTATATATTTCCATGCAGAAAGTCCTGATATGAGCCTTATATGTTTCTAAACTCACTGTCATGACATGATATGATGCTGTGCTAGCTTCGAGATGGCTCTTCTCATCAGGGTACTGTGACATCTATGGAACCAAATGAGGGCAGTTTTGTGCTACACTCGGAGACCACCAAGGTAAAATATTTCACTAAAGTATTCTGAGACATACATCAGAACAAGCATTCTCAGTTAGTTATAGGCATCTCAATTCAATTGTGGCTTCATCTTACTTATAAAATCAGAATGTAAAATATATTCTCCTCCACTGGCGTGTGAGTCTAGTACTGGATGTATGGTAGTGCCAATATTGGTAGGTTTTCACATTTTGTCATCTACTTTTACAGTGCGACAGTATTAGTTTACAGGGTTTTCTGTGTCATTGGCAGAAGGGCAAGATAAAGCCTGTTCACGTAGTTGATGTTCCTGGGCACTCTCGTCTTCAAACAAAACTGGATGACTTCTTGCCTCAAGCAGCTGGAGTGATTTTTGTGGTGGATGCTGTTGAATTCTTACCGAAATCCCGTGCTGTTTCTGAGTATGTACCAACTATGACATCTTGTTTGAATGCATGTAAATACAGATGACATTATAGATTTAAATTACAATTCTGGTTGTAAGATATTCTATTGTTTTTATGTGCAAAAGGTACCTGTATGACATTCTGACGAAGGCAAGTGTAGTCAAGAAAAATATACCAGTACTCATCCTATGCAACAAAGTGGATAAGGTTACTGCACATACCAAGGAGTTTATCAGAAAACAACTGGAGAAGGAAATGTATGATTTACTTGTATATCTGTATCGAACATTTATAATCATTTCATTGCAGAGACTAATATTTACATACTAAGATCTCTTTCCACCATTGCTTTTAGAGTAGAATTGATAAAGGTCTTAGGCAACCACTTTATATGTCTTTGTCGTTATTTTGATATTGCTCGGCAGCCATTTTAAGAAAAGCCTGTTGAATTGAACTTATTGAACTAAATTTTCAACTTAGCATATAGTTACTAAAAATTATGTTACATTAGTGGTGCTTATTAGTATGCAGCATGTTGTGTATGCAGCATGTTGTAGTCATCATAGCTTGTGATGTATATAAATTTCTAGTGAAGTTTTGGATTATCATGTCTTTATCCTTTAGTATCGGCTCTATTGTTATGCAGTGACAAGCTCCGGGCATCAAGAACTGCTGTGTCAGCAGCAGATGTTACCAATGAGTTCACACTCGGGGTTCCTGGAGAAGCATTTGCTTTCTCTCATTGCCGTAACAAAGTGACTATTGCAGAAGCTTCTGGCGTGACTGGTGAAATATCTCAACTGGAGCAATTCATCCGAGAACGTGTAAAGCCTTAAGGGACTATTCCCTTCTTTTTTTTCCATCGAGTTTGTAGGGCTTCAATCCCAGATTATGGCTGTAGACATCGTAGATGTGAAATCAATCAATTGAAAATATTTCAATCATGCTTTGACGTAATCAATATTAAACTCGAGATTTAAAACTTCGAGAAATAAATCAATTTACATATTTTTCCTTTATTAATGTTAAACATCATATAACACAGTTGCTGTGTTTCAAGCGTTGGCTTTTTACAAATTTGACTTTTAAAATATTTGGTTACCTTTTACCCGTGGGTTGCTGGCATGGATATGGACCCACAATAATCTTATTATTATATACCAGTTCCATTATGTTGTTGATTAGTAATCAGGCACTAAATTTCAGTTCATATATATATATATATATATACACACATGCATACTCCATCCAAAAAAAGAAAATTATACTTTTTTTCTTGACGGGGCATATAATATGTAGAGAAAACTCAAGTCAGCTTTGCTCACTTTGCAATAGAGTTTGTCGTTTCTATGATCAATATAAAGCAAAGTGCAACCCAATGAGAGGAGAGGGGTTGAAGGAAGAAGGGCTTTTTCTATTAAGTATATGGATTTGTTTAGTAGCAGATAAGTAAATTACAAGTCCAGTGGAAGCAAGGCGTTCTGAGTGAAATTAATTTAAAATTGTTTATTCACTTAAAAAAAAATTAAAACGAAGTGAAATAAGAAATTAGTTCAAATTAATGTTTAGTTAGGTCAATTTTCTGACGGACTAAAATCCAAATAATCGGTTTTTACCCAAACTTAAAAAAAGAAAAGAAAAAAAAAAGGACAAAAGGTCTACCCTTCAGTTGGATCCTGATTTGCTTTTGTTTATTGAATTATTACCAAATTATGTAAGCAATGCAAATTAATGTCAAGCAACAACTATTCAACTCATACAAGTCAAGAGCACGTTTCGGTCATAAAATACTGAATTATTAAAAGCATGTCGACGGTAGGACTAGAAGTGTATAATTAGCCAACGATCCAATTATTTGTGCCAAGTGTTTTGTTTCTGTTCTTAAATTTAAGACCAAGTTTAATTATTTTTTTATATTTTAAAATCAAGTCAAAAAATATTTTAAAATTAAAATTAATTAATAGAGATATGCAAGTTGATAAGATCTTCACGTTAAATCGAGAATACCCCTTTTGTGTGTAAAATCCATTTAAAACTACTTAAGGGGTATAGATTAATCCACACGAATGAATGCATACATACATACATACATATTCACTGACATGTGATCACATTTTACATCAAGTTAGGTGAACTTAAGACATTGAATATTGATATAGCCAAAAAGTTAATACAAGTATTATATTATTATAGCTGGGTCAGTCTTGGGAGACAAAATATTATATTATAAAAATAATTTTAATATTTACATCATTATGAATATGATGCCGCCTACAAGTGTTAAATTATGAACGCAGGGGCAGAGACTTTGGCCCTGCTCTGGAACATGACACAAACAGCACATATATATATATATATGTAGAAAAAAAATAAATAGGACATACTTTTAAGATTGAGCTCACAGCCCCACCGCCACCTCCACCACCCCACCGCCGCCGCCACCTTAACGAACAGGTTAGTTCTTATCATTTGATATAAAGTTGGGTCAATTTATTTCTGGCTTCTTATCCATCATGATGTTTTTGGTGCTTGCTTTTGTGATGGTCAGTGCACTTAAATATAAAGTAAATGCCTCAACATAGAAAAAGTTTCAGAAATACTTGTATATAATTCAAGGGGTGTTTACAGCTTATAACCAAAAGTAACCTTTAAAAAATTAATAGGAACAAATCTTTACAAGTTAAAGAGAAGTTCATGGTGGATCAAAATTTAGATGTTTCTAACTGAATTGATAAAAGCATGTTATTTTATGTTGAAATTGCCTGAACTAGAAGTTAGTGCTTTTCTTTGTTCATAAGATATTTGCTTTATGTATGCTGGACAAGCACTTTAACATCAATCATTGATTTGTTTAGTCTTCAAATTTCACTAGAGGGGAAGGTATATTGCCATCTAAGTCATCAATCTGGTTACTCTGTATATTTGCGGCTGCCTAATCATGGGCCCACATGTTGGAATCGCCTAATTAAGTCCTTTTCAACTGAGACACCCTTTAAATTCTTGCTCATTGTAGTGAAAATTTACAGTAACTGAAATGGATTCATGAGGCACAGCACAAGTACACTCTTCCCTGAGCCAAAAGCTCAAAAAAACATATTTCACAGAATGAATTGTAGATTTCCTTTGTTGTTTTATCTTATCCCCCTTCCCAAAGTTACATTTCTTTTATCCGATTTTTCCTCACTTTGTTTTGAAATAAAAGGAAGAATTTTCTTGCTTGCAACTGGAAGTTTTACCAAACATTAGGACTCATGTTAAACACTTGCTCAGTATACAATTTTTTGAATTTTTTGAATTTTTTTGAATTTTTTTTGACATCTTGATGCAATTTTGTTCTCTTAGGTACTAGAAAGTGCATTTGCATCATTGAGCTTATATTCAGATGTCTTCCATACTGGGCTGCTGTTTTTCCAAGAAAGATGGACTTAGACCACTGTCTAAGGAGCGGGCCATTCTTGCTTCTGAAACAACTTGTGAGTAGACAATCGAATAGTTAACAAGAAACCTTTTAGTAGACCACTTAAATTTGCTGCAACAAGGTATTCCTGAGTATGACATTTCTATACTTCTAGATTGGGTCAAAAGAGTAAAATAGCTTGAGTAGTTTGAAGCTTTGAATAACCAAAAATTAAAACTTTTTTCATGCGAAAAAGTTCTTCTAACTCATTCATTCCTCCCTGTGGTTGCATATAGTTGTCTACGGATTAACTGGCTGAGAAATATCAGATATGTCTGAACTCAATAAGGACTAGGATCCCACTTAAAGCCGTCACCATTTTTATTAGGATTGTATTATCGATCAAACCATTCGCCTTACATCTCTTGTCATTGCCTTACGTACCCATTCCCCTGAGAATTGAGATTTCTCTAGTCCTTGGAATGCTGAATATTGATCTTGAACATGATGAATGGCTAAACAAATTTTCTTGAAAAAAATTCGACGCCTAACAAATTCTAAATCTTGTTCTTGCTCGTTGCTACAATACGTAGGAGAACAAAAATCACAAATTTGAAGTATCTCACTTGTCTTAATATGATTATTTTATGTACACTGCTATCGATGTTCTCAACCCTTCTTTAGTGTATCATTATTTGTATAAAATACTCGTCAGATTCTGAAGCAGTTCTTTATTATTTGAAGTTACTGTAAATGAAATTGAAGCTTTGTATGACCTGTACAAGAAACTGAGCAGTTCCATAGTCGAAGATGGACTTATTCACAAGGTATCTTAACCTAATTACAGTTATGAAGTTTGTGAGTAAACTCTTGAAGACTGAAAGTTTAAAATCTGCAGTCTGACATTATGATATATGATTCTTAAGATATTAGTTTAGGCTTTCAGCAGTGTATATGTACTGACATGTGCGGTTTTTCTAACTTGGTAATCTCTTTGCTTCTCGATGAACAGGAAGAGTTCCAGCTTGCACTTTTCAGTAATAGCACCAAGCGTAATCTCTTTGCAGACAGAGTGAGTTAAAGATTTGCCTTAATTATCCAGATCACTGTTTTTATGATATCTGCGATTTATATACTACAAGGCTTCATATTTCACAAATATGGAGTAGTTTGTTATTTTAAGCAGGAACTGTACATTTTTAACTTTTCTAGAGGCTAGCAGCAGAATCAATCAGTAGTTTTACATACTTCATTACTAAATGGATCATGCTGCATTTGCGATAGTTCTTAACTGTCTGATGCTTGAAAGTCCTTATGGTCTTGTATTCCCTAAATATAAACTTTTTGTAATTATCCCTTTATTGCAGTTGTTTGATTTGTTTGACATAAAGCGTAATGGAGTTATTGAATTTGGAGAATTTGTTCGGACACTAAGCATCTTCCACCCTAGTGCTCCTGAAGCAGACAAAATTGCATGTAAGAGGTGCACAATTATATATGAGGTTTCTTGTGTTCCTCCCTCTCTTCTTTTTTAATTTGCTTTTTTATGTATTTTTCTTGTTCCTAAATGATCCTATATTATGTTTTCAACAATTGTCACTGCCTCCATCACTACCACACACATATGTAAGCTACTAACATGGAAGACACTTCTTGCAGTTGTGTTTAGATTGTACGATCTGAGGAACACTGGCTACATAGAGCGAGAAGAGGTGAGTATCTTGGCAATGTTAGCTTTTCCCCAATATTCATCTCATACATTTTATGGTTATAAACAACCGGTGCTTATATATAAGGAAGCACCTCTTTCTAATATATTAAGCCTTCTAAATTGTATTGTTGCTCAATAACTCATAGTCAGCAGTATTGGTACTGGACAAAATGCATTCATAATCTGGATATATAACAATTAACACTTTAGAAAGTCCATTTCCATGGTTTCCCCAGGCATTACATATAAGATATGCTAGGGAGTACATCTATATATTAATTTATGGTGTTTATCAGAGGAGACCATCACACTCGTATAGAAATTAAGCTTACATGTAATCGTCGGTGTAATCCCTGGTTTTCGCCTTCCATCTTACTTTTAATTCATATTGCTTCTCACTTCCATCTTACCAAGACTTCATTTATGCGAATATGATTTCTGAATCCCTTTCCTTGTGTATAATAAAGTTGAAGGTGATGGTATTGGAGATTTTGAGAGAATCAGATTTGACACTTCCGGATGATGCTGTGGAAGCAATTCTGGACAAGGTGGTGACTATTAACTATTAGTATCATTTGGCAATGATTCATCTTTTATGTGTGAAATTAATTTATTCATATATGTCTTTAGACCATTTTGGAGGCAGATCTGAAAGGAGGCGGGAGGATCGACCCGGAAGAATGGAAGGATTTTGTTACAAGGAATCCATCCATCATAAAGAATATGACTCTTCCATTTTTAAGGTGAGACAAAAGTTCTATTCGTACGGTCTGATTTTATTTGGTGCCGTTGTAAAATGCTGGTCACTAGTAGTATATCATAAACTTGTATTCTAGAGGTAGACTCAATTAAGGTAGTTCTATTTCCTAGTTTTAGCATACATTATAAAATCTGGTATTTGTATATTTTCATTCCGCTGACACTTTTATGAAGAAACTATGCCCCTTACTACGTGCACATTGAACCAAAAGTGATACTTACCGAGTTGAGTTTGGTTTTCTTTGATAATAAGATATATCGAAGGATTAGCTAGTGATTAATGAAATGAACTTGGTTTCCAATTTCCATATTGCAGGGAAATAAGTCAAGCATTTCCAAGCTTCGTGCTGAATACTGATGTGAATGATTCAGAATTACATTCGTACGGGATTACCAGATAGTACCAACCTTTATTTTTTCAGATTTTGAAGTTCATGAAGAAAATATTTCATTCAGATTTTGGCTGCAATTGTTGCACTTCAAGTATGCACAGCCAATATAGAGTTAACTAAGATATGTGGGGAGTTGAGGCACTGCCTGTAAAGGGGATCAGTATTGAACTGTAACTCTCTTGCTAAATTCTAATTGTAACATGTTTCACTTGTCTTTCCTGTGGGTTTTATGTAACTAATTGCCTTTTTTCTTTTTCTTTTTTTTGCGCTTAGTGGCAAAAGGTATGAACTAATAGTAATGGGTTGAATGAAAGAGCATGATCCAAGGAATTAGGATCCTCTTCGTTTCAAATGAATTGGAAAGTCTCTATTTCATGGTCCAGATTTAAAATGTGTTAGAATGTGACATCATGATGATGAGAGAGAAAGATGATGATGGAGAATATACAAAAAATGAAGACTCTCCGTTTCCTTTGATAATTGATAAATAAAAAATAAAAATAAAAAAAGCAGCACAAAAGTAAAACAAGTGTACTGGTGCCTATGGTTAAAAGAACTAGCACCTGATTCCAGATTCACATTGTTAAAAGCCACTACATTATGGTTGAACTTCTTTTGATCTTCAAGTAGCTGTAGGAGTTATAGCCACTTTCTAAATCCATTTTCAATAGAATAGACGAATTAAATGATGGCAAAATGATAGAGGAACATATCAGACCAAGACGTCCGTCCATATGCCAATATCATTGTAAGAATTATCTGCAGCCTTCTGAATAACATCTAAAATAAGTGATTTGTGTCTTCAAACAGGTACTTGCAAAGAGTATTGAGGATTTGAAGCATATCAAGGAAATTACATAGTATTTGTAAGTCCGAATATTCCATGTTTTAAAAGAATTCCATTAAGGCAGAAGTAGACTTGGGTGTATAACACACTGATTTATACTTAAAAGAGTAACATTCCTTGACATTGAGAGGAATTAAGTCCTCCCAGTACAGAAGAAGTTATTGGTTCTTCAATCATCATATGGAACATCATTTGTTCATCGATTATTTAGCATCCATCAAAGACAAGATTACCTATGTCTTGTTGTCATACCCTAATTTTCTTGCTATGCAATTTTACCAAAACATAACATCTCATAGTTTCATGTAAATTCAGATATTACATGAAACTATGAGAAAAGACAACAAAATAACAGTAAAAAAAAACTTTGTACCAGTATTTGCCAACAAAATCTTTCAAAAAATATGTAATGTTACATCATAAGCTGCTACTTTTCCCTTTCACAAACATCTATACTGCACTGACCTAATTGCTCAATATGCCACTCTAATCTATACAAGGTTCCTCTCCTTAGGACCATGAAACAACATGTGTGGATCAAAACTTTATCTCGACTATGAACACTTTGGTAGTTACTGAACTTCCTGATTTGATCATTTGACACTCTGAGCCAACATTTCTTGCAAGTTCATGGGGTGGCACATTCTAGTGTGCAGACCAGACCACACATTGTCTGCCAGGATTGCATTCACAGCATCGGTTGGATGAAATTGATCCCACCAGATATGATTGGAAGCATTACTGCAAGCCATTTCAGGCGTCATGCACATGATTAAACCCTTATACCTACCTAAACCACAGCAAGCGTCCGTTGTGACATTGAAACCTGAAATACAATATAACTTGAATTAGTGCCACTCGACTATACAATGAAATCGGAGGAAAGATTTAGATGATGATCTTACCATAGCGATCAGGAGTCTTTATTATGTCCATAGAACCTTCATAGACATCGCAGAAAATAATACTAGCATCAACTAGCTCCTGACTAAGTTCCTCAACCATGTATCTCACAACAAAATTAAACTCCAATATCATGTCATTTATCATCTCAACGCATTCTCCATGCTTACTATGATACTGCCACAAGTAGTAAGGAGCACAACCAATAGGAGCCAGTCCTGCCACCACCACTTTCCTGACTTTTGCATTATACAAATTCTGCATCATCAAGCTTACAGGTAAGGAAATACGACAAGCAAGCTCCAAAACAGTCAGAACATATGTTATCATAGTGATATAAGATTCGGATACTCATCGAAAATATCATGGAAATTTATAGAGCAAGCAGAGAAAATATAAGCATGTGCAGATATTGGCACAATAAATGGATGTACAGGTGAAAGAAAAATGAAATTAGAGTTCAGTACAGGGTAATGAAAGTATCACTTTTAACAATTACTATGATTAGACGGTATCAATCTCTTAAAACAAAACAACATAACACAACAAAATATGTTATGATATAAGCAGAACAGGCAGCATCTTGATAATTCTGAATGACAATTACTAGATATAAATAGAAGGATTCATAATATCACCTCAATCTCCTGCTTCATTGTCTGTGCTAGGAACTGGTTAAAATTCCAAGGTAGGTACAGAGATTGCACATTGGATACATTGCGGAGATAGTAGTGTATGTAGTCATTAGTTCCAATGGAAATGTAAAATATCGAGTTTGAGATGAGGTCAGCTGCTGCATCCTCTCCCATGTTCAGTATAAACTGCTGAAAAGTATCTGTGACCTGCTGAATTTGCTGTGTAAAGGATATATGTTGGCCCTATTGAAAATTATAACATCAACAGTTAGTAATGTACCATAACTGTAATATCGAAATCACTAAGCTGAGAACTTCATGGTTAGAAACCATATTTGTAATACCTAACATGATCAAAAAATAACACTGAGAGTATACACTGATACTTTATGGCCAGTTGAATAGCAAAGTATGTATTTTGCAAATTTTATTTAGATAAAAGAAAAAAAATCCTTGAACGCTATGTGGCTCTTATATTAAAACTTACTTGAACTCTTAGAGACATTTTGTTAAACAGCTTTAAGCAATTGTTAATTGAAACCAGTAACTCAAAACACACACACACACACACCAAAAAACAACAACAACAACCAAAAAAAAAAAAACAAGCAGGTTAATTTATCGACACCCAAGACTAAGAAGCAGAACAGTAAAATTAATTACCAATTCTGAACCGCTAGTGAAGATAATTCCAGCACCAGCAGAAGCGTAATTCACTCCATGAATCATATCTTCAACAGAGCCAGTCTGCCCAAGATAACTCCGCACAAAGGGAAGCCCAAGACGCAATGCTGATCAATTTAACCAAGAAACATAACTGTAAACATCAAACCAATCAAAAGGAACCCTAAAAAAATAAAAATTCAGAAAATTCAGATTCAACCAAATCAAGAACCCCCATAAACCCAATAACGCTAAACACTCAGTCAATGGGTTCTTCTTTCTTCTAGAATTTTTTCATACATTTTGTAAGAAACCAAACAGAAATTGAAGAAATACCAAGATAATCGACGGGGATTCTTCCGTTACAAAAACGACCAGTGGGCTGGTGGGTATCGAAATCTCGTCCGTAGGGAAGACGATCAGCACGAGCTAAGGTGCCGAGGAAATTGTTGGTTCCGCAGTCAACAGAGGAATCGCCGATTACGAACAGGGCAGGAACCAGAGGATGGGAATTCGTTGGGGTTGGGGCGATCGAGAGGCTTCTTGGTTGGGGTGAAGAAATTTTGGGGCTACTGAAAATGTTGAGGAGATGTGGATAGGCTTCGATATTGTTGAGTTCCTGAGAGTATTCAAGAGCGCTAATTGCTTGTAAGAACATGGTGGAGATGAAGATGAAGAGGGTGAAGAATGCAGGGGAATCCATTGAAGTGTTTTCGGGAGAGGAGAGGAGAGAGAAAGATAAATGTATTGGCGGGTAATAGGACGGTTTGAATTAAGACTGAAACTCCAAAAAGCCCTTAGCCCCCTTACCCTTATACATGTCTGACTGTCTGTCACATCACATACCACCCAAAAAGAAAAAAAATAAAATGGTTTTGCCTTTAAATCATTTTATTTTAATTTTCTTTTAAGAAATATTGGTCTTAATTTTCCGATATTGCAAACGTTTTTGGACAATTGTCCAAAAAACAGGCCATCATAATTCGAATTAGGATCCTCTCCATTTCAAATGAAATGGAGAGAGTCTCCATTCTTTGTATATTCCTTATCATTATTTCTCTTTTTCAAGAAAAGATCAAATGTAATGATTGTACGTTCTCAAGAATATCTGTTTCAAATTATTATAACACAATTAATATAGAGCAAAACGTAATGGTGGTTGTGTTTCAATAGCTTTTGCACAAAAGGTAAATGTAATGGTTGATTGAAATGTTTACTATTGATAAGTAATTAATGTGACCCAAATATTTAAGTAGACAATCGTAAACATGTTATGCTGCATAATAGTAGATAAGTTCATTCTCAAGAACAATTTGGAGTGCGGAACCGAGAAGTGTAACCAAACTTTCTTTTTGTTACTAATATTTTAGAAACCAAACCTAATCAATTATATATGGCGCAGTTAACTTGGATTATTATTTATTTTAAATTTTTGTTTGAGGCAGGCACTAAAAGCCTCACGATCAAACACCTTCATGAGAGAAGTACTTCGAACAGATCAATCATCTCCAGCAAAACTTCAAGGAGCCTACTGCTCCTTCTTTTCCTAGCCGGTGTATGCATGTCGATCCGTACCCAATGTGCAGCCTAGCCTGTTAGCTGCTGGTCTCAAACTTAAATTTATCCTATATATATATATATATATATATATATATATATATTATGTGTGTGTGTGTGTGTGTTTGTGTGTGTGTGTGTGTGTGTGTGTCAAACTGTCATGAACTGAACTACTGTTTATTTGGGGTACAACTTTTTAATTTTCAAAAAATATGGTGTCCTGTAAAAGCCAAATCCACA
The DNA here is from genome assembly GCA_034770075.1 of Aralia elata. Classification (NCBI taxonomy): domain Eukaryota; kingdom Viridiplantae; phylum Streptophyta; class Magnoliopsida; order Apiales; family Araliaceae; genus Aralia; species Aralia elata. Next base: position 78,521,938 of record CM068379.1, on the reverse strand, counting down.
AACACGACCGCTTAACAGTAGTGGCGAATGGGGCCAAATTATATTGTGCTTTTTAATTTGAAAACTGAAACATTTTTCAAGCGGGTGGGTGGGTGTACCAATTCAAACAGAAAATATAATAATGTGATATGATTTTAAGTTTTTAACAGGGTTCACATGTCATAGTAGTTAAGGTTGATAAAGAATTACAAGCTCCTCTGCCAGTTTTGCCGACCTTAAATGTGTTATACATACACACATATATATATATATATATATATATATATATATATATCATTCCACCAACGGTCACCTCTGGAAAGCGAGATTCTGCTAGCTGCTGAGTGTTGGCTGAAAGTGAAGGGCTCCGAAGGCTGACTATTACTCAACTCGGAGGATATATAAATATAATACTCTAGTTACTACTCCAGACCAAAATGATCCATATAATATATAGAAAATCTTAAAAAATAAATAAATATAAAATGTAAATATATGATTCTTGCTTCTAAGTTTTGATAATTTATAGTTTAGTACTTAGATTTATAAAATTTTATTTTATGTACATCTCTTACGCTTTGGTTGGGATATAATTTAGGAGAGAAAATAAGGAAAAGGGAAATGAACTGAGCGCGTAGAACTTTATTTACACTTATAATAGACAACAAGCAGCCATCCCAAGATTAAAATAAAATAAATGTAGTATTATATTGTTGAAATTATTGTAAAGATACATAATAATACAGAGCTATGATACATTTACACTTTTATTTCTTCAACTTTAATTTGGTGAAAGAGGAGTACGTAGCTAGGCGAGATTATATTGGGGGATGGGTTTCCTATTGAGTGAAATATATATATATATATATTTATTTATTTAACAAAATACAAATGATTTTGAATTTCTCGCTCATCTAATAAATCATCTGAGTCATCCAAAATTTGGCATAAATCTGACCGTTCATTATTTTCTCCTTCTTTATTTCCTCTTTTTCTTCTACCTTTTTCTTCCTCTCCAAACCATATCCCTATACTTTCTTCTTCTACGTACTTTTTTCTTTTTATCCCAAAAAAATCTTCGTGTCGGAGTCACGGATTACCGCTAGTGTGTATATATATATATATATATGTAATGATGCATGAATCTTAAATCTTGAAAAAATTCAATGTATGTTGCACTATCTTGCAAGAAAAGGGAGAGACATGCATAATGATACCTTTATATCACCTCACCTTTCATTTGAGAAATTAAATAGTCCAAGAAATTGAGGAGAATTTACAGCTTGGTGACATTAAATAGATCTTTTCCTATTTCTAGTTTCTAAAAGAAACAGAAAACAAAAAAGTAAAGAAAAACAAAATAAAATCATGCATGGGCTTCATCTTCCACCTATTGAAAAGTTTTAAAGAACATTATTACAAATTATCATAGACAGATAAAGAGATGATATGGTGGTATATATGTAGGGTTCATAGCCATACCTCCATACCATATCAAAGATATCATATCAGCTTCTGCTTAGATTAATAATATATCAAAATGTTAATCATATCCTCCTCAAAATAATAATGCAACCACTAAAGGTGAACTGAAAAAGGACTTAATAATTAGCCCCACATACATGCACTGATACACGTACATATATATATCTATATATATTATTGATCATTTTTTATGCTTTAAGAAATCACAAATTCTTTATCAATCTCAAATTATAAGATCAGTCTAGATTTTATTGAAGATATTGTCACTTAAAACTGAAATAATTTATCAGAGATTATAAAATAATAAATTTTATAAGAAGCAATATTTTTAGATGGTTTACGATATAGATATATTTATGTATACACCCAAATTATATATCTAAAAACACACCCAAATATAAAATAATAGTAAAATATTTCTCTCTTCTTCCTCTACAACACTTTCTCTCTCCTTATTTACTATTATTTTATACTTTAGTGTGTTTTTAGATGTACAATTTAGATATATACATAGATATATCCTTATGATATTTATCATTGTACTAACTTAATTTTAAAAAAATCATGTCACTTCTAAATTTGATAAATATCTTAAGTTAACTTTAAAAAATTAATAATAATTTTATATTTTAAAATGAAAGGAATAATATGTATGACCCGGTATGGAAACATCCAGAGTTTTTTTCTTTTACTTTGCAATTATTACCATGCATGATTACTTATTTCATATTGAGAACTCAACCATATAGATTTTAGGTTAATGCACGGGAGGGGACAGAGCTCGTGGACACATCATTAATAACGTACCATTATTTGTTAGTACTTAATTATGCCACTACTTCTGGTCTAGATTATGCTAATCTCTTTTGTTTAGTATAACCACAGAGAGGAAGAGAGCATTTGAGTTTATTTTATGGGTTTGCTGGGTCGATTAACAACCCTTTTCTAGTGTAGCGGCATTTTACCCGGTCCCTGTATCCAAATATATGAGACAAGCATATAGAAAGGAGACCCAACTAAACTAATTCCAAAAAAGTAAAAGTTAGTATAAATGTGTAACAGATTAAATTAGAACATTAATACAAAAATTAATCAAAATAAATGTGGCTTTTATTTTGAAATAGAGGCGTATTATATTGGCTATCAGCTTGTCATGCATGTTTTAATTTGGTAAATTTTGCTCCCATGAATTACCTGAACTTGAAGTAACTAAGTAAGTAGTCGAAGAGACGCCAACATTTTCAATTTACGTAAATATTCCAGGCTGCTTTGGAATGTATATGAAGCTAGCAAATAAGATGCATGCATGGTTCAATGTATGCCTAACTTATTAATTAACCACATAATGTAAATCGCACTAGCAAATAATATGTATGGTTCAAAGTATGCCTAACTTATTAATTAACCACATAACACAAATCACGTTACGGGGTTCTTTGTTTATATCTGAATGAGTCTGAATTTGACCGAATAAGTCCTTCAGACTATTTGTTTTATTATTTTTAAACTCTAAACACGTCTAAAGGTGTCTGAACGATTCATCTAGAAAATTGTTATTGAATCAGTAAGAAGTATTGCTGAATGATATTTTTACTTACCTACCCTCATAGATAATTAAAAATTACATTTAATATCCATCTTTTTTTTTAGTATTGTAAACAAATTTCGTTATGTACAAGTTGTTTTTTGATTTTTTACTTTAACAATTTGGTCAATAACCAATTTAATAAATGTTGTTGTAGTCTTTTGTTTTGCTTTTATATATGAATTAATAGAATGTTATTAAAAATTTTAAGTGTTTATTCTTAAAATTATATTACTAATAATATACTCTATCAAATATTGTTCACAAGTTTATGTTTAAATTTTTTTTAGATAACATTGTTTATTTATAATTACATAATAAATTTGTTCATAATAATTTAGAAGGTTAAAATAGTGAAATACACGTATTCAAATGTTTTAGACATACAGTTATCAAACACATCATTTTATTCTATGTTCAGAGCTTCTACTTCATTCAACTGATTCAAATTCTCTTATATATTCAGAATTTTTCATTCAGTTTTATCAAATAACACCTAATTAGTTAATTACATGGTTCAGTGAGTCATCCATAAACTAGTTAATAAAATGATTATTGTCACAACAAATGATATAATAGCCATACACGACAATTGATTTGAAGTATTAATATAAGCACAATTTAAATTGGTAATTGCACACCGTATATGCATTGAAAATTTGTATTCTACAATAATATAATGTAGTGCATACAACAAACAATACATGTGAAATGTACAATTATCAACCTAGGGTCAGCATCATAACCACTAATGAACCCTAAACAAAAATTAAGAATGAGTCTCAATATAGTACACATTTGTAATAAAGATTTCGTAAGTCATAAATTTTTATTGTTTTTTTTGGGTAGTACATTTTATAATGGATACATGTATACATAATTTTTTAAAGAAAAAATGACAAAAATTTTCAATATAACATTTAAAAAATTGAAAAGGTCTTTCAAAATTCAATTTTAAAATTTTTCTAAGACTTAAAAATAAGATTTTTAAAAAAAATGTGCAAGAATTAGTCATGGAGGGAGTACATTTTTTGAAAAAAGAAAGAAAGTGGAGTCCATAGTAAGCTTTAAAAAGTTAAATAGAATACTTTATTTGTAGACCGAGGATCGTTACCGTCAATATTCACCATTAGAACGTTAAAAACCTAAATTACTAAAGTCTCCTCTTCTCTCCTTGAAGTAAAATGGGGCTAAACAATTATTTTTGATCCTTGTACTCTATAGTTAATTTCAATTTCATCCATATATAATTTTATTTTTATTTTTATAATAGTCCTTATACTCGAAGATAGAAGAACAATTTAGTCATTTTTCTTAAAAAATTATGATAATGTGACTCTTTAAAAAATATAAATAAGTGTTAATGAGGATAAAAAAATTTAGTAAGAATATACTAGTCTTTTTATCATTTTTTTTATTAAGCGATGTTTCAAACTTTTATTTTTTTAAAAGTAATATATTTATAAATTCATACTTATTTTCCCCCACAACTTAAGCATGTCTTTGTTCTTCACTGTTTAAATTCTTATATGACGTTCACACTCTCTATGATGTACATATGAAACTAATTATTTTTTACATTCTCACACAATTTTAGATTACTTGAGAATTTGTATTTGTACAAAATAATAAGTATAAAACTTCAATTTATTTTTCTTCTAATGATTCAATGATCATAACACCTAATGACAAGACAAAATAATGATGTTATAAACTATGAACATCCATAAAAATGATATTTTAAACAATAAACATGCATGTCCAAAAAAATAAAATAATAAACATGAGATCACATACACAAGAGTAAATTAAGAAACATAATTTCTTCAATAAAGAGCAATATAAATGCAAGTCTAAATAAAAAAAATTGATTTAGCAAAAATTACTACTCAATTTTATATTTATTACATTAAATATTTCAATACACAAATTCAAATTCTTGGTACTAAATGTCTAAAAATACCACTTATTAAGTTTAGAACTTAAGATTCAACAAAAATTACTATAATAATTAATATGTACGCTATTAGTTTGTTTTGCCATAAGTCTTGATGATCTTTTTGGAGTAGAATTTTCATTTTTTTTCAAATAAATTTATACGCAGAAAGAATTCTAAACAATTTGTCAAATTATTAATTTCTTACTTACTAATGCCCACTTAGATTATTAAAATAAATGTTGACTTATTTTTTTAGAAAATGAATTATTTAAGTTAAAAAATATTAAATTATTTATCTATTTTAGAGTACAAGAATTATTATAAAAAAATTTGTATATAGATAAAATTAAAACTAATTAAAGTTCAATGACCTTGTTTTGGCGGTAAAATGGTGTCAAAAGGCTTTATTCCTCGGGTCAGTGCGTAATTTCCATCAAGTGGCAGCTAAGAGACCGTTAACGCTGTTAATATGAAAAATGCCCGTTAAATAATCTCGGGTCAAAAACATAACACTCCGCAAAACCAACGGCTATAATTCCGTTCACAGTCTCTGATCACCGTAGTCATTTTCCCCGACACAAAAATCCGGCCAAAAATTCGGATTTGTTTGACGACTCAGATGATAAATAGCAACGATAAATATGGCTATTTTTGGAAAGTGAAGTGAAAAAATCGGAATCGTCATTACTGAAACATTTTCTCTCCGATATAAGCTCTACTTTTTTTTTCATCTCATCTGCTTTCGATTCTTTCCGCAGGTAAGAATCTAGGCCTTGTGAAAAAGATTTCACAATTTTAATTGTTGTGTTCAATCTCTTTCGCATTCTTATTGTACGCACTTTCTATTGGGGATTGAATTTGAAAAATTGAACCTTTTTTTTGTTTGAAGAAGTTCAATTCAAATCGGTTAGTCTTTCGAGCTTCTCGATCTTCAAAAATCTTCCAGTTTGACAGGATTTGTTAAGGGCATTTCCCAATCATTAGGGTTTTGCTCTTGGGTTTGTTGATTATAGAAGTGAAAGCTTGAAACTCTGAAGTTCCTCCGAGTGCATTTAGATTGTTTTTTAAAAGTTTTATTTGTTTAGAATTTGTATTGTTTAGATATTCGTGGGTTATATATATGTTCATTTTTTTCGTATTGTGCCTATCAGATGATGAATTTGGGATAGGTATGGTATGTTCTGAATTGCATTACGGGGAAAAAATTAAGAAGAAAAAAAAAGTCCCGAGTTATTGAGGGTAAGGCCAAGTAAGATCATACAATGTCTGTTGCTGATGTCGCTTTGAGTCAGATTGACAAAGAGTCAGTAAGATCTGCCGGTTACATTTGTAGCAGGTCGGATTTTTGCTCGAGTGAATCTATTGTTATTTACCTCACTGTCGCCGGTTCTGTGATTCCCATGCGTGTCTTGGAGTCCGATTCGATTGCGTCAGTGAAACTTAGGATCCAAACATGTAAAGGGTTTGTAGTGAAGAGACAGAAGCTAGTTTTTGAAGGTAGAGAGCTGGCAAGGAATGATTCTCTTGTTAAGGATTACGGTGTCACCACCGGGAATGTTCTGCATTTGGTCCATAGGCTTTCTGATCTCCTTGTCATCACAGTTAGGACTGCCTCTGAGAAGGAATTCGAGTTTCATGTTGATCGTTATCGAAATGTTGGATATCTCAGGCAACGGATAGCCGAGAAAGGGAAAGGTTTTGTTGATCTTGGGGAGATTGAACTTGTATGTGAGGGCGAGAAGCTTGATGACCAGATACTCATTGATGATATTTCTAAGAATAGATATGCAGTGATTCACTTGGTTGTCCAGAACTCTGCAAAAGTTCAGGCCACCCTTGTTGAGAAAGATGTTGAGCTCTCAGTTGTGGCAGCAAATTGGAACGAAAAGAAAAATGATGGTGAGAAAATATCCAAGGAGCACCAACTTGTATCTAAACAGCCACCACATAGGGATTTCTTGTTGGAACCAGTTACTGTTAACCCAAAGGTTGAGTGGCCTTCAGTTGTATGGGATATGATTAAATCCACAATTGATGGGTTGGAGAAGGGTAAACGACCGATCAGATCTTCTGAGGGTACTGGAGGAACTTATTTTATGCAAGCTGCTTCAGGCAACAAAAAGGTTGCAGTTTTTAAGCCCATGGATGAGGAACCATTGGCTGAGAATAACCCTCAAGGGCTACCTTTATCATCAGATGGTGAAGGATTAAAACGGGGAACAAGAGTTGGAGAAGGTGCATTGAGGGAGGTTGCAGCTTATTTACTGGATCATCCAAGAAATGGCAGTCACAAAAGTGGGGAGATGGGGTTTGCTGGTGTACCCCCTACTGTAATGGTTCAATGCTTGCACGAAGGATTTAACCATCCAGAGGGGTATGAGGGTGCACCAAAGAGCATTAAAATGGGATCCTTGCAAATGTTCGTGAACAACTATGGAAGTTGTGAGGACATGGGTCCACGGGATTTTCCAGTGGAGGAGGTGCATAAGATCAGTGTGTTTGATATCAGAACAGCAAATGCAGATAGGCATGCTGGGAATATTCTAGTGGGCAGAGAAGGTGAAGAGCGCCGGATTGTACTTATTCCAATTGATCATGGCTATTGCTTGCCAGAGAATGTAAGGGCTTCTCTTTCTTTTTCTTCTTTACCTGATTATGTTACATTTATTGCGATGTTAATTCTGCATAACCAATATGATCTGGGTGTTTTTACTAAAGTTTGTATGAAACCCTCAAAATTGTAAAATTTGTGTTGCTGTTTTATGCAAATGCCTATAGTGGTGGACAAAAAGGCATATAAGCCCATAACTGAAAAAGGAAAGAAAATGTGTAGCAGCTTTACTTGATTTTATTACCAAACATTCATTTGTATCCATTTTAGACAAAGTAAATTCCAGGATGTTTATGTGCTTGTCTTGGTGAGACAAAACTGCTAAACCTAATGTGAGACATTTGTTCAATATGCTTTAGAGTCCATGGGTGGTCATCTAGATGAGTGTTGCCTTGTCAATGGTTCGTGCATTTTGCATTCTTATGTCTGCAACATGTATGAGCATTCAGCCTTAAGTGACCTGATTCTTTACTTAAATTTACATGTTAATCATCTAAGCTATAACTGATGCCTACCCTTTTTGTTTTATTTTATTTTTTATTTTTTTGGGGGGTGGATGGTATGGTTTTTCACATCTTGAGCACTTATGCTTAATTGGCCTGATTCCCACCAGAGTTATTGTATTTAATTATGTGAAAAAATTTATCAGAAGCCTGTCAATCTGAAATTGTTAGACTTAGATGTTTCTTTTTTGCGGGACTGATCTATTGACATATACACTCTAAGCATTGAAACTTAAGTCCATTTATATATCTCAGCCGATTAACCTCACATTTTCATTCCCTATTCAGTTTGAAGATTGCACCTTTGATTGGCTTTACTGGCCACAAGCCAAGCAGCCTTACTCCCCAGAGACCATTGACTACATACAGTCGCTCGATGCTGAAAAGGACATTGCACTGTTGAAGTTATACGGATGGGACCTCACCCTCGAGTGTGCCCGCACACTCCGAATCTCCACCATGCTTCTGAAGAAAGGGACCGAGAGAGGACTCAACCCCTTTGCCATTGGAAGTATCATGTGCAGAGAAACCTTGAACAATAAGTCCATACTTGAGGAGATCATTCATGAAGCTGAGGATTTCATGCTTCCCGGCATGAGTGAAGCAGCATTTGTTGAAACCGTCTCCCAAATCATGGATTTCCGACTTAATAGCCTAAAGAAATGAGTTTCATGGATATATAAATATATGTATATATAAATCAAATTACCAGTCCATTTCGATGGACTGAGGGTGGTACCAAAGGGTTGATGACTTCTTTTCTTGTCATTGAGCCTGTATCTTTTTTATTCCACTTCTGTTCTTATGACTCTTAACTTTCGATGTTCTGATGGTGAACAGAAGATGAAATCATGAATAAAGGATTTGATTTGGTTATAATTTTGGGATTTGCTGGACTTTCTAGTGCTCCTGCTTAGGTTGGACTGAGTGTGTATGTGTTTGTGTCTAAGGTGAATGACTGTCCCAAATTGACATCCTTTGGTACTACTAGTCCTTAAACTACTATCAGTGCAGGAGAAAATATGGCACTGCTTCCTTTCAACTTCACTAGATATTCTAGTTAAAAGATCATTTAAGTTTCTTTTTGTGGTTTGAAGGAGTCAAAGACCAAAACTATGAATGAGGAATGCACATAATAAGTTGTCCCATGTTTTACCTGCTTTAAATTGGTACCAAGACTAGAAACATTGTCATTTTGCGAGCCTAACTGATCAACTTCCAAACCCTTCAAACCGTCTATGCATTTTCTTATTATCTATAATTCACCATGATTCTTTTGGGTGGCTACCAAATGCCACTTTACAAGTGTACATTCTTTTAGCAAAGTATGAATGCCTTTGTCTAATAAGCACACACAAAGACTAAAACAAAAAAGAAAATAAAAGAGGAACATGTTAAAGACAAAAATCTACACCAAAGCAAAAATACTTAATATTCCAATGAAAGCAAGAAAAGTCTTTCCTTTCATACTTTTGTCTACAAACTCCCTCCTTTCACTTTCCGTCCTATTTTCTTTTCCCTTCCCAATGCCCGGAAAAATTATGACACATGCATTCGGATATTGCACTGTACAAGATTTTAATACATATCCGAACAACTTGAATATACGGCAACTTATTTTTTGATTATTTGTACTATACAACACTTCAATGTATATCCGAGCAATGGGAGATATTTTTTTAGGACAATCCGGCTTTTTTGTTTATTAGTATTCTCTCGTTTCAAAATTAAAGATATATTTTGACTTATTTATAAAATTTTAAAATTCAAAATTAATATAAAATTATTTAGTTTTGATACAAATAAATATAACAATTATAAATTAATTATGAAATAATACTTATTATTACTTTTATTATTTTTACATTTTGAACAAAATTATATCAATTTTAAAATTTAAAATTTTATGAATTAATTTTAAAAAGTCAAAAAATATATTTAATTTTAAAGCGGAGTAAGCAGATGTTTATACTCTATAGTCTATACTCACCCCCACACTACATCCAAACCCCTTCTCTCTCTCTTTCCTCTCTCTTCTCATTCTCTCTCTCACTAAATTGAGGAAATTGAAGGAATGGGCAAGGCAGTGAAGGCACAGAGACCTCCATCAGGACGAACAAACTTGGCATCATGCGTAGTGGCATCAATCTTCCTAATATTCGTTGTCATAGTGATCCTTATCGTCTTCTTCACCGTACTCAAACCCAAGCACCCAAAACTCACCGTTAACTCCATCCAGCTCCCCACATTCTCCATCGCTAACGGCACCGTCAACTTCACCTTCTCCCAGTACGTCTCCGTCAACAACCCAAACAAGGGAGTCTTCTCCCACTACGACAGCACACTGCAGCTACTCTACTCCGGCAGTCAGGTTGGCTTCATGTTCGTACCGGCAGGAAAGATCGAAGCAGGCCGGACCCAGTACATGGCCGCCACGTTTTCCGTTCAGTCTTTCCCGTTGTCGGCCGCCTTTGCTCAGCCGCAGAATGTTGTTCCGACCGTCACCGATGGGCTAAACGGAGTCCGGGTGGGGCCCACGATGGAGATCGAGTCGAGGTTGGAGATGGGGGGTCGGGTGAGGATGCTGCGCTTTTTCAATCACCATGTGGAAGCTAATTCCGGGTGCAGAGTGGCCGTTGCTGTCAATGATGGATCTGTATTAGGCTTCCACTGCTAAGAATTGGTTTTTTAGTTTAATTTTTTTTTTCCTTTTTGGAATCTTTGGTGAATTGGGTGTTTAAATTTGATACCTAATTTGGTGAAATGCAAGTGTAAAAAGTGTTTTTGGTCATTAATGGGGACTGGTTTGGTCTTTGATTAAAAGATTTTGTAGGAGACCGATGACGGTGGTTGACTATTGACCTTAATTTGCCATATGGTGTGTCTTAATTAGTGGTAAACTGTTAATTATTTTGGCTCAAAGCTTAATAGTAGTAATTGTATCTCTTAAACTTGCCATGATAGTTTTAACTTGGTAATTTTACATTGTCCACCCCTCCAAAAAAAATAAATAAATTTATATGCAATTATGCATGAAGGGATTGATTGGGACTTGAAGCAACTAAAGATGAACAATGGTGACTTTATATCTTTGACTGGGTGGTTGGGACAATGCTGCTAATTCCTGTGTATGTGGTGGTATTTTCAGTTTTGATCAATCAATGCAACTCCATCAATAAAATACTTGCAGTTTATTGGGTAAGTTTGCAGGAAAGAAGGGTAATGGTCTTAGGCTAATGGTGTATGGGAGTTTTTTAATTGAAGAAAAGAAAAGAATTAAGAGAGAGAAGAGGAAATTTTATTTCCTTTTGTTTTTTCAACGTTATTATCCAAAGAGAAGAAAATATTTGGCTCAAAAAAATGCTTACTTTCTCTCCCTTTTCTTTCTTTTCTCTTTTAACTAAAACTCTAGAACACTTTTTTATTTTAATATTTTATTGGTTTCTCTTCGACTAAAAAACTCTAAGACACACTTTTGTATGTTTTTTTCCCTTGACTTTTTTTTCTCTCTAAATTAAAAGTCCAAAAACAAAAAATACTAGCATTGAAAATATATGTTCCAACTTTTAAGTGAAGAAGTCATTGTTCTGCAACTTAATTTCAAATCTTAGAATTGTAATATAGCATCAAATTTTTAGCTAAATTCTAACTATATGAAATTGTACATGTGATATTTCAATTCTAGTTTTGAATTTGGAATTGAGTTGCATGTATTCTAAGGGGGGAGGGAGGGAGGAAGAAGTGGTGGGGCCATTACACTATGGGTGGAGACTTTTGAGACAGTTCAATCATTCATCATCTTCTCCCGCTCTTCCCTTGGGATCCAAAAGAATGGTTGAATGAGTGGCTCTTCTTCCATTGTTTCTTTTACCAGTACAGTAGGCTTTTTGACTTTACTGGAATGGAGGGTCACGAGATTGGCCAATGTCCAGTGATCCGCCATGATGGATATCATTGTACTACATACATGGTCCCATTTGGTGGTCTTGTTGCTGTAAGTATCAAGAAGAGAGAGAGATATATATATCATTATATTGTGCATCTCATAGAATGTGAACAATATAAAGTTAAAACACATTTACTTTTATTAAATTTGAAAAATCAATAGTAAAATGGAAAATCAAAGTTATTGTTTGGAATATGTCCAAACAAGATGTTTGTAAATGGTAACTCTACGTCCTACACGTTATTTACGGAGAATTCTTGAGTTTCAATCTCAACATAAGTGTGGTGAAGGTTCTTTCATATGTGTGTAGTTGTTGTAGACGCAATATATCTTGTCAAGAGTTCGAGATACTTCACGTACCTCTTGTTTTTTGCACTAAAAAAAAAGAAAAAAAAAGCTCATCTTGTCAACTTTGCTACGTTATTAATATCTGGCTTATTTTTTGCACTAAAAAAAAAAAAGCTCATCTTGTCAATTTTGCTAGGCTATTAATATCTGGCTTAAGGTTTAAAAAGTAAGTACAATGCTAGTGAACGAGAAGGCTAAACCTTAAAACCAGTCCAGTGTTTTGGAGCTGGTAATATAATTAGTTGGTTGTGTAAATGTCAAAATAAGAACAGAATGAGATTTTCAAAAACGTGGCAAGTACGAGGCTTTTTGCATAAACTCCAATGTTTACAATGCAATGTACAAATATATTTCTACTTTATCAGGCAAATATGCCTGATTATTCCTTTTAATTAAAATAATAACAAAAAAGCTCTTTGAAGCATGTCCAGTTAGGCCAATGAATTTGCCAAAACCTCAACATGAAAAAGGGTTTCTGAAATATATTACTTTCAACAGAGTAGCAAACAGAGAAAGGATGTGAAAGAACACAAGTTACAAGTATCAACCAAGACCAAGACTTAGAAGCACCCCATCTTTCTATGCATAATAAATTAATAACATCAACAAAAGGCACCCCCACCCCCCACCCCTTCCCTTTTCACAAGTAGAAAGTGTCACAAGAATTCTAAAGCACATTTATTTGAACCGGTAGAGTGTGGACTGCAAACTCATATCTGAACTCCACCACTGGTGAATTCCATGAGCTTGTTTGAAGCTTACACAAGGAGTTAAATTAACTGTTAGATTGGCCGAAGGAATGAGGTGCAGTGGCTCTTCTGAATCTTTCCCAATTGCACTCATAAGCAAACCCCCGATTGAATGCTGAGTTGCCAACCTCTCAATACCTCCTGCTCCAATCTCCTCCATCTTTTCCCTGTGTTTGAAATACCCGATATATTCTGAGCATATGTGATCAGCCGGATTCACAAATAAACATGGCAACCATGCAGACAAAGTAGCAAATGGATCTTCTGACCGATTCTTCTCTTTGCTAACCTTCACAGTATAAGCAAGTCCTGCAGTGATCAAGCTGCTTGTGAATCGGATTCCATGTTTCACTTTCTTATCCTTTATCCTCTCAATAGGTGCAGAAAAGAACGGTGGATTAAAAAGAAAAGTTTCAAGAAAGATGCCCATCTTAGCCATATTCTTTCCCGCGAGCATTGCCATAGCAGACCCCAGAGAATGGCCAGCTAACCAGATAGTTGAATTACCAACTGCAGCAACCAAGTTCCGGACAGCTTGCATAGCTACATCAAAGCGAGACGTCCGGTGAAGTCCGTTTCGGATGAAGTGGAGGTCCAACTGGAGGTCTTTTAAAAAAGCATCTCCTTTCATAATGGTTCCCCGAAAGGCGACAACATAACAAGGCATTTCATTCATTGAGAGGCTGCACTCTGGTGTAAGGAGGTTGAGTTCAAATATGGCACCAAAAATGGATGAATCAGCATCATCAACTAGCTGACGGTATAGCTTGAAATGGAAGAATTCCCACCAAGGAGGAGCAAGAGCTTGCAAACCTTCCCGTTTCCCATGACGGTCCCGCTCTAAAACATATACACCTTGAACCAAACTTGCAGCAATAGACCTTTGGTGCTCCACACTCTTCCTGGATAGGAAACATTTATTTGAACTTTTCTTGCATCTATTTGTATGAATCACAAAACAAGCATCCAAGGATAATAGGCTACAAAATGGAATAAACATCTAAAATTTTGTGTAGGAAAAGATATAGCAAGTGATGGGTCCTACATGCACGTATATAATTATATGCATTTAAACTAGGTTGTGGTAGAACAAGGAATGGTGAACACCCATGGGCATTTAAAGGCTATACATTTGTGGAGTTTTTCTTTGGAAGGTGGAGGCAGGTAGAAAAAGTCCTCCATCTTATACAGAAAATTCATGACGAACATAACCTAATGCGAATTTCACTATGAAAACTTGGACAGAACTGTGATGCGGACAACTGTTGTAGACATAGTTATGGGGAAGTTGGCCCAGAGGGAACCTGTTAGTTGATTAATAAAGCCCCGAGTTTAACCGCATATCATTCACTTTTGCCTTGTCTGCTGAAGCATAACTCATCTTGATGAGGCTTTTAGTAATTAATGTCAGATTAAGTATGTTTTCTCTGAACCAGTGATCAATGACGCAACATCCATTAAAAAACCTCAACAAAAATTCGGAGGAACTGTTACTTTGCAAGGAGTGGTCTTACCAGTCGATGGTAGTTAGGTGTGATGGTCCTGAAAGGTTGAAATGCTGCCTGACTGAGCCCATGACACCTTATGCTCTGAATATTTCTTCTTCAAATCAGTGAAACATGTACTGCAAGCCAGAAGCAAACTCCAGTAAGCAGTCAGTAAACAGACCGGATTCCAAAATGAGAAACATATCAACAAATGACAACCAGATTCATATTATTTAAAGCTAGTAACAATCTCAATCCCTATTTACAGGCTTTTCACACTTAATGGCCTCTCAGTTAAAAAGGCTGTGAACATCCACAAAGTTGATAATAATCAAATCAGCTAGCTTAAGCTACGTTTCATAAATCCAAAACCATAAGAGAAAGATATCAAAGTCTATCCAGGATTTAAATAAATCTAGAATTTATTGATTAAAGTGCTATTATAGATTGAATTTCACATTTGCATCCAGTGGCACTAAAGGCCAGGAACCAGTATTTTCAACTTATAGGGTTAGATTCCATACAAGATCTAAGTATATAGCATTTGACACTTGATGTTCCTCTCATCCAAAAGCGACCGAGGAAATAGAAGCATAGGAAATCCATTAACTAAAAAGGTCTCACAAAAAAACTGCGAGATAGAATATAGGAATAGCTACTACAAGCAGTTTGGACTCCTATCCCACCACCTCATACACTGCTTGCCCACTGGAGTCCTTTTAATCCCCAAGGAATTATTGCACCAATCCCAGCATCACCCAAGTAATTTCAAACAAGACGACATCAAATAACAAAGGTTGCATGCTATCCATAACGCAATAGCAAGTGATCCGACATCTCCTCCGCCCTCCTACACATGCAACACTACTTCAAAATGAATCTCCTCCTCCATCTCAATTTTCCTTTGTCAAGATCGATGCAAATTCTGCCATCCAAGAGAAAAGAACCAATTTTCTAGAAATGTTCCACCATTATTGTTCAGAGACATTAGACATTCTAGGGAGTTATCTACAATATTTTGAAAGCTTTGATGTCCTTATTATTATTGACTAACTCTAAATTCCAAAACCCATATTCCTACTGTTCAAGAAGCAACTCAAGTACATGCTCACAATATTTTGAAAGCTTTGATGTCCTTATTATTAAACCTCAGAATTTTAGATTTTCTACCCCCAGAAAATTGCCTCTGTTCACTTCCAAGCTTCATCAATTCATAGTACATGCTCAGACTGTAAAAACACAAGTTTGGTAAATAAATGAATATCAAGTACTCAACCACCTCAAAGGTAGATTTCAAAACTACAGTTAACTTTCTTATAGCCATGGAATTAGTTAAAGTGATACCTTTTAAAGATAGGAGAAAGTATCACACAGCTCACCTGTAAACATTCCCACATTCCCAGGACACTTAATAAGTCGAATGCCGACAGATGCAAAAAAGTTATCTTTTTTCTTTTGAAAAGTAAACATATATAAACAAAGCGGAGAGCTGCATTTTTTTTTAATGAATGTACTACTGTAGTTTATCCATGTTGACTGAGCATAGATTACAACTTCCAACTAAGCAATATACCCAGAGGCAGAGCTACCACGTAGGGTGATGCGGACCATTGTCCTTTTCAAATTTTTGTAAAACCATACTTTCCTTTGCAAAAGGTGATCAGAAAACAATTTCATTCTCACTCCCCTCTATCAGAAAAGGAGATTTTAAAATATGAGACCTCTAATTTATAAAATAGTGAAATTAGGTACACAATTTCCACCAGTTAAAAAATCCAAAATTTAGAGTTGTTGCCCAAAAATTGTTAAAGGCCCCACATCTTGAACGTCTGGCTGCAGTAGCACAATTTTGTAGCTTCGAAATAACTCCATAACACCAATTGTTAAAATCTAATTACATTTAATAAAATTCTAACATCTCATTCATTTCCCAAATTTCAGCGGCGGTCAAGACGAATCATTTAAGAAAATTCCTTGTTAGAATTGACGAATTAACAGCAAAATGCATAGTGTAAATATAAACATGGACAAAAGACATCAATTGCATGACCATATATGGAACCATAACGAGCGACAGTCCAGGATTAGGTTAGAAAAATCCAAGTACATTAAATATATATACATATATATATGTATGTAATTGTATGAATTAAGGAAAAGATTGAACCTTGAAAAGTGTAACTTAGAGAAGATATGAGTGCTTTCTAAAGCCTGCTGGTATCTTTTGAGGTTCTTCTCCCTCCCCCGCAAAGAGAGAGGTTATAGAGTCGTTATCAATCAAAAGTTCAGGTTTGTTCTTCTCTCTTTTGGATTCCAGAATCCTGGTTATACTAAACGACCTCGTTTCAAATGTGCATTGGCCGGTTGGTTGCTACTCCACTATTTTTATTTATTGCTTTAATACTTATTCACATAATTAACAATCAAATAATCAACATAAACGTTCAGAATATATATTATTTTTTATTTTTATTTTTATTTTATATTTTTATTTGCAGAACTAATTCTTTTGGTGTATATACAAGGAACCCGAAAGTGCTTTTATAAAATTTCGAACACATGACTTATAGAGGTATCTTTTATTTTTAAAATTTATTAATTTCTCAGTCGGCAAGATAAGCAATAGTGTTTGTGGGTCAGTAATTTTTACAAAAACAGAAATAATACAATAGTAGGAAATTAATATTTTGTAAAATTTAATGATTTTAAAATTTGATGAATTAAGCTGTTATTTTCTCAAAGCAGGTTGTGTGAGCATAAAAGGAGATGAGAATGAAATTAAGAAGACAGAAACTTTTGAGGATTGTTATCGCTATATAATGCAAGCTTGTACTATTACGTTTGGATTGCAAAAATTAAAGTGAAAATAGAATGATTCATTTCTATAAAATAAAATAAAAATATATTTTATTGTTATATTGAAATGGAATGAACGAGTAACTCCTACTAAATTTATGAATTTTATTCCATGAGAAGGATTGGAATGACTCATTCCAACTAAAAATAAAATGGAATTTCATCATTCTATTCTCTTCTCTATTTTATTTTTTCACCAATTCCATTTCCTCAATTGAAACGCAGCAGTAGTACTTAGTTTGAGGACTGTTATCCCTATATATTGCGAGCATGATTCGATTTTCATTTTTCCCTTTTGCCCTCGAAACTTTTATTTTTAAATTGTGAAGCTTGTTTTGAGAGAGGTGGGTGGAGGATTATGAATGGTGAAAGAAAATTGAAGCCTTATGGGCAAATTATTGAAGCATTGGTGGACACTTCGCTCTCCCAAAAAGTAAGTAAAAAACAAAGTTTCATTTCATATATTAGCTTTTATGTATATTAAAATTGGAAAAAAATGACGAGCACAAATAAAGTCGTCATAAAATAATGCTTGCTTAACTAAACTTCTCGTTATAAGATCCCTAGCCATACCTGCACCAGAAACAACCTTTACAAAAGCTCCACCTTTGATACTACTTACCAACCTGGCATACCAGGCTGCTTTATCCTAGCAGGAACGACTCATTAAAGTTAATTTGAGAAAAGAAGGTTTTCTTATACTTTTTTTTTACATATCATCATTATTGCAACTCTAATACTACTCTGCAATACCTAAACTGAAATGCTTCCCTAAGATGTGCGATTGATCAACATAGCAGCAAGGGAGGCATAGGAACTGCAGACAAAAATGATATGCTAAGGTGTTAAGTGCTACAGTCAGTCAAGCATTAGGTTTTGGAGGTTCATAGCCATATGGATTCTTGCTGGCCCAGTTCCACTGATCTTTGCACATGTCATCTATGCCATACTTTGCCCTGCAAAATCCCCAAAGTATTATTTAGAAGTCAAAATGAGTATGACAACAGTGAATTACTATTATTACTTCTACGATTTAATTCCACGATCTCACAACATATCACTTAATCTTCTTTTATTTCAATCAATATTACTTTTTCATTATTTCGTAAGCAGGTAATGTAAGGGTATCACAAATGAAAATGCATAACTAGAACATAATAAGTTCCGAAAACAGAATCCTAAATCTTAAAACATTACCAGGACAATTATTTGTAGTAAAATCAGAGAACTTACTTCCAATCTAACTCGTGTTCTGCTTTCACCGTTGATGCATACACAATCTCAGCATCACCAGGACGCCGCGCAGCCATCACCAGAGGAATTTTCTAGAACAAGCAGAACAAGAAGGTTATAGAGTTATTTAGTAGCAGTTTGCTATCTTTGGTCCGAGAAAGTCCAATTTTGAACTGACAGAATATAAGGTGCAACTAGGAGGGAGGGAGGGAGGGAGATTAATGTCTAGAACAGATCATCTAGATAACTACCTAAAACTTGAGGATGAACTTCATTTGCACATCAAAATAACTTTAAAAGATGTTGCATATTGAACCATTGAACCACATCTCACAACTATATCAATTCGTTTGTGGTAAAGTCTAATTACAGTTCCAGACCTACCCAACTCGACAACTTCCCTAGTACTCGGATAGTAACCACCCTCAAACATTGTGGAACCAAGTTATACAGACTAACATCGATACTGAATGGTAAAAAACATATACGTCAAACAGCAAACAACATATTCTACAAACTTTCATTCATTTCCAAATGTTGGCTCCTTAGAATACTGGACACAAGTTTAGAAGTTTAATACCTTTCCAGATGCCTTCTCAAATGCTGCAACCATTTCCAGAACTGATGTTCCTTTCCCAGTTCCCAAGTTGTACACTTCACAAGCTACAGTAACACAATTAATCAGAACCAAAGTTGCACAAATTAAAGAATTATGGAATATTCAATCTACAGCTGCAAGAGAAACATATTACATCAAATCGTACAAGTATAACATGATATCTTTAAATAAATGGCACAACAAGGACTAGTAGAAAGATAACCAGAATATTGGTCCAACGACAAGTAAATAAGAGATGGTTGTCAAAGCTTTTTAGAGAAATGTATCATCTAAAGTACGTGCTACACTGAGTATAACTGCATGAACAGTCAGAGATATGAGATTGTGCTATGACGTTTCTCGCTATTGTTTTTTAGTTACAACTATACTTTGTGTATTAGTCGTTTTATTCTGAGCAGTTTATTTACAATTTTGTGACATAACTATTGATAAACAACTGCCTGTTTAACACCAATCAAGGGGAATAAAAATAAAAAGTGGAAAGTGGAAACAGGCATACTGATCCATGGAAACAGATACCGGAAAAAAAGGATCAGATCACCTCAGACGTACCTATAGTAGGATCAGATAACTTTCTCAATGCAGCAATGTGCCCATCAGCTAAATCCACAACATGGATGTAGTCACGTACCTGAGAAGTAGAAAGCTAAAATGTAAAACCTAAACTGGAAGCATATTGCAAATGAAAAATAATAATAAGACGATACCAATAACACTCTAATCCTTAACTAGCCAACATGAGCATATGTACCATAGAATTGCACAAATATCACTTTGGTGCATCGAGGTTCTTGGAGTGGATAGTTTAGAAAGATAACCTTTGGTAATTGTTCGACAAATTTTATTTTATTTTGTGTTTTTTCAACCAAGCATACCCATATAATAGGTGATTGTCCCTATTGTTTAGATAAACAATAGGAACTGATGCTATGCATTTTAACTCTTACCACATTTTTCAATTAGAAGATCTTTACCATGCAATTTACCGATCCAAACATGTATATTACAATAGTAATATGAACCCAATAAAAGCTAAACACTTCCACAGAAAATCCAGATGGATGGGCATTTTCAACATTAAAGAGCTTAATATTTCCTTCAAAAACGACTAGAGGTTCATAAGAAGGTTAAAAAAACACACACACACATCAGGGAAGATTGATGCGCATGTTCAACATTAAGAGCTTAATATTTCCTTCAAAAGAAACTAGAGGTTCATAAGAAGTTTAAAAAAAACACACATCAGGGAGACGGGTAATGGGGCTTACTTAAATTCACATGGCAATCATTGCAAAATGACAAGATTTGGCACACAAGTTCAAAGGAAAATAAAAATCAGGTCAAAGAAATGTACTGAGAAGACAGAACAAGTATGCTTGACTGAGTGTTTAAGGTCATCAGAAAATAAATCAATAAATAAAACAATAACTTAGTCTAAGAGGAAGTGCTAAGAAGGCCTACCCCTGTACCATCATTAGTTGAGTAGTCAGTTCCAAAAACAGTCAACGCAGGTCTCCTGCCAACAGCCACTTGCTGCACAAAGGGCATAAGATTATTTGGGATTCCACGAGGATCCTCACCAATATTTCCACTAGAATGTGCACCAACTGGATTGAAGTATCGCAGCAATATAATTTTCCATTCTGAGTCCGACTGGTAGATATCACGACATATTTCTTCAATAAAAAGCTGAAATGATTAACATCAAAAAGGTATTAATTATCACTATGTGAACCACACAATGGAGCAGCAGAAATATAAACAAATGTCAGAAGTTTTGTACAGGTAAGAAAAGTCTGCAATAATAAGGAGAGATTATCTACTACCCTGCTAGCAAGTATAATCAAGCTCTAAAATAACATAACCCAAATTATACCTTGGTTCGCCCATATGGATTTGTTGCAGATAGTGGAAACTCCTCTGTGCATGGCACCTCCTTTGGCCAACCATAAACAGTAGCTGATGATGAAAACACAAGCTGAAATGTTTGACAAAATAAATTAGCCCTAACAACTAAATTATAATATCTCATGACAGAAATTTCAAGGACCAAGGGGGGAAATGAGTCATCATCTAAACGCTCAAAACACATCCACATACACCAGAAGAAATTAAAGAGATGAATAAAATAATATTCTAACCTGAATTTTGTTGAATTCATAAACAACCCATAACCAGAACGATAAAGGTGATTGTTAGATAATTCAGAATTACCAAGAAAAAAACTGGTGATGAAGGACTTGGGATTCATATTAAATTGGACCTAGGCAGGGGAAAGAGCCCTTTTAGTTTAAGTGAAAGAGTTATGCAAATATGTTTTATATCAACATAGTAATCTTCTACCTTGTTTAAAATGTGACTTAATGTGCATGCTTAATCAAGAAATTTAAAAGTGAATCAAATATGAGCACTTACGGAAGTATAAATACTAACTGACGTAGAGAACTATTTGTTCATTTTAATTTAACTTTCAACACTATTAGACAAGATTCTAATATAAAGTACCATAAGAAAAATACCCTCTTGCATCCATGAGCAGCCATGACTTCCAATAGAGTAATTGTACCAATAATGTTATTGTTATAATACATCAAAGGTTTCTGAACACTTTCACCAACTGCTTTTAAACCAGCAAAGTGAATAACAGCATCAAACCTGCAAATCAAGCAGATGGATATAAATAAATAAATAAATAAATAAATAAGATTTCACTGATAAAATGAGGCAGAATTTAACTAAAGAAATTCCAAACTTTAGCATTCATAGTATCGTATTCCTGTTGTAGATATTTTCAAGATATGCAAACAAAATCATTATATTTGGCCTCACAACCTAAACTCATCCCAAAGATTATTAGTTAAAATTAGCGGTCTAATTTGCATAGAAGCTTAAAATCAAAAGTTTGGCTTTAGGCCACAAGTTTATAACATGGTAAAATAAATGTTTATAAAATCCAATCATATGCCTATATTAAAATTAAATTAAAATTTTTTATATGAGGGGAATTCGGGAAAGCTTACTTTGTTGAAGCAAAAAGCTTTTCAAGTTCAGGCTTATTCCGGAGGTCAATCTGCATGTGCAACAATAATTATAAATGGAGGGTCATTAAATAAAATTAAAAAGAAAAACCACAAAATTCTCATGGGACCCAAGACAGATGTATCCTATTGATTACAATAATCAACAAACATCACATAAAAAACAGTTTTACACATTTCAACTTCCAATAGACCAACCAAAATTTGAGAGGCTACAAACCCAGAAACATGATAAATCAACATGTTCATAATGCAATCCACCACAGAAGCATCATTCACAAAAAATATTCTAAAAGTTTACAGGCATGAAATTATAAGTAGCATATAATAAATAAAAAATAAGTAAATTTTCTAAATTTAAAATAATAATAAGTACAAAAATTAAAACTTTTCAATTTCTGGAATAACTTCACACGGTAAATTCACCGAAAACTAATAAAAATCCAATCTTTGCAATAATTCAGGAAAAAAGCCATCAAAACAAATAAATGAAAACAAAATAAGGGTTAAGGAAAAGAAAAACTCGCCTTATGAAAGGAAAGGTTTGTGCCAAATTTACCAGCGAGTTCCTGCACTCGCTTGATTGCAACTTCAGAAGAATTGTCTAAATTATCAACCACGACTGCCTTAAATCCCCCTAATAACAATTGAAGCACCGTGTGGCTTCCAATATATCCTGCTCCCCCAGTCACCAAAATACTCTGCTGCGCCATAATAATCTATTAATCCACCGAAATACCTACCTAAATACCAAATATATGAACACAGAATTAATTGCGTGGGTATAAATATAAATAAATATACTCCTACTTCTCTTTTCTGAAGAAGAAGAAGAAGAAGGGAATAAAGTGAAATTGGCAAGGAATGAGGACGAGGAAGAAGAATGTGGATCCCAAATACCAGCGCACAATTTTATACTACTATTTTAATCAGCTTTTTATTGAGAGTCGTGTTTGTTTTTTCGCACAGAAAATGAGGGGCTGGGACACGTGGAAGAAAGTAGTGATACTGCGACTTTGGATGCAAAGCTAACGGAGTTTACTAGAATGCCCCAGCTCTCTTTCTACCAATTACCAAAGGATTATTATTGTTATGACTCATTACTCCTTCCCTCCTCTAGAGAATGAAAAAATAACATATATTTAAAAAAAAAAGAAAAAAAATTAAATTTATCAGTTTTATAAGATTTTATAAAATAATAAATATTTTTTTTATATTAATAGAATTTATTAAATAATATATTTATTTTTTATTTTATATATTTTATTTTATCTTTTTAAAAATAAATAAAAATTATATTTTTAATCATCCTTCTAATAAAATAGAGAATAATTTTATGTGATTTTATTCTTTATTATTTGTTTTAAATGTGATGTTAGTGATTAGTTTTACTATATGTGTGATATCTATTGACGCATCTTTGAATACATTGTTGATGTTGACATATAAATTGGGAGGAAGATGTTGACCGTTATTGATGTAAATACACAAGTGAAATTTTTTTTATTTATTATTTACCCTTTTAAAGTTAATAATTAAGAGATAGAAGGGATGAATCTTGAATTTTGGAAGATAAACGATAAGTGTTATGAATCGGGCGTTGTGGCGAAAAATTGAGAAGATAAAATAAGATCATAATTTCTCAATAAAAATATTTTAATAACACTCATCTTTTGGTGTTATATTTATTTTTCTCACTTATAATGCGTGCGTAAGGATACAAGTTAGTCTCCTTGATGTTGATGTGAGCTTTAAAAAAGTTATTAATTTTTTTTATTTTAAGTTTGAGTTAATTGTATTGATATTTCAGCACTTAAATCTCAACTGAATTATTCAGGTATTACTTTTTCAAAGCTTAATTTTTATTTAAGTGGGTGAACAAATTAATCGGAATTGAAGCAACCCCTTAGACCGGCGATAAGATAATTAAATTGTTTACCAAGTAAATGTATGCGTAATTTTCAAATAAAGTGGTGTTATTGTTCGTTCAACTCACTCAAAAAAAAAAAGTCCCCAACTTTTACAAAATCTTAAAAGTGAGTGAGTTATCCGTAAAAGACTACTACTACTGATTACTCCTTTAGCATCCTTTACGTACGCCATGAAAACTAAACGTGAGATTTTGAAAGACTGAAATCAGCGAAAACTACGTACGTGGGTTTCAACTGTCCCACTCTCCTGGTCGGCTGTCTCACCTATATTCCTATTCCTTTTCCTTTTCCTACTACCTTAAATTAGTAGTATAATATAATACTCCCCCGTCTCATAATTTATGATGTTTTAGAATTTTACACAAAAGTTAAGAAAATAATTGTATAACATTAAATATAGTATCAATTGTCTATAATACTATTTATTAATCGCATACTCTCTCTTATCTATAACATTTTTCCATGATTTATTCCTAAAAAAATTTATTGGTCTCATTTACTTATATTCTCTTTCTCCCTTCTCATAAAACACCTTATCAGATTCTTTAGAAATTCTCTCTAAAAAAAATAGAAGTGACTAATTCTCTTAGATTATAAAAACGTGAAATAATTTTAAAAAAATAAAATTATCTAAAACGTCATATATTATAAGACGGGGAGAGTATAAAATAAAATAAATGAGACGTGTATATTTAATGCATACCTTAAATTTATTACTATAATATTAATGGTTCAATGCATTAATTAGCTTATTCACAAGAATCTGGCCACACCGCAAACAGATCATATATTATAGTAGTACTTCTCTAAGATATAGTTAGTATATGTGACATATAAATAAAGGTGATCGCATGATTCATATTTGATCAGTCCCTTTCAATTTCTTACAGCTGGCCCATTCAAAAAATTAAACAGAATATAAAAAATAAAAATAAAAAAGTTGTATTTTTTTTCAACTTTTTTTAAGAGGCTGCCACCATCGCAAGATTCTGGATTATTATAAGAAGTTGGAGAGTACGTATAACAATGGAAATTAAAGTTGCAATTTTGGCAAACTTTTTTTGGGAGAATATAGTTGCGTTTATTCTCACAAGAAGAAAGTAAAAAGTCGTGGTTCGGTCCACTACTTCAATTGCTAGTATTAAATTAGTGAGTAATAATATCCCATTATTTAAAAGCTTAAATTATACTTCTTCCGTCCCAAATTAATTGTTCAATTTTGACATTTTTAAGTCAAATTGACTATTTTTAGAATTAATAATTAAGCATATATAAATATATTTCTAAAATTATAAAAATTAGGGTTAGTAATAAATTGTATATACTTTCTTTTGGTTATAATCTTTTCGCCTATATTTTAGCAAAAATAGTAAAAAGATTAGTTTTAAAAATAGTCAATTTAATTTTAAAAAGTTAAAACTGAACAATTAATTTGGGACGGAGGGAATATTTATTTTTGACTAAATCCTAACTAGATGGCTAGACCAGCCAAGAGTGAGTGAGACCCAATAAATTTCTAGTTGGACCTTCTTTGTTTTTAGGGTTCTTTACATAAATATACAACAATGGGTAAAAAATTACAAGAATAATGCACTAACAAAATAATTACATGTACTAACAAAATAATTACAAAAAGAGTGCAACAAGAATAAACCTATTAAATCATTATTCCTTAAATCAAAGAGAACTATAACCACCCTATTTACTCCTCTCTAATTAATGGTACCCACTATTTTACCCTATTTACTTCCAATCATGCTCTAGACTTTTCAAAGCTCCGGATCGAATGCCCATTGGTTAGCGAGTGCTATCGTGTGACGCAAAGAAATTGACCCGTTCTGGATCCTTTTTCATATTCAATAACGAATACAATGCATTTTTAGTGCATACCTTGAGAATAAATTGGCACTCTCGTACCTTCTGTATTACCACGATAAAGTATAAAAACGAAGTAGAAGACTCCACTTGTACCATACTTGAGTAGAAAAATTTCGGATTCATTGGAATATTACATTCCTACGAATTATACATTTGGTGATTTTGTACAAGAAATGAAGCAGAGTCCATATTAAGGTGGCTTTGCTAACATGTTGCACACTTTTCCACACAGACGTAACTGGACCAGTAGGTGTTGTACATTCCAAATGATCCCCATATTTTTATAACAGCTCAACCTTTTTAGTCAGGTCCGTTTCCCCACCCAAGAAAGATATGATCAGAAGATACATACAAAAAGTAATTCATTGAAAATTTCATTCCAAATCGATTATGATCTATTGGAGAAACTGTGTTCACTTGCTGTCACAATGTAGAAACCTAAGAAATAAATACTTGGGGCAATTTAGACTGTGGCAGTTAATAGCGGACACTGTTTGTCACCTCAAAGGATGACTACCCAACCTGTATTGGATCCTGCCTCGGACATTTCTAACTGTCCTATGTTGAACACTTTGTAACCTTTCAGAACCATATATGTGATTGCATCATGGATGTTTAACCCTTGTTGTTTAAGTTTTGCATACAGATCCCACTGCCTCAGCAGTCCTCCACACTTCTCAACGAAGACCAGTTAATAAGATTATTGTCTGTCTACATATTAGGGCAACAGCCTTCAAAAGCCACTCGTCACACCACTCCTACAACCCATTCAACTTTATGCGTGTCCTCGTGATGGAAAATAAAGTTGAGGAGGAGGGTAAACCACCCCTTAATACATAGGTAAACCAAACCTTAATTATAATGGGTAACCAAACCTTAATTACAGAAGGTTAACCAACCCTAATAACAAAGGTAAACCAAAACTTAATACAAAAGTATCCCAACCCTTAAAACAAAGGTACCCAACATTTAATACAAAGTAAACCCAACCTTAATACCAAGGTAACCCAACCTTTTAAATCAAAGAATAACCAAAAATTAATTACAAAAGGTATCCCAAACCCTTAATACAAGATAACCAACCTTTAATATAAAGGTAACCAACCTTTAATATAAAAGTAACCCAAACTTTATACTGCGGTAACCCAAACAGGATACAGATGTAAACCCAAACCATAAAAACAAAAAAAATACATGTAACAAACAACTAATCAAAAGGTATACAACCTAAAATCAGAAGTAACCAACCTATGACAATATACAAACAGTTAACCAAAACTTTACTACCAAAGGTACTCAACACCTTAACACAGACTGTAACCCACCTTTAATACAAAGGAAACCAAACTTGTTACTACCTTTCCGAACTTCGCATAATGCAGGGCCCTGACCCTCCCAAACACCCCCCCCACCCTACTCCAAGTCCACTTCATTTCCCCCCTCTCTCGCCACCGTGACAGTGCCCTTCGCTACGCCACAACCTTATCCATCCATTATCCAGTTGCATTTTTACACCCCCCACCCCCCCTATATTCTCTAACACAACCAACCCATTTCCTTACACAAAACAAATAACCCAATCCCCCCACCCCAAAATAATTCCTCACCACCCCCACACACAATAAACCCCCACCCCCACACAAACCCCTCACCCCCCCCCCCCCCCCCCCACCCCCCACCCGACCCCCCCCCAACCCCCCCCCCCCCCCCCCCCCCCCCCCCCCCCCCCCCCACCCCACCCCCCCCCGCCCCCCCCCCCCCCCCCCCCCCCCCCCCCCCCCGCCCCCCCCCCCCCCCCGCCCCACCCCCCCCCCCCCCCCCCAGCCCCCCCCCCCCCCCCCCCCCCCCCCCCCACCCCCCCCCCCCCCCCCCCCCCCCCCCCCCCCCCCCCCCCCCCCCCCCCCCCCCCCACCCCCCCCCACCCACCCCCCCCCCCCCCCCCCCCCCCCCCCCCCCCCCCCCCCCCCCCCCCCCCCCCCCCCCCCCCCCCCCCCCCCCCCCCCCCCCCCCCCCCCCCCCCCCCCCCCCCCCCCCCCCCCCCCCCCCCCCCCCCCCCCCCCCCCCCCCCCCCCCCCCCCCCCCCCCCCCCCCCCCCCCCCCCCCCCCCCCCCCCCCCCCCCCCCCCCCCCCCCCCCACCCCCCCCCCCCCCCACCCCCCCACCCCCCCACCACCACACAATCACACACACACACTCACACACACACACCACCCACCCAACAACACACCCCCCCCCCCCCCCCCCCCCCCAACCCCCCACCCCCACCCCCCCCCCCCCCGCCCCCCCCCCCACCCCCCCCCCCCACCCCCCCCCCCACACCCCACACACCCCCCCCCCCCCCCCCCCCCCCCCCCCCCCCCCCCCCCCCACCAAAAAAACAAAATAAAACACACAAACCCCCCCAACACACACACACACACACACACAAACAAAAAATTTTAACACACACCACCCCCCCCCCCCCAAAAAAAACACACACACACACAATACACAAAAAAAAAAACAGCCATACATTCATCACTGTTCCTGTTTACAGGTCCCCATCGTTTCTCATTTTGTTACTTTTCATATCCTAGGTTTGGATTTTTTTTTTGGTTGATCAAGGAGGATAAGCCACTTGAGATGCTCAGTACTTTCCCCATCTGTAAGCCTGGGGAATCTAATGTTGTCTGATAATATGTTTACCTTCTCTCAATTCAAAGCTCGTTGATATGTACATTGTTGATATGTTTCAACGCCATCCGGTTT
Organism: Aralia elata; assembly: GCA_034770075.1. Lineage (NCBI taxonomy): Eukaryota > Viridiplantae > Streptophyta > Magnoliopsida > Apiales > Araliaceae > Aralia > Aralia elata. Next base: position 78,493,004 of record CM068379.1, on the reverse strand, counting down.
TGTCCGTTCCTTGTCCTTAAATAGAAACACGGGCCTACATCATAAACCCAATTAACTCCACCCACAATTCATAGGATAAGAATGCACTAATTTGTAAATTAAATATTGAAGATGCACTAATTTTGTAAATATTTTATGTATGCACTTTTGTTGTAATTTTTTTTAAAAATGTACTAATAAATGTAATTGTCCCTTGTTTTTATAATTATAGTCACACTCACAAGGAACCGTCAAATCATGATTTCATCATGAGTAGTACATGATAATATTGGATATGTGTAGTCACTCCACCGACCAATTATAAGCGCAAAGGATTTGAGTGATCTAAGAGGTTAGGTCTTATGAAATTAATAGTCTCTCATATTCGTCAGGTTTGTTTGTAATATGATATTCAGAATTAAATTATTAATACTAATGATGCTTTATTGCTTTATTCTTCATGTAGTTATCTCCGAGTAGACCTCGGCTTTATTAAATATGCACAACACGTGCTCATAGTGATTAACGGTTTTAAGCTGTAACGAAATATCTATAATACAAGTATTAATAAGTGGGAAAAAAAGATAAAATACAATTTTGGGCCAATATAAAACATTTTCAATATAAATATTAGTAAGCGGGAGAAAAAAATAAAATATCAATCTAGGGTTATAAGTGTAAAAAGTGTATAAATCTTATTAATATTGTGAGAAAGTTTCTTTTAGTGGCATGGATAGTGGGATACATTCCTTCGCCCTTGCGGGGATCTAGGGCTGATTCTACAGTATTGAGTAGAACCTTCGGATTGTGGGCTTTTCAAGCCTTTGCTTTTGGGCATGATACATGAGCCTTCAAGCCCATATCCTAACAAATACTTGTTTAATTATATTAAGTCGTTTGCTGATACTATGAACTATATTTGTACTTCTAAGATTACTTGATACTTTTTACCTTCCCTAATAGAATTATATAGTCCCTCGTAAATTATCTTAAAAATAAGAAAAATAGTATATAAGATTGACATCTCAGAACTAATTAAAGGATAAAAAAGTGTTTAATGATATTAAAATAAATCAAGTACAAGTAGTTCAAATCTGATGCAAGTTGCAACTACTATGTTCTTACATTTAGACAACAGAGCCACGTTGCACCATCATCCAGTCATAGATAGAAAAGAGAGGAGGAGAAGAGAAGAGAAGGGAAAGAAATATAATCTGGCCATCAGCCATAGGGAAAAATGTAAAAACAAAATTATTCTGCAAGTAACTAGTTGATAAAGCCTTATTCCTCTCTCAATTATTAAGTTACTTGTAGCAGCTGCAAAAATAATCAAGTTGCCACTACGTACTAAATCATTGATGAGAAAGATGGCCAGATCACAAACAAATGATTCCCTTCCCCGGCCCCTTCAACTTGCATTAAAAATATGCCAAACTAAAAGATACAATGATGAAAAAATTGTGCATCTATAAGATACCTAGCCGACACTATATGCATGCTACGAATTAAACAATCAGGACATATTTTCTCTAAGTAGCGGCAGAAGACTTCGATTAGGAAATTATTCAACAAGGCGCACTTACTCTTTTTTTTTTGTCGAACCTTAAAAAATATAGTCTATATAGAGTGGGAATTCATGGCTATGAAATATTATAAACATTCCAAAAGGAAATTTTTAGGCTCTAATGAAATGAAGTGTGGTGTTTTTGCATTTAGATGTCCCTTGGAACGTACCAACCCACATGGAACTTCCAACTTTACACTGACAGTTGTGCATAACAACAGTCGGTGACATGAGATCTAGCTATTACGGATTTCCAACCATTCAACATTTATGAGTGATGCCTGAAATTTTCAAGGCAGATATAACCTCATTGTATGATTTAGTTCAGAAGCACTAATGGTAGTAAAGTAATGTTTTTGGTTTGTATCTGGTGCAAGGTTGTATTAAGTAATAATGGTATTAAGTTGTCTTTTCTCTATTTCTACAGGTTAGGCTGGACCGCTAAATAAGTTAACCAAATTAACAATTAACCTACCTAATTTTCATCTGACTAGGTTCGGTATTATGTACAAGCCAATGCCAAACCAACCTTAATTATATCATCAGCTAGCCTGCTTCTTAATTAATTTGTCAAACATCAGTTTAAGAATTCTTGGAAAGATATATATGGTAAAGGAGAAAAGCCGAAAAGATAGCTTGCTTTAATTTTTATGTGGAAGCCTGAATACCATGTTGCGGTTGTGCAACAGCTATCATACAACTTGGAACCTCACGTACTATTTTGCCAAAAGGGATCTTCAAGAAAGGATCAGAAACAAAACCGTAGGGTAGGAGATAGTTAACTCAACAAAACAATCCCCACAACCATATATATATCATCCCGGTTACCAGGAGAAAAAAAGAAAAGACACGGTTGCAGCCTCTTTCTTCACTCTCACTAGTCACAACTCCAACACTTCTGTTAGTTATTTCAGTGAACACTTCCAAGGCATTCCCCCAAAATGGAGGTGCGGGGAATCGAACCCCGTGCCTCTCGCATGCGAAGCGAGCGCTCTACCATATGAGCTACACCCCCAACTCTTTTGGATTCACTACGACTTATATAATATTAACTAATCCGTATTATTATTCTGTGTGGGCCCTTGAATTTCAACGAAACTATGACCAATTCATAATGTAGTAGTAAACTTTTGGCTTGAGCATGTAGTGTAACCTCACGTACTTAATATTTATGGGCATATATAAAATTTCTTATTGGGTGGAGTTTGTTCCATTGGCAACTTTTGAGTTCCCTCTCTAGCGTCCGATATCTGTGTTACTTTCTACTTAAAACTTAAAATAGTTGGGAAACTCCACGTTAGCCAAAAAAAAACCTTAAAATGCACTTCCACTTCTGGATATAATGTGAAACTCATACAAAAACATCTTACGCTTTCAAAATACAGTCTACTTGACCGACTCAATATCGATAAGATCATAATTACTGCAATTTAATGATTTCTATACTGGGGATACATAGGGAACACACCAACTTTAAGCACATCACGCAGCTTAAGAACATCAACTTATCAGAACATTCAAGTTCAGTAGGACAGAAAACCATAGCAACGGCTCACACATTTGACTGCACCATACGGCCTTAAAAAGGCGAAAAGAACCCATCTTAAACATGCACAACCACATTGCTATATGGTACCCCCGAAGTAGTTAATTTCAAGGAAATTATGACCGCGTATACAAGAGAAACTGCAAATTGAGTAGCAGATATGAGAGCTTTTGTTTCATTCAATAGTCAAAAAGGAAATGTAGACCAAGTAAAGCTATACAGACCCAAGACAAATGAATAGGTGATAATAAAGATAATTCCAAGGTACATCAATTTCAGTGCCTCTAAACATTTAACTTGAAAGATAACACACGCACTCATTCATTGTTTCTTGTATGCAGAAGCAAGGGATCCCATAAAGCTGGGCAGGATAAGTTCCTATCAATTGCCAAAGCGACCTCTTCCCCACTGCTGTCTTTGCTGGCCACCTCCATTCCGTCTTCCGGTATTATTCTGTTGGGACAAGACCCTCATCCTCTGTTCCTTCATGTTTGCAAATAAAGAGTCCAGCGTTTGAGGCCTCTGCTTCGGCAACACCTTCACTTGCTGCTGGGGCGGCTTCTGCACACAGTAACAAGTCTTGTAAATGTCTCTGATTGATAAAGCTAGTGAACCACATGGCCATAGAACTCTTTGTTTGACAAATATTGAATAAAACCTAACAAACGGGAATGTATCATTCATCTTTCCAACTTTCAGCAGAATATAAGGAATGATACCTTCACAACAAACCCTCCATGTACAGCCCTCCTCTGAACTGGTGGAGCTCCAACCCTGCAAGCAAAAGTAAACGACGATTGGAGGATGTTACTGAGAAATTGTTCTTAGTTTCACTGGTAGTACCAAAAACTGCCAGCAACATCACTGACAAGTTTTTACACCAACATACTTTTACATTAGCTCTGATGGAATTTCCTACGATCAATCATTTTATTTAATCCATCTAACAGAATTACAAGACAAGCCACAAGACACTAGGTGAAGATCTTATATCTTGAAGAAAATTTTCCAGTTGAGGAACCATTCTTAGCTTCACTGGACGTAACAAAGAACTGTCAGGACCATACAAGACAAACAACAAGACACAAGCTGAAAGATCTTAGATCTTGCAGAAAATCTTTCATTGCTGAACAGGCTCCCGCTACCGAAACGATTGATTTGATGTTGAGTCTTAAGAAAAGAACGAGAAGAAGTGTCTGCCTTAACCAAAAACCTGGAGAACAGGAATTCATGGAGCCGAAAAACCCAACGAAAATCAAACTGGTCAATTTCCTCCACCACACAATACAGGAGATCTTCCCTAGACAACTTCCAATCTTGGCATGCAACTCATATGAAAATTTTACCGCAGAAGACAGAATTTTGCCGGGCACATATGGAATGAACTTTAACCAGAGGTTCCCTAGACGACTCCCAATCTCAGCATGGAACCGGTAAATTTTATCGGAAAAAGACACTTTGAATTTTCCAAGGTAAATATGGAGATAACTTGACAAAAATGTGTACCTCGAGGAAACAAAAATTCAAACACAACAAATGTATCTTGTATCAATCAAAAGGCCCTGCTTTGACATGATGTGGCATATAATTACAATTCATGACCTCACTTATTCCAAGGATTTTAAAGATCTCTCCCAATGCAACAGAGGCCATACTACATGAGATTGGACTAATGTTACAGGTGTATGAACAACTTACATCAAAATCCCAATGTTTACTAGAGGAATACTGACATACTAACACAAGAAGAGAAGACGAAACTTAGTGTCTTACTTAAATCCTGCATTAGTTTCATCCTTTATAGAATGACAATGCACAATCCAGCAACGAAAGCTTATGTGTCAGAGTATAGCATGGGGGATAGTTAAAGCAGAATGAATGGACCAACCAGGCATAAGCCTACAATAATGAAAGCCAAAGATCTCAACAAGTGAAAGAGATGCTTCCATGAGGATAACCTTCAAATGAAACTACCAACGAACAGTATGAATTAGGCAAAAGCTTGAACAAGCAAACCTCTAACTACCAAATTTATACAACTCCAAAGCAAGATATTTTTATAATATCATGCCCTCGATCCACTTTATGAACTTTTTGCTTGCATTGCAATAACTTCGTAGGTCAAAATTGTTCTCCGCAACTACCTAGTCCAAAACCCACTTTCTCAAGCATTCTTCATTGTTTCACTAGTAGCCAACCAAACTGTCTTAACTCGTCTACACGATATAGATTCGAATAAAAATGTTACACACTGCTCAAACTAATAGCCCAACCACATATGCCATGTATATCAAAGCTTAAAGATGCAGAAATTCTTCTATGAATGAAAGGTCAAAATAACCACTTGGAGAAACTTCCAACCAAGTGTTTGCCATTTAAACCTGACCACATCCATGAGTTTCACCAAGAGTACTCGATTCTATAGATATGCTAACCAGAAGCATCATCAAATATGGAAGAAACACATACCTGCAACAAAAATACACAACAAATTTATTTATAAGTTATAAAGTCAATATATGCTAATCTCAACCGTAACTCATCATTATCACAGAAACTTTTTGTTACACCAATAATATGTGATTTTTGTTGCAATCAAAGTACAATAGAGAATCAAACAAGAAATACCTTGGTATATTCACATTCATTGCCCTGCTATGATTAAAAGGTCTACTACGAATCGGAGCAACTACGGCCTTTCGAGCATGCTCAGCTGCCAAAGGAAATTGGTTTCCTTGGAAATTTGACCTTCTCTGAGCAAGAGCAGCCTGTAAAAAGATAAGATATTTAGACAAACAAGGCTATGTAAAAGTCCATATACATGGGGAAAACTAGCTCAATGTCAAATCTCCCAAATAACATATCTACAACAAAATGATTGTGATTCAGCTTGAACCTGTCTAAGCGAGGATCTTGAGTCCATGTAGTGTCGCACCTTTACTGATTTATCTAGGGAAGCATTATTAAAAGACTTCTCACTTTTATTCTGCAGGAGATAAGATAACGAATAACAAGGAATAAAGCACTCATATAAGATACTCATACACTTCAGCAAACTTGGATAAGAATATGTACACTAAAAGAGAGAAGTTACTTACTGAAGCCCTCTGCTGCTTCTTAGGTTTACTAGAGGTATTTTTGGACATCTTGATAATATCATCTAAGTTAAAAATAGCACAAACACAATCTTTTAGCATTAAAAAAATAATAATACATAAAAATAAGAAAAGAAATATTTCAAATGGAAATATTCACACCTAGTGTCATGTCCATTTTCTTCTCTGTCAGAGCAATTGCCTCAGTTGTAAGTGGTTTAGCGGCCATCTGAAATAGATAAAACAAAATGTCAACCAATAATATCTTCTGGCTGAGTATTTGTGCGTGTTTGTTTGTTTGTGTGAGCATGCCTGAATGAAAGAAAAGAGCGATTGTACCCATACCATAGAGCTTTCAATAACTAAGGCATGAAAATGGCATTATAAAGCAGAAAAGCACCTACGAATTCCAGATAGAAAGCAGTGTACACCTTGTTGGGTTACCAATAAAAATCTAAAAGGAAACTTTATCTTCACTAAACTTTATACCTTTAAAGGAAATACTTCAACCTCGGGCAGGTAAGAGAGTCCCAGTTAGCCACACACAAAAAAAATCCAAAAAGAGTCCCATTTATTTTGATGGCAATATATCTTGAAGCTTGAAAAGTGGACCCTTTTTGTGGAACAGAGAACTGAACACTCAACAAATCTAATAAATTTAAGAGTAAACATTGAACAAAATTCTATCCTTGAAGTTTGAAAATTTAAAATTTTGCTAATGGGACTCTTTTTGTGGGGAGCAATAATCAAAATATACTCTAGCTTATCTTCCATTGTCATCCTCAATTCAACAATTAACCAATCAGAAATTATTCAAAAAATATTTTACATAGAAACAAGCAAACAAAGAACTTTAAGAAATTAGGGCTATTCGAAACCATTCACAATATCATCAAAAGTTATCACAAAAGACATGTTTCAGTATACGCATATGCATCTAGAAAGTAGAAATAAAGATACAAAACCAATTCCATTACCGAAGGAGAAGCTTACCTGATTACAGAGCGGAAATTTATGAAAAAGATGAAGATGAGGTTATTATAGCTAGGGTTAGACAGGTATGATGATAATATAACAAAAAGAACAATAATTTGAGAATTCGATGAACAAGGGTTTCTTACTCAAAAAGGAAGGAGAGACCGACTGAATAACGAGTATTTATAGCGGACCCGATGATTGGCGGACTTCAATTGAGTCCAGTACTATATATTAATGGTTTAGACTTTAGATACCTTCATGTCCGCGCGTCATTTAAATTTGCGGTAAAAATCTCCTGCGGTGGCCATAGGTTATCTTCTTCTGCACTCGAATTTCTTTTTTCTTTTTCTTTTTCCTTTTGTTTTTTTGAGAAAACTATTCTTTTACAATTCATTTTTAGAAAAGGTTTTATCATATAGGGGTCAACTTAAAAAGGGGGCTAAGAGAAGAACTAAAGAGGAATTTAAGAGAAACTTATTTCTAATATTCTATAGCATCTCTTAAATTCTGAATTTTAAATTTTGCACTCAAAAATTTTGTAGCAAAAAAATAATTAATCAAATTTATCTCATTTTGTAACCAATGCAGTATTTTCATTTATATCTAAAACGTAATGTATTAAGTATAATGTTAAAGTGTATGTGATGAAAGGTCAATAAAAAAAATTTTCCCCTTCTCAAGTTTCAACTTTAAACATGGCTTAGTGATCGGAATAATAGTATGGAAAGGATGTATTGAGGTTGAGGACTAACGAGGAGTAATATCCTAAAAAAAAAAACATATTTTCCAAAGATATGAATTATATATTTTATTTTTCTTGATAAAAACGTTAAGATTTCATACAAGCCATAATTTTTTCAATAATAATCTTGGTCATATTCAAGTTTAAGAAAATGTATGTAGTCATTTCCAGACTACCTGAAAACAAATAGAGCACCTGTGATCGGTACCATTTGCACATGGTAAAGAATTTTGTTTTGCTCAATGACTCAAAGCAATGATACCGAGATTAAAGAAGGAACGGCATAATGAAATCCAAACTGGACACAGTAAATTCAGTTTTAACTCGAGTGAGACCCCAGCTGAATAATGTATTATCAACCAGACCGAGAGAAGAAATTTTTAGTTTACATTAATTGGAGTCCCAAATGCCAGAGAAATATGGATTATTCCGGTGATTCCTCTATAGTTTGAAGTGAACCACAATTATCACTTAAACAAAACCATTTTTATTCCTGTGTCTACCCACTCATTTCATGTGAAACCTAAATTGCCGCAAGAAATTGAAGAACCAAATCTGCTCAGTTGACTCCGTAGATCCACTTTTCTGAATTATTTGTGTAAGTTGTTAATTCTTCTGGTTTAAACCATAGGTTGATTTCATCCTTGGCAGTCTCAGGGCCATCACTTCCATGGATTATATTTCTACAAAGAGAGAAAAATCTCTTTTGTAAAGAACTTTGCAACCAAATTAAAGAAGATGGTTTGAAAAAAGACAACTTGGATAAGTTCCGAGAAGTGCAATGCCATATGGTATATTTGACTAAGCACATACCTTCCAACAACGACTGCAAGATCGCCTCTGATGGTTCCAGGCTCTGATTTCTGAGGATCTGTTGCTCCAATAAGTTTTCGACCATATTTTATCACCCCCTCTCCTTCCCAAACCTGTATGATAACACTGATTTTAGTTTTGCCAAAGGTTTAAAAATAGTATGGGAGTTGGGGGAATGTCTAACCATTGCAACAACAGGGCCAGAGCTTAGGAAGTCACACAGGCCATCAAAGAAAGGTCTTTCCTTGAGGTCATGATAATGCTTCTGGGCAAAATCCTTTGAAGGAACCACAATTTTGATTGCTACAAGCTTAAAACCTTTTCGCTCAAAACGTGCTATGATTTCTGAAATCTGAAATAGAAGGAAACCGCATCAAAAATTGGATAAGAGAATGCCAATCCAAGAATTCAGGCCCAAAACACTCGCATCTAAACCCAAATCATACTTGTACAAGAAACTTGGATCTAGATCTGAAAAGTGTAACTTTATGCAGTAGTCTTTTCTCTAAATAAAATACATGCGACTCAGGAGGAAGGATAAGAGAAGGAAGAACGTTGAACTAATAAAATGCAGAGAATTAACCACACTGGAAACAGTAGAAATGAAATATCTGCCAGTTCATCATTCTACCCAATCCAGGGCAGGTTGCAATGACATAACATAAAATAATGGAAGGTCTGTATTACCAGTCCTCTCTGCACTCCGTCAGGCTTGATAGCAATGAAACTCCGCTCCATCTGAATTGTCAACCAAAAAGGTGAAGTAGTATTCATTAATAAGAATATGACAGACTGACAACTTAGAGATGTTCAGATTGTAACTTATCAAAAAGACAAAAGATGTTCAGAGGATATCAAACATAAAATCATTGGGTGGTTAGAATTACCTCAGCAGCATGTGCCTCTTTGTCCTGCAGCATGTAAGCTACAATGAAAAAGAAGCAGAAAAGAAAAGATTTAGATAACAGAAAGAGTTTTCAGGTCAGAAACCATGCAACTAATATACAATAAATTAAAGGGAATATAGCAAGCAATTTTTTGAATATTTTCACAAAAAGAAGATGGCTCATCAAAGGTCACTCAGAATCAACAACCCCAATTTCGATGAAATTGGATAGAAGTGTAATGGAGAGGAGCAAGGTCCCTTGATCTTTGTCTGAGGTAAATGAGAAAGTGCATAATTGTTCCAGAAACCCTCAAAACATCAAATTAACAAATCAATAGATGTTCAACAGCCTTCTAAGCTGTTGAAAGCATGCCATGAGATACCTAAATAAAATAAAGTAGTACTTTTGCGAAGGAGAAGGTCATAGTAAAAACCTGCTGCAGGAAGAGCTAGGGCTCCAGATATCCATCCTTTAGATGCATTTTGAGAACCAGCCCTCCCATATGAGGCTAGAAAAGGCACTGTTACTCTGAGTGAAAGTGCTGCAGCAGCGGCAGCAGCTCGACCTTCTACAATTGAGGAAATTTAGTAATACATAACAAATATAATCTTGTAGTTGCTCCTACGGATAAATATTCTACAATGAAAACACTTTGCATACTTCAAAATGAACAACTAGCATCTAAATGTCTAATGAATAGTCAGCTGACAGTACATAGAAACATACAAGAATAAACAGTATAGTAAGGTAAAGAGTGCAGTGAATTTATAAACAAGACCAATATGTAGATGGATATAGCAGACAAATATCTTGTTTAGAGGAGTGAATGAGAAAGCAAGAAAAGCTCGAATTACCACTATCTATAACTCAGGAAGATAATTGGGGGGCTGCGGCTGGGGCTGGGGCTGGGGCTGGGGCTGGGGCTGGGGCTGGGGCTGGGGCTGGGTGGAGATGTAGATAAAAAGATAACAGGAACTTAATCAAAGATAACAAGAACTTTATCAACAGTCTCATACACAGGGGAGATGCAAGTAAAAAGATAACAAGAACTTTATCAATAGTCTCGTACACTTACTTTGAGCATTATAATTTATACCAAACTTTTTATAAATAAATACAGTTGAACTCTGTTCATTAAAAGGACTTATATTCCCCATTTCCCTTTTCTATTTTTCTTTAATCCTTTCGTAACAGATCATACAGTTGTCGTACCTACTAATATGATTGCTACCAATTTGCTGGGCTCCATCATAATTCATAAAGCATCTTCAAGCCATATAAATTGATGTTATATAACATATCAATTCAATAACATTAAAAAATGAAAAACTCAAACTTCCGTATACAAACGGTTTCAGCTTTGAAACTGTATGAGGTGAATCTACTTGAAATAAGGATTTCCACAGTATTTATAATATGTGCGCATGTGTATTCATAAAAAACGACTTGAAAGTCATAGCCAAGCAAAAAAAAATGAAAAGAACGAAGGTAAGAAACGAAAAAACAATAAGAATTGTGAATTCAGGCAGGAAGACTACATCTATCAGCTAGTCGGTACAAACAAAATGATGATCTTAAAAATAAATAAATAAAACACTCTTAGCATACTAATATTAAGGAATAAAATTTATACTAAACAAAATAGAGTATATGATAAATGAAAATTTATAAACGATCATTTCAAAATGAAATTACTCTACAAAATTCATAGATCGATCTTGTGAATCCCCTAAACGTAGATGAAAAACAAAAATACGTAAATCTGAACTAAATCGGAAAAGAGAGCTAGCAAGAGCTACAAATTACTACTAGACATAACTTTCAGATCAGTCGTTTCAAAACTTGAATTGAAATATACAAAAAAAACAAAGACTGAAAATGAAATGAGAGAGAAACTATATACCGGCAAAGACATGAGAACTCTGCTTTGAAGAAGCCGAAAGAAGAGACCTGGCAGCTCTAGCAGCAGATCTGTAAACCTGAGAGCTCATTTTCCTATAATTCTATGGCGAGAAATTTGAGAGACAGTAGAAATGGAGACAATGAGGAGGTGATGATGGTAAAGTAGAAAGTGTGTGACTGAGAATATAATGAGTGATAGCTTTTTTATTTTTCTGATTTGCTTGTTACTTTGGTCAAACCCTTTTTGCTGAATAGTTGGCTAAGAATCTGATCCGTTTGAAGTGGCTACCCGTTTTGTTCTACCAATAGCAAACGGCGACGTCCCCAACCTTTTTGGACGCCAATGAATTGAATATGCAACCCCTGTACTCTCTGAAATTAAATAAATCTCCCCCAACTTTATACTAAAACTTCATATGATCTTTTGTTTGTTTAATTCAAGGTAAAATGGTAATTCCCTGATTAAAAAAAAAGGAAAACAAAAGGGAGAGGAACTTTCTTTTATGAGTGTCGGTATATATTGCGAAATTTTTTTATGCTGAATTATGTTTGCAACATATATCAACACATAATACATATGATTGAATAAAATTATAAGGTTGGCTCATTACATCAAATACATTATTAAAATATTACCAACTATAATTATTCATGTAACTCGCAATAAGAAAAAATCGACATATAAAATTACAAAATATATTATTTTCCTTCTTTTATTAATGGCAAAAAAATTGTCAACTCAGATTTAGCTTTTTCCAATAATATGTTCTTAATACTAATATCTATTATTGAGAAAATTATAGTGTATTCAATGTAAATTTTAATATTATAAAAAATATTTCAATAAAAATAAAATTCTTCCCTTTTTGTTTGTTTATTTTATTTATGCTACAACATAATGGTAGTACAATGGCCATCTAGTGAGTGGCACGCATTTGTATGAGGGTATCTCAACCCATGGCAGACAACCAACAAACATCTTACCAGTACAATTAATACAGCAAAAACTGAAAAACCACATCGCACAAACTAGAGGAAACTTCAAGGAACCTGCATTACTAGAGGAAACTGTGAGGAACCTGCATTTAGACTTCAAATCACATTAGATATATCCCATCAGCTTGAAAATGTTTTGAGGCAAAATCTTTTAGACTATTTTTGTTTGTAAAAATTATATTTGGATAGAACTATTAATCTCAAGTATTTTTAAACTTGGGACTATTAGTCCAAGGATTATAAAATGGTTTAATATGAGTGATTATTTAATATTATGTTCAACCAGATCTTATAATCCTGGATTATAATCCCGAATTTATAATCTTTGTAAACAAATATAGCCTTAGAGTGCTGTTATACAGACGACAAATTTATATCGATATTAAATGTTTATGTGTGTGAATATATAAAATAGAAAGAGGTAAGAAATGACCTGCATATTACCACTCCAATTAACCGTTTATACTTACACGTTAATTGTAATTCATAATCAACATAAAATTGATCGACATATAAACTACTCCCTCCGTCCCAAATTAACTGCTTAGTTTTGACTTTTTAAAATCATATTGACTATTTTTAAAACTAATTTTTGTACCATTTTTGTCAAAAAATAGGTAAAGATATTATAAGCAAAAGAAAGTATATATACAATTTACTACTAATACCAATTTTTATAATGTTAAAAAATATATTTATATATGCTTAATTATTAATTTTAAAAATAGTCAATTTGACTAAAAAAAGTCAAAACTAAGCAGTTAATTTGGGACGGAGGGAGTATTTTCTTAATTTTTAAATAAAAATCTTATTTTCAGAAAGGGATTATGAATTTTTCTTCCATCAGACGTGCAAGTGCTTGTATACGTACATAATTTACAGCACAAAGATCCATTCAACAGCTGACAAATGCACGGTTGATGATTCTAGTGTTCTATGTGGCCATTGGATTGAGAGCATGAAATGGAAAAAGGAAATGAAATGAAGGTTTGTGTATTTAATGATCATTTTGAAGGATAAACCAATAAAATGAAAATTCATTCCGTCTACATGATTTTTATTCCATGTGGAAATGAAAAGTGGTGGAATAAAATTCATTGACCATTATATTACACCACCCACTACCACAAACAAATATATAAATACTTAAATATCATTTCACTCGTTCCTGCATTCCATTCCATTCATTCGATCCAAACGTAACATCAATAGTTTTAAATATAAATGAGACTGAAATGCATATATTATTCCTGTTTACTTTTAATTTTTTCCTTCTTTCTCAAAGCTTCTAATATCACATTTACAGAGAAAATATCCTCCAACGGGTCAAACATTTCAAATGCAACTGGAAGGAAGGAAAACAAACCACAAACCAGAATATCACTATATATACATAACATAATTTTAACTTTTAACACTAGAAGCTAATTAATGTCCGTCTCTTTTGAATCATCGAGAGCTAATGAGTCAGACTGCAATTTGCAATCATCTTGTAATGCCGTCAACCAAGCGTCAATCTGCAACGGAAGAAGAGGAATCAGAGGCGGGGAGAAGGTGTTCGGTCCAACAAGAGACGAGTTCATATCGAACAAAGTACAATCAAACATAGGAACTTTGACAGAAGTGAATTGTCATCAATGAGAAAATATTCAGTACCATAATCTAATCTTATTGAGCCACAATCACTCAGTGAAGTAACAAGAGAGAAATTTTTGTTGATGCGTTAATTTGAAAATGTCTGCAATATTGTTACTACACTGAATTAGAATGATTCCAGTTGATTACATGGCTCACTATGATGATTGGGTAGTGATAACATTATCTCATACTGAATACTTGCTCATTATCAAAATCCTATAGGACCTATACATTGGCTGATGCTTTCTCAAAGCTAAAGATGTACAGTTAATAGATATTCAAGATCACAACTGCAGAACTAGTTCTAGTATCAAAAAGTAGGCATCAATAAGTACAATCAATAATTCAAAGTAACTGTACCTGTATTTTAGAAACACTCGAGCACTCATATCGCAGCCCATGACAAGTTAAAATATAAAAGTTATGCCGAGATTCCCCATCTTCACGGGTAAAGCTTGGAAGACGGCCAACTTCAACAACATCAGATAATAAGGTGGAGTCCTGAGGGCTCAAATCTGCCACTTAGTTCATTTACACTCATCAATAACAAATTCACATGGTTAGGATAATAATCATGCCCACATGTGAAAGAATGGTTATTCACTAAGTACTACATATAAATGTAACATATGCTCTCAAATTGAAAGCATATCCAGTGATACCTATCAGTAGAAAAGCATGATTCATCTATGTATAACAGTAGCAACATAGAGTAATGACAGTAAACCGCAGCCAAAGACTTCAAGCTATTACCTGTCGACAATAAATACAAGAATATACATGATCCATGAAGAACGACAAAACGTGGAAGCCAGTCATCAACTTCAGTATCATCATCAATAGGAGCTGGTTCTCCAGGTAATGCTGCCCATCTCTACATAGAACATACAGGAAGTTTTCAATGAAGTAGGTAGTACAAAAAAATGGGTGGTCTGAAAATCTGTACAAAGTGAAAACAAATTGAGATTGTATGTACCATTCGCATGTACAAATATCCTGATAGACGGGCAGAACGCAAAACTTCATCAAGATGTTCCAACCTGCGATAAAGATGAATCTCAGACGAATACAAGAGGCAACAAAAACTTTGGAGTATAAATTGAATATTACAAGAGAACAAAACCTGAGAAACATAAAATACAGAATATTAATGCATGCTTCTGTGCTTAGAACATTATTTGCACCAATTCTAAGAAAAAGAATAATAGAATTCTTGAACCTAAATATAATAGCCTTTAAAACCAACTTTAGATTTCTAAGTTCTACCCATAGTTCTACTTCCTTAGAGAAGACATGCATTATGTTACTAGCTTGCAGGGACAGTACTTCCCACTCCCTTCCTGCACCCAAATTTTGGCAGATTGACTTCATAGAGCTCAGAAACTCCTCCATTCATTTCTTTCTCTTTGGTCTTCCTGACAAACAAGAGAAACTCCCCCCTTGCCTCACTTTTACTTTCTGCATTTCCACCATTCAGTTTCCATGTATTCATCCCAGAAAGAAGAAGAAATGGAAACCACATATAATAAATGACAAAAAGTGTGTATTACAGTGCTCAAAGAGCAAGTACCAAGTATTACTTACTGTGCTTTTAGATGAGCTTCTCTCTCCTCCAAATCAGCAAGTTCTGATCTAAGGGATTCTAATTCTGGAGCAGTTAACACAACCTGAAAATCGAAATCCCCACAATTCTCAATATAAACGAAATTGCACAACCAAATTGGTAATTTGAATAAAGAACAAGTTTCTCAACCTTTTCCTGACCAGATGCCCATGGTAGCCCCCGTAAACTAAAGAAATTCAACATCGATGCGGCACTTCTTAATTTTCTTCGAGCCCACACACGGCTAGGAGACTATGCTAATGCACAACAAAGAAACCAAACCGAAATAAATTCATGCTCTTTTACTTTATTCCTTTTGTTTTGTATTTCAGGAGGAGATCAAAGGTTTTTTTTTTAGGAGGCGGGTTGGGGACAAAGTATATGTACCTCATAATCTGGTCTGGGATGTGAAACAGGGGAACTCTTCCTCTCCGAGGTATCTACACCAGATGTTGAAGCTTGAAAATGATCAGAAAAAACTTCTATCCCCCTAGGACCATCACCCATGAAGCTGAAATCCACTGTGCGAATCAATGCTCTGGCCAAAGTGAAAATTGAACTCTTTAGGTCAGCATAGAGAAGTATTTCCTCTATCAAATTAGGCATATACAATCCGAAAGCCATTGCCCCTTTCATAGACATTTATCTAGAAACATTCTCAAGTAAAACACCCAAAAACTATCTTTGCCTACTATGCTTCATGAAAATATTTTAAAAAAATTTACTAAATTAAAATTTTAAGATTGAAGGGATGAATCATAGTGCTACTAAAAATCATAAAGTTGAAATCTTTTGATTCAATGAGCCACCTAGACTAACAAACTAAATATACAAAATGCATATAGAGAAAGAAAAAAAAAACTGCCAAAAATTCTCATAAATTGACATAAAACCCCATAATTTAATAGTATCAAATTAAAAATTAAAAATATATATAAAAACTTCAAACGATTATGCTGAAATAATAGAACCATCACCAACTACTACCTAGTTAATCCAAAAATTATAAGTGATCGTGTCAGGATAAAGTCTAGCAAAGAATGTAAACATTATGCATATATCACAAATTTTAGAACAAATCAATGCAATTTTATGAGCATAAAATTCAAAATTGTAACCATAACAAAACTATCCGATAGTAATTCAGTATATAAGAAAATTAAACCAAAAAAGGCAGGTTTGAACCTGTAAAAATCCCCGCCGGAGCTAGATTGTGTGAGAGAGAGAGAAAGCTGAAGGGAAGTTCTTTCTCTTCTTGGAAAGTCTTTGACGCGAGATAATGAAAAAGCAACGATATGAACGGACACTAGACATTCTTACCCCTGCTGATCTAGCAAGAGACAATAAACACTTGGCACTTTCTTATTGGTGAACAATAAAAAAATCCTCTCCATTATTCTTTTCGATATCATTCACATGTTTAACTACGGAAATAATACTAACTCCGTTTTAAAATTAGAAATAAAATTTAATTTCTGATATCAAATGACGACATATTAAATTTTAAAATTAGTATGATTCATAAAAATTTGAAATAAAATAAATTTTATAATTAATAGTTGTTGTTATATATTATACAATTATAATAATTATATCAACTAAAATTAAATAAGCTCACATCAATTTAAAGTTTAATATGTTGTCGTTTGACTTTAAATATTAAATTATATCTCTAATTTTAAAACGAAAAGAATAATTTTTAACGACAATACTAATAATTTGAAAATTATTTAGTATTAACACTTATAACACAACTATTAGTAATAACACTAACGATATACTTATTAGTTAATTAAGTGTTGCAGTTAACTAGTGTAGTAATGGTACATTATTTAAACTAGAGTTTAAAATTCCGAATAGGAGCAACATGGATAGGATAGGGTATCTCCTTTATGGACCTTTTATTGATCGTGTCATGATTGTAAATTTGTAATCGTTTTGGAGTAGAAATGTCTAATAATTAAAGTTTATTAGGTAAGATATAAGAGCTGTTAATGCTAAATATATTATTTATTTATTCTGTCTTGCTGATTAAGTTGATCCATAAACAGAACATTAAAAAAAAGAGCTTCTCACACCTCTCCTTCTTCTTTGTCGCACTTGTACACAAGTTTCTTGTCATATATGAATGAGAAAATCAAAACTAAATAAAAACTGCAACATTGGTTAAGTTATTGAACCACGTCACCGAGTGGTAAGTAAGGCCAAAACATGTTACATTTTTCAGTGTAGCCATAATTACAAAAAATTAAACCAAGTAACATACAAAATAACGCAATATTACCAGTGAAAATGATTAAATTATCTTTCCAATAGAACAGAGAAAAGTTTGAGTAGTGTTGGATTTAAGTCTTTGGCCCACGAATTTGCATTTTCTTGTTTTGCTCAAGAAACAAATAAGAGTTTGAGCGGTGAGTATAGTAGCAGAAAATACTCTCAACGTTTTAAAACAAATTAGATATACATCTTCTTTTTTATTTTTTTTTAAATTAAAGATACAATTTTATTTTAAGATAATAAAGTCACATAAGATTCTTAATTTGTTATTATTTTTATAGTATTATCTCTAGTGTCTTATTACCACTACTAAATGTTTAGTTAATATTAGGAGTTACATTGAGAACATAAAAAAATAATTATTATTTAAAAAATATATCTTTAATTTTAAAACAGACAATTTAGAATGAAGAGAGTAATAATATTTTTTTTTTCTATAGAAGTGAGTCGACTCAGATTCAAAGACGGTCACTACTTTTGGAGAGAGAGAGAGGGGGGGAGATAGTGATTTATTTATTTAAAAAAAAAAAACTCATTTAAAATGGGACAGCCAAACTACTACCCTTTAGTAATAACAATTCTTACGACGACTTAAAAATTTGGGGACATCCAAAAGAGTTGTTTATGTTTGAACATATTTATTAATCCAAAAGCATTACCCATGTCATAAATAAATAAGACTTAAACTTCTATCATTATGCCATCAACTTGACAGCCGTGGATCCGTAATTTGTTAGGATTCATTGCAGTTACCAGTTGTACAGGTGACCTCACAACTCTCCAGCAACTACAGGAAACTGGAGTAATTGTTTTCACCAACCCCAGCAAAAGAAAATACTAGCCTTTTTAACAGTTAGTTGGATACTCATACTATATACTTAATGGCATAAAACAAGGAATTGTGCTCATCTTTTTGAAATTTCGAGGCTTCATCTGATACATTTAAATAACATACTCACCAAACTGCGGCTGAGGATATTCATATACCCTTGGACATCTTTCAATCCCTTCCCTTGTGACAGCCTAGCATAGCATAAACAAGATCTCTCATCACTGCAAACACACAAAATTGACTAAAAAGGCACATTAGTTTCAAATTTTTAGAAAAGAAACCCAAAGGCCAAGGAGTAGCTCACATTAAGTACCTAATACCGGCTGTGTTTTGTCTTCATTTTTCTTATATGCCTGGTTTATCTAAATGTTCGACTTAATTGAAAATATCACCATTTTTCGTGAAAAAAGTACCTAAATACTCCAGTAATCCCCTCAGCAAAGTTGGACTAATAATTCATGGAAACAAACGACAAGGCCTTTCTTAGCCTCATTCCAGAACAAATGACCTCATTTCAGATATTGAAAGCGGTAATCCGTGGAAAAACAATAGAAAACTTAGATACTTTATTAATCAACTAAAATGAGAAAGCACAGATCATAAGATAGAACCAACGGCATTTCAAAAAGCTCAAGGAAAAATAAAATTGTCTCAATGTGTACTTTCAGGAGAATGATGTATCCGACTTAAATTTACTGACCCAGACTCGATCAACTCTGGCATCACTGCCTCACATGCCCCAGAAGACACATCAGAAAAAAGCAAGGGATCACACTTATTTTCAATCAACTTCTTCCCCTCATTGTTGGGAGAATGACTGCCTCCAGGACTGCCTGAATGCTTCATCTCTTCAAGATTATCGGGTAAAAGAGTGTCAGATTGTTCTACATCTTTCAGGGAGGAAGATTTATCCTCCACCATAACGTTCACTACCGCGGGAACTGGATCCACCTCCACTTCTGTCACATTCAGCTTAGAAACCTGTTCCTCTGATACCACCAGAGTTTTGGTCACACCTGGCTTATCCAACTTTTGACAGGCAGTTGTTGGATATGCTTCTACCTCCTGTAAACCACTTGACATGTCAACATCCTCGTTATAATCTGGGACTGCACTCTCTGCCTCTTGCACATCACTACACGAAGCAAGCCCCCCAGGTTTATCATCATTTGAAGCAGCTTTCTCAGTATCATATGTTTGAACAACCTCGAGGCTCTCCAAGTTGGAAGATATTACTTTCTCCCGATTTATGGCTCCAATTTCTTCCCTCTGCTTCTTATAAATAGACATGGCTTTCTGCAAGTTGAAACAAAACATATAAAAATAATCACAAAAGATCTATTCAACTTTGCAAAATCCTTGACAGTATTCTTAGTCATTTGTTTATAAGAGATAATAATCAGATACATGAAGGGGGAAATATTGTAAACTCAAACACACAATTCCATGTATATTATTGACACATTTAAACATTTAAATATAAATTCCATAGGGCAAACAGATACTTGAACTTCTAGAAGCATTTCTAACCCACTTTAACGGCTCAAAACCGCAAGGACTAACTAAGCAGCAAATAAATATACTTGAAAAAACATATGTACATGACTAATTAGCTTCTTTAACAAGTAGAAGGGAAATGTCAAAGCCACCCCAGACCACCAACAATGAAGTTGTGATGATTATGGTCAAGCTCTTCGAAAATAACAAAAAATTATTAAGCAATTACCACATGAAACTTCAAAAACACTAGGAAACCAAGCATATCTACCAAGGACTTAACTTTTGTTAGGGGCTAGGCAGTAACATGGAGCAGGTACAAGGAATAATGGACTTTAATATAGTCAATATAATAATAAATGGCCATATCTCAAACTAAAAAAAATACTCCCTCCTACCAATTTTATAGTTTGAAAATACACACGCCTATTAAGAAAAAAAAAATTATCCCTAAATTACCCCATCTTAACTACTCCGTTATCATCTTGTTTGTTTTAATTAATCTCCTAACTCTTTCTTTCTTTTTCTTGGAATAATAAAATATAGATAGGAGAGGGGGGAGTATGAGTGTGGTTGTAGTTGTTGTTGTGCTTCCAATGTCAAAGTTAGTAGTGTTACTTTTTCCAATGTATGTCATGTTGTTTTCAATGAAATTTTTTAATAAAGTTAAATGAGGGTAGTATTGGAAAAATAAGGTCAAAATAGTATTAAAATGGAAAGAGGACAAACCATAAAGGAAATTAGGACAAGTAAACTTGGACAGAGGGAGTATATTTTGTCAAAGGTGAAGAACATTCACATCCTAAAAGGTAAGTACCTGAAAAACAGAATCATTTATTGCAGCAAAAAGTGAACCACTTTTATCAGCAACTTTGGCTTCAAAAACCTCCTGTAATAGGATTATAGAAACGGAAAAAAATAATTAGAAAGAAGTAAAATATACTGAACGATGCAAAGAAAGATCCGGCACAAATTATAGAGTAATGACATCTATACCTCAAAATATAAAATCTTGGAATTATCCTCATCTGCTAGTGTGTTCTTGTCCATATCCATCAAGTTAGTAAACTGATCGTACAACTCAGGTTGGATAAGATCTGTCGAAATATCAAGCTTGGACAGATAAACATGGTAAGGACAAACATCATCCTTCACTGACATCATCGAAATCTCACGATTCTCCTCAGGAGCATTCTTGGGAGCTTCAGAAATATTATCAAGAGCATCACTGGACTGAACGTCAAGGTTATCTGCTTGAAGATTTGGTTGATTTTGTTCAATATGTGCTTGCTGAACTGATTGGCCAGACAAAACTTCATCAGCTTTTAGACGAGCTAAATCCTCTTTTTGGGGAGCATTAGTCATGTCTGCGCTCAACCCACTGTTCTTCCCCTTCCACATGTCCCCACTTGTATCCCACCCTCGATTGCTCATCTGAGTTCTGTTTTGGTCCCAATCTAATCTCCCATAAACATGAGTCTCATCACCAAAGACAGAATTATTTGCATCCCATCCATGTTCATCCACTGGATTCCGCCAATTAAGTGGACGCCCATGGCCAGAAAATCGGTCAGTATCAGGCATGTGGTAAGGAAGAGTGTGGTTCATATCCATTGTAGGTCTAACACTAAACATTGGCAGAGCAGGAAACTGCTGCATCACCGGATGAAAACCTACAGGAGGTGGACCGTGCTGAAAAGGTATGAAACCATTTGCCACAGGGGAAGGCCAGTTTGGTACACCTTTCCAAGTATTTCCTTGGGGCCTTCCCATGTTAGAATCACCAATTCTCCTGTGACGGTTGTTTGACCTGCCTCTATTGTCATCTTCTGAAGTACCAAAAACTGAAGAACTGTCTACTCCTGTCCTGAACGGAGGAGGAGGAGGAAGATGGGACCTGGAATTTCCAGAAAAGTTACTATTTCTATTGAAAGGCGACGAAACAGATAAATTATCTCCATCAACTTGGGAAGGCTCATCTACTGGACGTGTCTCTATAGGCAATTCTCGACTTCCTTTTCCTTCCCTACCAGAATAATCTCTGGAACCGCCACTCCTCTGCCCAGATTCTTCAACATCAAGAGTCCGCCTAATATCTGATCTATTTAAATGTCTCCGTTCCGTACTGGTTGATGATGGGGATTTATTTACCATTCGCAAGGGTGAAGCACGAGCATCTAACCTCGGACGCCTATCAGCAGATAATTCACCAATTTGGATGTCATCCTTTTGAACGGATTTTTCCATTGACCGAGATGAAGACATTTTTTCAGTTAATCCAGCACCAGTAAACTCCCTACTAGAGTTTACATTATGCCGAACCCTCTCTTCAAAACCATAGTCTCTGTACTTTGATTCTTCAGGCTTTGAAACTCTAAAATAAAAAAAAAGACACAGAATGGTTGTTAAGCTCAATTTAGGTACCTAATGTAGAAGATAATCCAGTAACTGAAAGTGTAGTATATTTAAAGAAGACAACAGAACTATTCGAGCAAAAATAGATATACATGAGCAGAGTAAGAAATCCCTTTCCCCGTCTTAAAATATTTTAAAAGAAGCTTAATGATTGTTTATTTTTTACGCCAATTCAGCTGTACCCCAAATCCAAACCACAGACTGACAACTATGATGCACAGACATCATCAATATTACACTGACAAGCATTTCTGAATTCAATACAAATGCAAAGGTCCACTTGCAAAATTTCTGAAGTTTCTTTAGATGCCTAAACCCATAAAAGAGAACGTCTCTAAGGCACATAAATTTGATTTTCATAGCTACTGAAGGACGTTTTGTTGAAGCATGCCACGTGTGATAAAAACTATTCAATACAATGTTGTATGCACAAAGAGGACGAAGGGGCCATCAGTGCCCAGAGCAATTTCTTGATCATAGAACAGTCTTCCAACCGGCAAGATTAAAAAAAAAACAACTAAAAAACCAAGATCATCAATATCCCAATACCAAAAATGCTAAAAATTCAAGAATATGAAATGAACATATGCCTGTAATGATCTCTTGCAGCATGAGTGCTGGAACTAGGGGAACTCCTATGACGGATGTGGTTCGGAGTTATATCTACATCTGTATTGCGAGAATTAGACCTTCCTCTATCTGTAACTAAGTCTACTTTACTGCTGCTTATAGATCTCTTCTCCGCATCAGAATGTTGCTCTTTTGTACTTCGAGATCTGACATCACTATGGCCTTCATTGTCATTGGCTCTTCTCCTACCCTTATCTTCTTTGTATCTGGTAACCCGATCATCGTAAATGGGACTAATATCACGATTGCTGGACTTCCTATAATTAAGATCTGCAACATTGATTTCATCCCTCGAACGCTTCGTATCAGATTCACTGGTGCGATCTCTTGAGGTGTGCTCGTCCCTGTACTTGACATCCCGAGCTCTCTTGTCTCTCTCTCTTTCACTGTCGTATTTTTGCTTGGCATCTCTGTGTTTACTGTCTCTATCAACATCTTCCCGATGCTTTTCTTCCTTGTGTCTATTATCTTTATCATCTTCCCTATACTTATCATCCCTGTGGTGCCTATCATCTTTATTACCATGTTCGAGATACTTATCCTCTCTGCATCTAGTATCTCTGTCACCATCTTCACGATATTTATCTCGGTCACCACCGTGTCTATTATCCCTATCAATATCTTCACGATACTTATCATCCCTGCGTCTAATATCTTTTTCACCATCTTCTCGAAATTTGACATCCCAGTATCTACTATCCTTATCCCCACCCTCTCGATATTTATCCTCCCTATGTCTATTGTCTTTCTCACCATCTTCCTGGTACTTATCTCCATGCCTTTCAACTTTTTGCCTTTCATCCTTGTGCCTTACATCCTTGGAGCGGTCACCCCTGGAAGACCGTTTATCATCAGAATGTCTTACATCATCTTGATACTTATCCTTATCACTAGAGCCATCTCCTCTCCTCCTTACCCTTTTCTCAAGTTCCTTCTCTAGCTCAGGATTCCGTAGTTCATCTTGTATTGGCCACTCTGTAAAAGAATTCATTATACACCATAAGATAAAAGAAAAGATTGACTAATCATAGATCAATAAAATTTAAAATTAAACTAAGAAGTCTGATATGTAGGTCAGAATCCAGTAACGAGTAAAGAATGAAACACAATTAGCATAATTGTACAGCAAGCATTAGATCCACAAATCTGACACCCAGTCTAAAATTATTGAATCCATGAAAAATAAACTGGTTGAGTATAGATTTGGTTGCCAAGATAAAATAGCATCCATTGCCTACCGGAAACAATGGTAATTGATAAATGAGCAATCATTCGGCTTTGGCTGCTTCTAAAAGCTTAACACTTGGTAATAGGTATTCCTTGTATTATAATGGAAATAGTTTATTTGAACAGACGCATATATACGTCTGTGTATATATATATATATATGAGAAAATAATTAATGTCCCAAGCAGTAAAGCACACACCAATAGTACATGCATTTAGACAATTATGTGTTCTTCGATAGAAAATCCCCGAAGCAAAATGCTCGTAACAACCACTATCAAAACTCCAGACTCCTAAAGGTAGTACTAAAAGAAACTTCAATGTATAGGATAAATTTCTGCACTACGAAAAATGTACATCCTAAGTGAGTAGTAAGAGGGAAAAGATCCGAAAATTCAGATCTACTGCAGTAATAATCTTGCAGTATAAAGTTTAGAAGCAAAGTGACCACAAGTAGCTTCGAGGAAGTGAAAGATATGGAGAAGAAAGGCATGCATTAACCTTTATGTTGGATGTTATCAATCCTGTATGGGGGGATTCATTTACTAAGATACAGACTGATTTCAATGGTAAATGCAAAAAGCATAACCCTAGAGAACTTCCTCACTTGAAGACATAGATCCCTTAATTATCAAGACAGTTGTCTTTAAACTTAGCCTTGATTTGTTCTCCCATGTACTGTAGTCCATATTCAAATTCTGAGCTATTCGTAAAAGTATGCTTTTATCCAGAAAAAACCATAAATGAAAAATATTCAAGTGAGCCAAGCAGCATCCAAACAATGACACATAACTAAACCTCAATTATCCACTATCAAATTTCTAAAACAACGACAATGGGCACATTATACCTCAAGACAGACATTGCAACACCAAACTACAGTTGCATCAACCTGTTATAAACATAAAACCAAATAACTTACCACTGAAAATTTGAAGGCTTCAGAAACCATATTACACCCTTGACCCATAAAAACTGAAACCCTAAAAAGGATTCAGAAGGAGAACAACATCCTTCCATAGGCATAATTGTCACACACAAAAAAGAGCCTTCCATTACCATACGAAAAACTTGTCCTCAATCATTTATGCTATCGCATCAAATTCCCAATAATCACCCAGTGTATCATTTACACAAATAACACAATGCCTGAATTCTCCACATCTTTGTTTCCTCAAAATTCCATAATACATACTTCCTTAAATTCTTCACCAAAACCCCTAAACAATCACTTCCAATATGTACAATCTTCCATTAACTTAATCGTTTATCTTTTACAATACAAAAACTTATGTTATTGTCTAAGCATAACAGTAAGCATAGCACTAAATAAAACCTATTTATTCAACCTATAAGGTTTCACATAAACCACATTTTCCCCATGTAAACAGGGTTCATCAGAGAAAATTAGAACTTTAATCAGGAATTTAATATTATTGTTATTACTGCTACCACTTCAATACACTAACAATATTCACATATATGTGGATACCATCCACAACAATAAAGTTACCCTTACCAGTATTTTCTTTACCTAGTTTGCTCTGCCGTTCTTCCATAAGATCCACAGAATGTAATCCCTGCTTCCTCGCCACTTCCACATCCTTAGCATCCTGCAACTTTTTCTCCTTATCCGCCCCACCACGGTCTTTCTCCTTAATTTCCCTAGACTCTTTCCTCCCAGAATCCTTTTCAGACTTTCGCTTCGAGTCAGCCCTGCTACCACCCTTACTCTCCTCCTTCTCTGTATCATCTTTCTTCTCACTAGCACTATCATGTCTCCTACTACTCTTACTCTTGGAATCCACAGAACCCTTCAATTCCTTTGATTTCAAATTCTCTGCCTTTACTTCCTTATCCATAACTAAACCATCACTTCGCCCATCCCCACCGGCATTCCACCTATCACTCCCCCCACCTTCTGCCTTCTCCTTCTGCCGCTTCGGAACAACATTCTCATCCGCCAAGTCACCAGACAGATCTTTACCATCTCTTGGCTGCGAACTAAATTTACGCTTCTTACCTGATGATAAATCCTTAGAAACCCTAACCGATAACTCATCCTTACCGTTTCTATCCTTCACCTTCACATCCTCCTCAGAATCCGAGTATTCCTTAACCTTTTGCTTATGCGATTTACTCCGTGAACTTCGCGGCATCGCAAAAACCACAAATTTAAAACCCGGCGGTCAAAGACTTGACGGAATCGAACAATTCGCCGGAAACTAACCGCTGAGTTGAATTTGAGAAAACACGAACGGTCAGATCACCGTTTCTCGACGAGATCGATATATTTATGAGAGAAAATTGAAATCTGAGAATTTTGTAGAGGGATTGGAGGCGATGGTTAGATGTCGCTGCGAAACAAAAATGTGAATCCTATTGATGGATATTAGTGTTTATGACTGAAATGCCCTTTTAAGTGTGTGATAATTACGGAAGTGTAGCCGAGACTTTTGTTACCTTGTCTGTTTGGTTGGAGCAAAGCAACTTCTGCACACGGAGGAGAGTGTTCGCCTTTATATTTGAAGAAGAGGAACAATTAATGTTTTTTTTGAAAAGGGCTAAAAGAGTGGTGAATTGATTAGAGCAAATCCTTATGTGGTACATGGAACAAAAATTATGAAGGTCCCTCAATTAGTTTTTTCTATATTATTTCATCAAAAGTATAACCGTAAAAAATAAAATTTTAATATTTTTGAATCACGCAGGGCCGACTCATATGTTAAGCCGTTTAAACAATGGCTTGAAGCTATCAAAATTGAGAAGGCTTCTTAATTTTAATAATTCATATATGTTAGAGCCCATTAAAAAAACCCAAATTTTATTTTTTTCCAAACAAAACAGTAGCTACAAGTACAATCATACAAGATATTTTTTTCTCTTTCTAACGGAAGGAAGGCTGAAATTTATTCTTCTTTTTTTTTTCAAAGCCCGCTGACCACTGTTAAAAAAAAGTCCTAATTTAAAATTTGACTTGAAACCCCAGCAAATTTGGACCGAACCTGGAACCACGTTCTTAAAATTCATAAATATTTGAATGAAAATATATTTGAGAATTTATTACAGAAATTCTAATGAGATACGTTATTGCTCTTTTATTTCAATGTACAAAACAAGGGCTAAGTCGAATTAATTAGGTACCATTCAACTTTTGCGGATTTTACTCGAATACAATCAATATGTGTAATTTAATTATGTTACCGTTCACAATTAAATTTATCATTGAACTTTAATTTATTATTATTATTATTAAGTATTAAAATTAATAAATGCGATAAGATAGATGAATCAGATTGAATTTTAATTCTAGTTACGCACAAAAATTATAAATTAACGCCCGAATACGATAGACGTGTGTAACTTAATTAACTGACGAATTTTCAAATATGTTTTTCATTGTTCTAAATTTGATTGGACATATTATAGAAACGTCTTCTCACCCACCTACTTCACCCTTTCGTTCTCTTAAACCCTGATTTGGGGATACATTATAAGTACAAAGGATTATTATAGAATAATTATATATTCACAAGTTGTACAAAAAACAATTTTATTCCCTGAATTGAATAGTAAAAAAAATAAAAAAGTAATAAATCTTATTAATAATTAAAATGATAGGACTTGCATATTACTTTTGCTCTCCTTCGTTCGTATATTACTAAGGAATTAATATTTTTATAAGTGAATTTTATATTTCTGCAAGACTCATATCACATAAATAGTAAATGAGACCTATATCTAGATAAATGATATCTTATTAAAATATCTTTTTTTAGTGAAAATAATAATTCTCTATTATTATAAGAGTTATTATTATGGGTAGGAATTAAGAAGTGTCTCATTTTAATTTATTCTATCTTATCGAATATATTTTAACGTTGGTCGTAATTTAACTCGTCAAATATTTATAACATGTATATCATTCTTCTTATTATAATAAAATACATAATCACATTTACAATATCAATAAACTTACACTAATAGTGAAAAATTATAATAATCAATTAAGCTTACGAAGGATTCCTCCTCACATAAAAAAAAATCTCACACAAAGACGAGATACAAAGAAAACCTAAGACCTTAATCTTAACCATGAAGCTAATATTTTATTGGCACATATTTCATCTCCTTAAGAAGGGTCTTATTTTAAATTATTCTATCTTATTGAATATATTTTAACGTTGGTACGTCGTAATTTAACTTGTCAAATATTTATAACATGTATAGCATTCTTCTTATTACAATAAAATACATAATCACATTTACAATATCAATACTTACACTAATAGTGAAAAATTATAATAATCAATTAAGCTTATGAAGGATTCCTTCTCACATAAAAAAAAATCTCACACAAATACAAGATACAAAGAAAACCTAAGACCTTAATCTTAACCATGAAGCTAATATTTTATTGGCACATATTCGTCCCCTTAAGTGAGTTTTTTTTAATTCCCTCCCAAAAAGAAAAAAAAAACTCCAAACCCCCACCCCCCACCCCCAAAAAATATTTAAAAAAAAGAGTTTTTTAAAGAAATAAATAAATAAAAGATCATTGGCACATCTTCTATTTCCTTTAATGAGTTTTTTGAGTCCCATGTTGGAGTGTGTACATAATCATTGATATATTCAATGTGTTCTCATCATCAAATACATAATCACCATTATAGATTTATAATATCAATAATTCGAGTCTCTTATAAAGAAAAAAAAATGTAAATAAATTAATACATGCAAAATCGTCATGAGAAATTAAAAGTCAACATTACCTCAATTTTAACCATTACTACCATTAGTGAAGACCACATTGCCCTCCTTAAATGATTTAGTATATTAGTTAAGTACTCCGTGCGAAGCAGGAGTTATTTTTTAAATAAAATTATTTTTAATTTTTCATTTATTTTATATAATGATTATAAAATATATTTTTTAAATTTTAAATTGACTTACTACTATTTATTTTGCTTAAAAAGTGAATGACTATAGATCACATATAATTGTCATATACTCACAACTGAGTATTACTAATATGATTCTTTTGTTATTCTTAATTTAATATTAAGTTTTTATATAGTTTCAAAATTTAATATTTAGTTTTCATAATCAATCATTTGTATTTATAAATGCATGTTTAATTAAAGTTTAAAGTTGAATGAAAACCTAAAAACTTAAACATATTGTTCAGTCATACTCTATTGTATAATTAAGTAACTAAATAATTTTTATAAAAAATAGAATTGTTACAAAATAAGAGGTTACGATCATGATTTTAGTTTTAAAAGGTAATTAACTTTTATTTAGTAATATATAAGTCAGGATTTTTTTAGCATTAATTAACTTAAGGTCTTCTATATGAAATAAAGTTATTTATTAAATTTTAATAGTTAATATATTTTGTAATATACATCTATATTTTTTATATTAATTATTATTTACTCATAATATTTTTCTTATATTTTTAATATATAATTATTTAGGAATATAATTGCTGTAAATAATGAGTTGTCATTATAATCTTAGTTTTAAAAGCTAGCTAACTAAATTTTAATAACTAATATACAAGTTAGAATTGTTTTGTAACATTAATTAACTAAATGTCTTTTATATGTAGTAAAATTGGTAACTAAAGTAGTCGTTAATATATATATATATATTAAAATATAATTTTTCATATTAGTTACTATGTACTCATAATATTTCAAATATATAGTCATTTAGAGATTAGAGTTGAGTAAAAACTTAAACTAAAATCCTAAATATGATTTTTAAGTTAAAATTTATTATATGACTAAGTAACTAAAGGACTTTTATAGAAAATAAAATTATTGCAGAATAATAAATTAATATTAAAGTTTGTAAGACCATAAAGAGAGTTTTAGTTCTGGCTAAATTAATCTTAACATTATATAGGAGCATAAAAATTGTTTTACTTCTAAGCCTATATCAAAGACCAAATACCAAAAAATCAACTTTTATCTTCTTATATATTTATATTTATATAGATATAGATTATCTTGAACTTGCTTAAACATAATATATGAAGAAAACATATGAAGGCTATGGAAATTTTTGTATTTGGCCAACTTGCTTTAAAGTGATCCCCTCTATTATATTTTGTTAGCTTTTTTAAGAATATATATGCACATTTTATACAGGGGTCTCTATCTGTAACAACCGATTACCATGAACACTATTCTAGCAATCATAATCGACATCGTTGATCTCGAGATTGGATGACCCGAATTGAAATTAATTTTTTCCCTGCCACTAGAGACTCTAGCGGCACAATAATAACTCTACGATCGTAGAGTTCATTACTCTACGATTGCAGAGTAAGTTAGCCACATGACTCTACGATCGTAGAGTAAGTTGTCGTGCCGCTAGAAGTGATGTTGCTGCCACTAGAGTTCTCTAAGCGACAGGGGAGAATTAATTTCAATTCGGGTCATTCAATTTCGAGATCAACGGTGTAGATTATAGTTGTTGGAATAGTGCTCGTGACAATCAGTTGCCATGGATGATGTGGTAGGGGTTCGGTTAACATGAAGTTTTACAGTAAAGACCATCGGTCAGTTAACGTGATATCTTGCCGACACGTCAGTATAGGACAAATTAAGGGGTCAGATTCAATTGGGCAACACGACATCATTTAGCAAAGTTAATTAGGATGCAACGATTAAATAAGAAATAATCGGCACAAACCAAGGCCTTCAGTTAGCAAAATAAAATTCTAGAACCCAGATAAGAAAGGAAGGAGATGAATATGGAAGTTATAGAATTGTTACAGATTGGTGAGAAATGCGGATTCTAATGAATTCTTCCATAGCTGTTATAACTTGCATTTGTACTTGATTCCATTATTTTAAGCTCAAATCCCATTCTCAAACCATCTATTTCTTAATTTCTTCTCCTTATTCGAATTGACTCGCCGGAAGAGGATTAAGAATGGATCCATGTCCATTTGTTCGACTCTTTATTGGTAATTTAGCACTGAAATTTCCGGTGGCTTCAAAACTTGCTCGGTCTATTATACACCCTTCTTTCTCGCCGTGTTTCTGTAAAATTAAGCTGAAGAAGTTTTCGGTACACACTGCCGTCGTTCCGTGTGTACTGTCGGAGAACAGTTTCACTGACGGCCAGTTGCAAACCCTGGCGGCGAGTTTTTACCCTTCTTCATCGCCTTGTTTGTACAGATTACTTCTTATTTGATCGCTGCATCCTAATTAGCTTTACCAAACGACGCCGTGTTGCCTAATTGAATCTGGCCCATTAATATGCCATATACTAACGTGTCGACAAGATATCATGCTAACTGACCGATGATCTTGGCCGTAAAACTTCATGCTAACCAAATCCATGTGGTAGAGTCCTCACATAAAATAGTGTAAGAAAAAGACAAATTAATGGATAGAAGGAAGGACTATCAACAAACAGCCGTGTGGACAGAATTAGCAGGCAAATCCATTCAGTCTTTGTATTTGGACTATTCTCTCCCCTCTCCCATTGCTCCCATGGCTTCTTCTTCCATCAGTCTCCCAAGCCTCAAAGTCCCCCTCCTTCACAAATCCCACTTTCTTGGCCCAATCAACCTCTTCAAACTTAGCCATAAACCATTTCTCACAACTCCAAAACCAGGATCAACCATTTTTGCCAAATTCAATCTCTCAGAAATTCTGGGAGGCAGAGGTCTATGCAATGGTGAAGAAGGTCTTCAACAAGAACTGAAAAAAACAATCTCTCAAGAATCATCCACATTCATCTCCAGCAATCAAGAAAAGTCAGCAATATCAACAATTGAGAGCATCCCAGAGGACGGTTTTGAAAAAGAATTATTAGGACTTACCGGTGGATTTCCAGGTGGTGAAAAGGGTCTGAAACAATTCATTGAGAAAAATCCACCACCCAAAAAATCTCCGGCTGAGGAATTAGTCACAGTTGGGTTCAATCAGAGCTTGACCAAGAAACCAAAACCGCCTGTATTGCCATTACTAATGCCCGGTATGATTGCAATTGTGAAGAATCAAAACAGTCCATATTTTATGTACTGTGGCATTGTACAGAGAATCACTGATGGAAAGGCAGGGGTTCTCTTTGAAGGAGGGAATTGGGATAGATTAATCACTTTCAAGCTCAATGAGCTTGAACGCCGTGAGAAGGGACCTCCAATGGTTAGTCCTCGTTCGGTTGTACTTGAATCCATGATAGAACAGGATTCTAAATAATTTTGCTTAATTTCTAAGTTGATGTTCTGTATATACACTCAAAATGCTTTTAAATGTAGATTGTAAGGCCATTAATATTTGAATGTAACATTTATTGTCTATAGTTCAAGTTAGCATAGCTGGTACACTAAAAATTGACTAAACAGAGCATGTATTCTGGTTTGTATATCCTAGACGTTCAAATGCAACATTGTCGAGTTAAGCTTCTCAAACAGGTTCAAAAACTGATTTGCATATAATGGAACCCTGCAAAACAAGATGCTTTCCCTTCCATGCCTAGAAATTTTCAAACACAGCTATGAAATTTTATGCAAGAAGTAATTAGTTATTGTAAAACCAATCCTATATTCTTTGCAAGGGTAGACAGACCATTCCAATCTAAAACCACAAGCCAAAATCACACCATTATATTGATGCCTGGAGTATAAACTTGGTTGACGATGAAATTCAGGCAAGTACTACAAATTTCAGCAATCTATAAACCAAAAGCTATGCGAATGAATACGAGGAAAGTTTTGCAACGAATGAAAAAATAAATATAAGAAAATTGGTCTTGTGATTATGATCATTCTATTCCACCATAAATTTCAAAGGAAACTATTATATAGCATAGAATGGAGAAGTAAAATTTCACATCTTCATATTCCTCCCTTCTAAATTTCATTCACCAACAAAAGAAGCCATTTCTGAAAATCCCATAATAATCTCCTGAGATACAACAGTTGTCTTTTTGTAGCAAGTGGTGTTTAGACATTTCTTAAACAAAGGAAAGTAAACATAAAGCCAAGGAATGGTTGAACCTCGCCGTACAGGGCTCTATCAAAAATTCAGATACAGCCACCCAACTGCAAACAACAGTCACAAAACAAAAGGTTAGTAAATCATAAAGTAAATGATAGAAGACCAAGACTCAAAACATCACTTGAATTTAGTGCACATGGAGTGAGATCAGATGTATGAGTGCCCATCTTAATACTTGGATGTCATAACCTCAAGACACAACCATGATCACTTAGCGAACCAAAAATATTCAGCATCCGATGTTTGTAAAGTGATACTCGTTATTGAATTAATAAAGCTACTTTGTTGCGATTGTCCATCTCACATTGGCAACAAACCTCTTCATTACTGCATTTCTTGAGACATGTTTTCTGTTTTATTGGCAGGTTTTTTTTTTGATAGATAACAAGGTATATTTGCAGTTTTTCATACAAAGGAGAAACAAATAACAAAAATAAAGAACAGAAGTTGAGGATAAGGTGTCATGCACAGGCAGCAGGCTTCACTAACATACACTTTCATAAGGGATAGGGGCCTAGAATGGAAAAAAAGAGAGTATAATTTACAAGAAAAAATCATAATATGAGGAATATAGCATAATTAAATCAACCATAAAGAGTAGAAGAGGAGAAGAGTTCCACATGTACAGGCAATCAGGCATAAAGGAATCATGAACTTTATTCCTCATGGTAATGATAATAGTATGCCTGTATTTGATATGCCTGGTCAACAGTACAGTTTTAATAATATGGACCAATTTCCAGTCTGTATAGTCCGATCAGCATCTTTTTTCCCAGTTTATTATATAAGGTGTGAGATAAGCCATCAAACACTTGATTACACAGTTGAGGGTGCAGTCTAGAACATAATTTTTTATATAATCAAAAGATGGCCTTTTGCACCGTTAATATACTCTAATTAAACATACATACCAAAATAGACTCAATCTCCTCTTGTGACAATGGCGTTCTTTTGGGCTGAAGAGAAGCTTTTCCTCCTCCAGTCGTGTTTGATGAGCTGGACCTTGAGAAAAAAGTCTGAGGAACATCACCGGCCACAGATTTAGCTTGATGCTGGGATGTGGAATCTGCAAAAGAATCGCATGATTACATAGGTAGCATAAAAAAAGATTTATACAAAGACTTGGCCCAACTGTCAAGGATCAGCTAATGATTCTGTTTTTTCCATTGCACTCAGTTCGGGTCCTTAGGTTAGTTAAAGCACAAGCTAAAAATGATTTTATAAATAAACCATGAGGATAATTATTTTGAATTTTGGGTTTGGTATATTCATAAGACTCCAAAACAATAAAGCATACAACAACATTAAACTATCTCTGTTTCAAAATATAAGATCACTTGCCTTTGTATTATATTTGGAATGGAGGGAGTATAAAAATATGCTATAAGATAAGCTCGTTCTATGCAGCCTCATATTATAGTAACATTTTAACATAAATTTGAACTTTGATCAATTGTTGTTGGAAATACATGAGAAAAGAAAATGAGGCACGGTACAATTGGTGGCAATAGAATTCATAACTAGGTTTCTCACCCTACTTATGGTTCAACATGTTGCCTGATTAAGAAAAAAGTAACCAAATTTATATCAACAACAAGATAGGGGGCACAAGTAATGTATGATATCCACATTCTACTGTACTTTTAACCCATTTGTAGAAAATTCCTTTTTCCTATTGTGCCAGAGTATCTCTCAGATGTAAGGCTCTCCTAATGCACAAGTGGAAACATCTTAGAAGAGAAGAAATGGAATCAACACCCTCCACATTCCAGATTAGACTACAGTTAGAAAAACAAATGAAAAATGAAATAAATATTAACTAATAGCAAAAAATGGGAGAAGAAACATTTCAATAAGCAAACCCTTAATATGAAAAATTGTCTATCAACACAAACAACATCAAAGTGTGAGATACACCCCAGAACCTTAGCTGCAAGTCCCACAAATTATTGAGACAATTGACCAAATAGGTTGACATACCCCTATGTACATGATGGCACAAAGCATCACACAACAATTGTATCTACCATCAATATTTCCAGATTTATGAAGCAGACAATTAATTCTTTTGATAGTGTGAGCGGTGGGGAAAAAAGGGAGTAATTTATAATTCACAAGTTGGAGAGATTGACATACTAATAAACCTAATCAATCAAAAACAATGTTGGTTCCAGGGTAAGCATGAAATTCTGGAATACCTACAGATTACACAACATCTTTAAAAATGAAAAAAAAATCCTATTCAGCCACAATCCCCTATATAGCACACTGCAGTATCAATTTTATCCAACTACAGATTTCTCCTACTGATAATATATTCAGAAAAATTCAGATTTGATAGTTTAATGCATCATCCTAGTTTAGGGCACATGCATCCCAAACCAGAAGCCCCTCCAAAAAATAATTACTTAGGTTAATTGAACAGTTGATTATTAATACATAGATGTGTAGAGAATTGTTTAAATTCAGCATGTACTTCAACGATAATTAATCGGGTGGAAGTGGAAAGAGAAACCTGAGGGTTTTGGATGTCGCTGAGGAAATTTGATGCGGGGAATTCTCTTCATCACCTGCGCGCCACCCATCTCTATCTCTCTCTCTAGAAAATAGTTAAGCTTGGTCGTTGGTTAATGCCTTAATGGCCAAAATGAAAGATCTGAATTATGTAGCTTCTTGGGGTTAATTGATTCTTTATTTTAGTAGGACCTAACTTTCGGCTTCTCGATCAGTAGTCATCTTACGCCTGGACACAAGGCCTCTTCTATTAGCTAGCAGCCCACCAGCCCACCAGCCCACCAGCCCACCTATACTAAATACAAACATTTTTTTCCAAAGATGTTTGTTGTCTTTGAAATATTCAAAGAAGCTAGCTTTTAATAATTTTTAACATTATTTTTATATGAGAATAAATTATATACAAATGTCGTGTAAAATTAGAATTTTACACCTTTCAATAATAATATGACACTTTAGAAGGGATTTGAATTGTATTAACAAATTTTATATTTACTATTTAACATAGTAAAACTGTTTAACTATTCATATTGCATTTCAAATCACTTGATTTTCTCCTAAATTCTTTGTGTTATGCTGTTTTGGAGGGTATAAAACTCTAATTTTACAGGCCATTCATATATAATTTATTTGCTTTTTATGTATACTGTATTTTAATTTCAGTACTATTTTTTTGAGTTACAAAAATACCTACTCCGTAGTTTTACGTGGAAACTTTATATATTTTGTAATTTTTTGAAACTTCTCTTCACTTGCCAAGTCTTTTTTTATTATTATTTTTGAAAGATGATTTTTTTTCCTTATATTTTTTCTCTCTTTCTTGTACAACATTTCAGCTGCTCTATGTTATTTTCGAGCAGTTTTTCTTTGTGTGTAATTACCTTGTTAAATCATATATCTTTACAGTTCTATTTCTTGGACTTCTGGTGTAATGATGACCTTGGGCCTTATTGTAACCATAGCCTACGTAAATATAGTCCAATTTCCTTGGTTTAGGGCCTTCTGGATAAAAGCCCATCAACAGATTTTAAAGAAAATTACCTGATAAGAAGATTCCACTAATTTTCTTGATTGACCGTCTCTTACAAAAGCTGACCAAGTAGTACCTAAAATAATTTTTTATTAATTTAATTAGTTAGGAATGTAAAAGCTAAGAATTTCCTCATTTTATGTACTCATATCGACTTACTATATAAACTTTGATGAACTTGAAGGGCCTTTTTGTTTTTCTCCCTTCTATTTTTTGTGGCAGAACTAATTAATTTTATATTTAATAATCTCCTTGTTTATATATTCATATTCTTCGCATGATAATTGTAAAAAAGAAAAAACGTTATCTAAGAGATTGAAGTTTGACAATGACATATTGCGACAATTTTATGTCGCATAAATGAGATATATAGTAATTAAGATTAGTCTCGCTCTAATTTATTTTATGTTATCGATTAGAGTTTCACTTGCAATTCAATTTCGTTATAAATTTGTTGATATATAAAGCATTTTTTTTCAAGTGATTGAACAAGATTTATATGATTTCAATTCCCTATTGTTTCCACTAAAATGTAAATTGTAATGCAGCAACAAAATACAGTATGGCAAATGATGAATTTTTTTTTTTGGCACCCAAGTAGTCTATTGACTATGATCCACGACTCAATAAATTACCATCATTTTCCTAGAAGCTGACTTAAAATCATTTCTCTCCAACACTTCGAATGGAATAGAATTTTCTTTGAAAAACATGGGCGCCAGTAATTTTTCTTGCCATAGGCATTTGAGTTGCTTATATTAATGCTTACTTTCGCGTGACATAAAGAATTAATTAATTCATTTTTTGCTCCAAGAATCATTTACATGGTAAAACTTAGTGACCAATTAATCATGCCCTTCCGCTGGTTATTTATTTCTAAAAAATAGGGTCCTTCTAATGTGTGGCCTAAAGTCACCCATTATACACATGAATCGAAAAAATATTCCCTTGATTCCTGCGCATATTCCCTTGATTTCTGCGTTTACACACATATCAAGGAAATATACACAGAAATCAAGATAATATTCCCTCGATTCCTGTGTATAATATGTGTCCTTAGGCACACATTAAGAAAATTCTTCAAAAAAATACTAAAAATATTAACAATTTATTAAATTTTGAGCGAGTATAGTCAGTCAAAATAACCAAATACTCGTGAATTAAAACAAGAGTCCGATCAAACCATTTTTTTCCATCCAGTCTTCACCACCGTAGGCAATGGGTGGCTGCTCCCCCACTAGTTGAACAATAATATAATGGGATTTTTGTTTTTCTTTGGTCCTAAAGATATATCCTTTGATCCATTGACAGGAGGGATTTTGGGCCCTCACCTGTTCCTTTATGGCTCAGCCATCAAACGAACAGCTATTAGGTTTATTGTTCAGAATAAACCTGGAGATTTACAAAAAGAGAAAACAGAGATACTTTTTTTCTCCATTTGGTGTTTGTTTACTAGTAGTATTCAAGAGAAACTGAAAAAAAAAGAAAGAAAAGAAATAAGCATGCTACACTAAAGCTCAATTCTTGAACCTAGTAAATATTGGATTTGGAATGAACCTCAGGATGAGGATGGAAGCTAGCGATGAATCACCCTATGGATACAATTGGAAGATACGATGGAATCGGAGTTGATGATCTCGTTGGGACAGAAACCAATAATAGTAGTAGGAGTTGTGTCGACCTCCGGAAATCATAATAGCTCGGAATCATGCTAATTTTTTTGACTACTTCAAAACATCTATAGAAAAGTGAGCACATTTTTACAACTTAAGAAAATTAATGAAAGTTCATATATATTAGATGCATTTAAAAGAATCAATATATATAGCCGGAAACTGTACTCTGGTTTACTAGTTTTGCATTGAAGACAAAACTAAGATGGGCTGATTAATTCAACACCAAACGATGAGCAGAAAAAATTGTTCTACAAATTTTTGGCACGATTTAATATATGCTTATTCTTCCCATTAAATCTTAAAATGAAAAAAGAGAGCAGTAGATACAGATTGAGTCATCATTTCAACCACACAAAAAACCCAAAAGGATGACTGCAGTTGAACAACTCAACACTTGATCTAATAAAGTACTAAAAAGCTACCCAAATAAGTAAAAAAATTAAAAAAAAAAACACATAATTACAAAATCTGGGCATCACCCATATAAAAAATTTGGTACAAAAATATTTCAATTTAAAGATTCATACGTATATAGTCTAGATCTATCGGTCCATGTCAAGAACTTCAGGGCTCTCCATAATGCTTTCCAAAGCAGGTTTCCAACTAACAACTTTCCCTCTGAAGTTGTCTGTTTCTCCCAATTTTCCTCTGCATCTCTCTATTTCTGCCAATACATCCTCTAAGCTTTTTCCACCATTATCCTCCAGCTGAAAAACAAGCCACTCCAATTCCTCTCTTGTCAAAACCACTTTAATCCTCACTTTCCTTTTTTCTTCAAAACCACTTTCCTTTTCCAAACCACCTTCTTTTTCTAAATCTTCTTCTTGCTTCTGTTGATGCTCTTGCTTTGTATCAATTTCCTCTTGCCCAATTACGCATGTGTCCATGCAATTTCCCATGATTTCTGGCTAGCTGCTAAACAACCACCCTTCCCAAATTAATAGAATGGCTATGAAAATCGCTTTTATAAAATCTTGATATGGGTGGAATAATTTGGCTGTTGTTAATTAGAAAAGGGAAGTGTCAACTGCTGCATGTGATGGGTGGGGGTCTGGGGGATGAGGGTATTTATAGATGAGGAACATTTGTAGTTTTATAAATCAATGCATTGAATAATTTATTTTGGACCTGGTCCATATTTTTTGTATTAAAATTTCTACTTGATAAGTGACAAACTCACCACAAGCCATCAAACACGTGTCCAAGTAAAATGTTGCAAGTCCATGCTAGTGTAACTTAATTTCAAGATTTTGATACCCGAGAAGGTATAAAATTTAGGGTTGTTCGGTGATGCCAGTATTTGGTGTACATTATTTTTAATTATTTAAATTTTAAATGTTATAGGCGTGAGTTAAATAAATTGTATTTAAAATAAATTATTTTTAGACAAATAGAATTTTAAAGTATGTTTGAACTTTTAAACTGTACATAAACATTCACTTACTTCCTCCATTATAAAAATCATTGACATATTTGGATATAATTTTATTTTTTTTGTAGAAAAAACAAATTTTAGTACGTATTTATACTTAATATAGTTAAAAAGGTTGTATAAAAAATTATATTTAAATGTGTCTCAACTTAACTCTCGTGTTTTAAGAAAGATAATAACATTTACCATCACCGACTTCCACTAATATAATCTGTTAAACATGACCAGAAAATGTATTTTAAATAATCTTAAGGGGTTGCTTATGCTCCACAGAGACAAAAGATACAGTTTTTAAGTTATTCTTTTCTTATTATTACCTCTATAACCACAATTCTTGTTAGAAATTGAATATGATATTATGATTTCCAAACATAAAATCCAGAAAAGTAGTACATAATTAAGCAACAAATTGTTTTAGCTCTTGTATTAACCCTTTCATTGTTGAGGATTTGCAAGATTAATAAACTTCATCTTTCTTTCAAAAAATATTTGAGTTGAATAGTAAAAGATAAGCATGCTCCAATTTCCATATTTTAAGGTCACAACAAAATCTAAAAATTCTAAAGACAAATTATTTCGTCACGGAGCATTTTTGATTCATCACTAAGACAAATTACTGAAGTTGTAGTCATGCATTTATGTATGGAAATATGGAATCTCCTGCCCCGGAGGTACTAATTAGCCCTTGTTCGATCGGCTAATCCAACAATACCAAAGATTAAATATGATTAAAGTTTTTAATTCGGCCTGGTAAAATTATATTTTTTGTTGTTGCTACTATTAGTTTTCTCGAATATAGATAAATAAGAAATAAAAATAATGCTTAATTTACTGCAGGAAATTTGTTTGAAGTCATATCACGTGTAAACGCATATTGCCAGCATCTAATGCCAACAAAATATAGAGGTGAGATTGCAGTCCCATTAATCATTATTGTCCTGCCCTCCATCAATAATCATAATAATTAATAAAGTAGTTATAAAGAGACTAGAGTCCAAACTCCAAACAACCTACCCCATTGAATAAACGAGTTTATGCCATGTAACCGAAATGAGTTAATGAGTGTTACTATATTTTAGATTCATAAATTATATTAGAAGACTTTTAATAACAACATTTCATCAACCTAATAATCTGATTGTATAAATATAATGAACATATAAAAATACGAGAGATTATATAAAATTTTGTTTTATTTGAGGTTATGTATTAAAATTTTTATAAGAATAAAAGTTACAAAAATTTGAACTGTCGCAATATATATACTTATATATATATTATAAAAATGACATTCCAATGCGGCCAAACGAAATTTTGCATAATCTCGGCGCACTTGCTTTATGAACGTAGTTTATGGAGTATTATATATACTAGTTTGTGAAGTATTACATATATGGATGATTAATTTCAGCGCACACTCGAAAAATATCAGGTTGTATACCTCACAATGAGTAAAATTAAAAGAAAACCAAAGGAGAGAAAAAAAGAAAGAAAAAAAAAAGAGAGAAGTGCTGCTGCCTACATGAATGGATTTTATCCAATTATTTGTCGTGAGATTCTCAATATGTTGCCGATTGAGTGTTTGGAATATACTATGAATACTATTTATGAATTTTAGCCTTAAGGTTATTAGGCTCATTTTTTATGTTCTCTTTTCAATTCAGGCGGCTAGGTAAGGGACGTGATAAATACTCTCTTTTGAAAGAATCTTATTCATAAAGCCATAGAGGGATAGTACTAACTAAGACATATTGATATTCATAGAAAAAGTAATTAGATTTTCACTTTAACCTTCCATTCCTTCCACTTAACTAATGAAGAAGGGCTAAGGTCTCAATGTCAAATGTGGGAAATTTGAAAACATCACCAACAGAAACATCTCCCTTTCATCATTTCAATTTGAAGTTGCTCCCGTGATTTCTTAATTTTGGTTGGCAGCTACGACTTGATTAGCATGTGAAATTGGGGGGCCTATATATATATATATATATATATATATATATATATATATATATATATATATATATATATATATATATATATTTCTCAATCACATATTGGAATGGAGCCCCCACACCACAAGTTATGTTTTCAAGCATTTGTTGCATTATTCGAGTAAGTTTGATTTCTTCAAGAAATTCTGTAAATGACTTGGTCTTCTAATCAACTTCTAAGATTATACTCCTACCCGTAGAAAGAAACCCCACTTTTTTTTTAGAGTAAAAATATAATTT
The DNA here is from genome assembly GCA_034770075.1 of Aralia elata. Classification (NCBI taxonomy): domain Eukaryota; kingdom Viridiplantae; phylum Streptophyta; class Magnoliopsida; order Apiales; family Araliaceae; genus Aralia; species Aralia elata. The sequence continues at coordinate 78,450,471 of CM068379.1, read as the reverse complement.
CATAATCACTTATTATCACTAATACAATATCAAAAATGATAAATATATTTTAAATTATAAGTTCAGTTTAAATTATACTTTAATTTTGAATTTGTGAGTGAGTTCAAGAGTTAATAATACTGGGATACAAGCGAATTAGTGCCTCTTATTTAAATAATAAAAATGATTAATATTCATGATGACTTATAGTTTTGTATAGTAAATTTCGAAGTTCGTTGTCCAAAAAAAATTACTTATAAAAATGATTAATATTTATGATTAAGTCTAAAAATTAATGACTTATATTTTTGTGTCAAGTAAATTTCGAAGCTCGTTATTAAAAAAAGAAAAAACAAGAAAAAAAAAAAAAAAAGAACTTCCAAACTCATGTATTACAATTTCCAAGCTAAGGTTATTGTGCCCCAAGCCCCAATTACACGCTAAATGACACATAAAGTACCCAATAAAATAAAATGGAATTATGTTATTGTGTCCCAACTACACGCTAAATGACATATAAAGTTCCCGATAAAATGGAATTATTGTGTCCGAAATACACGCTTAATGACATACTAAAGGGACCCCATAACGTGGAATTTACTACCAACCTCATAACTTTTGGTCAATTTTGGGTGTTGAATTCTACGTTTCAAAAGCTCCAAGACGAAACCTTACAAGTAGAACATCTAAACTAGGTCTCCAATCCCTACAACTTTTACTATTTTACGTGGACACACCATTATTCTAATACCTAATTACGTGGAAACTTAATAACAATATTACTACTTATAATATATTCCCTCCGTCCTAAATTAATTGTATTTTAAGGACTTTTTAAAGTCAAATTGACTATTTTTAAAACTAATCTTTTTACTATTTTTGTTAACATATAGGTGAAGATATTATAACCAAAAGAAAGTATATACAATTTATTACTAATTTCAATTTTTATAATTTTAGAAATATATTTATATATGCTTAATTATTAATTTTAAAAATAGTCAATTTAACTTAAAAAAGTCCTAAAAAAGTAATTAATTTGGGACGGAGGGAGTAATATACAGTACTGAAGCTGCTTTAGAAAATTCAGCACACTACGTGGAAACTAACTTTATTTTATTGGTTAATTGTCTCCTCTTGTCGTATAGTCTTATATTCTAATGGACTAATTTGCTCACCATGAAATGAGGAACCTTTACTCCAACTTTTGGCCTGTTTTTTATTTATTCTATTTATCGGAATATTTTAGGGGAGTTGATTTTCGGTATAAAAATATGATATATTTATATCGGTCTCTCTCACATATAAATTGAGTTTCTCATTATATATGTAAAAAAATATATGTATAAATATCATATTCTATTCTCACGTAAAAACATCAGTCTCCTATATTTAATATATTAGAAATTAACTAGCTATCGTTACCTTTTGAGAAAATGCTACCTAAGGGCAGGCAAGTAACATGACTTATTGACTTGTACCTCTTTATGCAACTTTGCGTATAGGACTGCCTATTGAAAATTTGATTAGTTTTTAATTAAAAAAACTTATTAATTATTGACTCAATTGCTTAACTGACAATGCGCACCATGATAAATAGTACTAGATGCAATGTTTTCCTATTTTACGTGGATAAATATTAATAGTAATATTTTAAAGAGATGTATAATAAGTGAGATTTTTTTATAATTTTATCTAATCTCATGTATTAATATGTTTTGTAATTATAATTCGGTACAAAAAATTTGTCGTAATATATATCAAAACTCTTGTTCTAATTACCAACGTTTGAACAATTCAAAAAAGAAAAAGAAAAAAAAGTAATCCTATTTAAAATTTCTAGTCAATATTCAGTGTTATTATTTCCTCCCCCACTTGGTTGAAGTTTGAATAAACTTTTCTTCTGTCAAGGAGTCATAGTATAATAGCTGCAGACGAGTGTCTTTCAATTTACGCTCAAGGTGAAAGCAACGTTATTTTATAATCTCTGTTTCTTTTTTTCTTTTTCTTTTTCTTTTTTTAAAATTTTGCTTGCTAAGATAATTTAATACATCAAAAACGGAATAGTGATGTATTCATAATTCATTGACCTTGTCTTCCCCTCAAATATTCTTGATTATTATGGTAAAAACATAATAATAACAGTTTCGTTTTTCACAAATCGGTAAATAGTGATGTTCCTCGACAAGTCACCATGATTTAGGTGAAATAGCATACCAGTTTTTAATTTTTTGTTAGACTTTTTAGGCCGTGCGAACACGGGAATCATATTAACGAACCTACTCTTGTCCATACTCAATTAACGAGCCTTGACATAATGGTTATTTTTAATTGGAAAGATTTAGATAAATTATTGAGAATTTATATTCTAATGGTTAAGACTAAAGTCTCTTAATTTTTAGGTCTCATGTTCAATTATATGTACTTAATTATGAAATTATATTATATTATTCAAAAAATAGTGTTTTAAAAAAAATAAATGAAACTTAAGATTTAATATATCTCACTTGAAGCTTACTCTTATGTTTTGCATACGTCAGAAATGATATAATTCTATCATCTTTATTGACAAGAGATGCAATTTTAAAACGACCAAACTTTTAATTAAAGTTGTTGCACTTATGAGAAATGGTACAATAATTTTTAAAGAATTTTAATTTATTTTAACAATTTGGATTCCACTGCCCCCATTAGATTTTTGGAGTGTCCCTAAGTCAGCCTGTTACCCACCCAACAAATAAATGGCCCTGCCAAGAACCAAATCTTTGTGATGCTCACAGGGGATTGTTCAAAAGCTAATTACAAAAACAGCCTTGTTTAAAAGCCATCATCATATCTGTATATGAGCTTAAAGAACCTGGCAATATGTAAATACACCCAGTCATTAAAGATGTAGAAGCTACTTCTTAGCAGATCCTAACGTAGAGTGCAAACATGAAGGGCAGCAATGGACTTGCAAAATTTCTATCCATCAAAAGGTCGCCTAATCAGTAGCTATATGGAGAATACTTCTAAAAACAAGATATTTTTTATATCGACACAAGACTAAACACCATTAAATTACATAGGTTTTAATAAACATTGCATATAAACTCCACCAAGATACTGTTAAAAGCACACAAAGGCTTTGATTACAGAAGTCCAGAAATTAGACACTAGAAGAGCAGTTTTAAGTTCAATCCTACTCATAACAATCCGGCAATACATGCTTTTTGTTCTTTTTTCTCTTTTAGGAACATGCAGCAGTTCCAAATATAAGTCAAGACAGAGTCGATAAAAAGCAACAGAACTTCAGTATTAACCCATGGAATCGATCACTCCATGCGCCGCTTCTTTTTGAGATTCTCAAAAACCTGACGGACATCATCAGATGTGATTGCCTTTGATGTATCACAGGATTCCTGTCAAGGACAACAAGAAATGAACTCAACCCAACTCACCAACAAAAGTTGCCTAACAATATAAAAAGAAAAGTAAGCACCCATAATTCCTTTTGACATCAACTGCTGTCTAAAGACGGTGTAACCGATTCAAATCTCAAGACATTAAAATTTTCAAATACTGAAACCTACCAGGAAACCACGAAGCTCATTTTTCATGTCAGCAATGCCACTCAAAATCTCAATTTTCTTTACGTGACCAAACTTGTCAAGAAAACTGGAATCAATTGATTCTTGTTGCTGCAACTTCTCTGCCCTCTTCTGCTTTGCCACTTTTTCATACTCCACAATTGAATCTTCATGGTCGAGCAAGAAGCCAACTCCCTTCTGGGAGTAGAAGGCTGTGCATTTTCCACACCGGCAGAGCAAGTCTCTCCAGTTTTTGGAAAGAAACAATGGCTTGTTCTTCTCCGAGGAAGGCGGTGATGCTGCCAGATCAACTCCAACAACGCATGGAACACTTGCACCGGCACCTTCGGTACAGTGTTCTATTCTCACATGTGTCTCAGAGAATCCTTCAAGACTTTCAACGACAACTCCATAATTAGCACTAGTTTCACCACCTGCTTTGGTAGAGTCCACAGAACAACTGCCAATCTCAAGCTCCACATTGGATCCACAAGCTAAAGATGCATTTTCTACAACATATCTTTCCTCAGTTGTGTTTGCAGCTGACTGCTTAGTTGCTGCCCAAATGGTTTGAGGATAAAGAGACAAGAAAGAACAAACTCCTGAGCATACCTGGCAAATAAAATCCTCATATAGAGGTTCACCTTCCTCATCTCTTGGAACCTGTAGTAGAAGAAAAGGGATAAATAGCAAGCACTTCACAATCATAATTAGAGATTAAGCTATAACCCACGTGAAATAAAGAACAACCTAAATAAAATTTTCTAATATTAATACGATAACTTCTGTTTTGAGAAGTAATAATTATCAGCATGATACATGGAGCGGGTAAAGTGTGATACATTAGTCATGCACACGAATGCATGTGTATGTATATCTGTGTATGACCTCAAAATTTCACATAACAAATGAAAAAACTGTTTTCAAGCTAATGTGTTCAATAATATTAATGTTTGATAAAACCTTTTAGTTTGGATACAAAGGGAAATTAGAGTTCCCTGTGTTTCACTTTGACACACAGGCTGCAGTCTGCACATGCATAACAATTCACTCCATCTATGCAAACCTTCGAACAGGTGCATAGTAATTGCAAATATGGTGTATTATCAATTAGGTAACATTTCTACGTATGGCGATGATTTGAGCTGCCACTGCCAGCATGCGTTGGCATCCCTCGTTTCTTTTAAATATATTAGCACCTGGTATCTTGTCCCTTTGAATGACTTGTGATGACATGATAAAAAAAATGAAAAAAAAAAATCTAGTGAAAAACGTGACAGGAAAATATTGACATGCTGCATGAAGGCCCAAGGAAAAGAATTATAGCTACCAACCTCATCAGAAGACTCAAGACCAAGATGCTCCTCATGGAACCAATCCTCGCAGATGCAGCACTGGATCATCTCTACTTGCTCCTCAAGATCTGGATCTGGATAAAGGCCCCCGCATATGCAATACTTACCTTTGAAGTTATGGTTGTATAAATTCTCGGCATTTTCAACGTCTTTGTTCGGGAAAAGCTTGCAGAAGACAACTCCAAATTTTGAATTTCCACAATCACACCTAAAGTTTCTCTTGGTCCATAATTCGACAATCTTGTAAGGGAGCAAAAGATAGCCACCATCAGATATAAACAGAAGTAGACGTAATAGGATATCAGATCAATTTTTTTTTTAAAAAGTCTTCAGAACTAGATTATACTCAAATTCTCAAAAACATACTAAACGGCATCACTGGCATAACAGTAATGGACCTAATTGTTTCTTATTCAATAAACAAGAAATAGAATAATAATATTGTCAGATAATTAGCCAAGCACGAACTAAAAAATTATGGGTTAGTCTAATTCCAATTTATGTACAGACAAATTTTAAGATCTTAAATAGAAACTGTTATAAAGTTGGTTTAAAAATGAATTTATAGACGCTTGCTTTATTTATTTACTTTTTTGATCATGCATTCAGTTGCTTTAGATCAACAATGTTTGCTATATAGCACTCAAACAAAATAAAGAAAATTATTTGCAACATATGGGAAGTTAAGAAATCCAGGCAGTTTATAAGAGTTTATGGGGCACGACTCTTCTATGCCATTTGATCACAATACTACTAGAGAATTGAAATATGAAAGAGCTACAAAATGACTGAAATCATTATAACTGTTGTTATGGGTGGATACTCACCTCATGCGTGCAAGCTGGGGTTGCACAGAAGTTATGATGTAAGAGGTCGAAGACTTCAGACACATGAAAATATTAATAAAAAAGACTGATTATTTATATTGTGGGTGAAAGAGACAGTAACATACTTTAACAACAATCTGTTTTATAATCTGCTAATCAAAGTTATACATACAGAATTTCAGAGAGAGACTTGAAAAGTTCATAGAGGAGAAGATGAAATTAAGAAGCAAAATTAGAGTTAAGAGACTATTGAATCATCAAAAGATTTTATTACTTGAGCAAGTTACATAGTGACATCGTCATGAGGGGTAAATTCTACAGTAGCGGGCCAAAAGAATAGTGTTTTAAAAGTAGCTAAGCGGACCTAGGCAGCAGAGGCGGCACCTAGTGCCTAGGTGTTTTCTAGGCAGATTAAGGGCTTTCTTGGGTGGTGTCATTTATTTAATTTTCTATTATACATACTTGTTATACTATACAAAATATATAGTAGATATATTTTTTTTTAATTTTAGATGAAAATTACCCAAAAAACAATCTTTTAAGATTTGAAAATTTCATTTCAAGTATTGTAGAGTTTCAAAGTAGAGGTCTAGTTCTGCCTAGGCACGGGGCCAAATCAAGGCGGTAGAGGACTGCCTAACGCCTAGATGGGGATTAATTGGGCCTAGACGGAGATTAATCGGACCTAGACGGAGATTTTTAGAACACTTAAGAAAGTGGATGGATATTCATAGATACAAGGAACTTTGGGTCTGATCAAACATCTATAGAGTTGTCAAATGGAAATGGTGTTTTGAGCAGGTATTTTTCTGGGTACAAAATAGAGTTGTCAAACTTCTTTTTTGGATGTTCCTTTGTTAAGAGTATTGTCGTTGTTTCTGTTGATTAGTATTGATGCAGGCATTGTTGTATCCTGCCTTTTTGTATACTCCACGTGTGCAAAGTTGTTGCCACCTTTTTGGCGGTTAATCGAATAAGTTATTACTATCAAAAGAAAATGATGTTTTGAACAGGATGAAGAAAAATTCTTATTCTGGGTTTTAGCAGACTGGAGGTGGGATTTGGTTGACCTGATGATATTGACAGCAGAATTCTAATTTTACAACCATTTTACATAGACAATTCATTTTCTTTAGAAGTTTTGAGTAGCCCCGCCCACCCAATGAAACAGGAAAAGTAAATGGAATTATCTTGACATATAATACTTCTGAAAAAACTAAGAGAAAACCGACTGAGGCATCATAATAGATAACACTTTACTCTTACAGAAGGTTCATCGAGATAGACGTATCTGCACTGACTGATGGATAATGAGCAAAGCCACCCACCCCAGGATGTACAACATTATAAGTTCATGATCACCAATATGGTCATGACCAAGAGAACAAGGGTATTCAGTCCTAACCTCATACACCCCCCCACCCCTCCGATGCAGGGATGGAATTATCTGTGGTAACAATCTGATGGTTGCAAATGTAAAGATATGACAATGATAGCTCACTAACAATAGACAGCATCAGCATTTTAGCAATATTAGCCCACTCATGGCTAAATATGTTGAGACAATATCGGTGCAAAAAGTAATCAATTAAAAAAGAATAAGAGTTGATAATCAAAATTTCAAAATAATACCTCATGGCCATCATGACAAGAGAAGCAACAGGCTGTGCAAACCCCAGCATTCCCATCTGGTGTGCAGGTCAAGCATGAGAAGATTGCCTGCCTCTTCATATATCCGTTCATATAAGTGCACTCCTTGCCCTCATCACCTCCCAAAACCATATCCGCTTCCTTCAGAAATTAATGAGTCAAATATACACTATCCATGAAAAAGATGATTAAACTACAAAGTCAATTAGCATATTATATATAGTCAATATATATAGTCAACATTTTTTGTCACACAATCTGATGATCTTTGCCAAAGTAGTATAAAACTAATTTTTCAAGGTTTTTTTTTATTTTTTATGAGCTCTCTGAATAAGGAACTTAAAGTGCTTCTGAAGTTGGGAACCTAGACATACCACTTCTGATATATTCCTGTTTGAGGAAAATAAAGTTACAAATAAAGCTGAGCTGGAAAAAGAAACCTCCCCCCTTCTTTTATCCATCACTTTTTATTTGTGCACCAAAGAAATTTTTAAACTGAAGCATTTGGTTATTAATTTCAATCAATTCGCCTAAAGATCATAAGAACAAATTATAACAAACACGACATGTATGTTTGCTAAAATGATGGAGAAATGGAAGCTGGGAGGCAATAATTCTTCTTCAATGATCTCATACTCAATATAATGTGCTTGACTATGGCCTATGAAAATGTATTCTTATACCTACATTAAGAAAAGTTCAGTTGTTTTATAAGAGACAGACATCCCACCAATATAACTTTAGGGGCATAGTTCAAGGAAACATGAAAAACAAATACCCTATTCGATTCTGATTCTTACATTTTAGTGGAAAACTAGACCACTCATCTATGGAATTCAACACCACATACCGGAGAATCTAAGGCAATTTTGGTTTTCAGTTTGCTAATCTCAAAAACAAGAAAACATGTTTAGCAACATTACCAGATATAGATTCTCAAATCTTTTCCAGACTTAAAAATCATATTAGTGGATTATCTTTCTCTTCCAATTCACCAAGGCTGCATCCTCAGTCAAATTCTTGAACAATGAAGTCAACAACTAGTATACATACACTGTAAGCACATACTTACAGTCTTACACCCACTCAAATGATCAATCAAACTTGAAATTTCGAGGGGTTACTAGCATCAACAAGCATGAATAAAAAATAAACGCACAGACACCAAGATGAACATAACGGTCAATGCAATACTTGCAACCCATTAGTTATGTAAATTTGGGTCGTGCACTGGAAATTCCAAATCATACTTCAAATTTTTAAGGGGAAAAAATAGAAGCTAGTGCAGCAGCTAAAAGTCAGGAAATGGAACAAGGAGCTGAGTAGTGCAACACTTATTTATGCTGCTTTGCATTCTAAAAAATATGACATAATGTTTCTTCAGACTTGACTACAAAAATAAGTTTAACATATTCAAAGCAACCAAACAAATAGTAAACAACAAAAACTCAGAACAATTCTATATATGCCAAACTCTTACCAGCTCCTGCTCTTCAATGCCCTCAAGGTACTGGTCCATTGTATAAGCCGGCTCAGGTTCCTCTTCAAATGAGTCGGCCATTTTCAGTAACAAAAAAAGGCAAATGCTTGTGATACAAAATATCAGATTTTTACACGGTAAAGCTTAAAACCATCAATTTCTGATAAACTTTTATAGAAAAACGATGATTTTTTTTGGAAGAAAGACCTAGAGAAAAAGAAGCCCTAAAAATCGAGTCGGAACAAAGGAATCTAGCGTTGTGTTTTCGAACATATTAGGGCAGAAAATGATCATGGATCAGGATTTGGTGATAAATCATCAGCTTGAAGAGGAAAAACGGAACGATGAGAGATGTGATTTGGAGTTGAAGATGAGCTAGGGTTTTATATACGAGCTTATCGTTTAAGGACTGGACGGACATTTTCCCGCCAATAATAATAACACAATTATTTTTTATATTTCCACAACCAATATAATTTAATTTTATAATTTCTGATTTTGGGGCAACCATAATAAATTTATAAAATTGGGAGGTTCTATCATTTTTGTAATAATGAAACGAGTATATAATTAAATAATTAATGAACATTATTTGTTTATTTTTTAGTATCTTTTATGTACAAGAGTATTTTAATTTAAATATAATATTTTAATATGTACAACTAGTAATGTGTCTATGATGAATTCTAAGAATTTTTTGTAGTTATTTATATTAATATGAGTAATTATTATTGTTGTAAAACTATGAAAAAAATAAATAGTAAAGTTGTTCCCATTTTATTATTGTAATGAGATGGGACGAGGGGCATAAGTGGCCTAATAATAGAGGGATGGGCTGACATTGTTCAAAATGACAGGGGTCCTCTATTTTGTAAGACTGACCACTGGGCTGAGACTACCAACTTCGCACTGCAATACTAGAATAAAAAAAGCCCAAGTCCACTTTAGATTCAACACTTAAATAAATAAACAACCTTTCTACGCGGACAGGAAAAAGGGGACATTTATTGGGTGAAATTTGGATATATATCAAAAAAAAATAGTTTTAATGGGTTCATACAACCATTTTTTGTTATATATCCAAATTTCACCTAATTTTTTTTATTTTTTCCTAATTTTTTTTTTAAATCCATAGACTTATTCGTAAATAAAACCCGTTCAATTATTTTAGTCATAACAACCCAAGTAGCATTCACAACTCACACATGCATATTTTAACGCATACATTATGAAATTAAAAAAAATAAAGTAATAATATATATATATACAATGCAATATGTAATATAATAATATCAATTTTAATTTAATTAATATATAACTATTTTAATTAATATAATATAAAATTAACTTAATACATTTTTAAACTCAAAATTGACATTTTTTTTTAATTTTAGTTAATACAATAACGAATATCGTAAACTGTTTAAAAGCTACTACTCATTGTAAACTCTATTGTTTCATAATTTTTAATGAATCATCTTAATTTTGTGTTTAAAAATATTTTAAATTGATTTTTAAAAATCAATAATGATGGTATGATTTGGAACAGCGGTAATATTTAGTCATATTATATACTCCTAATTATAATAAAGGTGTATCATTGTTAATAAAGATCACAAAGAGAGTAGATGGATGGAGTATTAATTTAGCCGATGCTAATAGATATATCCACCTTATAATGCCCACAAATCCACAATCCATCTTTGGAAAACAATACTCCCCCGTTCGAGTGCATCAATTTTAATTTATATACAAAAATTTATGAATTTTAAAATTTAATTTGATATATTTATATAAACTTTGAAAGTAATATAGTAACGTAAATTTTGGATCGATTTTGAATTTTAGAATTTCAATGACTTGACTTACTGAGGGAGAATAAAAGTTTGGGGGTTGTTTTTATATTCAACATAATTCATGTTTTTTTACACGGTATTGACTTAAATATTAGACTACTCAACCGACAAATTGATATATATATATATATATATATATATATATATATTCAAACTAAAGTAATGGACTAAAGAAATTTTGAGAACTTTGATTAGTCTACAATCTTTATAAATAAAATAAAAGTTTGACTATCAAACAATCTCTTTGTGAGTACATATAATGGGACTCCAGAAAAACAAAATCACTATGGCATGAACCATGCCTCAAATTCTGCCACCATCTCTCTCTCTCTCTCTCACACACACACACACACACAATGATACAATGACACGCATGATAATGCATAAAAAAAAAAAAAAAATTAAAAATAATAGTTTATACTTGTTAATTTTTTTAATATATAAAATTTTCTAAGCTTTATTAAAATTTAATAAAAGTATTTTTTTATATATTAAATGTCGTGCCATATACCATGTCAGCACTAGATTACATATCACATGCAACATCTGATGCCGTATAATCTTTAGTTAACCATAATTAGAGACTTGGTCAAAATTTGAATACTTTTGATAATTATTTGAAAGTTCAATGTTATTGGTCTTAACAAAATAATTTATATATTTTTTTGATAACTTAACAAAAGTTTATTAGTTTTTTCGGAGATGCAATTAATTTGGGACGGAGTGATAATTATTATTGATTTTTGAAAATAAATTTGAGACATTTTAAATTTAAAATTGAGATGATTTATTAAAAATTATGAAACAATAAAATTTATAATGAATAATATTTTTTAAATAGTTTACAATATTCATAATTGTATTGATTAAAATTAAAAGAATCAATATTAATTTTAAATTTAAAAATATTTTAAGTTAACTTTAAGAAATCAATAATAATCAAATAATATGAAATAGAGGTACTGAGTCAAATAATATGAAACAGAATAATATGAAACAAAGGTAGGCAGTGAGTATATGAATTTCAAAAGTCCAAGTATATGTTTTTCACTAACCAAACTTGCTACAGCAGGATGGACCATTCGATTGGTCATTAGACTGTGCCAATTGTAAATTATATAAATGGATGTCTAAATCAATAAATACCTACTACAAACCCAATGGACTTTTTAAAAGGACAATCAACAAGTAACCTAAGGTTGCTTTAAATTTTTAACAACCAGCTAGCTTTACCGGAGATGGAAACCTTACTTAGCTTGTTTTTTTACCTCTCCTTCTCCTTCTCCTTCACATACACAGTTTTGGGTGCCGAAAATTGCAAGCCGGCCTCATGTAGTAACACTGGTCCCCAAGTCCGATTCCCTTTCCGGCTAAGCGGCCATCAGCCCCAAAGTTGTGGCTATCCGGGGTTCGATCTTTCTTGTAACAATAAGAGCCAGTTAGTCCTAAACCTACCCTTCACCGGTGAATTCGTCGTATCGCAAATCAATTATTCATTACAATCAATCTATATTATCCCGGATTTTTGTAATCGGAATAGCATCCTAATCCCAATAAATTTTTCTAGATCTCCATTCCGTGCTCAGTATTGGAGGAGTTACACTTTTTTCAATTGTTCATCAAGGGATTCCGATTTATTTTACGAACCAATACAATGTCTTAGCGGGGATAACAACACGGTTATTGCAGTTCCTACTTATTTCTATGATGATCTCTATGTTCGGTATACGCCACTCGCATGTCAGAATATATCTACTCTTGAATTTCCGGCGCAGAGGGGTGCCATGCCCATGATTCTTCAACAGGGATTTCAGCTGACATGGGGCCCACCATTTTGTGGAATATGTGAGCTTCAAGGTGGAACTTGTGGATTAAAAAATGATGCCATGATGGAAATTGATTGCTCCGCGCCTCCGAGGCATGGTAAGTGCAGTTCATATCTTAATACTCTGGTAAAAATTTCATTTCCTTTTTCGTCGCTAAAATTAGATATATATATATATATATATATATATATACACACGATTTATTTTCAAATATTATGAAATGATGATATGATATTCTAGCATGCTACTACTGTTATTAGAATGTGATTGACGAGTACCATCATGTATTGCTACTACATTTCTAGAGTAAGAATAATTTTAAATTTTCTTTAAAAGTTGTCTTTTTACAAATAATATCTCTACTTTTAGAGAATAGGGAATATTATTTACTAAAGGGTATTTATTTCTTAGATGTGGAAAACTTGGAGAAATATAAAAGATTCAAACGAAAATGACATTTTTTAAATTCTTGAGTTAGTAAGTAGGCTATAATTAATATGCATGACCTAGTCAATAATGACGGCATAATTAATTAATCTCTTTATCATTTAAAAAATATGACATTTTGAGAATGACTTATATATATATATATATATATATATATATATATATATATATATATATATATATATACACACACACACGGTAAGCTTCTAATGCAAACCTTAAAATGCGAATCGTCGTCTTTGGGGTTTATGGCGACGATTCGTCGCCGTAGCCATGTAGTTTTTGGCGACGGGTCGAATCGTCGCCATAGACACCAAAGACGACGGTTCGCATTTGGTTCGTATTTTAAAGTTCGCATTAGAAGCTTACCGTATACATATATATATATATATTGTAATTTTACAAGAAAAGCTATCATACGTACGTCCTTACAATTAGATGGTTCCTAAAAAATATATTGAAACATTTACCGTATATATTACAATTAATTTCTTGGAGTAGATGCATGTGCATTAATTAGAGAAAAGTACGTATGCAGTAATATTTATTGGAGTGCTCCGTATAATATATATAAGACATTCACGGCCGACCTTGCAATAAACTATATATCAATGTCTTTTTCAGGAAGTCATTTGTTTTTATTTTAATAGACGACTAGTATATACTACTCCACATCACTAATATTATATTAACATTTATTATTAATTTCTAATGCCGTTCGATTTAATTCATTCATTTGAAAAATGATGTCTAGAGAGTTCGCACATAGTTATCAAACAAATGCATGCAAAGCACCAGTGACTTCATTTGCTATTCCCTCCGCACAATACTTTAATATATATAAAGTACTGTTAGTTGTAATTGACACCCACTGCTCGATCATGATTAAGTATTTTTATTTTTTTAAACAACGGTAGAGAATACCTCGATGGAAAGTTGAAGCAAGTCACACTCGAAAATGTCCAAGAAATTGATGGCAACTTGGTGGAAAAACAAGTCTCATGAGACTTGTTCGGATGTTTCACTCTAGCGAAATTCAACCCGCAGCCATGAATAAAATATTTGGGAGTTTAGTTGACTTTTTGGGTTATAAAATTGACTAGTTAATCACATTCTTTGATTGCTGGAAGCTGCATAAATTTAGTGTGAAACATGCCGAGTTAAATCAGGAGTTTAAATCAAATTATAACGTAATAAAATTTAATACGTTATTTCAATAATAACTTAATGGTTCATATTAACTCATCACATGTTCACATAAAAAATTAGTGAAGATATTCATGATAATTGCTTGAGTCGTTTATCCACACATCCAAATATCTCACATGTTTAATCATCAATTTTTATTTTGTATTACTCCCTTCATCTTGAAGTGATAATCTCATTTGATATTTTAACTTTTATTGTACATATTCTTCTCTGTTTTATTAAGAGAATCTCGTCTAAAAAAATTTCAAAATTTAAGGGTATATTTTTGCTATATATATTTACTCTTAAATATATATTTTTAAACATGTCCTAAGCATTAAAGAAAATCAATATAGTATTATGCAAGTATTGTAACCTGTTTTCCTTTTATTACTTTTCACTCTGGAGTTTTGCTGACTAAATTCTTTGGTTTGGCATCCATAGGTCTTCCCACCGCTGCCAAGTATGGGATAGTAGTTGGTGCCGGAATACCTGGGCTTTTATGTCTCATTTGCCTTTTGAGTTATGCCGGCAATCGGATCAAGGCCTATGCTAGCCTACGCCGCCAGCAGAGTATCGATCTCCCAACAACCAGAATAGGGCCTCAGCCCGCTTTCTTTATGATGGGCCTTGACAAACCCACCATAGAATCTTACCCAATGACCGTGCTGGGTGAGAGTAAGCGACTGCCCAAGCCCAATGATTCGACTTGCGCGATATGCTTGTCCGAATACCAGCCCAAAGACACTCTAAGGACTGTACCAGAATGTAATCACTATTTTCATGCTAATTGCATTGATGAGTGGCTCATGCTGAATGCCACGTGTCCGGTGTGCCGGAACTCACCAGAGGGATCGTCGTCGGCCCCGACTCCTACGTCCTCAATATCATCGAGAACATCGTTATTTTCTACCTAAGACAAATTATATTCTTATCATTTTTGTGGCCATTGATTGTACATTGTGTAATATATGATATGAATTATGATTGGGATTGGGATTGGGATTGGGATTCTTGATATTTATTATCAGAAATTGGAAAAATAAAAATAGCAGGATAGTCTATATTTAGATTTGCAGTGCTAGTTTTGTTTTTCTTTGTGGGTCAGTAATTGAAGTATTTGTTAAACTCAAGTTGGATGAAAGATTCATACTGTGTTTGTAAGTTTTATTTTTAAGGAAAGGGAATGGAAAATAATTAAAATTCCTCCAAATCTCATATTTGTAAGTTTTTTTAGGGAGAAAAGGAAGGGATTTGAAGGTAAAATTGATTTTATTTTTGGCTCAAAATTTTCCTTCCAAAAGTGAAATGATTTAGAGGGATGGAAAGGGATTGGAAAATTAGATATTTTATATTACCTAAAGCAACCTTCCAAAATAAATAATGTCATTTGTTACATTAATATGTTATGGTAATATAGTAATAGTCTAGTTTAAAAATTAAAATATTTTTCCTTCCCTTCTCTTCCCTCATTCTAAACTCACAGATAAGGGAAAATATAATTAAAATTTAATCTTTTCTCTTCCTTACTAAAACTTACAAGCATGATCAACGAAAAATTATAAGCAATTCTCATCCCTTTCCATCCTTTCCCGTCCTATACTTTCCCTTCTCATTCCATCATTCCAAACTCACAAACGCACTATTAAAATCCTGAACCTTATTTCATCATTCATGGTATTTAGCCTCGTCGATCTCTCGTGGGATGTGATTAGGCATGTTAATTTCACCAAAATTGGACGAAACTTGTCTGATTTTGATTTTAATGGGACCCAATTATTCAAATCCTATAAAGATAGGATCAGGTATGAAATATTCACTCTCGCCCCCACCCCGACTCGATTATATGAATATATATAATTTTTTTAAAAATAACATTTTGTATACATATACTTATGTAATTATTTAAGTTATTTCATTATAAACTCATAATATTTACAATATAATATGTTGTTAGTAATACAAATATTGCATGTTGTTTGATTTTGGATTAAAAATAGTTGTGTAAAGTAATATAAAAAAAATAAATAAAAATGAAAATAGAAAAAATGAGAGTAATCGGTTAAATAGACAGGACAGGACAGTTATGAGGTAATGTTTTCGGGATCGACTCGAGTTTAGAGAATAACTCAATATTGGCCGTTGACGAAACGGGTATGCGAAAGGATCCCGAACCATGTTCGCCTCGTTACCACGCTTAGATGTGGTATAGTCAACTCCAATTTATTTATCGTCAAAATAATGGTCACTTCATTATACAAAAAGAATATTATTTACAAACTTTGTAAATATTAAATATATAAGCGTGTTCCATATTTATAAAAAATAATAAGCTACTAATTTTTAAGGAGTGGCATAGCAATAAAATATAATATTAAATTTGAAAAAATGTTTTATTTATACTATTACCAGTAAAACAAGTATTCATTTATGTCAAATAAAAAAATGACTAATTAAACTTTTTGAGAATTGTTATTTACACAAAAAAAATTGATGTTTTCAGACGGCCTTACTCTTACGAACATGAGTTTTATTTATTATTCAAGTGAGAAGAATCTTGTGGAGTTGTCAAATTTCTTTTTAAAAAATATCAATTCCCAACTTTTGTTTCTTTTTTTTATAAAATTGAAAAAGTAATTTATTTAAGAATAAATTGAAAAAGTTAATTATGGGGTACGATGGAACCATTTATGTTAACAAATACTTTTTAAATATTTGAATATGATAGAAATTAAATATATTTTAGCATTTTACAAGTTGAATAGAAAGAAAAATTAAACGTTACAATTTGTTGTTAAATGGATAAAATATTAATCCGATAACGTGTGAGTTTATTATTATTTATTTATATGATATTAATTTCTATTTGTATTTTTCTCACCAAAAGGAAAGTTACTAGAATTTTATCGAATAATTATGAAATTTACTATACTTGCAAATTTAATATGCAAAATTATAATTATGAGAATGATTACATTCATAAGTAAAAACAAAAATTTCACAAAATATATATCACATAAATAATAAATGAGTCTTACACTTACACAAGAGTATAAAAATATAAAAATATCAGTTAACTCTAAAAATTATTATTATACTTGTAATTTCTCACCTTATTAAAGAAATAATACTACTAATATTGTAGAGAGTAAGAGGTGTAAAAATGTTCTTCCAAAGGCACAACCAAAACTGTAAACGAGGGCAAATCACCTGATCTAAGCTTTAGACAGTAACTACTATCGTATTGTACCTGAAAATTTCTCCCTCCTCCATTAGCTGACAGCTTCTTCCTTCAAACCCCCGAATCATCACAACCGCGCGAACACTGTAAGCTCTCTCCAAGCTGCGTAATTCAATTATATATGTTTAAAATTAGTAATCACAACTTTTCACTCCAAAACCCCATGTTTTTACACCTGCTTCCTGTCCAATTTTCATTGTTGGGGTTTATACATTCATATAGGACCATAGTTTTCATGTTTAATCTTTCTAACTTGTATTTCCGTTGCTGAAAACTCCATTTGAAGGAGCAAAATCAATGGCTTATCGGCGTAGTCTCATCACAAGAGCTAAACTTTTCAATCAACATCGGTTTGGCCCCTCATTTTCTTACATTCACCACCAGAATGATCGTGAAAAATCTAACTCATCCGATGAACATTTAAAATCCAACGATTTCATTCAAAGTCGTTCATTTGGAAGCAGTGTTAACACTTTAGGAGGGTTTAACACTTTATTTCAAGATCGAGGATATTCAGGCTTGGGTAGTTCGATGATAAATGGGTCGTTTTTGGTGAGACATATGTCGACAACGATTGGGGATGGGGCAGGGAAGATAGATTACATGACTGATGTTGCCGGTGTTCTCACTGATAATACTGTGGAAGCTGTGGCCTCACAAGCGCCTGCTGTGAGTGAAGTTGCGGTTGCTGCTGCTGATTCATATTTCCCAGTTGCTGGTTTGCAGTATTTAATTGATGGCATTCATAATTTTACTGGATTACCGTGGTAAGTGGATGTCCAAAACCTTATACTTTTATATGTAGACTCTTGAGTTTGGGGTGTGGGGTTGGGGAAGTAACACTTAATTAGTTATCACTCGTATGACTTAGGGGTTTGAATATATATGAATGTGAAAGCTATAATGTTCTAGACTTGGGATAGACTAATGCTCTATATGAATCTTGGAAAGAGTGAGAAAAATGGAAGGTGAAGAAACTTAGTCTAGACTTGGCTTAGACTTACTTTATACTTTGGTTAGACGTTGGACATTTTTCCTTATCAGATACTCTTTTCTCTTTCAGAGTTCTGTGAAGTAATTTTTCAAAACAGCGACTGAGCCTTTCTTTGTACTTTTATTTAGTGTTAGGAAGAAAAGTGTGTTAATGTCCTTAATTATAAGGTGTAGATGTCTGAAAAGGTATTCAAGGTTGCATTGATTACGATGTAGTTGTTACTAAGATACACTGTTGTCATCCCAACTCAAATCAAATTCCTAGTGTAAATGTGAAGTTCCATTGGGTGAAGGTTTAGTATGGGCAGTAAAATAGGGAAGAAGAATATGGACTACCCTTACGGTGGTGACTTTTTATATGGCAGACGGATTCTTTGCGGTGGAAAGAGGATGCTAATGGTCAGTTTCCTAAAGTCCTATTATACTCTTATTTGAGGTCAGTCTTCTATGGATTCCCCTGGGAGCTCATGTGGAAAAAGAGCACATTTAAGAACAGTTTTCTCTTGGGATGTGTGTGTCTGTGTGAGGTGTGACCAAAGAGGCCATCCTAACCATTCATTATTTGAGGAAAAGAGGAAAGGTTTTGGTCAACTGGTGGAGTCTTTGCAAAGAGGCATAGAAGTGTGGTTCATATTCTTCTTCCCTGGTTTATGGTCAAAATTTTTATCCCACTTTATTTACTTTATTTGATGTGCATTGGGATATGCCCAGAGCATTTAGAGATATATTGTCTTCTTATAGAGTAGCTCGGTTCTGCAAGAACATGAGGAAAAGATGGGAGATTGCCCATCATTCTGTAATGTGGTCAGTTTGGAAGGAGAACAATAAGAGGTGATTCAAGGGATTAGAGTTCTCAGCTTGTGAAGTGCAGGCCCTGATGCTAAATCAGTTTACTGTTTCAAAAATGTTGCCTAGACAAGATACCAAAAAAAGAAAGTATTCCGATTTCATTGAAGTTACAGATTAGAATAAGTAGATTTTTTTAATGGAATTATGATTTTTTGATTAAATTAAGAAATTTAAATCTGTAGTAAATAAGTGGAAAATATAAGTAAAGGAAGAACAAGTTTAGGATGTGGGTCAGCAGATGTGTTACGTATTATAGTATTAATACTAGGAGAAATATTGGATGATATTATATGTAAATAATATTAGAAATATGAAGGGTTGGGATTAAAACAGTAGTAAGGAAGAATGGAAGGCTAGGATCTATTAGGGAAAGCAATTTAAGCCTATATTAAGCTAAGCTTTGTACTGAACAGATCATGAATGAAAATGAATTAAAACTCCTTCCCCAATCTATCTCTCTCTCTCTCTCTCTTCCCCTGCAATTACTTTCAAAGTCTACTCGAGACTATAAATCGGTAACAAGAAGCCAAATAGAAAACCTTGGAGACAGATGTGATTTATGTAATAAATTTTAGATGTTGCATGTTTATATTGCTTACGGTGTGATCTAATTGTTTTAATTTTATTTCATCATAACCATGGATAAGAAAGTTGCATGAAAGAGTTTTTTTTATCCTTCCTGTTCAGGTGGGGAAGCATAGTTGTAACAACCGTTTTGATTCGAAGCTTGGCAGTTCCACTAATGATTAATCAGCTCAAAGCTACGTCAAAGCTGACGGTAACTTCTGTTTTCTTCTTATTTTAGCATCTGCTGTTCTTTATTGGCAAATTCTGTTTCTTGGTTAGCACCATTTGTTGACAACTTTATGCAGTCAACCACAATGTGGATTGTGGACGGATTTATCAGAACTTCATTAAAGTACACCATTCTCTAAATAATTGTTGTTTAAGTAAAATTTACTGCGCACTGAACCTGATGCATATCCTCACACAGAGCAAACTGATCCACCAGAGGAGTACTGCCCCCTTACCCACAGCAAACTGCTTGTGCAAAGGAGGAAAACTAAACTACAAACAGAGAAGACTTGCTTGTTGCTCCAAAACCAGCTTGGAAAACAGACTCAAATGTCACTCTCTCTAAATCCTTGATAAGACGGAAAAAGGAAAAAAAAACTCCTATATAGATAACTGAAGAAAACCCAAATTAGGCACAATATGTCTCTGTTTTGCTATTCCATTTTCATTTAACTACTTGATTTTGTTGGTCTTTAGTTCCAATCTCCATACTTGGGACCAACATTACTCATCTTTGTTATTTGATTTAAAACACCAAAAAGAATAAATGATCCACCTGCTTCTTCTCAATTAATTACATCATAGCAGTTGCAATGGAAACTCCCTTTAAAGAAGTTCGTATGGACAATGAAGCACAGATAGCTTGTATACTTATCTGTTATATGTATAAGAATAGAAAATATGATCAAAGCTAAATTGTATACTGTTGGGGGTCCGGGATGATTACTCTTTCGATACAGGACAAATAGAAAATGGATATAGACAGGTATAATTCAGAATTTCCATTAATTGTGTTGGGGATTAAGTTATAATTTCAGAAACTAAGGAGTTGATAGCAACTTGGGATAACTTGAGCCTAAAATGGATCAGATAGTAAAATTAGGTTTTGTTACGATTTGTTTTCAAGATGTTCATTATGATTTAATTATTTAGCTTCATAAAGTTTAGAAAATATTGCACTTCATTTTGTTTAAGTCATTATTTGAATTCCGTCAAGCTACATTTTCTGTGGATTTTTCCTCAGTTATTGTTTCATATGCTTTGATCTTTATGCTCCATCATTGCTTGGCCCTGCTTCTTTCGGTTTAATATTTTTTCATTTGAAGATTAGTATGTCAATAGTGATTTTCTTACCTTGTGCAGCTTATGAGGCCAAAATTGGAGGAGATCAAGCAAGAGATGCAAGATAGGGTATGCACATCCAAGTTTTTTATGATCTTCATTTTTATCATAAGTGCCACGTGAGATATTGACCTGTATGAATTCAGGCCTCTTGGTTTTAAACAGCCATACCTAGGAGGAGATTTGGACACTAATCTCTATATTCCACAAGTTGAAAAATTAGCACCTAAGTACAGTCTTAGTGCCACATTACTTATTTCTAGCCTCAACTCCATAAACACCGTAGTCTTTCTTCCCTCAAGTCCACAATATAACTTTTTAGAAATCTATGAGCTTATGATATATTGTTGGCACTAATCGAGCAAAGGATGGGACTGAAATTGATGCAAAGTCCCGTTGTGCTTGTTGCCTGTCCATAGATTCATTATGGTCTACAGATTTTCTCATATTGATGACAATAGAGTTCTCTCTCTTTTTATGTTTTTGTTTTCTTCTCTCTTCTTTTGAAGCCCAGTGCATTAAAATTCCTTTTACTTTGAATTATTTATTCCCAGGGCATGAGTCCTACAGCTGTAGCTGAAGGTCAGCAACGAATGTCGAAGATATTCAAAGAGTATGCATTTTTTCCATTTTCCTGATGGGTAGAACTCATCATTAATAATTTCAGTTTCTTATTTTGTTCAATAACAGACTGATTGTTTTAAAATATATATGGTACTAAAGTTGTACTCCGTCCATCGAAATTAGTTGTCCTTTTCTAGATCTGTGTGTGACACTGATTATAGGAAATGCCGAGATTATGTCTATTTATAATAAATTTTGTGAGTAATTAATTTAGCTAAAAATATAAGATATATATATATATATTATAAATATCGAGAATATAAAATGTATAAAAATATAGTATATAGATGTGCTTTTAGACCTGCAAAAAACGTGCTTTTAGCCTCTTAAAATGCATTCCAATTGCGACACATAATAAAAAGGGGACAATTAAATGGGGAATGGTAGTACTATTTTACTGTCAAATTTGTTGTCTTTGATGCATTGACCTGATTGCAATCATTTTAAAATATCAATCAGCTCTTCATCCTGCAAAACCTATCTTGGATGGTGATAAAAGCTTTAAGCTGCCACCCTATATGTGATTGAAAGTTTTTTCGTCTTAAACCTTGGTCAATTTGTTGTAGCAGAAGAAAATTTTGAAACCTGTAATCAATTTTTTTACTGCTGAAGATAATTCTCTCATATTCAAGTTTGGTATAGTAAAGACTGTTATACTTGTAACAATAATATGATGCAGTTTTTCATAATATAAGTATGGGAGAATAAATATCATAATAGCAAGAAGTGAAGGGTCATGGCTGTAATTATGGTTTGAAAGGTCCTGATAGAAACCTGTTTCTCGTTCGTTACACATGTATGATACATTTGTATCTCAATAAAACACATACTGGAAAGAAAGTATGAAAAGAAAACGAGGTTTCATTGAAGTTCTTAAGCATAACATGAATGCAGGACATTGGGTCAACAGGCATACTGACAATTCTAAAAGTAGATTATAGTCATGTCGGCCTGTCAAATAGAAATATATTCCTTAATCCTTATATATAAATTTTAATTTTTTAATTTTGTACAAATTATTTCTATAATACTTGAGTGATGATTCTAATATTATGGCACTGTAATGTAAGTCTGTAAATTAAGAACGGATATAATCTGTGATATTATTACCATGTTATGTAAATTGAAAAGAATGTATGTATAAATGCAAGTTGGGTAATGATTGGTTACTAATAGAACACATCAACCTTGTACAAGTGTCCATACATGCGCAACAGTTCGGCTAAGAGCCGATGAAAGGAGATTCTCTGATACCTGCCTACCTGTGAAGCCAATTGAAGCCTAGGAGCTTATTTGGGACATGTCTGTTTGTATTCTTGATTAGCTTTGCAGTCAAATAAAAGCATTCCTCAGTATTGCTTAAACACTAGCAGCCAAGTCTGTCAAATAGATGTGTGACAGCTAGCATAATGCATTCAGTAGCATTCGGTCTTACTTTTTAAGCATGGTGTCTGGTCGCGAGAGCCAAGTGAAAACACTTTTGTATGATGTTTCTTAAATTTATTACCCTCACCATACATAAAGTGCAATTCTATAAAAAAATGCAGCTTCGTGCCTTCTTGAAGGACTACAACTGTTCTGTTTGTTTGTAAACCTAAAAGGTTAAGCATTCAGACAATAATTTAACGTTTTGTCTTATTAGCCTTGACATTAGCACCCCTTTACCGTATGATGGTTTGGATACCAAGACAGTTTTAATTTCAATTATAATGAATTGGTATTGGCACTGCAGATATGGTGTAACTCCATGGACTCCTTTGAAAGGACTCCTCATACAAGGACCTGTTTTTGTCAGTTTTTTCCTTGCAGTAAGCTAAAATATATTTTCCATGATAAGCATATTGAATATTATTTTGTTCGTCTTACCTATAGTTGTTCCCTTGCCTGCTTTGCATTACATCTTATCATTTTATTTGTAGATTCAAAACATGGTGGAAAAGGTACCATCTTTTAAAGAAGGTGGAGCATTTTGGTTTACTGATCT
This sequence comes from Aralia elata, assembly GCA_034770075.1. NCBI lineage: Eukaryota > Viridiplantae > Streptophyta > Magnoliopsida > Apiales > Araliaceae > Aralia > Aralia elata. The sequence goes on along the minus strand of CM068379.1, from coordinate 78,426,686 downwards.
GACAACTCCAGATAGTTTCTATGTCCTTCCGGTTTTGACAGCATTGTCATTCTGGATAACAGTGGAGGTAACATTATTTTAATCTTAACTAAACAATTCTCATCGTTACAGAACTTTATTTACATGATGGCTTCTAAGGCTTAAGAATGATTGCTAATGTGCCTGTTTGGATTAGCAGTTAGAATCTGATTATTGCTTCTCAGAATCAAAATTAACTTTCAGACTTTTGGATTAGTTTTTTTGGGTCAGATTTATCAAAATCAAAACTCAAGGAGGGATGCTTTTTGGATTTTTAGAATCTTCATTTTTGAAAATTAATAAGTAATCAATAATCGCAAGCCAATTCAAACCAGCACTTTATTCTGTCATGACTCTTGAACACAGATTTTGTTCATCAACTACATATGTTTTCTTTAGCTTCCTTTATGATCTTTTTCATGCAAAATCTTGTTTGCGAGACAAAGAATATAGTTAAAGCTATTTTCCTAGATGAGTTCATTATTGTATCTAATACAGGGTTACCCAATTCGCCCCTCCCCCCTACGATCCACGATCCGGATCGCACGACCCCAATCATGGTACGTTCGCGTAATCATGGTACGTTCGCATACCAGGTCGCCAAAATTGGCGTTCCAATTTGAAAATTGAACACAGAAAATTGGGCATATTGAGAAACAAAATTACCTGTTAAAAGCTTCCATGATCGAAGCTATCTCTCCTTGCCGATAATAGAAGTTGCCGCCGGCGATGAAAGGATGGAAGTTTGTCGGCGATGATGAAGCTCATCCATCACTTGTGAAGGATTTGAGGGTTTACACTTTAACATTTTGTAACCGTGTTTTGATGGTTGCGTAAGGAAGAGGAGTACGACGTGAGGAAGAGTAGGAGAAACGCATGAGAGCAGAAAGAAATTGAAGATCACGAGAAGACCAGTAAAAAAAGAAGAATTTGGAACTTATATTTCACTTTATCTCATTTTATTTGCTTTTACTTAAACATGTTAAAAAAAATGTTTGAATAAAGTAATACAGTTAAAGTTTTACTATTTGTATATTAAATATAAATTTAATTTTAACTAATTAATATTAAAATATTTTGAATTTAAAATTAGTGTAATTTATGTACCTTTGAAATAATAGATGTTATAATTAATAATAGATTTTGATCATTTTATAATTTTATTAATTAGATTTTTAAAAATTAAAAATGAGATCATATTAATTACAAATTTTAAATGAATTAAAAAAATTAAAGTTGATTTTATTTAAGATGAATTAAGTATTTTGTTAGAATTTTGGTAAGGAATATATAAAAATAAACGATGTATAAAAGTTGGTGATTTTAAATTTTAGAATATTTATAGAAACTAAAAATTATAGATATAATTTAATAAAATTTATTTGAAAAATATAGAAGTTTGTGAACTCACCGTAAATCAATCCTATAAATCATGGGTTTATACTATATCCCAAATCTGGTAAGGAAAAGGTATTCTTTGTTATTATGAATTATGGAAGTCAATTCAAATTTTAAATTCGTAGTTCAAATTTTAGATTATTAGAATTTAAATGTTGTGTACTTATTGACAATTTTTATTTAAAAGTAATTTAGTACATATATATAATTTTAATGTATGTAGACCCGAATAAATGATTATTAGCGTATTGCGTTCCCAATTATCGTACCGGTTAAGTATACCCCCTCCGAATTACGAATTTATAATTTGGCGTACCCCTTATCCGTACTTGTACCGCGTCCTGCCGTCCTGATCGTACCACGAATTTGGTAACACTAATCTGATATATCACTTAGTTCTTATTTGCTTGCTTTGGTGACAGTTTTGTTTCATTAATTCTTTTTAATTTGGTTGGTCAAACGCATTGATTTAATATTTGCATGTTTCAAACATTCCTGAAACAATATGCCATCTTTATTACGTAGATAATAGTTTGGAAGCTATATTTCTCATTCTATACTGCTACTAGTCACTTCATAATCTTCTTGAGGGGGGAAAAAGTAACCTCAGACTGTCCTTAAGATTGTAAAGCATCCTCTATTTCCACCTAGTATGTGCTCAAATGTTCTTAACTTCTTATGTTTGTTACAGTCAGTTTTGTATTATGTTGTTTTCTTTTATCCGAGTTTGGTTGACTAACTTTTGCCTTTCCCCAGTCGAACATGCAAGAAGGTTTGGAGGGTAATCCTGCTGCTGGAACAATGAAAAATGTCTCAAGGGTTTTTGCTCTTCTTACAGTTCCACTTACCATGAGTTTCCCAAAGGTACTTGAGGAAACTTTTACTTTCTTGGATGGTATATATTTTTTTGATAAAAGAAGAAATTTTACTAATAGAAAAGAAAGGATATAATAAAGGGGGAACAAGAAATCCACCCTCAACGGACTAAAAAAAACAAAATTAAAAAAAAGAAAGAAAAAGAAGAGCACTTAAAAAAGTGCAACCCTTCAATCTCTACACAAATCAGTGAGATGCCTCTAAAGGCCCCATAGAAAAAGCCCAAAGAGAAGCAAGAAAAATAATCCTAACACTCAACAACTTAAAAGATAAGCAACTTCCTCTAAACAGTCTAGCATTACCATGGCTGTCAAGGCGACGACTACTCGTCAAAGCGGCCGAGAAGGAGTAAAGCGAGTGTACGACTTGGTGAATGTAACAAAGGCGAGCGCTTTGACCATATAGTTGTCGCCTTGGGTCGCCTAGGCGACGCCTTGGACGCCTAATGGTAAAGGCGTACGCCTTGTAGTTAGATTGAACAACAAATAACACCAAAAGGCTTACTGACTGTGCAATTTGAAAGCCCTAACTGCTGCCGCTTCACTTTGCATCTTCTTCTCAAGCCTGCTCAGTGTAAAGGAATTCGCACCCTTCATTAATAGTCTTCAACTCCAATTTTTTCTGGTTTGTACTTTTCTTTCGATAACAGGTGAAGAGAGACGTGAGAGAGTGAGGAAAGAGAAAGTGACGGTGAGTCTGTGAGAGAATACGACGCGATGCGTCTCTTAAAAACTCTAATTCTTGGTTTTTATTTTATTTAACTTTCCATTATCCAAATCATAATACCTTTTATTAAAATTATGCTGAAATAATTATCTTATTAAGATTTTGTTTTCTGCCTTTTAAAAAAAAAGAATTTCATAATCATAATTCAAGTAGCTAAATATATTAAAAATCTTGTTTATATTTGGATTCTTTTTTATTTTAATTAACTTTTCTTTAATTAAATAGTAACTATTTTTCTTTAACAAAAACTAAATTGGTTCTGTTTCCTTTTCAATCTTTATTTTTAAAAAGGTTTTAGAGTTTAAACCCGAAATTTAATTTGGCAACTATATTAATGGATTGTTAGTATTAGAATATTGTTTATGTACAAAATATGGATTGTTTCTTTTTTACTTGTTGGTGCTGCCCAGTTTTTTATTTCTGTTATTTGCTGGGATATGCCCACTAAAATAAATGGTTATATATTGTTGGAACTTTACTAATACAAGTTTCACGTTGTGTTTAATTTATTGGGTTCAAATACATATAAATTCATTCCTGTAAGACCTTTTGGTGATCAAATGCTTTAATAGTTGGTTGAGAAATGGTATTTAGTAGTGTTGATTGTTTACATAGTAATCTATTTGTGAGTAGCTTTCTTTATATTTCATTTAATTTTAAATTATAATATATATATATATATATGTGTGTGTGTGTGTGTGTGTGTGTAAAATATATTCATGTATAAAATGCGTATTATAAATAATTCATCGTTTTATGGACGACTAATCGGTCGACTAGTCGCTTAAGCGGTTGGCCACCGACTCGACTCGACTTAACGCCTTGACAACTATGAGCATTACGCTCATTCCAATTTCCCCATAAAATAGAAATAAAGGCACACTTCCATAAAACTTTGGCATCCCTCTTGTTTCTAAATCCTCGAAAACGAATTAGCAACTCTTTCACTGAAGTAGGACACACCCACTCCTTGCCTAACACTTCAAAGAGAGAGCTCCACAAGTCCCAAGCAACAGGACAATAAAAATATATTGTGTATATATTGTTTCCTGCCTTTTTGTTTTAGTCTATTTTTAACTATTTTATTGAAAAGTTGCAATAAAAATTAATAGAACCCCCCAGATTAGATAGATGGTGATGCCTTATGCCACACACAAATTCAGCATGCGTTACAAGATACATACATATATACACATTTAAATATCATTTCTAATTAAAGGCACGGCATTGAAGGAATCTACAAATCAAAATGTTCATTAATGGTATGCTTGGAAAAGTGGAGGACGGAAAAGGGAGGATGAAAAAGTTGAAGGATGGACGGGTTTTCCCTTTTCAGCAAGTGGGAATATAGAGTGGGACAATTGGGCCCAACTTTTTTCATCTACCCAAAAGTAGAAAAAGCAGGAGGAAAAGAAAGGAGACTTTGGAGGAGAAGAAAGTTCAATTTACATTAACTTTATATTTTTATTCACATAATATATGCTAGATAGTAACATTACTCAATTTATATATTATAGTAAAACATAATCATATACTCCCCCTGTTCCAAATTATAAGATTATTATTGACTTTTGAAAGTCAATCAAAGACATTTTCAAACTCAAAATTGAGATGATTCATTAAAAATTATAAAACAATAATCTTATATTCAGTAGTACTTTTTAGATAGTTTGTAATAGTCCTTGTATTGACTAAAACTAATGGAATCCATGTTAATTTTGAGTTTGAAAATGTCTTTGATTGACTTTCAAAAGTCAATAATAATCTTATATTTTGGAACGGAGGGAGCATATAATATAATATGCAATACTTGTATATCATTATCTATTCTAATATAATTTACATAGATACATATTTATATATATGTGCGTCTCCAAAAAGAAAGTGGTATGATTGTAAAGAATTCGTTTAGCATGCCATTCCCCTTTACTCCCACTCCCAACCAACAAACACACACACACACACCCCCAACCCACCTTAGTGCTGTCAAATTGTGGAGAGCGGCATCAATCTTAGTTTTCATTCATACAGATAAGTAGATGTCAATATTCTATATGTTCCCTATCCTCTTCACCAGATGTGGTTGTGTGCAGGAATTACATCGTCATTAATGATAAGAACTTACTCTTTCACTTGATGACTTCCAACACTTGCGAACTATGGAACTAGAAATACTTGATCAGTTTTGGTTTTCATGTTGAAAACATAAAATGTTAGTATGAGGAATCCTTTTCTACATGTATGGTTCTTGTTCGTACACACGCGCGTGCGCACACACATTTGGTAGCACAATGGTGGTTAATTTTCACCATAGCTGTGGGTGGTTTATTATAACTTAATGGTTTCTAAGTGTAATGGGTTTAATAAAAAAGAAGCATTAGATGCCTTGCATAAATTTAAAAAGTAATTATTATATTAAGGAAACAGAGAGTATCATGATATTAATGGAAATTAAAATTCTCTCCTCTCCTTGTGTTTAGCATGAAGCTTATTTGTGGACTCCGCAACCATGAAAAACCTTTTATATGCAGAGGGACCTTCATTATATAGTGAAGACTGAAGGCAATAACAAATAACAAGAGATGAAGCTACAGGAGAGGACCGAACATTTGAACTGCCTTTACGAAAGCTTGAGTGAGAGTAGGCATATTAGCAGATATTAGTAATGGACAAATGGGATTGTCCCGTGAAAAGACATGCTGCCTGGAACAGCTGTGCTTCTTTAGTAATCCCCTATTATCTTTCCTTTTGCTGAAAGCTAAAAGAGAACGAGATACATGGTTATATTTTTGAGAATAAATTCACATTCTTAAATTTAAGATTAACAAAGATTTATTTAATTCTAGTAAATATTGTTATGAATATTGTAAACTATTTAAAAGATAGTACTAATCACAAGATTTATTGTTTTCGAAGTTTAAATTAATCACATTAATTTTGAATTTAAAATATCTCAAATATATGTGTCTGTGTCTCTGCGCGCGCTCTCCAGAATGTTCAAGTTGAAGTGATTCTTAAAAAATCTTTAAATGTTGTTTATCTCACGCACTATGTAAACTACATACATTTAAGCAAAGCTCTTTCCCATCAGTGCATAGTCTTTAATCTAATATGGATAAATATGGGTGCAGGCAATATTCTGTTACTGGATCACCTCAAACCTGTTCTCACTTGTGTATGGACTAGGTGAGTCCTTTCAATACCATACTCATAGGTTGTGTTTGATAAAATTGGAGATTAAGATCTGAATAGTTTAGACATCTGAATAATATAGAGTATCTGAATAGAACTGTATCTGAATGAAAAAATGTTGTTTGATAATAATTTTTTCAAGATGTCTGAATAAAAATATTTTACCATTTTAACCTTTGAAACAAAACTAAAAAAAAAAAAAAAAAATTCCTTCTTCATCTACCCCTCCCCCATCCCCCCTGCCCCTCCCCCCTCCCCCTCCCCCCCCGCCGCCCCCCTCCTCTCCCCTCCCCTCCCCGCTCCGGCCGCCCCCCTCCCTTCCCCGCTCCGGCCTCCCCCCTCCTCTCCCCTCCCCTGCCCAGCAGTACTCTATTTCAACAATACCAATCCAAATTTAAAAATTCCAGCAAAATAGCCTCTGGATAGTTCTGTAGAATGCAACTAAAGAAAAGCAAAGACCCTAATCTCAGTAAATGCAAGAGAAATTATCAGAACCGACACAAACCTTATCTATTCACATAATTCAAGTTTTTTCACAAACCAAACAAAACCCAGAAAAAGACACAATTTAAATTCAATGTGGAGAAGTCTGGGTACATGTGTGGAAGGTTAATGCCTCCCCTCCCCTCCCCAGATCTGGTGTTTGGTGATGGTGGCGTGATGATGGTGTGGTGTTTGGTGATGGTGGCGTGGTGGTGGTGGCAGATCTGAAGGATATGAAAGGAAAATGATAATATTAACGAGGGTATTTTGGTCCAAAAAATAGCAATGTTATTCAGACTTGCCTCTAGATGGTTCATCTTTATTTTGAAGTCTAACCGATTAAGAGCCATTAAGAGGGAGAAATTTTTTTACCAAACAACTTTTGCCTCTGACCGAATCAGAGGCAGCCCAATTAAGAGCCATTAAGAGGTAATCAAACACACCCATAGTGGTAAATGATAACTATCTATAACCTTTACACTGTTCATAAACCTTGAAATATGTACACCGACTAGATCCTTCAATCTCCCAGTTCGCAAGCAGACATTCAGACCACGGTGAATCATAATGCAAAATTAACTTTTGCAACATATTGGAGGAATCAAATGCAGTGTTCTGACTTGATCCCAAGATCTAGCTAAAAAACTGTGTTGATACCATGTTTCAGTTGCCAATTGTTCTAAAATCTTAAATTATACACAACTGGACCCAATAATGTATATAATTATCTTAAAAAAGTTATTACTGTAATGAAGTAGTAACCTTTGAGATGGTCGTATTTTACTTTATAATTTGTTTTCTTGTTTTAACATGCCATTATTCATCTTACTTTTTCCAGTGATTAAAGCACCTGGAGTGAAAAAGTTCCTGGGTGTCCCTGATATACCTGTGCCACCACCTTCAACGTCACAACAACCTGCCTTCTCATTTACCGATGCACTTAAAAGATATGTACAAGCTCAACAACGACTGGCTCCATCACCTACGGATCTATCGAAGCCTGCTTCCTTACCTACGGAGCCACCGAAGCCTGTAAATCAAAGAATACCCTCATCATCAGTTCTCAGTCAGAGGATTAGAAGTTTAGAAAATGAAGTTAAGGGAAGAAAGAAGGGCAAGAAGAGGTGAATAAACATTTGAAGTTTAACCATCTTGGCCAATACGAATAGCATTCTACTTTCGTTGCCTATTAAAATAAAATGTAGTATTCATTAATTGATGATCAGTATAATTTTTGTTTGGTGGCGATGGAGGGCCATATTTTTGAACGCTTGCATTGAGGAGAAAGAGTGAGAGTGAGAGCTGTTTTTATTTAGGCGTTTTGCTAGTGGAGATGGGGAATTCAAGTAACTCTTGTTTGTAACTTTGGCAGAATTATCCGACTTTTGGGGATGTTATTACTTACTATACATGTTATAGTAGACCTTCACGCTAATTTTTGTAGAAGCATAAGCCGCTACCTGATTCCTGCTCAACTAACTTGTGGCATCTCGAGATCTGCACAAAAATACTTATGTAATGCGTCTGTCTTTGCTTAATTGTTTCTTTTCATTACTATTGGTGAGATTTTCTCCTGTAACCAACTGATTCACAGTGGTTAACTAGAGTTTCCTGTATGAAACCATCCGTAAACTCGAACCAGGTAAATGGCTTCAATCTAGCTTGTTCAGCTTCTTACTCTTTCTTCTTATCTATCTTAAACTACTACTTATCTTACTTTTATCTTTTCTTATTTTATTGCCGTGTCATCAATTCGTAAATCAGCATCGTTTATATATTTTATATTATTCTTTTTTGTAATATTATGTTTTGAGGGTCTGTAGGCACAAAATACGTGATGGTTTATAAAGCCAGGTAATAAACTGAACAACCGGAGAATCATTTCAGGTTTTCTCTAGCTTGAGAAAAAACAGAATTGCATATGCTTCCAAGGGTCTGGGTTTATATATAATGTGGTTTGTTGTGCTCAGCACTGTCTGGTTTTATTCTGCTTTTTGTATGTGTGTCTAAATTTTATTTTATCTTACCAATAAGATAGCATCTGGCCAGATTTTTGTTTTATTGGATGTTGTTATTAGGACGAACATAACCTCGTAATTTCTTTTTGTCTTTATTATTTCAAAAAAGGAAAAAAAAAGTGAAGCAAAAACTGTCATGCAGGGATTTGCAGCCCTTACTGGGGAGATAAAGGACGGTAATATGACTGTCCTAGAAATTACATCATTAAATTCAAATTCCTTGATAAAGCATTGATGTACGAGTTGACACAGTCATTCTTCAAATGCTACAAGCAAACAAATGAGTGGTTGACATTGCGCATTTTTCTCCATTGAATTTGGATGCGGACTGTGTCCGTTTAAGACGCAAGTGATCTCATCTCTTAAGCAATCCGGACCAACCAAATAGTTTGAAGATGATAAAGATATCTAGTAAATTAAATAAATAATAAGTAACCATTTAATTTTAAATAGTTTATCAACAAGTGACAAATAATATAATGGTTGCTTTCAGAAGCTGCTATTGGACGTGCTTTGATAAGGGTTGCGTTCATAATAATATCTTGACAGACTTTGCTTTCTCTATTTGGGAGACTATTTTTTTTTATTCGTCTGTGATAATTTTTTTGGTGCGCGAATTATTGAAGATAGATTGTTTAGATTTGGATGTGGTGTTATCAAGACAGCCGAGTGTTCCTTTGCTCGTGTTGAAGAATTGGTCAAATTTGTATATTTTGTTGTTACTATGATTGGTCATTTTCTTGATTATTTGTTATTTTGTTTGAAAAGATTACCATTTCTATTCTTTGTATTGTAATATTTTCATCTTTTATAAAAGATTACGTTTTCAATATATTTGAATTGATTAGACTATTTGATCAACAAAAAGATAAGAGTTAAAACATGCATAAATTATTATTTTAATTAATATAGAAATCTCCTCCGTTGAATTCCTCTCTACTTTCTGAAAATAATATTCAAAAGAGTTGGATCAATTACAAGATTAGAAGATCTCATCTCTGCTAAGAAAATTTAATTAATTTATCTTCTTAGTTATTTTAAACTTATTGTATGTCATCGACTCATCAACAAGGTCAATTATCTATTCGTGGATTGTTATTGTGATTTATATCCTCTCTTCTTCTTTTTTTTTTTCTCTTGTTATTCTTATATTGAGGAGGATAATTTGGAGAGAAAGGAGTAGTCAATGTTTTGTAAATAGTCATTAATTCAATTACTAAAATTTTATTCCCTCCGTCCCAAATTAATTGCATTTATAGGACTTTTTAAAGTCAAATTGACTATTTTTAAAACTAATATTTTTACTATTTTTGATAACATATAGGTGAAGATATTATAACCAAAAGAAAGTATATACAATTTATTACTAATTTCAATTTTTATAATTTTAAAAATATATTTATATATGCTTAATTATTAATTTTAAAAATAGTCAATTTGACTTTAAAAAGTCCTAGAAAAGCAATTAATTTGGGACGGAGGGAGTATAAACTAAAACAAAGAAATTGCATCACATCTCCTTTTCTCTTTTATATATACTTTTGACTAGGACCATCAATTAAGCTGATTAAGTATTTGCTTATAAAATTTGCTCTTCAAATTAATCCGAGACTGAGTGTGGATAAAATAAATTAAGTCTAATATAAAGACAGTTATTAACCGATAAATTAATCAGTTATATGTCGTACATGTATTTATTTTGTTGAGAATTGGACATGTAAATATGTAAGTTAAAAGTACAGCTATCAAATTATTGGCAAGAAATTAAAATGAAGAAACCAGACAATACTGGATTAACGGGCCCACAGATCAATTTGTTTAATTGTAGGTCCCATAAATATATTTGTTTCTTTTATTTAATATTTCAAAAAAAAAAAAAAATCATATTCTTTACCTACACACATTAACACATACCAACGTGTATTTGCTCTTTTGCCACTTTCATAGCTTTTAATGCCTCGCATCTGATAAAGAAGTACCATGACACGAACATTAAGCCTATATGACCCACGAACTCACGTTAAATGCTGAATTCAATTTAGTCAAGCACACATTTTTGGATTAAATTATTGAGATATTTGAATTCAAAAATAGGACCAAATCCATGAATATATTTAGAATATATCTATGTACAACTTGTGCCTACTTGTACGGAATGAGTCCCAAAATTACATTGCCCGCGCCTGATTTTGTGCTTAATAATATTTTTCTGATAAGCACAATTAGTAACTTTTTATTTTTTATATATTATTAAAACTTGATGATCAAATATGAGATTCTTGAATTAAATATTATTAATATATGTAAGAAAATCCGCAAAATTTTTGATTTGTTATTCTACTGAGCTTTGACATATATTATGAAAATGTATTGTACTTTCTTCTGCAACAAAATTCATTGTACTTTAAAAATATGCAAAATAATGGGTTTTAAATTCAAATTAATTGAACTATTTTAATTGGTCGACGAGTTAATCTTGAATTAGTCCTAAATTCATTAACTCTACTGATACCAAATATGTCAAGTTCATAATTATACCAAACTTTTTATATCCTTTGTTGTACTATTAGTTTCTTGTATATCTATGTACTCACCTACATCCAAAAATACACCTAAAGGTAAAATAGTAGTAGTAAAATATTTTTTTCTTCTCTTTACAACACTTTTTCTCTCTTTTTTATTATTATTTTATTTTTAGATGTACGTTTTAGGTACGCATACATATATATTCATTCTAAGAATATATATGCATGTATTAAAAAATATATATAATAATTTTAATATACATATAATTCTTCAATTTTATGATAAATATATTAATATTATCAATAATATATTATTTATACTCAAATTATAATATCAAATACCACACCATAATTTTTATTATAGTAGCGATACTAGCCCGGTTAGGCCGGTTTATGAGTCTAGTGTTCTTAAAGTTGGAGGATACAACTAATTTGGCAGAAAACTGGTTGGTCAACAATCAATTGAATTGTCCTTGACGTCATGGCTTTATTACTTAAACTCAAATCAAATCAATAAAAGTCCTCTCGAATCCAAATCCTCCTCCTTACAAAAAAAAACAAACAGCCCAACGCCCCCCGGCCAGCACCCAGCACTATATATCGGGAGTTTGTCAACCAAAAGAAAAGTCCAGAGGCTTTCTTTCGGTGTTTGTCTTTTAGTCAAAAGGAAGCGCCTGCGCTGTCCTCTCAACCACTCCGCTCTTCGCTTTGCTCCTCAACATTCAAGCTCTCTCAACTCGCATCTCATTACAAAAAATTTAGCAGACCAGAGAGAAGAGAGAGAAAGCGAGGGAGATAATCTATATAATTTTTAGAGAGAGAAAGAGTAGAGGGAGAAGAAGAAGATCGGCGATGGCGGATAAGAGGTTTATAATAGAGATCGAGCCGGCGAAAGAAGCAAAGGATGGAAATCCAGCGATGGGACCAGTTTATCGCAGTGTGTTCGCTAAGGATGGTTTTCCACCTCCGATTCCTGGAATGGATAGCTGTTGGGACATTTTTCGGTACTCTGCTATGTTTTTCTTTCTAATAATATTTATTTATGTTCATATCTAGATAGATCTATTTGAATTACAGATCAGTCTGATTTGAGAGGTTTATTACGGTATCTGTTCGGTCATACTTTACATAATTTATCTTTGTTTGTTGCTTTCATTTTGTTTTAGCTACACGACTTTAAGTAGTTTATTGGATTGTGAACTCCGGAGAAGTTTGTCAGTTCATTATCTCCTTACACCGTTTACGTTTCCTTAAGCATTCAAGATATGCAGTCATTTGAATCAAATGACTTGGGGCCTGTTGGGCAAGGACTTATTTTAAAATAACTTATAAGTTAAATTTTAAACTTACTTATAAGTCAGTCATTTTAAGTTGTAATTTATAAATAAAAGTGTGTGGCACCATTTTTACTTATAAGTCTAAAATGACAAGTTAAAATGAATTGTAAAGATTACTAAAATAAGAAAAAAAAAGTCATTATATTCGGTCAAACCTGCTTATTTTAAAATGACTTATAAGTCATTTTTTGAGAAGTAATAAATTGTTACTTCTCAATAACTACTCCTAAGTCAATTTATAAGTTATAAAATAAGCCACACATGAACACTCAAACAGTAAAAAGTACTTATATGTTGGTTTGCCCAACTTATAAGTAGCTGCCGAGTAGGCCCTTGATGAATTATGATTTTCACAAATCACTGCCTTAGCTGGACACAAGTGAAAAAAGCCTTGGTCAACTGACGCGCGCGCACACAAAACAAAGGATTGAACTATGCAAACAGTATATCATGACATTAAAAATTGACAATTAACATTTAGAAGGGATATTAGGTCAACTGATTTGGTTGATTATGCTTGATCACAACTGCTGTTAGATTATTAAAAAAAAAAGAAAAAAAACAAAGTTTGATGGATGATGCTTTAATACCCAAAGAAGAAGTAATCTTGATATATCCTCTAAAATGGGTCTTTGGGTTTGAAAGAGATATTCAAAGCACTATTTTATTAGGAAAATAATATATATTGCGAATGTTTACGTCGAATTTTTGATTACCAGTTACGTGGATTAGTATTAGTGGTAACCTTGTTGGAGAGATGTGTAATAAATGGGATTCTCCTATAATTCTTATGTAAGAATTTGAATCACACACACGTACACGACAGTAAAGAATTAACAAAGAGATTTATGTGGTTCCCTAAAACTTGGGTACGTCCACGGGAGCGGCGATTGTTTTATTGATTGATATGTTTCCGTGTGTTACATAGGATTATACAATAAAGAGTATTTATCTTACCCTAATTCACATTATAGTCTGAATACCCATAATACCCTTATAATTCGCTCCGCACTTGGCCTTTTTCGAGAACTTCTTAGTTATGAGTCACAAGTTCCAACATCTTACTAATCTCATGTATTGATGAGCTTCGCAATTGTAGTTCGGCATAAATTTATCGCAATACATAACATGACTCAGTTTATTATAAGTGTAGATTGATTGACCTTTTCTATTTATGGTGAATGGTAAGATTGGTAATAAAGAGGAAAAAAAGAAGCTACTTAGATGAGGCATATGCCTCATCATCCAAAGGTGCTTTTGTTTCCTCGGGCACAACCTAGATCCCTCATGAATACTCTTTACAAGATTTCAGCCTAAAGCCTAGCTTGTTGTGATACTTTATGAAAGCCCTACCTTGAGTCATGTCTGAAGGAGTCCTAAGAATGCCTTATAATAAAGCACTTCCCAAAGCAAATTTATCTTGAGTTGTTTCAGTAGCTGTAATAAATAATAGAAAGGATTATGTCTCATATTTTTAATTAAAGGGTGATATTATGTTGAAATCATCCTTTGATAAGTCCTTTGTTCATGTTTCAGCATGTCCGTAGAAAAATATCCTAATAATCCAATGCTTGGTCACCGTGAGATTGTGAATGGGAAGGTATCCTTTAGGCTGAAGATTTCAGCCTAAAGCCTAGCTTGTTGTGATACTTTATGAAAGCCCTACCTTGAGTCATGTCTGAAGGAGTCCTAAGAATGCCTTATAATAAAGCACTTCCCAAAGCAAATTTATCTTGAGTTGTTTCAGTAGCTGTAATAAATAATAGAAAGGATTATGTCTCATATTTTTAATTAAAGGGTGATATTATGTTGAAATCATCCTTTGATAAGTCCTTTGTTCATGTTTCAGCATGTCCGTAGAAAAATATCCTAATAATCCAATGCTTGGTCACCGTGAGATTGTGAATGGGAAGGTATCCTTTAGGCTGAAGATTTCAGCCTAAAGCCTAGCTTGTTGTGATACTTTATGAAAGCCCTACCTTGAGTCATGTCTGAAGGAGTCCTAAGAATGCCTTATAATAAAGCACTTCCCAAAGCAAATTTATCTTGAGTTGTTTCATTAGCTGTAATAAATAATAGAAAGGATTATGTCTAATATTTTTAATTAAAGGGTGATATTATGTTGAAATCATCCTTTGATAAGTCCTTGTGTTCATGTTTCAGCATGTCCGTAGAAAAATATCCTAATAATCCAATGCTTGGTCACCGTGAGATTGTGAATGGGAAGGTATATCTGCGCTACAAATTTTTTTGGCCATAACTTCCTTCCTTTATATCACCTGTTCTTTTTTTATCCAAAAATATATCACCACTTCTTTAAATTTTACTTGAGCTGAGCTTATGTTTGTTGTTTTACATTGCAGCATGGTAATTATGTGTGGCTGACTTACAAAGAAGTATACGATATAGTGATGAAAGTTGGGAATGCCATTCGCAGTTGTGGTGTTGAGGAAGTGAGTGACTCTGTGGTAGTAGCTAGTCCATAGGTTCAACATTCTTTTATTTCTTTGGGCATACGTGCTTAATTGATTTATTTCACCCTGGTGAAGGCTTATACATGCCAGCTTGCTGCACTGTCACAGGATAATTTTTACCTTGTATTTCTATAAGTGGCTTGATTTCTAGTGCGCTGCATGTCAATCACGCGATTATATCTTTCATAGTTGTGATTATATCCTTGTTTAATACTTTGTAAAGATTTTCTTTCATCTCTATCTCTTTGTATTCATAGCCACTGTTCCATAAGTGCTTATCGAGTTATCTCTGACAAATAATAATTAATTCCTGGTAAAATTATGTTTGAACTAGTATTGTGCAAGTGAGCTTCTGTATCTTAAATTATATTGATTGTCTGCTGATTTTAGGGAGGAAGATGTGGTATTTATGGTGCCAATTCCGAAGAGTGGATTATGAGCATGGAGGTATTTCATCTTTTCGATTGGATTTTTTAATTATATTTTGTAATTGTTGCTCACAAAAGAAATATTTGTTACTTAGGAACTGATTTGGCAGACAGCTTATGGAAAGACCTTGCTATCCTATGTTGAATGCACTAAATAGATTTCCAATATAAAAAAAGAAAACTTCTTTTCCATGGCATTTTTCAAGTGGAAGCTTTGATTTCTAATTTTCATTGGTTAACTGAAGGCATAGTTCTGATATGGCCCACATTCGCACATAGATATGATGTACGCTATGCTCTCCTTTTGCAGTTTAGTTATACCGACTTGCCATAGCTCTCTCTTTTGCTGCAAATTAGATCTCAGAGGTGCTTCCAAATAATTTTTTTTTGCACAACTCATCATTAAAATATGATTGGAACTGCAGGCACTTTGAGGCCTCTAGGAAGTTGTCTATCTTAAATCTTAAGTTCATCATCTTTTTTATAAGGACCGAATTGACCTTTCACTGTTAAGTTTAATTTGTCGTAATGAATAAATTGTGTGCACTTTTTAAAAAAATAAATCTTTATGGACTCTTTTGTGCATTTCATGACCCCCAAGGTTTCCAAAAATCACCATTAATATTCCAGTTTTATTCCTTTAAATGTATTTTTTTTACTTAGAAATACGAGCCACATTTCTCTTACTTTTGGGCAGGGAGTGGGGTCAATAATGAGTATTGAACTTGAGACCCTCCCAATGCTTCAATCCCTTAGTCACAGACTCAGAGTGGAGTGATGGTTTGTGGGTAACCAACTAAGATCCATGTATATGGTTCATTGCATTTGAGCAGCAACTACTATCAACACTTGAGGCTTTGAGTTCCTCAATGTAGTACAGAAACATTATTGGCATACTCATAGTCTACATCCATATCTTTGTCAGCTTGCAAGGTTTTTGTGTCAATGTACTACCTCGTCTTAGAGATTGTCATTTTTGGTGATTTCACCTAAATTAAGGAAGTAAATTTAGTTAATTTCTCGCCACCCTCTTATATTACCCTTAACTCCAACATAGAGTTATCTACATGTTTTTTTTTTTACTATTTGGCATTATTATAATCTCATCTTTTACGACTTTGTATTCTTGTTGCATGATTTTCTCAGATGTGACCATCATTTGTTCTTTGTAAAATAGTATTATTCTCTGCAGTATATTCTGACACAAATAAATTAATGCAGGCATGCAATGCTCATGGGCTCTATTGTGTTCCTTTGTATGATACCTTAGGTTTGTACTTCCCTTCTGTTGCATTACATAATCATGTATTGATTTAACATCAAATCTGATGTCTTTTATATTCACATAGATGGCATAATTTTGCAATATAAGGACTGAAAGACGAATAATTTTACGACAATTTCATTATTATGGTCTAGGTGCTAATGCTGTGGAATTTGTCATATGCCACGCTGAGGTTAAAATTGTGTTCGTTGAAGAAAAGAAGATTCCAGAGGTAAAAATGTTTGGTATTTGCATCTCGGTTCCTTGAAGGCTTTTATGAAATATTCCATGTAGAATTTTAATATGACTTCACTGATGGCAAGTTCCATTTCCTGAACATTATTGCAAGTAATTTTGTTGTGGTTATGTGAATCTAGGTATACCAGACACTAGTTAATATGTTGGGACTTTTGCATCTAATCCATACCATCTTGTCATTTCAGGTGTTGAAAACTTTGCCCAAGACAACAGAGTATTTGAAAAGTAAGTTTCAGATGATTTAAAATTTCCTTCAGTGATGCATGTTGAATCAAAATTTAATCATTTACGTATTTCATTTTGTAGCAATTGTAAGCTTTGGGAAAGTTACTCATGAACAAAAGGAAGAAGTTGAGAAGTTCGGTTTGGCAATATATTCTTGGGATGAATTTTTATTATTGGTAAGCTTTTTTTAGTTCTACAATTCTTATTTTACTATTGTGTGAAGTTTAATTCAGAATATTACATTGTACTGTACCACATGAAAGTCTGTGATCATAAGTTTTTCACATAAAGTAGAAGTCTTGCTTTCCCGCGCACAACTGTGATGTTATTCAGAAGAAAGTTGTTTTCTTCATGATTTCGCAAAGTTGTCTGTTAGGGAGCTGATTTCTTGGTGTTGAACAGCATTCCGGCTCAGTGTGCACCAATAGAAACACCTCCAGCCACAAAATGTAAAATTATCTAAATGATTATAAAATTTTTAGTCATTAGTTTTATCACTCCTATAGCAAATTACTTATAAAAAAAAATGATTATAACTTTTGTCTTGAGCATCATTACACAAAATTACTTTTTTTTCTTTTTTTTTTTTTAAAATATTTCCTTCCAAGATTATCATTGATTTGCATGATGTGGAATTATACATTCTCTATATACATTTATTAGATAGACACACATACATTTTATATCAGGGTGTCCTAGGACAAAACTTAAACCTATAGAGTTTTAGGCTAGTGGTTAACTTGAAACTGACTGCATCTGTGTAGTATTGTTGAAAATTGACCATGTAGGACAAGCCCGCCGCGATACTTGGTTTGAACAATATAAAAGGCTTTGGAAGCCCATGAATTAGAAGTTGTATTTTAATTAGTTCCTTTAATTTATAATTATCATAGTTATCTTATTAGAGTCCAATTTTGGTTAGGAAAGTTGTCTAAGAGTATTATAAATAGTCCATATTTTTTGAGACATTGAAATATATAAATTATTGAGTTTTGCGTGAGAATTGTATGTGTGAGATTTAACCTTGTCCCAAAACTCCGTCCCCCATCAATTGAGCTGGCAGGTTAGTGTCAGAAAATGGAATTTACCAGCAAATGTGACAGTTTGGGTTCAGATTATCTGGATATGATAATGTCATAGTATTATCTTTGTAATTCATCATTATCCTGACTGATCCTTGCTGTCAATACCTACGTTAACATGGAACTTTTATTGCCTTGCGCTCCCGGAAACGGGTACTATTGTCCCAAATCGTGGTACGGGAACTTAGATGTCTTGTGCATTCCACCATAGGTAGCATTTCTCGCACCCATTCCTGTTCCTCGTATCCAATCAATGTGCATTCCTGGTAACCATCAATACAAAATTGAAATTCTGGATAGCATTTTGATGTTGTGAGCCAGTTCACAAGGCCTTCCTCAACTACTATGCCATGAACCGAGTAACACCTCTTCCCATCAGGGTCCTTTGAAGATATTATGTTGATAACTTGTACTGTGATCCAAGTTGTCCAGACTTTTGAAAATGCTAATATTTCGTATTTCTACTCTTATATTTTATAAGCCTGAGTCCCTCTGATTGCAGTTTATGTTGTTCAATGATAGATTTTCATGCTTGTTTTTATGCCCTTATTACAACTTTTTCAAATTGTTATCTTATTAATATGGCATTATTTTATCGAAAATTCAAGATCAGGGTTGAGTTTTCCCTTGTGTTTGTGCCAGGGAGATAATAAACACTTTGAGCTTCCGATGAAAAAGAAAAGCGACATTTGTACAATAATGTACACTAGTGGAACTACTGGTGATCCCAAGGGCGTCATGATTTCCAACAATAGCATTGTTACTCTTATAGCTGGGGTGAAGCGCTTTCTAGAGGGTGTGAATGAATCGGTAAATATCCACCATTTAACCTACTACCTCTTTTGTTGCAAACATGATAACATTCTTTTATCAAAAAGAAACATGCTAACATTCAATGTGTACTATGAAGTTTTATCTGTTCCACATGAAAAATATGTGAATGAACTGGTAGTATAGCTTATTGTTTTGTTTTGTTTTATTTCATTTTATTTTTTGAGTTAGTATAGCTTGTTATTGTGTAGTGAATTTATGAGTTATTCACATACCTGTCCCTGAAAAATGTACAGTTGGACGTCAATGATGTATATCTTTCATATCTTCCTTTGGCGCATATCTTTGACCGGGTGATTGAGGAGTGCTTTATTAGTCATGGAGCCTCAATAGGATTTTGGCGTGGGGTAAGATGTCTATTAATTAACTAAATTAACCAACTATTCCTCAAGTACCAATTTCAAGTAACTCTCTGGTCATTCTCACATCTTCAGGATGTCAAATTGTTAATTGAAGACATTGGAGTACTTAAGCCTACTATTTTCTGTGCTGTTCCTCGAGTGTTAGATAGAATCTATACAGGTATGTATTAATTTTGCCTTGATATATGTTGAGTTTTGATTGTTTGTGTTTTTTAGAGCGTGAATCAAAATTTATAGGAGGATACCTTTATGTTCTAGAAGGTGATGGCTTCTGGTTCTTGCTTGTTAGGCTTGAATCACCTCCAATTGATTCTAATTCACCAGGCACTAGTCCAACTAAAAGACACAAGGGAAAAAAGTAAATTTATACTGTTAAATTCATGCTACAATTTGTGTGGCCCAGTCATGCAGCACCTTGAACTAATTTATTATGTAGGGTAGGGAACATGCGAATGATAGATGTTCAGAATCATTTGACTTGTTACTTTTTGATTTTTAAGTTCACTGGACACAGAATCATTGGTCTTTCTTGGTGTTTTCTCGTTCTGATGCAAATGTAAATGTTCAGAATCATTGGTGTCTTTCTTCTACTGCTACATGTGCTTATATCTTCCATTAACTCCCATTTATAATTGTAGGTTTGACACAGAAAATTTCTGCGGGCGGTTTCTTGAAGAATACTCTGTTTAATATTGCATACTCTTAGTAAGTTCCATTCAATAGTTCTAATTAATTTTGAGATTCTCTTAATGAATGGGAATGTCTGGTTAATGCAAATCATTGAGGTCTCAAGTTTCTTCCTCTTACTGAATGACATTTCCTATTTGAGGAACTTCATTCCACCCTTGCAAAATCAGTTCCTAAGATTATGGACGAATTCCACAATTGTACTATCATGTTTATCTTGTAGCAGGCTGTATTCCTTAATTCTTTTCAACTGTATGATTACTTATTTAAGAAAACAAAAGAGGAAAAGAAAAACCTGTTTACTTCAACCTGTATGATTTGGTCACAGCTATAAACTTAGTACCTCAATTCCATGTTCATTTTTTCTCTCATTATAGTGTAATATGTATAAAATCTTATATTATTCCTTTTGTTTCACTTAGAATGTAGATGTTGTTGCTATGGTATTGGTTCTTAATGATATATTAGTTATTATTTTCTCATGCTTATTATTTAATTAGCATCTTGATTTTGAAATTTGTGCAGCAAATTACGTGGCTTGAACAAGGGGCATAAACATCAAGAGGCAGCTCCCCTTTTTGACAAAGTTGTGTTTAGTAAGGTAGGCACTTGTTCTTGGAGAACTTTCAGCATCTTTTTCCTTGTTTTAGGTTGTTGTATTAATTACTGGCTCATCAATTTTCCTCACTTCATCAGTTCCTCACTTCATCAGGTTAAGCAAGGCTTGGGAGGGAAGGTACGGCTCATTTTATCTGGGGCAGCACCTCTTGCAACTCATGTAGAAGCTTATCTGAAGGTGGTGACATGTTCTCATGTTCTTCAAGGATATGGTATGTGGCCTTCGTAATTGTTGTCTTTATATCACTAGCATGAAATTCAAGTTCCTCTTAATTCCTCCTGTTAGAACTATAAATTATAGATACTCTAGCCTATTTGAGGCAGCTTGCCACTTCTAACCCCTATTTCTACCAATCAGGGTATCAATTGAAAGTTTTACCTCTTTAATTTTTGTTGCTAAGCTTTTGTGATATGGTTTTTGTTTTTTGTCATGTTCACATTATGTTTGTAAGAGGGAACTTAATAAGGTTAGTTTACATGGAGTAATGGAGAAGCTTACGCATTACACATGGCAATTTTCCACTCAGAGAGGAGAGGGGCGAGTTTCCATAAATCATGGTACCTTCTAAAAAGGGAAAATACAGACGGAGCCAAAACCTCTGCTGTTTTAGACTGATCATCCATAATTGACTAACTGAGAGACTGAATGAAGTACGAACACAATAGCTTTTTACTTTTAGCATTTAGGGTTGGCAATTTGCAACACGAACATGATTCAAGAAGGTAAGAGGATTAGTGTCGAATATAAATGGTTTCGGGTCATACACAGGTTACAAGTTTATGACATTAAACCCATTTAAGTAGTAGTCTATTATACTAATTAGGATATTTACAACACGAACATGACTCAGGCAGGTAAGAGGATTAGTGACGAGTATAAATGGTTTCATGTCATACACAGGTTACAAGTTTATGACATCAAACCCCTTTAAGTAGTAGTCTATTATACTAATTAGGATGTAAATACAATATGACATTAGTGTCTTCCTTGAATAAACATGTTATAATTTTTTAAATTATTTAATTAAAAATGTTATCTTATGTTCTCACTTCTCAGTTCTGTAAAAGAATCTTGTTTGTTAACCGAATTGTGTTTTATTTAATAAAGAAGGAAAATGAGCTGTGTCATAATGTTCGTGTAACATACTAACATACTATGTGATTCTACTGATTGACATGTTTAACACGAGCAATAAACAGATTGGTGTTAGTGTTGAAGATCTTGACAAGATAGTTAAATTGATTGTGTTAGTATTGACCTGTTCAGTGCTAGCACCTATCTTTCTAGTGATCTTTACCTTTGTGCTGGATAATGTTGGCATGTGTCACCTCTATGTTAATTTGCGGAAAGGATAGGGGGTTCATTTTTCAAGTGCAGACTGTGTTTCAGCAAAAGATCCTGTCTAAGCCTCCAACCCAATACGCTTTAGGTTTTACAAGTGGACTATGGCAACACTGGTTGCACAAGTGGTCATACAACCAGGCTTAGGCTAGAAAGGACATAAGGGGGCAAAGCATTTCCCATCGGCATCAAGGGTACTTGGAGCACAACATGACAAGCGTACTAGGAGTCATTGTGTAGTATTCCCCCTGGTTCGCAGGGCAACTGTTTTTTTTTGCTTTGTTTTGTTTTTTTTAAACTTAGAAGTGCTTGAGGCTCCATGATACCTTTATGGTGCAATTATCTATTTTACAATATATGCCTTGATCATTTTTAATCTTTGTGCTTGGTTCAAGCTTGTTGTGTGTTGCTGATGTTGCGGGTGACATTCTGGAAGAATTTGGCATACACGTTGGTTGTTGTGCTAATGGACAGTTACTACAAAATTTAAAGTGTTAAGACATTTAAATATAAATTCCTTGAAAGCTATGGAATGTGAAAAGAATATTTAAGATGCCACTTTCCAAGAGAATGTGGGGGTATGTCTACGTTTATTATATTGTGTCAGTTCATCAATAATTTACTTTTCTAATATTATTTACAAAATATTATGCAGTCTTACCTTATGGCACGATAACTGTGTTTCACCATTGCTTTTTTTGTTTAAAGTCGAGGCGCTGGGGTGGGGGGTAATTCTTCTTAATATATTGGCTGATTTAGGCTTTAGGTATCTACTCCCTGTTGACTCAACTATCTGAAAGGAGATTTTCCTTTCTATTATTATTACTATTTTTATTTGAATTGAAATTCTTTAGTATTTGTAATTCTCTAGTCTTTTCTGGTGTTCTCTCCAGAGATCTTGCTACTTAAGTGTGCCAGCTCCTAATCCTAAGCAATCTAACTTAGAGCTACCATCTTTCAAAATTTACATAAACTTGTGCAGATGTGTATGTTTGCTTGCAGTTGTTTCTATTTTTCTCTCTTCTAAATGAGGTTGGTGCTGGGCTATGACTATTCTCTAGTGATAGTAGGTATATGGGGAATGATGAAACATTGAAACTTGAATTTTTATGGAGGTCTTACTGGTTGACCTGCAAGCCTAAGCAGTAGTAATGATATTTTCTTAAGTATTATTTCTGATCTAAATTTTTTGTTGGCATCTTCAATTTCAACTGAATATCATATTTACTCGGTGATGACCAGATTCTGATTTTACCTCTTCAATTGTGATGCAGGCCTGACGGAAACTTGTGCAGGGACGTTTGTCTCACTGCCAAACGAGCAAACTATGCTGGGTACAGTGGGCCCTCCAATACCTAATGTGGATGCACGCCTAGAATCTGTTCCTGAAATGGGGTACGATGCTCTTTCAACCACTCCACGCGGAGAAATATGCGTACGTGGAGAAACCCTATTTTCAGGATACTACAAACGAGAAGACCTCACAAAAGAGGTTTTGATTGATGGGTGGTTCCACACAGGTCTGACTATATCATTTTCCATCTTGACTTCATTTTGGAATCATTAGATCAATTGATTTCATAATCAGCTATACTTTTAGATCCTAAAAATATTCTGTATCAGGGGATATTGGTGAGTGGCAACCTAATGGAGCCATGAAAATAGTTGACCGCAAGAAGAACATTTTCAAGCTTGCACAAGGAGAATATGTGGCAGTTGAAAATTTGGAGAATATTTATGGTCTTGTTGCTGTTATTGACTCGGTATGTGACTCTCAATTCTTTATTATACTCCTTTCCACAATAAGAGTCCATCAATATAGTTGGAGTGCCTCTTCAAGTATTAGCAATTTGAACTAAAAAACCATTTAAAACATTGGTCTTTTGTTATATTGACTCTAGGTACCTCTGGACTGCCATGAGCAGAAGGTTCAAGGAAAAAAATAATTTCTCTGCATCTTTTATGGTTTTACCTTATTTCGTATTCAGCTCCCTTATGGCACTACCAAGTATACATCTGGAGCAATTCTAAAAAAGTCTATCCCCCTTGGTTGTTAGTTTTTGCATGTTCGCCTGTCTTGAACCCAAAAAAGCCTTTCTCAGAGGTCCTAAGACTCTTAGGTTCATCTGAATTGCCATGAAGTAACTGCCAAGTACACATGCAGTACAATTCTAATGAATTCTATCCCCGTGTACACTGTTTTTTGCATGTTATTGTCTCGACTCGGGGGGGAGGGGGGGGAGGGATTTGCATAGATGTTAATACTCCTAATCCTTCACAACTTCTCCTTTGTAATAGCAAATTCCATAACTCTATCAGTTGTTGAGAAAATAATCTTAATTGTGAGTGGAGGTCAATAATCCTGCGATTGCTCAGAAATTAAGTCTTCTGTTGCTTGCATCCGCAGTAGTTGATTTCCTGAGGTCAAGCTGTTCTTTTCTCTTCCCATTTCCTTCCCCTATCCCCCGGAAGTGAGCCTGCCATAGGTTGATTCTCAAATGACAAACCAATCCGTGACTTGTAGAATGTATTTCTGTATGGTTTGTTTCTTGTAGAATAAAGTGCTTTTCCAGCTTGTACACGAGTAGTATGGATGTCCATTCATGCTAGAAAAACTAAAACATGAAAAGAAAACATACTACTCAAAGAATTCTCTAAAAACACTTTCAAGTTATCTGTTCTTAGTTATTTAAATTCAATTAGGAATTTATTGAAAGCATAGTTAAGGTTCTCTGATAGGGTTAGAATTGTTTGTCAACTTGGACAATTAGTGAATTGAATTTAAGCTCCCTGAGAATTTCGTTGGCATGGAACATCTATCTATTTGTCAATTCCATGTTTGTAGAAGATAGGATTCTACAAAAAGTACTATATAGGTTTGAAGGTATTTATGTTACTGGATGAAAGTAAAGAGACGGGGCTTCATGCTCTTGGCTCAGCTAGGTACTATAATAATCTAAGGCCGGCATCGTTTTCTGTTGAAGAGAGTTGTTAAACTGACATACATGGATTATCATACTATGCATAGAACGCCAAAGGCTTATTTATGGAAGTGGATTTAATTACTTTTTTATTCCATTTCTTTTATTAGATAAATTGCTTTTATTCTTTTATCCTCTCACTATATACCTGCTTCTGTTCGACTTTGAGATTTAATCTTTCCTCTCAATTTCAGATATGGATATATGGAAATAGCTTCGAGTCTTTCCTTGTTGCTGTGGTGAACCCTAATGTGCAAGCAATTGAACATTGGGCTAAAGAGAATGGTTTCTCTGGGGATTTTGGCTCCCTATGTGAAAATCCCAACGTGAAGGAATACATACTTGGAGAGCTTTCGAAGATCGGAAAAGAAAAAAAGGTTCTTTCTATATTACCTTCGAGTACTTGAACTATCAGTAACATACAATAACTTACAGTGTTAGGGTCTCTATGTCTAGTTTTAAAACCAAGACGGCAAAACAAATAATCATCATTTTCTTAGCCTACTTTATACTCTTGGCAGTTGAAAGGATTTGAATTTATCAAGGCTGTTCACCTTGACCCTGTCCCATTTGATATGGATCGCGACCTCATCACTCCCACATTTAAGAAGAAAAGGCCACAGCTGCTTAAATACTATCAGGTAGCTTCTTTTGGTTCTCCCTAAAAAAATTGTTAACAATTGCTCTTTTTCTTCCTTCATTAATTTATAAATTATACTCTCCTTTTTAAATTATAAGATCATTCTTGACTTTTGAAAGTCAATTTGAGATATTTTTAAATTCAAAATTGATATGATTCATTAAAATTTACAAAATAATAAATCTTATAATTAGTTGTACTTTTTAGATTGTTTACGATATTTATAGTTGTATTAACTAATTTTTTTTTAAAGAATCTATGCTAATTTTGAGTTTAAAAATGTCTCAAATTGAGAGGTTACTAAATGTTCGTTGTCTTGAAGAAGCAGATTAGTTACGTTTACTTGTCTTTTTAACATTGATATATACCTCTCGATAGATCTTCACTAATGAATTCATCAAATATGTGGTAGGATTTTATTCTTGTACGGCTCCATGATTCAATGTTACGGAAATTTTTAGTCCTGACAGATATTTTTCTATTGCAGAATATCATTGACAACATGTACAAGAAGAAGTAGGCCTCTCTGCCTGAAGGCAATATCTTCACAGTTGCCGCGACAGATTATCTACTCAGCCCGCTGCTAGTCAATATACTCTTTTTGAACCCTCTTTTACGTTCACTTTTACTTGTGAGTGTACATACCTTCGTTGCTTTGTCAAGTAATTACACTGAACTAGAAGAGTTGTGTAACCAAAAGCATCTTTTTTCGAAAGGAACTACACAGAAGTATCTTATTTATGTATTTATCAAAGCAACTGTGGCAGTAAACTTAAATGTTGGTCAATTAATGGATTCAAAACAAATGTTTGTTTATTTTATTCTTGGTTTGGCCGAACTTATCAGTATAAACCTGTTGGAAACACAGAACAGGGAGGATGAGTTCAATTGATTTGGTCATTTATTTATATGATGTCATGTTATATGTAGTTGGATGTGGTCTAAAAATAGGGTACATTTTAGGTCCGGTAAAAATTGTTGTCCTGCCACCAGGATGCAAATATACCATAACTCTTATGTGCAACAAATGCAAAATTTCAATGAGCCACAAGTACCTAGCATCACTTAAATTGGGCGACATTTAAGCCTCTTTGGTGTTTAGTTAAAGGGCTCAAGGAAGAAGTGCAGCGCAACACCAAACGGGCGCTGCCATCTAAAAACAAATAAAATGGATCACAAAAATCACACGCTAGTGAAGCAAAAGAAAAAGGAAAGGGAAAAAGCTAGTAAGATTTGAATGACAACCTTACAGAGTGTTTGGTAACCCTTCTTCAGAGAGGAAAAACTTGACCCCTCTCTCCCCTCAACATGAAACCACACAAACAAGTGATTATTACTTTCCTTTTCTCACATTGTTCTCTTATTTTATTCCCTGTCATGATTTTCACCTGCCATTCTACCAATCCATGCCTCCAGAGAATACACAGAAATAATTTTTCTTTCTTTTACCTCTGAGGAATAAAGTTACAGCGATACTTCATGCAAATTTTAAGTTTTGAAAGTAATAACAAGGAACAGCAAGAAGGAACATCGTGAATAATGGGACATCACAGAGATCTCCCACAGAGATTGACCTTTTTAGAGTGATCCAATGACCAATACAGGATGTAGAGTATTTCTTAGTTTCTTTATTCACATCCCATTGCTACAATTGCTCAGGTGTCATTTTACCTCTATCACAGGAAGTAAGAGATACAGATGAAACCTGCATCGCAAGTAGTTCTTCTCTGCTATACTTCAACCTTTGATCTATTTCAAAAACATCAAAAGGATAATTATTAGGGGAATAAAGTAATAAAGCTCCTGAAAATATGATTACAGTGAAGAACCTACCTATGAAGGTATCCTTTTCAAACATATGAGGCAACATCAACAATTTCCCCTCTTTCTTTCTCCAGTGCCTATTCTTTGAAGTTTCTTGTGAGGGGGGTGGATGTTTACAGCCGCCTTGATGAGATGGGAGGAAGTGATGGAGTTCATGCCTCACTTCAATATGAGGATACCTTTGACAGAATGACAAGAGAACCTCCTTGGTTAAGAGCCAACAACCCCTCAGATCCAGCACTTTAAGAGTCGTTGGAGGACTGAATGAAGCAAGCCCACCACCAGTCAACACGGCATCACGGACACTGAGATGCATCAAATTTCGGATAGATGAGAAGCGGTACAAACACATGTCTGTGAGGGAACCACGGAGAGAAAGATAGTTCAATCTCTGGAAGTTTGATAGAGGTTTCAGTGATTCATCTCTAACTTGGGTTTCCTCCATATCCAATCTTTCCAAACAGCTGAGATTTTGCAATGCTGCCAGTGATGGGACCTTATCCGGCTCAGCACCTATCTGTTGAATTTGACCTGGGCGTCCAGATGAAAGTATCACATAACTGAATATAAACTAATTTTGAAAAGGACAGAGAGATAAGAGAGGACGATCAAGCTTTTATGGCTGAAATGGGACCAGGTACAAATATAGTCGTGACACTGCATCCATTTATGCTTAAAAATATGAAAATTGAATAACAACCAAATGTAGAGGTTTGTACTACTTGACTGCATGCGCTTCGTGGACACATTACCAAGTAATACGGAGATGCTAAAGAAAACCTGTTAGAAAAAAATTATGCAACCTGAGCTCGAAATCTCGAACGAAACAGCCATCCTACTGTATTTTAGATCATTCAACCTAATTTTATATCCAGGGCAAAGGCTGTAAAAAAATTTTTCTTTTTTTTGGATAAAAAATTAACCTGCTTGTTTTAGTTGCGTTTGACGCAATAACAAAATCTTAATGAGGACACTGTAAGTGCACTTCCAGTGTTTCCTAAAAGGAAAACAATTAACATTTCTGGTATTTCAAAAAAGTCTAATCCAAGCATGAAGGTAATAGATATGTGATTTCATGCCTATTATTTCTGTGTGTTTTAGACTTGGGCCCTACGCAGGCGGGTGGGCGGGAAGATAAGGTATGGAAGGAACTAAAGTATGCCGATATCAGGAACAGGATGCAGTCAGTGTGAATCTACCCCCAGAAATTCCCTTTGCTTTTTGGTCACATAACTTCATAAATATCATTATTTTCCATATTCAGAATAACAAAATGGTTCATAACTCCACAGCATTGAATGCCACGAGGGCTTAGTTGAAAAACAGGACCCTCCATTACCCAAGCTTTAAACTCTTCTCCCTCCCTCTCATTTCCTTATATGTAATTTTGCACTGCCCATAAAGGTTCAGTGATAATTAGTATAATAATAAAAGTAAATATAAAAATAGAAACAAAAAACAAGAATATCAGAGGCCTCGTAAGTAAGCAATAATATAAACTCCTGCACTCCAAGAATCATAGTGAAGGAAGCATACCACTAATATATGTACTGCTTAGGTTGATAACTTTTAATGAAGGCATTGTGCTGATGTATGAGATGGCATGATCATCAGTTGGCGTGCGAAATAATAATAAAGTCTCAAGATTGGGAACATGTCTAGCCAAAATCCCCAATCCTGTAGAGCTCACTTTTGTATTGCTGAGATTTAAAAATTTTAAGTTGGCTCCTACGCATGCTATCATTTCAACCGAATCATCTCCAAATGAACTACTACTGAGATCCAAATATTCCAGGGCAATCATATCAGGAAGAAAGCAAAATTTGTGAAGTGAAGAGTTGGATAAATCCAAGAAAGTCAGGAAACTGGTGTCGACATAAGAAAAGGTTTCAGATTCATCTGCAATTGTTGCTCCAGTGAGAATAAGCTTTGTCAAATGTAAGTTATCACCCCATCCTTCAAATATAGAATGTATGGTGCAGTCACTCATGTTTAGGCATGCAATAGAGGACAGTTTTGGCAATTTTGTAACCTTTGTCCAAGCTAGATTCAGAAAACTCAACTTGGGGAACATTTCAAGGACAGCTACTCCTTTGTTAGATACTTCACTACCCCAAATATCGAGGTATTGTAATTTTGTCAGGACCTGGAAGAAATTGTACAGCATGACAGTCAGCTTAATGATTTCAATCATATAGCTTGACGGGAAAACGGATAAAATCATCTAGCTTTAAGTGGCATTATTCAATGTGAATGCACAATTTAGAAAAGACAAAATTCAAGAAAATAATACATCAAGACTACCGATACCTTGATATTCAAATCATGGTAAACATGTTCAGTAGGAAATTTGTAGAGGAAAGAAATTGTTTAAAATGCTAATAACGCAAAAGACCATACACATATATTTATAGAGAGAGATTTAGAGTAATCAGAAAGCTTTCATAAAGGAATACAGGAGAAGCATAGAAAGACAGCACAAGCAATAACATAGAAACTATACTTCAACAGAAAGGGAGGGACATCTGAAAATATAAAGGATGCAAGCTGATGTAAGCAATCAGGAAATATAAAATAATATACCTGGAGAGAACCAAGAACTAGATCAGTGATATGTAAGCCTCCCAAGTCCAACATAGATAAATTTTTAAGTGAAGAGAGAAGTGTCACCCCATTTGCAGTCACACCAGTTTCTGAAATGCATAATTCCTCCAAAGTTGGAATAGACAAAAGATGCCTGATTCCAGCATCAGTAACCTTAGAGCATCTAGAAAGGTCCAACTCTTTTAAGGTACTCATACCTGAAATGTGACAATATATATGCATATTTACCATATAATTTCATAAGTCTTGTCATTAAGTTGAACTGGAGCAGCAATACACATTCGAAAAGGGAAATTAACTTGATGTAGAGACTATATATTACGTGTGCACCCTAGACGCACATCCAGAAACGTGCTTTCCCACAAATATACACGCACAAACACGCGCTCTGTAGAATTATTGATCTTCGCCGACTTCCTACTTGGTGTGTGAACACCTTCCTTTATATAAACTCCATCAAATCATTACAATTTACAACGTACAAAAAAAATCATATATTGTTTATGATTTAACCAATCAGATTAGCATTTTCAGTAAAGTGGACCCATTCCAATATGACGCCTGTCTTTATAAACAGAAGTGCACATGACAGACACAATGAGTCAATGACACATGCATGCACGTAAAGATGATTCTTTCATAAACTGCCATCATATTAAGGGAGTAAAATATCTGATAATGAAGCCCAATGGATTACACGACACATGCCTAGATGTACATGCTCAGAAATTTTTGTTTCATGACACCAGATGAAAACAATATCCTATATGAAAACTATTGGAAAGCCCTTCTGAAAATAACAACCATAGGTGCATACCTGCAAGAGGCCAAATGGCAGAACTATTGATTTTATGGCAATCCGCAACATTTAATGAATGCAAGTAACGGAAGGCACCTACGTATGCCATCCATTCCGCATCCACAGTGCTCTCACCACTCAGGTCAATCTTCTGCACTGTGTTCTTAAAAACTCTACAGGAGAAAACAAATTTTGTCACTTAAGCAAGTGTAAGAAGACAATAACAAACTTCAGAACACTTATAGTCCTTTTTTATAAATAAATTAAATTAGTAAAGCTTCAGGATAGTAATGTCTGTACTTCATAGTCCATACACAACATAAAATCTAAATTTCAAGCATTTATTAATAACTACTACTGAAAGTACAATCATTTCATGGATGAATATATTTTCATTTCTCACATTACTACTTCGTCTATTAAACAACTATATTTAGCAGTTCAGTCTTCGTACCTAACTTTCAAGGCTTTTCTGTGTTAAATCAACTGCCAGAATACATTAATTTGCAAGAACTCAGCTGTTAAATTCCAGATATACATGTACTGAAAGCATGCATATAACTTAATAAATGAATAGAACTTGCTAAAAACAGATACAAACATACATATAGCAGCTTCACAATTACCTCAAGGCACAAATACAGTAAAATTCACATCATTTTACGATTCGAGTTGTGATTCTTAGCAATTCGCATCACAATTCAATGAATATAAATTAGTAAAACGAATGTAACATGTAAAAATATTGCTCTGAACCTACTCGAGTAAAGAAGGAAAAAGGAGCCGGTGACGGAGAAGGCGGATAACGAGAGCCTCGGCAAGGTGAGATGGCAAGCGTTCGAGAGTGCGCCGCTGTCTCCGCCACGCTTCAACGGCGTCTCGGCTCTGAGTCGCGGCGTCGATGCACATATTAATCAGACGACTATCCATTTCGATCGCCATTCCTTGGAGTTGAGAATTTTATTTTGTTACTGATCTGTTTGTTGATCTGAATTACTAGGACTATTCAGATGATTTGGATCAATATTTAGGGCTTGAAAATCGATGAAGGAACATGGCTTCTCACTCTCTCTCTCTCTCTCTCTCTCTCTCTCTCTATGTGAGACTCTTGTTTCATTTTATAGTCCAGATGTTCTTCTGTATCCTGTTTAATAAAAGAATAAGTTCATGTTTGATAGACAGTGTAGAGGTTATATATTTAGCAATACTATTTTGGTATATATTAAAATTCTAAATTTTATCTTCAACTTGAGCATAATAAAAATCTTTAATGTTAAATTTTATTTATTTATTTTTGCATTAATGGAATAATCTAATTCATTGAGCTTTTTTTACAATTGTGTTTGTGAGATTTGGTGGAAAATAGTTGAGGAGAATTAAATTATAAGAAAAAATAAAGTGACTCTTAATTAGCTTTCATTCCTTTTTGTTTGTATTTGATAAGTTTAGGAGGAAAGAAATAATATATCTTCTTGTTCTTGTGAATGATTAAGTGTTGAATAAAAAAAAAAGGTAAGTCACCTGATTGATTAATTCTTTGATGTTTGTTTTTTAAGGTAATAATATAAAAAAAAATCATAAAATATCTATTTAATTTTCACCTAAATCGATTCAAAGGCAAGATGAATGAATAATTCCTTTCCTCATCCTAGTAGGTAAATGATAGGTTTATCTTTTAATTTAATTTCTAGTTTCAACTTTTCAAAATTTCTCAGAAATTGGATTTGTTAATTTAATATTTTTTTTTAAATAAAGTAAAACTTTGGTGCTTTGTATGGTAGGAAGGAATTCGATATATGAAAAAGTGGAGTGATAGAAAAATAAGAAAATTCAAATATGTCTTCAAGCTGTCTTTTCCTCATATTGTATATATGGTCATTTTTAGCCAAATATTTTCTTTGAACTTTTAAAAAGAAAATTTTAAAAAAAAAATTATCTTCCCTTCTCTAACTTTGTTTTCTTTCATTTTCTTTAATTAAAAAACTCCCATACACTAGCATAGATAACTAAAGTTGACGAGCTTGCCAAGTCTTTCATTCTATCCTTTTTCCATAGTTGGAGTCCTCCACATAGCACTTCTTTTGATAACTTAATAATTAAATGATAATCCACTTTAACTTTTTTTCTCTAAATACAAGAGCTATCATATACAAGTTCATTTATATATTATTTTTGAAAAATATTTTTGATACGTTTTATTATCTAATTAGTAATCGTGTAGTCGTGTGTGTCTATATATATATATATATATATATATAGATATATATATATCACTGTACTTTGAACAATTTCTAGTCTCATACTCACATAAACCTCATGACCTACATTATAATTTTCAAATAAAAATAATATTTGATTGACATTATAATTTAGTAAAAATAAAATTTAGATGAGATTCGATAGAAAGTTTGTTTACTTTGCGAAATAATTGATACATGACCTACATTTATAATTTCCTCACAACACTTGAATATATATATATAATAAATAAATTGATAATATATATTTTTTATAATTATTTTCTTCAGTTTCCTTTTATGAGATTAAAAAAGTTATATGTTCCCGGTATCAGTTTGTGATAAACATTGTTTTACAAACAAAACACAAAATTTTAAAGTTGGAAAAATTACTTATCTGTAGTAAAGTTAGAAATTTATCCAAAAAATAATTTTATTATTGAAAGGTATCATGTTTATAAGGTGAAAATAGATTTTAAGAAAAAGACTGTAACAGATAATATGGTGGACGGCTATAAAACTAAGCTAATTGCAAAGGGTTTGAAATGAAATTGAGTAGTCGACTAAAAGAATTAACTCAAATCTAGATTTTATAAATGTTATAAACTTAATGCGGTATCGAATCTGAATTTGCTCGACTCCAATTCCCAAATGAGCTTTGAGAAAGAGAAAATAAAAGGCAACTTCATGAAGGATGAAGCTATGAAATCTTAAAAACTATTAATTTTAATATTAAATAATTTTGATCATATATTTGTTTAGAATGAGATATTTTGTGGAATAATTTAAAATAATCTCGTGTTATATTTATTTGTTCTGAATTATTTAAAAGATTTGATAAAAAAAAATTATCTTTTGGATCATTATATCTTTATCAATAATAACAAAGGGATTGTATTCTAAGTAGTGTGAGTATAAATAGATAGAAAAAAATATACTGGTCATTTTAAAAAAAGGTAAATTTTAATTTTTTCACAAATTTTTAAGATTATAATATTTGATTATACATGGTATTAAATAGTATCTCATTCTAAGTTATTTTGTTATCCCCAAACTAATAATCTCAAATCTAATTTTTAAAATAAATAAAGAACTTAGAATTAATAGTCCAATTTTAAATATTATCCTTACAAATAAACATGACGTAACTTAATATAAAGAACCCACAAATATATGTTAACCCCACAACGAGATTTGGGCCACAACACAACTTAGTCTTAAACTATGGTTAGCTATTGCGTTACATATATTAGTATCCGGTGATATACGTATTGTGCTTAAATTATATAAGATAAAATATTTTTTTTATAAAATTTGAAGAATTAAATAAAAAAAAAATAATATAAAAATAACAAAATGGTATTATAACTAAACTGATAAAAGAGGAAGACAAATTATGACTTGCACCAAGCGGCTCATGACCACAGATGGCCATCGATATGTGGTGTAGTATATAATACTCTATAAGTTTTATATTATTTAATTATTATTAATTTTTAAAATTAATTTAAAAAAAATTTAAACTCAAAATTAATATAATTTTTTTTAATTTTAATCAATATAATAATAACTAATGTATATTATTTAAAAAATATTACTCATTGAAAATTTTATTATTTTATAATATTTAATAAATTATTTTAATTTTAAATTTAAAAATATATTAAATTTATTTTTAAAAATTAATAATAATCGAATAATTTAGAACTAAACGGGTAAATATAAATGTCCTCCCGCCAAAGCCAAAATGAAATCACATTTATAGTTAATGCTTTCCCGCCACGTGTATGAGGGATCTGAATCTGAGCCCTCCACGTCTTCCTCGAAAACTCCAAACCTCCAATTCCTATGAAGGACTAAAATACGGTTCACCAGTGAGATACAGACCTATCAATGTCCATGTGTCACTTGATCCTACCTCTCGCATCACCCCCATCCAACGGCCCCCACCCACTCTGTCACGCACCTCCTTCATTCTCACCCCTCCTCTCGTTTTAAATTACTACTAATTACTAAATATCAACAATTACTTCAATTTCAACTGAATTTTGCTAGGTTAAGGATTTTCAGATGGTGGGGAAGGGACAGAAGTAGCTTGAATGATGTCAGATTCCGGCAAACATAGTGATTTCCTTGCCAAAAAAGCTAGAAACGCTCGCCGGAAAAGGCAAAGGATTCTTCGTATAGAAGAATATTGTGAAATAGCTATCCTCTAGCAGTCCACTAAGTGCTACAATAATTTATAGCAGTCCACTAGCTACTGCTGGTTGTCCTCTTGCTACTAATAGTCCACTAGCTATAGCAGTCCACTAGCTACTGCTGGTTGTCCTCTTGCTACTAATTGTCTCTTGACAATTGTATATATGTACTACTTGAAATTAATGGAATGAACAATCAATTGCTTCCACTATTCTTAACATGGTATCAAAGCCATTTGCTTAACAGCTCTTAAATTTTTCTGGGTGAGAATGGAAGCTGATGTTTCCATCTCTTCAGTATGGGAGAAATCGTAGTAATTTTTACAAAGAGTTTTTTTTTGTGATATTTCTGTGATCGGTAAATTTGTTGGAACACAACAAACTCTGTTTCTCTCTCTTTCTCTACACAGTTCTTCCTTCTTCTTGGATTTGTACATCCCATCATCCCACTACGTTGTTCCCATTCCAGCTGTTGCTCCTCCATTCCTGGCGGGGAATTCCCAATGTCACCTTGCTGCTAATTTTTCCATCCTCGTTTTTTTTTTCCTGCAGTCTATTGGTTGTGGTGCTTCACCAAGTGCTATTGCAGTCATAGGCACTTTTGCACAAACTTTTTCCCCCAATCTCTGGATAATCATGGTTCTCTGCCACAAGTTACTACTCTTACTGCGTACTGTTGCCCACTCCTGTTAGTGAGCGTCACTTGCAGCAACACCAATCTCTTTCCCCCACTTGCTTCCTTCCTCTATTTTCTTTTTTTTTATTTGGGCAACTGAGGCTCCCAAAACCCATTAGCAAGAGCTTCCATTTTCAAAGGACCACATCAAGCATGGCTTCCAGTTCATCCACCACAGCCTAGAGCTTTCTCCTCTCCTCTTTTTCTTGAGCTAATTTGCTCGCACATATCCTCCTTTTCTTGAGCTAATATGCTCAAGTGTATCATCTCTTTCTTGAGCGAATATGCTCACGCCACTTTTGTCTTTCTTGAGCTAATTTGCTCACACATATCCTCCTTTTCTTGAGCTAATATGCTCATGCGTATCATCTCTTTCTTGAGCTAATATGCTCACGCCACTTCTCTCTTTCTTGAGCTAATTTGCTCACGCCAAAATTATAAGCACTCTCTGTTTCTTAAGATACATCATTTCATCTCTTATTCTCTCTCTCCCATCCATATTACAGATGATTTACAATCACTGTACTCCTCTTTATATTTGTTATTAAAAAAAAGAGTGAGGTATCAGATTCTTCTCTCAAGACTGTCCCCAAATTCTTGATCAAAAGTGGTGTCTTTCGTGTCTCCTTCGCAGATCAGCTGGCTAATGCGCTCATAAAGCCGTGCTCAAGATTGGAATCTCCACAGGAGCTCCATCTTGAGGGGGCATATAGAAGAATATTGTGAAATAGCTATCCTCTAGCAGTCCACTAAGTGCTACAATAATTTATAGCAGTCCACTAGCTACTGCTGGTTGTCCTCTTGCTACTAATAGTCCACTAGCTATAGCAGTGCACTAGCTACTGCTGGTTGTCCTCTTGCTACTAATTGTCTCTTGACAATTGTATATATGTACTACTTGAAATTAATGGAATGAACAATCAATTGCTTCCACTATTCTTAACACTTCGGAATAGATCGTTAATGGATAACTTAACCCCAGAGATTGATCGGAACTTCGTCGAAGACGCCGGCGCCTGCAAGGGGAAGAAGAGACCAGATGCTGCTGATGCTGATTTTGGTGACTTTTTACCAAATGTGTCCTCCTCCTTCGAAGAGGAAGAGTCGGAGAGTTCGTTGATCAATTACGTTTCGCATGGGACGATATCACTGATCGGGCGGAGAAGAGTGATGGAGGATGCGGTGACGGTGGTGCCTGGCGGAGAATTAGCGATTTTCGCGGTTTACGACGGGCACGGCGGCGACAGGGTTTCGAAGGCATGCCACCTTCGGTTACACCAGTTAGTGTTGGAGAAAATCGATGGCCAAATAATGTTAGATGGTTGTAGTGGAGACAGAAAGTGGGAGAAGGTGATGAAAGAGTGTTTTTCGAAGATGGATGAAGAAGTGAACTGCAGCGGTGGCGATGGTGGAGGTGGAATGGAAGGATGTTCGTCGGCGGTGAGGGGAAAGACGATAGGATCCACGGCGGTGGTGGTGGTGGTTGGGAAAAATGAGGTGGTGGTGGCAAATTGTGGAGACTCGAGGGCGGTTCTGTGTCGTGGCGGAATTCCTGTGGCTTTGTCGCATGATCACAAGGTGACACGTGTCATTGGTATCTTATTTTGATTTTCAGGTGTTATTTTTCTGAAAAAAAAATTGACTGTCCTTAAATGATTTTTATCGTTTAAAAACACTCAATTTTTTTTCTTACGGTTAATTAGATTAATTTTTTTATATATAAATTTAAAATTTTGTCAAAATTATTAAATTTTTTTAACGATAAATCGACGTAACAAAATCATATACGCATAAAATCTTGGATTTTCTTAATGTGTGTCTTAAGGGCACACATTATATACAGGAATCGAGGAAATATTCCTTTGATAACGGTGTATATTCCTTTGATTTCTGCGTTTACACACAGATCAAGGGAATATACACAATAATCAAGGGAATATTCTCTCAATTCATGTGTATAATGTGTGCCCTTAGGGCACACATCAGAAAGACCCTAAAATCTTAACTGTAAGATTATTTTAACATTTTTAACTGTAAGGCTTTTTTAACATCTTTATCTTAGCCGTAAGGTTTTTTTAACATTTTTAACTGTAAGGCTTTTTTAACGTCTTTATTCACGTCATTTTTAACCAACCCAATACATTAACCCACCCACTCACCGTACATGAATAGCTGATTCATAACCCATTATCTATCCAAAATTCACCCGCTAACAAAAATAATTTTAATTTATTATGATTTTTAAAATCAACATAAGGTTTTAAAATTAATAATCTGTTAGAAGAATTATAATTTTAGTAAAACAGATAAGATGAACAGACTCTAGCTCTAAGTATGATCTGACACCAAGGGAAAAAAAAAGAAAGAAAGAGGAAGATGAAGAAAAAGAGGAGGACCTTAGATCGGGTAGTGATTCCAGAAGGGAGGTGACGCGATGACAACGATTATTTTAAGATCAAAAAGGCGATCTCTTGCTTTGCCGAAACTGGCAGCAATTGTGAGACGCCGAAGATCTGGCGGCTGTATCTTGTATCACGCCAGAGATTGGAGGATAATTTTCTTTTCTCTTATCAAATTGGGTGGAGGTATTCTTTTGGGTTTCTTGTATTTAGCTGTTTAATTTGCTTTATTTGTTCAAATTTAGAAATTATGTTGTGTTTAATTTACTTAATTTTTCAAGTAGAGGAAGATGAAAGTGAATTGCCATAGTTCGTCGTTGGGTTAGCAAATTTAGTGGTTCCGGTATGTTCAGCCATCTACTCCAATTATTGTTGTTTTCATTTTGAAGTTGGTGCCATCAAATGAGAGGTGAGAGTATTTGGAGATGAGGTAGAAAGGAGTTTGATCAGAAAGAACCAAGATGATGATGAAATATTATGAAGAGACTACTGAAGCTTCAAATATTTTAGGTGATATTATTTTATAATAAAATAGAATATTGCTCTCTTGTTAATTTTTTAGTTATATTTACCTTATAATTTCCTTTCATTTCCAACTCATTATATAGGAGAGTTCTATGTCAGCTTCTGTGGAATCAGATATGGTAAACCGTTTAAAATCAATATGATTTAATGGATTTTGTGACGTTTTGTAAGAAAATAAAAGTTGAGTTAGTTGACCGTAAAAAAAAGAGCGTAGTTATGCGTTTGTAAGTTGACTTAAAGTATAATAAAGGTAAAAACATTTAACCCTCCTAGTTTTAGTCCAACACTAATCATATTGGTTATGTGCATGCGTGGACATTGCGGAGTTGGTCATTTGGACCTTTCAATTCATAGATGTAGATTTCTGACCTATGAATGGAGATATTCTTTGCTTGCTGTCTACTTTGTGAGCCTTCACTACCCAGTTCTATAACTTCCCTTCTTTCGTCCGTCCACGAGGCTGTAAAAAGCGAGAAAGGGGCGGCCCGGTCAGGAAGAGATTCACATAGAGACTACTACTATCCGGGAATCTCTTTCTATGTTAGCTTGCGGGGGCTGGTTTTTCTATGGTAGTCCCGAAACAAAAATGACTAATATACATCCTTGGTAAAGATATCCCTATCGGGTCATTCAAGAGAAGAGAGAAAATTCCTTCAAGTACCTAAAAGGGCCAGCTATATTAGAGTCATTATGTTGGAGTTAAGTCATATAGCTTCGTAGTTCTAATTGGATCCGGTTACGGTGAAGTTGGCGTAGTAAGTTCATATAGTTTTTCATTGTATTGACTATAGAAAATCTTGCATTAACCAATGCAATAAAAAGTTTGAAACTTATCAATACAATATTTTCTATAACCAATACAATGAAAAGATATAGAACTCACTATGGTGAAGTCCGTGTCAACTTCACCCTAACTAGATCCGTTCTAATTAGGTTCAACCACAAGTCCACTTAATAAATTGAATATTCTATCATGAGATTTATATACAAATGTACCTAATAATAAAAAGTCTAGGAAGAGGGAAGTGTTATTTTCAGGAACTGAAGAACTGATATTTAATACTAGTAATAAAATCACATGAATTTATATTAATTTTGTATTTTAGTATTCCACAAATTTACTTAACAACAAGATTATATTTAAAAAAATTTGTGCGACGGAGGAAGTAATTGGATGGGATAATGTTTTGGTTAAGCATGAATACAAGATAGGGAAAATTACAAGAGATGAGCATAAAAAGGAATTTGTAGGGTAAATTCAAATCCATTTCAATTTTGAACAATATTTGCCTGTTATTGAAACTTTTTGAGTCATAAATTAGAAAGATGAATGTAAATTCAATTCCTTTATCCATTTTCCATTTTATTTATCAATTTTTACCACTTTTTTAATCAATTTTTACTCTCTAGGTCAATGCATCGTAGATGTTTTTCATGCATCATTGTCAAAAAAAAATTCTTTAACCTTATCAATTATAGCAATCATGAAAAAGAGTTTTTTATTGTTGTTTTTAGTATAAAAGTAATGCTCCCTGTTTTTTTGATTGGGTGCTTTTAACTCTATATATTCGCCTATGAATCTTGATTTTCTGTTTCAGTTCCTTTCTT
Organism: Aralia elata; assembly: GCA_034770075.1. NCBI lineage: Eukaryota > Viridiplantae > Streptophyta > Magnoliopsida > Apiales > Araliaceae > Aralia > Aralia elata. Next base: position 78,386,051 of record CM068379.1, on the reverse strand, counting down.
ATTCCTTCTGTTTGACTTCCTTAAACAGCCTGACAGGGCTGATGAAAGGGAGAGAGTAGAAGCCGCGGGAGGAAGGGTAATAAATTGGAACGGTAGTCGCATCTTAGGTGTGCTTGCTACCTCAAGATCAATAGGTACGTAAAGCACTACCAATTACTAACAGATTGTCGATGGAAATTCAGTATTTAATTTCTCGACCAACTTTTCCAGTCAAGATTTTTAATCGCAACAGAAAATTGACATTTATAACACAGAATAATTACTTATATTGAGCATGACATTTCTTGTGTGTCATTTGTGTTTTAAGCAAATATAATAATCATGACTGCAGGAGATCAATACCTGAAACCATATGTGATTGAAGAGCCAGAGGTCGAAATCAGTAAGCGAACTGCGTTAGACGAGTTCCTTATAATAGCTAGTGATGGTTTATGGGATGTGGTGCCTAATGACTTTGCATGTGATGTTGCGAGGAAATGTCTTAATGGCCAAATGAGGAAGAAGTTCACTGAGGGAACTAATTCTGCCGTGGCAGCAGCAATGCTAGCGGAGCTGGCCCTGGCTAGGGGGAGCAAAGACAACATCAGTGTAATTGTAGTTGAGCTTAAAAGGTTTAGCTCCAACTTGTCTTGATCCTTTTTAACTTGGGCGGTTGTCCTTCCTCTCTCTAGCTATGAGGCTGTACTTAGAAACATGAATGTAATCTAAAGTTGTAATTTTGACTATCATGGTGACTGACTGGTTGTCTAGGTGGAATGTAATATAGAAGGTGTTATGTTGGCCAAGTGTAGGCGCTCGATCTGTCTGGATTTGAAATTCAATTGGGCAGCTAACGCTCTGTTTTATAAGTACTTACTCTGCATGGATGTTCGAGACCAATGATCACAAGCTTAGCTTCTATGATGCTCTTTATCCATTCATTTAGAAGCCATTTTTGAAGTATGAACTTGGTTTTAATATATACGTATATAACTGATGGCTAAGTTTGAAACTTTCCCAAAAATCATGATATTGGTTTTAATATATATGTATATAACCGAACTAACACAGATAACACACCATAAATATCGTCATTTTATGAATTTTTATTATTTATTTCACACAGAATGATATTTTCCCCCTTTTATTAGTTCTTCGCTATTATTGAGACCCCTATTGTATATGCTGCAGCTATATGCGACTAGACACACATAGCACGCCGTTAATTTTATGAGCTTTTATTATCTATAGCACATCATAAATATCGTCTTTTTACGAGTTTTTATAATTTGTTTTTCACCGACTATATACCTATATTAAGATTTTTTTTTTCCCTTTTACCAGTTCTTTTATCTTCTTTAGAGGGAAGAGAACTTAATGCATTAGGAATATGTTGAGAGTCTCCAAACACCTTAATGTCTTACTTGCTGGCATTTCCCAAATCAAGTGACCAATTCAGTACAAAAGTGCAAACAGAAAGCTAAAAGACACACATAGACCATCAACAATTTTGTTGGATCTTCCCTCAGACAATTATATTCTCTAGGTTATACGTAATTTGATGACACTATAAATTTTATGAATTAACCAAATAAACTTATTGAGCAACTTGTACATTGTGTTTAGCTTGAGCTATAATTTGATTATTGCTTATTTGTATAACTTGCAAGAAATGTTACCATATTGGCTTATTTGAGCCATAAACTACGATTTAATATAAACAAATTAATCAATGAAACCTCATTATTGACATAATAACCTATTTTAATCAAATTGTGTAATCAATACATATCTATAACAAGTCTCAAGTTGATCAGTCAAATGAGTTAAATGGGTAATTTTTTATTTTTATTTTTGAAAATTTGGCTTAGTTTTACCAAGTTACTATCGAGTTAACGATAAAAAATAAACTAATTTAGTTTTGGCGGGTCGCAAAGTCGTATTGGCGCTTTAGGCGCACTTTGCACTTAAAAAATATTACTATAATTTTTTAATAAGACCCGTCCTTTGCTCGAAATTATGATAGTGTATATCTGATTCGATAAATATGTTGACGGACAAATGTTAAACAGATACGAATATGTTTGACCTCAAAAAGTCAAATTATATCTCTAATTTGAGAATCGTGGTAGTATATAAAAATATTTGAATATATGAATTTTCATATGATTTGGTGATGTCTATTATCGACTTTATAGTAATGAAAGTTTAATTAATCTTCGTTGTCAAAAAATATATTTATTTTATAATATTATAATAATGATAGTATACAAACTCAAATTAAATTTATGTTTACTCATTTTTGTATGAGATAAACCTATTTTATAAAACTGGTATATAACTAAGGTGATTCCCAACAGCAGCATCTGTCAGCTATGATGCAATTTTTTGCAGTATACATGTATTTTTTTGCAATTGTCGTCCGTATTATATTTCATCTTTCGATGGAGGAAGATAAATGTAATTTATAGTTTTTCATTTGTTAAGATATTTTTTATAACCTTAATTTTAAGTTTTTAAGTAGATATGAGAATAGGGTAGGTTTGGTTTGTCCTCCCTTCCAATCCCCGCCCCGCATACTTCAACCGTCCCCCCGCCCTGTCCCCCCGTCTTTATTACTTTACATATCTATTAAATAAACAAGCTGCAATGGTGAAATCCCAATTCCTACTAAAGTACATTACGCTATAAAAATGTAGGCCAGCAGTTACTCCTAAACAAACAAAATGGAAGCATAAATATTACAAGTAAAAATTGTTATTAACTGGGTATTGTAATTTGCTGCATCTCAATTAGGCTAATGTTCTGTTTTATAGTAACTACTTCCTAGCTAGGCATTGATGTTCTAATGATACTCACTCTATCAATTCATTTAGAAGCAATTTTTGAAGTAAAAATTCTAGTTTAAGACTGAAACTTGCTCTGATATCATGAGACTTGGTATTTGATTTTTAAACTAGGATGAATGGAATAGATAGGATGAATTCATGCCCAAAAGTACCGAAAGAATTTGAATCTTCAGCGCAAAAGAGAAGTAATATTCATATTGCAAATGATCAAATGTTGTAAAGGTTACAACAGCACAAACCTAAAGCTATCTTGAAGTAGAAATAATACAAAGACACTTTTGCACTCTGTTGAGAAATTCTCTTCACTTCTCAACTGTCACTCTTTCAACCTCTCTTTCTCAAATATATAAATATGTGTAACTAAATAAATTGGATGAGAAAGAGGATGAGCACTCTTTTTAAATTGTCTCTTCACTCCTTTCTCTATCCAATCTTCAATCTTATTTAACCTAACTTACCTAAAAACCTACCAAAGTAGCAAATCAACAAGTGACTGAAATTACAATGAAAAGGAAAAAGACTTTCCTGGACTGCATCTCTGTATATATAACTGCACAATTCTTACATAACCCCAGAAAACAATGTGAGCCTTCTCTTTTTTCTTTTTTTTGTATTCTCAATTTCTTCCTCTTTAGGCCAAAGTGTAGCTGGAGACAGAGACGGTTGCTGGAGAGGCAGAATGGATATATACAAACTCAATGCTTTTACCAGCAGCCAAAGACTTGATCCATGCTGGAAACACATACGAATCGCCATACTTTGTGAGACCCCATAAAGGACCATAGAGCTTTGATACTGAAAGTTTGAGATCCGTCAAAGTCTTGCCAGATTTGTTGGTCACTACTGTGGAGTATCTGTAGTATGTTTTTCCATTTGAAACCCATGAAGCTGTCATCTTTTGCTCAACAGCAATTTGTTGGGAAGATGAAACTGCAAAAACAACCCAATCACATTTGAGTTAGCATGTGTGTCTCCAAAGCTTCCATGAATCCAAAAAGGAAAAAGAATAAAAGAAACAATCTGAGCAGAAGCAAAAGAATACCTGGGGCAGGAGTTACTGTAGGTTTTGGAGCAGGTTTTGGTTGGACTGCAATGGGTTTAGGAGCTGGAAGATTTACTGCACAAGAAAATTTACTGGTTACTGATATAGAAAACTAGCTTATAATCAATACACAAAAAAGGAAAAAATACTAGTAAATTATTGAAGAAAATGGGACAAGAATCTGATACCTGGAAGGAGCTGGTTATATCCACTATGTCCAGCATACAGCCTAGCCAATAGGCCAATAAGAGGAGCATTGTTGTATGTAGCAGGCTCCGTTTGCTCATAATTGTCCCTTTCATCAGCAAAATTGTCATAGGCATCAGGTCCTCCAACAATGGCACCATCAAGAAGATTTGGATCGCTTGCCTTCCTGCTGAACCATGTGGCATAGCCTCCCCGGCAACTAACAAATGAAGGGTTAACCTTAATTGACACAATTGAGGAACCGCGGTGGTGAACTTGTTGTGGGTAATTGCTCCCATATCCCACCATGTAACTTGTAGCTCTTGGGTTGTCTCCGAGTATATAGTCCACCTAAAGGTTCAATAAAATATGGGAATTTATATATACCCGAAATGACAGTTCTCGATCTTTCCATGGTAAAGAAATATATCATACATGTACCTGAGATTTAGCAAATGAGAGAAGCTCAGATGGTTGGACATTGCCGGAAGAACACTTGAGAGATTTCCCGGCAGAGGTTAGATAGTCGGAGTAGATGGTCAGGAGGAAGGAGGCACTTGTGACAAACTGCAAGTTGTTCCATCTTTGTCGGAAAATGAGGCCTCCTGGAGTCTTTTGAACATTATGACTGCTCTTTCCAAGGCATGAACACATGAAAAACTCTGCCTTCTCTTGGTACTTTTCGAAAACTGATGCATGGTTTCCAGCTTTCCCTGCCATTAGGAACTGCAATAAGAAAATTATAAAGACAATTAGTTAATTAGCTCCCAAACAAGAAGCTATAGTCTCTACATACAAGGATATAGAACTAATTGCAAAAGAACATTTCAAATGTAGAGAACTAATCAACAAGGTATCCAAAAATCACATTAAAAATCAACTAGCACTGTTTGTTTCACCTTAGAAGAAAGAAATTACAAAATGGATATCAGTGGCTTGCTACATGTTAGTTTTGTCTATCAATTATGCAAGAAGTCTTTAAACAATGTTGAACTCCCTCCGCTCCAAAATTAAAGCTACATATTTCCTTTTAGTCTGTTCCAAAATACAGATATATATTTCTGTTTTAGGATTATAAAGTGGCATGATGTTTACAATCTGCCATTACTTTTTCCAACATCACCCCACTACAAATAAATTCCTAAGTAACATTATAGGTTGCACCATGGCACATAAACTTCATACAGAAATTAGTGCTAGTTGGAAACGTTATTACCAAAGTATTACATTTACCAGTTGAGTTATATACATAGATCTCCCAAATTAATATACATTCATAATCATTCTTGAAATTATTACCTTGGCAACAAGAGTTTGGACACCAGCATATTTAACATCCCATCCAAATTCAGTCATGGGCCACCAACCAGTCCCACCAAGGGCATCACCATTGTTTCCAAGGTAGTTCAAGTAGTACTCACTGTTTGTTGCCTTGTACAACCATGCAGCTCCCCATAGTAATTCATCCTGATAAATTAAAATTATAGTTAAGTAAAATAATTTAAATGTGTAAAATCTTACAATATTAAATCATGCAATTAAGAAACGTTTACAAGGAGATATGATAACGTACAGCATATCCACTGACAGAACGGTAGTACTTCTGAGCCACTGTAATGCTGCTATCATATTTGCCCCTGTATTTGTCCGCAAAGTCGAACAGCTGAAACCAATAAAGTTGATAAACAAAATATTGTTCAGAAATTTATAAAGGTCATGTATTACAAAATCCAATTGTTTTTATCAAATTACGACGTAAATTAATACATAAAATTAAATAAAATTATAAAATCCGTTAACTATATTAAATATTTCGTCAAAATATTAACAACTATGACTCGCAATAAAAAGATGGACATACAAAGTCCTAAGATTTAACATTTTCCATTCATAAATGTGAAGTTGTAAAGGGCAAAGTTGGAAGAATGAATATGGGGATTGTGTGGTGCCATGTGACCGCCGACACTCATCACGCGTGACACGAAACAACCCCTACCCAAAAAGCGTGGTTTACGGGTCAATAATTTGGACGATAGAGATCTAATTGTACACAATACTTGTACGGTCCATAATTAACGGCAACGGGCCCTGCCATGATCCCATTTAAGCGCCGAACTAAAGAAATATGGGAAATCCCAAATACTTATAGGCTGCTAAGTACTTAATATTAACACCATACAATTTATTTATCTCCATATACTCAATGTAACTTTTTTAAAGAAAAAAGTAAAAAATTAATTTAATAAATACGTGGCCTTTTACCTTGGCTTTACAATTTATTCAATAGAAAGATAGAGATATAATATTAATAAAAGTGTTAAGAACGTCCAAAAATCTAAATTAACTAATCAAAAGAAATATACTTAGGCAGTCCATGGGAAAGGGAAAGGGTGAAAAGACCCATATTCTACTTTGGAGCTGATATTGACCATTACTTTAAGATTATAGTAAATTGGCGGGGTGAAAAAGAAAACTCTGAAAACAAAGGGGTTAAAAGTTTAGTGACTTGCTTTTAGAGTAATATTTATAAATTATTTTTGGAATATCAAAATACTTTTGCCATGCAAGTCCGCTAATGTGCGCCACAGGTTTGGGTCACTTATTAATCCGTGAAGATGCGTGTTTTAAATGCTGCGTTGCTGCTAACATACACTGGCAACAACCAGCCTGAGTGCCTTACACAAAGGTGAGGCAATCTTAACTGACTATTAACGTCAACTGTCCAATAAACATGCGCATCCCTACCACTCTTGCTATCATACGCCAATACAAATGTTTACGTGTGACTAATTATAGAGGAATGATTTTTTTGGCCCTTTTTTTTACCCCCAATACAAATGTATTTTAATAAACAAGGTACAATTTTGTGATGTGATGCAACTGTAAACTTCTTATAAGGTGAAAGCAATAATTATATCGTTAGAATAATAAATATCGTTAAAATTTTAAAATATTATTAATATTAATATAAAAAGATCTCATATTTATTTTGACAGTATAAATAATACTCTAACATTATCAACAATTTAATAGGACTGAAATGGTAAGAAATGAGTGGAAAAAATTATTACCCACAATAATAAAATGTTAGTATTTCCTTCTATGAGATTATAGGAAATAAGTTGAACACACCTGATAGGCATGAGAAAGGAGCGTCTTGGCATAGGAAGGGTTGGAGCGGCGGAAGACCATAGAAGCGGCGGCCATAGCGGCGGCGGTTTCGCCTGCAAGGTCGGACCCGGGGTTGCTAGGGTCAATTCTGTAAGCTTGGCGAGAGGTGGTCATGTCCTCCGGCCTTTGCCAGCAGTAGTGGTCAGTGTTACCATCCCCCACCTATTTTCCAAAATCACCATCAAGCTCGTTAGCACCAACCCCAATAAAATAAATATTAATTGACATATCAGATTTGTAAATACTTCATTAGACGGAAGTTAAAGCTATGAAAATGACATAAAGATAACCCATAAACAACTTTATTCCAATTAAAATAGTGCTCTGTTTTAACAGAATAGAACCAATAGGTGGAGTGTGAAATACATAAAAGCACAAAACTAAATTTATAAATAATGTAAATGGTTATGTAAAAACAGATGAATATCTTAATATGAATAGCTAAAAAAAATGATAATTCTTAAGCAACAAATAAAAGATGAACAAACTGAAGAAATAGTGGTAGTAGAGTACCTCTCCATAGAAAACATTGGGTTCTGGATGGGCTTTAATAAGGTAGTCAGTTCCCCACTTAACAGCATCCATGGCATTTCCAAGCTCTCCACTTGAAGCCATTTGCTGCCCATACTCTAAAATGCTCCATGACATCATTGTCACTGTAAATGCCATGGGCAGTCCAAACTTCACATTGTCCCCTGCGTCATAATACCCTCCAACCAAATTCACCTGCAACAAATCATAACATTTAAAATCTAAATTATTCCCTATTTATTTTTTCCATTCTTTGTTCAGACAGATCTCACAGTTTAATTCATTACCATTCTAGTAGCTAACGCAAAAATAGAAAAGCAAAAAGGGATTTAGGCAAATGTTGATGAAATATCAAGTTTGTGAAAATGGGAACTGAATTAAGCTGAATTGAAGTATGCCCAGATGGGCCTAACGGATTTGTAGTACTTATAAGAACAGAGGAACTTACACCAACAGTCTTGCCATCATCAAGACCAGAAGGACCCCTCCATTTGATTCTCTGGTTACTGGGAAGGTAACCAGATCTCTGAGCTTCAAAGAAGAGAATGCTCTTGGTGAGAGCCTCGCCATAGTCATGGCCAGCTAAGGCCAAAGGAAGAAGCCCAAGAAGCAGAAACAGAGGAGCCATGGTACAGAGTCTCACAAATTTCTCCATTAATTTTACAACAATACTCAAAAGTATTTCAAATGGATTCCCAAATATAAACACAAAAAGATATGGATCTGTTCTGTGTATATGTATCACAAATTGGTAATGTTGGTCTGGTTTATCAGCAAAAACTTCTAATAAACCCACCCAGAGCAGCGTGAACCCTCAAAAGAGTGAAGAGAGAGAAAAAGAGAGAGAGAGATATATAGATAGATAGAGAGGGGGTTGAGGAAATGAGAGGAACTTAAGGCACTATATATGGAGGGCAGGAAGTTGCCAATTGTTCAGAAATTTGGCAGATATAATAAATGCAGTTCAAAGTTATTAGTAATTTTTATTAATTTGAAACTTTTTAAAAGAATAAATATTACAAATTGAGGGTGATATAAATAAATAAATGGTTGAGACAGAGAGAGAGAGCAGAATCATGTGTTTTTGTTGGGCCCTTTACTCGGAAGGGTCGGTGCTGAACTTTATATTGATTTTGAATTGAAAGTGGCAAGAAATTACTGCAGACAATCAGGAAAGAAATTAGATATAATTAATGAACATCATACATAGTGTGTGTTTTATTATTTTATTTATTTATTTATATAAATAAGTACGATTTTTAATGGGGGACTTTGGAGATTTTCCTAAACAAAACAAGCAAGAGGAAAGTGAGTGTGGCAGGGGAGTCAATTTTTCAGAAAAATTGTCTCTCCGGTGTCTCCACTTGTGAATTGTCCACATTGCCCATACCCTTCAATTCTTCATTACTTGCTTGTATGATGCAGAGCATGGAATCAGTATTAAGTGCCAGTTGGACAGAGGTGATTGGGCCATAATTAGTTTTAACCAATAATTTTTGCACAGCTCAAATTCAATGGCCAACTTCATACTTGTCCAAAATGCACAGCTCAAATTCATTTTTTGCTAGCATCTTTTGCAAAATGCTTCGAATATCAGCCCGCACGTTAGATACAAATAACAAAAATATATAAAATAAATATATTTTAATCTACCACACCGTAGAAGTAAGAAGAAGTTAAAATTAATTAAGACGTTACGTGAATAAAGTAAATTTTCTTTAAGTTTCTCTCTAGTTCTCCTCCTAACTCATTTTTCGGACAAAAATATATCCCTACAATTAAATTATAATAAAATAGATTCTCAAATGAAAATAAGTACATGTAAGTCAATTTAACATATAGAAGACCTCGTATCTTTTACTGGTTCTTTACCATTATAGAGAGACTGTGGAGAGCTTAGTAAATGCATTAGGAATATATTAGTCTGCAATCATCTAATATGTCCTACTTTATGGAAGAATTTCCTAACTGATTTAAACCAAGTGACCCATTTGGTGCAAAAGTACAATCAGACCTAAGATATAAAATATGACAGCCAAGAATTATGAAAATTTAAATAATTACACACTATGGTGTAACGGATAGAAATATTTACTGTTACTGCATGTTAAAACTGACAGTGGTAGTGGCAATCTTAGTAATATCTTCTTCATATTTGCCTATTCTGTAAAAAAATTAGAGAAAAACGAAAAAGGCCAAAAGGAAGAAGATGCGGTGCAAATATTTGGGGCCCACATGAAACACTTTATTCCTAACCGCAATCAACGGTCTCAGCTAGAAAAAGATATAGGATAAACCATTGTACTTTGGTAAAGAAAAGTTTAAAAAACAGGAAATATGGACACGTTATAGTAAGTCAAAAGAGCAACATTCCGCAATTACCGGCAAGCGCCGGTTTTCTTACGGTCACGGCAGTGTATCCCAATTCCCACCATTGGTGTAATCGGCTGTCGGGTGTCCTCCCACACTTAGCATCTTCACCGGCAAAAAACTTTCCACCCGGTAGTTACTTGGTGTTCTTTGTCTTCCAAGCTTTACATTAGTAAGAAAACTTTACAAGTTTGATATAGATTGGGGGGAAAATTTAGATTTTTGTTATAAATAAATATAATAGCATAAATATGTATATATATATATATATATATGAAAATGAAATTTTTTTCCAGACGAACCGATTATAGCGACGGTTCGTACCGTCGCTAAAGAACAGAAAGTTGTCGCCGTACAAAACTTAATAAACTGTACAGAAAGTCAGTTGGTTAACGAACCGATCCATTCAAGAGTCGTACTCTATATATATAGTCAAAGTTAGTTTTGAAGTGTTTATTGTTTAATACTCGAGATCATCTTTTTTTAGAATTCGACCGATATGGCGTGTGCAAGGAATTTTAAGAATTTGTATTACACTATTATAATGGGTATGAGAACTTCTATATATTGTACTGTGTATGAAAACTTCTATATGCATATATTATTATTAAATTTGAGAAGGACGATATATAAGATAAATTAGCTATTAAATTATAAACTTTGCAGATTATTTAACTCGTTAGCTATACTTTTACTCACTCACATGACTAACTCTTTTAATTAGTTCATGCTTGAGCATGGACTGTTCCCGTGGGTGTTGGCTTTTGGTATAAGGCTATGCATGCCGCCAGCACTGACCTAAAATTGAAGGGCAGGTAGGTGTGTGTAGTTAAGAGACTTTAGTTGGAGGACCTTCAATGAGAAAGCACTGTTGTACTAGACGAACTATGTCTCACTTTGTTGCTTTTATTAGTGGGTTTAGTTTAGTCTATCTTTTTGAAATCTTGAGCATTCATACCAAGGCAAGACTTTAAAAAAGAAAAAGAAAAAAAGTACTTATTTCTTAATTTTAGACCCTAGCTAGGTTTCACATTGCTAGGAAAGTTCTTGTTGGTTGAAAACCAAAGAGGGAATTTATTCAAATGAAGATGACTCTATAAAGAGTTGAGGAGGATCTATGGAGTAGTTAGTTTAATTGGCATATAAAATTAAGTTTTTAATTAGGAGCTTAATTAAGTAGATTACTGCTGCTCAATTAGTTAGTACAATAAATTTGTGATTCATAATCATTGACTTGAAGTTGGACAATTACACTTTCTAGTTTGAAAATTATTGACTGTTCGATTCAATTTGTCAACCGACATGAGTAGTATACTTTTATCACGATATTAATTACCCAAACGGACATACAAGGACTTCAATTTGCTAGGCCGAGGTGGATACGCACGTACATAGTAGTATCTTGCATTTATTTGGTCTAGTAATTAAGTGATTTTTTTTTATTTCTTATTTTTTTAAAAAAAATTTAAGGTCAAACAAATCGTATAATATATAATCATGCAGTGGATAATAACACGAATATGAGAGCCGCTATAGTTACTAAGTTACACAAATCATGTGGGAGAAGCTACTATAGTACTTTTGTAGTAATTACGTATATTAGCATTCGATGCAGTGTAAATGACGTGGGATAAAATAAAAATTTTATAAAAATTAAAGAATTAAATAAAAACATAATTTAAAAAGAACAAAATAAAAATTCTATCAAAGGTTGAAAGGCATTTTTGGAAGCCAAAAAACTTCACAAAAATTGTTTATGCAAAAGGGGCATCCGGCTTTATATATTAGGTATTTAAGCTTAAAAACTTATTTTAAAAAACTAACAAGTGCTATACTATTTGTTATACATTTTTTAATTTACATATAAATGCACTTTTTTCAACTTGAATTTTTCGCACTACACTTGTCCAATTTCAGTGACTCATAAACCTGGCAAAGGGGCTTGGCTTGGCTTGGTTGCAATTACTTAACATGATCACCAAACGATACATGAAAAGTACAAATGACCGAAGAGGATGGGTAACATGTAATGTAAGAGTAATGTGTGTCACTTGTTTGTACCTTCTACGTGCCGACATATCATGTACCTTATAAACACTTTCTCAAAGCAGATTCTTATCTTTGAAGTTTGAAAGCAAGATGATAAATGTGACCATTTTTTTTTTTTGTTCGTGGCTAAGTTTGGGGGTGAAGTGATTCGAATTCTAGACCTCTTGCTTAGTAAGAGGCTAGACATACCAACTAAGCCAAAGGCCGCCGGTAAATGTGACTATTTTTTCCAATCAAATGAAGATTTTCATTTTTATTTGTAGCTCTTTATTTTTATTTTTTTTATTTTTTTTACTGATGTTGCTTTATCGATCCTTATTTATACTTAAAAAAAGATTTTTCACATTCATACTACAAAATTCACAAGTTTCAGTTGCAGTCTAGTTCTAAATAAACTCACACTAGTGATCTCAAATAATTTTTTCTACCAGTTGAGCTAACTTTTGAATTAAGATAGCTACTTTAAAAAGTTTTAATAAAAGTTCTACTCTGTGTTTTACTTTTATTTCAAAATGATGGTCAAATGGGCTTCAAAACTAAATTTTAAGATTTAATACATGGTTGCTAATTGAGTTAAAGTCCAAAAACTCCTTGTAACAAGGTTTCAAGTAAATCTGATTCTCAACAACCCTATAAATGCAATTAATGGGTACAGTTTTCATTAGAATTAATGGTTGTTGTTAGTTGTGGTGTCCCTCCGCTAGCTGCTGATGATTTGGGATCAACACTCTCTTGGCTCTTCAAGCCACAGAACCACTCAACTATGTCTTCCTTTCGTCTTTAATGTTTAACAGGCCAGACCGGCAACACAAATATAAAATTATAATAATATGTGTGACAAGCGACTTTAAAGTTGAGAATAGACGATTTAAAAATAATTTATTATGAATTTACTCGATGTACATATACACTAACCAAGGTTATGTTTTTTTTTAATAATGATAAATGAGATTGAATTATTTATATTAATTAAATTGTAAATAATTCATTACTACAAGCAAATATGCAAGTTAGTGGTAGGTAGTACTCCCTCTCTCCCATAATATATGACGTTTTAGAGTTGTGCACAAGAATTAAGTAAATGATTGTATAGTATTAATTGTCTATAATACCCTTTATCATATATTTATCTCATACTCTCTCACATATGTAACATTTTCTAATGAGGGGTAATTTTGAAAAGATTATAATTAATTCTCCTACATTATATAAAACGTCAAATAATTTAGGACAAATAAAATTATCTAAAACGTCATATATTATGAAACGGAGGTAGTACTACGTAGGAGTAGGAGTATTTAATGTACCTATATACTAGTACTTATTATACATGCGAAACTCTTTCTACTTCCTAGGACTTGTGTTCCATCCATCCGCATGTTATGGAATTGGAAATCAAACCAATTACTTTTTCCAACAAATAGTCTTAAATTCCACTGAAAAAGAAAACCAGTGATTTGGTCCATGTGCTTACGCCCTTTCCCTTATAATACTGCCAACTACTACTAGAGTAGTACTAGAGAAATTTTCTTTGGGGTTACAATTGCACGTGCTAATCACAATCTGGTAGAGACACAAGACCTCTGTATTATAGTACTCCTTGTATTTCACAAAAACAATCTTTCTTTTCTATTCTTTTTTTCTAAATAGAAAGAGCCATTTTTTTTATTAATAATAGTATAAAAAAAACACGATATTACTAACTTTTTTATTATAATTTCATATTATATCGCTACTATTAAATTATTAACTTATTATTTTTAAAAGTAAATATAGAATAAAAATATATCTTTAACTATTAAACGGAGAGAATATTTTCTATATATATGTGTGTGTGTGTGTGTGATATAAAATAGGATCTTTCTTGTGATTTGATATTTTGATATTGCCTACGTCTGAAATTGATGGAACATGAGGAGAGGCCCTTCAATTTTTGGTCCATGTAGGGTATAGGCTCCTTACCTCTTATTCCCCAATTTCCTTAATAAATATTCTTTCATTCTAAAATTAAAAATATAATTTAATTTTTAAAATTAAACATCAAAATATTAAATTTTAAATTGATATTTTCAAAGGTCAAACGACGGAGGTATTACTATTTTATACCGATATTTTTGAATAAATTTATCGAACTAGTCCTTATAAGCCAAAAACTTTTACCATGCTTTTGGATTGTTTTAAGTTTACAAAAATTATTCACTTTATCGTTGTTAATAGGGAAAAAGAAAAATATATAATCAGGAACTAGCGTGTTATTTTTGATAAATAAATCTCTTGATTAGTGCCCCTAAAGTACAATTATATATTAGCTACCTCATGAAAACAATAATTAGGCACCTGCCGCTAATTAATATGCCACTCCTCCATTACCAAAAATAAGAGGAAAAGTATAATGTGGTTTCCTCAAAACCAGATGCAACATTGCTTGAAAGCTAGTACATCGTTAATAGTACAATATTTTAATACACTCTCAGACATTTCTGGCATGAATTCTCCGATTAATAGTAGTGCACATTAACAAAAGAAAAAGAGTTTGAAATTGAACGAAAGGGAAAAAAATGGATAGTGATATATGCACACCGTAAATTATTAATTACACACCTAAATATAAGTAAATGACTAATTTATCCTTAACAGATGAGATCTCTGTTCATTTAGTTAACATCTTTCACTTTTGCCCTTTTATATATCATATTACACATAATAACTATAAAATAAAATACAACTTAAACAAATATAACAATTGTGTTTCATGGAATCAAACACAACATAATGCTTATCAAAAATAAAAAGACCATTAAAATCTCATAATTGCTACCCTAGAAATATAAAATGTTCTTGTCTTAGAAGAAAATTAGACAAAAAACTTGTTATCCTATTTTTTAAATAATACTGCTAAAAATCTCATTATCTGATACTAAATAATTCAGGAACTGATGAATGAGTGTAATATGAATAATTGTTTGTTTTATATTATTATCAAAAAATACGATATGATTTTTTTTTTAAAAGGGTTAATTTTCTTCTCTAAAACATGAACATTTTATGTTTCACAAGCATAAAATTATGAGGTTAAGTTTTTCTTTATTTTTTTATAAATATTATGTAGTGTCTAACTATCTTATGTATTTGTCTAAGTTATTTTTTATTTTATAATTTTTATGTATAATAGAATAAAGGTCAAAGCTTAAAAATAAAAAATAAATGAATTAGGTTTTATTTATTAAAGATAAATTAATCATTTACTTATATTTAAATGTACAATTAATAATTTAAAATGTACATATATATAATTATCCCAAAAAAAAATTCACATTGACTTTTCCGAAGGTCAAACATATAAGTTTCTCTTTTGTAACATACGAGTAACATAAATCGAGGCTTGATTGAGCATGTTGAATCAATCAGAATGCATTAGAATTCTGTAATCATCCTACTAGGACTATCTATCTATCTATCTATCTATCTATCTATCTATCTATCTATATGTACTCTGTAATGGCGCAAATCAAGGTAGATTTGTTGTATCAGGCCCAGGGTGGACCCATTACTACTCACTGAGCCAATTACGGTAGCATGTGGTGCGCCCGCCTACGCCTTATATTTTATCAGACCATGGACCAGCCTGTAACCATTATATCATGACAAACCAATCAATAATTTGTATATGATAAATAAATATTCCATTAACTCAATAATTCAATTAGTGTGTTTCAATAAATCTTGCTTGTTAGCAGCTTGATATTTGTAATTGTGTGACATAAGTAAAGTTGAAAGATGGTGTAAATTTTTATTTATTTTTTTATCATAATTGAAAATCAGTCATGTGAACAAAATAAATATTTAGTTGATTGTTAATCAATTAGTTCTTTTTGCTAGTTTAGATAAAATTTAACATTCATGTCTTTGGCAAGGATGGATCCCAAGACCTCTTGGTGCTCAAAAAATGGACTTAACCACTGTATTAAGGGAGGCTTTGTATTAATCAGTTAGTTAATATTAAAAAAAATATTACGGAGAAATATAGTAAAAAAGACACGATAAATATCGATAATAGTATTTATGTTGTGTTATTTGTGTAGTAACTCAATGCGGCTCACTCATGTTAATGTTGTTAAGGGTATTTTTGAATTAGTAATTTAACATATATTTTTTTATTGAGAATTAAGATTGCTAGACATAATGGATTCAAAGGGATGTCGTTAATGTGTTGAGATTGTCATAATAAAGCTAAATCATAACGAAATTCCCTTTCACAATCTTTAGTTTTCAATATTCAAACTTCTTGATTGTGATATACACTCATTTCTAAATAAATTATTAATATAACTGATTAGATTGATATAGACCCACAAATACGCACATATTAGATTTAAAAATTTGATAAAATGATTCTCCCTTTGCAGCTAACCAACATATTTGAATTTGGATTATGTATGTAAGCAATTTCTTTACGTCCTTATGATATTTTAAATAACAATGACAAGTAAATGAAAATGAGTAATCGTAGCTTGTAATACTGGTTAATGGTCGTTTTTCTTGTCCCAATAAAATATGATCACTAGAATAAAGTGGACACTATGAAGTAACCTAACATTAGAATCCCGCCAAAAAGATTAAAAAATCATGACATAAGGAGAGCAATATATATATATATATATATATATATATATGGATCTTGAATACGCATGCACATCTTTGAGCAAAAAGCACCCACTTTCAACTTTAGTTAGTAAAGAATGAACTAGATACATAGGAATTATGCAGGCTGATATGCAAATTACAGAGACAAGCTACCTCTTTAGTGGTCCATCATCTTTCTGATAATCCTTCACCTTGTCTTATAAAATTATAATACAATCACTCTAATACTTTTATTTTTTTCAAAGTGGAATTCTGGTTGATCAATAACAAATTCTCACTTTGTTTTCTTTTTTTTTTCTTTTTTTTTTAAATCCTTGTATATATTTTATAAAGAATCGAAATGGTACGAGAAAATCAGAGTGTAACCCTAGTTAAATTCAAATGTTTGAAACACTGCAATGTGACAAACATTGTTCATTTTGTTTGCATGTGACATATATATCAACAGAAATTTTTGTATGCCTGAGTTAATAATACACATAAAAATTTTAAAATTACATAGTATTATATGTATTTAATTAACTGTATGTCGGGTCGACATATATAACATTGCTCAGCTGACTAAATGACATAAATCCAGCAGGTAGCTCAAACAAAGCTTATTCTAGCAACTAGGAGCCCATACAATGGTAATTTGGGTAACCAAACACCTCTTTTAGGTCAGATCTCAATATAGAGAAACACTGATTAGGAAAGATGAAAAAGATATCACTTGAGGGAAGATGTACGAAGGAGAAGCCTAGGGCATGCCTTGAGCCCCACAATAATAAAGCACAATACCCGAAACTCCTTTTACACATTTAATATTTATATAGCTTTTGGTGCCACCGTTTAGAATGCGGGAGAAAATTAAATTATAGATATATCTATACACACACCTAAATTATACTATATCTCAATACACATTCAAATATTAAATACTACTCTCTCCGTCCCAAATTAATTGTTTTTCTATGACTTTTTTAAATTAAATTAACTATTTTTAAAATTAATAATTGAGCATATATAAATTTATTTCTAAAATTATAAAAATTGAAATTAGTAATAAATTGTATATACTTTCTTTTGTTTATAATATCTTCACTTATATGTTAGCAAAAATAATAAAAAGATTAGTTTTAAAAATAGTCAATTTGACTTTAAAAAGTCCTAGAAATGCAATTAATTTGGGACGGAGAGAATAATTGTAAAATACTCCATTTCTCTATTTTTTTTACAATATTTTTTTCTCTTCATTTATTATTATTTTACACTTAAATATATTTTTAAATATACAATTTGAGTGTTTACAGAAATATATCCTTAAATTATACTCTCTCAATTCTGTTTCATATTTACCTTAAATTTTTTGAATATCTAATTTTGTAATTATGATATGATAATAGATATTCACACACACACACACACACACATATATATATAGAGAGAGAGAGAGAAGATGAGAAAATCAAAAAAGCCGACAACCGAATCCTGGGGATACAAGGTCCACAGTAACTGCAATGGATTTCCGGCCCCAATCTCTTTGTTGTTTACGCTGCATTCTGGGCATCCTTTGTCTTGCATGCAAATTTGGCAATTTTTTTTAAACGACTATCATACTATATACTCCCTCTGTTCCTAAAAGATTGTCATTTTAGGAAGTAATTTTTGTTTCAAAAAGATTGACGTTTTGAGATTATCAATGCAGATGGAGTAATTTTTTCCAACTTTACCCTTATTTAAAGTTCTCTTACTTAATGATTTTTCTCAAAAAAACAAAACTCTTCTTGGTTATTGAAATGTCTTTACAAATCTCTTCCCTTCCCAATACTTCTTCTTCATAATCTCATGGTTGGTAGTATACTCCTTTTTGGAATCTACAAAGTTAATAATTAGTTGAGATAATTAAAACAAGGGTAATATAGTATTTTTCATAAGGAGTAATTGCATTCCTTAATCTGCGTGAATTAACCTTAAACGACAATCTTTTAGGAACAGAGGGAGTATTAAACGAAAAATGCTGATGTAGTTAGACACTTAGACATGCAACCTCGACCCTCCTTATTTATTTGTTTTTCTATTTCACCCTTGTGGAGACTAATTACTTTTATATTTATATTTATCGGTGGAGGTGGATATCACTTAAATATAAAAAAAAGATACAATTAGTTTTTAAACTTTGATGCATTTCAATTTTTCGGTAGCTTAAAAAGACAAACTGATAATGTCACAACAATATTTATGTAAATATATGTCAGACACATATTATATATATATATATAGCAGCACTTCTATATTTATTTTGATAAATACTTTTTAATCTTAAAATTATACAATTGACTTTAAAAATTAAAATGAGGATTTTTGCGAAGTGTGAGTAGTAATTTTGTGCTCTAAAATAATAGTTTTAAA
Organism: Aralia elata; assembly: GCA_034770075.1. Classification (NCBI taxonomy): domain Eukaryota; kingdom Viridiplantae; phylum Streptophyta; class Magnoliopsida; order Apiales; family Araliaceae; genus Aralia; species Aralia elata. The sequence continues at coordinate 78,366,839 of CM068379.1, read as the reverse complement.
CATATATACCGAAATATTAAAATAAAATATTCAAATATAATAGCTTGACAAGTTATATTAGTGTTTCAGGATATATTAAAAATATTTACGTTTATTTTTTAATTGAGTATTATGTTAATAAATATATTTATAATTCTTTTAGAAGAACATATAATAATTGAAACATTCTTATAATTTTATTCAAACGCACGTCTTTATATATTTTTCAATTATAATTCAACATAAATCTATGTCGTATAACTCTAATTTTTTTTTATAAAAGAAGTATAAATAATTCTCCTATTATCCCAAAGAATAGAATAAAGTAATTTTAACCGCCGACAGAGTCGTAGTCAAGCACAAACCAAGACGAGGATACGATAAAACTAACGTATAGAACAGATCCTGGCCGTTGCCCTCCGCAATATGCGCCGTTGCTGGGTCCCTTACCACCATCACAAATTCCAATCAACGGTGATTTTCTGCTGGGAACAACAACACACGTGTGCTGTTGTAGAAGAGTGTCTTAAATTTGGTCATGTGAATGCACGTGCATATCTGACAATTCAAGCTGGACCCACCACGTGATAGCCCCGACTGTCAGAAGAAATAACACGGAGCACGTCCCTCCGTCACGGTTTCTCCAATAAATGTGCGACACGTGGTTGCTCACATGCTAGTAACTACCTTGGCATTGGCTGGATGTGCTAAAAGTATGATTTAAATTAATTATTGCAATGTTAGGGGAAATAGGACAATATAGAGGCATAAAAAGAGTTTGGAGAAGACATGACTAGCGATAATGTACGTTGTCTTCATGTTAATAGTAGCAAAAATATAGTATTTAGCACTCCATTAATCATGAGATAAACTTTGACTCCTATTTTGTTATTTTGAGAACTTACACTCTAGTACACTTACACTATTTACGATAGGAATAATATTCAACTTTTTAATCTCAAATATATTTTAAATAATATAGCATTAAATAAAATTAAACATACTTTATAGACTTACCCAATTAATATATTAATGTCATTTAAAATATTTTTTTGAGACAAAATTAAAAACGATCCATTACAATATAGTACATTTAAGGTTTTGGGGAGAAACCAAGAGACGATTTAAAGGCAAATTTAAAGAATAAATTACCTTTTAATGTTTTATAACGCACAAGCTCGAAACTTTAACATTATTTAGTAAAAAGAGAAATCTTTACTAATAGACTATGACATTTGATATAACTTTACACTTTCTATTATCGAAGGTATATTTTGTATAAAACACATAACAATCATTTGAAAAAATATAATAATTGTTGTTTCATTTTTAGATGAAAACAATGCCTAAATTAAGAGTCAAAGAAAATATCTAACTTTTTTTTTTGTTAAATTTTACATTTGGCACACTTATAGATAACTATTCTCATTTTTGAAATAACAGTTTTACTACTTTTAAAAATGTAAAAATAAAAAATATTAAGTCCCATGAACGTAACGCCTGTGGTTTAATGTGTATAATAAGAAGTCAGAATTTGAATCAGACAACATAATAAGAAAATTTGAAGGGCCAAAAGGAGAGCTATTAAAAACTTGAAGATTTTTCTAAATTTAACTAAATTACATGACAAAAGATTTTAAAGAAATTCAAAACTTGAAGAGCATTTGTGAGAAGTAACATTTGTGATAGTGCATCAACTGCACCAAACAAGTGGGCTGAGGCAGTTTTATTACAAAAATTAATGATTCTTGTAGATGCTCTTCTCTATAGCAGTATAGCACTTCTAGACATCAATTATTTTGGTTTCGCCAAGGAGAAGTATCAAATAAGAGAAAGATGGATGCTAATCTTTTTCCGGTTGACATCATAATCAATGAAAATGATACTACATTTGTTTACAATGTAAAGAAGGCTTCTTGCCGCGCGAGGGAGAACAAGCTTTGACTATTTGGTAGCTGGTTAAACTACAAATTCAAGAAAGGGCCGGCCACATTCATAACCAATGCTTCTAAAGATTTTAATGATTAAAATACAAACAAAGCCCAAAAATCAAATGAGATTAAACAATTAAATCTCAAATTTTTACCAATCTAAACCAATTAAATGCAAACCAAGCCCAAAACTTAGTAGTACTAAATTCAAAATTGATAGAACATTAATAACAAATTCACATCAAAATTTGAATTTAAGATTCAAAAAATTAACTGGGACTAAAATCACACCCTTACCGAAGGAAGGGGGGGGGGGAGTATATTTGTTGGCACTTGGCACTAAGTGATGCCAATAGTGAACAATATGCAAATTATGTTGAAGCAGCAGTCCTCTCCATTTTGGAGAATGCATATATTTATGATATATCAGCTATTTCAGATACTTGCCATTTTCTGCTTTCATATTCCAACTTTAGGGCAGTATCTTTTTGAGGTAATTGCACCTAAAGGAACTATAGATTTGTAATGTTTTACAACTTTAACAATAATCTAAGTGGATCCCCAGTGCATATGTGAAAATGACAAACAAAATCCAAGAGATCAATGCCAGTTCTCTTAGTTTCTATTTAACCAAAAAGGAAACAAGCCAAAGAGAGTATTATCTATTGAACTGGAGCAGAAGATTTGATCAAAACTTCTTACCTTGCGTCCAATCATTTAGTCTTGGTCTTTGTGGACCAAACTAATCTTTCCAGCCTTCCTTGTTAACACGTCTTGAGGAAACGCGTTGGGAAGAGAGGCTAGGAGTGACAGGCATTGAAGGGGTCTTCGGTGCCTCCTCATCATCCCAACTGTCGCCCCAACTGTCATCCCATCCAGCATTTAACTCCAGATCTGTTTTTCCCCCATCGGAAATTGGGAGCTCCATGTCCAGCTTTTGATAATTAGAGCCATTGCTTGGAACATTCCTCCGGCGAAAGCTTAAGCACGTCCAAATTGATGCCAGCAGCAGTAGTGCAGCCAAAATTATGAATGCCACAACTGGAGTTCGATTAAAGAACTTAATGTAGGTGGACTGCGAGGTGTAGTCAGCTTCTTTTCTTAAACTGTGAGCAACCAAATCCTTAAAACTGAGACTACAATTACCATTTCCTGCTGTTAAAACGATCAGGTTGTCAGTTCCCCCATTTTTGACAGTAACCTTAACCTGCATAGTACCAAACTCTAGTTATAATGCAAGACATCATTCTTTTATAGGAGAGAAATACCAACGGATACTAGGCATTCATCTCAATAGAGTACTAAATGAAACAAGCCTATTAGGTGGGAGAAAAGTTCAAGTTCACATGTTTTAGCATGACTATGAAAAAATTGGGTCATAATTTTGACAGAAGCCACATTGTTATGCCTATTAAGCATTATATCGTTACTGAAAAAGTCACTTTTAGAATAATCAGATTACACAAAGTCTGAGGTGCAAAAGGCAAAATGGCATGAAAAACCCCAAGGGATAGATGAGATAGCATGAACCAACTTTGAACTACAGAGGTCCAGGATTAATTGCTCCAAGACACCCAACTTCGACCTACTCAACAGTAAAAATGACGCTAAAAATTAAGATAAGCTAGTTGCTTCCAAGTCCAAGTAGAACTGCTGTAAACCAACAATTTTTTTAATTTTTATTTTGAAAAACAAAAAATAGACTATTCAGCTTTTGCTACACGACTGGTTGAGAAATGACAGTACATTTCGCTTGCTATTGCTGAGCCAATGTTGATAGTATCATAACATCTTAATAAAGCCGGAGGAAAATGAGGTAGTTTTTTTCGTGTAAAAACAAAAAGTGAAGCCTTTTTACTTTCCCTTTTTATCCTTTAAACTTATTAAGATCTACCAAAATCTCCATCCCTATTGGTTCTCTCACACAAGGCAGTTTTTATTTTAAAACTGATTATGTATGGCAGCTTATCTTGGGTCTCTTAATCAGATCATTTTTCAGTTTCTCATTCCTATTTCTTCTTCTCCACTCTCTTAACCCTTTATTTTAAATCACACATGTAGTGTGTGTGCAGGACAACTAGTTACTGATAAAGCAGGGTGTTACGGGGTAAAAAGACTACTGTTTTGTAGTTGTTGATTTTAGATCTAGATAATACAAGTATATTATGCAAATCATAATTCACCAGCAAAGTGCTGGTTCTGAACAACCTCTGAAAGCAATTAACTACACATAAGACTTGTTCTAGTTCTTTTCATGGATTAAATTCGATATATTAGTTATTTAAAAGACATTGTGTCATTGGCTAAACCAATCAAATCTACCTCAAAAACAGTAGATTTGGCACCCAAAAAAAAATGTATGCATCTTATTGTTCATTGAAATTTAAATTGAAAAGGTGAAAATTTGATCAGGTGCTTTTCAGTAAAGGGTTCTTGGGAAAGCTACATACACAAATGATGTTCATCTTATAAACCAAACAACAAATTCTCTTCTCGTAAGTAAGGAGACTTCCTTGTTAGTTGTTATAGCTTTGTATTTTTTGTTATTTCCCTCATGGAAACACAATTAAGTACAAACCCAGATTGTAGTAGCCATTCAAGTCCCCAAGAATTATTTAGCATTATGGGCAATATATTCCTTCTTCCCTTATATTTCAGATTAAACATGCAGTTTGCATGGTCTTCATTAATAAGAACCCTTTGAAAAGTTAGCCGATCTACCTTCTACTTATAGTTTTTCAAAACTAACCCTTAACTAAATAAATAAGTCAAGGAATGCAGGTAAAAACTAATCCACTTGATCGGAGTATATTGGTAACTGCTTAACTACTATATATTGGTGCTTCGTGAATACCTGTTTGTTTCTGTTCTCTTGGAGTTGAATTTGTGTTTTCTCTAGCCAAACAAAAGCAGGAGCAGAAATCTTCACGCTGAGAGTGCCTTTTCCTTTGTTCTGAATCAAAAGTGAAAGGTCTGGAGATTCTGGAAGATTGAAAGGTGACATCAAATTCTCAACATAAAAGCAAGCAAGTGACTGCGAATAGAATACTAAAAAGGTTGTTCTGCATATTCCACAACAACATGTCTAGGGATGAATTGAAAAGAACACATATTAATCATACTGATATTTCCCCATGACGACAAACAGTAAGATAAACCAGACAAGTTTACATGTATTAGAGAATATAACTATAATTAGTTAATTCTAGATAATTGTAATTTTGTCTTATTGTTACATTAGGATTAGGATAGAGTAGACTTTGAATTATGAGATAATTATTCAAGTATTTGTATTACTTGAGAACTCTCCAAACTCATGTATATATATTAGGATGATGTACTATTATTTTATGAACAATAATATAATAATCATTTACCGATTTTATATGGTATCAGAGTTACAATGCCTAACGGCTTATGATCCATTTTATTTTTTTTTCATCTTCCGCTACATATCTTCTGTTATCACAGCTTGAACTTTTTTTTTCTTTATTCCTCTCTACTTCTTCGAAATATCTTGGCCCTACTTTACTATCACTCTTCTTTCTTTAAAAAAAATCATCCTGGCCAAAGCCTGATCGAGATATACTCTATTTTCTTTTGATTTTCAAATTATTTTTCTTCTATCAATGGCGTCCTTGGATTCTAATTTTTATTCTTCTTGCTATGATTTGGAAAGGTGGCTTAACCCAGAATCATTCCAGGAATCCTGTCCCAACGATTTTGAAATTTATGATGATTATGAAAAATATAATTGGTATGTGAACAACCTTCTTGACCAACTTCATTCTCTCCAGAAAATTTCTAGTTAATCTGTGACCAACTATATTTTCGAGGCAAAATCTCTTGCATACGCACTTAACCGAGTCGGATAACCCATTCCCAAAGCCGAGCTCATTGTCTTGTTGAAGGTCTTGATGATTCTTTCAGTGGTTTTGTTCAATACTATTATCTAATGAATCCTTCATTATCATTAGATTTGTTTTCTAACTTTCTTCGTAGCCATGAACAATTGCAAGGGAAGCGCTCCGTTGCACTGCCTAACCATCATTCCGGTCCATTATCCACACTTCCACAAGTGCACGAAAGCATTGTTGGTGATAGTCCTACTGAGTCTCTAAGTTCTAGTACTATTATTCCAAATTCGGAAGTAAATTCTTCAGCACAAATTATACCTCCATCAAACTCTCTTTTCTCTCTTGCATTTAATAAGTGTCTTCCTTTAATCGTTGAATTTTATTTTTTTTTGCAATTCCCGCAAATTGTCAAATTCCAAAATCCCAATTATTATCCTCATTTTTCTCCGCAACTAATGGCTATTCTCATTCTCACTTGAACATCTTCAAGGATTCATTTTTAGTTTGTTCATCGTCTTCACCTCATTTAACAAATGAGTGAATGTTTTCTCTTGATACATCCCACATTTCATATCTTGATGGATTAATGGAATTTTCTAAGTGTGTTCATCGAGGTCTAATACAAGAAGTACAAGAAAGTCCCTATTTGTTGCAAGTGTGCAAACAACCAAGCACATTCCAGTTCTATTGGTTATATGCAGTACTTATCATGCATGCTTTGTTTCTATTTTATCTCTCATGGAAATTATTCGTGTTCTCCATTCTTCCAGGCGTTATTATTTCACTGGTTTTACAGTCGCATGGCTATTTTCGCAAGTTCAAGCTCAAGCTCCGATTACTTCCGTTTCGCTTGAGGGGGCGTATTAAAGAATATAACTATAATTAGTTAATTCTAGATAATTGTAATTTTATCTTATTGTTACGTTAGCATTAGGATAAAGTAGACTTTGAATTATGAGATAATTATTCAAGTATTTGTATTACTTGAGAACTCTCCAAACTCATGTATATATATTAGGATGATATACTATTATTTTATGAACAATAATATAATAATCATTTATCGATTTTATAACATGTTCATAAGCCGCTAGCCAAATGTCATATCATAGTGGCCATAAATGATAAATACTCATGATAACTTGGTGGGCCAATAATTACTCTCTCCGTTCCAAAAAAATCGGATTAATATGGACTTTTTGAAATCAATTTGAGATTTTTAATAAGATTTGTAGTTGTTTTTACAATTATAAGAATGAAAATCTTAGTTAGTAGTTGTTACTAGCCTGCTATGTTAGTTATAAGATTTATTGTTTTCAAAAGTTAGATAGATCGCATTAATTTTGAATTTGAAAATATCTCAAATAGGCTTTGAAAAGTCAAACTTGATTTTATATTTCAAAAAAGGATGGAGTATTAATCATTTAATAGTTAAATTTCCATATCTGAAGTATTTTTGGGTCCACCCTTTAGAAACACTTCACAAGTTCACATATACTCTTTTAGAGGGTAACTAGCTTGATTATCCTTAATCCTTATAGCATCTTAAAAAGAAACATAACTAGGAGTACAAGTCGAATGCGTATCTTCAAATAAATTCCCTCCTCCCCCAAGTCTGCCTCCTTCAACCCCCCCTCATCTGATAACTTTCCAAATTTGTATTCTTGGGGATCCTGTACTTAATTTTCATACAGTTACTATTGAGTGATAATCACACAAGCAGAATCACATAAGCTGAATAATAGTCCCAGAAAAATGGAATGACGGAGAAAAGATTTTCTTTTCTTTTATATTTAAGGAACCTTTGGCCATCCGTTCAGGTGTTCAATAGTTAAACCACCAAGAACACACAATTACCCACAAATACATGCACACTGGTAAGCCCACAGTAAGCTATATTTGGATGGCCACAAAGAGATCATTGCCTTAAACACACTTATGGCTCACTACAACTTACGCTAACCCCTTGGGTGAAGCAAATTCATGAAATGAACTTCAAATGCACACAACACATATGATGGAAAGAAACAGGGAAACAATCATTAGCAATATATTAACACAAAAACGAATAACAAAATAATCAGAGGAAGTGAAATGCATACCATTTCCTGGAACTCTTAAACATGCAACCAATGCATTCTTCTCAGCAGTGCACATATCAGATAAACCACATTCCTCACCTCCAAAGTTCTCCTTCCTCGCAGGTAGCGATATCCCTCCATTAGTTTTTCCTTTAGATTCTGACCCTTCAGTTGCCTTCTCTTTCTTTTCACCCTTCTTACCAGAATCATTGTTTTCTAAATTACTTGTTTTTGCTTTTTGAGCTTCTTTCGACTCTGATTGGTTACTTGAATTGCTCTTCTCCAAACTAGATTTCTGAATACCCTCTGTTGATCCACCTACTTGACCTTCACCTTTGATTATTGAATCAACTTTCTTAGCATCTAAATCCGAGTCAGATCCACCCGCTTTCCCATTAAAACTGTTATTTTTGTTCACTATCTCGGTTATTTTTGGACCTACACCATTATCTGAAGCTCCTTTCACCTAAAGTCATATTCTAGAACAAATCAGATGCACATTTTTCAGGTCTAACTTATGACATTTGATTAAACTTAAAGGTATTTTCCAGTTGTTACCTTTAATTCAGTATCACCAGTGCCAACAACAATTAAGATAAACAAAGTCACCAGTACAGTATAATTAATCATCGTCTCAACATGAAAATGCACAGAAACTTGCTTTCACACTACATGAGGAAAAATATACTACATATTAATGGAATTTGGAATCATAAGCTGATTAAAAAGAGTATAATTTGCAATTTTGCATATAGAACAATGTAAAAGCATAAACAATTAAAATAACATGGGATTGCTGACCTTGAGGAAGAAACTAGAACAGCGAACGATGATTTAGGGTTTTGAACACTAAAGTGTGAATCTATAACTATATAGTATATCTATCTATTTATAATTATTGGTTTGTTTACAAATTTATCAGTACATCGAAAAAATAGGAGCATAAATTTACTATCTGTGTATAGATAATAGATTAAGAGAGGGAGGGGGTGAACAGTGGACTCGTATCTGATCAAATTGAAGAAAATCTAAGTACAGAACTGGGTTCAGTTGACGCTTTAAAAAGACTGAAGAGCCCCCGATGAAGATAGCTTATTTATTTGTATGTATATTAATAATGAAATAATTTAAGAATCTAACCTGAAAATAAAAAATGTACACAATCAAAAGAGTTAGTTATACAAAGATGTAATAAAACGAGTACAAGTATGATATAAGTTGTATAACTTAATTAGCTATATGACTTTTTAATCTAGACTTTTTGATAAATTATAATCATACAAAAAAAATTATTTAATAAATATTGTGGAGTATCATTATTAAAATTACATAAAATAATACATTCTCGACGATTTATATTTACTTGTTTTCCATTAATAAAAAGTATTGATACACACAATCAAACAACATAAAAATTTACGTAGTAACAATCTTTGTGTATATATGTATAGGGTTGAATTTATTTAAAAATTTTGAAAAAGACAATTTTAGTCCGACAAAATATTTAAGTTAGATGTTTCCCTTTTTCACGTACTCTTATTTGCGTTTGATGAACGAGACACTGAAAAGAAAAGAAGAAGAAGCAAAATATGATAGAAGATGAAATGTGAAAATTATCATTTAAAAAGGTAACATGTTTTGTTAAATATAAAGTTTCTTGAAAATATTCACATAAAAATTATATTTACAGATATACTAATTAAGTTTTTAATACGGATATACTAACTATGCTTTTAATATACGTAAAACAAAGTTAAAGAATCGAATGAGATTTTTTTTATAAGGGATTAGAGTGGTATTATTTGATTTTGATCATAACACAATCATTTCCAAATGTTGGGGTTAACATGTAGTAGGACTATTTGGTATTCTCTTCTAAATAAAGTCCTGTAAGAGCCCAATTAGCTGTGTGCCTAAATTTGTATTCCTGCACAGAGAAAAATACAAGGGTGCCAACAATTTTGTGGTTTGGCCCAATAACAATAACAATTTCATTTTCTTCTTCTTTTTTTGTTACTTTTTGAACGAAAATTTAACATTCTTGCCTTAGACAAGAATAGATCCCAAAACCCCATGCACCTAAATCTTATAAATAGTTATTTTACCATTGACTATTGAGCAATGAGGACTTGGTAATTTCATTTTGTCTTATCACTCTAACTCTTCATATATTTTTCCTTTATCAAACGAATGAATCTGTCTAAAGTTCCTTTATGGCCAAGTTAAGTAAATAGGCCCAGAAATCACCATAAATTTGCTACAAATGTCCATTGTGAGTTTCCGTGTAGCCCATAAACAATTGTATGTGATATTTTATGGATTGTTTATAGTTTGTTTGTTCAAATAGGAATATCAGTACAAGTACTATTTTATAAAACAATATTATGAATCTTTCAATTACAATATCAAACAAGAGTCCAACTTATAAATTTAAATTTTTCGTTAAAAAACAGCTCTTAATAGTTTTGATTTATATCTTCTCGTTATCGATTAAGAGACGATAAGAGGCAAACAAAATTTTACTAAATAACTTTACTCTCTTACCGAATCAAATGTGGAACTGTTAAGAAGTATTAAGAGATAAACAAGCACCACCTTATGATTGTAGTTTGTTTAAGTTGGAGAAATGGGATCAATAGTTCAATATACTTAAAACCTTAGCCAATATGCTCTTAATATCTAATATTGTTATGAAGCTATAATATCTAGTCCAAATATTTAAAGATTGGGTTGTTCTAACATCTAATCAAGTTGATTAATCGGTAAAAGTTGTTGGACTTAGCTATTTATCTAGTCATATTTATAAATTAATATGTTGGTTTGATCCCACCAAGAGAAACCTTGCTTATGATAATAATTGAGATAAACCACAATGTATATAAACAATACTAATTTTATATTTCCTTGACTTCCAAATAAATTAACTAGTAAACGAGGGATCAACTCAGATAGAGTAGAGCCTTTGCACGCGAATCAGTGGTATGAGATAGAGTCCAATATAATTTGAAGGAGAATCGAGGAGATATATATAGAGGCCAGTCTTGCTCTTGCCTTGTCAACTTGCTTTTACAATGCACACAGATCTTATGCGTTGCTCTTACTTCTTTTGTGAAATTGTCAGTTTTTTTTCCAAAAAAGAAATTTTCATGTCTTTTGATGCTATTATAAATTTACATATTGTTCTTGAATTTATAACCATAATCATAATTCTATTATATTATTATGTCATCAGTAATAAATTAAACACTTAATAATTTACGTGTAAACATATTCTCTTCAGTTCTATAAATTTTACAAACAAAACTCTTTTTATGAAACGGAAGAAGTGAGAGATTTATTTATACTCCATTATTCTATAGTAGATTTTTGACATTTTCATTTATGTTGATTTGTTAAGAATTTATATAATTAGATTTATGTCTATTAGGATGGGTTTCTTTGTATATAAATTTTTTATTTAAATCTTTTTCCCTCTAGGCCGGTTTGGGGCCATGACTGCCAGCGTAGTCATGGCCCCAAACCAAACCAACCCATGCATACCCTACCCTATAGATTATGATGAATAATATAATTATTGATTTCTTTTGTAATATGTGATTTAGTAGCACACATTAACAATTGATTAGTGTAAACTGTAAACTAAAAAATGAAGGGGATCTTGGTACTGTAATGAAAAGATACACACCAAAAATCATGGATCTAAAAAATCAAGATTACCGATAATAGAAATTTGTCCTATTTATCATTTTTCGTTTAATTTATAAAATATTATACGATTACTTCATGAAATGAATAATGTATCAAATACGATTTACAAAAACAATCGAGCTCAAATAACTTGTAACAAACACTTCCAAAGATAACTCAGAAATAAAAAGTGTTATTATTTGACTAGGTATTTGCTGTTATATAACATCTTTAGTCAATGAAATATTTCTTTCAAACATATCCACCTAGTGGGACAGATGCACAAAAGTCTAGCTAATTACCCTAATATTAGGGTTTTAATACAAGCATAACAACTAGCAACCAAGTACCATCTATATAGAGATCTTTATGGCATGTATTAAAGGAAAAGAAAAAGCCCACCTAAAAGGATGGAGGGAGGTTATCTGTTGATAAAACTCAATCATTAAGCCAAGTGCTCAAAGCAATAATTGTGAACTTCAAAAGTCTTATAATTCTGTAATTAAGTTGACATGATGTTAGGGTCCAAGTCTACAGATAGATAAGGGAATAGTGATAGAAATTTGTCAAACCGACTTTGCGTGGCCTGGTCAGAATTCCATACCACACCTTTTTAGAGGGTTATCCCAATTCCCAATAGACGACAAATTGAAAAATCTATCAAGCTGATAAAATATGAATGATTAGTATGAAGTTAACTTTAATCAATTAATCAATATAATATCGTCATATAAATTGAAATGTGTTTTCTTTTTATATGTAAGCAATATATTAGTCAATTAATCAGCTTACTATGAAATTAACTTCATGGTAATCGGATCCTGATAAGACAAATCCACATTATTCTCTCAGTTATTTATTTTTTTTCTTTTTTTTCTTTTTTCCCCTCCTGTTAATGCAATATATATATATATATATATATATATATATATATATGATATTGAGGTATTGGAAGAGTTTGTCACACTTAGAGGGTGGTTTTGGATCTCCAAAGCATGCACTCCAGCATTATAAGACAAAATCTATATAAAAAAATTGTTAACTGGATTGAAAGTTATCTAATAAGCGAAAAATATTTACATCAAATATAGATTAAGATAATAAAAATTAATAAGAAAATAAATTATGAATTGATCTTTTATAAAGATTAGTTTTGAACTTTAGGGTTAATGAAAAGGAGCATAGATTATTGATCGACATGTCCCGCAAGGAATGCAAAATGTCAAATCATAGAAGAGAAAGAAATGGAAGTTTTAAGACAAGGTCATGATGCATGGTAGGTCCAAATGCATTCCAATACGCAAGAAAATAACATGAAAAACCTCTCTATATGCTAAGTTATGGGGACGCGTATGTATGTGTGTGTGTACTAAAGGAGCTTGAAAGCATTAGAAAGAGATTCTTGTGGAATAACAATGAAGATAATCGGAAGTTTCAAAAATTTACAGCAGTCTAGAAACATTTGAACAGATAATTACGAACAATTAATTGACACATGAAAATTGAGTTTCGTTTTACATGTACATGATGGAAAAAAACCTAAACACTTCCTTGTAGTGGAAGGAACAATATCCGAATTTGACCAAAAAAGAACACACATCTTGTGTTGTTGCAGACACCTTAATAGGTGGAATCACTGGAGCTCGAAACATCATCCAAAAAACTCATCATCCTGACATGACAAAGTAAATGAACAAAATACTCCATATAAGTTCTCAATAACAAGCAAGTTATATAGGTGGAAGAACTATTATCCAATATTTCATCAACAAAATACTCCATATAAGTTCTGTGAATAACTATAATTACCTGTGACGAAGAACTATTATCCATGTCATTAAAAGCATCTTTGTCAACAGTTGAAGATCTATCATGGTCAAAGATAACATCACAAAGTTACACATGAGGTTTATACATAATAATATTATAAGAAAGGAAAAATACAAATAAGTTTGCATTCTTACGATTTTTGAAGCATAGGACAATTCCTTTTGTCGTGTGTTTGTCCATATTTTCCACACCCATTACAACGCCGACCTTTGTATTTTTCTCTTGCCAACTCCTTTCTGCCCTTAAGTCGTTTCCCACTTCCTTTTGCTTTAACGGGATCTGGTTCATTTAAACTAGTTTCAAAAGCAATACTTCTCCTTGCAGAAGGTAGTACTTCTTTGTCACCATGAAGCAATGGTTTAATCCTCTCAATCAATGACTCTAATGCCTCACAGAAGATCTGACTAGCCTCATCACTTAAGATGACTTTATCAATCACATGTGAATATCGTTGGAATAATGCACTGCGCTTTCCTATTAAGGAGTTATCAACAGATATCTCAACACCATCATTGTCTACCACAAGATCAGATCTAGCAGATCTAGTCCATCTCTTCAAAATATATTGATCTGGCAATTCATGAAGTTGGCGTATTTTGTGCAAATATGCCAAAGTATGGCTGCATGGGATTCCCAAACTCTCAAACATATGACAACTACATGATGCAAAATCTGCATATTTGTCATAAACAATCAGCCGGTTTCTTTTTTTCTTTTTGTCATCCATATGTACAACTTTATATACGTAGTGAGTGGCATTCTCTTCTATAAGTTCAACATTGTTGCAATAACTCTCCCATAACTGATCTTGAAATTTATAAAAGTAAGTACGTGTGTATATATTAGCCATTTGTCTATCCATCATTATAGGGCACTTAGTTTTTGCCTTCTCATTGATATCAGTGTGATCTGCCATCAATTCCAAGTGTCGTTGGTGTAAAAGTCCTCTGTTAAATTGAACCATAAAGTCCACCAAGGAATTATTTTTTGATACATACCTCTTGAAAAATGCATGCCCACTTTCTGCTCGCTGACTACTAGACATTCCACATGAGAAAATGTGGTTCACATAAGCTGGCACCCATTTAGATCGAATATTAAATATTGATTGCAACCATGTATCTTCATTTAACCCGCTATTCTCAACAATACTCTTCCATCTCAAGTCAAACTCATCTCTACTCTCAGAATCCCAAACACATTCTCTAAATTGTTGATAGTGAAGAATACATTCGGGCTTGTCAGAGAATTTATTCAAAATATGCCAGCTACAATACCTGTGAAATGTGTTTGGAAGAGCTTCTGAAATGGCTTTTGTCATTGCGGGATCCTGATCAGTAATAATAATTTTTGGAGCATCACCTGGCATAGCCCTCAAAAATTCTCTAAACAACCAAATGAAGGAGTCTGCGGTCTCGTCACTTAAGAATGCCCCAGAAAAAATAATTGTCTGACCATGGTTGTTTACTCCAATAATTGGTGCAAAAATCATACAATATCGATTGGTGTTGTAGGTAGTGTCAAAGATAACCGCATCACCATAAAAACTTGTATGATTGCCTAGAGATTGCATCAGCCCAAAAACATCGAGTAATCTTGTGTTCAATATTTGTCTCAACCTTGAATATGAACCCTGGATTTTTTTCTTGTTCATTCAGGAAATGATCAAACAACATTTCTCCATCATGACCCTTGATCTTCATACGTCTATCTCTGTTAAAGTTGTACATATCTTGTTGAGTAAAACCAACATTTTCAATGCCTCCTGCTTGCGTTGCTAGAATGTCATATTGTTGGTGTGTGGATACGTTTACAGATATTAGTTGTTGTGCTATAAGTTGATTAACCCCAGAAATTCGACGATGAGACTTTAATAAGTGGCGTCTTCGCGGGGTTGTCATTGGATGAGTATGAGCCTCTTCAAATATAGTGACTACGTATCCACCATATTTTGATTTAACAACTATTAGTCGCGCCTTACAACACTCTCTGCCTACTCCACGACGCTTTTTTACAACACCACTTGTTTCAGTTGACCAACTTCCCTCTTTATTGCAAACATACTCCTTCCGTATAACCTCTCCATCTTTACTCTTCTTACTAGAGTATGATCGAACACTAAACCCAGCTTCCCTTGCATAATGATTGTAAAAGTCATACACTTCTTCTAATGTTTCAAATTGTTGACCTTGGAAGGGAGTGAGCTCACCAATTACTTGAGGATAGAAAATTGATACATAAGGATTTTTTTCCGAATCAGTTTCCATGTGATCTAATATGCCATTATTAGCTTCCATAGTTGAATGACAGGTGAGCGAATCTGTTTAACCATAGAACATGCACAAATACACTTTAATCATAAAACATGTACATATATAAAGAAGAAAACTTATTAAAACTGTTGAGTAAAGTTTTCAATGACTTCAAATCAAATCAAAGATGAATTTCTTAAGCAAGTCAAACCAGTATCACTACAATCACCAAAAAAAAAAATTCATACTTCATACTTTAAAAAATAATATGTTATTCAATCTCAGAACATGTAAAAATATAAGTCTAAGTGCGACCCAGGAACAAGATTACTTCATTAATAACCTGCAATGAAAAAAAAAACCCAGAAAAAATGAGACTACAATTCTAGAAAAAATGATTCCATAAATAATTAGCTTTATACATATCTGTCCATCTGATAAATGAAAATTTCATCTGATTGCCCAAAATTCACAAAATTGGACAAACCTCTCCCCTTCTTAAGTCTAAGTGCGACCCAGGAATTAAACTAGCTTTCAATTATCATTCTTATTAAAACTAACTCTTGATGGAACGAAAATCTTACAACTATTATAATTTAAGAAATCAGCAAAGAGAAAATTGTAATCTTGACACAAAAACACAAGCACGAAGTTAAATTGAGTATAATAATAATAATAATTGATATGATGAGGTATCCAGATAAAATAATAACAGAGCATGAGATGAGTTCTTAAAATCCATATCAAAACTCAAGATACCATACCTGTTTATCACCAAAATCTTGCGAGTTCACCAAAATCAGTTGAATATGCAATGTTTGGAGTATGGAATTGTAGGTTTTTGTCGATCGTGCTATTTCGAATTTTGATCTGAAATCAATGTCGATTGAAGCGCGATTTGCAGATTGAAGCGTCTTTGTGAGTCTTCTTCTTCAAGTTGGGTTGTTTGGTGAGAGCGTAAGTGGAGTTTGGGTGGGTCAAGAGTGTGAAAAAGGGTTAAAAGATGTAAAATAATCTCAGCCACATAAAATTATTAAAACATATCCAACGGTTGAGTGTCTCATCCCTCAAATAACATTATTTGAGGGATCCCTCAACTGAAGGGGACTGTATATATATATATATATATATATATATATATAGATATATATATATATATATATATATATATATATATATATATATATATATATATATATATATATATGCTCGCTCTCACATTTTATTACAACCTTATTTCCAATTTATTTTCTCAGCTCTAGTTTTACCTTTGATATCTGTTTAATTAATTAACCACTTCAAGATATTCAAGAAACACAAGATGCAATATGAATTTTGACCCTTAAAAAAATAGAATTAGAGGACTTTTGCTTGTCAACTTCTTGAAAAACACGATTGCAGCCCATGAAAATAAAGATAATTAAATTGTGTCAATGTGTGAATATTGGACTAATTCTTTTTTGGAAAGACGGCGTAAAACTTATAACCAATTTGCTGATTTAAATTAAATTATATGATTAAAAAATAAAAATTAATGGCTAATTAACAAGGTTGGTTGATATAAAACATTCTATTTGGTGGAGTTAATACTATGTTGGTTGTTTGGTTGTGTTGGAGCACCAAAAGTCTTCTTTTCTTCTACGGCCGGTCAATCTCTAATTTCCATTGGTTGGGCTGCTGCACGTCACCGCCGGTGACCCAATCACCACCATCTTCTACTCTGATGCCATCGTGACATCACTATACCCATTTGGTGACGTTTCAGGCCTGACAAATTATTATTTTCACGTAAATGAAACTTGAACGACGTCGTATAAACGCTAGACAAATGATGAGGTGAAGTCGGCTTTTGAAAAGGATTCACGAGCTAAAACGACACGCTGTCTGCATTTTATGGGTTGGATGAGCTCTGACTTGTCGAGCTCAGGGAGTAGGGACCACAATAGTCGGTGACGCCAATGCGACTAAGTCTAATAACGCCAAAATATACCTTTTTGAGTTCATCGTCCTCTAAAATGCCCTCAGTCTTCATGCTAAATTACACTACCCCTATTATACAGTATGGTACTAGATGGACTTTTGAACTGGCCTGGATGATATTACATTTCTGCCCTTCCGATTCTTAATTACCATGCCAAACTATTAAAATTGATGATTGTTTTTTCCTCTCGAGTGAGACCACATTTATATGAGAGAGACACGTTAAAGTCTCATATTTCGTGTGTATATATGAATTTTCTTTTTTTTTTTTCTTTTTTTTCTCTTTTACAATTTTTTCTTGTGAAGTTAGTGCACACTGTTAATTACTTTATTCATTCCACAATCAAAGATACATTTTTTATTTTAGCATTGTAAAATAGTAATAAATTATTAGAATTTAAAGTGGGATGAAGTTTCCATCATGTCAGTACTTATATTTTAAATAAATTAAGTACAATCATGCCATTACAACTGCATTTTTAGTAAATAGAGATATAGGCATCTAAGTTCTAATCCACCTTGATCAATTAGTCACCTGCGCCACTTGATGTTAGGTCAGAAATAGGCACACTTTCGTGAATATTGGTAGTCCATCAGCTTTCACTCCACAGAATAAAACATGCAAACATGACAAAGATTTCTTGATTGATTTTGTCAATTATGTAAGATGAGGGGGTAAAGGTTAAGAAAGAAAGTGAAAGAAAATCAAAGAATGGGTAGGGTATGTACACAAAGAAATATCACATAGCATGAGGAGAGTTACTATTAGAGGTTTGACTTTGTGAAATAGAAAGGAAAAGAATTAGGTTCAATTCACATGCCTTGGCTAGTGGCTAGCCTTTGAACTATGAAGAAGAAGATAATGCATGGGTCAGGTCCATCACGAGCGCTGTCTCAAAACCTTTCTAACACCACCTTTACATATTTAATACCCCTTCCCAATTGGGTCCCACACCTTTTTAGCTTGATTACCATTTGGAAGAATTGGTCTTGCACCATTCATTCAAGCCCAAATTGATTCTCAAACAACTTGATCTCTCTCTCTCTATCTTATGATGTCCATTTCTTGATCATAACCTTCCTTTTTTCCTAATAAAAAGAGACTTAGAAAGAGTAATTGTTTTGCCATATTATACCCCTTTTGTAATGTTGTGCCTTTTTTTTTAGGTATGGCACTCGAATATAGTGGTTCTATGTTATACACAAAGCACCCAAAAGTTTGAATTACAAATTGAAGTTGTACACGCCATAGATACCAAAATTTTCAAACTATAACGTGGGTTAAGAGGGACAATGTGCTAGTAATTTCCATTTTAAGGATCTTTATATTAGACATCTTCTAAAAATGTCTAGTACAATTTTGTATAAAATGAATACAATACTGATAATTGGATATCTTGACAAGAATGGACCAGCGTTGTCATTTTAGTTTAGGTTTTGAAATTTAGCTCCATTTCATGTGACTTGTCGAGTGGTCATTTCATGTGGTTTGTCTCATCGCAGAGTTGCGTTAAGGTAATTAGAATTTATTTTAACTAAGAAGCATGCCCTGAATCTTTAGTTCTCCTGCTAACTAAACTGCATTTTCTAAGGTTCTCTTAGTATTGCATTTTACCATGGCTACAGCCATTTTCATAGAGATTTGAGGGTAATATACTTATCTACTAGTTGCTAGATAACTCCTCTAAGAATTTGTTCCATACTATCATTGTTGCGTATAAAATAGTAACATTTGGTGTGTTTAAAGATCCAGGTTAGTATCAATAAATATAATTTGAAATTGTAGTGTGTATCATTGGTGTTGCAATCTAAGTATAAATAGTGTAGTATGGATGGTAGCAATACATTAAATCTAAAATTAAAGAGTTACATATAAATTGATCATTCTATATATTTTCTACCTACATCCATGTAAGACACTTGAGAATAATATAACAAGAATACGAAATGTCTAGTATAAGTATGAACATTGCATACATTGTATTTACAAAAGTGATAAACTCATAACTTACTTATGATCAATCAGATCAATTTATCAATCAACTCAAGACCATCCAAATGAATTCATGTATCAACAAAGTCATCTCGCCAAATTTTAAATGAAATTGAATTCATCCTACTTTGACGTGTGATAAGAGTTAAGTACCAATTAGGGAGAATTCAGTTATGGGCAGGGATGGGAGGAAAGGAGTGAAAGCAAGTGGAATATCTCCTTAATTACCAAATAAAGAAAAAGGGAAAAAAAAATGGAGTATCTCCTTCACGAGACGAAAACCACGGATGGGACACGTATACAAAACTCAATTCGATCTTCCATTTGACTTCAAGCAGGATGACTCTTTCTATCCCTCTCCATTTCTCTCTCACATAGTACTCCTATTAAATTGCAAAAGTAAATCTTTGTTTCTTTTTAGCTCAGATTATGGGGTCCACACGGGGGAAAAACTAAATAATGTGAACCCAAAACCTTTACTTCTGGATTCACAGACGACAAACTTTTTAGATGCCCAGTTGGAGAGTACTGAAGGTTTCCATTTCTTGATCATGCCCCCACTTGAGTGGCTTAAGTTACAAAAACAGCCTTGTTTTCTAGATCCAGTCCCCCAAAAAATTTGACAATATCCCAAATATCATCAATAATTCTTTATTAATTCAATGTCCCATACCTTTTCCACCAAAAGTCAAGAAATGTAACCAAATTTCTAAAAATATATATCAGAAATGATAAAGTTGTATGTAAATTCAGCCTTTGATTAACATGTTGAAGCACATGTTATTCTGAATTTACTCATAATTATTGAGATTGTCTGACAAACCCTCTCAAAATGCCATTCCTGTTCCACCTAAAGTCAAACAATGAAACCAAATACATAAAATATGTATAATAAAAAATGGTATGGTTGTATGTAAACTCGACCGTCTCAATTCACATGTTGAAGTATATATTATTATGAATTTTCAAAGAGAAATAAAATTTTGAATTTTTTGATTTCCCCTGCAATGAGTGACAAAAGATTGAATTAAATAAAGGATGTAAATTAAGAAAATCATGACAATCGATTATGTTTTATGTGACCCCTACAAAGCAACAATATAACCGTTACACAGTTGAAAATTTAAAAGCTAATACATTTTTTTTCTAAGGCTTCTTGAAACACATGACATAATATGTATCACGTGTATGGGAGAAAAATTGTTAGCAGGAAAATAAAACTATGGAAGTGTATGCAATACTTGTGTAAAAGGCTTTTTTGAATTCAGGGGTAATATAGTCCTTATGCGTAGAGAAGACTTTCAGTAAAATAAGAGTGAAAATAAATAAGACTTTTGATAAAAAATGGAAAGTTATGGAAGTCCATGGAAAATCTTACTCTTCAGCTATAAATACACCACAAGAGGAGACCAAACTTAAGACACTTCAAAGATTTCAGACCCATTCTTTGCATCTAACAGCTGTTCAATTCCCAAATTTCTCTCAAAGAGAGAGACTCTTCTGCCTCCTCCTTCCAATTCCCTAACCTCTTAGTGAATCCTTACCCAACAAGTCTTCATCTTTGAACCAATAATCTCCAAAATTTCCACTGGTCTGCATATTCTCCGGATCACCGGAGTTTAACCAGAATTAGCAGCAGGCATTTTTCTTCTTTTCCAGCAATTTATCTAATTCTCTCTCTCTCTCTCTCAACAATTGGAGCAACTACAATTCTTTTCTCCTCGACCAGTTTTCTTTATTTTCTCTACCAAACGTTCTTACAGATATATAAAATCCTCACTTTGAGAGGAAACGGGGCAATTTTTAAGTACCCTGTTTCCTCCTCTGTTTTCCCCTGTTTTTATTTTCTAGAAAGTCTAAATACACCGTAAATTTTCCAAGAAAAAAGGATAGAATGCACGAAAACAACATGGCTTTCTCGCAATATGAGGGTAGTGATATACGGTCTTCACTGTCAAATCTCATATTAGCAAGTGGTTCAAACACTTTGGATTCAATCTTCTCTCACTGCTCATCATCAACCCCCTACAAAAGCGCTGTTTTTGAGCCACCAGGCTCTTCAGTATATCTCCAACAAAGAGATTTACTCCAAAAGTTTTCTGAAGAAAACCCATCAAGAAATTCAATTTCACCACATTCCAACCACCCACTTCAGAACTACATATACAAAAACAGCTATACGGTTCCATCAAAGAAAAAGCTGTACAGAGGAGTGAGACAGAGGCATTGGGGGAAATGGGTAGCTGAGATTAGACTCCCACAGAACAGAATGAGAGTTTGGCTGGGAACTTATGAGACAGCTGAAGCTGCAGCCTATGCTTATGATCGTGCTGCCTATAAGCTTCGCGGCGAATATGCTCGCTTGAACTTTCCAAATCTTCGCGATCCGAGCAAGTTAGGATTTGGAGATGGTTCAAGACTGAATGCTTTGAAGAATGCTGTGGATGCCAAAATTCAAGCAATTTGCCAGAAAGTGAAGAGAGAGAAAGCTAATAAGAATAGTAGGAAAAATGGTGGGAGTTCTGATGGTGATAGTAATATTATTGAGAATAATGAGAGTGAGAAAGTACTGAACATTGATTCAATTTCTTCATCTTCATTGGTTGGTAATGATAGTTGTTTCAGTAATGAAATGGTCTCTTCAAGTGTTTCTGAAGACGGGCTATGGAAGGATGAGAACTCCGCATACTCTGTTTCGGTGATGTGTGCAGCAGTGCCAGAAGAATTGGAGTTTGATTCCCTTGCACGTATGCCATCGTTTGATCCAGAGTTGATCTGGGAAGTTCTTGCTAATTAGGAAGAAACTTTTTGGTTTCATTCTTACCGTTCAAGTTCCAACACTAGCAGTAAATGGTAGTTTCATAATGAGTTATCGAAGTACGTACTTGTTCGAGTGACTCTAGTTGAGGAAAATTAGTAGTACTATTAAGAGTTTAGTTTCTCCTCTTGCCTTTTATTAATTGAAGGCACAAAGAATCTACTTTGTGGGGATCTATGAGAAAGCATTTATCTTTGAAAAATATTGTTGGGATCTGAATGTGTGTTTATTGTTTTATGAATGTCTTTTTTGCATAATCATTGGTGTGGTAGTAGGTTTTTAGAAAATAAGACCAATTAACTTCAATTAGAGTAGTGGTGTGATCAAAGGGATATTATACTAAACTTAAAGGATTTAAAATTTACTACTAAAAAAATGTCCAAGCGTGTTCTATACATTATTTATTGTTCCAGAAAAAAGTAACAATCTTTTTTAAGGATAGCAGTAGTATTCTTGTATTCTTATCAATAAAGCTACTGCTACAAAGTGGAAGAATTACCGTTTCCTGGGAAAATAATGGGAAAGGAAAGCGAACTCAGCCACATCTCTTGACTTATCCTTTGTGCCTCTAGATGATGCAGAATTAAAGCAGCTAAAGTAGACAGAGTGTGGTCCTAAATCATGATGTCAATGTATCTATCTTTACATACGAGAAATCACTGACACGTAAATCTTTAGACTAGCTTACCTGTGTAAGAATAACAACTCATTGGTAGCGATTCCGCAATTATTTGTAAATAATGATAACGATTTATGGTTTAATTTGACCTCATGGATTCCTCTTTTATAAAATAGTTCTTTCCAAGACCATCTTTCTAACTTGAACTAGATACGGCAATCACTGAGCATATTTCTCAAGAGTCCAGACTAGTAACTTGATTTATAATACTTATTGGAGAAAACAAAATATGATCTAAAGCCCTCATTCATACATTGCAGTCACAAGCTAATATTTCTTCCAGGGAAACATCTTCTGAGGTAGTGATGTCGGAATCAAGGGTAACGCTCTCTATACTGACTAAATGATATATGCCACAACCGCATCTTAGGCCCAATTTTCAGATATTCTAACTCAGAGGCAAATAAAAGGTCAAGGCTTTCAACAACTTTGTGCATCAAATGGAGAGAGTACATTTAGCTCTCGTCTTAATCTAACTGGCATGTAAGAATCAACAAATTGGGGGGTCTTGGGGGGTCAATAAACAGTATCTTAAACAATACTCCACCTCTCTCACACACGCATAAGACTTCTCCAACCTTTCAAATGTCCCAACGAACCATAACTCTAGCTGAAACAGGCCCACCTTTTAAAAGGACAAGAAGCATTAAACTATACCACAAGCAACCAAGGCATGTCTCCTCATATGTAGCACCTTGCAGAAAAGCTTAAAAATATATACAGCTAATGGGAATCTAATCAACGGACATTCCTAAATGCTATCAACTACCCACCACTCTGAAGCTATTACATTGAAATATTTAAGCAGAAGATACACATAGGACATCTTTTCAGAATTCAGATCAACAGAGCATGAATTATACTAACGCAAATATCCACGCTAATCTAACAATATCTATTCAACAATGTCCTTTATCTCAAAGTAGTTGGGGTAGGCTAATGAAACAATATATGTTGCATAATTTTGTCATATGAAACAGCTTAGCATTAACAAACATTATAATCAGGAGGTACCAGCAAATAAAAACATCCTATAATAGATACATGATTGTCAAACATTATGACCAAAGTATAATACTTCGCATATAATGGTTTGAACTTTTCTCCCTTAAGCATAGTAACCAGGCAGATCCCGCAAATCATAACTTTCACATCATAGAAGTAACCAAATACATACTTTGATCAACATAATCCTAAGAAAAGAAATGAGACCTTGGAAGAGATACCTGGAGGTCCTGGACAGTACTACCAGCTCAGTGAGTTCTTTGAATGCTCAATTTTTGCAATATAGGAGCTTTCTATCTCCTCCTGCAACAGTCATGAATTAATGAAGTTTAATGCACTTGTTTCTAATCTTCTTCTTCATTTGCTGAGTCGAAATGTACATTGGAAATTTATCTTTTTGCAACAGAGGATGTGAGGTCAAGGTGTATAACTTAACCCATTGACATAATTGACATCATGGAAAATGAGCAAACCCATTTCCCAATTGGAGGTTGACATAATATGTACCAATAGCAGGAGGGTGGACGAACCATTTGCAAGGTAGCAAGGCCCAGAAAATAGAAATACTTGTGCATGGCTGTGGTCTGGCATATAGACTTGGTGCGAATATATTACAAGATGGCCTTAGTGGAAAGCTAAACTTATATGCAAGGAATTGGCCTGGGACATAGGCCTGGTGTAGATCATATTTCTAAAGGATTTTGCAGAAAACCCGATTTCACAAAGAAAGGAAAATAGATTTTAGTTGGGGACTATTAACCACTAGTCGCGAGCTCTAGAATTTAAGTCTATAAATCAAATGTTGAAAGTTACGGCTTACCGAGATAGCAACATTGTGAGCACAACCATGTAGACTATAAACACAAAAGACTAACAAGAAAACAGAAGGATTTTGAATTTCAATTATTGTGAATTACCTTGCAAGACTTTAGCAAAGGCTGCAAGAAAGCTGCTCTAAAGTATCTGACTGATTGTCCAATTGAGGTTCCATCCCTTTCTGCCATAAAGTAATCCAAAATAAAAAGAGAAAAGGTTGATTATTAGCAGTACTAGAAAACATGTACATCTGTACAAAGATCGACACTGTTTTGGCAAGGGGATTACCCCATTACAGTTGTTCGAACATCAAAGGCAAACTACCAAAACATTTTATTAATACATTGGCAGTTTTTCAATGTGATCACAAATCATAAGATAACGCTTTAATTATAACAAGTCTGATAATATAATATTATCACCCTCTGTTTTCAATCCCATGTTAATTTCTCCTAGAAGCTGCATATATGAATGAAGGGGATTAATTAGTATCAGATAATTTAAACATGACCAAAACCAGCAATTCATATAGCAGTACAAGTCCTTAGCTTGGTATACTTCCATTCCTTCTATGAAGGCAAAGATAATAGTTAAATGATAGGATGGAAATGGAGGATAAAAAAGAAGAGCATCAAATAGAGCAACATCAAGTTCTAAATTCTCAATGAATACCCGACAGTCTTCTCGATGTTTTGGTTGGTAATGTTGACTATAATTAAGTTAAAACAGATAAAAGAGTACAATAATGCATCTTACAAGGTGTACTATCCAGTTCAAAACTGAAAATTGCAACAGATCTTAACTACAATCACTAAACCTTTACAAAGATAGCCAGTGATCAAGATAGACTATTTTTTCCAGGAAATTCTTACCTTGGAAAGCATGGGCACAGTGGTAGGATCGAATTCCTCGCAATGGTTTGGATCAATAGGAACACAAAAACGGCCTGAAGAAGACGGGAAATAACTTGAAATAATTCATTATCAAAGGAGTCTCCACCTAGCTTGAAGGCATTCAAATGCCCAAAAGCATGGAATATGATACAAATCTGCCTTAAAATCTTGAGGTTTATTAAAGATAACATTATGATGTTCAAATATGTTTACTCCAGAAAATTCATTATCCACCACTTTCAAGCATTTTTTCAACTAGCCAGTCACAATTTTTGAAAATTTAAAACTCTAGCAATTCATACTTCACCATTAACAAGGTACAAGAAACTAACCTGTTTTGGGGTGTACACCAAATCGCACCTTCAGCAAATGGTTCATGTGCTTTGAGACCTGATGTAGCAAGAAAAGTTCCATGTGAAGTGGTAGAAATCAATATTTCAAAATGTAAAAAACTGTACTTACTGCTTACATAGGTAAGGATTATGTATGTTACAGAAGTATTGTATCCAAAATTTCTAATGAAACAAAAACATTAAAAGATGATAATAATAATAATAGGTATGAAGCAGGGAAGAATAGCATAAACCTCCATATCAAGCCTTGGATAGGCATAAGAGAACACATGATCACATGCAGGATGCTTTCCATCTACATATAAAACTAATGAATGTAGAAAATTCTCTACGCCCGTAGGAGGACTGGACACATGCAGGATGCTTTCCATCTACATATAATTAATCAAGACATGGTTCTGGAAGTGACATGAAAAAAGAAAGGATCATATAGAACTACAAACACTTGGATCAAGTAACTTGGCTTACCATTTCCATAGGAGATCCATCTAAAGATATCAGCATGCGGAAAAAGCTTTCCTGTAAAATGTAAAAGTTGCCATTAAGTTGTACTTTTCTCTACGACCCTCTTGACACAAGACTTGAAAGATATTAGCAAGAGTAAAACATCATCAGAGACATTATGAGCAATCATATGAACTATTCACAGAATATTCTGTGTGGCATAGGATATAATTTTACTCTGATAATCATTCAGAATACTTCATAATCACTCAGAACTTGAATACAATCATAGACAGACAATTCAAAGTATAAATTTCTGTTTAAAATTGAGTACAATTTTTGTTGAGGGGTCTTCTTGATGCTTCATAATAACTCTCCACTTGTATTAGTGTATACAATCATAAATCAGCAATCTCAGTGTTTCAGGCTTTCAGCAGGCCAAATTAATGAGTCTTCTATAAGTGTTGTGTTTTTATTAGGTAAATCTGTATAGGCGTATAGCCATATTAACATTCTCGCTCCATCCTAAGAGAGCCCATAAGAAATCATGACTTTTAAAGAAAAGTTGTTGATTACCAATTAACCTCATATTTTAATTAAAATAAAACATTGAAACTTAAAATAAGATTTGGTGAACTTCTTTTCATCAACATTAAAATATGGAATATTGTTCCCATTTTCTCTTTTTGAGACGAGAAAATTAGGAAACATTAACTCTCATTTTGGGACAAATGGAATATCAATCTAAATATGGAGTAAGAATACCAAGCATCAATCAGTTAGCAAATGGAAAAACAAATTTAATAGAAGAAATTGCTAAAATGTCTGCAAAACTTTATACTCATTTTGTGCAATGTAGAATCATAATGACCAAATAAATAAATAAATCCTTATTCATAATCAACACAAATTTAACAACAACAAAAAATCTAAAAACAAGTATGAATCATGAAAGTACTAGATAATTACCATAATATACTCTAAGGTAATTAGCATTGAATCCCTCGGTAATCGCGTTGCTTCTATACTGGTCAGATTCACCTTCATCGATTAACATGTCATCTCTTGCATTATTTGCTGCTTCTTTGGCCATGGTTGAATACTATAATTTCCCTCCGATATCCAAAATTCAAGTTTCCTATCTGAGCTTAAACAAAAATTGAACGAACAATACTGTAAACAACAGAATTATGTAGGTAAGAAACAAAAAATTAACAAATTAACAAATGATTTCGTGTTAAAAGTTAAAACATGTGAACCTATTTCCTTAAGTGATTGAATGAAACTCGAAAAAATCAGGTACAGCTCGTGCTCGATCGTTTTCGCTGAGAACGAAACCGGCTCCAAATTATGAAAATGATAATGGAAGCTGGGTGTTTTGGCGGGAATATTTGGGTTCTTAATCTGCATTATTCCGCCAGCCTTCATCTCCCCGTTTATTTCAAGTTTCAGGCAGGTCACCCGTGTACGTGACCGTAGCCTGAACCACTTTATATGGAGTATGTCTGTTTGTGAGTGCTGAATAGTTTCATAGCCCAATCGGTAATAGGCTTAGGCCCAATCTTCTTCTGTTTTTTTATAAGGGAAAAAAAAATTAACTTTTGTTTGTAGTTTTTTCTTTCTTTGATATAAAAATTAGGGGTCCTCTTAACATGTGTCCTAAGGGCACATGCTAAGCACACAATTCAATAGTATATTCCCTTGAACTGTGTGCATATTCCATTGAACTTGGTGCAAATACAGAAATCAATGGAATATGCACACAGTTCAAGGAAATATACCCTTGAAGTGTGTGTTTAGCATGTGCCCTTAGGGACACATGTTAAGAAATTCCAAAAATTAGACATACTTTCTTTTTTTTTTCTTTTTCTTGCTAATTTGAGAGAAGGGAGTTTGAACTTAGGACTGTGGTCCAATAATTACATTGAAAGGCGACGTACAATTTTTAAAAATAAAAGTGTGTTCAAATTAACTTTAGTATAACGTTATTAACTTATTGTGTTTGTTTATTTTTTTATTTGTTTTGAAATAATAAATACATTTTTTTAGATATTTTAAAAAAAATGTTCCTAAATTAAATATATTATTTTTATTTTTTGATGTATTCAATTATAATTTTAAGTATTTTGAGTACTGTATCATGTTATTGCCAACAATAGTATATTTATAGCTAAGTGTTACGAATATGTTTAAAAATATAATTTTAAAAAAGTTATTGTTTTAAATAAGGCTTAAATATGGAATAATACTCTGAACTTTTAATGTTTTTTCATTTTGGGGATTGTCTTTTCAATTTTTTCAATTAGGGGATTGTCTTCTCAATTTTTTCAATTAGGGGATTAAACTTTTATTTTTTTTTTCATTTTGGGGATTGTCTTCTCAATTTTTTTCATTAGAGAATTAAACTCTTAAAATTTTTTGATTATGTATAAATTGATAGTGTAACATTAAAAAATTGATGACATGACATCGAAATGTGAATAAAAAATACTTGTGTAATATTGAGTCTCATTTTAATATTTATTTGATTAATTTTTTGTACCAAAAATGATAAATATAAGATCATTATTAATTTTACTTTAAAAAATTGTCATTAAATTTACTTTAAAGCATTAAATTTACCAAAAAAAATTAAAATTAATAATTAATAATTTACCAAAAGAGTAAAATTATCATTAAATTTACTTAAAAAATTAATAATGGTTTTATATTAAAATTATAATAATAATTTACTTTAAAATTAATAATGGTTTTATATTTACCCTTTTTGGTATAAAAAATTAATTGAATAAATATTAAAATGAGACTCAATATTACACATAAGTATTTTTTTAGTCACGTGTCGCTGCCATGTCGAAAAAAATTAAAAATTTAATCCTCTAATTGAAAAGGTTGAGAAGACGATCCACAAAATGGAAAAAAAATAAAAGTTTAATCCCCTAATTGAAGAAATTGAGAAGACAATCTCCAGAGTGAAAAAAAATTAAAAGTTTAATCCCCTAATTGAAAAAAATAAAAATACAATCCCCAAAGTGAAAAAATATTAAAAATTCAGGGTATTATTCCATATTTAAGCCTTTAAATAATAATAATTTTAGAATGAATAGTGTAATTAATATTGATATGGGACCCAAGATCAACATGAATAACATGGAAAAATCTTTTTCATAAATTTTTATAAAATATGAGATATATAAACTACAATGATAATGATACATACCAAAACATTAATTAGCCGCCTATTTTATTTTGATTGTGAAAGACTAAACAAGATAAGCCCGTTCTTAATAATACAATTATATAAGAACCTTTTCTTTCCATTTCAGGAAGTCTTAATTAACAACTACACCATACAACAGATAAATAACATAAAATATATGATAAAAAATGAGGTGAGAGAACTAATACGTATTAAGTATTTAAAAATATTTTAATAAAATTATAAAATGACATTAATATTCTTAATTAATGATTGAGTTCTTTTTAGAGATGTGTATTAAGTCATTTAACTCTTTTCTTATATACACGTGAAAATAATTTAAATGCTGATAAAATTATATTGCGAGTAGAACTCTAAATGATAAAATGAAATAATTTAAAATATTATTTTTTTAATTCTATCGTATATCATGTATTTATGCATATCGATATTTATTATCTCCATAAAATATCCCATAAAATCGTGCATCATATTCAAGACTCCACGAAGGGAGTCAATTAATACCTTAACCTTGTTTGAGAAACAAAAAATTGAGATGTCATATCTTACATGTAGTACAAAAGTACAAGTCTTAATGCCATACAAATATGCAAGTCTTAAATACTTGATTTATTCTGGAATATAGAATGGACTTTTGAAGTCAACTTGAACTATTTTAAGCTCAAAATTTGAATAAATTCATTTAATTTGATTAAGTATAATGATCAATATCATCAATTATTTAAAATATCTATTAATTTTAATATTTATTATTTTACATAATTTAAAAAAATCTTATTTATATAAGTTATTTTTATAGTAACTTTTAAAGATTAATATTAACCTTAACTTAGAATGGAGGAAGTATTAATTTATAATATATAATATATATATATATATATATATATTGTGCTAAAATATGACTTATGAGTTCTGACTGAAAATATCACAAACTAAAAACAGGTATTTAATTATAAATATAATCAATACATGTGTCGACGCCGGGAGGAATCGCTTACGCGGGGGTTGTAACCCTTTTCCGATTTTTAGCCTTTTTGTTAGATGCCTTTTTGGAAAAGGTCGGCATTAATGTCGACGGGGTTTTTAAAGATTGTTTTTATGATGAGCCAATTTAACCAGAGTCGCCAGTTGGTATATTTGAAATGGATGTACCAACTCATCCGAGTTTTCATTTTTTATAAATCGCTGGCTCATATGTGACTCCGAATTAATTGGTCTGCGAATCGAGATTCATAGAGTTCGGGGGCTTGCTTAAGTGAGGGGAAGGTGTTAGGCACCCCTCGACTTCCCGTGAAGCACGGTTACCGCAATCTTGATGCTTTCCTATCCTTTAATTCATGAAATGTGTGTGTGCGTGTATGTGTGTGTGTGCCTATGTAAATGTTGTGGTGAGCTTGCATAAAAGAATCATTTGGATTATTAGGGAAAATTGTGTTCTAATTTGAGCATGTCTTAGAACGTCCATCGGCTTAAACGAGAAAGCTTTTATGAGAAAAGGATTGATTTTAATTAGCAAAAACTATGAGATTTTCATTAAGCGTCGTTTTGGCAAAACAAGAGTTTTAAACCTTCGTAAAAATAGGAATCGAAATCTATACATTGCCTTCATAAAATGATGGGCAACTTTTAGGATATCTTTCACCCTACGCACCAAGATTTAATAAAACGTTGTTTTATTTTTATAAAACCATTATAGTGACGTTTGAAAACGACTTTCTTTAGCCTTCTCGTTTAATAGAAATCGACATTCATTAACACCTCCAAATTTTAGCTACGTGATGCTAACCTCCTAGTTTGCTTGATTTTAAGGAAAAACCTTCATCGTTTAATCTTTAAAATTATTTTTCATGTCACAAAATCCAATCAAGCATAAACACACGTCGGGGCTATTCATGGGCATGTAAACCATCAAAATAACCCCAAACGCCCACAATCACAAGTTTCACTATTTCGGGGCCTTAAACACGATTATCGCCTTGGCGTCGTTTTAAGGCCCGACGATTACATATTTACAATAACGGATACATCCACCCGATTACATACATTCAAAAATGTCCATCATCGGATTTGGACCATGGGGTCGCATTCCTAGGCTCACATCCGAACTTATTGCACAACCACCAAATGGATATAACGAAAATAAACAACAACGGGATGCCTAACACTCTAGGATATCTTACAATGATGATCGAAATACACTATGAATGATACCATATCATAATAGCTAAGATTTGCACCAAATGGATATCATCGGGCTATTAGGGGGAATTTCATTCCGATGAGACCCTCACTAATAGTCCCTAACCCATGGCTTCACAATAACATATGAAAAAACTACATTCAAGGTAATTCGGATGACCAAAAGATTAACAAAATGGTATAACAAAATGCTAAGAACAAATGGTTTTTTCACCTTGCAATTAATCCCCACAATATGTATGAATTTGTGTATTGAGTAGAGTGGAAAATATGAGATATAATCTCACAAAATTGGTACAATTCCTCACTCTTTTCACTCTTTTCTCTCCTAATTTTTGCTGTTTTCTTGCTGTTTTTTCTTCTTCTCCCGAACTGCTGCTGTTGCTGAATCCTCCCCTCTTTTTTTTCCTGTATGCGAACTGGCCTAATATAGCACTGCCAAGGGCAGCCGCAGATCTATCTGCGGCTGGCCGCAGATATATCTGCGGCTGGCCCTTGGTTCTCCCCCCAGCCGCGCTCGAGTCCCGTGCGCTTCGAGTCCCGTGCTGCCTCGAGTTCCGTCCTTGGCCGCGAATTGATCTGCGGCTAACTGTGCTGATTTTTTCGTTTTCCGTGCCTCGTCTCGATTTTCGTGTCGGACCGTTGGTTCCCGCTGACGGGTTTGCGCTCGGCAGTCCGGAACCCGTCGGGAAACGTGCCACGTCATCCGGGCAAGCACAGTGATCAGTAACTGACTCTCGACATTCGTTTGTTGTCGTGTCGGCTTCAATATCATCCCGTCGTGGTGGTTTTGAGGGTTCGTCTTTACGTCCACCCTTTATTCTCGTGTGCCGGGTCAATTGACGATTTTGCCCTCCTGTCAGGGTTAGTATAGGAAATGCAAAAATCGGGTGTCTACAGCTGCCCCTCTTTATCATGTTTATGAAATGATAAATGGAATGAACAGGATAAAGAATAGACACTCGATGCATGAATGACAGTGCACAAGAATGACAATACATATGTGATTTGCTTGGATCTCCGCCCTTCCCAGGGTTGTTGTTGGTTTGGATCTTAGCCCTTCCCAGGGTTGTGGTTTGTTTGGATCTTAGCCCTTCCCAGGGTTGTGGTTTGTTTGGATGCCTTCCCAGGTTTGCTCACCACTCTGTCGCGGTTTGCTTGGATCTCAGCCCTTCCCAGGGTTTGTTGTTTTTTGTCTTTTTTCTTTTTGTGGATATCAGCCCTTCCCAGGGTTGCTCACCATCTTGTTGTGGTTCGCAGTGGATATCAGCCCTTCCCAGGGTTTGCTCACCACTCTGTCGCGGTTTGCTTGGATGCCTTCCCAGGTTTGCTCACCACTCTGTCGCGGTTTGCTTGGATCTCAGCCCTTCCCAGGGTTTGCTCACCACTCTGTCGCGGTTTGCTTGGATGCCTTCCCAGGTTTGCTCACCACTCTGTCGCGGTTTGCTTGGATCTCAGCCCTTCCCAGGGTTTTGTTGTTTTTTTTCTTTTTTCTTTTGTGGATATCAGCCCTTCCCAGGGTTGCTCACCATATTGTTGTGGTTCGCGTGGATCTCAGCCCTTCCTAGGGTTTGCTCACCACTCTGTCGCGGTTTGCTTGGATGCCTTCCCAGGTTTGCTCACCACTCTGTCGCGGTTTGCTTGGATCTCAGCCCTTCCCAGGGTTTGCTCACCACTCTGTCGCGGTTTGCTTGGATGCCTTCCCAGGTTTGCTCACCACTCTGTCGCGGTTTGCTTGGATCTCAGCCCTTCCCAGGGTTTGTTGTTTTTTGTCTTTTTTCTTTTGTGGATATCAGCCCTTCCCAGGGTTGCTCACCATATTGTTGTGGTTCGCGTGGATCTCAGCCCTTCCCAGGGTTTGCTCACCACTCTGTCGCGGTTTGCTTGGATGCCTTCCCAGGTTTGCTCACCACTCTGTCGCGGTTTGCTTGGATCTCAGCCCTTCCCAGGGTTTGCTCACCACTCTGTCGCGGTTTGCTTGGATGCCTTCCCAGGTTTGCTCACCACTCTGTCGCGGTTTGCTTGGATCTCAGCCCTTCCCAGGGTTTGTTGTTTTTTGTCTTTTTTCTTTTGTGGATATCAGCCCTTCCCAGGGTTGCTCACCATATTGTTGTGGTTCGCGTGGATCTCAGCCCTTCCCAGGGTTTGTTGTTTTTGTCTTTTTTCTTTTTGTGGATATCAGCCCTTCCCAGGGTTGCTCACCATATTGTTGTGGTTCGCGTGGATCTCAGCCCTTCCCAGGGTTTGCTCACCACTCTGTCGCGGTTTGCTTGGATGCCTTCCCAGGTTTGCTCACCACTCTGTCGCGGTTTGCTTGGATCTCAGCCCTTCCCAGGGTTTGCTCACCACTCTGTCGCGGTTTGCTTGGATGCCTTCCCAGGTTTGCTCACCACTCTGTCGCGGTTTGCTTGGATCTCAGCCCTTCCCAGGGTTTGCTCACCACTCTGTCGCGGTTTGCTTGGATCTCAGCCCTTCCCAGGGTTTGTTGTTCATGCTGATAGAGACGCCATTGTATTGCAGACTAAGGCAATTATAGATGCTCACTCTGAGACCGTTAGCCGAGCCACTGCTTATTGGATCGCGTCGACATGATGGGGCAGCAGATTGCAGGGAATGTCGATGCTTCAGATCTATCCACCACTTTATCCATCCTGCTTCGATTATTTTCAAATTGGTAGATCATTTTATTTCCTGCATGGACTGTGTCAATTTCATCGGTTATCAAAAGAGAAACCTTGTAACAAAATGACTTATTTATATAGACAGGTATTTAAATTTAGTCATTTTTCCTTTTTGTCGTATCGTTGCCTTTCATTGGACCCTCATTTTATCCAGCTAACCATGATTTTGATATTTCGCCTTCTTTCTCTTCTCAAGTCTTGATGGGGACTTGTCAGATGTTGCCGCATATCCTGGCGATTTCATCGGCTGAGTCTTAGATTTGGGCTAACTGCTTGGTTGGGTTAGGGTTAGGTCACTTTAAGATGAAGCTGATCAGGTGGCTGGTTTCGGAAAAGTTTCGAGGGTATAGGAAGGTTTTTCTGGCTATTGGGAATCGGTTTGATGGAAGAAAGTGTTATTTTGTAAGGCATGGGACCGTGCCACAATGGCTGCCTACGTACCCCCACAAGTCGGGAGATCAGGTCCTACGTAGTTCGTTCCTTCAAAGAACGAGGAGAAAAATGATGAGGGATATTTTTTTTTTTTTTTTTTTTTTTTTTTTTATTTTTTTATGCATAGAACCGCTTCACCGAGTCGGAATTAAGGGGCTGTGGGAACACCTCCCCGTCCATTTCTTGCAGTATGAGGGCTCCTCCGGACAACACTTTCTTAATCACAAAAGGCCCCTCCCAGTTCGGGGCAAACTTCCCTTTGGCTTCGTCTTGACAAGGCATTACTCTCTTTAACACTAGGTCATTTTCTTTGAATTTTCGAGGTCTTATCTTCTTGTCATATGATCGAGAGATCCTTTGCTGATATAACTGACCGTGCAACACAGCGGCCACCCTCCTTTCATCAATTAGGGCCAATTGGTCGTACCGACTTTGCATCCAATCCTCCTCGTTTATCTGAGCGTCAATCAAGATTCTGAGGGACGCCATCTCAACCTCAACTGGCAGAACCGCCTCCATTCCGTATACCAGAGCGTACGGGGTTGCCCCTGTAGAAGTACGTACCGACGTTCTGTACGCCAGCAAGGTGAGAGGTAGCAGATCCGGCCATCCCCGATGATTAGCGGACATTTTCGCCATGATCTTCTTGATATTCTTATTTGCAGCCTCCACTGCCCCATTCATCTTAGGACGGTAAATGACAGAATTGAGGTGCTTGATCTTAAACTGGTCGCATAATCCCTTCATGAGGGCATTGTTCAAATTCTTGGCATTGTCGGAGACTAAAACCTCAGGTTGCCCGTATCGGCAAATGACATTATTCCTGATGAAACCGACGATGATCTCCTGAGTTACTTTGGGGAAGGAAGCTGCTTCTACCCATTTAGTGAAGTAATCGATCATGACGAAGATGAATCGGTGGCCGTTGCTTGCTTTGGGCTCTATTGGTCCGATCACATCCATACCCCACATTGAGAATGGCCAAGGGGAGGTCATACAGTGCAGTTCATTGGGAGGCGCATGGATAACATTACCGTGCGCCTGGCATTGGTAAACACCGCTTGACGTGATCATCACAGTCGGCTTTCAGCGTCAACCAGTAATGCCCCGTTC
Organism: Aralia elata; assembly: GCA_034770075.1. Lineage (NCBI taxonomy): Eukaryota > Viridiplantae > Streptophyta > Magnoliopsida > Apiales > Araliaceae > Aralia > Aralia elata. Next base: position 78,330,596 of record CM068379.1, on the reverse strand, counting down.
TCAAAATCTTCTTGGCCAGCATCGGCCCACTCATGTGTGGCCCACACACCCCACCATGTATTTCGTCCATAATCTTTTGGGCCTGTGTTTCATTTACACATCGTAGCAATCCCAAATTGGCATCCCTCTTGTACAGTGAATCTCCGCTCAGATAAAATTTCATTGCCATCTTTTGAATTCTCAATCTCTCCGCTCGGCTGGCTTGGTCGGGAATGGATCTATCCCTCAGATATTCCCTTATGTCGTGATACCAAGGCTGCTTTGGCAGAACCCCCTCGTCCGATAGTACCGCCACGTGCTCTTCGTATGCCGGGGCGTTCTGCACTGCTATCTCAATCTGTGGAACGTCCCTGCTCTTGATTGTGTGGATTAGGGAAGCTAAAGTCGCCAATGCATCGGCGAAATCATTCCGTCCCCGGGGGATGTGTCGGAAAGCGATATCTTCGAACTCTTGCATCAGTTGGATAACACAACGGTGGTATGGAAGCAACCGGAGCTCTTTAGTGTTGTACACCCCGATCGCTTGTCTGATTACCAGCTCCGAATCCCCGAACACTGCTAACCTTTTCACCCCCATATCGCGAGCCAAACGGAGTCCCAATATACATCCCTCATACTCAGCTGTGTTGTTTGAGTTACTGAACTGTAATTTAGTGGCTACGGGGTATTGCTCTCCTGTGATAGAGACCAGGACTGCTCCGGCTCCTGCCCCCTCCGCATTCATGGCACCATCAAAATACAATTTCCAGAACTGCCCCTCGTCATCCTCTCTCGCGCGCAAGATCCAGAATACGTCTTCGCCCGGCAAAGGAGTGTCTAAAGGCTCCATTCCCCCTGATGGCGCTTCTGCCAATTGATCTGCAATTCCCTGCCCCTTCATGGCTTTCTGAGTTACGTATACAATGTCGAACTGCTGTAAGATTAACTGCCATCTGGAAAGTCGACAGTTCAGCATGGGCCGTTCAAAGATATATTTCAGGGGATCCATCCTTGATATCAGGTACGTGGTGTGCCCGTGGAGATAATGCTGTAATCTCATTGCAGCCCAAGCCAAAGCACAACAGGTCCTTTCGATAGGGGTGTAATTCTGTTCACATCGGCTAAATCTCTTGCTGAGGTAATAAATGGCCTGCTCCTTGCCTGATTCATTCTTCTGCCCCAGCATACAGCCCATCGCAATGTCATTGACTGATATATACATGAATAGAGGGATCTCATCCTTCGGGGGTACCAGCACGGGTGATTCCGTCAGCTGCTTCTTAATGATCTGAAAGGCTTCCTGGCATTGCCCATTCCATTCTTGGGAGGCATCTTTTCTTAACAGCTTGAAAATTGGCTCGCACGTGGTTGTCAAATGGGATATGAAGCGGCTGATGAAATTTATTCTTCCCAGAAATCCTCTTATTTCCTTTTCAGTGCGGGGTGCCGGCATATCCACAATGGCCTTAATCTTGGCCGGATCCAACTCGATGCCACGATCACTAACCAGGAATCCCAAGAGTTTGCCCGATTGCACTCCGAAAGCACACTTTGCCGGATTGAGCCTTAAATTATATTTTCTGAGCCGGTCAAATAGCTTTTGGAGATGGGTCACATGATCAGATTCTATCTTTGACTTCACGATAATGTCATCCACGTAGACCTCTATCTCCTTGTGCATCATATCGTGGAACAGGGCCATCATAGCTCTTTGATAAGTAGCCCCTGCATTTGTGAGACCGAAAGCCAACCGTCTATAGCAGAAAGTGCCCCAAGGGGTGATGAAGGCTGTTTTCTTCTCCCGGTCCTCCTCTGCCACCATTATCTGATGATACCCCGCAAAGCAATCAACGAAAGAGTACATCTCGTATTGGGCTGTGTTATCCACCAATATGTGTATAAAAGGTACTGGGAAATTATCCTTGAGACTGGCCTTGTTCAGATCTCTATAGTCAACACATACCCTCACCTTTCCTCCAGGCTTAGCCACTGGGACCACATTGGACAACCATTCTGGGTAGGTGGACACCATGATGATTCCAGCCCTGAACTGTTTGATGATCTCCTCCTTTACCTTCAAGCTCCATTCCGGTTTTAGCTTTCTTAGTTTTTGCTTGACGGGCTTGAAACCTTCCTTGATGGGCAGCTGGTGTACCACAATGTCGGTGGATAATCCGATCATGTCCTCATGAGACCAGGCGAACACATCCTCATACTGGCGTAGCAATTTGGTCATTTCTACTTTCTGGTTAGGGGTCAGGTCTGTCCCGATCTTGAGCTCTTTGGGTTGGTCAGGGGTTCCGATATTTATGGTGACGGTTTGGTCTAAGTTGGGTTTGGGTTTATCCTCGACCCACCCTTTGATCTCGTCAGGCGCGTCATCGTAATCTGTCTCGTCCTGCTCAATACCCATTAAATCGAAATCCAGCTCGATATCAAAATCATAGTCATCATTCAAATTTGAGGGATCGCTCGTTAAGCAAGGAATACTCAAATTGGTACACCTGACATTGAAACAAAATACTGTCATATATATAATTCATCTTTCCACAATGGTCGCTCTTAAAATAACATGACAAACTAACATAGTTATGCAAAATATAAAATAAAGAACCAAAACTGGTAGACATTCATCCCCCACTCTCCGGGGTCTACCACCCCGGCACCATGTTTTACCCTTGTCTGGTTATTATTGGCTCCACCGTCCAGTTATCGGTGGTCAGATCAGTTGGGATGCGACATATGACAGACGGCTGTGCCCCAGAGACTTCCTTGACGACTACCGCCACATCGTATCCGTCTTCCCTCACAACCTTATTAGGGATAACTAACCCTGCCCAATCGATGACAGGCACACTCTGTAGGGCTCCCGACGTTGTGGCCGTATCCTTCCCCTCTCCGATGTTTATTGATGGTCCAGAGATATAGCATTTGGTTTCGAACTGCTGCATGACCTCCCGCAGGAAACTCTTCCTTTTGACTGACTCATCATCCGCAGGAGTTAATTCTTTACCTTCTAATTCGGACACGGGCTCGTCTGTCCCTTGTTCATTGTGGACCTTCGACATTAGGATTCCGGTCGATCGAAATGGGATTTCCCTTCGCGAGTGGTTCCGCTCTATGCCTCCATGATATCCCAACCCTGCCCTGCCTGCCTGGTTGGGCAGTTGAATAGGCGTGGAAATTCCTTGGCTGTCTTTTCCCAGCCCCTGCCCAGGTTGAAACTTCATCTTCATCATTTCTCTAGCAACGAAGGTGAGCTCAGGGGAGGCTTTCGATTTTATGACTGGCGCTCCCAGACCTCTATAGTGGGGAGTGCTGATTTCGAGTGCTTGAAAACTGGCAGGCGCCGCGGATTCGTCCACATTGATTACTGGCAGACCATTCTTGGACGGGAACGGGTCATTACGCTCTGCGGAGATTGTTACCAGATTCCCGCTGACGATGAACTTGATTTGTTGGTGTAGTGTAGAGGGAACTGCCCCGGCCATATGTATCCATGGTCTTCCCAATAACATGTTATAACTGGCCGAGATATCCAATACCTGAAAGGAAATATCGAAAGTACACGGCCCTATCTCCACGGGCAACTCTATTTCTCCCAATGTATCCTTCCGGGATCCATCGAAGGCTCGCACCACCACGTGACTGGCCCGCAAGCGCTTGGGATTAATGTTCATTTTTCTCAGTGTACTGAGGGGACAAATATTCAGTGCTGATCCCCCATCAATCAATACCCCATTCATGACATACCCTGATGAGATCACTGCGATGTGCAGCGGTCTCCGATGCCCCCTTCCCTCTTTCGGGATATCATCATCTGTGAATGATAGCACATTGTTCTCTAGCAGATGATCCACTAGGCGGCCGAAACTTTCTTGGCTAATTGTCTTGGGAATGTGAGCCTCCCCCAGGATTTTGGCCAAGATTCTGCAGTGGTCGCTGGACGATAACACCAAATCCATGATCGACGTTAGAGTCGATTCCTCGCTCACCGTCCTGATCCCCCTTACTTCCGGATGGTCCATCCTTTCCAAGAACTCCACGGCTTTTTCCTCGGATATCCTCTCGTTCTCTTTTCTCTTACTCGTGAGGACTCTTCCTGGAAGGTACAAGGGATTCCCCTTTGATGTTACGGAAGCACAACTGGCCGCCTCCTCTAATACACCCCCGTAGTTCCACGGTACTGTTTTTAGATTGCAAATAGGGATCTGTGGTCTTGCTGCGATGATGAGAGGTTTTGGAGCCGTTAACTTGATAGGCCCCCCTGTGATACTCCGGCTTGCACCCGTCAACCTAACCGGTGCCCCTTGCATATTCTCCTGAGTACCCGTCATGCCAACCATCTCATCAATCCTTGTCATATAATTTCGCCTTGGCGGTCCTTCGGTTTCGATGGCTTCTATCATATTGACCCCTCCCCCATCATGCTTCGGTAGGGGATTGATTTTAACATTTGGCGGCTCGGGCTGCTCCACCACGATTTCCCCGCTATCAATCAGGTTTTGAATTATGTGTTTCAGCGTCCAACATTCCTGAGTGTCATGACCCGGGGAACCCGAATGATATGCACACTTTTTACTGGGGTCAAATTTTCTTCCCTTCGGGTCACATGGAGGTGCCAAATCGACAATCTTCCTCTGTGATATCAATATTGCCAAAATCTGCTCAAGAGGATCCCCAAGCGGGGTGAATACCCGCCTCTGTGTGGTCTCAAACCTCCTTCGTCCGTCCGTTCTGGGATTATCAAAATTGGGTTGCCGGGGCGGCACAAATCTCTGTATTTGTACAGGAGGGCTATTCTCCACTTTCCTGGATGATCCCTGCAGCACGAGAGAGACATCTTCCTCTTTTCGCTTTTGGGGCCTGCGGGAAGTACTGCCATAATTCCCACTTTGGATTTGTTCCGCAGCCGTTTCAAGAGCTGTCAAGTCCCGGATTTTACCCAATTTCAACCCCATATCCACCATTTCTCCGTGTTTTATCATCTCGGCGAAAGGTCTTCCAATCCCTGATATGACCCGCTCATAATAAGGTGCTTCCTGTATATCCACAAAGGTCATCACCATCTCTGACTCACTCATTGGAGGATTCACTTGTGCGGCCATACCCCTCCATCGTTGGGCATAGTCCCTGAAGGTTTCCCTTGGCTGCTTCTTGATTTTTGTCATTTGATATCTATCAGGGGCCATCTGTGCCTGAAAGCTATATTGTGTCAAGAAGGTATGGGCCAGCTCCTCCCAATTATGAATCCGGGCATTATCGAGACGGGCATACCAGATCCTCGCCTCCCCCGTCAAGCTTTTCTGGAATAATTGCATCCTTAATCCTTCGTCTTCCGCATAGGACCCCAGTTCTCCAATATATATTTTCAGGTGAGTGTAAGGATCCCCTTTCCCATTGTATTTCTCGAATTCGGGGATCTTAAATTTCTCTGGATATCTGGTTCCGGGGAATACACACAAATCTGCATAATTAACCCTACCCAAGGATCCTATGCCCTTTAGAGATTGGATGGTCTCCTCCATCTGCTTCATTTTCCTGCGAAGGTCATCAGTATCTCCCTCCTCTGGAATTGTGATTACTGTCTTGTTGAGGGCAGGAATGACCTTTGGGAGGATCGGCTCGTCCTTAAGCTGATGTTGGTTATTTTTGAATAGGATTGCATCATCCTTAGGAGGATTCTGGTCACCCCCTGGCGGTGGTACATTGTGCGGTCCCTGGTTTGACGGATCCTGTCTGATTAAGAACTGCTCTTTTAGTATTGTGGCCATTTCCATCATTTGCTTCCTAAAGTCATCAAACTCTTCTCGAGATACAGAACTATGATTGGGGAGATCAGCCATTTCAGAGTTAGAGACCTGGGCTTTCTTAGACTGCGAACGGGTTTGAGGAGCAATCCTGCAGGCAAACGGTTCGAAGTTTCAGTCTTGGGCAATGAAAGGATGCGGATGCATGCGAAAGCTGTAAATTTTTTGTGTTTTGGGTTTTTTTAATCTTTCCCTGCAAAAGAGAAAGTTAGTAGTCTTTTAGTGCAATAACAAATGCTAAACATGACTTTATTATGCTTCCCCAGCTGTTTCCTGCAAAACATGGAGGTCAGTATTCTCTTTTGACAACAGGGGAGGTATATATGAAATGGGATCATGACATTTTATACGCTTGAACGTAAAAAGGGCATGAAGAGACTTTTCCTGCGTTGGGTTTATCAGAGGCTGACCTACCCTAGGGTTACTCTCACGGGCTTTTCGGCATGAAGGTTCCCAAATCTTCGCAATCTACTCGTTTGAGCCCTTTCGATTGGAGCGGATTTGAGTGGTGCGTTTCCTGAGCCATCTCCGGGGAGCAGCCCCATCGAGTCCAGTAATAAGCAACCGACGGGTTCGCCTCAGGAGGAGGTACTCTCTCAACATACATTCACATTCATCGTCCTCACCGCATGCAAATGATTACTTTGAAGTAAAGAACAACCCATTCAATCATTCATTCATTGGACAACAACACACATTTACACAACAATAAATAAAAGACGTCAAAACGTCATACGCACATACACAATTATAAATTTTAAAGGATAGGATAGCATCAAGATTCGAATGCGGCTTAAGCCCTCTAATGTCCCCAGCAGAGTCGCCAGCTGTCGACGCCGGGAGGAATCGCTTACGCGGGGGTTGTAACCCTTTTCCGATTTTTAGCCTTTTTGTTAGATGCCTTTTTGGAAAAGGTCGGCATTAATGTCGACGGGGTTTTTAAAGATTGTTTTTATGATGAGCCAATTTAACCAGAGTCGCCAGTTGGTATATTTGAAATGGATGTACCAACTCATCCGAGTTTTCATTTTTTATAAATCGCTGGCTCATATGTGACTCCGAATTAATTGGTCTGCGAATCGAGATTCATAGAGTTCGGGGGCTTGCTTAAGTGAGGGGAAGGTGTTAGGCACCCCTCGACTTCCGTGAAGCACGGTTACCGCAATCTTGATGCTTTCCTATCCTTTAATTCATGAAATGTGTGTGTGCGTGTATGTGTGTGTGTGCCTATGTAAATGTTGTGGTGAGCTTGCATAAAAGAATCATTTGGATTATTAGGGAAAATTGTGTTCTAATTTGAGCATGTCTTAGAACGTCCATCGGCTTAAACGAGAAAGCTTTTATGAGAAAAGGATTGATTTTAATTAGCAAAAACTATGAGATTTTCATTAAGCGTCGTTTTGGCAAAACAAGAGTTTTAAACCTTCGTAAAAATAGGAATCGAAATCTATACATTGCCTTCATAAAATGATGGGCAACTTTTAGGATATCTTTCACCCTACGCACCAAGATTTAATAAAACGTTGTTTTATTTTTATAAAACCATTATAGTGACGTTTGAAAACGACTTTCTTTAGCCTTCTCGTTTAATAGAAATCGACATTCATTAACACCTCCAAATTTTAGCTACGTGATGCTAACCTCCTAGTTTGCTTGATTTTAAGGAAAAACCTTCATCGTTTAATCTTTAAAATTATTTTTCATGTCACAAAATCCAATCAAGCATAAACACACGTCGGGGCTATTCATGGGCATGTAAACCATCAAAATAACCCCAAACGCCCACAATCACAAGTTTCACTATTTCGGGGCCTTAAACACGATTATCGCCTTGGCGTCGTTTTAAGGCCCGACGATTACATATTTACAATAACGGATACATCCACCCGATTACATACATTCAAAAATGTCCATCATCGGATTTGGACCATGGGGTCGCATTCCTAGGCTCACATCCGAACTTATTGCACAACCACCAAATGGATATAACGAAAATAAACAACAACGGGATGCCTAACACTCTAGGATATCTTACAATGATGATCGAAATACACTATGAATGATACCATATCATAATAGCTAAGATTTGCACCAAATGGATATCATCGGGCTATTAGGGGGAATTTCATTCCGATGAGACCCTCACTAATAGTCCCTAACCCATGGCTTCACAATAACATATGAAAAAACTACATTCAAGGTAATTCGGATGACCAAAAGATTAACAAAATGGTATAACAAAATGCTAAGAACAAATGGTTTTTTTTCACCTTGCAATTAATCCCCACAATATGTATGAATTTGTGTATTGAGTAGAGTGGAAAATATGAGATATAATCTCACAAAATTGGTACAATTCCTCACTCTTTTCACTCTTTTCTCTCCTAATTTTTGCTGTTTTCTTGCTGTTTTTTTCTTCTTCTCCCGAACTGCTGCTGTTGCTGAATCCTCCCCTCTTTTTTTTTTCCTGTATGCGAACTGGCCTAATATAGCACTGCCAAGGGCAGCCGCAGATCTATCTGCGGCTGGCCGCAGATATATCTGCGGCTGGCCCTTGGTTCTCCCCCCAGCCGCGCTCGAGTCCCGTGCGCTTCGAGTCCCGTGCTGCCTCGAGTTCCGTCCTTGGCCGCGAATTGATCTGCGGCTAACTGTGCTGATTTTTTCGTTTTCCGTGCCTCGTCTCGATTTTCGTGTCGGACCGTTGGTTCCCGCTGACGGGTTTGCGCTCGGCAGTCCGGAACCCGTCGGGAAACGTGCCACGTCATCCGGGCAAGCACAGTGATCAGTAACTGACTCTCGACATTCGTTTGTTGTCGTGTCGGCTTCAATATCATCCCGTCGTGGTGGTTTTGAGGGTTCGTCTTTACGTCCACCCTTTATTCTCGTGTGCCGGGTCAATTGACGATTTTGCCCTCCTGTCAGGGTTAGTATAGGAAATGCAAAAATCGGGTGTCTACAACATGTATATACCAAATCCAATAAAAGATAAATTAATTTAGTTGATTATCCTAAAAGTAATTTAGTTATTAGCTTATAATATTTAAATTATAAATTACATAATAATAATAAATGTTTGTATACAATGAATATATTATAATTAATTCTCTTGAAATGAGAGCAACTTTCAAATGAAATGAAAACCAATAGTTTTTATGCGAAACTTAAGCCATTCATTTATTTGGAAGAAATACAATACACAATACTATTCACTCTTCAAAACAATTAATTCTCATATGTTAATATGTATATGACTTCTTTCCATCCCTTTTAGAGCTTTTATTTATTATATTGATTAATTTACTCAATTATAAAACCTAAGAATACTCCATTAAGATTTGTGACCTATATGAATTAAACTAAGATGTCTATTTTTTATTTTTATTTTTAAATAATGCTTTAGTTCTAAAAGATAAATACAAATAATTATTGTGATGAGGTGAATTTTCAAAAAAAATCAATATATTCCCATTTTCATGTGTATGATTTTTAAAATGAAGGCATATAATGGCAAATAAAATAACATCTTAAATAATGAAAATAGTAGATTTTGTTTGATTATTATTCATTCTTCCATATACTTAAAAAATATATATATATTTTTCTTTTGCGTGTAATGTTTACGCGCAATAGGTTTTTATAAATTGACGGAGAGATGGAGAAAAAAAAATATATATATATATATATATATATATTGTCTTATTAAAGATAAAATATAAAAAAATTGGCTCAGTTTTCTCGATTATAGACAAAGTATAAATTAAATACTAATGAATTAGTTTACTCAATTAAAATCTATATTAATTAAATAATAAACTTTGTTTTACTTATGATTTGGTCAATATTTCAAAAATTTACTCACTAGTGTTTTCATTTTTTCATTTACTATTGATTTTTATAAAATTGCGGAAAACAGAAGATAAATAAATACAAAAAGCGTGTTGAACGTGAGACAAACGATAAAATAAATGAGTAAAATGTACGTAAAATAGCACAATATAGACAGTCCATGATAAATTTAAATTTATATGAGGTGTCACCATGTGAATCTACAAGCACAATAAATCTACTGGACAATTGTAGGATGTAAATGTCGTGGTAGTTTGAATCTTCGTGGTTCCTGCAAATGATTTACTGTCACACATAAAAAGTATGCTTACAATACTAAAAAAAAAGAGAAAAAGATCATTACATTCTATTTACAAATTAGTCGTGCGTAGGCATCATGGAGAAATATATTAAAATTATCTGTTATGTTTGCACATACTAAACAATCTTCACATAACACAACACATGAACAGATACTTAGCAGACCACCAAATTGTCATTACTGTTTTTGTTGTTTTGAGAAATTTAGCTAAAAATTTTAGTAGGACATTCATCATTGAATGCTAACCTCTATTTATTTGTCATTCAAAAAATAAATAATAAAATACTTAAGTGACGATAGCAGCACTTAAATTATTAGTGGATTCAAATTTTTTGTTACAATGAATCATTCTTATATTGAAATTATATTTTATCACAAACATTCGGTTTTGAAAGTTAGCCCGTGCCTCAAACGATTTACGTCTTTGTACAAGTATATAACAAGTCAAGAGAATAAAAATTAATTTGGTTAATCATCCCAAAGATAATTTGGTCATTAGTTTACAATTTTCAAATTAAAAATTATATAATAATAATAATACATGTTTAAGTACAACGAATATAATTATACAGTTAATTAATTCTCTTGAACATTAATGTATCCATCATACTACTACATGAAAACCTTCTCATGAAAAAATAATCATTTGTGTTAAAGTTAAGGATAAAAAATGTATACACGTAAATTCTTAACAGAAAGACAAAAGACAAAAACAGAAAAGTGACGAAACATCATCCATTTGCCTCCTATGACATATCATTCAGACTATTTATTTTATAAGTATTGTCTATATTTTATTAACAAATTAATTGTTCTCATTTGTTAGATTTTTTGTTTTATTGAAAGTAGTATATATAAAACGACATAATATTAAATTTGACGACAACATAATTTTAGTATCATGACACTATTATAAATTAAAAACTTATTATTATTAAAAATAAAAAATAACTAGACTTTCTTAATATTAATAAATTTACAAATTTATACTTCTATACTTATATATAACAAGACAATTGAAGATCTTATTTAAATTTATTTGATTAGTCATTTTAAAGGTAATTTAGTCATCACTTTATAATTTTCAAATATAATAATTATAATAATAATAATGGTCATATAAAATATAGTGTGAACATGCTTATTCATCTATTTTTTTTATTGCATTATATATTTATAAATATGATGTTAATACAAATAATTTTTAATATTATATATATGTTATGTCAATAAAAAATTATCAAAATTTTTATAAAAAAAAGTTGCATAAAGCGGTCCGTGTAAATTAAGTACAACCCCACCACGCTACTTTTGTTTTGTATTGTTGTCAATATTTATTATTACAATCAGAAAAATGGGAATGGGATGTGGATGAGAGAGAGAGAGAAAGAGAAAGAGAGAAGAAGGAAAGGGCGTGGACCATTCAGCCATTGGTGGTTCCAATGGCGGTGTGTTCTGGACGTTTCTAACTCCCTCCCTGTCTTCTCAATCCCGGAACAACAAGCCTACCTTCCATCAGCTCAAAAAATCATTCCGTCAGATTCACCGATTCCGGCGATCGGAGTAATCAGCTCCGTTGATCTTCACCGATGGTGATCACTGTAAGCAGTTGTGGTGATAAAAGTACAAATATGGAGGATGAATACGTTAGAAGACACCACAAGCACGAGGTCAGAGAGAACCAGTGTACTTCTTCTCTTGTTAAACACATCAAAGCTCCTGTTCATTTGGTAAGTAACTAAACTCACTTTCCTGTCGAATTATCATAGTTCAAAGAGAATATTTGTTGAATCCGAAGTAAACTCTAGCTGTATACTGCTTTTTAGCTGTTTTTTCTTTGTATAATGTTAGTAATTTGTGTAAATCACTTGGGAAAATGCTAAATACGGATTGTATTGTTGAAAATGCTATATGGTAGGGATGGTGCTTTGTCTAGTAGCGAATACTGAATAGCTTATCTCAACAAGGATGTACATAGTGATGTATTGTAGGCATAAACATGTTAAGGGTAGTTGGGAAGTGAGGACAATTGCTTTATCTTTGTACTTGTGTTTTATCAGTAGAGTCCTCAGAAATTTCGTATTTGCTTAATAGCTAACCAAGCTAGACTGGAAGTGAGTTGCCTTATTTGTTACCCCCACTGTTCCACCCAAAAAGTCCTATTTGCCACTTTTTCCCCCAAACAAGAAGTCCAATATCATTTGATGGTAGTGTCAAATTACTCATCATACTCAAGTTTACCATCGGAATTCCATTATTATGCCTCACTACAATACTTAACATTCAACAAAATTAGGGGTAAACATGAAACAAAATATATCTTTAGAATTTGTAATATTGGAAGATGGATTATTTTTGTGGAACACATGGGTATTGTTTGTTGAAAAAAAAAGATATTTACCTTTTAGATTTGTGCCACTCACCAATTCAATAAGCCTGGACATGCGTAGCTGACATTAAAATATATTTTACATTGATGAGTAATTTAAATGATATTTTTTATATTCAGTAGGATTGAGAACAATTGAAATTGTTTAATGTCTAATTCCTCCACAAAATGTTGTTTGATTTATTGGATTGTTTTAGGTGTGGTCTTTGGTGAGGAGTTTTGATCAACCTCAAAAGTACAAACCCTTTGTGAGTGAATGCGTTGTGCAGGGTGACTTTGTGATTGGGAGTGTTAGGGAAGTCAATGTAAGATCTGGACTTCCAGCAACCACTAGCACTGAGAGGTTGGAACTTCTTGATGACGAAGAGCATATCTTTGGCATGAAGATTCTTGGTGGTGATCACAGGCTTAGGGTATGAAAAATTATTTTTATTTCCCCCTTTCCTTAATTTACTCCTCGTAGTTGGATGCTTGTACATAAGGTTTTTAGATTTGGTATGGATTATGTAGTTTGCTACTTGGGGAATAAAGATGTGGATTCTTTGCTTGAACTAGTGTGAAGTTACTCAACTTTCGTAGAGTATAGCTTGAGTAGTGATTTTGGGTTTTGCTAAAACTTGTTGGACTTTCACATGTCAATTTTTGTATGATGTCCATGATGTTCATTAACTTTTATCTAAAAACAAAATGTCCATGAATTGTTTTGGCAGTTGTGAGCACAACGTTTCACTATCTGTTCTATATAGTAACTAGTAGTACTTCTGATATTGGTACAACCAAGAGTGGAGCCGCATTAATGATAAAGAGGCAATTACTCCACTTGACTTTTATAATTTTTCTTTAGTACTTAAAATATATATTAAAGAAAAGGTTCCCCAAGTGTAGTAGTGAAGAATGTTCCCCCTTTAAATCTGATTAATGAATTTGAATACTGGTCCACTTATCGTATATTGTTAGGATTTAATTTATATTTTTTGATCTTCAAGGCCGAATCATTGCGGTTAACTGAAATATATTTCCTTCTGTTAAGGGGGTGTTATATTTATTGAAAATATTCTCTTATAGTGCCGAGTAATCTTTATTTTAGGATTATTCTGTCTAGTTACATAAGATGAATATTCTGGATATTTTTTCCTACATAGAATATGTATTTGTGATTAATAATTAAGAAGGATATCTGGATATGGATTAGATCATTAGAATATTGGTTTGTACACAAACATGAGCTGTATTATCCAATGAGGTTAAAAGTACATTGATATATGACACCTCAGACAAGTAAGAGACCCAGGTGATATTCAGACATTAATACTGGAGTTCCTTCAGGGTTGGTAAGTTCGAGGATGGATAATAATTATAGAATTTACTATATTTGATCATAATGTTCCTATAATTTAATTCAATATACCAACATGTCTAGAGTATTAAGTAGACAAGTATAAATGGCTTATAGCTCCTTTCAGTCTTGTTTGCATGCATATGATGCAAGTTCACTTTGGATATTATGGTGTGCTGACTTGATAAAGAAAGCTGTTTGTGGATACATTCATAAATAATGGAATTTGCTATATTATCTCCCGAGGCCCTTTAAGCTGAGGCGTACTAGTTTTAAGTATCATGGTCAGGATGAAAGAAGCTCATTTTGATTTTATTTTTTTTGTTGGACATGTTTTTGTTCTCTTTCTGGTTTTGATAGTTCTCTGTTTGTAAAAAAAGTTTTCTAAGCTGAAACCACTGCAATTATGATCATCCTAAATTTTGCAGAACTACTCTTCAGTAATTACAGTTCATCCAGAGATCATGGATGGGAGGCCAGGTACAGTGGTGATTGAATCATTTGTTGTTGATGTACCCGATGGGAATACCAAGGATGAAACATGCTACTTTGTCGAGGCACTGATAAAGTGCAACCTAAAATCACTGGCTGATGTCTCTGAGCGTTTGGCTGTGCAAGACCGAACTGAGCCCATTGACAGAATATGAAGGTGGTTTGAAGTTATAGTATGGGTGTTTCAGTCGTTATGGTAAATCATTGAGATATTCTATCTGAACTGTGTAGAGAGACTAGTACTTTTGCCAGCCTTCCTGACCTTTGGAATTACAAATATGGTTCATTTCCTCCAACCTATTATCTCAAGGTGGTAAAGAGAAGTTGTTCCATAACTTCTTAGTGGCTCATAATCAGATCTCGTCCTGCATCCTGCTTTGTAAACAAAATCACTATGTTGGTTTCATTCATGGGGTATGTGATGAGCCTGTGTTGTAAATATCTATGCCTGAGAAATTGATGTTCATGTACTTGGTTTTGCATATTCATACACGTGTACTTCAGACATTATTCCACTTAACAAGTGTGCTGTCATTGTCGTTTGTGTAAGAAGGAAATTTAATGAAAAACAAACCTACGATTGCGTTGCTGCTATGTATCCCCTTTTCTATGTATCATTATATTTTGAATAACATGTCCAAGTATCTTGTAGACATGAGCTTTAGTTTACTACTCTATAGATTGTTATGCTTTATACCACATGAATGATGTCTAGTTTCTCACATTATTGTGGCTCGTTTGTCATTTTATGTGAACACATTCACATAGGCACCTGCATGTCTTGCTGAATTGCCGAAACCCTTACCATCTGTCATTTCAGTATTGTATTGTTGTACTCCTAACTTCAGTTGAGCTTGTTTTGTTTTATCATTATGTATTGATTGTTATTAAGGCATGCTAAGAGTGATGTGAAGTACTATGTTATGCCTTTGTATACATTTACATACATATATACATATATATCGGTAAGCTTCTAAAGCGAACCTTAAAAAGCGAACCAAAGATGAACCGTCGTCTTTGGTGTCTATGGCGACGATTCGACCCGTCGCCGTAGCCATGTAATCTTTGGCGACGGGTCGAATCGTCGCTATAGACACCAAAGACGACGATTCGTCTTTGGTTCGCTTTTTAAAGTTTGTTTTAGAAGCTTACCGTATATATATGTATATATGTATGTATATATATTACGCAGTGTATGCAAGAAAAATGGGAGACAGAGTCTGGTAGCACTGGTGCGCAGATGCAGGGCTGCAGGTTGGAACTTTTTGGCACTTTGGTGTTCCTGTGGAAGTTTTGAACTTTTGATGTGGATAATTGAACTTATCATCCTTCTTTTGACCGGAAAAAGCTACCTCTGTGGCCCGTCATTGTAATGCTGTAATGAGGAGCTACGTAGAGAATAATTTCAAATCATGCATTCAACTTTTTATGTGTTCAGTGGAGTGCAGTAAGTGGAGAATCTATGTTACAAAAATTGAGTGGAAAACAAGTTGAATACTTGGTAGCCGATGAGAGTGGTTTACCTTCAGCTTTATTTTTCATGATTTGAATTCTTATCCATATAGGGCCTGTTCGTTTGCTACTTATAAGTTGGTCAACCCAACTTATAAGTAGTTAAGCCAAAAAAGTCGTTCGTTTGCTACTTATAATTCTACTTATAAGTTAAAATATAAGTCAAAAAGAATAAGTAAGTTTTAGTTACTTAAAAAAAATGACTTATCAGTCATTTTTTTTAAGTTGGTCAAAGGCTATGAAATGACATAAATGCCCTCTTTTATTTTTCTTATGTTCTTCTTATTGAAGGACATTTTAGTAATCTTTATATTTTATTTTAACTTATAAGTCATTATTAGCCGAACACATCCACAACTAGTACTTATAATTTCCGACTTATAAGTAAAAATGATGCCGAACACTTTTACTTATAAATCTACTAAAATTTTAACTTATAAATCTACTTAAATTTTAACTTTAAGTCAAAAAAAATAAGTCATTCCCGAACAGACCCATAAAGCTATTGGCCCTGTTAGAATGAAAAAGTTTGAAATGGAGTTTCTAATTTGGACCAGGTATTTTAAAGCAGAAGTCCATTTGTAATTGAGAAATCCCATACAAATCTTCTATGCTCTAAGCACTATGTTGGTAATATTTTTAGGAGATTGTTATTTTTACAAGTAAAAATTGATATTTTTATAAAGTCTTTCTCGCGTAAGTGTGAGACTTATTTACACACTTTTGTTTATAAAAATATCAATTCTCTATTTCTATTTCTATGAATCCCGTTATGTACTGTAATTTTTTTTTATTAAATTACGATTATAACGCATATCAATGCATTGAATTGGTAGAATTATAGAATTAGTCTACTATATCAAATTACAACATTAAAATATTATTAATTATAGTTATCCACGTAATTCATAATAAAAAAATCTAACATATAAAGTCGTAAGATATAACATTTTCCTATTTTTATTCAAAAAAAAAAAATTGATACTAGAATATGGAGGCTTAAATGTTTTTCTTTCTTTCATTATTCTTTTTTAACGCAAGAAACAACTAACATTAAGTAAATGAGTGGTGTTAGGGGTTTTAAAATTTATTTCAAAAAATATCTTAAATATTGTGTTACCAGAACATTAGTTAAATAACTCTTATGTAATTAGTTATATGATAAATTTTTATTAAAATATTTAATATTATATCATTTAAAACTTATTTGTGACCAAAATTTTAAAACCCTTCATATTACTCTTCGTAAATATTGATGAGCGGGGCATTGCTGCACACCTTACCCTGCTCCTTTATCCTTTAGGACCGTTACTTCTGAGAAGTGAGAAGCATAAATAATTAAATAGATAAGAGTTACTTCTTTTCGTTACCCTTGTCTCAAATTTCCTTTAATTTTATATGATACCTATATACTTCTTTTACTAACGATTGCAAATGATCAATTTTCCAAAAAAATAATTTTTTTATAAAAAGTATTTTTTTCTGAAAAAGATTAATATAAATTTTTTCTATTATTCAAATTTTAATTTAAAATGCATATATTTATCGAACTATTAAAAATATCTAATTATTTAAAGTTTTAGTAGGATGAAGTAAATTAATAAAAATAAATAAATATCAAAGTGATTGAAGAAAAGGATAAGCCGCGTGTCATGTCGGTTATCCCCGTCACTCTTCACACTTGACTATTTGACCATATAATTACTTCAATTTGGATACATATACTGACTGTATTTAACAAATCAGCCTGAAGACAAACCTTTGCTTTTCAAGGTCTGGTAGCTCTACTCAGCTCCCTCTTCAGCATTTTCATTTTCAGGCGTTCGATCCATCTAACTCACCATTCTTCACACTCTCAGCTCAGGTCCGGAACCCCCTCTCTAATATATATGGTATAGTTGATGTGTGTATGTATTCTTGTTTATAGTTGTACTTTAATTATTGCAGATAATTCGTCATTCATGTTCTATTTGGAGCTTTCTCATTGGAACACTTCTAGATCTATATTATAAATACCCCCCAACACACACACACACACATATGTAGTATTTGTATTTTCTGGACTCGCTTCCTTGGACCTAATTGCAAAATCACCGACAAATATCTGACCTTAAACTACAGTCTTCCTCGAATTTCTTGTCATTTCCTTGCATACTTATTCTTCACTAATAGCATTTTTTGGAATTTTCTCTTTGTTAATCTCTAATATACTATAATATTTTTGCTTAATTCCCCAGCAAACGCACCAAAATTCCGCCAATTTCCCAGGAAAATCCTCGATAAAAAGGGCAAATTTATTGTTAATGGTTGACACGCAGGAAAATCCTCAGTAAAAGGGCAAAGTTATATGCACATTGTTGAAACTCTTTAACGAAAACCTCTTCAAAGGCAGGAATGTACAGCTTTTCGGATATCCTCTGTTCATTTGCAGCCATATTGTTGTTAATGAACTGTTTGGTGGCTGCTGAAGTGGTAACTTGCTCCAATTTAGTTCCAATGAGGTACCGGAATGATGAGATATCCATAACAGACTTTGGAGGTGTCGGGGATGGCCAGACACTGAATACTAAAGCGTTTCAGGACGCTATATATCGAATTGAGCTTCTGAAGAGTAGAGGAGGCACACTTCTTTACATACCTACTGGGGTCTATCTAACTGGGAGCTTCAATCTTACTAGTCACATGACTCTCTACTTAGCTAAGGGGGCCGTTATCAAAGCCACGCAGGTATTCTTGCTCGCGGTTTTGTGGTCTTAAATGTTGATGAAGTATGATAGAATATTTTTTATTCCAAATGATGTCCAAATTTCCTTCTTCTTCTTTCTCTGTCTCTCTGGGAATACCTATCTGAAGTCAATCTACGGTAGAAATGGCTGTTTCAAGCTAAAGATATGTTTTCAGATGTGATGTGTAATGTGTTCTTTACCGAGATGCTGAGCTATTTGTACCTTATTATAATCTAAGTTTTGTATACACAATGTGCATTATTGACATAGGAAGGAAAAGAAAAAAAAATTCAAAATAAACATAAGAATCAGGTCTATTTATCCTTTTTGTCTTTTTTTCTTTTCAGTTGAATTTTTGAACTTACTTTTCATTTATGCTGAATTTATGCTCTCTTAATTGATGCTTCAGAATACAAGGGATTGGCCTTTAATTGCTCCCTTGCTTTCTTATGGAAGAGGTAGGGAGCGCCCCGGAGTAAGATATATGAGCTTTATTCATGGGGATGGGCTTCAAGATGTGATTATCACCGGTTAGTATCAATATCAATGTTTTCTTACAGTGACTACTTAATAACTCATTATTCAGCACACTTTGTTTACCCAATTCAATATATGGAGAAACAGCCATGTGAAAAACATGCCTCATATTAGATTCTTTCTCTTTAAAGAAATCAACCTATTCTTTCATGAATTTGAACTACAGTATACACCTCTGATTGAATTTTCATTATACCACGTACAACAATCAATCTGCATATACTACTAACTAGCTATAGTCATATTGGCTTGGTTTTGACATGCTATTTATGATTGATCTTCACTTATATCTAAACAGTTGACTTTTTTTGTGCTCTTATTTAAATTGCGAACAACCTTTCTTAGGTGAAAATGGGACAATCGATGGCCAAGGTGATGTCTGGTGGAACATGTGGAGGCAGAGAACCCTCCAATTCACTAGACCGAATCTTATAGAGCTCATGAACTCTAGAGGCATTATCATTTCGAATGTGACTTTCAAGAACTCACCCTTTTGGAACATTCATCCTGTGTATTGCAGGTAATTATTGAACATATTTCTGGACATTTTATTTTGATTGATGGACCTCTCTGCAGTTCAGTTTACGAATTATATTTCAAACCATTTCTATTCTATCCACATTTTGATAAACTTATACTAGTGCAACAATACATATTTTTTCCATATATATAAAAGGGTTCATCAGTTATTTCAGATCCGGATACTTCCCATCTTTTACATTCTACTGAGGAATCTGAAATAATAATTGGTTAAAAGTTAAACAATTGGTGTCCAAGCTTGTAGCTTGATGGGTATGTATATGACTGGCCATATTTAATGTTTGGGCAGCCCCTGCAGCTGCTTGAAACTAGCATAGTGATATTTTATATACTAAGAAATCGTAGTGTTATTTGTCTAAATATATCCTTTTTCCCTTTTCCAGCAATGTTGTTATTCGATACGTAACCATATTGGCTCCAGCTGACTCTCCCAACACCGACGGAATTGATCCAGGTACATGCTAAACTTCAATTGTAAATTGTTGGTATGTGTTGTTCATGTTTCATTTATGCATGTGTTTATTCCAAATGTCTTGCGTACAGGGATAAGAAATGGTGCACGTACATGTATCATCACATAGAAGCTCTATAGCTCAAACATCAACACACTCGAGTTCTAACTTTTTGCCATTTCCTGCAGCACACAATTTGTTCAGATGGAGGGTCCTTAAATTCTAAATTTGACTGTTATGAATTGGAGCAGGTTAACCCATTAGGTGTATCCTCAATTCGATAAATTGTGGATGCAATGTCTTTACATATTTTCTTTATAAACTTATTAATTGGAGCAGATAATCTCGGATAATCTATCTGGACCTGCCCGGTCTTGTAAACTTTGTTTGACCAGATGACTACTGGTTGGTTAAGAGTTAAGAACATTAGATTGTTTATTTTGTCTCCATAAGTGATGTTTGATATTTCATAAATAGACAGAGGGAGGGGAAGATCCATTACTTTATGCTCATTTCTATATGTGAATAACAGCTTTTTTGAAAGCTAATCTTTATTTATATATTTTTATACAGATTCAAGCTCCCATGTCTGCATCGAGGACTCCTACATCTCTACAGGCGATGATCTCGTGGCTGTGAAGAGTGGGTGGGATGAGTATGGGATTGCATACGGTCGCCCTAGCAATTTCATCACCATTAGAAGGGTAACTGGATCATCCCCATTTGCTGGTATAGCAGTTGGAAGTGAAACATCTGGTGGTGTAGCCAATGTATTGGCTGAGCACATAAGCCTTTTCAACATGGGAGTTGGCATTCATTTGAAGACAAACATTGGTAGAGGAGGGGTCATAAGAAACATTAGTGTGTCTAGTGTTTACATGGAAAACGCGCGGAAGGGGATAAAGATTGCAGGCGATGTTGGGGATCATCCTGATGAGAATTACAACCCAAATGCTCTCCCTGTTGTCAAGGACGTTGTAATTAATAATGTCTGGGGTGAAAAGGTTCAGCAGGCAGGTTCAATACAGGGCCTGAAAAACTCACCATTTACTGGGATATGTCTCTCTAATATCCACCTTAATGGTGCCACTGGACCAAAAAATCCTCCTTGGAAGTGCTCTGATGTAAGTGGGGCTGCTGTTGAAGTTAGCCCATTGCCATGTTCAGAACTGACCAGCGCCACTCAGACTGGTGCATGCTCTATTCCTTTCTAGGCTTGTGTAATTTGCTGCTCTACTAAGTAAGAAGAAGAAGATGAGTTTCATTAGTTGCAAAAGAAAATTTTAAGTAGTCACCACCATTGTAAAAAAGCTTAGCATGTATCTCCCAAGGGCCTACAGATTTACGGATTGATTTTTCACATGGGGGAAGTGTTGTTAGTCACAAAATGACAGCAATCAGATATAGTGCTATCTATTCAAGCACTTGTTTTGGAGACGATACAGATATGCGTGCCTGAATCAAAATATATACATATTCTATGCAAATTTATGTAAATAGAGTTGTCTACTTATCTATATGTATTCAAGTGTACTTTGTCATTGTTAAAAAAATTCTGGGTGGCTTCCTCATTTGCAACAATTTTACGTATTGGAGTCCGTAGCAGGTTGGGATTTATTATCCTAATTCTGATCATTCTTTCATCAATTTAAGTTTATGATTTTTTTTAATTTTTTTTTTGACTGTAAGAGATTATACTTTTGCAGTTATTTCGCTGGGACGAAGCTGTCAAAAATTGGCATCTGTTGCCAGTCTTAAGCTTTGAGCTCAGGCCTTTACCTGGATAATTACAAGTCAACTAAACACTGCATAATATAATGCATCTCGTGTTCTTTGCTCAATTGGCTATTGGTTATAACACAGAGGGAATAAAAGGATGTCTGGTCACTAAACCATGACTTCAATGAATATAGCCCGGTGAATTCATGCCCATTTCTCGCGCTTTTATCTAATGTTCTACAGTCCAAAAACGGATGCATGGTAATTGCGTTTTCTACACCACAGTCTGCTAATTTTAACCTTTGTCCAAATTTTGTTGTTCATTTGGTTTGCATGAATTAGACACTTTTTCTAGCCTGTGGACTGCATTCTATACCTTGGGGTCAGAGACATATCCAACAATCCGAAGTCTCTGCATAAAATACATTTTGCATTAACATTGTCCAAGGACAAGCAAATGCTACAATCAAGTCCATCTGAAGAATCATTGCATAATTGCATCACATCAGTACACAGACAAACATACAGCCATATAGAGTCTATTTACATTTTTCTGCATCTTGCATGGATGCAAAATTATTTAGATGATATTTGGTTTGCATCATACATGATGTGTAATAGATTTGTAAACAATCATTTTTTTTTTTTTTTGTTAACCGTGGGTTTCCCGGACGCATCCGGACTAATCCCGCCGAACCCGGGTCAGCCTTTTCATACGCGTCCCCGTGGCCACAGCGGAGCATTATTAGTGCCCCTCCAAGTGTTGCGAATGAGAGTCGATCCTGAGTCGTCCGGGTTTACGGTTCGTTCCTAGGACGGCTTGCACCACTGCGCCACTTGCGGTGGTTTTTGTAAACAATTATTATGTTGATGTGAAATGTTTTGTGTTTGGTTAATCTATATATTTAACCAATACAAATGTAATACCATTACATCAATTTTTTGGCTAAATATCGGCACACCCTCCAAATTCCAATATAGGTATTAGCTGATTACGTTGGTAGTACCGTTAGGCCATAAAAGACAACACAATAATAATTACAACTTATGTGACCTTTTGACTTTGAATTTGCTTTATTTCATTGCATTATTATCATAACATTATTACACTAAACACAAGTTGGGGTGTAATAATAACATTATGATTATTACATAAATACTCCCTCGGTTCCTAAATAACTGACGTTAGCAGCCAAAACACACTAATTAAGAAACTTAATTACTCCAATTCATTTGTCTATTCATCCAATAGGAAGGGGAGAGAGAATTGCACAGATATACATCAAAAGATAAAAGAGTCCAATAGAAAGGAGAGAGAGAATTCTTAAGTATTTAATTTTTTATAGAACTCCAATAAGAAGAAGAGAGAGAATTTTCAAATCTTTAATTTTCTTTAGGACTCCAATAGGAAGAAGAGAGAGGATTATATGGATATATATAAATTCTCCTAGAAATCCTATAACGTCAAATATTTGGGAACAAAAAAATTGACCTATAACGTCAGTTATTTAGGAACCGAGGGAGTACCAAGTATGAACTATTACAACGCAGACCATGATTCAAAGTATCGGTTGTTACGCCAAAATATCGGCGGCTAGGTATTAGTCGGTGCCAAACTGTAACCTTGACACGAATCACAAAATTAGGAAGTATTCAGGGTAA
This sequence comes from Aralia elata, assembly GCA_034770075.1. Taxonomy (NCBI): domain Eukaryota; kingdom Viridiplantae; phylum Streptophyta; class Magnoliopsida; order Apiales; family Araliaceae; genus Aralia; species Aralia elata. Next base: position 78,307,295 of record CM068379.1, on the reverse strand, counting down.
TTTTCGGTAACTCGGCATAACATAGCAGTTTCGGACCAAATAAATGAGATATCTCGGCACAGCGTAGTTATTTCAAACCAAATAAAGGAGAAATCACGGTGCAAAAGGGAGAAACGACGCAAAAATAAATAAATCAAATATGCTAAAAGTTATAAAAGGAGACGACAAAAGAGAACAAACTTTTCTCTATAAATTATGTCTATGTAGTACCTAGTTAAAAATATAAGTTAAAAAAATGTACTCAATATATAATTAATTAAGCTAAATTATAATTAAATTATTATTAAATTGTACCTATATAGTTCCTAGTTAAGTACAACTTAAAAAAAATTGTACTTAAAATGTTCTTAGTTAAGTTAAATTGTACTTAAATTATGTAGATCATGTATGGTTAAACATTTGAGCAAAGACAATATCAATATCAACTTTATTCAAACATAAAATTGATTAAGCATATTTATGAGACGTCTGTTTTATAATTTGGACAATATTTTGTGTACTAGATAGTATTTTTTTAAACTTAATTTATTCCTGTTTTTGCTTTTATTTAGAATTTTCTTTCATAAGTTTTTTACTGTTTTTGAAGCTCCTAACTAGTTAACGGTGTGTATCACCCAATACCTATACCGAAACCGATACTGAGTCAAAAAATGACCTTTCGAAACATAGGCTGCTACCGCGACTTTGAACATTGCAGACACTATTGCATTATGCCAAAATCTTATTTGATGAACCAAACCATACCTTGGAGAGTACAAGACCACATATAAAGATTATATGCATCACCATTGCTTATAAATTGTATACACATGAAACTCAGAAGTGGTTCAAAAATTTGCAGAAGCTCACCAAAATACCACCCAACTCTGTCTCTTCCCATACCTTCTTATTCTCTTCTTTCCTCTCCGAAATCACTGGGTTCAATACTTCATTGTTAATAGGACTGTGAGATCTTGGTAGGATCAGCATAGTTCATTGTTAGATGGGACTGACATCTTGGTCGGGCCCACCGGGTTCATTGTTGGTTGGTCGTGTTTGTGAAAGGACTGCCTAATTTTGGTCGGATCCTTTTGTGGCCAAGTTTGTGATAGGACTGGCAGATCTTGGTCAGATCCACAAGTTCGATTGTTGGATAGGAATAGCAGATGTTGGTTGGATTTATAGGCTTCACTGTTGGTGGATCATTGTGTTTGTAGGGATGATAGATCTTGGTTTGCGGGTTCATTGTTAGATAGGACTGGAAATCTTGGTCAGATACTCAAAGTTCATAGGAGCTGTAGATCTTGGTTGGATACAATCCACCAGGTTCCTAGCCTTAGTAGCAAGATTGTCAACTTACTCAACTAAGGATCTAGGGACCTTTACAACTTTACAGTAAGCAAGGAACTCCAAAACTTTTAATAGAGGTTGTAAGTTCAACTGAATCAGTGTAGCGATGAATAGAGATCCAACAATCAGAATAGGCTCAAAACAAAGCTCTAAGAAAAAAGTGCTTGAGCTTCCATATGGAGAGTACAGATACCAAAAGGAGTAGCTCCTAACTGCTGAGTATAAAAGGCCACAGCTGCAGGCTGAACACCACTTTTTCCAGCTTCTATCAACTTGGATAACAAATGAGCTTCAAGAATGGGTTGAAGCTGTACATACATGTTTTGGTATATGTATCCAAATCACGCCCAAAACACTGTATTATGTAAAAATTTCAGTTCCATAATTATTTATTTATTTATTTTAGTTGTTTTAAAAAAAAAAGCAAAAAAAAGAAGAAGTTATATATATATATATATAGGGGACTGATCCATAGCTCGCGTTAGCTATGAACACTATTTCAGCTAACTCATCTCCCGTCGTCCAATGGAAGATCTAAGGACTGACTGGGGCTTGGCCGCTACTCCCTCTAGCGGCCAGTCAAATTATTTCTATGTATTCCATTGGACGGTAGGAGATGAGTTAGCTGAAATAGTTAACGTATTTATTTGTATAAATTGTCAAATATATTTAATGTATTTATTTATATAAAATATTTGTAATATAATTTCTTATTTAATATAATTTAACATTGTGAATTATGATAATTTAATTGTTTAAAATTTAAACTAGAAATATTTTATACATTAAACTATTTAAATCTAACTAAGGTGAGAGTATTTTAGACTTTTGTCCTGAGCAGAAGGCTAAATATTTCTACGACCTTTTATGTTGGCCGATACTCCCTCTAGCGGCCAGTCAAAGCGGAGTAGCGGCCAGCATAAAAGAATTTGGCTGGCCGCTAGAGGGAGTAGCGACCAAGCCCCAACCAGCCCTTTGGATCTTCCATTGGACGACAGAAGATGCGTTAGCTGAAATAGTATCCATAGCTAACGCGAGCTATGGATCAGTCCCTATATATATATATATATATCTAATATTAGCTAATACTGATATGCTTGTATCCATATTCGTATCTGCTTTCGGCAGTTGTTGGTGCCGATAGTTTTCACTTTACTTGGATAACTATCTTTACTTGGATAATTCCTGAAATATTTTCAGACGTAAAATTTCAGAGACTGTTTATATTACTTTGTGTCTCGAAAAGAAAAAAGAGGAAAATTTCTGGGCATATATGTGGGCTGTCTTAGCTTCTAAGAACCCAAATTAACATGAAATTTGATTGTTTGGGCTTTACTTTTCTTGGCGATACTTTTGGGTTCGTAAAGGATCATCCCCGTGATGTAGGCTGAAGGCTTTAAAATTAACTTGGGCTGATAGAATACCCTTTATTCCATATTTGTTATCCGTCATATATAATCAAAGAAGCAGTTCCCTTGGGATAAAGCTGGAACTAACCAGTTTTTAAGAATTAGTCTCATAGATTACAACGAAATATATTAAATAAATGAACCATTGAACGATTCTAACACTATCAACCATTTGTTAATTCCAATCAGATTCCTATAGATTCATTGATCGATCGAATGCTTATGATTCGCAACAGCTTACCATGCATCTTTAATCATGAGAAGATTTCAATAGATATCAGGCTCTAATCAGAAAAAGATCCACATGCATGAATTTAGCTTCACTTGATTAAAAAAACCCACACATTTCACAAGTATTTTAATGGATTCATATTTTGGATTTTCTTCCCTTGATTCTGACAACCATGCATACTCCCACCACCCTCTATTCGATGAAAACCAAGGCTCACAATCAGGCCAATCAAAACCATAGAATATTCAACATATACACCACCCTCACCACCACCCCAATCTTCACCCCCCCCCCCAAACAAAGAAAATGCTATCAAGAGCCTTCACAACGCCTCGAAAGAGCTTTAGATATGGCGAAAACAGCTTCCGATCAGCCTCAATCCATGAGTACGAGGACTGCATCATCGGGTTCATGGAAGATCTACCCTTGACCCCCTGCCATGATCATGACGATCATGGCTCGATCCTCTTGACCCTTAGAGAGGTGTTGAGGGGTTCGGTCGGGGTTGTTGGTGAGAGCTGTCTTGGGATGATAGAGAAAGTGGTGCTGCTTGGGGGTCAAGTTTGTTCACTCAAGAGGTTCAGAAAAGTGAGTGTTAGGAAAATCGAGTTTGGGAGAAGAATTAAGCGGCTAGCTGAGATTAGCAGGAAGTCTCAGTATTTGGTGCCCGTCGCTTCTTATCTATACACAAAGAGAATCAAGTTCGTTGTTTCTGATTACTTTCCTATGGGAAGCCTTGCTGATTTGCTCGCTGGTAAGTTTTTACCTTTGTATTATTGGTTCTTAATCATTGCATGACATGAAATTCCTTCAAAAACAAACCTAGGAGAATGTAAATTTATAGAATTGCGAGCTTTTGAAAATTTGATGCATTCTAATTTATGTGTTTCTGTATTATTTAGGTGCCAGGGAATTAGGTCATACTGCGCTGGATTGGAAGCAACGCCTCAAAATAGTTCTTCACATTGCACGCGCCATCGCTTTCATCCATGGACAATCTCCTTCTCAAGAGAAGCAGTTGATATTAAACGTTCATGGTAACATCAAATCCTCCAACATCATGATCAGTAATGATTTCAGTGCCTGCATTTCAGATTACGGCTTCACCCAACTGGCGGAGCGGGTGGAAGTTTCCGATACTTGGCAGGGGAAGCCACCACCGTTTTCACCGGTATCTTTCTATTGTGAAACTTTGTCCCAGAAAAGTGACATGTATAATTTCGGGATCATAATTCTGGACCTGCTAGGAGGCCCCAAGGCACCAGAGTTGAAGAGTTGCATAATAGAAAAGAAAGAAGATATTAGAAATGGTTCATGTGATTTTTTTGAGTTTTCAATAGAAGGGAAAGACAAAAGGCAAGCTTTGAAGGTTTTGGATATTGCCCTGGCATGTACAAATAATTCGCCAGATGCTAGGCCTTCCATGGAACAGATATTGCTGTATTTAGGTGATATAATCAAGTAAATACTATTATCAGATATGCAAAGCTACATCAAGAAACGATGAACTTGTATACAGCAAGCCTATGATTGAGGAGATATAGCCATATGAGCTCGAGGGATTGGTCTGAGACTCTTCATTTAGTTTAATATTATTAGTTTTTCATGGCATTATATATGTGTTAATTTTATTACGAGGTTAATTATTTGTTGTGTGCATGTATGTGTCTTGATGTCTTCACATGAGAATAATCGATAATATATATATATATATATATATATATATATATATATATTACTCCCTCCGTCCCAAATTAATTTTTTTTTAGGACTTTTTAAAGTCAAATTGACTATTTTTAAAATTAATAATTAAGCATATATAAATATATTTTTAAAATTATAAAAATTGAAATTAGTAATAAATTGTATATACTTTCTTTTGGTTATAATCTCTTTACTTATATTTTAACAAAAATAATAAAAAGATTAGTTCTAAAAAAAGTCAATTTGACTTAAAATGGTCAAAATTAAGCAATTAATTTGGGACGGAGGGAGTATTATTTTTGGTTTAGTAAAAAAATTAATACACACCCATAGCGTTAAATATAAGGATGTTATAAGTTGTAATGAATATTTATTTTAATTATTGCCCTTCTTTTAGATGATGTACATGCACAGTACGTTAAAGGAAGAAAAAAATGTCTAACTATCTGTAAGGGAATGAGCATCTACATTCACTACAATGTCAAAAACCATAATGTTTAGGAACTAACAAGATGGAGTACTTTATTAAAAACAAATATATCACTATCAAGAACTAAACACAGGCTAAATTTTAATTTTGAATATATTAAAGTTGTCTAGTTTTAACGAAATGTCTTTTTCTCCTACAATTTATTATATTCGATTTTGGTTTTGGATTTGGATTGAGCTGCTGCATATATACTTCTTTAATTGCTTATGTGAAAGGCACAGCTGGTTTAATTGAAAATACCAAAGAGTTATAGATGCACATTATTGGCCAATGGCTTTAGCCTTTAGCCTTCGAATTAAATCAATCAATTTCAATCATGTCCATTCTTATTTAAAAATTCAATTATATTATATTATGGAACAACTTCATTCCTAGACGATAAAAAAATATTACATGGTGCGAGTGTAATTTTTATATTTTCCCTTTAGGTCTATTGAAAATATTATTTCACACAACTTGCTTGTAACATATGCTATCAATAATATATGTATTTTGCCTAATATATATATATATATATATATATATATATATATATATATTCAATTGCTCATAATTAAATAGTACTTATCCAAAGAATCCTTTTGTGTGGCTAGGTTCCATCGATCCAAATTTAATACTCTTTCTCCGTGCGTGTGCTTGACACGGGCATTTGCCCTTTTGCTTCTTATTTAGAGTTAAAAATTATCATCTGCAAAAGAGTTTTGGATCTCTTTTACTGATTTGGTCCTTCAATCAATTGAATCTCTACAACCTTTTATCTTCATCCATATGTGAGTGTTTGTAACCTTTTATTAAAGGACATTTACGTAAGAAGTTTATTCAGATATCTCTCCAAGCGATTCGGTTAAGATTTTTTCATTAATACGATCATATCGAATCAGATATTTTTATTTGTTCAAAATAAACACTCTGATATTACGTTTGGATTGGTAAAATAGGAGGGTGAATGAAATGACTCATTCTATGGAATGAAAAAAATTATGTTTGGTTGCGATTGGAATGAAAAAAATTGTGTTTAGTTATTTGAGAGAGGGAGAACATATGCTTCATTTCATTCCTTCAATCCAAACGTAGCATGACTAACTTATGGATTCAAATTTTAACCCATTCGGTCCCATTAAGAGTAATCAAATAACCTCTTAGTCCCAACATGGTTGTTTGGGGCTCAGAATATTCTTGCGTGTGCTTCATAGCAGGGGCCAGGCCAGGGATAAGTCAGTAAAAAACCATTCACAGACTGAGTCCAACCGGCCGGCCGGCCCAGGACCACTTTTCTTATCCATACAAGTACAAAGCACACCACGTGACTCAGAGGTGTCATTATATACACGTGTACTTTTATTTCTCATTCTGTACGGTCCCCCACTTTACTATACATTTATTTCTTTCATTCATTTGACACCTGGAAAATTGATGGACGAAATCGCCCTTTTTTATTTTCTTGTATTTGATTGGGTCAGTTTGGTGGACTTATTTATGTCGTACCTCTATTCTCATCTACCGACTCTATTATTTTTACAAATTAATTTTATTTTTTTATTTTTTATTTAAGATACTTTAAATTTGAAGTTTTAAAATGAAATAATAAAAATTTAGCTTTACTTTTGAAAAAGAAAAAAAAAATTTAGAATCAGATAATAAAAGTAATTAACTCTATTGATCTGCCTGAATTTGTTAGCTTGCATGATATTACATCCATCAACGAATTTCACTTTTTCAACATGTGTCGAATATGCCTAAGTATCTAGTGGGGGGCTCGCACGACGAACAATTAGCTGAGTGATAGAACGCGTTCTTAATAATTGTATCGTTATATTTGAGCTTGTAGAATAGTGTGATTAAGCGGTGAGATAAAATAATTATAAGTATAGAGTTTTTTAAGAGCAAATTAATATCTAACTATACGTAAGTGTGTGATATAAATGAAATAATTATATTAAGATTTTTTTTATTTTTTTATTTGCTAATTTAGACTGAAATTAAACATACTTATACACTTATTCTTGTCAATGTCAAGGTTCGATCCCACATCCTTTGCTTTATAAAGGTGTGGTGCTACCATCCGGCCAAAGGCATGGTGTTTTGGTATGGGGGCTTTGATTAATTTGCATAGAAATTTTGAGTCTCCTGTGCAAATTAACCAAAGCCCCGTACCAAAACACACAAAACAAAAGAATAGACGTCCTTCCTAAGTAGCTAACTAAACTGGACAAGCTTGCCTAAAACGACCTGAACTAGCTAAAGCTTGGACCAGATTGATTCTTGAGGCGCGCATTTGCCTTATCCCTGAAACAAGATATATGCCTAATGTCCATGGAGGCCTGCCCTACATTCTTTTTCTAACTTTAATTGTAGTACCAAAGTCCATTCGTAGTGCGCCTTTCTAGGCTGTTCAATGACTTGTTAGATATTCAAAACTAAATCCTTTTTAGTTTTTAGTGTCGTTTTACTTTAGAATAAAATTATTTGTCAAAATTTTCTCTAAAAAAATTTATTTATTATTACAATCTATAAAATAACATAATATCTGTAAATTTATCATCATAATTTTAATATCAACCACCGGTACAACACTAATTATAAGCTAACGACTTATTTTTCAGAAGTAAATAAAAAATAAAAAAATATATTTTTTATTATTTGTAAATGTTACAAATCAGACCCTTTTTTTATTATTTTTTTAGTGTTACAGAGGGAGTGTGTATTATCACGAATTTGACAAAGTTTTTTAAAACTCGTAAAAGATAAGAATAATTAAATTGGATTTCAGATAACATGGCATCATAGTCGGTCACCACGTGAAGAATTGCTACAGCTTAATTAGCTAGCTATCAGCCTATCATGACCTTTGACTATATACAAAAGATAAAATTCTAATTTATTCCATCATGCAGTGGAGTGCATGTTAGTTAAGCACTTAGTTTTATAAGACTTGCTAAGTCAACACTTAATTAGAGATAGATAAGTCATAATTTAGAGATAGATAAGTCATAATATTAAACAGCATGCATTTTTGGTACGTTGGCCAAGGTATGCAAACACACAAGATATACAATTTGTCTTTAATTAATTATATTTTTAGCAAGTGTTGACTTAATATATATATATATTATTTTTTTTTGTAGCACAAGCGTACGTACGTGTGGTAGCTAGCATTATTCTAAGATTTTGTTACAAAAGCAGGGGTGGTGGAGGGGAGAAGTTTCGGGTTAGAATCATGTTGCTTCCTTAACCCTAGGCATGCTTCATTATCTAGCTAGCTTATATATGCATATATAGGGCCAAATTAGTAATATCAATGTCTATGATATCTTTTTTATATATGGTTATTTATTCCTAGTGATTAATTAAATACAATTAGAAATTTATAACCATATAAATTTTATGGTCTCTTAAATTTTAGGTATAAATAGCCATCATATGGTGGTAAGTTGGCGCATTCTGTATATTTCCCATTTAGTCCCCACACGCTAACTAGTTAAAATTATAGAGAGATTGAGAAGAAGATAGGAGGAAAGACTAGATCGAGAGTGGTGATGGGAAGTAGGAAAGCTGCTGAGTTATACTTTGTTTTTATGAATTATGATCCCGAATACGACCGTCTTCGATCTTATAGGTCAGTAACTTAATTCTGTTCTGCATTAATATTTACTGTTCAGTTCTTAATTTTTTCTTTTTATGGGGTGTGTGTGTGTGTGAATATTCTTCTCTTAGTTTATATATATTTTAAATATGGTTGATGATTATAATAGTGTACATTATATATGTATAAATGTATTAATTTATACATGTAGAACGAAGAGAGGGGCACATGAGCTTGATTTGTACTTGAGTAAGAAGCACGACGAATTGTTGGCTAATAACCTTGAGGAAGGCAGCTACAAGAAGACATTGTCTTTGGTTATTGTTGATGGCTTTGCTGTTGAAATTACTGATGATCAGGTAAGTATTTTTTTTTCCTATTAGCAAAAAGAAATTTCATTAAAACCAAAAAAAAGTACGTGCAAAGTGTTCATCTCTGGTTAAAGTGCCTCATAGCTTCCTAGATGTATATATAGAAAAAAGATATATGATATGTACACAATAGTCTGTCAAACAGTTGAGACAACACATGCAAATATAAAAGTCTGTTTGTCCAACTATTTGATAGACTGCGGCTACAATCAATGAGTTGGATGTGGATTATGCGACATACATATAGAGACAATATACTATGATTCTTGATATATTTGTCTATGGCATATATAAAAACAGATGATTTGTTGAAATTAATATTGTTTCAAATTCAGGCAAATGTGCTTAGATCTGCGAGAGAAGTACGGGTTGTGGAGAAGAATCAAGAACTTGCTTAGTTAGTGTTTGCTGGCGGCCGGCGCCGGTTAGACATTTTTCATCATCAGCTATATATCGCAGAAAGAGATGTAGTGGTTTGGTATGACTTTTGTAATTAAATGTTTAAGGTGGCCGGGTATGATTCTATTTTAATTTATATATGGATTATTAATGTAGCTACTAGCTAGGTAAACAATGGAAGCAAGATAGACCGTGTTGAATTTGCTTCCACTGATTAATTCTATTATGATGTCAATATGTCATGTAGTTTCTCTAATTCTCTCTCTCTCTCTCTCTCTACATATATATATATGTATATATATATATCTCCTACGATCTTTTATTAGGTTATTTCTATTTAACTCCATAATTAATTAAGGTCATTAATATTACTGCATATTTACTTACAACTTTAATTAATGTCAACATAAAGTAAAGCTAGCCACCCACAAAGGATTTCCCGGCCCTAAATCAAAGTTTAATTTGAGCTTAATCTTTAATTAAAAACCTATCTTAGCACGTAGTACCATATTAAAAAAATAACATGAAAAACAAATCTACCTGATCTTTTTATCAGGAGTACTATTCAACCATTTACTATAACTTTTTCTACCATCCAAAGAAAATTTTGACTGATTCAAACTAGAAAAACAAATTACCAAGTTCAAGTACCACAGTATAGAATCCAAAGTTGTTGGCTGTCAATCCTTTTTCTCGCAATAAAATTACCCGCACATAATGGATACCAGTACTCGGTGGTATGCGTATTGAGTGTATAAATTATATAGGATAAAATAAAATTTTATAAAATTTAGAATGCTAAATTGAAATATAAAATAAATTTAATATAAAAAAAGAAAATAATAATATAATTAAAGTTATACAAACAAAAGAATAAAAAATAGAAGCGTGACACAAATTTATCAATATGCTAAGGAGAGCCGTTTTATAATATATAGATTATAGGTACAGATGATGCCTCAGGGCATAGGACCAAATCAAGTTTCCTTTCTGTTGGAATTTTTGTTTTCTTCTTTCTAATTATTGTTGCCACATAATGGCTGTGTTGCCACATAATGGCTATAGACCTCCGAAAAAATGATGAAGAAATAAAATTTTCAAGCTAACCGATCCAAAAAATATCTTGACTCAACAATATCTTGACTCAACAAGAAGATAAAAGAAAATCAAATAAGGAATTTCTTTGTGCTTTCATATACTCAAATATATTATATGTTCATTAATTCATATTTTATCTTGATGTCGGTAAAAATAACTCATCAATGGTGAATTATCACGTATTATTTGTAAATTTCTATTAATGAAGGGCAATATAATAATTTTGCTTGCGAAGTATTCTAGAAGTATATTAAATTCAATAAAAAAATAGAATTTCTAAGTTTAACTAACTAAAGATTAGTAACTTGGAAGGTCTCTAAACTTCATAATAATTCTCTCTCCATATTAGTGTTCTGACTTAAGTATTATAGAGTCCTCCTAGAGCCCTCAACTCCGATGGACTTTTTGTAGGATTTTCAACATTAAGGAGGTCAAGGCGATTAAGCGGTGATTAAAGTCAAAATTCATGAGTTGACTAAAATTCTAATTTGGAGGTAATTGATTATCGCATCATATCAAAATGAGGTTTCTTCGAATTTATATCTTAGGCCAACAAACCCAAGAAGATGCATTATTAATCTAATAATATTATGAAGTGCCCAAATTGGTTTTCTTACAAGCACCAAAATTCTGATAGCAAGACCAAATAGCTAGGAATATAACATAAATTTCAAGCTCATACAAATTTCTACTGGATAGGCAGATTTTTTTAATTTTTACTTTAAATTTTTTTCTTTGGGATTGGTCCTAGTCCAGCCAAATAACACATTGCTCCACACATACAAAAAGAAGAAGGTAAACATATGAATAACAACAAAAAAATGTACAGATGATTCCTCCTGCTGTACAGTATACACCACCACCATGATTTAATTTTTATGTTGAAGGGAAGCATCATCAGTGGGATATAATAGGCCAGAATAGTACTGTGATGGGGCCCTGGGGAGTGATGTGATACATTTCATTGGCTTGTGGGTAGTAGTAGTAAGCAGCCACTTTTTCTAGTTAAGGTTATAACAGAAGATGACAGACCTACTTAATTCCCATGCTTCGATTTTTCACTAAAGTTTTGGCTGTCACTGTGCCTGCCCTCTGCTTCTGCTTCTGCTTGTAGGGTTCTTCTACTTGCTGTCATCACCATTCACATGCATTCTCTACACACCTACAAGTTTTATTTTAATATCTTCTTCTTCTTCTTTTTTCCTAATTTTTCTTTATTCATTGCTTTCATTCAATTGCTGTCCACACATCATCCCTCATTTTATTACTTCTCCATGGTATAAAAGGAATCTCCTTTGTCATTTTTTTTTTGTTTTACAACAAAAATCCTTTTATTAATAATAGTATGAAATAATATTATATATTCAAATTTGTTATCATAATTTTATTATCACGTTGTCATTATGAGACTAATTAATAAATTATATATATATAATAATAATATTTATAAATTTTGTAAATGACACTCTTTGATTGTAAAAGGAGGGAGTATATGGTTGAAAATAATTTGTTCCAAAAGATATGATCAACATTGGCTTATGATTAAATAGAATGTAATGATATTACTAAATCCCCTCTGGAAAATTTTTAGAATTAAAAAAAGAGGACATGAGAGGTGAGAGTTAGCTCACGCTCTTGCATTAAGTATTCTTTTATAATAACTATATTTTAAAAAATTATAAAAATACTTTTTTATGCATAACATGAGAGAAAATGTATTCAATTATATAAAATGACGTCGTTTTGAGGGCTACTTAAAAGAATTTCAAAGCTTTTTCTTTGCATCTCTAAGCTCCACGAGCTAGCAAATAGATAAATGGCTGAACATAACTTGGGCTTATATGCATGGACTGGCACATTTCATTATTTGGTCGGCTGCAATGAAGAATAAATAGAATTCCAACCTTATTCGCGTATCCAGTTGGCCTATAAGATGCACTGGCTGAGTGCGTGCTTTACTTCTATTCACTTCATAATTTTTTACACTCGGAATGGACACGCCTTATATTTGTTGGACCTTAGAGCCCATATATGATGGATTTGAACTTCAATATAAAATGGGAACCGTTAAATCCACACTCTTTTTTGTTATTTCCGCACTGTGGGCTCCATATATTTGACAAATTTATTTTATATGTCCAATTTACCCTTGCTTGAGCTCAACTCAGCATCTTCCTCTCGGGTCAAGTCCTACTCTCACGCCCGCATCTGGGTCCTAGTCATCCTCATCCGCCGGCTCTTCTCCGAATCTGGATTCGGAGAATCTTCTGCCATTAAAGTGATGGATCATTTTTTAATACGCCATGTTCTATTTGCTTGTCCTTATGTGTTTTGGGGACAAATTGAAAAGGTGCAGCGAGATTTACCGTTAAACATAAGCCGATTTAACATACTCAATTTGTGGCCTAAATTGGGGAAGGTTGTATTTTGCCAGAGATGAAAGGAGTTCTTGCAGCTCTGTCAACATCGGGAAGATGTATTAGTTCCCCTTATTAAAGCTCGAGTCGAAAAATCAAATCAACAACAAGCAGATCCATCTTCCCACACATAAACCCCTCGGCCAAGACATGCTTGAACCATAAACCTTTTCAAATGTAGTTGACGTCTATTATATGATTGGCATTCACTAAATAGTTTTGGCTAATATTCATTTGACTATTAAAGAATAACCGCTTGGGAATTGATCATAGTAGATCAAGATGAGCACATCCAGTGCTATGTAGATTCCTAATCATTTCAATATATATTAGAATTGGTACAGGAAGGAAGAATTGGGTTTTCGGCGGTGGTGAGAGGCCATTTTGGAGGAGAGAGAAAAGTGGATTTACGGGAGAAAAAATCATTGATGAAGAAGTGAAAAATGGAGGTGGTGATAATGGTGGTGCGTCATATTGATTGAACAATAAAGTTTCTGCAGAGGAAAGGAAGAGGAAGAGGCTGTGTTGGGCTCAAGCAAGGGTAAATTGGGCATATAAAATAAATTTGACAAATATGTGGGGCCCACAGTGCGGAAATAACAAGAAAGAGCGTGGATTTAACAGTTCCCTATAAAATAAGGTATACATGTTTTTGATAATATATATTTATAGTGACAGCACCAGAATTTTGAGTCGGGAGGGGCTCAAATAAAAAATATAAATAAAATCATAACATTATATTTAAATGTTATTTTTTTTTATTAAACACTTTTTTAAATCACGAAATTGATCTTTAAAATGAATTCTTAACAAAATTGCGAGTAATTTTTTCTCAGTGCACAACATCATAGAGTGATAAAAAAAATTGTATATATAAATTGCATAAAAAATACAGCAAAATATTTTCACTTATATGTTATATTTTCAAAGAGTCGTAAGAAGTGTCAAACGTATATATGTACATGAAAACTTATTCAACCACAAACTTATCCTTAGTATTTATATTACAACAAAATAAATAATTGTAAAGACCTAATTTATGATTTCTATCTAATATATATTGTCAAATCCTAATTAATTTCATATATATATTCGGAAGAGATACGGTAACAAAATATCAAAAATGTACAAACTCAAACAATAATATACTCATCACATTTTTTAACTTTAAAGATAAATTATGTATAAATTAACAGTAATCTATAGTGCTGAAGAGAGAGTCCTACTGGAGTGAATGTGTGGTAAATAAAATTTGGGAAAAAAAATATAAATAAGGACTAAACCCTAAAACATGATTTGGAAAAAGAATAAACTTATTGTTAAGAAGTGTTTGTAATTAAGAAATTTAAATTAACTACATATTAGTTGAAAAATAAAATAAAAATCAATGTGGGGCAATGGCCCGGACCCGACTCTATGTAGTGCCGCCATTATATATATATATATATATATATATATATATATATATATATATGGAAACGGGAGGTAAGGGATTGTGCGCATGCTTAATAATATTGTTCTTATTCATTAAGGCTAATATAATTATCTTTTCACTTAGTGGATAGAACACAAAATAAGACTCTGCAGATATGCAGTCTCTTACAACCCGTTAACCCTATATATATATATATATATATATATATATATATATATATATAATTTCTTTAAGAAATACTAGAAAGTAATTTACAAGCTTTTTTTTTTTAATTTTTGGTCGGTAAAAGTAATTTACAATATAAAGAACCTTAGTTTCAAAGATAGAACACACACACACACATATATATATATTATGAGATTTGTTGTCGCCTACTTCTCTACTAGCACTAAAGTTACACTGATACGTGACTTTTTAGATTTTTCGAATATATAATAATATTATTTGTGCATGTTACATATCAAACGCATGCAGAAGTGTAGGAACATATGTGTGTGTATATATATATTAAGGTAATAATTTTATTTTATCAGTAAAAACATACCTTTCTATAAGAATATATAACAATAAGAAGTATAGACAAGTCGCAGATAATTAAAAAGAATACCTAACCGATAATACTGCACTAGACTGCAAGCATGATCACAAAACATTATCCGCTCTCCCCCAAGTGCTTCTGGCTGATTATATATCCTCTACTTCAGAAGCCCTTGAGGGAGAGTGAGCAATGATAGCCATTGTTCTTACAAAAGAGAGTTCTACAACTCCGCTAGCTAGCTTGTGGTTGTGGATGGATCATGGCAAAGCAAGGCATGGCCTGTTCACTCCCCCTACAAGCGCTTCTAGCCTTTAATTTGCCATGCATATATGCTACAATAATCTTATAAACATGGCCCAGGCCAGAAGCCCTTGAGGGAGAGTGAGCAGCCAATGCCTTGAAAATTATATATATATAAAAAACCTGAATTTTTCATTGGCTTATTTGATAGATTTAGATTGAACAAGAATTCACCTCTTTATATAGCTACCAAAAAGTATATAAACGCAAGCAAATGTGATGAGAAAAAACATGAGCAAATTTGGTGGGGGCTCCATATCTTTGTAACTTTATAATTTGTGGCATCAATATCTTATCTTACTCAAATCTCAACTCTAGCCAGTATCAGCTAATTAAGAATTTTGAGAAGGCAAATTAATCATTGAGCTAGGAAAGAATATATTTATATATATATATATATAAAAACAATAATGTTTTAATGACAAAAGAATATTAGACACAAAAGAAGATATAAAATGATATATATGGTAGTGATTGATTATAACCATTGGACCAATTCGACAATTCATATATAGTGAAATATCAACTGATTATAATTTAACATATAATTTTGTATCTAATTTTTTATCACTTTATTTTAAAACCTGATTTAAAACCGTAACATTACCCATAAAATAATTTAAAAGAATATATATATATATATGCCTCTTTCAGGCATATATAAACCACATGCAGACATTGCATACAATAGTCTTGTACGTAAATAATTGAAATATACTTAATTATTTGACATTCCCTTTATCTCTAGTACGGCAATATATACCATTTCACATTCCCTTTATCTCTGGTTAGGCATACTATTTGACATTCCCTCTACAACTTCACCATAACTTATGTATTTCCTTTTCATGGACCTCTATTTCCAGCCAGTGGCATATCTTTACCCTGGATAGGATTATGGAATCCCTCCAACTTGTCATATTATTGGAGACATATTAGGTTATTCTCCATTATATTTTTCATCTAATTTTTTTTAAAACACATTTAATGACACTAATTATAAGATCACTATACATTAATTTTTAAAAAGTCAATTAATTGAGACATTTTTAAATTTAAAATTGACATGATTCATTTATATTTTGAAAACAATAAATCTTATAACTGGTAGTACCTTTTAGATAGTTTATGATATTATGATTGTATAGACGTAAATTAAACAAATTTATATTTTTGAAATTGTTTGAAATTGAGTTTTAAAAAGTCAATATTAATCTTAT
This sequence comes from Aralia elata, assembly GCA_034770075.1. Lineage (NCBI taxonomy): Eukaryota > Viridiplantae > Streptophyta > Magnoliopsida > Apiales > Araliaceae > Aralia > Aralia elata. Next base: position 78,290,770 of record CM068379.1, on the reverse strand, counting down.
AATTTGGGATAGAGGGAATATTATTTTTAGTAATGGTACTAGCGACACAATTATTTACGATGAATGTACTAGAAATTTAGGCTATGTTTGTTTATAAAAAATATGTTTGGGATTGGACTATTTGTCTTAATCTAGCACTACTTCAAACTATTTTATCTCATTATAAGGGATTAATAGTCCCTTTTTTTAAAAAAACCCACTTTTTGGGGAATATAATATAATTTCATAATCAACTGCATTATCACTATTACAATTTCAACAACCAATCAAAGCTCACTAAAGAAAGAAGAAATAAACTCACCAATAAGCCCCACAAGAGAGAACAAACTTCTCATATCACCGGAAGTGAAAAAGTGAGAACCGAACTTGAGACTTAAATGTTACAGTACCACAATCCTTTAATAGTCATATAGACTATTTTTTGTCATTTCTAAGACTATTTATGTGAGATTATATAATCCCATAATGAATATTAGATTAATAGTCCCCTATTTTAAGCTATCAAATAATTTTATGAGACTAATAGTTTCATATTAAGAGACTAATAATCTCACATTAAGAGACTAATAATCACTCGTTAAAAAATTAAATAATTTAAATTAATATTAAATTAAGATAAATAATCCGATCAATATAAAATTTCCGACTTCGCTTCTTCTATGCTTAAGAGGATATTTTGATAGTTGTAGAGTGTAGAGCGCAGGGCGAATCCTAAAAATTTTAAGGGTCCTTAACAATAATATACAACAATTAGAAAATATTTATAAAAAATAAAACATCCATAAAATAATTACAAAAATAACGTAATTCACATTAATCGGGAATTCAAATAACAAACATTTTAAATATATGTATGTACATATATGGAGAGAGAAAGAGTGAAAGTGGAGATCTGAAGCTGTAAAGAGAAAGTAGCAGTACCAGTGTTGGTGAGCATGATGTTCATGGTGTTTTTGACGCGGACGGAGCTGGCACAGAGTATGGCGAAATTGAGCTACATGGAAAAAACGAGGTAGGCGGAGAAGTGGAGGTAAGTTGAGTCAATGTCGTAGCCGGTATCGGTGAACTAGTTGGAGACGGCAGCGAACTAGTCGCAGATAAGGGTGGCGACTGCGGTGGGGTTGGTGGTGTTGGCGCTGAAGAACTGCGCCAACTGATCGGCAGGGCAACTGGTTGCCGCCATGACTGGTTGTTTTACTTGAAAGAGTAAAACACTGAGAAGAGAGGATTTGAAGGTCTAAGTTTTTATTGGATAACCAAACTTTCATACCAAAGTAACCAAACCTTCATATCAAGGTAACCAAACTTTCATACCAATGTAACCAAATATTCATACTAAGGTAACCAAACCTTCATACCAAAGTAACCAACCTTAATACAAAATGTATCCAACCTTAAAACAAATGTAACCAACCTTTAATACAAAGGTAACCAAACCTTAATACCAAGATAACCAACCTTTAATACAAAAGTAACCAAACCTTAATACAAAGGTAACCAACCCTTAATATAAAGGTAACCAAACCTTAATACAAAGGTAATCAACCATTAATACAGAGGTAATCAACTTTTAATACAAAAGGTAACCAACCTTTAATACAATGGTAACTAAAACTTAATACAAAAGGTATCCAACCTTAAAACAAAGGTAACCAACCTTTAATATAAAGGGAACCAACCTTTAATACAAATAATTACCTTGGTACGGAGGTTTGGTTACCTTGGTATGAAGGTTTGTCGAACCCATTAACTATTTGTTCGAAAAGAAGGAAGAAAACGAGTAGAGTTCAGATGAGACAGAATGGCGATTGGGTTCCCAGTCAGATACAAAGTGGCTATTATGTAAATTTCTTGCCGCAAAACGAGGCGGTTGCTGCTGGTCTGGGCGCTGATGAAGGTGGACTAGATCCCGTTGAGTCTCAGCGCGTTGTTGATTTACTGAACATGGAGTTGTCTCAGTTGCTTAAGCTAAATCTTAGAGATTTCTGGAGAGAAGGTTATTATTACTTATTGTTATTATTATTAGGCTTTTTAATCTATTCTAATATTGATTGCAAATTTAAATAATGCATGATTGTTGTGAAGTGCGCCAAAGCAATATTGGTGAAAAGAGGAGAGAGAAAAATAGAAATAACTAGGTGGTCAAGGGATCCTAATTACACTAATATTGTAAATAAAAATAAAAAAGTGTAATATTTTTGTAATTATTTTATGGATGTATGATTTTTATAATTATTTTTAAAAATATACTGATATATGTAATTAACCCAAATTTTAAATATAAAATAGAAAGAAAAAGTAGTCTTGTTCAAATTGTAGTTGGGCCAAACCAACGGATAAATAAAAAAAGGATGTGGACCTGCTTTCTGATCCAACCCCAAAATGAAGGAAAATAGAAGTTTCTACTTTGCCAAGCACATTTGGCGCGAAAATCAAAGTTTCGGTAAACAAATTGGGATTTCATTATACAGGTCGAAGAAGAATTGAATCTAGGGTTTTAGGAATGGCGAGTACTCGTGCTTCCAAACGTAGAAGTACGAGCCAGGAAGAACAAAAAGTCGATAAAAAAGCTAAAAGTGCTGCTGAGAACTCGTCTGGTGAAGATAAGCTTGAGAGTACGAAGAACGGAAATAAGTCGCCGGTGGTGGTCTTTGCTCACGGTGCCGGAGCTCCTTCCACTTCTGATTGGATGATTAGGTACATTACCTATATATATGTGTGTGTGTGTGTGTGTGTGTGTAAATGCTTAAGTTTATCTATTCTGCCGATTTTGTATCTTTTTAATTTATAATACTCCATCCGTCCCGCAAAAAGAGTTCTATTTGCAAATAAAAAGAGGATACATTTGTGGAATTCCCACAAAAAGAGTTCTATTTGCAAATAAAAAGAGGATACTATTTGTGGAATAAAAGAAATTAAGAACGGGTCATTTTTTGTAGTACGGAGGGATTATTGATTTGAATATGTTGAAAAGAGGTAATCTGGTGATCTTATACGTCCCGACATCAGAGTTCACTTTTAAAAGTGAAAATTGCTTAGGATAGTTTGACTTCTAACAAATCCTGATAAGAACTTACAGCAATATAATGAAATTTGATACATGGATTTTGAGGGTGGACTATGATTTGGTATATCCCAAAAAGAAAAGTTTGATTATCAACTTGGGAGGGATGGAGTATTTCAAGTAACGATAAACCCTGCATTTTCTCATTAATCAAATAGTTTGCAACAAATTTTCTTTTTCCCTTCCCAAAATAAAGAATAGAAGAAAAGGAAAGAAAGCTTTATTTATCAGTTTTTAATCAGATTGAGAAGTGTATTCATGGCCTTCAACCTTGTCCACTCTATTTTGACTTAATATGTTATGCCTCTGCAAGTTAGAAGTTTTCCTAACCTTTTTTGTCAAAATCATCTATACTTTTTTATTTTTTATCATAATCTTCTATACATTTTGGGCGTTGCAAAGTAAGAGTTCTTTTTAAATTAAGAGTCTTTCACTCTTTCTTTTCTCTTTTGGATGTCCAAAATAAGTCATTTTTTCTGAAAAATTTGGGCTTTGAATACTTTTGATATCACCATATAATTTTCACTTTCTTAGGAAACAAGTACATGCGATCATTTGTGATCCCTCTGTTTCTGAGTTTTAAAATGGCCAGAAAAGAAAAGAAATGGACGAAAAATTTAAGTTTTCTCTCCAATTCCTATGTTTCTGAGTTTTTTAATAAACGGAAAAGAAAAGAAATGAATAGAAAACTTGGCCACTTTTCCTGCCAAAGTTTTCCGTCCAAAATTGACATATGATTTGGACGGAAAAGAAATTGGAATAAGTAATATTTTTATAATTCCCATATTATCCTCAACTTTCAATATAATAAATTTTAAATTACAACCCATGTCCCCAATTTATTTTTATCTACTAAACCTAACGTCTTTCTTTCTCTCTCTCCCCTGTAGAAGCAAATCAGATTCATTAGTGGACCAATTACCTTTATCTTTTCTAGTAAAGAATTTAAGTACTTTACATACAACTATGTAAGAGTTTTTCACAGCAGTAGAATATAGATTTTAATTTTCTTCATTAGTGAATCTTCATTAAAAAAAATTTGGCAAACTACTACTGTGAAAAGAAATGAGATTTTATTGGAATTTTTTTTCCTAGTAAATGAGATTCTTTAGAGAATATTATTTTAGGCCCTGTTACATACTAATTCTAAAATAGTAAACTCTTTTTATTTTATTTGTTAATTGTCAAATAAGTTAATAAAGAATTATTTCTTCCAGATTTTTCCAATAAAATAGCTGCAATTTATTCCTTGCTAGCATGAAGACTTTAAAGTCTTGTTCAATCAACTCAGATATTTTCTTCGATCTCTAGACTCCAAAATTTATTAGTCAAATTTCAAATTGTAAATTGTTATTGATCGATGTTTAAGCAAGTAAAGCACATGTTTTCTCTTTTAGCTTTAGTTAATAGTATATCTTCCATTTTTTTATATACAAAGTCTTATTTTCATAATTTAGAAAATTTAATAATATATATATATTTTTTAATTTTATGTTCGTTGATAAACGTGAATGAATTGTTATTTTATATTTCTATAAAAATAAATAAAACTCTTTTTCTCTCGAAACAAAGAAAAAGAAATTAAGTTAAATTCTCTTTATGGAACAAAGGTGGTATCTTCTTTTTCCATTTAATACAGATTATGTTTGATGACTTTTGGATATGGTATAACAATGACTTTGTAGAAGTAGTTTTTGTTTAACATTTATTTGGATATTTGTGTTTGATTATGGAATTTTTTTCTTTGGTTAAATTTACCTTGCATATTTTTATTCATGGTTCAATGGTTATAATTGATAGAAGGGTAAATTTATAAAAGTGATATTTTTCTTTTCTTTTCATTAGAACTCAAAAACGCAAGAAAAGAAATTTTTTAAATTTTCTATTATTTTCTATTAAAAACTCAGAAACAACACAAAGGAAAACTTCAAGTTTTCTATTCTTTTCTTTTCTATTATAATTTAAGTTTTCTATTCTTTTCTTTTCTGTCTAAAACTCAGAAACAGAGAATGTAATTTTTTCTGCGAAGAATTACAAAAATATGTTTTCCCCAAATAAATTTAAATTTCGAACCTGAAGTCCCAAACACCCTTTTTGGACAGGAGGAGTTTTCAAAGTTATGATGTGTGCAATGGTATAATACTTTTGCAGAGAAAAAAAATAAATGTAAATTACTTTCAGGAAAACTGAATCTTCCATGTTCAATGCAGGTGGAAGAACTTGTTGGCTAAGGCATTGAATGCTGTTGAAGTAGTAACTTTTGACTATCCTTGTGAGTAACTATTCAAACAATGCATTTTTATTATGTTCCATATGCTTATTGGCCCTTTTCGAGTACTTATCCATGACTATGATATATCTGGAAAATTGATCTACTTGCTTAGCAGACATATCTGGTGGGAAACGAAGGGCCCCTCCTAAGGCAGAAAAATTGATGGAGTTTCACTCTGATATCATCAAGAAGGCTGTTGCAAAGTATCCAGAACATCCACTGATTTTAGTTGGGAAATCCATGGGCTCAAGGTAAAGGTTAATTGAACATTTCCTTTCAAAAACACCTATCAGTTTCATGAATGCTTATTTGCCCTTCATTGATTTTTCTCAATAATAAATATGCTTGGAAGTAAAATGATCAAATTATAGTTACTGTCGGAGTTATCTGTAAAATTCAATTGTGTGTTTTAAACCTTGGAACCTTATCAAATTTCATTTTCCTAAAGTTCTTTGATATGGGGCTTTAGAATTTCTAATTGCTGCACTTGAATTCTTTTAAAAATTGTAGAAAGAGGAGTTAGTTTTTTACAATTTCCTCTGGCATCTTAAATTGATTAAGGCGGGTAAAAGAACTGGAGTTATACTCAGATAAAAAGGAGTGATTTCTGTATAATAGTATATCAAAACTTGGAGCATGTGCAGTGACAAAACTGGGGCTGGGGGAGTAAGTAGATATGATAAAGGCAAATTAACCTGTGTTTAATTCGTGTTAAAGGGGTTATCTCTTACTTGTGTAGGGTCAGCTGCATGGTAGCTTGTGGTGAAGACATTTGTGCTTCAGCTGTAGTTTGCTTGGGATATCCACTAAAGGTTTGGCATTTTCAATGTATCTAACTTTATATTAATACGAGTATTTGGCTTTTTAATGTATAACATGTTTTGAATGTATTTCTTTCTTGATATATATATTTTGAAAATATAACATTTCATTTAATGATATTGTTCTAGATAGTGCTGCTTTTTATGGAACTCCATCTTAATTAGTTGTAAAAAGACAGTTTGAAAGTTTCCTATAACATGTATTTTCAATTGCTGCAAGTTTTGATCTTTATGGAAGATCCCTTTGAATTTGTTTAGTTTAAGTACTGGTTGTCAATTGAATAAATAATCTGTAGTTAATTTATAACATATTAATACTCCCTCCGTTCCACAAAAAGGGCTCCATTTGTCAAATTCGTTTTCTTCCGAATTTTCTATTCAAGAAATCTTCAGATATCATGGTACTTAAATTTGGTTTTGCTGTTTTCAGGGCATGAATGGAGCAATTCGAGATGAGACGCTGTTGAAACTTGCAGTTCCTATTATGTTTGTACAGGTGAAGCCGTCAACTTTTGTTATAACATTTTATGTGAGAGAGAGAGAAAGAGAGAGAGAGAGAGAGCAATGACACTCATCAAACATATATCTGCACTGTATGCATCCCTTGCTTGACTAGTAATGTGGTAATAAACTTGAAACAGATTCATATTCTAAGATTGAAACTATTGATGGTTAGCTTTCGGGTTTCATAATACTCGAGTGCTCTACATCCAACTGTTCTTAAACTAACATGGTTGAGACTTGAGAACTTGAGATTTTGAATTCTATGGTACTGGCAAATCCTCAATTTCCAGTTCTTTTTTGCATTTTCTAAGAAAAGGATTACATGGCTCTTAATCCTCTCTCACGTTCATGCTGCTTTTAATATGGCGATTTTATTTCATGAAGGGTAGCAAAGATGGGTTTTGTCCATTGGAAAAGCTGGAGGGTGTTAGGAAGAAGATGAATTCTGTCAATGAATTGCATGTGATTGAAGGTGGTGATCACTCATTCAAGATTGCAAAGAAGCATCTGCAGTCCGAGGGCTCTACTCAAGAAGAAGCTGAAGAGTGTGCTGCTAATGCCATTTCAAAGTTTATTTTCGGGCTCATGGAATGAAGGTGAGATACCTCTTTGCTCAAGTGATTAGAATGTAGATCAAATGGTCAACTTATATTTTGTCATCTATGGGGCAGTTATTTTGGGCTACTGTTTCTGCCTTTTGTTTGTGATGGTTTTGTAAAATCTAATATCCATGTCTTATAAAGGCTGATTACTCGTATCCTGTAAATTCGGTTAAGATATGTCTCAGTATTCTAGTTTTAAAACTTGCTGGATGCACTGGTTGCTCTGTTTCTGCAAGGAGTGATATCTAATTATTTCTAATTATTTTTAAACTATCCTTTCGCAAATATATATATATATATATATATATATATATGTAGCATTGAGGTGTAGTGTGATGGAAATATAATGATTTTTTGGATTTTTATTTTTATTTTCGTCTTCCTTACTTTCCTCTGACGTATTTTAAGTTCAACTGCAGAACTTTTTCGTTTTCTTTTTGTGCGCGTGGGCAAATTGTCAAAACTATGTAATCAAAAAGGTTGGTGCGAATAATAGTTGAAAATTGATGATAAAAGAAATTATAAAAAAAATATGAAGTGTTGTGGCATATGGAAATAGTAGGAAAGAGAAAGTACACGGAAAGTACTTAATATCTTCATTATTATTTTTTCTGATTATGTTTGTTTGTAAAAAATATATTTAAAATTGAATTATTTATCCTAATTTAATATTATTTTAAACTTTTTTTTATCTTAAAATGAAGAATTAATAGTCTTTTAAATAGTTCTATGGATTATTTTTTTTATATTATTTATAAGACTATTTATAATGGAATATATAATCTCATGATTATTGCGAGATTTATAGACTATCATTTTAACCTATCTTAAAATACTTTTTATAAATAAACACGGTCTCAGTGTATTAATAGTTATACACTTGTGTATTAATAGTTATATATTTTTAAAATAAATATTTAAGAATAATTTTGTACTCTTAATACTAGTTAAAAATTTAAAAATGGTAGTTAATGATAGTAAAAATAAATTAAAAATATCTATTTATTTTATAATTTTAAGATAAAAATATATAGTATAATTTTAAAACTAAGGGAGTCCTATGTTAACAAATGATGAGGCGAATTGTGAATGTCAGCCGTTGATCATTTATTTCCGTGTAAGCGGAAGTTAACTAAATATTACTGTACTAGTTGAATAAAACAAGTAACGCGGAACAAGGTTAGTTGAAGAAGTTTCTTGTGTGGTATACCAATCTATTTACTAGAATTCAATCTCTGGCTTTATTGCATGTTTTTCTATTTCTATTTCTATTTCTATTTCGTCCCAATCAATAATTCTCATCTAATGAATGAATGGGGTGGGAGGGTGGGGGGTGGGGGTGATTTCCACCTTTTGAATTGGTCAGCATTTCAATTTCCTCACCTCACTCTCAAAGACCCAGTCTACTTGTCCTTTTGGAGAAAAAGAGTAGGGGAGATATTTTGTTAAAATGAAATTAGCCCAATTATTATTCAACCAAAACAAAAAAGAAAAAGAAAAAAGAAAAAAAACATAAAGCATACTAGTTTAACTAAATGGTAAAATTATAAAAATACTCTAAATGAATTAGTTATTTAGCCCTCTTAATCCCTTCTATTTATGGTTAAAAATTACTTGTTAGTGCTTGAAGTTAAAAAAAATAGTGAGAGGATTTTTAGAGTTTTGAATTGGTCAGCATTTGGAGACTTGGACTTCCTTACTCTTCTCTCACTAAATTTCCCATATGACCAAAGACCAGTCTAAAAAAACTCGGTTTCTCAGTCAACCTTCAACTCTATTACCACTCTCTCTGTTTTCAGTCAAATCATCAAAAATAAATAAATAAATAAATAAAAAGCATCTCCATAAATAAGAAATAAGTGCTTCATCAGCTTCACTCAAACCCAACTTCTCTTCCTTATCATTTATATATTTATCATAACATATCTCCACCTAAAAATCACTTAGCTCAAGTATAAGTCCACTTGATATGATCTAGCAGCATTCAGTTAAAGTCCTTCTCATCTTCATTCCTTCAACTAGAATTATACCAAAAGAAATGGATAACTGGGAGCAGAGTGCACTGGCCAATGAGCTTATCCAAGGAATGGAAATAGCTAAGCAGCTAAAGTTCCATTTGAGCTCATCCACAGCTTCTCCAGAAACCCAACAATTGTTGCTAAGCAGGATATTATCTTCATATGACAACGCCCTACTGATTCTTAATTGTAATGGGTCCACAGTTGTGCAGCCTCAGCCGGTGGCAGCAGCCGTGCCGGAGTCTCCAATTTCAACCGATGGAAGTCCCCGGAATGCGGATTTTGACACCGGCTTTAAGGATCATCAGGACCACAGAGATGTATCTAAAAAGAGGTGATTTTTTTTTTTACTGAATAAAAAAACCCATGATTTTTCTATGTGGATTTTGATGGTATTTTGGAAGTTCTGAGCAAATAGTTTCTAAAAAAATATCTTCTTTTTATTGGTGTATTGCAGAAAGGCATTGCCAACATGGAAAGGCCAAGTGAGAATTTGCTCTGATAATGGAATGGAAGGTTCCAATGATGATGGATACAGTTGGAGGAAGTACGGACAGAAAGACATTTTAGGTGCTACATATCCCAGGTGAGCCATCCATTCTGTTATCTTAATACGAGAAAAAAAAAACAAGAAAATGATATATCTTGGAGAAAAAAAGTATGACGACTTTTATTGCAAGTAGACATATCAATATATAATATATTAGCCATGTACTCAAAAGTCGTCAGCGTATGGATAAATATATAGTCAAATACTTCCACAAACTGTATCTGATAGGCAAACTCTTTTAACTAACAATGCATGTGCGGATTTATAGCTACAACAATAATCAGAAAGTACCAAATTTTAGGTGCATACATTTACACAGATATTTATGGGCATAACAAATCTAATACAAGTGTGTTTATTTCTGCAGAAGCTATTACAGATGCACATACCGCAACACTCAAACCTGCTGTGCTACAAAGCAAGTCCAAAGATCAGATGATGATCCCACAGTATTTGAAATCACATACAGAGGAAAACATACATGCCACCAGGCCAGCCACTCGGTTCCGCCACCAGCATCACCGGAAAAGCAAGAACCGAAACATAAGAATCACCATCGCGGTAACCATCAACAGCTGCAGCCAAATGATATGATATTTAACTTGAGGGCAAATTTAAGGGTTAAAACAGAGGACTTGGACAAGAAGGATGCTTCAGATCCCTTCTCTTTTCCTTCTGGAATCGGATGCATGACAAGTGACAGCCAAATTTGCTCATTTTCAACCCTGGTTGATGAGAATCTGATGGGGAATTTCTCTCCATCATTTATCTCTCCGGCCACATCTGGATCAAGCTACTTTTCAGTATCACCTTACCAGATGAACAGCTTTGGACATTTTTCGGAGTCTGATCATACTGAAATAGTTTCAGCCAACACTTCAACCACCAATTCTCCAATTCTGGACTTGGACTTCTCAATTGACCAAGTGAATCTTGATCCAAATTTTCCATTCAACACACCAGAATTTTTCCCATAATTACAGTTAAAATGTTGAAGAGATAGAAAAGAGAAGATATCCATTTGTCTGCATAGAGAAAAAAGCTTCAATATGCTACCAAGGATTAGGGAGTAATATAGTAGAAATGCAGATGTAACATCTTCTAGTCTTCTTAATAATGATGTAAAAAGTGTAGCATCACCCTAATGCCAAATTTGCTGATGAAAGTTTTAAGCTTTTGAGTACTTAAAAGATGCAGCATTCATCAACTTGGGGTGAAGGACTGATATAAGATAATTTAAGGCAACTGTGAGGGAACTTTTTTGGACAAAAACCCCTGTGATCCCACAACCTGAAGGTTTTAGCTGTTGAATCCTTAAAACACTGAAGTTATCACAACTCAATTATTCTTTGAAGAAGTCTATAGTTCAGAAATAAGAATTGACTATCAAGATGAGAATGATATTACATGAAAGTTAGAGAGTACAAACGTATATTACATGTTGAATGAAGTATATTACAGATTCTATCATTATACAATTTCAGAAAAACACAAGAATTTGAAATTCCTCAAGAATAAATATGGTGGACAGCTACTGCCAACAAGTAGTCTTTTATGCTGTGAAACTGAAACCATATTTACCAATCCAATAATCAAATTCTTGGCATTAAGAATCATTAATGGGGACAGAAGATAATTGTCCTCAACCGTTGAATCCAAAGCACAAGTTTTTTTTTTTTTTGGAGAATATGGAAGCAAGTGTCTAAGAAGCCTCACTGCGGGGATGCAGAAACTTGGTATTCCATTAGCATAGGCGAGGAGATGAATTGCAACATGGACGAGATGCTAAGATTATGCAACTAGATCAACGGATTCTTCTCGTCTTTAGTAGCTGAGCCAACACTGGATGTGCTTTCTTCGGCATTCTTAGGTTCCCTAAGTGCTTTCCTTAGCCCCAACACAATGAATAAGTTGGTCAAAGTGAGCAGTGACTCGGCACCGCCATGTAACCAATCCACATTAGACAGGGAAGTCCCGTAATGCACCTTTGCTGTCCCATCAGTATGACAATTCGAAAAACTTTGTCAGGTTATGGATAGTACCAAAACTAAAGAAAGAAAAATCCAGCTCATGAAAGGGAGTTACCATAAATGCCAGCTGGGACTGGATTACAGGGTTGAAGCAACAAAAACCAACAAAGAAGAGTATAGTTAGAGTAGAAAGGAGGCGCTGATAGTATTAACGTATAGCAATTCAAAAGATCTACTCGATATCCAAGGAACTCCAAGAAAATATGTAGTCGTGTCAAATGAAATAAGCATGACAACAACTTTCAAAACAGGGCATTCTTCTAATGAAGTTCCTTACTAAAAACTTGAACCTCATTAATGTTTAACAATCACACAAAGACCGTTGCAACAAGTGATAGCTTGTTAGAACCTAAACAGGAAGGATACAAATGATTGGAAGGGGTCAGAGGAGGAGGACAAACTAAAGGAAAAACCACAAAGATAAAGAAAGAAAATAAATTATGAGAATTAATATGAAGCAACAGTACCGATCGGTTTAAGATCATGCCGAATATGTAAAAGATAATAAAATGGAGATTCACTTTTCCAGCAACCAGAAACATTAAACTATATGCTAAACAACTTGTAACAACTAGTCAGGAACGGTAAAGTATGCAGCTGGTTCAAGGTAACCCTACACATGTATAGGGCACATTCATTTGAAAGACATTGTACAATTCAAGATAATAAAAGGTACTATAAAAGAAAAATAATCCTAATCCTAATACACAAAATATAAGCATATATCCAAGCAACTATAACTATTGGAGCTAGGCAGCACCTAAATTGCAACCGCTTGCTAATTTTTATTTTGACTTGAAAAACTATTCTGCATTCTAATTCAGTGTTACCTTAACCTTTTTGAATTCCATTTGTTTATGAATACTTGAAACACCATTCTCAAATTCCGAAAGCTTATCTACTTGTATGGTTGCATGAGAAATTGAGAACTAATAATGCATAAACTGATAAACAGAGGAAAATAATACCACTAGAAGGGCAAAATCAACAGTTTACCCTGTTCGATCCATGACTCATTTGGTTGCTCAGGAAATTTCTTTTAATTGAACCAACCATAACCATAACCATATTTCTTTCTTTCATCTATCTAATTAACTAAACAAAGGGTTTGCTGATATGCTAGTTTAATTTCCAGATACACAACTTGTACCACAAAAGAAAACAATTAGTCATATTACCATCCAAATTATACATTTTTTGATAGGCGATTCTAGCCCCAAGTCAATGCAAATTATACATGCAAGATAAAAGAGAAAATAGCATCAAATTAATCATGATTATAATATCTTTCATTGTCTAATCAGAGGTTCAACAAACAAACAAACACCAAAATAATCACAATATCATTCAGCCCTGAAAAGGGGAAACTGAAAGAAACTCACTTGTGGCACCCACAAAAGCAAGTAAGAAGTAAAACCCAAAAAGAGTGAGTTTTGGAGCAGACTTCGATTTGGTGATGAAGTACAAGAAACCCAGGTAAGGGAAGAGAGAAACTGCAAAAAGCTGTGAAGCTATGCTCTGAGAATCTATACTGGGGGCCCATGGATCCACTGGCAATAGTTGCCCACATACAATTACTCCTCTCTTTTTGCAAAGTCTACTCTTTTTCCAGCAACTGAAATGCTTGATTTCTCTGTTTGGCTGGGTTTTGAAACTCTGCAAGAAAGGAGAACCCAATAAGCTGGGGTTCTTACAAAGAGTTTGAGCACAGCTATTCATTACTGACTGAAGCAAGCTTCTTTATATCTCTTGCAGAGTATACAAATCCACAAATACACGAACACCAAGCAATATGAAAGGGATGCAATCCGCTGAATATTGTCACTAGAGTAAAGATAATTTGTTGATCAGACACCAGTGGCCGGTAATGGCTATGTAGAAACAAATAGCACCTTACCAAAGCCCAATACTACTAAATCATTATTTTGTTATCTTGGGCCGTCAATGTTTTCTGTTAGCCTTGCCAGAGATTGTAACTTCAGGAAGGGACTGAATTTCTAGGAATTCATAGGGCTTTATACCTCGTTCAACTTTACTAGTTCCTGGGAGGCCAGGTAGTAGCATTGCCACATTGGTAAAGACCTATCCAAAAATGAAAAACAAACTTTACTTGTCACTACTTGAGATTTTTACCTTTTCAGAAAATGTTGAAAAAGAAATATATAAAGTGTTAGTATTTAGTTTGGATATAGTTACTAATTAGACCCCATTTTGAAGATTGTTTTGTATAGTTTTGTTAGAGTGTTGAATAATTTAAAAATTAAAAAGGACAATTTTTTGGGACATTGAACAAGTAAAAGGAAGAAAATTTAACTTGAAACGGTATTTCCTCGGTTACAATAAAATCGATAAAGTTAATTTTATCAGATTTCTTGAGATTTTGCGCCATAAATAGGCTCAGTTGTAGTTTCTATGAGATGGGATTCAGATTAAACAATCAAAACCTGAACCCTGGAATAAAAAAAAAATCTTTTATCAATGGACAGCCACCAAAAAGTAGGCATATAACTTTGCTAATAAATAGTACATTATCATCAGCAGTTTAACAATATTGTCACAGAAGTCGACATTAATTAGCTAGCTAAGTGATGGGCTGAATTACAGCCTGTTCATGCCAAACTCCATTTAGATTGGACTGCCACAACCGCACCATCCCATCACTCCCTGTAGTTGCTAGTGTCATTCCACTCATGTCCCACTCCATCTGCCATGCCTAATCAAAAAGTCAATATGGAAATCAGTTAACCAGCCAGAGCCTCCTCAAAGAGAGAAGAAAGGGGGGGGAGGGGGGAGAACTGAAAAATATGTAATGATCAGCTCACGGCACAAAAATCTATGTTAACCATGTCGAGTTCTCTTATATTTTTTATCAAAAAAGTGGAATCCATGCTTCTAATGATAAGGATACTTTGAATAGAACTACTACTAATGAAATTACAGCTTTAATCGTTACACATCTGACTGATACAAAATTTAAATAATGGCAAGAGGTTAAAAGGTGGTGATAGTACATACCCCGCCATCATGACCAGAGAGTAATGCTACTTTGTCCACTGAGAGCCTTCCATCAGGGTCAGGGTTCAATCCGATGTGCCAAATTGCAATTCCCTTGTGAGTCGCAGTAGCTATCACCTCGTACGGCCTGAAGAAGAGCTATTTATTCAAGTTCAATCTTAATTGTTCAAGCAAACATCATTTAATTTGCTTGTTTTCTTTCAATTTTAACAACACAAGTACCAAAATCAGCAGCAATAATAACCCAAATTTATTGGATTCCTCATTCTGCCAAGGAAGCGTGCTGCATTGATTACATCAGAAATCATCCAATATAATTTCTGATCAAAGCTATTATATTACGCACTCATAAATGCCAAGATCTTAATATTAGCTTGTACTTAAGGTCTTCAGAAAAATAACTTTATTTTAATTACGAGGAGATTATTGAAGAATACTTATTATAAGTGAAAGTCGATAGCAATGATACCTGCCAATGTTTGGTGCCCATGCAACTGCATAAACCTGATCGGCCTTGTCCTCATGCATAGCTAACTCGGCAACTGGAACCCATCTTTGATGATCCAGATCAAATTCCCATACCTGCAAAATTTCTAACAATTACATAAACCATATCATTGGGCCTTTGAATAGTTACCATGAGGTTCTGGACAATCTCAGCATGCTTGTAATTTATCAAATTTTTGTGTAGTAACAGGATTTACCCTACGTCTTCAAATTTTATTAAGCATATCAACTAGCTTGCATTTTATGTATTATATAGTAAAAAGTCAAAAATCTGAAATTAGTTTCTATTATAATTAACATCCTATTTCACTTTTACATTCCCGTTAATATTAAATTCTCTGGTCTCTTTGATGTGGACAGTTTTTTAACTATGAATCAGCGTAATGAGTTTTTGGCCTTGTAGCAATTTTATAAATTTGGTGCATATTCCTGAAGTGCAATCCATTGGCTTTAAGTATGATAAGCCATAATTACTCCGTTTCTCCCAACAAACATTTGAGAGCAACAACTAAATGAATTTTCAGCATACCTTAGTGGAATTTAACTGACCAATGTCGGAATTAAACCCTACAACAAAGCTTGACTGCTGAGTTTCACCTCTTTGAGGATTCCAAGAAATAGATGCAGATAAGCATAAAGACTTCCCAAATTTAGTCACTGAATCAATAACATTATGAAATTCAGCCTACAAAAAATAAAACAAATATACATTTTCCCATGAGTTAAGGGCACACAAGATACAAGAACGAAAATAATCCAACAAGATATGATAAGATTGGTATTCTAAATAACTCAAGAAGGTAGGCAATATCGCTTGCAAAAGAGACCATAAGATGATAGACTGTGGGGTATGCCAATCTTACATGTTCAAGGAAATAACAGATTTAAAAAAATAATAATAATAATAAAAAGAATGATGGGAAAAGTATCAGTTAAATAAAAACTAAGACTAGGGTTCCGGTTTACGCACAAATAATCATCACTAACCATTATAAAATTAGTGCTGCTGCACAATTAAAATAAATAAGAAAAATTACCTGAAGTTGCCAATTCTTCAATTCCAATGGATCTAGGAGCTCATATACTTTAACATGGCCATCTGAATATGCAGTGACCTGTTACATAAGCTCAGAAAAACGAGTATACAATAAATTGCTACCGCGTTGAATATAATATTTCCAACACTACAAGGGAATGGCCACCGGTTATCATGAAAATATAAAATCTACACAAAACAGTAATAGGTGCAAAACTTTTTCCAACGCTTTCGACTAAGAACAGCTAGAGGTGATGTATCTTTGAGCTGTATTAAACTATTGAAACAACCATCTGAAGAAGGACAATCGGTCAATCACATATTAGACCATATAACAAAATATCATAATTTTGTAGATAAGAGAAAAGGATTTTCTGAAAAAGCAAAATATCATAATAGATGCCAATAATAAAGCATATCTTAAGGTTTCAAGATCTAGACTACAATTTTCAAGCTAAAAAACAATCCACATATGGAAAAGCAATTCCGTTTACTCACAAGTATTCAAGCTTGGAACCTGTAAAGTTATGCTGCATAAAGCAAAAAGTAATATGCAACAGTCTAACAATATGACAATGCACAGCAGACATCAGCAGCAGTTTCCCATTATCTTTAAAAGTCTAACCATCAGAACTCACCAATTTCAAACTTGTGAGGGAGACTCCAAATTCAATGTCTAACACTTGACTTGAATTTCCATCAAAGCATTTGCACAACTTCCACTGAAGATGTTCTGAATCTAGAAAACAGGGGGAAAATGGAAAAGCCAATGATAAGGTCCTTTACACATGCCCTAAAATGAATGTACCAGCAACATTTACATGTATACACATTAAGTCATTAACACAAAAATGGATAGTAAGAGTGAACATGAAACACAGGAAATGTTAACTAAAACAAAAACAGGAAAACTTATACCAGATGATAACCTCACAAAGTAATTAACTTAGTAAACATACCAGCACGCCAGCAAACATAAAATTAGCGCTGCTAGCCCATAAACTCTTTCTAACATGAACCCATTCAACACATATATGCTACTTAAATTAGACCCTGTTTAATTTGCATTACAATCCTAATTTTGAACTGCCAACATCTCTCAATATTGAGAAGTTTCAAAATGGGAACGACATGATAGGAGACTAATTAGATACCTTCTGCAACCTCTTCCCATAACGAGAAAGTTCCATCTGAACAAATGCATGCAACTGCATCACCATATTCTGGAGGAACCCAAACAACTTTCACAATGCTGCTCTCACGAACCTATTAATAATTGTTAAAAATCATAATGTAAAATCAGCATACCAAATAAGAAAAGAAAAATAGTTACCCTCTGAATCAGTATTGAACTTTGAAATAATAATGCAGTTCTATTCCTACCAGAACTGAAGTTGAGCTGGAATTTGAATTTTATTTATTCCGAGTCACATTTATCAAATTTTTCGTTCCCAAAAGATCTTTTGATGGTAGTGCAAAATGACACAATCTTCTCAAGTTTACCATTAAAATTACGTTATCATGTCGTCACTACTAATCTAAACACTCAATCAATTTAGGAGTAATCATGGATCAAAAATATATCCTTAAAGTTTGTAAATTTGCAAATGGGACTCTTTTTGTGGGACAGAGGGAGTAGCATTCATAAATCTTATGTTCCTAATTGCAACCTAAATTTGAATTCCCGGGCATATGAAGTTAAAGTGAATTCTGCCCAAAGTTTCAATTTTTAACAGAATTCTAAGCGCAGGCTAATAGATGCTTAAATTTATGGGCTCAAAAAGCAACTTAGAATGCATGAAAGTGTAAATTAAGTGAATGGAAATCAAGTACATAGATTGAAATACAGGAAATAGCAAAAAGTAAGTAACCTTAGATGTGTAAGTGAAGGTGAATGAGGAAGAAGATGGGTCAATTGAATCGAAGATTGTCAAGGTTCCATTGATGGAACCAGTGGCCAATCTTTGGCCACAGTAGTTCCAAGAAGAGCATGTTGTGCCTTTCTCCAGCGTCACTAAACCCTTCTCCATACTCATTCTCTTTCCCTCTCACTATAGATATACCCGTGTGAATTGGAAAAGCTTAAGCTCTAAATGCTCAATTGAGTGTAAGGTTTTATCTAGGGCTTTATAGAAAGAACATTTTGTTTTTGCTTCAAACCGAAGTTACTATATTATCCCTCATAGACCCTCATTGTTACTGTGAAACACTCTATTTTCTGGTGGATTTGGTCCATTTACCCTTCTTTCCCATCTCCTTCAGTTCTATAAAATATTTAAAATTTTGAATATTATAAATAAATAAAAAATCAAAACCTATCACCTGAATTGTTTTATTGAGTAGTTGTATTGTATCAACATAAAATTTAAATATTTACAGTTTTAACAAAATATTGAATGATTATTAATTATTATTAATTTTTAACTACAAAAGTACTTTTATCTACTTTTATGAGTCTTATCTTTTCAAAATAGATAAAAAATTATGTGATTTTTCTATTGATACATTTAAAACGTAACAAAAAGAAATCTATATTATATAAAATTTAAAAAAAATTGAAGAGAAAAATTGGTCATTTTATTTAGAATTGGTGAAAAGAAAGGAAAAAAGAACATAAGGACGGAAACCTCAGTTTCTCTTAATTTGTTTGTCAATTTTTTATTTACAAAATAGAGTCTCATTTTATTTATGATAATCCCAAATGACAAAATATATTTAAGTTTATCATAAAATTATATTAGTTTAAATATTTAGATACGATTTCGCATATCGGTTAAAAATGATATTCTTTTTTTGTAAATGGAATATGAGAGATTTCTTTTGAAATCCGTGATTATATTCAAACTGAGCTTAACCAGTCTTGGCCAATTGGCCATCATGTTTTTCACTGATACCAATCGTGTTTTTCATAAGACTTCTCGTTACTCATGTCAATATTCTCATTTCTGATATCTATTGTTACCAAAACCTTTCTCGATTGACAAAATGTTCTGCTACTAACATTTGAAAAAGTAGTTTTCTATGGTGAATCATTTGAGCCCTGATACATTTTTAGTACCATGGAGCTAGACCATGGAATTATTACGTTTTCTTCAAAGGATGGTTGCTCCAAACTCATCTCCTGGTTGTCATTACTCGATCACTTTCTTTTTAACTAAATGATTGCTTAAAGACGATCTGAGTTATTTTTTTCTTGACTTTGAATAACTTAATATCCTTTCGCTGAATTCGTTTTTAGTAGACATGCATATGTATTCATGGTGATTCCAATGGTGAATTAAAAAAAAATAACAATTTTTTTTATCACCTTCTTTTTCATTTTAATTTCCTTTGTGTAAATTTGCACTGATCTTTATTAATTTGTGCTGAATAGTGCATGTTATAAGGACTCATAACGGTCCATCTGCAAATTTTAGAAAACGAAGCATGATTCTCCAAGTCAAAATGTAATCTAAATGGATAATTCTATGGTGCCCGGGAGTTGGCGACCGGCTTGGAGCTCGGTCCAATTTTTTTTTTTTTTTTTCGCTTTTTCACTCCCAAATAATTTATGTGATTTATTGGAACTGAAATTTTTATAAAAAAAAGTGATTTAGGTGTGTTTTGGATACATATCAAAAACAGGATTACACAGTCTGTGTAACTCTGGTTTTGATCTGTATCCAAATCACACCTAAATCACTGTTTTTTTTTAAAATTTCAGTTCCAATAAATCACATAAATTATTTGGGAGTGAAAAAGCAAAAAAAAAATAAAAAATAAAAAAATTTTGGACCGGGCTCCAAGCCGGTCGCCAACTCCCGGGCACAGTAGAAGAACTCAATCTAAATTTGCTCATACACAGAAAAAGGGAAAGAAGGTACCCATATAGTGCCCGAACAATATTGTTTATTGTTCCTCAATTATTAGCTATTATACTTTGCAATACAAAATCAATTATAAAATTCTTTGCAAGACTGAGGAAGTAATTAATACATACGTTAAAGTTCTTTACAACATTCTAATAAAACATAAAATATTATGTCCTACCAAACGTGACACACTATGATCGAATATTATACAATAATAATCATAATCATAATCTTATATATAATCTTATAGTATATCATATTCTACTATGGAACAGTAGTATATATCAAGCACATGAAATACTAATAGAAGCTGCGGTAAATCGGTAAGAAGCTGATCTTCCAACTAATGATCTAACTTCCGGCGAAAGACCGACATGATCATAATCTCCACCCATATTCTCCGGTACCTCTGGAATCGTTGTAAGTGCTCCATATCGATCATAAACTCCATTTTGTGGAACTGGAAAGCTGTGACTGTTTTGTTTAGGCCTAAATATTGACCGGAAGAATTTGTGAAGTGATCGAGAAATTTTTGAAGACTTTTTGGACAAGGCCAATGGTTGAGCTTGGGGCGGCCGCGACAGAGGAAGAGGAGGAGGAGTTTGGCGGCGATGATTATCGGTTAAATGAGGCATTGATAAGCTTCTTGCAGAAGAAATGGCGGAGTTAAGTTGGCGTTCAAATGATTTGAGCTCGAATGAGTCGTAGAGTGAACTACCACAGTCCCATACTGTTGCCTTGCCCTTTTCGGATTGTGTTTCTTTTTGTTCCTTCAATTTCTCCATTGTTATATATTTCTACATGAACTTAATTGAAAAATACAAACATAAAGATAATTATATATCTAAATATATATATAGAGAGAGAGAGAGGAAAAAAAGAGAGCTAGAGAATTGAATTCTTTGTTTGTTTGGTAAAATATATATGGTGGTTTAGATGCAAACGCGTTGGCTAGCCCTATAAATGACCAAAAGGGATATTTAATTGTTCACGTCTTCATGATATGGACCATTAAATAGTAGTAGTAATTAATACCTACGTCCATTTGTTTTAGTATAAGGTAGTTGACTTTTATTAAGGGACAGTTGGCTTAATTCAAAGGTATTACGTTAAGATATGGAGTATTAGGTTAGTTAGTGTGTGTGTGTGTGTATATATATATATATATATATATACACACACACACACAAGAAATTCCATTTCAGCAATCTCGATCGAAAAATGATTAGGTCGAGTGTTTCTCACCATACATACTAATATTTTGCTAATCTATCGCATTAGAGAGAGAGAGAGAGACTGTGTAAGAATAGTAAACAAAGTACATAAAAAAAAAGAGTTTAAATATGAGAAGTCCTTATTAGATTTGAAAAGAAGGAAATGAAGAATGGAAACAAAATGAATAGTACTTTGCTTGTTAGTATCAATCTTGCTTTGTAATCCCGTGTGATTTGGAGGACATAAGACTTCTTGGTGAAGTTAAAAAAATTGCCGACTTACATTTTATGTATATATAATTGTAATATTGTTTATATTTATACAACTATATATATATATATATATATATATATATAATATTGTTGACTCCATATAGAAAATAATACTCCCTCCGTCCCAAATTAATTGCTTTTTTAGGACTTTTTAAAGTCAAATTGACTATTTTTAAAATTAATAATTAAACATATATAAATATATTTCTAAAATTATAAAAATTGAAATTAGTAATAAATTGTATATACTTTCTTTTGGTTATAATATCTTTACCTATATGTTAGCAAAAATAGTAAAAAAATTAGTTTTAAAAATAGTCAATTTGACTTTAAAAAGTCCTAGAAATGCAATTAATTTGGGACGGAGGGAATAACATAATTTCATCTACACTTAATTATTCTACGCGATTAAGTATCACTGAAGAAAAGTTGACTAACCCAAAAATAAAGTCTACAGATCGACATCATTGAAATGAACGGGTTAAATTTGTCTTAGTGTAGGTTGTTTGGGAAGATTATCATTTAATAGTAATTAATTATAAACATAGACAAACTTAAAAAGAAAAATACTAATGACTAAATCAATATGATCGATGTTGATCAATGATCATAAGTGCTAATTTAAGTGTTTATCAAGATTTAGTGGCAACAGTTTGAGATTACAAAATATTGTTAATTAATGTGTAAATTGGTAAACTGTCATTGATATGTGATATCACATATGGTCCGTGTGTTGATGGATGTTTGGTTATGTTAATATATGGCTCTGTGTCATTTTAATCTTAACTTTTTTTTTTTTTTTTTTTTTTTGACAAAGTATGGAGTACTCTTATTGATTATCCAACGTCAAAGCATTACAAAGAAAGGGAGGTGGAGAACCTATCCAAACATGGCTACCAGACATTGAACCCGACGCACGAGCTAAAGCATGTGCGACACCGTTCGCTGACCGCCTAATAAAACAAATACGACAATCCTCAATATCAAGGAGGAGTTGCTTACAATCATCAATAACCAAACCTAAAGGATTCGGAAAGGAATCAGATCCCCGAATAGCCTGAACAAGATTTAAAGCATCTGATTCAAGAATCACTTGCGCTGCTTGACGAGTCTTTAACCAGCTAAGGGCCTCTCTGCAGCTGATTGCTTCCGCCATTTCAGGATCTAAATTACCCGCAAAAGAGCCACACCCAGCAGCCACCAAAAAACCTGTGCAGTCTCTAATCACCCAACCATAACCAAGCTTTGCCTCCTGATTAAAAACGGCACCGTCAACGTTACATTTGATCCAACCTGGTCCTGGCCTAGACCAACAAATATGGCCATCTTCAGATATGGAAGAATTGGCATTTACAAACTTTCCTTGAGCAACAGTCCATTGGAAAAGATAAGCACTCATAGAACACTATCATTACGTCTCTTTATAAGTTAATCTCTTTATAAGCTATATTATAATAATTCTACCGTTTATAAGCTAATTCAAATTGCTGCAAAATTATAAAATAATAAGTTACTCAAAAAAAATTTCAAGATCATAAATAATATTTTGGTTATAGTTAAATTTTTGGTTTAAAAAGTATTTTATTAATAATTAATAAAACAAAATTAGGAGAAGAATAATTTGTTCCTATATGATATATCATTGTTAAATGGGTCCTTCTAATGTGTGCCCTTACTATACATAAGAATCGAGAGAATATTCTCTTGATTTATGTGCATATTCTCTTGATTTGTGTGTAAACACAGAAATCAAAAGAATATGCACAGTAATCAAGTGAATATTCTCTCGATTCCTGTGTATAGTGTGTGCCCTTAGGGCACACATTAAGAAAATCCTTGTTAAATATATCCATAGGTATTTTAATTTAGGCTCATGAGATTCAATATTAGACTTCTATTAGAAATAAAATTATTATAAAATAATAAGTTACTTTAAAGTTTTTCAGGATCATAAATAGTGTTTTGGTTCTAATTGATCATAAATAATGTTTTGATTCTAATTAAATTATAGGTTTAAAAAGTGTTTTAGTAATAGTTAGTAAAATAAAATTAGGAGATTTTAAAAGTATTTTAGTAGCAGTTAAATTCTAGTCTCATATCAAAGATTAAGAACAAAAAAAATTAATTTTATCTTATTATATATACATATATATATATAGCTTAAATATATTAAAAGAAATCTTTACAAGAATTGTAGAGTTTTGCTTTATCTCTTTCCATCACACTGACATGAGCAATTTAACGAGACCCAATCAAAAGTCGACAGCACCCAATAAATAAATGCAAAAATTAAAGTTCAGTTGATATGTGACCATTATGTTTGTTTTCACACGTTTAAGTTTAGTAGCGCATAATAATCATATATAATAGCTAACATTTTGACTAGATAAGTTTTTGATAAGATGTGTGTGTGTGTGTATGTTGGACATGTAGATAAAAGAGATTAATACTCTACTTTTTGTTAACCATAAGATAGTTTTATCCATTAAAATTTCACAACTAAAGTAGAGATAATAATTCAAAATAATATTTTATAATTAAAGTATACTTATAAAATTATATACTAACTTTTGAAAGAAAAACTCTTATATTTATATTCTAATTAAAGAAAACAATAGCTCCAAAACAAAATATATAGAAACAAAAGAAACATGTATCTTGACGACAGAATCGGGTTATTATATTAGTTTAATAAATACATATTTTTTTAAGAAAATCATTAAATTGATGCACTAATTAGTAAGCATGATGTGAGCATATACTGGATTTTACTACCAAACACATTCAAAAACTATATCTGAACATAAAAATTAAAAAATATTGATTTTTATGAGCTTAAATTCTAAATACCCTTATGTATAATTTTTTTTTTTAACTTATAAAATTAATAGTGGATAAAAATATGAATAGATAAAATTCAAATACACTCATATCTAATTTTTCCGTTCACCTAGAAGAACTCAAACACATTACGAAAAGTCCGAAAAAATCGGAGGTATGAGGAGCATCGTCTGCTAGCATATTTTCTATTTTGATATCAATTCCAAAAATTCTATCCCAAGAAACAGTATTTTGTTTTGAAGATAAGCTTTACACTAATTTTGATTCGTTTCTTAAATAACCAAATTTGTCTGCATATGCATATATATAATGCATGAAATAAATAATACTCTTTGTTCATTGTTTACCATTAGTTTATTGTATTATCAAGTATAGTGTTGATGATATGATAATGAAATTAAAATAATAATTATATTATTTTATATTATCATAAGATAAAAATGAGAGTCTTTTTTTAAAATAATTTTTTTTTCTGCAAATGAAACTCTTTTTGAGACCCAGAGACTATATAAAAATACCATCACAAGTTCCTATAATGAAATAAATAAATAAATAAATAGCTTGTGCTATTTATGCATGATTGACATGTTGCAAATTCTTTCAATTTACTACTGAGTAGACAAGCACAAACTCAAGTCATGTACTACTTGAGATGACAAAGGACATGGGTGGTCAGGTGGAGACAAATCTCAATCAAAAATGGTATATATGTTAACAAATATTTGACGTAATTAATGTGAAAATATATACGATAAGATATAATAAATTAAAATAAGATCATTTTTAAATTCTTGTCTATCCAATATATGTACATATATTGTAATCATAATTCGACGAAAAACTTCCGCAATGTATAACCGGACTCGATCCCAATTATGTTGCAATTTGGAATAAGGCTCCACAAAGCTTCTTTATTTCTATTTTCCTCAATTCACCCTGAATTTTTTTAACTATATTCTGGACCAAGGAAATCTTTTTTCACAAGAATAAAAAGAAAACATCCATAGACAAGAACAAGACCAAATTATAAAAAGAACCCACAGATTCCACGTGGAGAGAAAGAAAGAGGGTTTCAGGTATATAACACATCAACAATGAGCAGCATCTCTTGGTATATTCAGAAAGTGTTTCTTTAAGTACATGAAATTAATTGTATCTGATAACTGCTCCAAGAATTTAGAATTCCCTAAACAGCAACAGGCAGTATGAAGGTTTTCAACTCAAGTCATCTGGACCTTTTATCATCCTAAACTCGAGCTCTCGTTGTGTTTCTTTGTCCTTAGAGAACTAATCCCATCACATTTGATACACAATGTGTTGTAAAAACATGCATACGTGAGATTAATCAACTACATCACTAGAAAAGGGCTTGAATTTGTTAGCATCATGAATCAACTTCCTTATCGAAGAGAATGAACCCAGGAGTCCTACGCATGTAAACACTATCATAATAGTGTTGTTGATCCAATAGGTGAAGGATGACCTTGGGGGCTTATAAGTCATGTTGTAGAGAAGCATCGGGAGGATGAAATCTAGAGGGATGAAGCCAACAGCCCCGACTACAGCATTAATGTCTCCAAAGAATGGTAGCATCGCTGCAAAAAAGCCGCAGAATATCATGTAGAGTGATCGAAGAATAATCCTGGGAATTAGGTTTCTTTTGGAGAACAATCCTTGATTCACATCAGCTGATTTCTTTTCCATTATCTCATATGCAACTTGAGAGTAAATCTGTAATATAATAGAAAATGTTACTGCATAACTTCATTAACATTTATTATTTACTGTGAGGGTTGTTTTTCCAGATATATCTTGGAATGCTTATGTATGAGAAAAGTTGACAAGCTTACCAGGCCTATGGCAAAGAGCTGAAGAAGAACAAAGATAACTGCCAGGCCTAAAACCCATGTTGGAGCCAGTGCAGGGCCTTCATCTGGCATTAGACTATTGAGAATGTTTGAACTAGCTTTGTTTCCAAATACCCAATACCCAGAAACTGCAGCTGAGTAGAAAGTAATGAAAATAACAAAGTAACACATTACAAGGCCTTTCACCATCTTTCCAGTGGCTGGTGGAGCCAGAGTTGCCTGTATAGATTTGACAATTTGACATGGTGGCCTTTAATTTCAGGGAACATAAAAGGAAAAAACAACTTTATCATTAGATATCTTTCGTCATAGGTTAAGAAGCAGAAAATTTAGGTTCATACATCTTCAACAGATTAGATCATTTTCATAATAATGAGGAGATAAACAAGTAAACAACTCAGGCTTATATCATTAAAGATTTTCTGTTCCATTCGGCGGTAAATGCGACAAGTAATGGTGCAAGAATGTAGATCTAACAATCACTGTTGAAATCAAATTCTATTAAGATGTTCTGTTAAGGAAATGAAATTACTTGTATCTCAGGTAGTATCCCATTCCCAAATATGGCAGCTATTATGGAGATGGAAGTGAATGCACTGAAAAT
The DNA here is from genome assembly GCA_034770075.1 of Aralia elata. NCBI lineage: Eukaryota > Viridiplantae > Streptophyta > Magnoliopsida > Apiales > Araliaceae > Aralia > Aralia elata. The sequence continues at coordinate 78,263,700 of CM068379.1, read as the reverse complement.
CCTTGAAGCCGCTGAAGATTCTAAAGAATAGTCCCTTGGAGGAGCATTTTTTAAGGTACCTGCGGGACATGCCTGAAAGTTTTAGAAGGCTAGCAATGACAAAGTATTTAATTAACATATCCAAGTCTGTTCATTATATATCAATGAATATAGTGTCCACATGTCATACAAATTTTCTAGAATCACACAAATGCTTGCAGTAATCTTTCAAAGGCAGCTGAAGATTGAAATTCGATACAGGGAATAAAAATTAAGAGTAACTTTCTGAAATAATGAAAAATAGCACACTTAAAAACTTTGTAGATTATTTCAGGTTAAACCAAAATGTGGGGGGTCTTATTAATTAATATCTATAGGCTTCATGCCTACTCTGCATTATGGATTTTGTTCAAGATAATGATTACACCAGCCAATCCATTTCAATTACCATGGATCAGCAGCTCTAGTGCCCTACTGAGGGATCCATGTAAGCTATAGTTCTTCATGTCAAAGGGAAGGAGCAAAATATCAGCACATATGTGCAAATGTCAGCTCAGCTCGACCATTATATATATACCAGCCATAGGAAAGTTATATATAAAAAATAAAAAAAAAGTGAGTGAAATAGAGATTTGCGACAAATAATGGATTTATAATAAATGCATAGAACAGTAGCTTGACTTGTCGTCAGTCTTTTGCAAATTCAGCACTCATTTGTGGAGAACCTCACACTATATTGTCGATATAGGACATTCTTAATTTGATCAGCCACAAGAATATGAATGTATTCTCAGCATCTACTCATTAAGCTTCTTCAGAGCGTGAAAAGCACATAGCTAATGGGCACATATGATCAATTAATGATTAAAAATATCTTTACCTGCATAGATACAAGCACCAGTGACAAGGAAAGTGTAGCCCAAGCTGAGAACAAGTGAACCCAAATTGATGTGCCTGAGAGAATGGAAGGTTGGCAGCTGAGAGAGAACTATCATGATTGCTGTCACCATTGCTATGAATTGATACAATTTCAATGACCCATTCGGAGAAAGTTCCTGGTACATGATCTTCAACAGCCAAAAAGAGAGGGGATTCAGGATCGGTAAACTACACAGGAAGGTAACATTGATATCTTAAGTAAATCAAAGACAAGACTTATATTTATAACTACCTAGATAAGAACATAATATTAATGCTTCTCGCTTACATATACTTCCCAAGTATGCTGCGTGTTAAAGGAGGGCCACTCGTGTGTGTGTGTGTGTGTGTGTGTGTGTACATGAAAAAAAGCGAGACCCCAAATTTGTGACCCCTAACATTACTTGAATATATACAGAAACTGTGGCCTAGTCATCTGATAGTTGATGTAACTGACCAAGTGACCAAGTAGTCCACAACATCATTTTAGCCAACTAAAAGCAAAGATCAAACATTATCCATAAAAACTGTAGTTGGCTCTATTTAAACCCCAAATAACCCAACGAAACAAGGTCAGGGTTTTGCTATTGAACTAATCTTCTCATAGATTAAGGACTGATGCAGATTAGGTATATGTATGAGGTAAGGACTGATGCAGATTAGGTATATGTATGAGAAATCACAATGTATGTATGTACATCTAGTATCATAAATCCTTAGATACCAATACCTGGAGGCAATCTCCTGCAAGCAAAATAGCTCCAATTGATATGCCTGTGTTGATTGCCGTTTGAATGAATATTACAAAATAGAACATCCACCCAGACCCTATAAGAAAACAATAATATACACACAGAACAAATATTAATGAATTTGTTCAATATTTGTCCAGTTTCTCTAAGCAATCCAAAGTTCCAAAAAAGTAGGAGCTTGCAATCATAATCATCAATTGTTATCAATTTGTCAGAGTAGCAAGCTTAGTTTTAAAAGAAAAGGACTATATTCAGGAAGCCAGAAAATGAATGATGAATCTCATTTATAATTCAGTTACTACAGAAAGATTTTTCAGAAATGATGGCAAAATTAGTTGCTTCTCTTTTCGTCCTCTGTAAAAAATTTACTCATCAATCACTTAAATTAACATACATAGAGTTGTCTACATGTTAACTCATTGTCTTAGGTCATATCATTAAAAAGTAGAGCTTCTCACGCCCCTTTCCTCAAGAAATCAACTTGGAGAGTTAAGAATATAAAATAGGATTTAGACAGCAAAAAAATGATCAAATTTGATATTTTATACACTTGATGTCAGTAACTTAATGATGTTATTTATTGGTGCTACTTAAATTTGACCGCACTGACTTTAACCTTGCAAGATAGCTTTTAACATTCAATGGGAGAGAAACAATTGATTTAAACATGTAAATGGCCCTGCCCAAAGACAAGACTACTACATAACAATAGGATTTCATTTTGTCAAGTAAAGAAGCAAGGAAATTTTAAGAATTTGTGATAGCACATGGACCACAAAGATAAAGCAGCACTATAGTTGTTGTTGCTGTCCCATATTAATTCTAGCATTCATTAGTTATCCTCATATTCAAAAGCATGCAGCTGACTTTGGATTGGTTGATCCAACAACACAAGTGGTTTGAGCTAAGTAGAGAAAATTGACTCAAGTGTTAGAATCCAACCTGCTTTCACACAGGTGGAAACTCAATCCTAGCATTAACTGATTCAAGCTTTTGGAGGAGAACCCGGGGTGGGCGCCACACTATTTTTACACATAATTAAGATGTTCAATTGTTAGAAGGTACTTCTTTTGTCCCAAAATTAGATATACATTTTCTTTTTCAATGCATTCAAAAAAAAAAAGATATACATTTCTAATATTAAGGATGCATTTGGAAACATAAAATTATCCTCAAAGGTTCGTCTTTTTAAAAATGTATCTTAATTTTGGAACCGATGAAGTAAATGGCTAGCCTGACTTTAACATAATAACTGTACTGCCATTTTCCATTCAACCATCCACCTAACCCACCCAGAAGAACTCATGGTACATATTAATGTAATCCCCACAAGGCCAGACCACCATTAATATCATAAATAATACTTACCTCTTATTGACTTGAACAAACTAACTCCCATCTTCCCTACCTTCACTCACTCTTTTAAAGACAGCGAAATAACTAGTATAAAACATGGCATAATCCCTTTTTTCTGGTAATTAATTAATTATTAACTCATGGCACATATATATTACACATGAAATTTTAAACCACCAAAAAGAAGAAAGTTAATTACCCAGGATGTCGGCAGCAAGTTCCCGAAACCGGATGTGGCGGCGACCGGACTTTTCACAGTGATCAAGCACAAGGGACATGAGATAGTAAGAGTAGAAGGTAACAGCGCCCATCACCGTCAAGGAGAAGAACCCTATTCCCCAACCCATCCCTCTGAATGCAAACGGCAGCGCCAGTATTGACGGCCCAACTATTGCCGTCGTTAAATGGAACCCGGCATGCCACCATTCCCCTGTCCATGCATATATGTCAACATATAATTATATAATTTCTACATCATTATTTCCATTAATAATAAATAAAATTAAATGCAGATTGCAGTATGAATAAGCTTCATCGCAAAACTTTTTTAGTATTAATTTGATTACATCAAACACATATTACCTTTAGATTCTAGCACGAAGGTTGCACCGGCATCTCCTTCCCGACTGTTGTCCTTGGGTATTGAACCGGCTTCTGGATTCTCTGCCATTAATATTTATTGTTATGATCACTTGAATATGACCATATATTATACGTATACAGACATAGAAGGAGAGAGAAATTTGGTGAGTCTTGGAGGCTTCGCTGCAGCTAAGCTAGCTAGCATGAACGGAGACGTCTTTTGCCAATCCGACCCGAATAATGATATATATATATGGATATACATGTCGCATTCGATTTGTTTTTGTAAAGAATAGGCCAAGTGGGGGAGAGAAAGCAGGCGGGGTTGATTTATTAATTTAAGATACAAAAGTTCGTTCGTTCGTTCGTTTGAGTAAGAAAATAAAATTAAGTTAGTTGAGTTCAATCTTTTATACTTTTATGTCAAAAACTGATTTTGGATTTTGCATTGGATCATACGACAAATAGGAATATGGTTGGGTTGTAGCGTAGCGTATCTATCTGCCTCCAAATTAAGAGCCCCACGCAAAGGGTCTCTTTAGCGTAGCGTATCTGCCTCCAAATTAACCATTTTATCACCCTATTGTTTTATCGTTACTAATCTTTTAGAGAAATTTGCACTTTAATGCCTGTGCTTTTCTAATTATTACTAAACCCCCTCGTCCTTTTTCTTCTTTTCTTATTGGCACGTCCTTCTTTCTAGACGAATCCAGTCCGACTATGTAGTGCGGAATTACAATTACAATTACAATGTGGCATTTCCTACTTTCTAGAATAGTCCATGTATCAAATTATAATTACGATATGATATTTCTTTTTTTTAAACGAGTCATGTTCTATATTTTCAAATTATAATTACAACGTAAATTAATATATAAAATTACATAAACTATATCAAATATATCTTTAAAATATTACCAAGAATAATTATCACATAACCCTCAAAAAAAAAAAAAAAAATCAGACATATAAATATCATTCTCCTCTCTAAAATTATAAATTACTCCATAATTTTTTAATTTAAGTTGTAGGGACAACAAATTCATCTTAGATGTAATGCAATTATTGATTTGACTTGAGAAAAGTCAACTATCATTTCTTAAAACGTCATAGCAACTCGTCTGGCATAAAATTCTTTACTGTTTAATTATCCATCAGACCTAGATTCTATACTAATAAAAATTACGATTAACAAATAAACAAAGTAATTTAATTTTTAGACTATATATATATATATATATATATATATTGTTGGGAATTACAACGTCTCACGATATAGAAAAAATAGAAATCGAGAATTTAGAACACAATCACACAACACAAGAATTATAGTGGAAACTCCAAAACCGGAGAAAAACCACTTTCGTTGCCAAAGACAACCAGAGAAAATTTACTATATGAATAATACTACAATCACTCACACTCTCAGAAATTTCCTCACATCCACTCAAGAAAGATAATTCTTCCCAAGAGAATTTTTCCACACAAAATTCTCTAACACTTGGATACCTCTTATCTCTCTACATTTGGATAACTCTCTCCACCCTCTCTCGGATGGGATCCTACTCTCCTAGGATGATTCTTTGGTTTACAATAAGGCAAGTATTTATAGGCAATGCTTTCCTCTCCATTAGCACACCAACTTAGAAAGTTTGGTGTGTTAGCACACCAACTTAGAAAGTTTGGTGTGCTAGCACACACACTTGGAATAAACCCATCACAGGCAATTAATGAGAGAACACTCATTTCATGTGTCCACACCTACCTACCTTATTACTCTCCACCATTTTAATTTTAACCAATATTCCAACAAACTCCACCTTGGTTAAAATAAAATAATCAACATAGTTTTACTATCACTGTCTTCACCAACAGTCATAATTCTCGGTATAGAGAATTATCATACTCCACCATTGAGAGTACACCTCCATTCAGAATCAACCATTCTAAGATTTTTCATAACTTTCGTTATCACTGTCTTCACCAACAGTCATAATTCTCAGTATGGAGAATTATCATACTCCACCATAAAGAGTATACATCCACTCAGAATCAACCATTCTAAGATATTTCATAGCTTCCGCTATCACTGCCTTCACCAACAGTCATAATTCTCGGTATAGAGAAATTATCATACTCCACCATAAAGAGTATACCTTCACTTAGAATCAACCATTCTAAGATTTCATGTCGAACAAACTTGCTGAAAAATTATGGTGCTACTTCCACGTTGGCTTTCCCGGAAGTACATCAGCCATCGACATCACCACACACCTTGTATCAATGCCAACCAATGCCCGTGTGAAAAGAACCCGCTAGTGGTAACACATCCTCTTTCATGGCAACTTTGGATACTAGCGGCATGCCATGAAGATGTTCAAACACCTTGTGTAACTTAGATTGAATTATTACATCTTTGACTTGACTTTTCCACAAGCCAAAAAATAATTCTCCCATCGAATTTTTCTATATCGATTTTCATGCCAGACATTTTTCTTTAAACGGATCGTACCCGTTGGAGACACCAACGGCGTGAACCAAAAGCTCTTGATACCAATTGTTGGGAATAACAACGTCTCACGATATAGAGAAATAGGAAATTGAGAATTTAGAACACAATCACACAACACAAGAATTATAGTGGAAACTCCAAAACCGGAGAAAAACCACTTTCGTTGCCAAAGACAACCAGAGAAAATTTACTATATGAATAATACTACAATCACTCACACTCTCAGAAATTTCCTCACATCCACTCAAGAAAGATAATTCTTCCCAAGAGAATTTTTCCACACAAAATTCTCTAACACTTGGATACCTCTTATCTCTCTACATTTGGATAACTCTCTCCACCCTCTCTCGGATGGGATCCTACTCTCCTAGGATGATTCTTTGGTTTACAATAAGGCAAGTATTTATAGGCAATGCTTTCCTCTCCATTAGCACACCAACTTAGAAAGTTTGGTGTGTTAGCACACCAACTTAGAAAGTTTGGTGTGCTAGCACACACACTTGGAATAAACCCATCACAGGCAATTAATGAGAGAACACTCATTTCATGTGTCCACACCTACCTACCTTATTACTCTCCACCATTTTAATTTTAACCAATATTCCAACATATATATATATATATACACCCAGAAACAAATAAACCCGAACCGAGGACCCGATATGAACCTTAGAATCGGCATCCATGGGAGAGAGAAAAGGTCAGTATCACCTACCTGTACTTGATGTAATCAAAGGAGAAGTAAGTTGTGGTTCATCCATTGGTTGCGGCTAACGGCGTCGTTTTCTCTTTCCTTTTCTTTTCTGTTTCAGCTAAGTTGACTATATCCTCACCGGAGCTTTCCGAATACAAAATGAATTCAGATGATCGGAAAGAAGGGGAAGAATTTGAATTGAATAAAAAGGCCGAAGGGAAAGGAGGGACTTTATTCATTTTTTTCGTTCATTTCTAGTCAAACCAAAATTACCCATCAGTTCTGGTAAGTTAAAGTATATTCTGAAAACGGATTCTTTTGAGGACAATAACTTCATTTAAGCCCTCATCTTTCCATTTTTTTGCACATTTACCCCTCTCCTCTGTTCTACTTTAATTATATGATATGGACATACATTATTATATACTACATGTGATTGATAATTGTTGCATTTTCTATAATGTCAATATAAATCATGGGTACCACCTTTCGTGCCATGGGAATTGTAACAAAATTCAAGTGAAACTTATAAAATTTCATCTAAAGATTATCTCATTAGTTTTATTTGATGAATCCAAATTGAAAAGATTATCAAACAATTATCTTGTGCAAGTTGGGGAGAAAAAAGTTGTGTGATTAGCATCATTTGGAGCCGAACAAAATTGTGAAACAAAAATAGAAATTTAAAACATACTTGAACAATTTCTAGTACTCATTTTATAGCTGAAGATATCTCTTGAGAGCAGTGCAAATTGTGATTTATCGTCACTAATAGAATTTAGAGTACAAAGAAAACATTCAAAGCGAACCGAAACCCAGATAAAAATTCGGAAAACTAGTTTAAAAAAGACTGGAACTTTAAGCCACTGAACTGGCTGATGAAAATGAGCAGGAACTCCCAGATGTTCAACAGAACAACTTGAACATCAATAGAGTTTTTTCACAACTGGGGGCTGTTTGAACTTGTGATCTCTACTGCTGCAGATTTGTTGTATTCTTCCAATTCCTTCTTGTATGCATCCATAGCTCCTGCTGCTTTCTGGTTCCAACTCTGCTTTTCTTCTTGGCTTATTTCCTACATAACCAAACAAACCAAATCCCATTTGAGAATTAACTAATTGTCGGCTTGAAAATATTAGTTGATGTGAAAATTGTGAACTTGTGTTATCTATAACACACCTTCCATTTCACAGAAATGAGAGCATTGAGTGTGGAGTTGTTAATTCCAGGACGCTCTTCCAGTAAAGTTTTCCTTGCTTCCTTGCTGAACAGGAGGAATGAGGATGCTGGCCTCTTTGGTTTATTAGGATCAACATTCTTCTTCTCTGCTTTCTGCTTCTTTTGGCGACTCTCTTTCGTTTTCTACACAAAGCAAAAGGCATACCATAAATCCATTACTCGTCTGTAATACATATCCATGAATCTTAAGGCAAAAATGTTCTGATCGTTACCTTGATTAAGTTTTCTGTTTTCTCTTTCTTCTTGAGCAATTGCAAGGCCTCTTGCTTCTGAATTTTTGCCAGCTCCTCCTCTTCCCTTTCAAGGTTGGCAGCTTCTTCATCTTTCTTCTGCTTGTAAACCTCCATTTCTTGGGCATATTGCTCCTTATTTTTCTTTGCCATCTAAAGTTCCCAACAAAAAAACACCACATTAAAATTAGCAGCCACACCAGAGGAATTCAGATTGATATTTTACAAGACAATTGGAGAATGGAATGAAATGAACCTCTTCATAAGGAGCTTTCTCTTTCTCTGTCATGTTCTTCCATTCTTCACCTGTGATCTTCCCAACCTCTATAACATTTTTCTTTTCCGCAACCAAATCTGCACGACGCTCATTCATAAACAAGAAAAATGCTGACACTGGTTGCTTTGGTTTCAATGGATCCTTTTCCTTCCTGTGTCCAAAAATGCAAAGAAAATCAGTAACAGATACAAAAATGAAGAGTGGGACAGAGACAGAGACAGAGAGAGTACTGAGATTTACTTTGTTTTTTTCTTCTTATCATTTTCTGTTTCCTCTTTAAACTGCATATATTGTTCAAGCAACTCCATAGCTGTCCTTTGTTTTTGCTCTTCCTCCAAGAGCTTCATTGCTTCATTCTCTCGCTTTTCGTTCCCAATTATCTTCAAATAGGCTTCCTTCTCAGCTTGATACTTTTCCTCGTAAGGCTTCTTCTCTTCTGCAGTGACTGTCTTCCATTTCACCCCCAAAATGTGCGACATCTCCTTAAATTCAGCCCCCGGGTTTTCTTTCTTGACCTAGAACATCAGAACCCCAGTTACCACAACAATCAAATCAATAAAATTTCTAAATTAAATATATCATATAGGTATAACAGAATCCTTTTCATATGTTATTACCTCATTCCATTGACCTTTAACCCACAGGACATAAGGTGGAGATGGCCTTTTCTTCTCAGGGCAACCCTTTTTCTTCTTCTCTTTCTTATCTTGATCTCTCTCTCTCAGAGAATGAACAAATGGAAAAGTCTATAGAATGGCAAACAAAAAATTAAACTTTAAACCCAGAAATCCAGCCTCATTTGCATATTATATAACATACGAAAAATAAAATTCACAAGTCAGGAATCATTTCCTACATTTCTCATTGACCAAACAGAACGGGTAAGTAAATTCAAGAAAAAACATAGAGAAAGAGAGAGAAGAACAAACCATGGTGGGCTTGAATTCCTTCAACTTCTGCAACTTCTTGAGCTCCATCTGAAGCTTTTCTTGCTCTCGGCCACGGGTTTCAAGCTCTTCCTCCTTTAGCTTCAACGTCTCTTCTTTCTCCTTCAATAGCTCGTCAGTTTGCTCCTTAGCAAGCGTCAATTGCTGAAGTTTTGCTTGCATTTCCTCAAATTCTTTTTCAAATGATTGATTGGGTTGTTGGGACTTTGTTTTCGAGGCCCCTTTTGTTGTTTTCTTCTTCTTCTTTAGCGACTGAGGCTGCGACAGGCTCTCATGGTTCTCTTTTCCGGCAGATTCCTCTGGCGGCGATGGGATAATCGTCGGAGAGGATTGAGAGACTTCTCCGGCCAAAATGTTGGCGACATTTGATGATGGGTTTTTGGGCTTCAGTGCCTTCCTTGATCTCCCTTTCTTAGTGGGAACAAGGTCGGCAAAAATGGGTGCACTGGAAATTGCAGTATCAGCCATGGTAAAGAGATCTAAAGAGAAGAAGAGAGAAAATGTATTGGTAACTGGAATTTGACTGTTAACTGGGGTTTTATACAGGGACATGAGGATGGGTAACGGCTATAATATTTCAAATTCAAAGATTTGACCGTTGATTGAAAATTTGAAATGACAGTGGATAGTATCAAATCCATTACCAAATGTGCCTCATATGGTAACTAGTAATGTTAAGATCCAGATCTTTTACCAAATTTGACGTCTCAAAAAAAATATTTTAATAATTACATTGATTCACCTATTAATCACTAATGATAAAGAAGAACAATATAATAATCACATATTAATTGGGACCCAAATTTTAGTAATAAAAAAATGCATCTCTTATTATTATCCTTCTTAAAAAAGAAATGAATTGTACACAAAAAGTTGTACACCAAGAATAAGATTCATGTATTGTTTATCAATAAAATTGTGTAAAACATTCAATTTTAAGTCTCGCTCCCTTTTTTTTTATCCTACTCCTCCAGAGTTACCACTCCCACCGCATTTCAATGATCTTTCAGCCATTTAAAATTGGATTAAAAGAAAAAGATAATTAACGGTGGCGTCAACAGTAATATTCTCTTAACTATGAAAGAGGCACATCTGTTTTTTTTTTTCCTTCATTTTTTTGATGATAAACAACGTCACAAAAGTGAGTTGGAAATTTTATTGAGCCTGAGCATCCGATAATACTATAAACTCAAATTATGAACTGAACTCTCTAGTAATCATGAAGTTTTACTTCAAATCAACCCAAGAATGGGTACAAATTGACAACCGTGTGAAGGAATGGAACATAAATTTTCTGATCCTTCTCTCTACATCTTGCGAAACATACAGAAATAAACAACCAAAATGTCCAAACTACACGAGTGAAACTTCAAGACTCGTAAACATCCTTAAACATGATATGAAAATTTCATAAATGCATGCAACCATAATAATCGAAAACATTAAATAGAAAACATCAGCAAATGCAGCAAATGTGTGCTTTTCTGAACCTCAAGCTCATACACATGGGATGCTATCTTTTAAGAGAGTAATGCCTCTAGAAAAGCTAGCTAAGCAAGAAACCAAATGGTCATAACTGCACTTCAGAAAAGATTTGAAAGAGCTTATCAGTCCAGTTAACACTAACAGTTATGCAGAAGTAGTTCAGTAGCTTGTCATTTTTAGCTTACAAAATCGGAAACATGGCCCTCCGAAGTGGCCTAATAATTTCATCTCATAAGGTGTTCAAATCTCACTTGCAACGCTTTTTATCTCTACTTGCTAGAAGATTTAGACCTTGTAATCAGTTCATTTCTTTCTTAAGAATGCTTCTGAAGTTTCTGGTATATGCATCATACTCCCTCAGTCTCGCTATCTAGAAAAAAGAGTACCATTTCCAATGAAAGTAAGAAGAAAGTACGACTCCTTTCCAGATGGATAAGTATTACTCTAAATTACAGAGAGAAAAAGTCAACTACATTACTACAATATGAACATGATTTTATCAGATAGCTTAGGGCCAAATTGTAGACAGATCAATTTCTATTCTCTGGCAACGATAATAATCAATTCCCCTAAGAGAAGGTACACAATTGCCTCTCGACTTACTGTGAGCTGTGAAAGAAAAATCACATATTTTGTTGATTAGCTCACTGCCATGAGGTAAATAAATATGAGAGGTGCTAAAGCACTTATGGCATATAGTAAACAAAGAGTCCACAGATATGATAAATAAAAATTATCTGAGCTGAATTACATTTGGCTAAGAGGCTAATGACTTCAACAAATTTTGCATTTGATTTCCAAAATCAGTTCCAAAGAATCCTCTAGTATATAATTAGAGAGCTATAACCACAACAACTCTGTAGCAATATCATAAATTGTTTAATCTAAATGCTTTACACAGCTTTCGCAGTAAGGTTACAAACTAAAATACAATGAGGCACACGAATTTCCTATTACAAATACAATAAACTTGAAATCAACAAAGGATCTCAACTATGCATCCATCATGATTCCAAGTGTGCATCTACAAATGAAGTACATACCAATAGTGCAAGGTCTGACTGCTTCATCAATCCCCATTCTGAATGACGAGCAAACTGAAGCTGCTGCAAACTATCTTGATCATCGTGCAATGACTCTCGGGACTTTCATGCCAAATCCATGCTTTGCCCTTTCAACCCTGTTTATTAGTAAGTAGTCAATAATGCAGCAATGTGAAACCAAAATAGGGTTGTAAACCTCTACGTAAATGATAAATGACCTCCTTAATCAACCTCATTACTAATAGCTCATTTACCCAAACTTCAGGGTGTAGAGAAATATAATCCTCAACTCTCTTTTCCTTTTGTTCTCTAGGTATAATTTAATGCTTTTATTGCTTTGTACAAAATGCAACATTAATCTAAAATTTTGAAATCGAGATTCTTGAGAACATGGTACTTGTTTCCCAAATTTGTTTTCATTTTCATTAATTTAAGCAAACACATATAAATGATGCACTATACATTTTAGTTCCATCAAACCTAGGATGAAAGCAAAAAAGGAACTTGCTATATTTTATTGATTTCTAGATGAACGAGTTTCTAGTTTTTTATACTAACAACTAACTTGTACCAAATACTTAACCAAATAGTTCCTTTATCAAATAACATGAGGTCAATTACTCAAATACCAATAAATCTAATAAAAATATAACTACAAAATCGGATGCCTTTTAATTGATTATAAATGCTAAATTTACACACAGTTCCTGTCAACTGAATAAGAAATTTCTAGCTTGGAGCCTCCAACATAAGCCATTTCAAAACCTTATTACTAATGAAGGGGAAAGCCAAGAATGCCCATATGGCCCAATGAACCTCGTGAATAGTAAATATTGATCACACAGAAAGATGATGGTAAACAATAAAATTATTAGTAATCGCAAACACATATAAATGATGCACTATACATTTTAGTTCCATCAAACCTAGGATGAAAGCAAAAAAGGAACTTGCTACATTTTATTGATTTCTAGAAGAACGGGTTTCTAGTTTTTTATACTAACAACTAACTTATACCAAATACTTAACCAAATAGTTCCTTTATCAAATAACATGGGGTCAATTACTCAAATACCAATAGATCTAATAAAAATATAACTACAAAATCAGATGCCTTTTAATTGATTATAAATGCTAAATTTACACACAGTTCCTGTCAACTGAATAAGAAATTTCTAGCTTGGAGCCTCCAACATAAGCCATTTCAAAACCTTATTACTAATGAAGGGGAAAGCCAAGAATGCCCATATGGCCCAATGAACCTCGTGAATAGCAAATATTGATCACACAGAAATATGATGGTAAACAATAAAATTATTAGTAATCGCTAAAGTTAGTTGATTGGGAAAATGCAGCATCAGAAAGAAATTAAAACTCAACCAATTGTAGGGACAAATGGGACTTACGTTGGGGCAAGTTTGCCAAGGCTTTCTAGTTCTTCACCCGTGTCCTCATCCAGAACTTTGCCATTAATTTCTATAATATAAGATTTATCTTTCGTTACTGGTAGACCTCTGGCAGAAAGTAAATCTAAATCTCTCTGATGAAGTTCTCGCCCATTTACAAAGACTCCGGTGTTTCCAGCAGCACAACTCTCTGGCATGCGATAATTAAATTCTTCAATAAATGGCTGCAATACGTTAATGTTATGTCATCAGTACAAATGGTAACATGACTAGCCAAAGAGAAAGAGTTGGGCGCATAAATACTAATTGATCTCACCGGAATGATGCCAAGGCAGGGTTGGCCCATAACACCCCAAAATCCAGCTCGGAAATCATACCTGTCAAACAGAAAGAATTCGAAAGTAACCATTGAGACTTCAGGCCAAATAGCATGGATATGTCACTATAATAAATGATAAATGCACCACGTAAAGCAAACACTCTCTAACAACTACAGTGAAGAACCTTCAATTTTAACTTTCCTTTTTCCCCAACAGATATATTGATAGTTTGTGTATTATTCGGAGAAAATCAAAACATTTTGTTTTTGCCCGTGAAATTAAATCTACATCTAGAACTATAATAGGAACAAATGTACAATTACATCTAAAGTTACAATATTTTATGTCTTGCAAGAGAAATAAATCTACAGTAGGCTGATCACTTACTGAATTGATGTTAAGCAACATAAATGAGGAAAAAGATAATAGATATGACTTGGTATAAGTGCTAACCAGTACTCTCCAGGCTGAATAGTCCCTGCTTGCTTTTCAGCTTTCTTAACAACACGATCTGGTATAAGTTGCCCATTAACATAAACATTTGATCTTCCATTCTCCATGTTTTGACTCGACCTTGAGAAATCTCTAAATCCCTTTTTTATGAGACCTGCAAAGAATGACTCGCTCCTCTTGTTGGTCCTAGATTGATCTTCGTCGTTGCTCACCTCCACAGCAGAGTCTTGTGATACACCACTATTTAAGTACTCATTGAAAGAAACTTCCATTTCAGTTGCCACTGCTACATCTTTTACAGAACTCTGTCGAGAGGTCGCTCGACTGGTGATCAGCTTCTCCAAATAAGTCCTTTTACTCTTGCTTCCCTTCCCATCTTTGTTCACAGCATTATCCGAAGTATTGTCAGGATGCTCCTGGACAGGTGAATCTGGAAGTGGTAAAGACGCATTATCTTTTGAGGGAAGCTCCACAGAACTAGAAATAGCTCTTTGAACAATTACACTATCTGGGCTTTGCTCATCCTCGGAAAAACTGGAAGATGAAGGACGAGATTCCTGTCTCCTTTCAGCTGCACTCAGATTCTGATCTTCTGACAATAAATTGGATTCATTAGCTGCCTGGAAGTTATAGCCATAACTATCATAATCATCAGAGCAGGAGTTTGTGGCCCTAGCATTCAAACGACTAGGAGAGCTTTGAACTTTTTCATCCAAAATCTCAGCAGAACCTAGCCCAGGAACTTTCTTGACTTGAGCTGGAACTGAAAAGACAAAACCCTTATTGTCAAGTTCAAACAAAATTATGGTAGAACAAGCTCCACATCGCATTTTTTGTTGTTTCTTCTCCACCAACATAACTTTTCTTGGCAGTTTCAGCAACTCAAAGCAATTACAGCATGCTACAAATGGAGCACCACCTGCAATGGGATGGAAAACTCGTCCACTTCCATGAGCTAAGACCAACCTTCTTGGTCGGCGCCGACCAAAGCCACCATTTTCTAAATCAAGGTCGCTCAAACTTCTTGTGTGCGGACTTCTTGTATGCGGATGACGACCCAGAGAACGCAGAGGAGACAGTGCTGAGCCTCTAGTATTATAATCTGGTGGACCATATGCAACAGGATTTCCATTTTGATGGTAAATGCGATAGGTATGGTCATTTAGTGATCTTTGACTGCTAAAAACAGGGGGAGGTACCTTTGGAGAGACTTGCCAGTTCTTGTTGTAGCAGTGAAAACAAGAGCATGCTGGCTGGTGAAAAAAGGTTTCATGTGGGAGTGATGCTAGGGCTTGATTGAAGTCCATGTACTGTCCAGGAAAACGGTCACGATACTCATATCGTGGCAAGTATTGATGTGGTGATTCAAATGGAGGCCTCCTGAACATTTGAGGCTGATAGGCATCCTCATATTGCATGAATTCATTTGCAACATGTCTAGAAGCATGGAAATCTTGCATATCTAAAGCATAACTTTGGCCATAAGGAACAGGTCTAAGGTTTTGATCAAGATAAGGAGGTTTAGGAACATGTTTATCTCGAGGAGGAGGTTTCATGTTAGCGTTATACAAACTGGTTGAGCTTTCTGGCATAGAAGCGTCTCGTCCACTGTAAAGATCAGGCAAAGGCGGAGCCATTCCCCTATCTGCACCAATCCTTCCTTTTGGTTGTTCTGCTGCATTATATGATCTACTAAGTTGGTTCTGCAACTCATCAAGCTTTCTAAGGAGCTCAGCACGATCATTCTCTAAACTTTCAACTTTAGCAAGCCCATCCAAACCGTCACGGCTCTTTACCTGCTCGCCATAGCCGTAAGAAGAATGCAAAGGATCATATGAAGTCCCCACATCAGGATGAGAGGAAGTTGCAAACCTCTCCTGTTCTGTGACACCTCTGCCATTCGCACGAAATACCTTAGACCCATTTCTTTCCTCACCCCACTGATCCATAACTGGCCATGATTCCGCAGACCCAAATCGCCGCCTGATTTCTTCAACTTCATTTGCCAACTGCAAACTAGCAAACTCGGCACTATTCATGTTCAAATCAAGATCATTGTTAGAAGCAACTCTAGATTGTCTCCTACTTTTATTATCATAAAACCCAACTCTACTACTCTGATCAGACCTCGAACCGCCTGTATCTCCTCTCCTAATTCTTTCATAATCAGCCAAAACCTCCCGATTCTCCATTTTGGATGAAGAGCTGCTACCCAAATTATTTACTCTCTCAGGAAAAACTCTCTCTTTCCCCCTATTACTATTAATATCATCTTTCTCCCTTTCAGAAGCACTAGCAAAACTAACACCCCCCTTCTCATTACCTTCTCTACTAATCTCTTCCTCGGATTTCTCCAACAACCCATCAATCACAGGCCCCTTCTTCTTTCCTGCATTATTAAATCAATGAAAATAAAACCAAAACTTACATGAATACATACAAAAACAATTCTTTACACAAGTATGTGTTTAAATAGTTACCCCAAAAAAATATTTTTTTGGTTTGTATCTTTATGTGCATCTACATTTGCCATGTATTCCCCCATAAGCAATTTTGATATTAAAGTTTAGCTCTTTACTAGTCTACATATATAAACAAAAATATCAAATTGTTTATGTATGTACATATAAATACTTAACCAAATACATATAATTCCTCAAATTTATGTATCTTTATTTAATATACATATATATAGATATATATATAGAGAGAGAGAGAAGATATATATAGAGAGAGAAATTTACCTCGAAGAACAGCGCCACAACCACCACACTGGTACACAGAGTAATCCTGAAGCTCAGGAAGAAGATTTTCACACTTGGGGCAACGAACTAACCTAACTTTTGAAATTTCCGCCATTGTCAACAAATCAAACTCAAAACATGAACTCACCAAATCTCAACTAACCCCAGACAAGCAAACAAACCTTAACCCATCATGAGAATCTCCGAATTAAAGAACCCACCACCCAAAATAAACTGAATTTATCCTTTTGTTATCCAATTATTAAAGGAAAGCATCACATTCAAAGGACAACATTGACTCTTTTTTTTCCTGTTCTGAAACTATCATGACGATGTTGAATCAGAGGTTTCTGAAACCCAAAACAAAACAAAACAAAACAAAACAAAACAAAAATATTTACTCCATGTTTTATGCTTGTTTGGTAATGGGAGGAGAGAGAAAAAAGTTAGTCTTCATCATCATCATCTAATAAGCTGAGAATCTGCGAGTCCCAACTCCCAAGAAAAGGGAAGGTTTGGATGGAATGGAATAAGTTGGACTCATTTCCAAACACAATTTTTTCTTTTTCCTTTTTGTAAAGAAAGGAAAGGAAAGGAAAGGAAATTAATGTACTAGTGTATAGTATTTTAAGAAAGAAATAGAGAAATAGAGAAATAGAGAAATAGGGGACCAAAGATTGAATGAACCAGACTATACAAGAATTTCATGGTGTCAAGTTTAAACTTTAAAGCTTCTTGGGTTTACAAAAGCTGCTTTGACAAAGTAAGAATAAAGACAAATGCTAGCTGTACGTTTTTGGCAAAAGCAATTTGGGACTAGTATCTGCCGTTAACCACCTCACATCACAATATTCATTTCCCTCTAAACTAAACTAATCCCATCTACTGTTTTTTCTGTTCGTCATTTGGTTCAATTTCAGTTCCTGCAGTTTCGTTTTCCATTTTCCAATTATTTTTTTTAATTTTTGACAACTTTTTTTTTTATAAATAACAAGCCATAATAAAATTAGTTAATGATTAACAACGTGGGGTAGTCCTTCCCACAATGGTTTTAACAACAAAAGGAGGAGAAAATAATAAAGTACAAAATATAGGCAACCGGTTACAAGTATGTTTGGCCATAGTGTTCGCCGCACTGTTATATATATATATATATATATATATATATATATATATATATATATATATATTGTGCGGCATTCGGCCGTTGGCAATAAAAATTAAAATGTTATATCTATATAATATAGCAAGGCTTTTTTAAAATTAGTTCAAATATTTACTTTTTACGTATAGACTTGTCTCAAAGCCGTTCAACCCCCGTCCAAATCTTAAAACTGAGGTTTTTGCCGTTTTAAACCCATGCATGTCCAATATCCAAGCTTCTCTCTTTCAAAATGTTTACTGTAAATCCAAATCACACGCTTCATCAAGATTATCATAAAAACAAAATTTGGTAGTAGTAAATAATTAGGAATTCATGAGTGATCAAAGCAAAGATTGTTGAACTAGCTTCAATATAATATACAAATGTCTCCATCATGGACCTATTAATTACCATAATCTTCGGTGTTTTGACTTTCCTGCTTGTACTCAATTGAGTTGCCACATATCATGACAACAATTTTGAGCAGGATAAGTTGTATTGCAGTTTTCCTATAGGGACCCACCCCAAAACCAGTTTAATTTTATTTGACAAGTCACAAATGCAACGCAATAGTATGATGCATTGTTATGTTATACGGATTCTCCAATTGTATACTATATTTTTTACATTAGAATGAAATGTTTACAATACTTGTATTTTTGTTCAAGCATCGAGTGTCGAACACCAATATTTTAGGACAAAGTAAAGAATCTGTATAATATAGATGCATTGTTGAACCATCGCCTTCAAACATTTATTATTGATTGACTTAGCCAAACACACAAGTCACACTTAAAAGAATGTCATTGCTTTAAAAAGATGGAACTCTTCTATGCAGACATGATAATTGAACACGAGTTCTTTATAATTTTACATATTTATATTTTGACCCCTTATTTTTTATAATGAGGGTCAAAATACAAATAAATGAAATTGTAAAAAGTTCATGTCCAATTATCATATCCGTATAGAGTTTTTAAAAAAAATGTAAAAACGTTTAAGAGTAATTAAATATCTTAAGACTTTTTCAATCGAGCAAATATATAATGAATAAATTTCTTAAAAATTATAATTATTTTCGAAATATAACATTGTGTCTATTTAATTTGAAAAATTAGTGGGTATAGCAAGACTCAACATTTAACAAACCCATTGGCCATTTGTACTTAGACACGCATGGCAGACCAATGGGACACTTCTTCTCTCTTTCAGTTGGTAAAGGATAAAGAATTAATCAGATATCATAGCTGAGAGAGGATAATATAGAAACATTTAAATTA
Organism: Aralia elata; assembly: GCA_034770075.1. Classification (NCBI taxonomy): domain Eukaryota; kingdom Viridiplantae; phylum Streptophyta; class Magnoliopsida; order Apiales; family Araliaceae; genus Aralia; species Aralia elata. The sequence continues at coordinate 78,244,339 of CM068379.1, read as the reverse complement.
AAATAATCAAATAAATCATTATCAACCTAATTTTCCTTTGATACAGTCGTTGGAGTGTAGGTAGGTGCATGTTTAAAATAGTTGTGTGAGATGTTGATATATGAGGCTTCACCACCTGTCATAAAATGTGAGACATTTTCAAATCAACTTGACTAATGAATGTATATTACGTGCGACAGACTTTATTTATATTGCAATTTAATAAAATTGAAAGATAATCCCGGCTTGGTTTAATATTTAATTTAATTGTTTTCTTTTTTTATTCTTGTGTGGTGGTCCTTGGAGAGACCTGGTCGGGTTCATGAAATTCCAGATAAAAAAGAAATTCTTGACACTTGCTTGACATGCATTACATTCGAGGGCATTGTGTGCTTTTTGACATTTGAGAGGTGAATAGATGATTGAAAATGATTCAAATTATAAGTAGCTGCAAATAATTAATTGACCAATTTATGCCCAAAAATATTGAGTAATATTAATATATATAGGGGCGACAATCGTGTCGTGTTAGCCAAATTCGTGTCGTGCCGAAACTCATATATGACACGTACTTATGATTCGAACCTGTTTATGAATTGTGATCGTGTCGAAAATTAATACGTGTTTAAGATTGTATTTATTAACACGAACTCGTTTATGACACTTGTTTAAGACACAAACTCATTTATAAATTGTATTCGTGTTGTGTCAAAATTTGTTGCGCCCCTAAATACATATGGATTAAAGTTCCTATTGGAACATTTGGAGTCCAGGGAAAGAAATATGTGTGTTTCGAAAATTATGAACGATCACAACATAAGTGCTAAATGACTGGAATAATTGCATACGGTTAAAAAAAAAAACCTTGATCATGATTTCATTTTTATAATATACTCCCCTTCTTCCTCAAAAAGAGTCATTTTTAAAAAATATGTTCAGTGAAAAAAATCTCGTAATATAAAATGACACAATATATCCTTAAATTTATCATCGTAATTTTATTATGGTGTCACTATTTTTGAACTGACAAATTATTGTTTTTACATGTAAATATAGAATAATATATATTCTTAACATTTATAAATTTTACAAATGTAACTGAACTGAGGGACAGGGAGTAATGTAAGATATACTAACAACCATCCAAAAATTATTTTGGGAAAAATAACCCCAAGGAAACATTGGAAATGAGATAAATGTGTTTGTGGGCTAATTTCAGTATATAAAACAACGTAATGGTGGGCTGGGCTGAGATCTATAATCTATTTATCTATGCAATTTATAGAAGATTTGCATGCAGAAATGAGCCCAGAATTGAAACTAAGGATGAGGTCCAGGCCCAGCATGTTTACTTTAGTTAACCTCTGAACTCAATACTAAATTGGACTATCAAAGGAAGTCAAGGTTCATATCTTAGGTACTAGTTTTTAGTTGAGACTATTGCATTCCTTTAGAATATAGACCCCCATTGCTGAACTCAACTCTTTAATATTCCACTTGTTCCAAATCTAGAGATATATTTTAATTTTTTTTGTTAATTTGTAAAAATTCTCAAAGTTGAAAATTTTAAATTTTTTAGTAAAAATTGCTACAAAAATTTCTTTTTGTCTAAAAAAATGATTTATCGAAACATCTAATGACCACGTGGCAGAGAACTGAATGACTTGACCTCCACATCATGATAACATTACTGTTACCATAATTTAAGGGAAAAATAACAATCTAAGGTAACTTTGTAACATATTATGTACATAATACAACTGTGTTGCGTTAAATTGATATATTTTTTTCTAATTCAAACCCGAGAATAAAAAGATGCCGTTGAAGAAAAATAACAAATGACTAATATGACCCTGGGGTAAAATGTTGCATAGAGTAATAAAATGTCAAATTAATTTGACAAATAACGGTATTTTTGTCAAGTACAAAGAAGGGAGTGAGGTTAACCAGCCTACCCTCCTACAATTGGTGGGGGCTGGGAGTAGAGTAGTTTTCCCCTTATTATACAATACTGAAAAACACCTCTCATACCATCTCTTTCGTATCCTCCAAACATGAAGATCAGCATATTAAAAAAAGAAAAAAGAAAAAAAAATCTGTCTTGATAAATATGTATTCATCCTTATTTTCATCATTTATTTGAAAATCCAATAAAGCCACCACAAGAAACAATATTTCCACACTTGTTTTTTTCACTAATTCCCACCACATTCTTTACCACCTTCTTCCACAACCTCTTTTCTGCAGCCCCCGAAGTTCCTGCCTTTTCAGTATCATCTTGTCCCATAATTTGTGTCTCCTTTGTGGTCAATGCATGATCATCGTCCACGTCGGTTCCATTGAAAAATGGTATAACCATCAGATGGCTGTCAATGACTCGAGCAATTGAGATCAACTCATGTGAATCATATAAGCTACTCCCGCAGTCCCATATCTCCTCGTCCAGCACTCTTGATGCTGCTGCTTCTTCTAATTCTTCCTTTCCTTTCTTCATAAGTACTGCTGGCTCTAACTATTTCATATCATATATTATATATATATAGGTTTGTCAATGGGTCAAATCAGAACAAATCATAAATTTAACATTTGTATTTCACTATCGCAGTACCACCGGTACTAAACTAAAAACTCAATTAGTTAAACTTGGGAAAAAAGTATGTCCTTAATGCTTTCAAAATTTGCAAACAAAACTTTTTTTTTATGGAAAGAAAGGAGTAGCATTTATTAGGTAATTTACAATAGTTATATTTATTTAAAATAGAATCAAATAAATTTTGATTTTTAAAACTTCCCCAATTAACTAATTAAATTAAATAATAATATCTCTAATTTTGAAACATTGCACTAAATAAATATAAATTATAAAGTATAAACTATACATTACACATTTAAAATTGACTAGCTAGCTCGCTCATATATAGTGACCGGTGGAGAAGATGTACCATTGGCATCAAAACCTACTGCATATGGGCTTGGACAGTTGGTAGCTTGCCATTTTTCTTAATTATATCCTACTCCCTCGTTACTCACTAGTGAAGGAGAAGTCCTATCTTAATTGTTGATTTTTTAAAATAATTAAAAATGTAAAGAATATGAATTGAAGGACAATTTTGACAGTCTTTTTATTAATTGTTATATATATAATTTTTAAATTAATCTATTCTTAAGATAGACTCATATTTGAAGGGATAAAATGGTTGTAGCTGTATTTTGGTTGAGACAATGTAGTATTAGACAATGACAAAACTACCCTTGACCATTAGTGTGATCTCTTCGTTTATGGTTATCCTTTCCATGTTTGTTTAGTTGTTTTACAAGGAAAAAGAGGCTAGGTTGATAGTAACACTTAAATATAAACAAATATTAAAGATACCCTTACCCAAAAGGAAGAGATGGTATTGGTACGTAGCCTTCAAACGACCCAGAGAGTCGAAAAAATGATAAAAGATAAATAGGAAGAGATTAGGTGGGGTTTGGATGCTATACTTCTTCTTTTTTCAAAGTTTAGGGGGTAAATTAAACACTAAATATCTAGGGTCAAAATCAAATAAATTTAACTATTGGGGTCGATTCAAATAATTGTCAATTACTGATGAACCTTTGTAATTTATAAATTATGCTTAAACTTTGTAGTTTATTCTTTTGATGAATTTCTCTTAATTTTATTCTTTTGTACTTCTTCGCATATTATGTCAAGTACTTTCTTATTGAAGTTCATCTTTTACTAACATTTTTTACTTTAAAAAAAAATGTGTCACATGTATTTTTTTTAAGTGTATAAAAAAGGCTCAATAATTATGAACACAAATATCTACGATCTTGTATTTCGCACATAATTAAATAATTGTATCAAAATTTAGAAATTATAATTAGGTCTAGACGAAACATAATTTGTAAAATGAGATTGCTGAACAACCATTTTACAGCTAAACTCTTGCAAATTTAATATTTAAATATTTTTACATAAATTTAATAAAAATTAATTTTTATGTAAGATGTCCTCATGCACTAAAAGAATCCCTACAAGTGTCAATTTTTCCATAGTTGGCATAGAGCAACGGTACTTACATTGATTATTTGACGAAAGATAATATTAACGGAGTTGAATTCAAGTTTTTAAACTATTCTTTAAAAAAATCCATTCCTTATTCTTGTAACGACTCCAATGGAGTTCCTAATGTTCTCTCTTCTGTTCTTCTTAAATTTTGAAGTTAATAATATTAGTTTAAAATTATCAATGCCCTTTTTTTCTTTTTTTCTTTTTTCGTATCAACTAGTATTTAGCATAAAGCTTAGAAAAATAAAATTATTTATATTTACTTTTTAATTAATTTTAGGGAGATGAAATCAAGTTCTTCCTTGCTAGCTTGTGACCTATTAGCAGAAATAATCTTTACCAACGGTTTCTTTCAACTTTCATGGAGTAGATTAGAAGTCCGCGTGTGCATAGCTATCAGGAAGTCCAAAAAAGTTGTGGACCTAATAGCATCAAATACCCACCACTTCTAATGAGATTGATAATGACATTAGACATAAATCCTGTACTTTTTTTTTAGTTCCTCTCAAAATACTATCAAAATTATAATAAATTTTTATATTAATATTAAGAATTTCATTCAGAAAAACAAATTAATAGTGGTAAAAAATTTAAATTATAATAACTAAAAGTTTGTTAAAATTATAATAACAAATTAATAGTGGTAAAAGTTTGGATTAATATTAGTTAGTAATATTAATAATATTAATATTAATATTATTAATATTTATATTAATAAGAATAATAGTAATACTAGTATTAATATTCATATTAGTTATTATTATTATTAATATAAATATTATTAATACTAATATTACAAAATATTATTATTAACATTAATATTATTAATATAAATATTATAAATACTAATATTGTAAAATATTAATAGTAGTATTAATAATATTACAAAATATTAATATTAATATGTTGAAGTTGTAGTCTTTTTTTAATTGTCCTAGTCGTTACAACTTGCAGCGGCATGTTCCTTTTTAATTGTCCTAGCCACTACAAGTTGTAGTGACATGACCTTTTTTGATGGTTGCTGGAATTTTGCTATGAATTAGCACCCATACATATATCAATCATTTATATATTCTCATGTTGAAAATTTAATTTTGTCAAACAACTATCCCTCTAGTGTTGTGTTTTTCGGTTCCATATATGATTCAAATTCCTCTCAGTTGGCATGCATTATACCTTTCTTGATGTTAACACAAACAGATCTAATTCTGGCTCTTGACCTACTTGAAATCGCAATCCCTTTTGTTCCACCTCTAAAGATTCTCGATATCTAAGCCTCTAATTAATTCATGCAAATTTCATTACTTGTAATACAGATAAATATTATCTCAATTTATAATCTCAAGTACTAAATAGTATAGATATTATATCGCATTTCATTACTTGTAGTCTTATGAGTTTTATGAAATGCCTTACCATGCATGTTCTTATTACTAGAAACGGGATTACGGGTTATTTTTTTAATTAAAAATTTGATTATTTCATTTCTTTACTTAAATCATGAAAATTTGTAATTTAAATTTTATTTTTGGATAGAGTAGTTATCCCTTCAACTCTATCCGCATATAATTTCTATTTTTTATTGAATTAATTAATTTTTTCTGATATTATTCTAGGGTTTGTCAAAAAAATTTTTACAAAAGTATTAGTTTGTATTAAAAAAAACTATATACTCCCCCGTCCCAAATTAACTGCTTAGTTTTGACTTTTTAAAACTAATTTTTTGTACCATTTTTGCCAAAATATAGGTGACGAAATTATAACCAAAAGAAAATATATACAATTTACTACTAATACCAATTTTTATAATGTTAAAAAATATATTTATATATGCTTAATTATTAATTTTAAAAATAGTCAATTTGACTCAAAAAAATCAAAACTAAGCAGTTAATTTGGGACAGAAAAAGTACTAATTAAATTAATAGTTTAATTAGGTACCCTAATATGGGCAATCCAAATGTTAACAATCATCCAACGACGAATATCCATTTCATAAAGCCGCCAAATTAACATACTTTCCCATACACTAGTGTTAGTGTTTTTAGATACTCAGTTACACATATCTACACATACAGACACATATATAGCCGTCTTGTATAACATTTTGCTCACGAAAGGGACCTTTCTCTCTATCGAGATCGCCGGAGAACCTGACGACTTCGATTTTTTGTTAGGGTTCCGGTGAGTTGGAGATTGGATGGCGTCGGAGGATGTGGTAGGGAAGACCAGCGAGACTGCGGTATCCACGATCGTAAATCTGGCCGAAGAAGCGAAGATAGCAAGTGAAGGAGTTAAGGCTCCGAGTCGTCTCGCGTTGCTTAGCATCTGCAAGTCTCTGGTTGCCGGTGGCGTCGCCGGCGGAGTGTGAGTTCTTTCTTTTTGATTCTCAGTTTCTATTTCTCTCAAATACTGTACTTATTATGCCAATTATATGTTTGTATAATGTATATTTGTTTGCTCTTTTGATTGATTCGATAAATTTGTTGAATGAATTATGTATTTATCCTTATAGTGTATGTATCTGATTGCTATTTTAGTTGATTCCATTAAATTAATTTAATAGTTGTTGTTTGGTTTGTTTAATCGGAACTTGCTGGAATGATGGATAATCACGTCCTTCTGACTGTATCATATACATAGATGAATGGAGAGTTGGCCTGATAATCTGTGAGAGAGATAAATAAATGAAAAGAATTGATCTTTTGTTGCCTAATTCTTATTGTGGTTATTGTTATAATGTTGCTTTGCCATGATTGTTGCAAAAATCTGGCGGTGTTGTTTCTGTACTATGTTATTATGATAATTTTGAGGTGTAAATTTGTAACTGTAGGCATATTTCTTAACCTTTTTCTTTTCAAATAAGTTAACTATAGGTCAATTTCATGGCAATATACAGAGATTACTATATATCTGGAGTGTGTTTAGAAGAAACCGTATATACCTTTAGTTCAAAATTTTGACAATAAGTGATAACTTGAAGTTTTAAATAGCGAAAAACTGTAATTGATGTGCGCATAGTTTCTTGGTCACTAGGTCTGCAACTTCATGTAGAAATACTGAGCGGTACTTATTCATGGTTAAAACCTGGCCTATATTGTATCTTATGTCTCTTTAGTTGTCAACAACCTGCACTATATATATATATATATATATATATATATACGGTCCGGTTCTAAAACGAACTTTAAAGAGCGAACCAAAGACGAACCGTCGTCTTTGGTGTCTATGGCGACGGTTCGACCCGTCGCCAAATACTACATGGCTATGGCGACGGGTCGAACCGTCGCCATAGACACCAAAGACGACGGTTCGTCTTTGGTTCGCTCTTTAAAGTTCGCTTTAGAGTCTCTCCGTATATATATATATATATATATATATATATATATATATGGAAGCTGTGAAAACTATGAATGGCCTTCAGACACGCATAGTCGCATACCTGTTATACATTGACTTGAGTATGCCCGATTTAGCATACATAGTGATTTTTCTATGCTAAAATGTTGTTGTTTACTACATGTTGTAGGTCACGCACTGCTGTTGCTCCTCTAGAACGGCTAAAGATTTTGCTCCAGGTAATTGTCTCCACTGGTTGCTTTGTTATGTCATTTCAGGTTAAAACTCTGCATTCATCCAGTTTTAAGGCCGTAAAATGAAGCAAATTGTTCGGGCTCAATTTGTACTCGCTCGACTAAAAGTTCGATTCGAGCTCAACTTAAAATATGAGCAAATTTTAAAATTCGATAAATTACTCGAATCTCCTCAAATTGCAATTTTCTATTGATACTCGGATCATATTCGTTCAAAAAGTTCAAACTGCTTGGACTCGATTCGAGATCGTGTTCGACTCAGTAGCTAAACGAGCCTCAATCAAACCTTATTTCATACTCAATAAATTTTGTGAACCAAATCTGAACAACTCAATACTCGTCTCAACTCGGTTCATTTACACTCTTATCCAGTTTATTGAAATAATCCTTGTTTATCAATTGTTTGCTAATGAGGGATTATATTGTAATGCACAATTTTTTAGTTCTGCCCATCTGTGTGGTGGAATGAATGAGGTGCTTGTTTTGTATTGGTCTAAACATCATTTTCAGTATCTTTTCCTTTTGTCTCAGTTGCCAAAACAAATAGAAGATGAAAAGGAAAAGATGCTTCCACTGTTAAGCTTCTAAATAACATGGTTCCCTTAAATGAAATTGGAAAAAGTGAAGAATCCGATAGTTTTATGTATATGCGAGAAAATTATTTGAGTACTTGGTTATAAAATGCTTATGCTCTAAATATGGCTTCTTTCATCTGTGAGATGACTGATTCTTTATAGCACAAGTTAAATCTATCAGCAAGAAGAAACAAATTTCATCTTTTTCCTTGACTGAGCATAATTTGCATCAATAGCATGTTCTAGTTACAGGAATCCGAAGTTCCAATGTCTAGTTTTGTGATTACAGCTACTCTGACATTCAATAATGTCGATATACTTGCCCATGGGATCTTTAGTGACTATGGAATTTCAGTTGAGCACTTTCATATCCTCATAGGAAGCACAGTTTGTTGAGTTTTTAACTATTGTCAAATTATTCCTAGTTGCCAGACTTGTGGCTTTGGTTCAAGTTATAGTTCATACATTTCTGTGTTCATTATTTAAATACATTTGAGGCAGTTTCCCTACTTCGTTATTTAAATACATTTGAGGTAGTTTCCCTAGTGTTTTTCACTAAACATCCTGACTTTCATGGTGAATGATCCAAAATATGTAATGATATGATGAACTAGGTGCATTTGGATGGGGTTCATGTTATTTTCAGAGAAAGTGCGTATGCATAACTATGAAGTCACTGATGCAATTCTAGTGCACCATTGTACCATCGCGGCATCACCTCTACCACGAACCATAGTCACCATATTCACTTACACAGGAAGGCACATCCACTGTCAACTTGTGGATTGGCCAGTTGGAAGCGAATTTGAGTCAATTTCCCGGATTAACCAGTTCAAAGCCACAAGTCACTAATTTTATGTGATAACCAATTTAGCTGGCCACACGCAAACTGTAGCCAAATTGTGATGCATTGAACAGGCCCTCTCGATCATCAGTATCATTTTCATCTGCTGCCCTGCTTCCATCACTATCAATTTGCCTCTATAACCAAGTTCTTGTAAATTTTGTGTCTCAAAACTTGTAGAGTTCCTCGAATTATATTATGCAGATAAGACTAATTATTGCAATTATTTTTAGTTTTTCTTACTTTTGTTTCAGTTTTAAGGATTTCAGTGTGTGCGCTTTATAATTGGGTGCTCAAATATGTGATACCCCCCACAACATTCCTCCATAGAGATTCCCATTTTCATCTATTTATGTTCATATTATATGTGTACATTTGTGTAGCAGGAACATTAATATGTCAAAAAGTAGTAGATACTTTGCAAAACTGAGTTTTGGCTTGTGAGGGTAGACTTGGTTGGTAATTTGAGATTCTTTTTACTCGTTCTTATTTTTTCTCATTCTTATATGAACTTCGGGAGATTTGAAATAATTATGTGCTAAGATTTTTACCTTAATTTGTTGTATGTCAGTTATTTTCCATACAACCACCATATGAGCTTTTGGGTTGATTTCATTTTATATAATTTTTAAACAGTATACGTTTATTTGGTCTTTAATGCAGGTTCAAAATCCGCATAGTATAAAATACAATGGAACAGTCCAGGGGTTGAAATATATATGGAGAACTGAGGGTTTCCGAGGATTGTTCAAAGGCAATGGCACCAACTGTGCTCGCATTGTGCCGAACTCAGCTGTCAAGTTCTTTAGCTACGAGGAAGCATCCAAGTATTTTTTTTCCCTTCTGTGTTTCTTTTTCTTGCAATTGTGATCTCTAATTGATTTCTAGTGTTTTTGACCCTGACCATAATAAGAGTTTTACCTTGTTCTTCAGTGTTAAGTTTTTAGTTTGTTTAATTTTTCTATTTTTCCGTATTATATTTGACAATTAATACACTATTATAGATGTCTTAAATGTGACTTAGCAGTCAGCACCTCCGATCTGAGAATGGCGGAAAATGCCACTTGAGCAATAAACTTACCATACCCAAAAAAAATTAATAAATCATATTTTGATTGTTAAACAAATGAAGAAGAGAACATTCTTGAAGACTGTACAGTTTGTAGAGGGAGAAACAATCCAGAGACATTACAGCTTTTGAGAAATAACTAAGGGTCCCAAAACCAAAATATTTGAATGTTTTGCTTGACAATGTTTTTACCATACAATAATTTGAAACAAACAAGTGCATGCATTGCCTTTCGAATTGGAGCAACTTGTTTTCCAATAAAACTATCATATCATAACATATGATGACTTTAAGGCAACATCTATATATTTTATGTTAATTCTTGGTGCAAAACATCCGCATTAAATTTTAAGTTCATATATATATATTGAGTGTAGGTATAACTTCATGTGCTCATTTGAGTTAGGATTGTTATCAAGGATACTAGAAATTGATGTTCAAGTCTAAATGCAATACTTTTCTTTTTTCCTTTTCAAAGACAAAACTCTCTTTGAAGCATTACAAGTTGTACTTGCTCAATTGTATAAAGAAACAGAAAAAAAGATGGTCAGTTTACTCTATTCAATGTGACCTAGTTGGAGATTTGTTACGAACCTTTTGAAGTCTATTTAACCTGTAATTTAATATTCATTAAATCCTGGCTTTCCAAATTTCTTGCTGCTGTATCTATAAAAATTGGGCGCCATACCTTTGTGTGGTTTGCTTTAGTCTTTTTGTAAGATACGATAATTTGGCTTGCAGCATCCAAAGTGTTTGATTTCCTTTCTTTCTCTCTAAATTTTTTGTTAGTCTTCATGTCCTGGTCCTATAATTTGCTATATATTTATATCTGGAAGTATGTCAGAATGGTAATTCTGTATATAATCATAAGCTTTAATTTACTATGAAAATCCATTGCAATATGATTGCATGTACGCTTCATTGATGGGCATTTGACATGTAAGAACTTTTGAGTAGAGATTGATTCATGGCATTTGCAATTTATACCTCCAAATGCGTTTATGTATTAAATACTTTTAATCTTTAGCTCATTGTTTGACATCAAACAGGGGAATATTGTGGCTCTATCGGCAGCAACCTGGAAAAGGTATGACCATCTTTTTCCTTCTTTTTAATTATCTTGCAAGTTGCAAGCGAACTTCTTTGTTGTGCGTGCTTGTCATCGTCAATATTCAGTCTAAATGTCAATGAGGGGTCACTTTCTACTTGCCCCTGCTTGTTTATTCAAATATAAGTTGCTACCAGGGACAGAGGGAAGGGAGGGCGCACAGGTAATAACCCCCTTCATAATATATATATATATATATATATATATATATATATATATTTTCTTCACATCATGAAACATGTGCTCCTTGCAAGTTGCAACACATGGCTCTCCCATAATTATTATGATGTTACCATATCAGCCCTTGACTTCGTTTTAGTACCTGTTACCACCTAAAATTTTTGAGTGGGTTACTTATCAGAAAAATTTTAAGAAAATCTTTTAAGCAGTCTATTATTAGTTTTAAGCCCATCAAGTTTTTTCTTTTCTACTAACTCCCTTTTAAACTTTCTTCCAGCTCTTTTCATATTACCCCAACCCAGTAATTTTTATTTCTCTTCATCAGTTTCTTTTTAGTTTAGCCATTTCATTGAAAGTTCTGGGAAGGTTATTCCTGTGACCCAAACTTAAATTTTCTTTTCATGAGCTATTTTGACACAAATTTCATTATGAAACACTCCCTCTGTTCCAGAAATCCCATTGCGCAATATTTGCAAATATTAAGGATGTATTTTTGTTTAATATTTACCCCTAAAAATAATAATTTGTTAATTTTGTAGTGATGACATCATAATGATATTATGATGGCAAACTTGAGGATATTGTGTCATTATATACTACCATAAAAAGAAATGAGACTCTTTTTGTGGAACAAATTTTCTTTGGCGCATATGACTCTTGTTGTGGATCCAAGGGAGCATTGCTAATATGACTTGCTTATAACGAGTTGGGATAATTTCCCACTTAATCGTGTAAAACTTGGACATGAAAAACAAACTAGAAGTGGAATATTCAGACAAATAATATTTGTATACTGGCATGTTTAAAATTTAGGAATAGAATTTTCTTTTTGTCATTATGCTGCAGTAGTTGTTTATTTTTCTGCTTTCTTTCAAAGGAAAATGCTAAATTATAATTCCTGGGCTTAGTTATTGTTCCACCTTATTATCTTCTAGTGATAGTGTGTCAATACTAGTGAAAGAATTAAATGATTTAGCTGATATTTGGAGATTTTGTTCCCCCCAGCATACTGAATATTATTCCTTGACCATGTGACTCCACTATCTTCTAGAAGCTATTAATTAACTACTACTCCCAGATTCCACTTATTTACTAGAATGACCATGACATTACCTATTCTCTTAAACATTTTTAACAGTTCTAAACGGCAATCTACATATTGTATCAAATAGATCCCTTTTTAAAAGTCATTAAGAACACTATCTGATTCATGCTGATTTCTAAACATATAAAAGGAACTAAATAAATGTCCCCTCTCAAGAAAATAAAGAAAGAGACAAAGGAAAGATAAAATTTGATTTATGGAACCTTAAAAAGCTCAGATCCTAGCTTTCCTCTGAGGAAATAAGTTAAACTTATCGATTATAAAAATTGATTTATTCATGTCAGTTGCTAAAGATACATTAAGCAATGTTCATAGGATTTCTCAATTTAATTGTCAAATTTCATGTTCTTTGACACGAGGGACAAATATTCATCTAGTGCTACTAACAGGCTGTAATGAACTTGATTATTAAGTTTTGATGGAATCTGAATCTTGCAGGGGCCATTTTTTATTTTTACTTGTCAAAAAAAAAGGAAAAAGAAAAGAATACTGCAGAATTTATTTTTTCACCACCCCCCCCCCCCAAAAAAAAGAAATTTGTTTTTTGTGTTAATAGTGATTATGGTAATTCATCATGTTGCAAATAGATAAGCACATGCTTGGCATGGTTGTTATTCAAGATTAGGCATGTTATCGATGGTTGTTATGGTTATCTTTCACCGTCCTCTTGCAGAGGATGCTGAACTTACTCCTCTTTTACGCCTTGGAGCTGGAGCATGTGCTGGAATAATTGCCATGTCAGCTACGTACCCGATGGACATGGTACGAGGTCGGCTAACAGTCCAGGTACAGTTCACAGTTTCTTATGGATATTCAGTGTAGGTTTCCAGGAGGTATACCATGTAGAGTGCATGTTTGCAGTAGTTTATAGTATTGAGTTTTACATGTCACTATTTTTTTCATGTGCTCTATTTTGCAGACGGACAACTCTCCAAGCCAGTATAGAGGAATCGCCCATGCGCTCTCCACAGTCCTCCGTGAAGAAGGACCTCGTGCACTATATAAAGGATGGCTTCCTTCTGTCATAGGAGTTGTAAGTATAAGTTATATATTTTTGAACCTTAGTTGTCCATCTGAGTTTAAGGGTAGATGAATGGGCGAGCATACACCAGGTTCAACTTGGAATGTGTTTTAGTGGTAGTATCTGTGGTTACAATTTCTTTTGGTCATGTGATACATCTCTGACAAATTGCCTATCCCAGATAAGTAGGTATCTGCTTTGTTTATTCTGCCCTTAAAAGATCTTTTGAATATGTAATCTGCTCAGTAAATTAACTAAAAACATCTGTTCTTCCCCTCACCCTTCCCTTAGGAATTATGTTTCCGGTATAAAAACCTCCAGTTGCTTGGGTAGAACGAAGAACTGCCAGTGATATACTGGAGGAAGCTTGGTCCATATGGGCTGGGACTTCTAAGCAATAGCAAGGTAGCAAAAGAAGTAGCAGCAGACAGAGGAAGTCACAGTAGTTGTAGCAGAATCAAATCGATGCTCCAATACAGTTAATACATGGCTGTTTACAATGATTTTACTTGCGCCTTATGACTGGCACTATTTAAAGTTATGTTAAATTGCAGCATCATTGTCATGCATGTGTATAACAAAAAAGCTTACTCTTTCTGCAGATACTATATTTTTTTTGTAAATATTCCTGTTACCAATAATTCTACTGCTAATGCATAATAACTGTCCATGCATGTGTTCACAACTTCGTGAGTTCGCTAGTGTTTGCACTGGTGTTTTTAATCATATCAGATGGGACTCAAAATAGAGGGCATAGAATGGGAGGCCAAGGGAAGTTTTATTATATGCTAGATGTTGAGATATAATTGCATAATTTTCTCTGTTGCTTTTTCCATGTTTAACTAGAAATTGAGGGAGAGCAAAATAATTTGGCCTTAGGGCCAAGAAATTATGTTTGAACAGTTTCATGCTTTTTGGCAATTGATTTTGATGTTAATCCTCTGAGTCAACTGTATGGCCGCTTATCCACGTTACGAGTTTTTAGTTAGTAATTACTGTACACATTAGTTTTAAATGATGATTATATGCTTTTGCTGTTATATATCATGGATGTTTTAAGGAATGCACTTTCTTGTCTTGCAGTAGCATTAGTTCTTTCTTTTCTCTGTCAAGTAGCCTAAATGTGTTGATTTTGGTTTTTGTAGATACCTTATGTGGGACTCAACTTTGCTGTGTATGAATCTTTAAAAGACTGGTTGATCAAATCTAGACCATTTGGACTAGTTCAAGACACTGATTTGAGTGTAACAACAAAGCTTGCATGTGGGGCTGCTGCTGGAACTGTTGGCCAGACAGTTGCTTATCCTCTTGATGTTATCCGTAGAAGAATGCAGATGGTGGGCTGGAAAGATGCTGCTGCAGTTGTTACTGGTGAGGGGACAAGCAAGGCATCACTTGAATATACTGGTATGATCGATGCGTTTAGGAAAACAGTTCGTCATGAAGGATTTGGAGCTTTGTACAAGGGTTTGGTCCCCAATTCAGTGAAGGTTAGTAGTTAGCATGAGTCTATATTTTCGTCATCATCATATTCTTAAATTCTGAATGTCATGCTTCAAATTTCTAAATATGGTTTCCCTAAAAATTACCTTTTTCCCTTTTTAGCTAATGGTTAGCTTTTCATTTGAGATGTAAATTTCTTTATTGCTCTTCATTTACTTTCACAAAAAGTATACTTGGTTTTGGTAATATTTTAATGTTGCCATTTATTTCTAGGTGGTCCCATCAATAGCAATTGCATTTGTGACATACGAGTTGGTAAAAGACGTTCTTGGAGTTGAGATGAGGATATCTGATTGAAACCAAGGGAAAGTTCAGATTATTTTTTGTAACTCGTGAGTCGTGACAACTTTTCAAGCAGAAGGAAAAGAAAGTAAAACTATGGGGAAGTATTTTTTGCCGAGCTTTCAGGTTATTGAGGAGATTTAGAAACCCTTTTCTAGCCCATGTTGATATTGTCCACCCCATGTATACCAATCTTTTTCTATCTGCCTTGCTTTTAGCTTCAGGGATCAGTCATTCATATGCGCCAACTGCCAATAAAGTTTTATTGAGAAGTGATGCACTAGATTGCTTCTTACTAGCTATCTACAAATATTACTTGTTGCTTACCTGGTAGTATTTGTATAACTCAGTTTAGTAATGGAGATCTTAATATTGGTGTTATACTTTCCTTTTGTCACTTTTGTTTTCCTTTATGATTTCTAATTTTATACGTCAAACGTGTACTCCACTGTATGGTATCTGTATGCATGTGCTTTCCCCGCTTCCCCAATAATCTCCTGTATTTAAGAACCGTCTTTGATGAGCAATGTACAATCTCTGTTGGCAGTGTCCCAAAATGTTCAACCAGATTATTATTTCATCCTTCAAAACTGAGCCCCATTTGACTTTTTGGCATTTTATTCTTTATGCCCATATTAGGATTTGCTTGGATACACTGAAAATATTTTTTCCCAATAAATTATTTTCTTTAGCAAACATTTTTCTTATAATAATACTAAGGAAAAGTTGTAGTGTATTCTTGGCAAATTTAATTATGCTAAAAACAGTACAAAAAATCTAATAGAAGTCGTTATGTAAAACAATGGACATCACTTGTCCATTGTTACTGTATCATATAGGCCCAGTCCGCGAGTAAGAAGAGTAAGTTGGAATTTCCATAGTTCCTGATATTTGAGAATGGGAAACTGGAACGAATAATGAAAGAAATATTTTTAAAATGTCACTTGGTCTAGAATAGAATATTTGAAGATTTATCCAATGGCTCAAAACAAATCTTAAACTTCAATGAATTGAAAACAAACCAAACAATAGAATGACCTTAATTTCCTATACACACTACTTTGGTATGATGAAACATATAATGTTCTCTACCTGACAAAATCAACCAACCAATAAACAATACTCGATGCAAAAAAACTAAATGGACTGTTGATGTTACAAAAAATGATCAAGAGTACCTTAAGCAGTTATCTGCCTTCTACCACCAGTCCTCTTTGAAAGGATTCCTTGGAGATAATCGCAGCGTTCACGGTGATAGTCAATCCATATACACAACTGTCTTATGGCCTCTTTCTTCTCCTCCCCTAGAACCAAAATCCCTGCATCCTTCTCATTTAAGCTTTTCCCCAGTTCTCCCAGCTTCTCATCCTTTTCATTCGTCACCTTTTTCAGTTCCTCCATCTTCACTTCAAGTTGTTTAACAGCTCTCACCAGATTCTCCTTTTCATCTTCATTCTTTTGCAACTTTATCATCAGTTCTTCAACCTTTTCTCTTAACAGTGATTCCTGTTCTCTCTCATGTTTCAGTTCGTCGACTAGATTGGAGACCTTTTTCTTTAGCTTTTCTTCCTCGTCGTTTTTATCCTTGACCCAACTCTTTGCAACCTGAAGCTCATTCAAGATTTCATAAACACAGGTCTCGATGTGCCCGTAGTCTTCCTCAAACTTCATGGTGAGTGTATCCAGTCCAGTAAAGGTCTCATTTACCTTCTCTGCAATTTCTGCTTTTATCCTGAATTGCGCTTCTTTGTAGGTAGTAATTTCTTCACACAATGTAGTAATCCTTTCATGGAGCAACTTATTGTCTTGCTGGTACTTTTCTTCTTTGACGGTGTGATCATCTTCCTTCTCACTTAATAACTGTTCTGTAATCCGGAGTTTCTGATTTGAGAGGCGGAGCTTAACCTCGATATTCCTGACATTCTCTATCAAAGTGGTGACTTCATCGCCTTTTATCTCCAGTTCTTGTTTCAGATCTTCAATGGTTTCTTCCAGTTCATCAAATTTTCGATCTTTTGATTCGATACTCTTGTGGAACTCTTCTGTCATTTCTTCTATCTTCCTCTCTGCAGCTTGGAGATTCTCCTTGCATTCTTCAAAGCAAACTTCAAGTTGTTTGTGCGCTTTACTCAATTTGTTGAAAGCATTCTCCTGTTCTTTCAACAATTTCTCCTGCTCTGTGATCTTACTTGCCAATTTAGTGTTCTGCTTTTCAACTTCGGTCAGGCTTTCTGCAGACTCTTGTTTACCTTTTTCAGTCAGCAACTCCAATTCCCTTTTCTCAGCATGCAAGGAATCCAGCTCTTGTTGCAAATTGTTGATTTGAACTGTTAAGGCACCAATTTGAGCCGATGCTTCATTTGTTGCCTCCTCAAGTTTCTTTTGAAGAGCAAATAACTGGTCCTCTCGCTCTATTGCTGTTTTCTCCAATTCAGAAATTCTATCCTGCAGATCCTCCTTTTCTTTTCTTAACTGATCACTCTCATGGTTTTTGTCTCCTATTTGCTCTTCCAATTCTCTTTTCTGCGTACGCAAGGAGCCCACCTCTAGTTCCATATCCTTGAGCTGTGCCGTTAAACTTTCCTTCTCTTCTAGCATTCTCTGTTCATCCACACTCTTGCTTGCTAAATCTTTTTTCAGATTTTCTATCACAATAAGGTGTTCTGATATTTCTCCAGCCTTCCTCTCAAGCTGGAATTCTAATTCAGTTTTTTGAGCGCTCAAAGAATTTATCTTCTCCTGCAGGTTGCCAACCTGCAGTGTCACTGCCAAAATTTGAGAGGATGCTTCTTTCTCTCCAGCTTCAGATTTCATTGATACAGAAGAGAGTTCATTCTCCTTTTCAATTAATGACCGTTCCAATTCAAAAATTCTATTTTGCAGCCTATCCTTTTCCTCTTGCAACTGAACACTCTCATTGCTTTTACTTCTTAGCTGCTCTTCCAATACACCTTTCAGGTTACGTAGTGAGTCCAGCTCGATTTCCAGGTCCTTCACCAGTATAACGTAGCCCTCCTTGTCTTCCTGTAGTTTAAGTTGATCAGCAGTTTTGTTGGACAGCTCCTCTTTCAGAGATTCTATCTGAATCCGGTATTCTGAAATCTCTAGAAGACTCCTTTTCTCCAGCTGCATTTCAGATTCAATTTTCTGGCTCTGTAGGGACTCCAGTTCACCTTGCTTTTCATTGACCTGATCCATCAAGTCCTGAATTTGAGCCAATGCTTCATTGCTTTTCTGTACAACTTGTTCTTCCAATTCACCTTTCTGAGTGTGTAAAGATTCCACCTTGAGTTGCAGGTTGTTGACATCTGCTGTTAGTTGCTCAACTTGAGATAACAAATCCTTCTCTCTATCCTCAAGTTTCATCAAGAGGGCAGAGAGTTCATCATCTTTTTGCTTTTCAATCTCATTTTTTTGTGAGTGCAATGAATCCAGCTCCAGTTCCAATCCTGTTATTCGAGCTGTTGCTTCACTCTTGTGGGATTCATGCATCTCCTTGTGTGTCAAAAAATCCCTCTCTCTGTCATCCAATTTCTCCCTTAATTGGCTAGATTCAATGACTAGTTCTTGGATTTTGTCCCGTGCTTGCTTAATATCATCTAATAGCATAAATCTTTCTGCTGTCAGACGCTCTAACTGAGATGATGCATCTTTCTCTCTGTCCTCAAGTTTCAACAAAAGAGTGGAGAGTTCATCCTTTTGCTTTTCCATCTTATTCTTTTGTGAGTGCAATGAATCCAGCTCCAGTTCCAATCCTGTTATTCGAGCTGTTGCTTCACTCTTGTGGGATTCATGCATCTCCTTGTGTGTCAAAAAATCCCTCTCCGTGTCATCCAATTTCTCCCTTAATTGGCTAGATTCAGTGACTAGTTCTTGGATTTTGTCCTGTGCTTGCTTAATATCATCTAATAGCATAAATCTTTCTGCTGTCAGATGCTCTAACTGAGATGATGCATCTTTCTCTCTGTCCTCAAGTTTCAACAAAAGAGCGGAGAGTTCATCTTTTTGCTTTTCCATCTTATTCTTTTGTGAGTGCAATGAATCCAGCTCCAGTTCCAATCCTGTTATTCGAGCTGTTGCTTCATTCTTGTAGGATCCATGCATCTCCTTGTGTGTCAAAAAATCCCTCTCTGTGTCATCCAATTTCTCCCTTAATTGGCTAGATTCAGTGACTAGATCTTGGATTTTGTCCTGTGCCTGCTTAATATCATCTAAGAGCATGAATCTTTCTGCTGTCAGACGCTCTAACTGAGATGATGCATCTTTCTCTCTGTCCTCAAGTTTCAACAAAAGAGCGGAGAGTTCATCATCTTTCTGCTTTTCCATTTCACTTTTGTGCGAGTGCAATGAATTCAGCTCAAGTTCCAAATCCCTCATTTGGGATGTTGCTTCACTCTTGTGGGCTTCATGCATTTCCTTGTGTGCCAAAAGCTCCCTCTCTCTGTCATCAAATTTCTCCATTAACTGGCTAGATTCAGTGATGAGTTCTTGGATTTTTTTATGTCCCACCTTAATCTCTTCTGAGAGCTCCAAAACTTTTGAGGATAGTGAGTTATTATCTTCTTCAGCAGCCTTCTGTGCCTGGCTTAGCTTTCCTACCTCCCTTTCTGCAGATTCTAGTTTATCCTTCATTGTAGAAAGTTCCCCCTTAACAGCATTAAGTTCTACCTGGAGCACTTCTTTCTCATCTTTTAACTGAGCAGCAGTTGCTCTTAAATCATCTTTAATTTTATTTACCTCTTCAATAGTATTCGCTGCTGCCTCATTCTCCAAGATTAAAGTGCTCATTTTGTTATTAACATCTTCCAGCTTCTGGTTCAATTCAGCTTCTATCTCGGTGGCACTTTGCAGCTTCACATTCAGGTCCCTATTAGCAACCAAAATATCAGAATTCTCATCTTTCAACCTTGCAGCTTCAACAGTCAATTGTTTTATTATTTCCTCTGCTTCTTGTACTTTCAGAGAAGCAGCCTGATATTCTAAATTTAATGCTTCCTTTTCTTCAATTACAACATTCAGCTTGCTCTTCAAGTCAGCTATCTCTAGATTTGCAGTTTCAAGTTCCTGTTTAATTCCTTCTGCCACTTTCTGAAAGTCATTTGCCACTTTACCATTTTTACTGCTCTTTACTCTTGGAGAATAATCTGAATCTGAGCTGGATGAAGAAGAAGAGTCCTTTCTTTTACCATGAACTTTTTGCCTCAGCTCTCCTGTAAGGTGATCATAGCGATCATAGAGTGACTGGTAATGCTTGTGAAAATCCTCAATCAATTCAACAAGTGGCTCCTTGTTTGAGTTTTCTTCTGTGTTTTCGTCTCCATTTTCGTCTTTGATTAGCTTCAAGATCTTCTGAACTTTGTCTTCGATCTCTGCAATTAACAGGAAAATTTGAATGTAAGATGTATTTCTGCTAAAGTTTCTAGGGAATAACAACAGGGTGAGATGTGAGAATGTAATTAGTGCTCAGTTAGCAAAATTCTCCTGCTGTGATAAGCAACAAAAGATGTACAAAAAGGGTGCCAAAAGAAGGATCTCAGTTCATTAATTAGTATATACTATAAAAAAACTTGAATACCATAAGCTACCATACCAAACTACTATCTTCTTAATTTACTTTAACAACAACCCCCCCCCCCCCGGACGCTTTTTCAGGCCTACTACTGCCTACTACGGTGAGATCCCATGCTTAAAAACCGGACTAAATCAGTTTCAGGGCATTTTTTTTCTTACATTTAGTTTTCAAGTTTCTTTACCCAAAAAAAAACAAATAGAGCTTGCCTGAAAAGTTAAACACAATTTAACGTACAGGATACAGCACTAGTTCAAATTAAATGAAAACTATGAAATGTTTTTGTGGTAATAATCGACACATAGGATCTTGTGTGTCAGAGAAGTACATACCAATTTTAGTTCCTTTCAGCTCCTCATCTGTTTCAGGATCAATGTGACTGCTAAAAATGGACACTATTGATTCTCTCCAGCGATGCTTTGTCATCTTGTTGCTGGAGTTCTCGGCGATTTTCTCAATTGTGCATCAGAATAGGGCAGTATTCATCCCAAGTACTAATCACAGATCGAAATGCAGCCTCAACCTTGATTACTGTCGACCTTAACTCTGCTACATAGATTGAAAAGACATACTTTTAAAACTAAATGGACAGAAAGAAGCCTCTTCATATACATATATATATATATATATATATTGCATTTAGAAAATCTAATATAACGCTGAAATAAGTGTAACGCATAGTTTACAACGGCTAGTTTTTAAATTTCAAACAAATCGTGAGTATCCGCTACACTTGTTTTCTACTATCCGTTATACTTGGGAAAAAAAGGAAGATAAAACGTAGTATAAGATCAATTAAGATTTTTAAACTTGAAATAAAGGTAGAAAATAGTATTTCATAATTTTTTGCTGCATCAGAAACAAGACACATGCTACAACATTAAATACTTTCTGCGTAATAAAGTGGGTCTTTTTTAGCATGTTCAAGTTTATCAAAGTAAACTTCAACATATAATCTTTATTTAAAATAATAAATTAAGACCTGAATTTATGTTTGAAAAAGAAAACATCAAAGAAAATGAGAACCAGTTCTCATCAAACCTTAACACGAGTTGAGAATAAAAATAACTCTCCTTTTGGAACAAAGGAACCGAAGGGGTATGTAAGCTTAACAAAATAAATAAAAGTACATATTAGATTTTCCTTGATGTAAAACATGCACTTTGAAAAGAAAATAAAAATATATCACACGAAAACATATCATTTGGTGAAAACTGTTGCTACTTAATTTAGGTTTGGTCCACCAACATGGTGGACCATTTCTGAGTGGATCATAAGCACATGATTTTGATAAGAAACAGCTTTGAAGGACATTCTATCAGTATATTTCTAAAAAAAGAAAGACATTCTAATATTCTAGCAATAATATTCTTACTTGTAGCTCCCTAACTCAGAATCACTTTAAATTTAACATGGGGCCAGTGATCTGTTCTTTTTGTAAGGATCTGTTATATGAGTAAATATTTCATTACTAGTCATAACATCATTCTTATCATGGTATGTCTATCTCTCTCATCACTCGTCATAAGATGAGATAGACCCATGGTGGCAACGAAAGATGTTATTCACTCCATACTGTTTTCATAATTTCAAAGCTGAAAAGGAAGACATTTATTAATTAAATTTTTAAGCTCAACAAACTCGAAATTATATAAAACTGAATAATTGTGTTTGTCTTCCAACAAAGGATGAATTTGATTCAATATTACACATAAATATCTTACCAGCACCAGAAAAGGAAAAAATGAAAACACGGAGATTGATATATCATATATAATTTGAATTAAGGACTTCTAATTGGATTCATTTAAGCTTCAAGGAGAGAGAGATTTGCTAATGATTATACATATACAGCTTCAACATAGCCTGAATTGGTCAAAAACCTCTTCAAAACCTCGAAAACAACGAACTAACCAAACAAATGAGCAATATAGATTAAATCTGAGTTGATTTTTTAAAAGCTTGATCTAATCGATTCAAACTCCTAAAAATTTGACAAAAGGAATTTGATTCAATCATCAACATAAGAAGACATCAAGCAAACGAAGACTGGTAAATCGTTCAATTCAATCAAATCCAAACTTTAGAAACAGTGCTTACAGCTTCATGAAGTCAAAAAACCTCCTCAAAATTCAACGTTTTAAACAGAAATCCTTAACAGTAATTCAACTACAGCTGAACATAACTGGAGTTAATATAGTTTAACAAATCAAACTGAGATTATACTAATGCAAATAATTTCAGAATCAACAAAGAGAAACAACAAAAGTATAAATCAACGAATTACCTGATGATCAGAGCTCGAACGAATAATCCAAAAATCTCAAAATTGAGGTGTGAACATGAACATGAACATGAACAGCGAGAGGAGAGAGAATAAGCAGAGTAACAACAAATCAATTAATGAGTTGTTAACACGTATCTAAAAAGGATATACACTTATATTACTAGTAGTTTTGTCTGGTTTAGAGCACTCAAAGCGACTTGTACCGCATTTCTAGCTTTTCATTCCAAGGCTCCTACTGAAGATGGAATCTTTGGAGCTTCTTCTGTTTATTAATCCCCTCAGATTTTTGTATTTATTACAGAAATACCTTTCCTACATTTCTTCAATTTCTATTACGAGCTTAATACCTTGTGCAAATAAGTTTTAAATATAATATTATATCTGAACCAGCTAGTTTCGAATTAATTCAGTAAGTTTAGTGGCTTGGTAATTTAAATTTTATCTCTTTTTTTTAGTTTTTATTTAATTTTTAGTGACAAAAAATATATTGTATCTTTAATAATAAATATGTATTAAAATTTTAGAAAAAATCGAATTTTGAACTGTTAAATCAACTTTTAAAAATATCAAAATTTAATTTTAAAAAAAAACTGTTAAACTATTAAGTCGCCGTACTTTCTCTTAAATTGACTCGTAATCACAATTAAAATAATTCAATATTTGTCAAATTATATTTTAGTATGTACAGGTAGATAGATAGCTATGGCCTATGGGGTGCGGCGGTAAACTTGAAGGGTAAAATTTGGTGAATTATTGGACAACTATTCGGCTGTATGATGCCAGGGTGGATATTGTACATGAAGGCTGTCCATGTATTGTTTTATTCCCATTTTGTACACTGGCTGTTGTAATTAATGCATGAAAAGAAGGAACCATTTTCAAAATTTTGTATCTTCCTTATTTCAGCTTTTCCTTTTTTCCTTTTTTCCTTTTTTTCCTTTTCGGTGTAGTATTGGTCAAACTTGTTTGACTTTCATGGTGAAAGAAAAATAGCATGTTACATAATACGACTAAACTACTTGTAATTTGGACTTTAATCTTAAAATTGATTTGTACTCTAAATTTTATTTTAAATTAAATATGTAAGCAAAAAAATAAAATATATATTATATATTATTTTTTAGCCTAATATAATATTTACTAAAAAATACAAGTGTATGAAATATTCAGGGTTTTCCTTTAAACTTTCACATTATAGAGAATAGAGATAGTTCATATAAGAAATTGAAAGATAAGGTGTGCATTTTCAAGTGAATGTTTGACAAGAAAATGATGCGGTGTGTATTTTATTTTCTCGCTGAAAGTATAAGGTGCATTTAATTTAAAACAAAATATAAATTGCAAATCAATTTTAGGGGTAACGGTCCAAAATTGAGTGTAGTCTAGTAATATAACATCTTTCACTAGTCTAGTCTAGTAATAAGGTATGAGTTTAATACTTTATTAATTTTTCTCCATAAAAATAAGAGGCCCTTTAAGGTATTTCTCTAATTTTTTTTATGAGAACTAGAAATAAGACAAAGAATCCTCTTTCTTTTTTTTCTTTTTGGATATTGTGAGGCAAGAATCAAAAATCTCAGTTGGCGGGAAGTTCTCATTACCTTGTTCTCTGCTACTACTACTAGTAGTATTGTTGTTCTTAACATCCACAATGTCTTGGTTGCTACCAAGTGAAACACACACAAAAAAAGATTGAATAATTCTAGGCCGACCGGCGCAGGTGACCCTTTAGCGACCGGTTGGAAATTTTATTTATTTATTATTTTTTTTTTTTGTTTTGGCTCTCAAAAAATTTATATGATTTATTGGAACTGAAATTTTTTTAAAAAAAAGTGATTTAGGTGTGTTTTGGATACATATACAAAACAGTGTTGTACAGACTGTACAACACTGTTTTGTATATGTATCCAAACTTAAATCACTTTTTTTAAAAAAAGATTCAGTTCCAATAAATCATATAAATTTTTTGAGAGCCAAAACCAAAAAAAAAAAAAAAAAAAAAAATTCCGACCGATCGCTGAGCCCGGTCGCCCAGGCCGGTCGCCCCAGAAGTACTCAAAAAGATTTTACACAATTAATATTTAATAACATTTCTGAGGCCATAAGAGTACGAGTTTATCAGTGAAAGAAACTTTGTACAATCCTCTTAGAAAATTGCACATATAATTCCCAACACAAATAAACAGAGGATATTAAGTTTGATTATACAAGGACAACCCATTGAGAAAGGTTGATGTAATTCACTGACTATGGTATTTGGAAGCTGGTCTACATATGATAGTTTATTCAAAATATGCTCATCTGTATTTGGAAAAAATGGAAGGCGAAAAAAATAAATAAATAAAAATTACTAAACTAACCAAAAAGCTTCAAAATTAGAATGAAAAATGACCCAAGGATCATCTTATCTAAGCTGCATTCTGGTTTCTTTTAGTAACATCACTGAGCAATTTCTTGAGATGATCAGAGTGACTGCGGTGATAATCAATCCACACGCATAATTGTCGTATCGCTTCCCTCTTTTCCTCTCCAAGACTCACTATTCCCTCTTCCTTTTGTTGCACAATCTTCTCCACTTCCCTCACCTTATTCTCTAACTTCCAAACTTTTTCTCTAAACCCCAATACTTCTGCTTCTTTATCATTCAGTTGAGCCAACAGAGTATCTAGATCATCCTTTGCATGTGTTATTGCTTTGTTTTTTCTCTTCGCACAGTCCTTTGTGAAAATTAGTTCACAAAAAACTTTGGAAATTCTGTTCATGAAATGTGCACTGCTGTCCTCAAATTTCAGGGTCATTGTGTCTAATGCAGTCAGCATATCGTTTGCAGACAATGAAATGTCCTTTATCTTCTTCAGTGAGACTACGAGTTCTTTGCTATCTTGCTCGTACTTTTCTCTTGTCTTTCGGTACCATTCTTTGCTCTCAACATGTAACTGTTCAGCAACACGAATCCTCCTGCTCATAATGCGAAGATTATCTTCAAATTTCTTGCGGAAATCTTCTGATACTTCTTCAAACTTTTTTTCCACCAGTTGGACATTCAATTTGAGTTCCATTAACTTTCCTTCACATTGTTTATGTTCTTCATTTAACTTGTTCATGATTATCTCCCTTTCTTTCAGTGTTCTCTGCTGATCTTGTACTTTTTTTGTCAACTCAGAGTTCTGTTTCTCCAACCTAATCAGATTCTTTGATGACTCTTGATGCAATCTCTTAATCTGCAAACTTAATGAACTTTTCTCAGTCTGCAAAGATTCCAAATCCTGCCGGAGACTTTTAACCTGCGTTGGTAAGGATGTAATCTCATTAGACATGTTATTCCTGCCTGCCTCAATCGTCTTTTGCATGGTTGAAATCTCATCTTCCCTTTCCGCTAGTCTTTTCTCCAATTCAAGAATTCTTGCATGCAACTTCTCCTTTTCTACCCTCGACTGATTGGCCTCATTTTCCATACTAGTCATCTGTTCTTCCAAAGCTCTTTTCTGGCTGTTACGAGATTTCACCTCCCGTTCAAGGTCTTTTGCCTGCAATTTTAAATCCTCAGTTTCCAATGTTCCCTGTTCACCTAGAGTCTTGCTTAGTAGTTCCCCTTTAACATCTTGTACCTGAGTAAGGCCTTCTGACATTTCTTGAGATTCTTTCCCAAGCTGAGACCCTGAATCAGTTCTCTTGCTGCGTAGGGACTCCAATTCATGTTGCAAAACATCTATCCTATCTGTTAGACCCATGATTATAGCCGATCCTTCATTTTTATCATGGTCTAACTGCTCTTCCAATGCGCCTTTCTGAGCACGTAAACTATCCAACTCAGATTGCATATTATTGGCCTGTGCCACTAACTTATCTATTTTAGATATCGAATGCTTCTCATTGTCTTCAAATGCCTTCAGTGTGGCACAAAGTTGATCTTCTTTCCTTTTAAATGTTGCATCAAGTTCAGAAATTTGATTTTGCAAGTCTAATTTTTTTTCTCCCAGTTGTTTGGCTTCAGTTTCTTTACATTCGAGTTGCTCCCTTAATTCTGTGTTATCAGAGCCCAAGGTTTCCAATTCAAGCTTCAAGATAAATACCTGGCCCTCTAAGTCCTTTATCTGAGCTGTTGTCTCCCTTTTGTGAACCTCATGTGCTTTGCTGAGAGACAGAAATTTCTCCTTTAACAAGCTAGATCCATCCACGAATTTTTCTGCTGAACTCAGGGTATCCTCATTTTCATTTGCTAGATGTTCTATGGTTTTCCCAGGCTCTTGTATATCGCTCAAAGGTGATACAGATTCTGAATTTGGGGCTTGCTTTGCTACTTCATTAGTCGAGGTCAGTTTATCCTTCAGGTACAAATCTTCTGAATCTGAAATTTCAAGTTTCTTATTATGCCCATCCTTAACCTTCTGAAGGCCCCTTTTCAATTGATTGTTCCTAGAAATTAACTCATCCGATGAATCATATGGTTCTGAATCAGAGCTTGCAGAAGAAGTAGAAGAACCATTGCCTTTACTGCCTACAACTCTTTTCCTTACCTCGCCCTTGAGGTTATCGTAAAGAGCATAAATTGATTGGTGCTGTTTCTGAAGATCATCAATGAGTTGATAAAGTTCCGACTTCTTCTTTAGGTTTGCTTCTCTGTTCCCTTGGTTTATATTCTTGATAAGCTTCAAGATCTTGTTCACTTTGTTTTCGTTTTCTGCAATTAACAGGAAACTTGCAAACTCAATAGTTCTGACATTGTAAAATCTTGTCAGCCAAGTTGAATAGCTTGAGATGTAACAGAATACATGTCAATGATCAAATGTCAAATTTACAAGCATGGAGCCAAGTTCAAGCAAATATTAAGTCAGCAACGAGCTTGTTCTAGTAAATGGTGACATTACATAGGTAGCTTGGTAAAACAGCAAAGTAGACCAAAGGTTCACAAACACATAATGTAATATGAACCATTTACAATATTTAGGAAATAAGACAAAAAGGAAATGTCCACTTCTAAGTTCCGTCAAATAACATGTGCCGAAAAGTCTACATTTCCAGAATAGCAACCACAAAAGTAATGCCCAAGCATAATAAAAGGAGAAATTTTTTACAGCTGACTTAATTAACTAATCAGATTAAGATCTGCATAAATTTTACTGAAAATGTATCCATTTCAACATTATTTTTCCCTCTTCTGAGTGTAAATCCATGTCTTCTTCTACTTCCTTAAGAAGGGTTCAGGATAAAACTATAAACGTAAACATATTCTTATATAGAAATTATATAAAATATGCACCGATTGTAGTATTTGGATAATATATAACTACTCCAAGTAACAGCAACATCAATCCATCTCTAAATTTACTGTATAAAAAATGCCAAAATTTTGTTTTATGCTCTTTCCAAGTGGAAATATATTGAACATATCCATGTTGATCAAATCGTAACCCATTATCCTAGAACTGCTGCTGAGAAATATTTACCTATTTGTATCAATTTAAGCTCCTCTTCTTTTTCAGGATCAACGTGAATCCTAAAGGACTTCATCAACTCCCTCCACCCATGTTTTGTCATCCCTACTCCAGATTCAAGGTACTTTGCATAAGGTACAAGAGCCAAGACTTGAATTTATCCATTTGAATCAGAATAACTACAATAACTGTAGAAGGTAAATTACAAAATCAGTTTGCGGTTCAAAAGTAACAACGGTGAACCTGAACTAAACTCATTCAAGGATAATAATAAGAGGCCACAAATTAATTAGTAAACAAAAGGTAGTTATTACATCTTTTAGTAGTTTCATGATAAGAGGCAGCAAATCAATTATGTCTAGTTCTATTTCATGTAAGAACCAACAGAGAGTAGACTAATACCAACAGCCAGATGAGAGATGTTTGTCCACTGTGGTCAATAGGGGATGCCCAAAATCCACATTATTATCAAACTTTCAATGATCTTATCTTCCATTATCAAGCACATATTTTTTCCGGGATTTCGTTTGTGGTTACTTTTTCAGATTTGTAACAAAATTCTGAAAATATGGCCCTTAATTCCTTAAACATGAATCACAACATGGCATGAAATTGATTAGTAATTTATTTAAGATGTCAATTTCACAAGCAATGTTGCTAATGAACTTTTTAAAAATTCTTGAACTGACTTTTATCTACAACTTATGCCTGCACAAACTGTCCAAATTTCTTATTCAGAACCAAAACCACATGATAATTGACAACCAATTACAGCTATGATCCCTACATGTTCTTCAGATTGCAGAGAAGATAAAATTACGCAATAATCTCCATGTGTCTGTACCTAATGTTTGTCTCTTCTCTGTCTATATAACATATATATAGACATGTATATTTATATAAAACTACCTGAGAAATCAATCAAGATTCAATAAAGCATGCAAAAACAAAAACAAAAAGATAAAAAAGTGAATGATGGCATGAACTCGAGATTATAACAAATCTAAGGAATCCCAAATGCTCCTTTACATTGATGAGAAAAGTTTGGAATGGAAAAGAAATAAAATTTAAATCAAATAACCAATATTCTCTTGTAAATTACTGCTGACTCAATAAAGCGAAGCTTAAGGAGGCAGATATTACCTTTTGTATTGAAAGGTAAAAGAGGTCGAAATTTTTTTCAGGAGAGCGTCGATCTGAACACACAGAGAAAAGGCCAACAGAAAGAGATAAAATAATTATGCTAGTACTATTTTTATCCTAGTATTCTTCTGGACCAAAGTCACATGATGCCAATGCGAATCGGATTCATGCATACATATATGTTGCAAATGAAAAAAAAGGAATCTATATGGTAGAATAGAGGCTAGAGCCAATACATACACTGAGCAAGCTCCAAATTTTTTGTACCCAAATGAATGAATGAATGACCAAACAAATGCTGAAGTATTTTTGAATAATTTAGACATAATTTTTTTACTAAGTATTGCAATTTTCTTTCATACTTATCATGTCCAATTGGAATTGGTGTTAGATTTTTAAAGAATATAATGTGGTGACAATCCTTGCTGGTAATAACTAATACTCCTTCTGTTCTCAAAAGAATTCGGCCTACCGTACATTTTTTTTTGTTTTTAAAAAGATGACAATGAGTGTATAAAATAAATAGTAAGCATATCATTTAATGGGGTTCTCTACTTTTATTTATTTATTAAAGATATCATCATTTTATGTAATTTTGTGGGACCAAGAATAAATTTGAAACTTTTTTTACTATTTTTTTTTTACTTTACTGTTTTTTTATTTATGTAAAAAAATGTACTTAAAATATCTTTTTGAAAATAGAGATAGTAAGTATTAAGAATTGAACTAGCACGATATCTAGAAGAATTTTAACAAAAATATACAAAATTCATTATAAAATAGTATCAGAGTCGACTCAAATCTCTTATAGTGAAGTTCAAATCAAATTTAACTTAATTTAAATTTAAATTTTAAAACATAACACAATATTTAATCGTCAAAATTTAAACTAGAATCGTAAAAGAGGGTTAATTTTAACAAATAACGTAATAATATTATAAATAGACGCTCAAAATCATCTAATCAAGTGTGTACTCAATTTTGTTGGGTTTGACAAGTTGAGATGTGAGTATTGAAATTGTTATAGATACCAAAAGTTGCAAATCTATGTCCTAAAGTTTCGTAGGCCTAATTGCAACTTAGGGCCCAATGGATATAATAGCTCTAAACGGGTATAATACCAAACTAGACCCCCTCCGATTCCTGTGAAAAGAAGATGGGCTCTAGCCCGTCATCTCGGGTTGCCTTCAGTAAAACCGGTACTCCTAATCCCTAATCCCTAATTTCAATATTGTTCTTCGTAAAAACTCCATATTCGATTCAGTCTCTCCCTAGATCTCTACATATCCATATATACATCATCATCTTTTTAAAGCTATCTGTAATTCTGTTTGTTTCTCAATTAACAATGGCTTCTGCAAAGGATTCAGACCCAGCACTGGGCTATCTCACTCGCAAGGAAACGGAGGTAAAACTCCCGCGCCCAACTAGGGTTAAGAACAAAACCCCAGCCCCCATCCAAATCACCGCCGAGCAAATCCTCCGGGAAGCACGAGAGCGTCAGGAAGCCGAAATCAGACCGCCAAAGCAGAAAATCACAGATTCGACCGAACTCGCCGACTACCGCCTCCGCAAGCGCAAAGAATTCGAAGACCTAATCCGCCGTGTTCGATGGAACAAGAGCGTTTGGGTGAAGTATGCAAAATGGGAAGAGTCTCAAAAGGACTTCAGTCGAGCTCGTTCGATCTGGGAACGAGCCCTGGACGTCGATTACAGAGACCACACTATGTGGCTGAAGTACGCCGATGTCGAAATGAAGAACAAATTCATTAACCATGCCAGGAACGTGTGGGATAGAGCCGTCACATTGTTGCCCAGGGTTGATCAACTATGGTATAAATACATTCACATGGAGGAAATTTTGGGGAATGTAGCCGGTGCAAGACAAATTTTTGAAAGGTGGATGGGTTGGGAACCAGACCAGCAGGCTTGGCTTTCTTACATTAAGTTTGAGCTGAGATACAATGAAATTGAACGAGCTAGGGGCATTTTTGAACGGTTTGTGCAGTGTCAGCCGAAAGTTTCATCATGGATTCGGTTTGCGAAGTTTGAGATGAAGAATGGGGAGATTGGTAGGGCTAGGAATTGTTATGAGAGGGCGATTGATAAGTTGGCAGATGATGAGGAGGCGGAGAGTTTGTTTGTTGCATTTGCGGAGTTTGAGGAGAAGTGTAAAGAGACGGAGAGGGCAAGGTGTATTTATAAGTTTGCCCTTGATCATATACCGAAGGGACGGGCAGAAGATTTATATAGGAAATTCGTAGCGTTCGAAAAGCAGTATGGTGATAGGGAGGGGATAGAGGATGCTATAGTGGGGAAGAGGAGATTCCAATATGAGGACGAAGTGAGGAAGAATCCGTTAAATTACGATTCGTGGTTTGACTACATTAGATTGGAGGAAAGTGTTGGTAATAAGGAGCGGGTCAGGGAGGTTTATGAAAGAGCAATTGCTAATGTTCCTCCAGCTGAAGAGAAGCGCTATTGGCAGCGTTATATTTACCTATGGCAAGTATAAAGTATAATATGATGGTTTATGGGTTAATAATAAAGATTGTGGGTTTAGTTGATACTGATTGATTCCAGTTGTTATGATTTTCAGGATTAATTATGCTTTATATGAGGAACTTGATGCACAGGATATGGAGCGCACTAGAGATGTGTACAGGTAATATATTAAAAATGATAAACTATGCAAGAGTCATCAGTTTTGACTAGTGGTATGGACATATATCAATATTGGGCTATACCCCAATATATTCTTTAGGAAGGCATGTATGAACTATGAAATGACATTCACTTGCTAAAAGATACAAAAACAAGAAGATATTAGATTGATTTCTCACAATTTTTTTTACCACTATATGGATTTAAGAAGTTTGTAACTGAACTTAGTAACAATACTAACCTAGGAACTCGTATTAGTGTTGCCTTAAATAAGGAACCTCCATGAACCAATTAGATTTTTCATGTTTCCTGTCTCGAAAACCATACAAGTTAACAAGGGTTTATAATTTTCCAACTGAAAAGTTTACACCTAAGCTAGTTGGGTTATGCTGAAAGATGATTAGGGCAGATGAGCCCTCCAATGAGCAATGTACGAAGTTCAAGGGGCGGTAGGCTACTGGAGCTAAAGCAAAGGCTGGTGCGAATGAGCCTTACTGTTATGGCATACCGGTTTGTGATATAGTTATGCAGATATGGTAGGATGTTGAGGAAAAAGTAATGAATCCCTATAACATTAAACTTTACTTTTGAATAGATCTCTTACGTGCCTTTTTTTATTGTAGAACTTATTTGAAGAAGTACCAAGATGCCAATAAAGTGCCCTGAGGCTTGGCTAGATGTGGTATAGGAATGGTATTTGGTATAGCTGTACAGGGGCCAACATTTATATTTTGCATAGAAAGGATAGAAGGAAAGAGAAAGAGGACAAATAAGTTGTGGTACTGCTTATTTGATCTAGGATAGATATGCATGAACTAGGCTGCTGGGGTTGGCTTATATGAGAGAAAATGGATTTGTGTAACACAGAACTAAGCAAGAAAACAATAGTGGGTTGGCCTTACGTAGGAGTCCTAACTCCTAGGGGTGGGATATGCAGCTAATCTGGATAGGCCATCTAGATCCCCCTCTACTATAAGAAGTGATGGATCGAATAAACTCTGGTCAAATACTGCAAATTTTAACATGAAGTGTTAATTTCCAGAAGCTATTGCGCTAAAAAATTCAAGCCCAAAGAAGGGAGAACAAGGCTCTGAAACTTTAAAAATAATGTTGTATATTGCAGCATGTGTCCATTTATATATGTATACTGGCCAAGTTCATAAACTTCTTGTCTAAATTTGACTAGATAGATTTCTACAGATAAAATACTAAAAGATATTTGACTGTAGTTCGGGAACTTTGAGTTACCTTGCTAGTGCGTAAATTTGTTTTTTTTTTTGGAATTGTTATTTCCACAAGGTAAATTTGATATTTTCACAATGCCTTACTGTTGGAAATAATAATGGAGAATATTTTTCTTCACTTTATTCTAATATTCCTCCACCTTTTCCCTATATTCTTCCTTATGTTTTATTCCATGTTTCCCACTCCATGTTTTCTTCCTTGTATTAGCTAACATGTTTCCTTATATTAAGGAACATGTTTTGTCTTAATTATTTCTTCCAATTGTATAAGTAGGTAACCTTGTGAGCTTTCTAAGTAATCAAGATATATGAAATGTAAGTCCAAGTGTCTCTTTCTAACATGGTATCAGAGCTGATCTTTTTTTCCGGTGAACTTTTCCGGCGAACTTTTTCGGCGAGTTTTCCGGCGAGTTTTCCGGCGACAGTCAACAGTGTAGCTTTCTGAAGCTTACCCGCAGTTTCTAAAAAAAAAAAAAAAAAAAAAATGGGTGAAAAATTAGAAACTTCAGATTCTACTCCAATGATGATTTTTCAACAAGAAATCCCTTCTGCAATTGGGGTAAAACTCAATGGCACCAATTACCGTCTTTGGTCCAAAGTTCTTGAGATGCATATTGCTAGCCCGCTGAAAAAATATGGCTACATCTCTGGAACGAAGAGTGCACCCAAGGATTCAGATCCTACGCATGAAAAGTGGAGGGCTGAAAATGCACTAGTAAAAATCATGGCTCATCAATTCAATGGTCCCTGCCCTCATGATGAACTTTATTCATTGTGAGACTGCTAAAGATGTTTGGGATACTGTAAAGAAAACGTATCATGATGCTTTCAGATGCTTCCCAGGTTTATGAGTTAATGAAGAAATCCTTCCAAATGCGTCAAGATGGCCGACCAGTGACCATCTATTTCACAGAACTCAACTCCACCTTTATGGAGCTTGACTTTCGTCTCCTAATGACATGGCAAATCCATTAGACTTTGCCAAATTGAAGAAGCGTATCTCTGAAGAACGCGTCTATACATTTCTTGCTGGACTGGATCCTAATCTTGATCAAGTATGTGGACGTATTCTGGCCACATCACCTCTTCCTGATATTGATGAAGCTTTTTCTATAGTTCGTAGAGAAGCACAACGCCAGGTCACCATGGCTGTCGAAACAACTTCAGAAGCTTCAGCCCTTGGCAGTTAAAAGAGCTCACCATTGGCCAACGACTTCTTCAACATCGTTAGAGAAAAAGTGTTCTCATTGCGATCGTAATGGTCATGAGAAAGAAACTTGTTGGAAGATTATAGGCTATCCAGAATGGTACAAGTTGAAACAGGCTGAACGCGAGGGAAAAAAATCCTCCCCAAGCTAACTCAGCGTTCTACTAAAACACCACAACCATCCCAAGTTTATTACAGTAAAGAATCGTCTCACGAAGATGACGATTGGTGCTGGTAAGGAGATGGAGGCCTTTATAAGTATTGTCCAAACTGCCGGAATTGCTATTCATAGACGGAGTTACTGGTCACTGCCGGAATTGCTATTCATAGACGGAGTATTGTTCACTGCCGGAATTGCTATTCATAGACGGAGTACTGTTAACTGCCGGAATTGCTATTCACAAACGGAGTTTTGTCCAATTGCCGATCGTTTTTCAAGCTGAGAAATAGGAGATTTCTATTTATCAGCTTGAGGGGGAGTGTTGGAAATAATAATGGAGAATATTTTTCTTCACTTTATTCCAATATTCCTCCACCTTTTCCCTATATTCTTCCTTATGTTTTATTCCATGTTTCCCACTCCATGTTTTCTTCCTTGTATTAGCTAACATGTTTCCTTATATTAAGGAACATGTTTTGTCTTAATTATTTCTTCCAATTGTATAAGTAGGTAACCTTGTGAGCTTTCTAAGTAATCAAGATATATGAAATGTAAGTCC
This sequence comes from Aralia elata, assembly GCA_034770075.1. Taxonomy (NCBI): domain Eukaryota; kingdom Viridiplantae; phylum Streptophyta; class Magnoliopsida; order Apiales; family Araliaceae; genus Aralia; species Aralia elata. The sequence goes on along the minus strand of CM068379.1, from coordinate 78,208,755 downwards.
AAGTGTCTCTTTCTAACACTTACTCCCATAAATGTGGGTCTCATTTACTATTCATGTAAGGAAAGTCTTGTGGAACTACCAAATTTCCTCATGGAAATATCTTTTTTTCAAAAATGTGATTTCAGTGTCTCTTGTTAAATTAGCATGGAAGAGATGATTCCAACTGGCTGGCTTAATAGTATGTTCTCTACCTCTTATGGGAAAATAACATGATCAAACACCACACGACTTTTTTGTGCAGAATACGTGTCTGAGCTCCTATTTTCTTTCCTATTTAATTTTGCAATATTAAAATTCTGTTGTCTTGCACCATACCAAATATTCCTCCATTTTTTAGGAGTTTTCTCATTTAATTGTATTTTGGGCAGGGAATGCCTCAAGTTGATTCCCCATAATCAATTTTCATTTGCGAAAATCTGGTTGTTGGCCGCCCAGTTTGAGATAAGGCAATTAAATCTCACGGGTGCACGACTAATCCTTGGACAAGCAATTGGGAAGGCTCCTAAAGACAAGGTATTGTAAAGTTTAATTGTTAAGCTTTGATTTAATTACTATTTTCTATAAATTCTTCTGAAGCTCTACACTTCTACGTATCAATCTCCCCCCCCCCTCCTCCTCTTCCTTCTGTTTCTGGAGTTTTTTTTTGTTCTTATCACTATGATGTTAATCAACAGATATTTAAGAAGTACATTGAAATTGAGCTTGAACTTGGTAACATAGACCGTTGCCGAAAGCTTTATGAAAAGTACTTGGAGTGGTCACCAGAAAATTGCTACGCTTGGAGTAAGTATGCTGAGTTGGAAAGATCTTTGAGTGAAACTGATCGAGCTAGAGCTATTTTTGAGCTTGCAATTGCTCAACCTGCACTGGATATGCCAGAATTGTTATGGAAGGTAACTGTTCACTATTTAATTTACATGAGAAAAACTGAAACATGGATTTCTGTTAAATAGTTTCTTAAGTTGGCAATTTATTATTATGTCCTGATTCATAGCTATTCTTTGTCCTGACCTCATCCTTGTTATTTGGTTCAATAGTTTTCGTAATTATGCTAAAATTTAATATAAAGTTGTTTCCATTGCTGTCCACTTTCTTTCGGCACATGTGGAAGACATGATATTACTAGACAATTTTTGGGGATATGTATGATATTACCATACACATGTATAGTGATCATATGTATATATATTACAACAAATGATGACCAAAATCTTGATTTATTGTTTCATCAGAATAAATTTGCTGCCTCATGCAATTTTTCTTTTGAACTTTTGTCAGCCATTTTCTGTGTCAGTTATTTGTTAATTTTTACTGAAAGCTGAGTTACAAGCTAAACGAGGGGCTAGGTACAAATACGAGTGTGTTTTTCAAAGTAGGGGTGAGATATTGGTCAACTAATGTTATGGTGGGACTGATATGTCTATGCTCTTTAATATATGGTTGAAGTTGTTTTCAGATCAGATTTAACTCTCTTCACTTGATGACAGGCATATATTGACTTTGAGATATCAGAGGGTGAATTTGAAAAAACTAGACTGCTTTACGAGAGGCTTTTAGAACGCACGAAGCACCTGAAGGTTTGGATTAGTTTTGCAAAGTTTGAGGCATCTGCTATGTTAGAGGATGAGCAGCAGGGGTCGGACTTGCCTGGAGATGAAGTTCAGGAATCTCTTCGTCAGCAGCAGCTGCAATGCCTTCAGAATGCTAGAAGTAAAATATCTGATATTGTTACCATTAGTGTTGCAGTAATATTATTATTTGTGGATAAACTTATACACTTGTATCCTATGGGAACTTAACTTCTTGTACTGTTTGATGCATCAGGGGTTTTTGAGAGTGCCATTAACTACTTCAGAACATCAGCTCCTGACCTTAAAGAGGAAAGGGCCATGTTATTGGAAGAATGGCTAAACCTGGAGAGCAGTTTTGGCGAGCTTGGGGATGTTAGCTTAGTGCGTGTAAAGCTGCCGAAAAAGCTCAAGAAGAGAAGGCAAATAGATACTGATGATGGTCCTGCCGGGTATGCTCATCTTTTGAATTTATATGTTCCCTCTTCTTAGACTTGCTAGAGTGTTGGTTGTTTTTGTTGACTTTAAGATGTAATTACGGGTCATGCCTTTGCAGACATGTGAATACAGACTAGATGGTCTCTCCTAAAAGTTGTTATACGGGCTTGACTAACAAATTCAGTCTTTTTTTCTCACCTCAAAACTGTCACCTTTTACTGTATTTCTAATGTTTTAACCTACGTGTTCATATACCTCACTTCCAGCTTTATTCTATCCATTCTGAATTTATTTATCAAGGATTGTTAATGTTATTTACATAAATTTTCAGGTATGAGGAGTATATAGACTACCTCTTCCCTGAAGAAACCCAGGCCCCAAACCTCAAGATTTTGGAAGCTGCATACAAGTGGAAGAAGCAAAAGATTTCTACGGATGAAGATTAGCAAGCAAGGTTGCCAACCTGTGTAATTGCATGTTACAACTCTGTAGATAAATGAGTGGTGGCGGTGGTGGGTTGCAGTTTCATTTTCTTCCTATAAAAGAGAAACAGGTGAAAATGTGCATCATGAACACCTTACATACTGTCACCCATGGTAGACCCTTCATCTCCAAAATGCTTTTATGTACTTGAGCTTCATTTTTAACAATCTTTCATGTGAAATGGAAAGGGAAACTCAATTATAATTGCTTCCTGAGTTATTTCTTCCTTTATATATGGAGTACATAAGTTTGACTATTGTAATTTCTCATAATTTATCAAGGCATGCTTTTGATAACACACCAAGGCGATTATAGTTATAGTTGTGATTGTGTGATAATTCCTTGTACTTGTATTGCATCTAAAATTGGGGGCTTAAAAAAGGTTCACTTTTAATAATAAAAAATAAAAGAAATGGAAATATGCCAAGTAATTAGATAAAATTGTCTTGTTTCTTTGCACAAGTCATTGTTCACCACACTTCATTATTTGTTTTGTTGAGGTAAATTAGATAATTTTTGAATAATTACCTAACATTATACATAAATATGGGATAATTTTTATGTCTAAAAGAAAAAGATAAAACTTGTACTACTCTTATTTATTACTCTTTTCGTCCCCAAAATGATAACTTAAACTTTGTCCTCAAAAGTTTATATAAAGTATATAAATCAACTATATAAAAATTTATGTCGACTAATTTACTCTTGGTCATAGTACATTTTAGCCAAACAATAAATCAATTACATCACAAATGAATGGTTTAGATTAATTCATTATCTCTCCACAAATTCAAAAGTTAATTAAAGTAATTAACACACACATACTAATACAAGAGCAAAATAAAAGTAAATTTATATTCTGACAACCTTAATTTATATGAAATTTATCTTTAAACCATCTTTTTGGGGACAGAGGGATTATTCTTGTTTGCCTCAACTTATTTGGAGATGTTTATTGCTTATTTTAGCAAAACAAGTTGAAAAGTAGTGTTTATATCATTTTAATTAAAATAAATTATAAATTGAATACACCATATTCGATATATTCAATGCACAAAAAAGGGCAAAAAAAGAAGAAGAAGTTAGACTACGTGCTTATTTTTTAGGAGATTGATATTTCCACAAGTAAAAGTGATAGTTTTATAATGTCCTCCTCATGTGACTAATAAATAGGTCTCATACACATGTGAGATAGATCTTGTGAAAATATCAAATTTTACTTGTTGAAATATCAATTTTTATTTTTTAATTTATAACTTATTGGACATTTTCCATTTTTGAACTTATAACTTATTGGACATTTCAAGCATAAGCTATAAGGTCTTTTAAAATATGTTCACACACAAGGCTGACAGGGGTAAAGCAGTAAAGTCCCCTCTTCTCACTTACGAAATGCAAAAGCGACCCTCTTGTTTGTATTATTTTTGCAAAACTCATTATCTAACTTTTATTTTTATAAACCTCTCACTCTAAGACGTATTAATTATGCAAAACTCACCTTTTATATATTTTTTTTGTTAAAAATCCTCACATAGTCAAATTATTTCATCTAATTCATCGCTTTAAATTTTTAACTTTAGAATAATTCTTTTATTTCATTCAAACGACTTTCAATTAACAAAAAGAAATTTACAATACCATCAGATTTAGAATCCCTAGATTACTTAATGTATATATCTCATTCTCTATATTTTCTATATGCCAATTGATTATTATTTTGTTTTGATAAATGTCTCGCGCACAAAACCCATAATAAAATGTCAATTTTATTCTCGATTTTTAACATGTGTCGTCATCATTAAATATTTTGTTCACTACTATAAAAAATGGATTATATGAATTATATAAATATGTGTTGATTAATTTTTCTCATTATTAAACACTGCAAAAAATGTATTAAAGACGATAAACCCAAATAAAATAATAATCGATTGACATATAGTAAAGACAGAGAGTAAGATGTATGAATTAGGTGATCTGCATATATATCTATTCGTATTGTGAGTTTTTTTTGTTAATTGAAAGTCATTTGAATAAAATAAAAAGAGTATTCTAAAGGTAAGATTCTTAAGTGATGAATTGGAGTGAAATAATCCGAGTATATGATGGTTTTAACAAAAGGGTGAGTTTTGCATAATTTATACATCTTAGAGGGAGAGTTTTGCAAAAATAAAAGTTGGAGGATGAGTTTTGCAAAATAGGTATAACCAGGAGAGAATTTGTGCATTTCAGTCCATTCACGCGGTAAAGGCTTTTGCACTTCCCCCTCCATTTTTGATTCTTCCCTTTCTACAAACTCACCAGTTTCTCTCTCTAAAAAATTAGTGCATTTCTCCACAAAAATCTCACCCCCACGCTAAAGAAATGAGTTACGAATCGGTGATAAACCCCATTGAGTCGAAACCGCCGATTAATGTCGTCCCTTCATGCTCCAATGTGAACCGCACCATTCCGGAGCTCATTTTGCAGCTCCGATCTGAATTTCGGATGTCGGAGTTCGATCAGGTGGAAAGTATTTTATTGGATCGAGAAGAAAAGTTGAACAGGAATGCGAAAGAACTGAGGATCAAAGTAGAAACCCTAGGAAAAAAGTACGATGTTATGGAGAGGAAACATGGAGAAATAGCTCTAGAGAAGCTAGAAGTGGAAGATCAAGTGAAGAAGTACCAGAGGGAGTGTGAAATGATGAAAGAAAAACTCACTCGCGCTAATGAGGATCTTAGGGTTTTGTCTGACAGAGAGAAGAGAGCTGAAGAGAGGTTTAATGAGTTTTATTCTGATCTTGAGAAAAAAGAAAATGAGAAGAAAGAAATGAGAGTTCAGCTGAATGAAAAGACTGCAAAGATTGTAGAGTTGAAGGGCGAGAAAAAGAAAGCTGAGGATTTGGCTAATATGTGGAAGAAGAGATATGCTGAATGCGAACCTCGACTTAAGAAATTAGAGGAAGATGTAGCCATGATATTGAGTGAGAATCCAGAAGTGGCGAGGATGATCAAGGTGGACTCGCCAGCCCAGGGTTTGGGTTCTGATAAAAAATCTGCTAGTGATTCTCCAGTAATAGAAGTTAATGATTTGAAGGATCCAGGTATAATTTGTTGATGCAATTTGTGTTCACATTCTTATATACTTTGAACACCCTCCATCCCAAATTAATTGCCCTTGAGGTTTTAGGCACTTTAAGAAAACTTGTAAATGATGCTAAAACAGTGTTAATTTCCAAAATTTATTCTTCCTTAATGGTAATTTTCAAGCAAAGGGTAAATGTGCAATGCTCATCATAAACTAAAAGCTAGGCGACATAGTTATGAGCCAACCAAAGAAGGGAAAGGTGACAAGTAATTTGGGATGGAGGGAGTATCATTTTGCTTATATTGGCATATATATTTCATCTGTATAATAATCTATTGTACAAGGATTAGTGTAAATACTTGGCTCAAAAAGATATTTTTAATTATTATCCTTTGATATTGTATGTATAAAGTTGTTTATAACATATATTGATCATAGAGAATTTTTTTGAATTGAAAAAGGAACATATAATGAATTTTATATAGTTAATTCTCTTGCAGCTTGATTTGTCTGAAGCTTTTAAGTCAGTAATCTTTAATTAATTTTGTTACTATTATTGTGTGATAGTGTTAAACTACTTATGAAATATTTTTCTAGTTTATTGGAACCGTCTGATTATTTATACGTAATTTATTTATTGTCAACTTAATTTCAAGATGAAATCCATGAATGTATTATAGGAAGATTATTTTTTTATATATATAATCAAAATTTAAGAATCAGTTCAAGGGGTTAGTTTCTGGAATTGCCTACTAAGTTTTATGTTATGTATGTATATATATATGTGTGTGTGTGTGTGTGTGTGAGTGAGTGAGTGATAATAGACTGAATGAAACTTAATTCATATAGCAGCAGCTTTTATTTCCTAGTGCCAATATTTTAACTTATGGAGTGTACTAAATACTTGAGTAGATTGCATTGAGTACTGATGGGGTAACTAATCCAAAATAACCCAGTTAATGCCTTATAGATATATATCATAAAATATACAGATGGGTATGTTCAGTTAGTGGCGTTTTCAGCATTTGGTACTTTAGTGCGTTTGTGAGTTAAATAAGCTACATTTATTTTTAAGTTGCTTTTAGACGAACAAGATTCCAAAGCGTTATTTGACCTTCAAATGCACCATATGCCCCATAAATTAGTAAATGAACAAGCACATAGCCATATGTAAAGGAGGGTCAATTAGGGTAATTAGATATTATTTTGAAGACTCAATTGTTAACTTTAGCTGTTTTGGAAATAAAAGAATACATGTTCATAAACCTCTTTGTCTTAAAATAGGTTATTATTGTGGTTAGAGTATGGTTTAGGTGATTACCCGGTCAAGGTTCGTGGGGACTTGGGTCAGGATGTTACATATGGGTTCTGTGTTCAATGTATGGGAGTGATAATGTGTTGAGAATCAACACATATGCACTATAATTATGTATAATGTATAGGTATATATGTGAATGACAGACAGTGGTTAATTGGGGCTCATAGTGCAACTGAAATCAACAAAGAAACGAAGTTTCTAAAAGTTTATTGAGAATTGTAGTTCAATAGAGTCTACATTGATTTTAAATTTATCACTAAATCAATTGAAATTTTATAATCTGTAAATGAAGCAGCAGCTGGAAATGTCGACCCGGAGTTGGTTGAGCCTCAAAACCTAGGGATCTTGTCGAATGGCGATGAGAAGATTCACGCATCACCTGGGGCTGGCTCTACTACCAATTCACCAGTGATTGGGGTTAATGGTTCTCAAGAGGCAGGTATAATAAGTTGATTTAATATTTGGTCACCTTAGTTGTTATCTTGCCTTATCATTTATTGTAATAAATCTGATCTACGTGGTTTTTTAAGACTTATGGTTTCTTATTCAATTTCTGGGTGCTGTAATTTATTGTGAATTTACACATCTAGGCCTGGTTATGTACAGTGCATTTAGGTATGCATGTGATTGGCAAAAACTGGTTAATCTAATTATTGAACGGAAATCATATTTGAAGAATATTTATGAGTCTGTTGAGAAGTTTTGCAAGATAAACTGCCTTAAGTTACTAAGCAAAAAAGATAAGCTGCCTTATGTTTATTAGAAAAAGAAGAAGAAGATAAACTGCTTTAAGCTTAGTTTCAGTAGACTCGGTGCTAAATTGACCACTACTGCGCCTCCAAACTTAGTAATTCACATTTTGTGCAAGTAAAGCAACACTGGTATGTGATTCTGATTCATCCAATGTCTTTTTGCAGTTGATGATTTTATATTGCCATAAGGTTTCTTTGGGTCAGTCTGTCAGCTTCTAAGCGTCTTCTTTAGTGTTTGACAGCAATGAATTGATTATGATTTATGAATTAATAGATAAGTAGAAAGGCTATCAAGATAGAAATTACTTGAAAACTTTGTGTACATGTAAATGTTAGGATCTAGTTGGTTTGTTTTTGGACTTAATCAGTACTTTTAAGTTGAACTAGTACCAAAGTTTTTGAAGGGACTCAATGGTTTGTTTAAGGAATCAAGTTAGTATTTAGTTAAGCATATGTAAGACATTTAGAAAATTTCTCTTATGGCTAGTAAAAAAAGAAACATATTGTTTTAGAATCAGTTCATTTTTTTGCCCTATTTAAGGACTTTGCTGTGGGATAGATCCTCACTTCAATTCCTCGGATGAGAGGAATGAGAAATCAAAGTGACAATTTAAAAGTTAACGTTTTGTCTTATAAATGGAACACGGGTGTTTTGTAAGACATAGTAAATTAGTAACAACTAATGTACATGAAATTAAAATGATTGAAATTAAAGAACATGAAATTGAAGTCCAGTAATTAAAGTGTCGGGGTAACATTGTAAATTTTCTGTTTTTTATTGTGTATTCTGCTGTTTCTATATGTATATCATGCATGGCTATTACTCTCATTCTCCAACTTTTTTTTAAAAAAAGAAAAAGAATGCATGTAGATTAGGTGTTCTATGTATTTTGTCCACTCAAAAAGATATGCTTCAATGTTAGGGTGCCAAATCCAAACCCTTTTTGATGGCGTTCTGTAAATTTTGCATAGCTGATCCACATTCTTCTGACATGGCATGTGCTGATGTGAATACAGGATTCAGAGAAGTAATTGAGATTTGTGACAGCGATGATGAAATGTGTACAGGAGATCGAACAGCTTCTGCTTCAAAAGTAAGTTAATCAGATTTTATATCGAGTGTTAAAGAATTAATATTTCAACAGTTCGTAAAATTTGATATTCTTGACAGACTGATAAAGATGATGAGATGAGTTTGAAGGATTCTGACATCCTGTTCATGACCAAAAGAAAACGAGCCTTAACTTGTAATGTAAGCAACAGTGGTATTGGTGATGATGATATCAATCAAATTGGTAAACGCAGAATGAAGTCTCTTTATTCAAAGATATCAGATACCGATGAGAGCTCCGATTCAGGCGATGAGAGCATTACTGATTCTTACATGGATAAATTAGTTGCTGGGAAATCAAATAGTAAAGCATTCGAATTTGAAGCGGACATGCTCCACGATTTTGAGGTGGATGATGAGCTATGCATGAGTGCTGTTTGTGCTCTTTATAGACAGCAGAAATTCGTTAAGGCTCCCCTACCTTCCAATAATCGAGGTTTTAGTCCATTTTTAGCTATCAGGTTTGACTAAAGAGGCTGCACTTCAAATTTTTATTTAAGTAATTAATTAATTTATTGTCATTATTGCCATCAGTGTATATAGAATTGCAGCTAATTGTTCCCCAGGCCATTTTCCATGTTTTTTCTTACTAAGATAGACAAATGAAACCCCGCACATTCCCCTTTTTATCGAGCTTATCTCCATAGAAATAACAAAAGGAGTCCTACATTATGAACTCTGTAGTAAATGCAAAAATGAAACTTGAAAATTTTTAACTATCTTGGTAAGGACAAACATGGAAACTGGCATGGGGAACATCATTAATTGCAACTGGCCTTTTACTTGTTAATTTTTAATGTACTGAACCTACTAGGATTGCCAGTTTCAGTTGATGTTTATCACTATGTTGTTTTTGTGGGCTTTTGTCGTTGGTAACTTTCATGTTACACATTTAAGATCAGTTCCATGTAAATGATCAATAATTTAGATCCTTAAATGACACTTGGTCTTTTCCTTCCATTTCTGCCTTTCATATTACGAACGGAATAACATGGGCCCTTGTTGCACTTTGGATTTGAAACCTTTCCCCTTGGTTGGTGGCAGGAGATTCCACTCTTCACTTGATCTCATAGCTGGTGGCCCGATATGCTAGAGTTTTCATCTAATTACAGGCCAAAAATATTGCATGATATAAACTTGTGAAATTAATTTGCATAAAGGTTTTATTTGTTTTTATTTGACTATCTATTTAAACTAACATTTTGTCTTTAGTTAAACTTCTTTTACTATGATTCTAATACGTAGCTGTTGGGGCTTTACATAGTTGAAGCTTTTGTTCAACTCTTTTTGTGTTATAGTGATGTTCTGAGACATTTTTCTCAGGGGAAAGGTTTTGGCCGAGTTTCTTATTGACGGGGATAGTCAAGGCAAGCTGCAGAAATCTGTTTCAGAGTTGAAGCAATATGATTCAAAAGGTATTAGCGAGTGCCGGAATCTAGCTAGGCGGCACTCTAAGCAGCTGTTTCAGATTTACCAAAAGCAGGAGGACCCTTTTTTCGGCCCTTCTTGATATGAACAAAGACAGACTATCATCATAGTTGCTTAAAGTCAATCCCTTGGCTTCAGGAGAATGGCTTCTGTGGTGATAATGTTTTCTTTTTGGGTGGTTGTATATGGTTATATGTATAGTGAGATAACATGCTAACTTGTACTTGCCGTTGATGTACTCTCTTGGTCTCTTTCATGAAATTGCTGCACATCATAAATCTTCTTTTGTAATAGAACGATGGTTTGTAATTGGCCGATTCTCAAGAGGCTAGCAGGGGTTGTAAATGATATTTAAAGTTTTAAGACAGCTGCTACGATTCGATACTTCAGTGGTAGATTATTTTGAGGTGGGAAAAACTGCAGATTGAATGACAACTGTATATCTTTTTTATTCTGTAGGTTATTGGCAATGAATATATTTCCTGCCATTTTCCCATTTTGTATATGCCCATTATCATAATTACAAATTATTTATTTAATTTTTTTTTTTATATATATATATATATATATATAACATCATTCCTGTTGGTTTTCAGATTCATTCTATTTAGAACTTGTATCATTACGAAGAGTAGTAATATGTAAAATGCTAGCAAATCAGATAAAAGAAAATATAAATCTCATTAAGGTGGTAAGAAAATAACAAATCTCATTAATGCCCAAGGAAGACCAATCTAATCATGTTTGGTATAACTGTATAAGGTCTAGTCTTACCAAGATTGGACCAGTGTGTTGCCCTTTTTGAGGCTGAAAACAGATAGGTATGACACTTTTTTCATGTGATGCGGCAGCAGGCTAACCGGTAGTTGAGAATTGAGCTAAAATCTGTTTATGGCCACATGAAATATTACCACAAAACAAATCGCATAGATCATGGTAGTGCGTCTGCTAGAGGCATGGGCTACAATTTTTTATATATTTTTTGTTTATTGAAATAATTTAATTATAAATTCCTCTTTTAAATTATTATTATGGTATTAATGTTTTTGATATTTTTTCTTTTATTTTATTGTGAAATTTATGGTAATAATAGATATTTAACTTAAGACTACTTAAAATAATAATAAACTTAAAAAAGGAAGGAGTAATATGCACACAAAAATAGTAACTGATTATAGAGAAGTACAAAAAAGATTTAAAACAGTAATTTTATTTTTGGTGTAGCAGTGATAAGTAGGAAAAGTAAAGAATAATAGTACAGTAAAGTAGTAGTACTAGTTAAGGCGATGAATAAAAGTACTACTGGCTGGTAGTAGTAGTCCCAGTGCTGGAAAATAATTTGGGAGGTGCAAATTGAATGTGGGAATAGATATTTTTTTTTGTTGGCTGTTTCAGGCAAGTACGATTACATTTTTCTATCTCGTAGGACTTTTTAATTCATGCTCATCAAATTTCGCGCATTTCTATTCTTTACTTTGCTCTCAGCCTCAGGGGATTACATTACAATCTCTGCTGATTTCTTCAATTTGGTCTTTGATCAGGTAAGCCACTCTTTCAATTTCAGTTTTTTTTTTTTTTTTAATTTTTTTAATTATATATATATATATGTGTGTGTGTGTGTGTGTGTGTTTGTCAATGTGTGTGTATACATGTATGAATGAGTATGTTATATGGATATGTATGAATGAGTATGTTATATGGATATATTTGGTAGTTTGAGTTATCTACCAAGTTTAGTTGAGTTGAGCTGATAATTTAGTGTGTTTGGTTTGTAAGAAATGATTGGAAAAGAAAAGAATTTCCCATGTCTGAATCCTTGTTTTCTAGTTTGTCTGGTAAGTGTTCATCAAACTGAAAATGTTACTTAATGTATAGGAATTTTTTGTGTGTTTGTAGCCAAAAATAATGTAGCCTGGCAAGATGGTTTTGAACCTAACTAGAAAGGGTATTGAACTGGAAAGATGATCTTAAGACCTGGTGAGATGGTCTTAGACATGGATAGATGGTTAGTCATTAGTGAGATGATATTGGAAAAGAATACTAGGAAGTGGTAAGAGTGGCCTAATGACATGGAAGAGGTGGAATGAGAAGTTAATGGAAGTTATAAGAAGTGGTGGAAGTGGCTTAAAGAAGTGGAAGGAAGTTGCAGGAAGTCGGTGAAAAGCAAGTCAAGATGATCGGTGAACCACCTTCTCTGTGTGCACGTGTGTTGTGTATAATAGGTTATGTGCATCTATTCTCTGACTATTTCTATACTTCAAGGTTGACCATTTATTTCCAGTTGCTTTGTTTTGTACTGCTAGTTGTGCTTTTGAACTTAAAAATCAATGAATTATTATCTACAATTCAACTCTATGGTCTTGTCTGAATCTACAATCTTTGTTGTAATTTCCCCTACATAAAAATGTTGTAGCATGTGGTTTGGCATTGCTTTGCTCTCCTCTATTTCCTAGAGTAACATCACTTTTCAAATTATTGTAGTTTCAGACCAAGTATGCTCTTCATATGAAATATCCAGTATGAACGAGTGAAGTTTTCTTGGAGAGTATGGATGTAGGTATGGGCGATGAAGTTACTGCAATTGAAGTCATTAATGACACACACCTCCAGAGCAAGGAGCGTGGATACTCATTAAAGCCTAGCAGCTCCGATATGCTGAAATTGAATGAAATGGTGATACCCAGCGATTGTGATGATTACAAGAATTCACATGGTTTCTTTGCAGATACTTTAGATGCTGATAACCTTGGTAGAATTGGTGCATCTGAACATGCATGTGTGAGCCCTCGCTGTATGGATGATGATGGGGTCATGGTTGAAGAATTAACATTGAGAAATTATAGCACCGAAAACTTGACTGTAGTGGGTACCTCGAGTAGTAGAGATAAAATGCAGACTAGGCAGAACAAGTGGCAAAAACTGTATCAAATAGCAGGTGGATCTAGAACTGGGGTTTCTCATGGAGATGCTGCTTACAGAGTCAATAGTGGGAAAATGACCAATTTTTGGGAGGATGCAGGATACACAGTTAATCCAGAGTTCTTGGATCGAAAACCACTAAACAATTGCAATGATGTCGCGGAAAATATGCTGAGTAATATAAAGAAACCTGTTCCGAGCAATGCATTATTATCTGCCAGTGTCACGAGGACAAAAATTCTCTCTCAATCTGGGTTTTCAGATTATTTTGTCAAAAATATGTTGAAGGGCAAAGGCATCATATGTAGAGGGCCAGCCCGTGAAGGACTAGAAGTTGAATTTAAAGACCAGTCTTATCCAAATGCTGCTGGTGTTACTAAGGAAGATCCAGGCGCATTATTAAGTTCAAATAGAGAAACTTTTGCGCCTCCTTCCCATGGTACTTCTAGACCTTTTTCTGGTCTTTGTCCTGATGTTTCTCATGATGGGGTCAGCCTGAGGGAATGGTTGAAATCAGGGCAGAATAAGGTTAATAAAGTCAAGAGCTTGTATATATTTAGGCAGATTGTGGATATGGTAAATAACTCTCACTCTAGAGGAGTTGCTTTGCTAGACTTACGGCCATCCTACTTTAAGTTGATGCTATCAAATGAGGTTATGTACCTTGGGTCATCTGTCCAGAGAGAAATTATAGAGAAGTTCAGGGATAAAGATGTTCTCCACCTGGAGAATGGTCGAAATGAGAAGAGGCCGCTAGAAGAGGGTAGTTTCAAAGTTGTTAGTCAATGGGCAAAAAAGAGAAAACTCGGGGAGAACACAAATTCAGTCAGACGGTGGCCTCAGTTTCCAAACAGATCTGGCGTTAAATATGCGAATGAGACCAATGTCAGTATTGTTAGTCCAAAATTTTCTGGGAATGAATTCAATGTAGAATGTAAGCCTTCAATGGAACATAGGACCCAGAGCTATTCCAGAGGCCTTCATGTGTCTGATTCATCCAAATCACTGTCGACTCCTGCAAGTGATCCATCAGAAATGAAGTGGTATGCCAGTCCTGAGGAGCTCAATGAACGACGCTGCACATTGTCATCAAATATCTACTGTCTTGGGGTTCTTCTGTTTGAGGTGTGAGAATGGTTTTCTGTGACAAGTATTTTTATTTTTATTTCTTACAATAGCGTATGGTTTCTGCTTATTCTGAAAAGAGAGCAGGTCCTAATTGTGGTGGACCTTATGCGTGTCTATATATTTATATATTTATATACAACACAAATTAAATATTCTTTCTCATATACCACAATCACTATATATATATATATTTATAATTTATATACAACACAAATTAAATATTCTTTCTCATATACCACAATCACTATGATGCTGCTTTCTTGTATATTTTGGGTCGGATTCTTCAGGCTATTTAGCCTTTCGGATGAGATTAAGAAGCTTGATATAAGAAATCATCTATGGTTGTTTCTGCTATGTAAGAAGAGTCGTTATCATGCTATCCTTTGAAGTAGTTAATGCATTGCTCTTTTTCTCAATATTTTATTAGTACCCTTAAGGGACTGAGAGACGGTATTGCTTTCACAATTTACATGTATTTCTTTTTCTCTTTGCAGTTACTTTGCTCCTTTGACTCTGGAAGAGCTCATGCTGTTGCAATGGTGGATCTGCGCCATAGAATTCTTCCTCCAGTTTTCTTGTCCGAGAGTCCCAAGGAAGCTGGATTCTGTCTTTGGCTGCTTCATCCTGAACCTTCATCACGCCCAACAACCAAGTAATACTTAACCTGTATCTTGTAAATATATTGATGACATTTAAAAGTTGTTCTATTTCCTTTTGTACAATAAAGTTATTTAAATAAAGTCAACGTCATATTACTGTAAAAACATAAAAAGGCTTCTATACAATATAGTATGAATGGGCTGTGTGACGGAACATTGAGGGTGTAGTCACTTGGTTTAATAAATAGCTCTGTTCCCTATGAGAGAGCAAAGCCAACCATAGTAGTCGTAGATCTTGCGTTTAAATTCCATTCCTCCAAGTTCTAGGTAAAGTTGTCTCATTGTTAGTTTATTATTTTGTCTTCCACTATAAAGTTTCCTCTGCAAAATGTAATCAACATTAATCCTATTATTCTAAAGAAACCAAGGAAAAACGTGGTTATATATAGTACAATAACTAACTTATCAATATATATGTGTGTATATGTGTATATATATATATATGTGTATATATATAAAATATTATATGTGTATATGTATATATACATTTCATGCCAAAGCAATTTTTCACACATAATAAGATCGAATCTGTAAGGTGCAAAGGAAATGGATCAAAATGCAGTAGTAAAGTACTCAACAACTTTTTATTGAAATTTTTGTATATCAACAAAAATTCAGCAATAATATGTAAAGAACAATGTGTATTACTCTGATGCATTACACACAAAAATTACAGAGGCACAACTAGAGGAGGGTCATATCCACTATTAAAAGAAAGAAGAAAAATACCGAGACTGACCATCTCCAAATGCACCATATACTCAGCACTGATATTCAGCAAGTACAAAGAAAGCCTTTAGATATCATACAACTTTCTGTTGCAGTTACGGCACATAGAACCAACATGGATAGCTGCAATGATTGTAAGACCTATATGTCTTTTATTTAGGGACTTTTAAGAAGTCAACAATTGTTTGGTATACTCAATTTTTTTTTTGAATCTTCTTTAGTTCAAAAGTTTTTTTGTTTGTTTCTAGAGCTTGTTCAGAACCTGGGAGTAAGATAATTGATAATAATACAATCCATCAGCATGTCCTTCTTCTCATCCTTCATAGATAGCCATGTATGAAGATATCCTTGGTATAGAAAAGGATAGAGGAAAAAATGAAGCAATATCTTAGTAAAATGATTAAAATCCAAAAATATATGCACTAATTGCCATTATTAGGGTAAGCTGATCATCTTCTGCTTTATACCTTTGTTTTCAAAGTCAGAGTCATGTGCATCATTACACTCTTCTTCTGCTTCATGCTAGAGCTTCACAAAAGTCTATTGCTTGTAAACCACATTTATAATCTTAGATTGAGTTGAAGAAGAAATTAAGAAATAAATAATAATAAAAAAAAAGCAAAAAAAAATATCACAGTAACACTTTCATAGTGTATTAAGGTGATATTGTCAATCAGTGTATTAAGCTATGTGTTGACTTAAATCTAATAAATGGATTAAGCTAACATTGTTAGTGTATTCATTAACAATGGGGCAATCAATCAGGACACTTAGAATGAGCAATAATTACATCCCAAGGCTCCCTAGCAACCCCATAACGGGGCAACAAGATGTTGAACAATTATGTTGTTGGAAATAATAATGGAGAATATTTTTCTTCACTTTATTCCAATATTCCTCCACTTTTTCCCTATATTATTCCTTATGTTTTACTCCATATTTCCTTCCCCATGTTTTCTTCCTTATATTAAGGAACATGTTTTGTCTTGATTATTCCTTCCAATTGTATAAGTAGGTAACCTTGTAAGCTATCTAAGTAATCAAAATATATGAAATGTAAGTTGAGAGTCTCTTTCTAACATGGTATCAAAGCCTGATCTTTTCCGGCGACCTTTTCCGGCGACTTTTTCCGGCAACTTTTTCCGGCGACGGAGTACTGTTCACTGCCGGAATTGCTATTCAAAGACGGAGTACTGTTAACTGCCGAAATTGCTATTCACAAACGGAGTTTTGTCCAATTGCCGATCGTTTTCCAAGCTGAGAAATAGGAGATTTCTATTTATCAGCTTGAGGGGGAGTGTTGGAAATAATAATGGAGAATATTTTTCTTCACTTTATTCGAATATTTCTCCACTTTTTCCCTATATTATTCCTTATGTTTTACTCCATATTTCCTTCCCCATGTTTTCTTCCTTATATTAAGGAACATGTTTTGTCTTGATTATTCCTTTCAATTGTATAAGTAGGTAACCTTGTAAGCTATCTAAGTAATCAAAATATATGAAATGTAAGTTGAGAGTCTCTTTCTAACATATGTAACAAAGAGGTGAAAGATAAATTGTAACGCCCCAAGTCCAAATTTCACTTGCCCAATGTGTACCACGGATCCTATAGCCCACCATAGGCTCAATCCAAAAGTCATGAATTTTAGGTACACATGAGTAGTGAATTTGGCCTTATAAGGACCCATTTGTCCCTACCTTACCTAATTCTGCTTGTGGATAAGTTAAACCCAATGATAATGAAGTCATGTTGCATTCTCACAATTCTGTTATGAGGTTTACACAAGCAATAATAGTATACCTATGGTGTACAATTGTTTAACATTCATACTTTATGGTTGTTGGTGTATAACAGGGAGATCCTACAATCGGAGTTTATCAATAGAATTCAAGACTTATGTGGGAACGAGTTATCATCATCGATTAACCATGAGGATGCTGAATCAGAATTGCTATTGCATTTCCTTGAGTCTTTGAAAGAGCAAAAGCACAAGAGTTCCTCCAAGTTGGTGGAAGAAATTAATTTTTTAGAAGCAGATATTAAAGAAGTTGAGAAAAGGCAGACGAAGAAATCATTGTTTCTTTCTTGCTTACCTAAGGAGTCCCTTGATTCAAGAGGAAACATTTTATCTCATGGAGATAATTCAAGTTTACTGGTGAATTATAATATTCTGCCCCCATTCCGTCATGAATCGAGTTTGACGGGGAATATCAATCAGCTTGAAAGTGCTTACTTTTCGGTGAGATCCAATGTTCAGCATTCTGATACTGGTATGCCAGCACGAGATGATAAGGAATTGTTAGAAAGCCGAGAAAATTGGTATCGGGCATATAAGGATGATGAGACAACCAAACCCAAAGATCGCCTAGGGGTATTATTTAATGGTTTGTGCAAGTATGCTCGCTACAGTAAGTTCAAAGTATGTGGGATCTTAAGGAATGGGGATTTTAATAATTCTGCAAATGTTATATGCTCCTTGAGTTTCGACCGGGATGAGGACTACTTTGCTGCTGCTGGGGTGTCAAAGAAAATAAAGATATACGACTTTCATGCACTTCTTAATGATTCTGTTGACATCCATTATCCAGTGATTGAAATGTCAAACAAATCAAAACTCAGCTGCACTTGTTGGAATAGCTATATCAGGAACTATCTTGTGTCAACTGACTATGATGGCGTGGTTAAGGTGTGCGTTCTTTGTCGTTTACATATTTTTTTAATTGAAAATTCATTCTTTTGCTCTATCATATGTGGACCAACACTGAATCGTGTAACTCCGTCCTCACTGTGGATTAGACACAGTGTATTTTGATTGGTTATTCACATTACCAGGAATATATTATCTATACAATGGAAGATCATTTGCATTTTATTTTAATGTACATACGATTAGTGGAATGGGTTTGAACCAGGGTTACCACGGAACTCTCATTGCCCTAAATTTTGGGTACTATCATTTTGATTCGTGATATGAGAACTAAATGTCTTGTGCATTCTACCATACGTAGCGTTCCTCATACCCGATTTTATTCCGCATGTCCCCACCCAATATGCTGGGAACCGTGGTTTGAAATCTCACAGTTCAGATATATAATGTTACTGATAGTTTTATTGCCAAAATAATCATCAATTGCTTTGTCGTATTATGTATATCTCATAGAATGGTATTAATCTAAGCTGCTATATATCATTTAAGTTTATATCATGCTCTTCTGCATTGGCTTCTGAATAAGAGTCCATAGAACTTCTGATCTGCTTCAGAATTCAATCTCTCGTTGTTCAGAAAATAAGTTTGATGTCATAGTTTCATGGTCAGCATAACTGATATGTTATAGGTACAGAAAAAATTATAGCCACTACCATAATCATAATCTGAACCTAACCACAACGTAACCTTCCATCTCGGGAGCCACTGCATGAATTGCTCATTGTCTAGAGCTTGGAACATATCCTAGTTAAATCAGTTGGTATGTATCAACTAAGTTTTATTCATTTATTAATGCTGGAATACTTTCTAATTTCCATCTTGTAAGCTAGTCTCTTTTGGGCATGACTACATGTAGACATCATTTCTTTTTCTATTATTTAAGTTTCGCTTGAACACATCTTATATCAATTTTTATTTCCATATAAATTAAAAGATGCAATTTGTTATTTTAATTAAATTCTTTAATAAAAACCTCTTGTCATTTTAATTTTTAATTAACATGTATAATCACATCAAAATTTTGAATTCTATAACTTATATTTGTATTTATTATTCCGTGTAAGACCACTACTTTAAAAACTAAAGTACTAAAAGATCAATGGAACCCCTAAAAAGAACCATGGATGTTCCAAATTTCTAATCTCTGCCGTGGAGGGGCTAAGGTAGATTTCTTAGATTTCAGCCATGGATGATGATGTGTGGAGTAGACAGAGGAGGTGATCGTGGAGAGATAAAGAGAAGGGTAATGATGAAATAGGGGTACTGAAGGAATTTTGTAAAAAGAGGATATTTTTGTCTAAATGAGCAAATTTTAGGTTTGACCGAATTAAGCCGGCCAAATGTAACTTATTCGGTTCATACATTGTGGTCCACTAAAACTTATTTTCCATACCCAACAAACGATCTGAATGGACATTATGTTTGTGCGCGCTCATATTGTGGCCATTCAGACTCAAACAAATAGCACCTTAATCTGCTTATTGCTCTTATTATTTATATGTTATGTTGCTAATTTTCTATGCATTGGTCATGCCATAATTTGCACGGTTGATTTCAGTTATGGGATGCAGGAACTGGTCAAGGAATATCCCAATACATTGAGCATGGTAGAAGGGCTTGGTCCGTTGACTTTTCTCAAGTGGATCCAACAAAATTAGCCAGTGGAAGTGATGATTGTTCTGTGAAACTGTGGAATATTAGTGAGGCATGCTCTCTTTGTCTTTTCATATTTCAATTTTGCCATTTAAGAAAGTCGTACAACATTAAACGAGATTTACAATTGGTTACTGTTATCTTGTTTCTTTCCTTTTCTATTATTGAATGGATCATTGGGGGAAATAGTAAGGAATGGAATTATTATTCTCTCTTATTTTCTTCTTCTTTTTAATCAAATGAACCAGTTTTGTTTGTAACAGATGCCAGCTCCACCATCTTTCTACTATTTTGGTTTTGTTATTTTGATGGAAAAGTTATATATGCAACCAACGTATTAAAGGCACAATTTAGTTTGAGTTTTATTAACTAATCCTCATGGAAGATAGCTCAACAAGCTTTGTAGGGCCCTTTGCATACCTTGCCAGCATGGAATCTAATAGTCACTACTCTTATTACCTACATAAGATAATTACTGAGATAAATTTATGTCACCACCCATCCCTTTTCTCATGTCAGTTCCCCTCTTACTCTAGGTCATTGTTCTTGAATTCACAAAAGTTCTACATGTATTAGTATCACTTCCCATTCAATCTGTTCATTTTTGGTGCAGAAGAACAGTTTGTGCACAATTAGGAACATTGCGAATGTTTGCTGTGTTCAGTTCTCTACAAAGTCCAGTCATTTGATTGCATTTGGTTCTGCCGATTACAAGACCTACTGCTACGATCTTCGAAATGTTTCAACACCTTGGTGTACATTAGCTGGACATGACAAGGCTGTTAGCTATGTGAAATTTTTGGACTCTGAAACCCTTCTATCTGCGTCCACTGACAACACACTAAAGCTTTGGGACCTCAGTAAAACCAATCTCAGTGGTTTTTCAACAAATGCTGGCATCTTAACCCTTCAAGGGCATACTAACGAGAAGGTTGGTTTCTCCATTCTAGAAGTCTTTGTTTTGAAATCTAAATAACTTTTAATAATGAACTAGCCGCTTCACTATTGTAATTATTCGTAATATTTCATTTCCATCCTCATTGTTGCTGTTTAACTTTGTGTCTTTGCTACCTCAGAACTTTGTTGGTTTATCAGTTGCTGATGATGGATACATCGTGTGCGGTTCAGAGACAAATGAGGTGGGCATTATCTTTTATTTGCAGTTGTCCTCATGGTAGATATACATCCTTAGTTCTTGCCATATTATTCTACTATGTGTTAAAGAAAAAAGAAATAAATGTCACAAATATCTGAGATGCTTTTCAAAGCGTCCAACTTCTGGTAACCCTCGTATTATGAGGGTGAGCTAACTTGTCCAGTGGGTAAAAGAGAAGAAGTATTGAAGCTTTGAGCTCATGCCTTGGTGAGGGAAAAGAAAGTATCTGAATTCACATGTTGGATATTAACCATTTTCTGATATCTTTATTCACAAATTGCATGGTATAAGGCTGTTCATGGTGTCAATTGCAGCTTCTAATGAAATCTGTTGATTGCACAGCCATGATACCTGGTCAAATCTGACCGATCATTACATCCGAATATATACTGGTCCTAACTGATTACGACCCATCTAGTTATTTGATCATCAATTTGGTTTGCTCATCTGTAAATAGTCATATCAGAGTGCTATAATTACTCTTTTGTTGCTTATATTTGACATTCTTCTGCTGCTTTTTGCTGCAAAGGAAGTCTGACATTCAAGAACTATAGTTCATAAGTCAGTACCTGCATTTTGTACTGAAATTGACCTACTCTTAATTGCCTAACATCTTGCATTGGCTGTGATTCTTTATAGGTGTTTGCTTACTATAGATCTCTGCCTATGCCAATCACTTCCCACAAGTTTGGTTCCGTTGATCCTATTTCTGGCAAAGAGACTGATGATGACGGAGGTCAATTTGTTTCAAGTGTTTGTTGGAGACAAAAATCAGACATGGTGGTTACTGCCAATTCCAGTGGGTCTATAAAATTGTTGCAGATGATTTAAAGGAATATCCAGTCACTAAGATTTATTACGAAATTGCACCCATCTTTGCTTTGAAGCTCGGAGTCCAGAATTTGTATGAAGCCTCGTTCTTCTGCCCCGGCCTTCACCAGGTGAAATCATTAAAATTTAGTGACGTCTCAGGTTCTAGCTACTTGTGAGATGGAAAGGCTTCTAATCTGCTATTCTATTGGACTACAGCATTGGGTTCTGAATTCTGTGTCCAAAATGTTTCGGTAGTAGCTGGTGTAAATTGCTTCCATGTCTAAGGAGTTGAAGTCGGAACAGCGGTAGCTTGAAATCCAGGTCTTGTAGCTTCATTGTTGATGGGGCAGCAGCATGATTTTCTTGCGAACCAATTATATTGTTGGTGTGACAAGATACCTTAATTAACTGCTTTCGAGTTTGCAGCAATACAAACAAACAAGATGGATACGAGTATACGCCTATGCTATGCCATGCCATGCGAGATGAAGTATAATTGTTCTCCATTTTAATTTCCCGTGAAAGCTTAGCTTGGTCATCTTTTGCAAAAGCTTAGCTTGGTCGAAACGATTTGGACATTCCTTTCCAAGTTATGTAACTCGCATTTGTATCTGATTTGTTCATAAAAAATAACATTTGATGTTTACTTGCATCGACCTGTGGTGTTAGTCATTGGTATTCATTTGTAATTTAGATTATCCGTGAAAATACAAAAGCCCAGGTACTGTATATTTCCTATTTCTTTAATGTATATGGAAGTTACACATGTTCTTTAATATTTCTTTAAATATTAAAATTGTTATTATCAATTTCATTAATAATAATAACAATTTTAATATTGCAATTTATTACTCAGGATTACGTTTTAAATATATAAGGAAAGAAAAATGTAAGAGGTGTTGATCAAATTCGACTATAAGGAACATAATTATAATGAGTGAATGTTCCACCATACTTATAGATTTAATAGTTATAACCAATAATTATTATCCACATTATTTTGTATTTAATCTTTTGTGCCCAAAATATTATTGTTTATATATAGATTTAATGCTGTTCAGTTGATAGTTACCAGCTCTCTTTATATACTGGAGACTTAATTAGCTAGCTGGATACATTGAATGGGAACTCTCTTAAACCATGAATGTGAAAATGTCATTCAAAGATGTGAGTGTAGCCCTTTGGTCATGCTAAAATTAAAGATATTTTATAATAAAAAAATATTGTAACACCCCCTTCCCAAAAAAATAGGAAAGGGAGATCACGCACAAAACACAACAGAACTAACAAAATAAATCAATAGCTCAATGCCTCAAAATAAAACTCCAATATTAATAATCTCCAAAAGTCAACTGGATCGAACCACAATTTAAAAATATTTATTACAACTCCAATAACTGAATATCTCCATAACACAAATCAAAATACCAAAGCCTAAACAAAATATCTAAACCACTTGGATAAAAGGAAATTCTCGTCACACTTGCCCTTGATCCCCCTGATTACCTGCCGGAAGGAAAAACACAGCATGAGCCAATTGCCCAGTACAGATATATAGTACAAAAATAATGAACTGAATTAACTAAATCAATTACTGAACTGAACCGAACAAAACTAACACAACGAAGTAATAGGCTGAATCAAATGGCTGAGTGTTATTTCATACCGAGCTCAGAAATATAGCTTGCCACATAGACAAGTCAAATAATGCCACATAGGCAATCACACATTGGACCGCGAATCCAAATGCATGCAAAATCGGAAGGTGTGTTCGGCACAACATCACCAATTCCGCAGAACAAAACAGAAAACTAGGGTCGACCCATACGCCTCTCACAACAAATCACCAAATGGCCAACTCCCATCAGAGCACAAAACAGAGACGCCGTGGACTAATCACACTGCCACGGAAGTGTCATGCCTCTCGTGCCAAGACGACATGCCTGTGGTACCCCCACAGGTGGTTATAGCTCAAGTATACCCTACGGTATATTCTAACAAAATATAATGTCACAACACATGCGACATAATATCAACAAACGTGGAGTTCTAATATGTATATGTCAAATCAAACGAATCATCAACACAAGTCTCCAAAATATATTGACATATACATTTCTACGATTATCAAAATAAATACTAGACATGATAATCTAACTCAAAGAGTATAAATACGAGTTCTATGTATCAACGCTAAAATAAAACTATTATATTAATTTCACATGAAGCAATTATGTGAATTAATAATGAAATTCAAAACGAGGAACAAAACGAATAAATTAAATTTCAGAAGAGTATCGCTGAAGGAGTACGGAATCCGTACCTGGAGTAAGCAATGTAATACCCAGATTATAATTCCAAATATTATTCGTTAAATTCTTTTTGTCCGGGCTAAATACACAAATAAAAATAAATGTAAGTTTAATAAAAATCAACATATCAGTATACTAAAGTTTTTCATGTTATTAAGTTCCTGATTATTAACATATATAATAAATACACACACACACATATATATATATATAGAAGTCAGATTACTAACATATATTATATATATATATAGTACTACATAGAAACTAACACACACACACGGATATATATATATATATATATATATATATATATATATATATATATAGTTTCATACAATTTAGTGCATCTAGAAATTTAGAATCCTTACAGAAGCATTGGTAAACTTTAAATAAATAAACTATTAATCAATTTAATTAAACTCATTCCATGCTCTCTAAATTCATATAGTATGCATACAGGATATAGATTACAAGTATAGTTACTAATAATATTAAAATTAATTCATTCCATAAAGTCATTATACAACTCTTGCATATTATGCAAGCTTTCTTATACTACAATTTACTACTGCCATATTTAATAATAAGAAATAATCATCTATATATATACTCCATCCTCTACCAAATTATGCAGTACGATAATAATACTAAAACCATTAATAACATTTCATCATCTGTTTATATGTATGAGGACAAAAGCTTTAAACATATATACATACATAATCTTTACAATTGATTACATTAATATAACAGAAAATAAATATACACACCTTAACTGAGTTCACTTCCTCTTTCTTCTTAATTAAATCTTTCTACTATGTTGTCTATTAATGGCAGCCGCACACTGCTTCTTCCCTTTTTTTTTCTCTTCAGTATGCAATAGATATGAGAGAGAACGAATTGGGTCTAGTAATGTAAGAGAGAGAAAAGAGAGGAAAATGTTTGCTGATATAGAGAGAAAATGAGATGAATGAGAAATAATTCATTAATATTTTATTAATATTCTCATCTTTTCGGTCTGCTTTAGCCGAAAGGTGAAGGAAAAAGGGAGTTGAGTGGAATGCTTTAATAATATACTCATTTCTCTTTGTCAGGCATTACAAATATCCTATAATTTTTAAAAAATAAAAATTTGTAAAATTTAAAATTATAAATTAAAACAATTCGACTTCATTTAAATTTTAAAAGTAATAAATATAACAATAGCACACAGTTTACAACAGTTATAGTTGCTTATATTAAAAATCAAATAAATTTGTGTCATTTCTTAGTTTTAAAATTTGACAAATTAACTTCGAAAAGTAAATATAAATTTCTGATTTGGAATGAAAACACCGTATCATAATTTGGTTTGTTAAGGCTTTAAGCCTATGGATGCATAACTTATCTTGTTGAATTTAAATTTAAATTAAAAAAGTTGTTTATATTGATAATTGTTAGAGTAGCAACAAAATTATTTTGATAAAATTTAACATTTTAATCGATATTTATTAATTCGACAATAGTATTTGTGCTCTAGAATATCACTCGCCTACGATTCCTAGGGGAAAAAAAATTACATTCATACAGTTTGTAGGGGAAAAAAAAACGTTCATAGAGTTTCTAGAAAAATCGCATGCAGCAAGAAACCAACCCACCAATAAGAAAACGCCTACCATATTTACTTACTTGGTAAATAATTAAATACCGCGTAGTTCGAAACCGTAAAGGAATTGGAGCCGCCTTTTGCCAACTCAGCAATGCTGTAAAATTTTCGACCGCCTCGATTACTCTCTCCGCAGAAATCTCGTATAAAAGGAGGACATTCGACGACATGGGTGGATCAGCAGCAGCAGGAGGAGGTAAATTGGTGAAAAATAAGGTTAAGAAACATGAGTGGAACAATCGCAGCAGGAGGTAGGTTAAGGCCGGCGAATGGCTCTACGACGACGTTTCAGATGCCATTGCACTACCCAAGATACAAGAAAGCCGACTACGAGACTATGCCGGAGTGGAAACTCGACTGCCTCCTCAAAGACTATGGTCTTCCTCTCGCCGGAGATGTCACCCAGAAACGCAACTTAGCCATCGGATCTTTTCTCTGGCCTGATCAGCAGCACTAACATGCAATATATATATATATATATATATATATATATATATGGGCTTAATGTAGGTGCACAGCTGTGCACTACACAGTAGGGCTATGCCGACGGTTTTTTGGGCTATGGCGACGGTAGTACCGTCGCCATAGGTCTATGCCGACGGTAGTACCGTCGGCATAGCCTAAAAAACCGTCGGCATAGCCCTACTGTGTAGTACACAGCTGTGCACCAACATTTTTTCCTATATATATATATATATATGACTACTATATGAAGAAGATTTTGGAAGCTTATTTTCTCCAAAGGTGGGCGGCCGGCCGGCCGGCCGGCCTACACATGTTGGGTTGGGTGGTTTAGAGTTTGTGTGTTAAGCACTCCTTATACCAAGAAGATGATTAATTATATGCATGTTCTTAATTAGTAGCTGGCTTACTGATATTACTGATCATATGCATACTTGTATTATGCACTATATCAATATCTACTATAACCCTATTGTAAAACATTTGGTAAAAATACAATTTCTATGATATGTCAGTAGTTTTTACGTTATAATAGATAATACTCCCTCCGTCCCAAATTAATTGCTTTTCTAGGACTTTTTTAAGTCAAATTGACTATTTTTAAAATTAATAATTAAGCATATATAAATATATTTCTAAAATTATAAAAATTGAAATTAGTAATAAATTGTATATACTTTCTTTTGGTTATAATATCTTCACCTATATGTTAGCAAAAATAGAAAAAAAATAGTTTTAAAAATAGTCAAATTGACTTTAAAAAGTTCTAGAAATGCAATTAATTTGGGACGGAGTGATAAACAATTCTATATTACTTATGAAAGAAAGTCTAAAAATATGGATTTGTTCCAATGAATTATATAATGCACATAATTTTAGAATTGTTTTACATTTAGTCTTCAATCCCTCATTGTGCAATATATGTACCAAAATATTGAATGGGTATATATGAATGTCAAGACCCATATATACACAATCATGACATTAAACTTTTTAACTCATTTCAAATAATCATATTGTATAATCAAATAAGTGAACAATATTCTTAATGTTTTGAGGAGTTTATATTTAGCTTAATTAGTGATATGCACTCTATGTTGGATCAGTAATTTGATTTGTCAACTGGTGCTTGATTATGCTATAGGATTTTAATCTTTCAAGTCAGGTAGAAATCTCATTTTTCTACTGCAATACATTTACAAGCTAGAGAGCTTTGGGATCAGTGAGTTTTTCAGAGCACACCATATTATGGTGACAAGTTCTTCAAAAAAATAAAAGACTGAAATACAATTTCTACCGCAATATTTAAAACGTACGTAAATGCACCCCAAAAGTTTTTCGCTAAAAAAAAATACAGTTTGCACTCAAAAGTGAGGGTGCATTTTGTTTAGTGGAAAGAACTTTAGAGTTCATTTTGAAAGGTTAGGAGGAGCATTGGAGAGTGCACTTTGTTTATCGAAAAGAATCTCAGAGTACACTTTGATACGTTTAAAATATTATAGTGCAAACCTCAACAACACTACAAACTTTGAAATGCAATCTGTATTTTACTCAAAAATAGAATAAAATAAAGAGTAGGTTTCATGTTAAATGTGAAAACTACATGTGACCTCTTGTGCAGGGAATGATAGTGTTTATAAGATTGAAAACTGTGATAGGCGCATGCATATATTGAAGAGGCTGAGAATTCTATCCGAAAGTTTGAAGAATTAGATACAAGTCTCTTTAGTTCTTGCTCTATTGGCTGGTGAGATAGCAAGTCAAACTGGTTGAATATATATATATATATATATATATATATATGTTACGGATGGAATGAATATATGGTTTATAAGTTGCAAACGTGTTCAAATTAATGGATTTTTGAAAGTAAGACGTGGAATGATTTCTCCTAGTACATCGTTATCAGCAACTAACTTGTTCTACTCTATATTCAAGAAGAGAATGGGCCAACTTGAAGGACATTTTTTATTTATGGATACATTACTGCTGTATAGGGGATGCCCAACTAGAACGCACGCCCACTTAATCTCAAAAATTTATGCTCAATTCAGTCTTGGTGTTTAACAAAATCTAACATTTACTAATCATCTTTACTTTTCATGTTCATATATTATAAATTCATCAAATTAATTGACTTATTCTCTTCCCCAATTCACACTATCAATTCAACCATAAACTATAAACTATATATGTTACTACTTACTACATGCCACTACTGATTTCACATTCTAATTGGCTAAATATGTTTCAAATACCACACCACAATATGCAAAAGATCAAACTTTACAACCCAAGGTGTAAAGACTGAGTCAAACTTTGAGCAACCCAGCGCTTAGCTTGACCAAGTACCTGTTAACACAACTATAAAGTTTCACGTTTTAACAGTGATATGCGAATATAAACATGACTACTACTTTAAGTTGGCAAGACCAGAGTTTTCAGAAGAGTTCTACTATGTTCCCTAAATCAGTCTAAAGGCAATGCTTCCTCCAGATTCCCAAATCAGATAAGACCCATAACTTTGTTGACTCGATCAGGTTCTCTTTTTCTCTTCCTTGACTTATTGCCTTATTGGACCCATCCCCCACGTCAAATAGTTGCTCATGAATTCCTCCCCCCCACCCCCTCCCCCCTCTACCCACACACGTCAAATAGTTGCTCATGTATTGGTTCATGTACCAAAAACTCATCCAAGTTTTAAACTGAATTAAGTGATTAATTTTAAGATATCTTCAAAAAAAATCTTAGCACCAACAACTGCACCATTGTCGTGCATATACTAACATCAAGTTGTTAATAATATACTGACCAGCTTGGCGGGATGCATACAACACCAAAAGTTTAATGACATACTTCTTTAGCAAGACAAGGTCCCTTGAACTGGCATACACATCATGCTGTTTCCTCCAATAATGTCCAGTTTCAAGAGTTAATGGTTCATTAAAAATTTCCAACATCCGTTTTAAATTAGTCCTACCTAATAAGTATCAAATATCAACATAATCCAAAGAATGCATTGTGTCACTATAATTGTTGTTTCAAATAAAATAGTTTACATCTCCATGAGTAAATCAAGAAACTGAAGATTAAACAGTCGATCAGTATAATGATATCCTTTCAGGTCCCCATCTAGTTGAATCATGAAAACACGAGTCAGAATTCAACAAAACACCTTTTGCTAACTTTAAAATCTATATTGATGTTCACATTGAACATTCTCAAAGTTATCATCAGTGAATTCTCAATATTGATAGTAAATCCGAACTAAGAAACGAAGTTTTCTCATCATAATAGAAGTCACCAACCAGGAAAGAAAGTTCAATCATGCCTTCTTGGTAGTGGAAGCAGCTTCCCCTTGGCTTTTTTCTGCTAGTGAAAACTTCTTCACCTTCTGTAGTGAAAAGAGAGAAGGTATAAATAAGAGTACCAAAGTACTACAATACAACTTTGAAAAGCAAGTAAATATTTAATTACCCAAATGTATTTTATAAGAAAAGCAAGCACAACTCTATAGATTATTAGCACTACAACACAACCTCTGATAAGAGGCTCAAAAACCCAATAGGAGGGGAAATGCTAAAGATGAAGCATCTTTAACTCAGTTACATCTAATTTTCTGTTCGAAATCATCAAAATAGTCTATATATGTACACAATTAACAAATCACAAGAAAATTTCACAGGCAATTATAATATCTCGAGAAAGCCACCAAATTCACACAATCAAATGTGAAATAGAATTCAAATCAACAACACGGTGGAACAATCATAACCACATTTAGTTTAAGCAGAAAAAGGAGACATCAAGTAATACGTAAATGTCGATATATATTGTTTACCCTTTCGAGAACGCACGTTCGTAAGGAGTTCAAGAGATGAATGCACTTGTCCTGATCATAAGGGGACTCCGCCACGCAATTGAGCAGAGCTAGCGCCTCTTGTGCGCAAACCGGTTCAGCTGCGTTCGATTTCTCCATTGTTTTCTCCAAGCTTTACCTTGGGGGTTAGGGTTTTGAAATTGGGGTTTTACAGTTTCTAGACAAAAGAATTTTGGAAATGAAGCGAAAATTATTTTTTTAAGGACTTTTTCTTCTTCGTTGTGGACCGTTTGGATATTCTGGAAACTTCGGGTCTCTCTTCTGGCAGGACCCCTTCTTTTTTCCACTTTCAACCAAACAATTGCACTTTTTGACCCCTTCTTTTTTCCTTTTAAAAAAAATATATTTTTTTTACGAGTAAAAATTAATATTTTTACAAATTTTCTCTCGTATAAATGTAAAACTTATTTATTATTACGTGAGAGAACACTTTTAGAACTATCACTTTTACTTGTGAAAATATCAATTCTCTTTCATTATTGACTGGACTGAAAACTAATATAGAAAATTAAATATCACTCCGTCCCAAATTAATTGCATTTCTAGGACTTTTTAAAGTCAAATTAACTATTTTTAAAACTAATTTTTTTACTATTTTTGCTAACATATAGGTAAAGATATTATAACCAAAAGAAAGTATATACAATTTATTACTAATTTTAATTTTTATAATTTTAGAAATATATATATATATATATGCTTAATTATTAATTTTAAAAATAGTCAATTTGACTTAAAAAAATCCTAGAAAAGCAATTAATTTGGGACAGAGGGGGGTATTTTACAGAAAAGTTAAAATTTATTTTCAGGAATGATTTTTATCAATATATAGACATGAAAAGTTCTTATTTTTGTGAAATAAACATCTCTAACTTGATGCAATCCGTATGTAACAACATGTAATCAATCGTCTAAGGATATGTACCAAGACTTGTATATAGCTGAAGTAAATATGCAATAATATAAATTCTTAGGATATGGTTGAAACAAAATCAGGTTTGAATGTACAACTATGATTTAGCTCAATTTAATCTCTAGTATTTGAATTAAGCTTATGTGGTGTTTCCAACATTTTTTTTCATGGCTAAATATACAAATATACAGTCAAATTAGCTGAAAATCTAAATACTCTCCACTTTTAAGTTGGACCTAGTAACATTTATTTGGACCTAGTAACATTGGGCCTCCTATAGCTTCTGAACTAGTCCAACATTTCCAACATTAATCAAATGCTGTCTTCAATTTAGGCTGAAACATGACCAGAAAATTGTAGATTTGGGCCCTTTACCCACTAGTTATCATTCACATATAAAGCATGGGTATGATTACTAGACCACAGTCAGGTTTTACTACCAGTAGTTTAGTGCCTCCACTTCATCAGTTTCGATGCAAGTCCACGACTTCAAAAGAAAAAATACAGGGCTGCCAGCTTTTTATTTGGTCTATTTAATATCTTTTGGGCCGAATCTCGAAACTTTGATGAAGGAGCCTTGTACCCATTTAACAGCTCTTCAAAGTTCAAATCAGTTGTGGCAATTTTTAAGATCACACGATAATTGGACACGAATATATAAAATAAGAAAGTTAATATTAAATATAAATAATTTTTGTATTATAAATAAATCAATATATTTAATACGAACTTCAAAGGAGTCAAACACTTGTTGGAGTTGAAATTGAAAACAGTATTAAGAAATCATCCTTCTAGTGCAAATGGATAAGTCTACATACACTACTCTAAACACTACATTTTATACTATATTGCATATCCAACCATTAAAAAGTAGGATCTAACGTGAATTTCCGTGTCAGGTCCTACTTTTTAATGGTTGAATGTGCGATGTAGGATAAAATGTAGTGTTTGAAGTAGTGTACATAAACTTATTCAGTGCAAATAAGAAAAAGAGTATTATTAATTTATTACTTTATATTGATCAAGTGATTTTTCAACAAATTGAATTGGTCCAATGGAAACAAGAAGGATGTGACATTTGAAGAAGGAAAAGAGGAATTGGTACAAGTTGCGGAAAATCGTCACAAGAAAAGGAGGAGGAGCAAGTGGGGTGTGAAGCTATTAATTGTCTCCTGTATTTTACATGAGATTATCCATGTAGCTGCTCTCTATATCATGTCATGCGTATTCATATATACTAGTTAAATGCAAATCTAAAATAAGTAGACCATTCTGGTGCGTGAGATATCAAACCCCAAAAGAAGATCTCTCTACATTCTGCCCCATCACTTTCCTGTCGGTAGGTGAGAGTGACCCAGCCTCCTCCTCCTCTCTCTCTCTCTCTCTCTCTCTATATATATATATATATATATATATATATATATATATATATATATATATATATATATATACACTCCTTTGGTTCCTTGAAAGATGAACAAACTACAAATTTTATACATATTAAAAAAATGAAAATAGAGAAAATAAAATTCTAAATTTCTTCTCGGTAGTCCCACAAAATTCATTAAGTGATTAGTAATTTTTTTTATACTAATAGACTCCACTAAATGACATAATTACTTTTTATTTTATGTATTTTATCTCATTTTTTTTAGAACAAATAATTGTAACTTTAGTCATCCTTTTGAGGACAAAGATATTTATATATCTATATATATATATATATATATATATATATTGAGAGAGAGGACTGATCCATAGTCAACGTTGTAAAGATAAAATTAATTTTATAACAGATTTTAGTCATTCATTCACGAATCGAACACTGTAATGGAACCCCAATCCGCACTTTAATATAGGAAACCCGCAATTTAATTTTGTAGACGAAGACCCATTATGTCAATATATTAAAAACCACTCTTTTTAAAAGTAATTCTCGTCCATACAATTAAATTGCGGATTAGAAAGATTTTTTTTATGTCAAATTGGTCAAAATCATTATTTCTCTGTTTTCAACAAAGTTATCATTCTCTTTTTAAAAGTAAACATTGTCCGTACAATTAAACTGTGAATTAAAGAGATTTTATTTTTTATTTTTACATCAAATTGCCCACAATCTTTTTTTTTTCTGTTTTCTAACAAAGTGGTCGGTAAATCTCCATTATTCGTCTACGCATTGAACTATCCATTTTGTTTAATTTACTGAACTTTTGTATGGTTTCAATAATACTTACCAAGTATTAGATGAACGAGAAAGAAAGGGAGAATAAGAGAGATGACGAACGAGACAAAGAGAGTTAGTTTATATAGTTTAACAATGAAATACCAAATTTATTACAGTCATGGGCATACACGTAATGTTATGCGAAAATTAATTTGTATTCCAAGAGAGATTTTCTTATAAGTATCCCATTTTTTCGACCACTTTGTTGAAAACAGAGAAAGAATAATTCCGACTAATTTTACGTAAAAAAACTCTCAAATTTGCAGTTTAATTATGTGAAT
The DNA here is from genome assembly GCA_034770075.1 of Aralia elata. NCBI lineage: Eukaryota > Viridiplantae > Streptophyta > Magnoliopsida > Apiales > Araliaceae > Aralia > Aralia elata. The sequence continues at coordinate 78,175,104 of CM068379.1, read as the reverse complement.
GATGATTACTTTTAAAAAGAGGATATTTTTGTACATTGACATAGTGAGCCTCCATTCGCAGAACTAAACTGCGGGCTCCCCTATGTTAAAGTGCGAATTGGGGTTCCATTACACTGTTCAATCTCCGAATGAATGGCTGACATATGTTCTAAGGATAATATTAAGTTTATAACGTTGACTGTGGATCGATCTCCATATATATATATATATAGACAATTTAATTATATGGACGAAAATTATTTTTTAAAAGAGGGTATTTTTGTATATTGATATAATGAGCATCCGTCCGCATAATTAAACTTCGGGTTCTCCTATATTAAAGTACGGATTGAGGTTCCATTACACTGTTCAATCTACGAATAAACGACTGAGATTTGTTGTAAAGATAATATTAAATTTATAACGTTGATTATGGATCGATCCCCATCTAAGACATGCCATAGCTTGGCTAAAGTTATTTTACAAAATGGCGTAATTTTGTATAAAATTTAAAATTAATTTTTTTTATAAAACCCAAAAATAAAAAACTTAACTTTAATGAATAAAATTATGTCGTCTCGTTAAGTAGCATTAACCAGCATTGCCTTAGATAACTTTTTACATATATATATATATATATATATATATATATATATATATATATATATATATTACAATTAATTAAAAAAATTCACAATTTGTAGTCAACAATCTACCAAACTATTAAGCATACGAGACATTTAACTATTGTCCACTCAACTATTTAACATGTTTGTCAAATAGTTTAATTCGTCCAACTATTTGGAGGATTTGGCTACAAAAAGTTGGTCGTGTGTCATGCATATATATATATATATATATATATATATATATATAAATTAAGTATTACTTCAAAAATTAAAAATACATTTATAAAACGATAATTTTTTTAAAAAAAAATTATATTTTCAAATTTATATTTAGTAGTGTAATATCATGATAATACTAAATCAAAGGAATATGTTAAGAATTTTATATCACTTCATAATTTAAAAATTAATTTTTTTTTGTGGCTAATTTGGAGGAGGGGAAATCGAACTTAGGACCTCTTGTTTGACAAGATGCCTAAAATATCACTCAAACAAAAGACTCTTAAAATAAATAAAAAAAAATTATTTTTAATTTTGACAAAAAGGGCGTATAATGACTAGACATATATGTATGGTCTTCATTGTCTCACCATCCTCCTTTTCCCATTTACCAGAAATCACCCCTGATTGCCACGTGGACTTCAACTCCAGAATGGGAAGCCTGGGCCAAATGGGAGGAGGGAAGGAATCAAGGAAATATATATGAGAATTGCTCAAAATATCCCGTACACAGTACTCTTGTCACACTCAGAAATATTACAATGACCCCATACTGTATACAAATTTAATAATTATGTCCCATATAGAATTTGTCATAAGAATAAAAAAGACTTGTTCCTGCTAACACATTATTAATAAATTGCTCATAGAAAATTGAAATTGGTTTGAAATGGTGTGTGTCCTTCGCGTTCTACTCAGGCAAGCATGCTCTATATATTTAGTAAGATTGACTGAAAATAGTATTCTTATTATATACTTATTTAGTAAGATTGACTGAAAATATTTTTCTTATTATATTTCAATTTCTTTTCCCTATTAAATGCATGCACACTTTAAAATTTTCTCATTTTTAAGACATTGAAGCCCATTCACCACCTTTCCCATGTGCTCCGGTCAATAACGGATGGATGCAAATATTAAGAATCAGAGAAATAATATTTGGGTGACTTCAAGAAGAGGATCATTTTTTTTATAAAATTTATTTTATATAAAATAAATATATTTTTGAAGTAACAAAAAACAATTAAAACGTGAATATAATGATCGAAATGATCAAAGAAATAATACTAATATCTTGCTCTCACCCAAAAGAAAAGGGAAAGTGCATACATGCATATATATATATATATATATATATATATATATATATATATCAATATAATAGATGTGTGTTTTGTTTGTAAGCTCTTTTTTTTTCTAAGTTTTTTTTTGGGAGGGGATAGGGGAGTGTTTAGATATTTCACATGAATTTCATATCGGATAAATCTAAGAGTGTAGATGAGTTAATAAGTTTGGTAAAGTCTTTTTAGGTAAGAAGTAATCTAACATGCTTGTTTTGTCAGTTTACACAGGTGTGTGTTGTATTGGTGATGAGTTGACGTAAGATGAATCATACAATTTCGCGCGGTGGAGCAAATAGAATTGAGTCAGGTGGTGCACAAGAGATCACTCCCTCGTTTGTCACTACGCGCTGAAATATAGTTTGAATTGAATGAAGCAGGTTCAGGATGACTCTAGGAAAGCTGCTCAGGATGAAGGGTTCACAAGGAACAAGGTTATATTCTTACGTTTGCCTTTGGTGTGGTGGAGTAGTATTAGAATCGAACAGGGCTCCTAAAGGATTCAAAGAAGTTGTGCTCAATGGTGACTACTCTAGTATGATACTTGTGATGAGTATTCAAGTGAAAGGTGAATATTGTTAGGATATTTCACATGAATCTCATATCGGATAAATTCAAGAGTGTAGATGGGTTAATAAATTTGGTGGAGTTTTAACTTAATAGGTTAACCTTTTAGGTAAGGAGGTGATCCAATATGCTTGTTTGGTCAGTCTACACAGATATACTCCTACAAGGGCAAGTGATTTTATAATTTTTTCGTCCAAATTACTAACAACGCAGATGTATTACAAAGACAAGTGATTTTATAATTTTTCGTCCAAATTATTAACAACAATTTTTTGTCCAAATTATTAATAACAAAGCTTATGTGGCAAATGATTAACAAAAGAATGTGGGACATATTAACGAGATGGCAAGTAAGTCCCAAATTTTACAAAAAAAAAATTATAATAAAATTTGCTTGGCTGGCAAGAAGTTAAAATAAAAAATTAAACCATGTTTACCATACTAAAAATAAAATTTAAAGTTAAATCAAACCCATTGTCAAAAGTAAAAAGAAACAAAATTCATGACCTCTCTCCTCATGACCTCATCCACGTTCATGGTTCGATCCGAGAAGATCAACTGCCCACCTGCTGCCGCCACGCCCTCCAGAGATAGCACCACCCCCCACGTCGTCCCACTCCGCCCCACCATCACCTCCATCGCCGTAACTACCGCCGTCGCCACTAACGTCCATAACGATTAAAATTTCTCCAGTGACGGAGATGTAAAGATGTTCAGACCCCAAATTCACATACATATATGCAAATTTCACTTATAATTAATACCCAAAACACCAACCCTTAAATCCAAATCATCAAAATTAAGTAAAGTTAAACCCTAAAATTATCTCTGCAACAAAGAAAGAGAAACTAAAATGGAAAAATAAAAATTTTAAAAATTAAAAACTTATGAAACCCATCAATTACCGCAAATCCGATAGCAAAAAATCAAAATCGAGATTCCAAATAAAGAATAACGCAACTTAATGGAACTGAGTTTAGGATAGAGTGTCTAAACACATGGCATAGGTCCTGAATTCAATATTTAACAACATCAATAATCTTCTTGAACGTTTATACATAGTTTATTATGAGATTATCCGGTATGCATGGTTGATCGGGTATTAAGTCAATTGGTGTTTACATTCGGTGCATATCCTCAGACCAATTCGGTGCATATCCTTAGAGTAGTGACTGTTGGTTCACCATGATCAAGAAAAAAAGAAATGAAAAGGCGATATGCGAAACTTATATAGGGTACAAAGGCACCGCCATATGGGATAATAACACATGTTTTCTGATCAGTAGATCAGACCAATTATTTTTATACCACCTTATGTTACACGTAGAAGGCATGAATTAAGATCTTCGGGAGTATTTCATTTTGTATTTGGGAAAGGCTTTGAGACTTACTTCAGTAACTTTCTTGTGCCTATATTAGCTAATTTTGTAAAGTCTTGATTTTCTTGACGAAATAAGGACTACCTAATTTTCTTGTGTTTCCATTTTGCTTTGATTTATTTTTTGAAGATTACTACCTCTAATTAAATTTTCAGTTTATTGATGCAACTTTCTGGTGAAATTTTGGCTTCTAGGGTTGTTTTATGGACCCTTTTATTCTAAGAAAGTAGCAAAAAACAAGTTCTCATGTGTTGCATTTGTAAATCCCAATAGCTGGAAAAATTGCATGGTTATTTGTATCAAATGGATTTGAATTCCTGCAAGCATTTCAAATAGGTAGTCCATCTAAACAGTCCAATAGATATAAATTGTCTTTATCTGACAGTTGCAATTCACATACATATGCAAATTTCACTTATAATTGAGACCCAAAACACCAACTCTTAAATCCAAATCATCAAAATTAAGTAAGGCCAAACCCTAAAATTATCTCTACAACAAAGAAGGATAAACTAAAATGGAGAAATAAAAATTTTGAAAATTAAAAACTTGTGAAACCCATCGATTATAGCAGATCCGATGGCAAACAATCAGAATCGTGATTCCAAATGAAGAAGATAAACACCAATTTCTCTTATATTTCCTTATGGGATACCAATTTGAGTTATTTTTATGTTAATTTTTTAGGTGAAGGTTGAAGATGGTGATGGACGAGGAAGGTGGCGACGGTGATGGGTGAGCGAAGGTCGCGATGGAGATGAGAGATGACGATTGGATTGTGTGGGAGATGAGGATATCGTCAAGATGATTATGGAGGAGGCGCGGTAATGACAATGAAGATAAGATGAAGATGAAGTTCCTTTTTTTGTGTGGCTTTTAATTTGTATTTAAATTTTTTTTAAAATTTGATAATTATACACGTGTACAATTTTAGTAATTTTTAATACAAAATATGAAACAAGATATCCACATTATCTTAAAATGTAGTCACGTAAGTTGTGCCGTTAATTATTTAGATGAAAAATAATAAAATCACTTTTTTAAAATATTTTTTTAATTTAATAATATAAAGATACAAGAAAATTCAATAACGAAAATAAAAATTAAACTATATTATAATAATCAAAATATCAATTAACCCTGTTACTGCCTAATTCCATCCATAGCTGCCTGACTCTATGGAGAAAGAAAGGGCAGAAAAGGTCCCAACACAACCATCTTAATCTGCCACTTGCAAATTGCATGCTCACTCTTTTTTGCTGGCTTGCTTGCTTTACGGTACGGGCCAATACTGGAAACTACTTTTGTCAAATTGCCCAATCCCATGGCCCCTCTTTACTTTCTCTCTCTCTCCTTTAGTCCAGTCCTGCCTGTATATTGGAACACTGTTGGCTGTATGACATATGATCCAAGTGGGAATCGGGAAGCTTAGAGAAGAGGTGCAGCTGCAGGGGACCATGATCAACCATAGAACACCAAAACATCTCTCTAGTGACACTACTGTGGCAGTGAGTAAGCTACTGAGAGTGCAAGGCCTATTTCACCTGACATTATGATTGGTTCTACTATTTCTTTCTTTCTTTTTCTTTTATATATTTATTTATTTGGCTGCTAAGAGATTGCTACTTTGGGTAGAAAAGAACAAGATCTCTTACAGTGTGTGACTCTTACTCTGCATTTCACTATTTTTGGAATTTCATGATGGGACTGCCATCACATGGACACCTGTCTTAACAAATTTTTACCCTTTTCTTTTTGTTTCTTGTGTGGTTTTTTTTGTTCACATGTATAATTTTATTTTAACCTTTTCTTTTTCTTTTTTATAACCGTTGTGTATATTCACGCACAATTGGGTAAACCAAATAAATTGTTTAAGTGGGTTAACATTAATGTCTAATATTTTCCCCCCAAAAAAAAGAAGAAGATAAAAGTAAAAACCTAGTCTATTAATAATAACAAGTCCTAATATATTCTTTTAGCATGTTTGGATCGAGAGAATGAAATGAAAGAATGAATGTAATGAAAAATAGTGTATTTGATGATCATTTTGGAAGATAAATCATTTCAATAGAATGAAAATTTATTACAATCCTTTTATTTTTAATCCATATGGGAGCTAATGGAATAAAATTTATTCTAATAGAATTAATATACGTAATAATTTTGCCGTCATATTACACCACCCACCACCGCCAATAACTAAATATACACTCGAAATACCTTAAAATTATTCATTTCTTCCACCATTCCATTTTATCGATCCAAACTCGAACATTAATAGTATTCCCCTCCCCCAACTTCTTGTGGATGCGGCGCATACACTTGCTTGAGTGTAGATCCACCCCTACTCACATGTGTACAAAATTTGAATATCCTTATTATTGCTTTATAATTAATTATTTTGTATGAATATAAGTACACACAAATGTTTTAGGGAGACTAAAAGATTCATCAGATACCTCTAAATCTATAGAAAATGAAACAGTTGCTGTCGTTATGTATCAAATTGGGTTGACAGGAACACAAAAAATCCTAGTTGTAGGCCAGTTAAATCCATTTCTCAATCGTATTCTAAAGCCTACACCACCATATCCCTTTTCATCATAGGCCATAGTATCTACAGACTACAAGAAAACAACACCTTTGATAGCCCTTTTATATATAATTTTCGGGTTTAGAACACAGTAAATTGCCTAATTATCATTCATATACTACATATCAAATTCAAATAGACTTCACTTAGGTAGCAGACTATATCTTAATCTTTTAATTCATTTTTTTATATTGTTAAGATATTCTTTTATATACAGTAAAACCTTTATGTCACGTGAAACTTTATATTAAGAATGTGTTAATGATAAAAAAATTGCACAATAAATATCACATTATTTTTCGTCTTTTTATTTAGAATGTGGACCCCGTAATTTCAGTCATCAGTAGCTATCCACAATATACGCATATTAGTGGGATTTTACAAGAACATGAAGGGAGATTTTCTAAGTCCATTTTGGTAAAAGATAGGATAGTTGATGGAGTCAGGTATGACAAATGTTATTAATAAATTCTTGGCTCTTGTATGAGGTATGTAATATGTATGGGTAATAGAGTTGGGTATAATGTAACAGCCCATACAATTATACAAGTAGTAGTAGTATTTTGTAGTATTTTTCTGATGCTGCAGAGGTGCAAGGAGCCCCCCAGTTCTTTGTCCAAATCTGTGTCACCTGTGATTTACCCAGCTCATGATTGGGACCACTGTGATGGAAATTGATCAAAGAAACAGCTAAATGTCATACATATTTCTTGTAATTTGGTCCCTTGATTTTCAATCTATACTTGGCCTTCTCTAGTTCTTTCCTATCTTCAACTTCATCTCTATCTAACTATATGTGTGTGAATGTGATGATGCTACGTTTGGATTGAAGGAATGGAATGAAGGACGAAATGAATTGATTTAAGGTATTTTAAGTATATGTTTGGTTGTTAGTGGTGGTGGGTGTTGTCATGTAATGATAAAATTATCACATATATCCATTTCATTGGAATAGATTTTATTCCACTTTCTCCACATGAAATAAAAAAAATAAAGGAATGAAATGAATTTTCATTCCATTTGAATAGTTTATCCTCCAAAATAATCATCAAATACACTATTTTTATGTCATTCCTTCTTCTATTCCATTTTTTCAATCCAAATGTAACATGAGTGTGTGCATGTGCCCAAAGGGCATATCTTCATGACAATTAACTTAGGCCCATCACATTTGAGAAAATTTAATTCAAGAATTAGTCCTAAATAGTTAATTGAATTGAACTAGCATGATTGTACTATTTTCTTATGAAAGGCCGAATAACGCAACTTAATGGAATTGAGTTTAGGGATAGAGTGTTTAAACAAATGGCATAGGTCCTGAATTCAATATTCAACGATTATTATGAGATTATCCGGTATGCATGGTTGATGGGGGTATTAAGTGCAATTGGTGTTTACATTCGGTGCATAACCTCATAGTAGTGACTGTTGGTTCACCATGATCCAGAAAAATAAAGAAATGAAAAGGCGATATGCGAAACTTAGGGTACAAAGGCACCGCCATATGGGACAATAACACATGTTTTCTGATCAGTAGATCAGACCAATTATTTTTATACCACCTTATGTTACATGTAGAAGGCATGAATTAAGATCTTCTGGAGTATTTCATTTTGTATTTGGGAAAGGCTTTGAGACTTACTTCAGTAACTTTCTTGTGCCTATTAGCTAATTTTGTAAAGTCTTGATTTTCTTGACGAAATAAGGACCACCTAATTTTCTTGTGTTTCCATTTTGCTTTGATTTATTTTTTGAAGATTAATACCTCTAATTAAATTTTCAGTTTATTGATGCAACTTTCTGGTGAAATTTTGGCTTCTAGGGTTGTTTTATGGACCCTTTTATTCTAAGAAAGTAGCAAAAAACAAGTTCTCATGTGTTGCATTTGTAAATCCCAATAGCTGAAAAAATTGCATGGGTATATGTATCAAATGGATTTGAATTCCTGCAGGCAGTTCAAACCAGGTAGTCCATCTAAACAGTTCAACAGATATAAGTTACTTTTATCTTACAGTTACAATTGTATAATACTTATATAACAAATATCATCTGAAATACAATTCATTTTTTTATATAGTGCGCAAATAGACGAATTATTTTAAACCGTTTAAAATTAGGATTCTTATCAAATACTATCATATAGGGTGGGGTTGACTTCTACTATTAATGCTTATGCCTATAATTGGTCTTTAAACTTACTAAAATTTGCCAAGGGACAAACCCACGAGGAAGGGGGGAGGGGTGGGTGAGGAGCCTCTCATCACCTGAGGAAGAAAATCCCAAACACCCATAACATAGGTTTATGGTATTTGATGTATCTAAAGAAAAAAAACAATGTTTTCAGAGACACAATAATAATGCCCTCTACTTTTCAGATACTGATTATTATTTCTTTTTTGGCAATTATGTTCCCTATTCGTTGTTGACAAAATAATTCCAATTCATACACCAACTACCGGATGTACCGGATGTCACAAGTCATATGTTTCTATTAATTCTCTACAGTATAAACAAGCTAGGCATTACTATTTTTCAGTGAATTAATGCCTCATAAAGTGCATGTCCGCATATGCCAACTGCCAAGCATGAATTCTGAATTTACATACTCCGTATCCGGTCAAATGAATTTTTCACCGTGTCAAGTGTCATATGCGACGTGCAAGGATTTACAAATAACAGATCTGGAGATTGTACTCCGAGGAATAAATCATGCTAACCTGGTTACAAACATCGTGTTTATTCATTTATCGACATTTAGTACGATTTGAGCAAACAATTTTGAAAATATTTTTAGTCTAACAATAATTTATTACCACGCAACTTAAATAACTAATAAATACAGTATTTGAGATTTAAACGCACTGAACAAAAAGTAGTACGGTGCGTTCAGGGTCCGTCATACAGCGGTGGCATTAACAAAATTTACATTTTTAAGTTATGAAACAATTATTACAATTCTTTTATTTAGTAGTCCAAATGTACACTTGGTTTGAAATTGAAAGTAAAGAACACGTGTTTAGGCATTCATTCAGTTTCAATCTTTCACCTAATTCAGAACCAAATTCAAACACGCTACCAGTGAACTGATCATGCTTTTTATTAGACAAGCATTAAGCAATAAGCACAACACATAACATAACTTGTATCCAAACACTCGTCCCTCACATGCTTATGTGAGAGAGTCTTTACAAAATTTAAATAACTTAGAGAAATAAAAAACAGCCGATAATAATATATATATCACTCATTCCCGCCGATACAAAACTGCCAAATCATTAGCAAAACTAAAGACGGTAACCATTATGACAAAATTGTCTCAAATCTCAAAGAGCCACTAGAGGGTCCGACCCAAAGATGTCACCAAAGTCTTGGAAGTAATCATCTGCAGGACAAGTTGATGATCCAAACCCGAAATCTGGAACCGACCCAAGAAACATAGTTGTACAGGCTTCATCAAAGAAGCTGAAGCCCGTTTGGTCAAACAAATCCGGCACCGGGTTTTGAAAATCAAACAGATTTTCCTGGAATAAAGTATCATCCAACGGTGAGAAATCGGTGAAGTTTTCTGATACTGACATATCGTCTACTTCTTTAGCAGTGTCGTTGACCGGACTTTGAGAAGACTCGGTCTCTTCATTGGTAGACTCTTCATTGGAAACGGAAACAAACCGGAGAACAGATTTTGGAGAGCAGAGGTTATTATTATTCGACTCTTCGCCGGAGTAATAACCGGAGCAAGTAATCGCCGGGGTGGTCTCCGGCTCTATTTTTGCCGGAGGTGTGGTGAAGTTTGTGAGCGCGTCAGGACCACGTAACTTTATAGCGGCGTGGTCATACACCATAGCCGCCTCCTCGGCAGTATCATACGTTCCGAGCCATAACCGTACACGTCTGAGTGGATCTCTAATCTCCGCCGCCCATTTTCCCCAAGGCCGTTGACGTACGCCGCGAAACTTCTTTGCTGAGCTCAGTTTCAACCTATTTACCGGTTGTTCATTCTTTCCGGCAAACTTTTTCCGGCGATTGTTCTTAGCTGCAGCCGATCTGCTCAGCCGGCCGCTATTAAGGCTTGCGTTACCGTTATCCGTCGAACATGACTCTATCGTGATCTCGTTAACAAATTTCCTGACTTTCTGAGGCTTAAACAGTGTATCCTCTTCGTCGCTGGATGAGTCAGTCACGTCGGCGTCGGTGACCGATATCCGCACCACTCTCGGCCCGCTGGCATTCATGTCAGGCAACTTATTTCTCCCGGAGATAGCTCCCGGCGGCGATTGTCTAACCATGGCGGTTTGTATTTTGTGCTCACTGTAGTTAACCGAAGAATACATAGCCCCTCTGTTCATTTTTTTTTCCTCTCCAAAATATTAATTTATCAGATTCGCATTGAAAACGAAAGAAGGGAGAGAACGAGAGTGTAATAGAGGAGTGAGCAAAAAGAGAAGATTCCTTGGCCTCGAGGAAGAATAAAGAGGGGAAAAGAAAGCTCAAGGAAAGCTCTACTCCAAATTAAAAGAAGAGAGAGAAAGATAAAGGGAGAGCTTGAAGAGCTCACAAAGAAGAATGGTATGAAGAGAAAAACTTACCCAAAAAAGCACACACAGTACACTGTATCAGTGTGTGAGAGAAAAAGCTAGTAGAAAATTTTCTTTTGAAAATTCTAAGGGAAAAGGACTAGAAGATAGACTGTGTGTGGAATTTGTCAGCAGCTGAGAAATTTCTTGTGTGGAGGTTGGAATATTTCCTTTTCCGGTGAATAGTCTTCTAGAGTAAAAATATGCTAGAAAGGGAAAGAGAGTGGCTCAGTGGATGTTAGATGAGATAAATGAGATGAGAAGGAAGAAAGAAAATGCAACTGAACACCGAAACTAGTGCTCCTTACTATTTTATAGGATCGTATGGCCGGTATTATATTATTTCTCCCACCATTTAATTTAATTATATTTTGTTTTTCATTTTTTTTCACAAATTTAAATTCAATTTAATATTTTTCTTTCGTGATACATATTTTTTTTTCTTTTTAAAATTAAGTTAATGATCGAAAAATCATAAAACTTTGTCAAACTATTAATCAACATACAAATTATTCTTTTCATTAAAACTAACTATTAAACTTTCAAATAATTTTCCAAAATATTCAAAATCTGACATGTTCATCTGCATTAATAGACACATCAACTCTTATGATCAAATTTGGGTAATTATTTAAGAATTTAATAGTTTGATGCAAAAAATTAGTCTGTAAATAGTCTTGTTTATCATAAAGTCTTCTAAAATTAAGTCACGTTTTTATTTTTTGGTTAAAAAATCGCATAAATTTTCATGCACATCACTATTTATTCTTAATTGAATCAGTACTATTACCTTACTAATTGATGCTAAAGATGAATTAAAAAATAAAATTATCTTTAAAATATATTATTTTATAAAATATATCACTAATTTTATAACTCTAAAATTTTACAAATAAATAAAAAGATAGCCAAAATTAATTTTAAGATATTTTTCCATCGAGAGGCCGCATCCAATGGGGTATAGAATTTTGACAAGTGGGGGATGGGCCGGTTAGTGAGTGTCAGAGATACAGCCGAGGGGTAATTTGGGATTTGGCTGATGATGACTCGGCAGATTTTTCCTCCTTGGAATTTGTGATTCATGTCACGTGATTTGAACGCACGATTTTGTTAAATTAGTCGTCAAAAGAGGGTTATTTTTTTTACATGACCCATTATTAAAGTAAGTAGGAGTACTACTTACTAATTAATTAAAATATCTAACATTTACTGTTATTTTTGCGACTGACTAGTGGAGGCCGTTATGTAGTTTTATTTATTTATTTACCGTTTACTAATTGTTTATTTACAGTGGTAACTAATTCTGGGTTTATTAACGTGGCAGGCATTCTAGAAATTGGCGCCATTTTATATGGGAACTGTTACGTAGTTCAATGCTCAGTCCACCAACCAACAACGTCCTCAGTCCTCTCCTGCGTTGAACAATTTCAGCTGTACAACTGTAAGTTTAATTAAATTTTAGTCTTACAACTGTTATATAACTTTAAAACTTACTACCCCTATGTGATAAAAAAAAAACAATTAAAATGTTTATAAGAATATACCACTTTTTACTATATTAAGAACATTTTTGAATATTTTAAAAAGTGAAAAATATAAAAATATGTAAATGACAATTTTATAGTTGAAAACTTTAGCTTTTATAACGTTTTTCTGTTCTTTCTTTCTGCTTCTTTTATAGGTGTGGCAAGTGCTAAATGCGTATTGGTGGCAGCACCATAATTCTCAATATGGTAGGTGGTAATTAATAGATTTGTAAGAAGAAAAAATTTGTTTTAATTTATTTGTCATTTATAACTTTTTAAGAGAATAAATTATTTATTTTTCAATATATATTACCTCTAACTTCTCTCATTGTCTCACGAAATTTTCTCTCTTGTATTAGTAATTTTTTTCTTTTCATAAAGGGTAATGATAGAATTTCACACAAATTTTAGTTATTAAATGATAATATTAAATGACTTTCTTAATTTATCTGCATGAAACTAAAACGACTATTATTATGAGATGGAGGTAGTACTAATTAATAGATTTAATGACTTAAACAAGATGCCCATATATTAGTACCTCGCGGGAATGTTGGATTAAAACATATTGATAGATAAAAGAATATATTGAGAATAAATTATATATTAATAAAATAATTCAATTTTTGAATTTTTTTTAAAGGCAATCATTGGTTAGATTTGGTTCACTTTGCAATGATTATGTTTGGCTTTCCAACTTTGTATGAGATTGTTTTATTGTTAACCAACTATAAACTCATATGGGTCCTTAACAAATTCACTTTTGGCAATTTTCTCGACCGAAAATTTGCCACATATAAATTCCCTGGAATCATATCATTTAGGATAAAAAATCTCATAAGTCATACCATTATTCCTATAAGTTGACGACATGTCAACATAAATATCATTCTTAAGTTAATATATTCTCCTCCTAAAAGTAGAAAATTAAAAATACTAAAGTAGTCCCCTTTTCTCTTATTGAGTCTTATTAGACACATTTAGGCATTTATATTTTACAATAATATTTGATTTCAAAAATGTTATTAAATGTTGTACCTATGTTTTAGAATAACATTAATTGCGTAACAATCAAAATTTTAAAAAGAATATAACGTGGACAACACAAAATATGATAAAAAGGTATGTGATTCATTATTTTTATTATTTTTATTATTATTATTATTATTATTATTATTTGTGGTTGTTGCAATAGGGAGGCTGAAAATCAAAACTACACACAAAATTTAGAGATAGTAATCTCAACAACATTTCTACTAAGAAGTGCACAAAAATCCTCAAGTAGTCGTAATGCAGAATCTGTCTAGACTTGATTTTTAAAACACTCTTCGTCAAAAAATCAACACAACAATTATTTTCTCTACATACTTACTATAGGTGTCAAGTTCTCACGTGCTCACATCGTAATGAATTTATCTGAAAATAACATATTTTTAAATAAAAATAAAACTACAAATATTTAAACTCTCCAAATTTTATTATTTATTGAAATCTTATAAGTTGATAGTTAGTCTTCATTATACTTAGTTTTTTCAATAAGTCTAGGGGGACCGAGAATTGGCAACCGCTCTAGCGACCGGTCCAGTTTTTATTTTTTTTTTACTTTCAAATAATTTATAATATTTATTTTAATTCAAATTTTTACAGAATCCATTGATTTAGATATAATTTGGATACATACAAAAAACAGTGTTGTACAGTTTATGCATCTCTGTTTTTGATATTTATCCAAATTATACCTAAATCACTGAATTTTATAAAAATTTAAATTAAAATAAATATTATAAATTATTTAAAAGTCAAACAAAATAAAAAATAAAAAATTTAGATCGATCGCTAGACCGATCGCCAATTTTCGGTCGCCCCAAGAAGGATTGTAGTTGTTTTGTACATTTATTAGGTAACTCCTTTTAGGTGGTCCTAATCAATACCCGCGGAGGGACATATTCCATTAATATGTACTAGTAACAATTATTTGGCGTTACTATAATTTTAATTGACAAAATGATGATCTGTCAAATTTTTGGATATCACATCATCTTTTTAATATACCTTGAACTTACTTTAAATGATAAAGTTACCGGCCCCAAGTACTTCTCTACTCGTGTATTGTTCCCCTTTGGTGGAAAACTTGGAAATACTACTGTTATATATTCCTCCATCGGTAACCAACTATCTATTTGGTAATTTCCTAATTTATCTCCTAGCAGTAAACATTTATAGAAAAATACAAAAATATTTCCAAGAAAAAAACAGGCTACACAAGGTAAAGTACGAGGGTCATAACAGTAATTTTACCTTGCTAATCTGGGGTTTGGGGATGTGAATGGGCCGGACCTAGGTTATTGGGCCACGGGTTGCGGATGCTCCAACCACTCCTTAACGACACATACGACAAAGAAGGCGTCTAAATTGTCTTTTCATTTACTTATTGATTTTTCTCTAATTATTTTATGCGAATTAAAATCGGAACTACTAGTAGAGGCTGACTGCTTCACTATGGGGGTTCTACATGCAGCCGGCTAATTTCTGCTACCGATATGGTAGTAATTTTTAGAGAATAAGGGGGTCAAAATTAAATAATATAAACTCCTTTTTCTTCGTGATAAGGTCCGCAAAGTTCTATATTTACCCTCAAATTTTTGTTATTTTTCAATAAAAATTATATTTCTATCTCATATTGTTCTCTTTTAAAGTAAAAGGAATCCCTTGAGCACCTTGTTCATGAGGTGAATCCACCCTTGATGCGGGGTATTCCTCCTCAAATCTTGGGTTAGATGACTTTTATAAAAATTGAAATAATAATGAGGACATACTCTACATCATTCAATATTTGGGATACTTGATAATTCACTTATTAGTGAATTTATTACTCACCATTTTCATGCTGAATTATAGAGATAGGTGAGATTACTTGATTGAGATGACTCTTATATATATGTGACGGTTCACGTGTACAGATTATGTTAAGGTATTTATGACTCTTATATATGTGACAGTTTATATGTACAAATTATGTTAAGGTATCTATTGTCATTTGAAAGTAGACACATGACGTTTGAGTTTATGATTTTTCTTATGTTAATTCCTTAATCACCGGTTAAATTACATTTGTGTTGATATACAACAATTAATTAGAGGTAAATCAATCAACATACCAAATAGTAACTTGGACCTAGATTGTTAGCATATCAACACGTATATGGGTGGCTTTGTTTAGTTTGATTAAGGCCGTAGAGAACAAAAATCACTTGTCACCCAAAAAAGGCAATTTGGTTCTTTTAATACCAGCAAAATTGTCTTTATATAGAAAACACCAAAACTTAATTGTATTTTTGGGGCCCAATCGACTCCCACTTGCTATTTCAGCTTATTTTTTTACACTAAATTAAGAGTAATACATCTTGTTAGGAATTGTCTGGTCTAACTGGCACAGGCTTAACCTATAATTTCTTCTCATAATTCTTAGGTGTCATCCAATGATTAGTAGTTAGGCTCTCATGATCGCGTTTAGGCGCTTCAATTAAAAGAAATGAGTCCATGTTAGAAAGTTTCCAATGACCATAATGCCGATTTGTTGTCTAATGAAGTTTGGATTATGCCCCATCAGTTTGTGCTTAAACATATTATCAATGAATGTTGTTTTTTAATCTCTTTATCTCTTGTATTTATAATATGGTTTAATGCAAAATTCCCTTAGTCATTTTCATAATAATTGGGTTGATTGGGCATGTATGAATGTAGATATATATATATATATATATACACTTGGTTTTCAATTAATACATATATAATCAGATGAAATCATAACTTTTTGACCATAATATTGTAAACCTAAGACATCCCTACCTCAATTTAATAGCACGAATGAATGGTACCTGGGCTGAAGAAAAGACAAGACTCAACTTTGTAGCAATTTTAGTCAAATTTGTGTCAAAATGGAAGATGCTATTATACCAAATACAAAATTATTCTATTAGAAGGCATGCCGGTAAAGGTGTCCCAATCAGCTACTCCTACAATTTGTCATCACAATGATAAAGTAGAATACCTATAATATAACATGCATTTTGAACTTGTACAAACGTCTTCACGGTGGTTAACGGTTTATGTTACCGTGCAACATCTCCGATGATGATATTAATGAATAGAGGAGAGAGATAAGTTGTCAATTTAATTGAGTTTCATGTGTAAAAAGTAAACAAAGCAGCAGCATGTCACAGCCACAACAATTCAGGTCTACTATGCTGCATTGTATCAGGTCAACTACATCATATATAACCAACTTGGAAGCAAGTTGGGGTTAGGACACACGTGTCATTATGACAGGTGTCAGTTAGTACTATAGTTAATATACAACTATAGTCAGTTAACTATAGTTAAAATAATGGCTTAATATGTAAGCATTGTTAATTAAGAGTATAAATTAATAGGGTAAAACTGTATTTTTCCTTATCTTCTGTAATTCTGGTCTGGATATATTCATTCAATATTAGAAAGTTTATCAAATTCATGAAACTTACCACTGTATATATGTGTGTGTAAAAATCACAGGTACCAATTTAAAAATATCTTGAGATTAGGAAAAAAAATAAAAAAGAAAGACCTAGAGAAGAGAAGAGAGGAGAAGAATGATAATTAAATAAATTTAAAGACAGTTGTGTTTAATTAACTAGCTTAAGTGATGGATGGAACATGGAAGAAGGGGCCGGGTAATAATGTATGTGGATTAGCAAAGACAAAATAAAAGGCTTTGGATATCTTGGACAAAGCCAAACATGAGAGTGCATGAAACCATACACAAAAGACAAGGTAAGAAACTACATTAGATTCGACAAAATGCCCCGAGAGCTATCTTTCTTTCGGTTTATACAACTCCGGTCCTATATAGTACGTAACAAAAATATACATTAATATTTGTTTTGTTTTGTTTTGTTTTTTGAACAACTAATTTTTATCTGTTAGTATATTATTGCAAGTTGTGTGGGGTTGAATAGAATTGAAGTCAAATGAGCATCATCTCCAAGGTGACTAGCTGATCGGTGCCCCACTTTGAGCCACAAAATGGAGAAAAAGAAGTCATTTTTTTAACGTTTTGTTATTGGTGACTAATCATAATCCTTATGCATCCATGTCTTCCTTCAATGTCTTGATTTGAGTTTCAATTCTACTACAAAATTATGACTTCAATTACAATATGTGTTTGTTGAGTGTGCGTTAAAGAGTGTGTTTCTTATAATCCACATTATACATATAGTAGTATATTTGTAGTTTTTCTAATTCAATTTCAGTAACCCCACTTGACTTTTCATCACTTGTCAAAAAAAAATATCCAAGTTTTTTTTGGGATGTGGTACTCCTCCAAGCTATATTGCTTTGAGAAAAGAGCATCATATCATTTTAAAAACAAATTAAAAATGACTTCTTCTTCTTTCTTTTTCCCATGCACTTGGAGAAATTATATATATATATATATGTGTGTACGTAAAAATGTTTGTTACCGTCGTCATAGTCCAAAAAACTGTCGTCATAACTCTACTGTATAGTGCACAGTTGTACACCTACATATTCTCCATATATATATATATATATGTATGTATCTATATATATATGTACGTATGTATAGAATAGAGTACTATATATATTTACTCTTTAATCATCATGTAGATAAATGGAACAAATACATACATGCATGCATTGAGTTTTAGGGGATAATTATTTAACACGAATTATGACTTTCACCAACCACCCGCTATGATCAACAACATTAATCTTTATTAACTACTCAACTAGTAACATATTTATATAGTTACAATAACACTAGTCAAAGTAGTACTACAAGCTAGGAAAATTAAGATCTTGATACTCATGCATGGCCCCGGCTCAAGCTCATGAAGGTAAAAATCACTAATCCAAAAGACTTGAATTGCTGGTTTATTACAAACTGTCCAAAATATTTCATTTTTTGCTCTATTTTATTTACACTCGTTACGTCATTTCCAGCTGGCTGTTACCATTAACCATTTGAACTACAACTTACTATAGTTTTGTAAGTAAAAAATTCTGCGTCCTACCCCTAGAAATGAGACAATTGTACAAAAAGTAATGAAATATCAAAATAATTATTTTTATTAGTGACAAAATTGTCACTATAAAATCCCTCAAAATTACGATACTTTTAAAATTTCAAACAGGATATATATATATATATATATATATATATATGAGTGCATTATGGGGTCTGTCGCTATATAGGGTCCGTCGCTAAAAGCTTTAGCAACGGACCGGACCTATGACGACGGATCACAAAAGGAGTATGTTTGGTATGTCAAATTTAAGAGAGTATGCTCTTGATCCGTTAAATATATATATATATATATATATATATATATATATAAGTGTCTTTTTTTGTGTGTGCATTCAGAACACGTAACACTTTTCCCCTTTCTTATCGCCGTACATAGAATATATTAGGGATGTTGTATGTAAGTCGTATGTATGTGTAGATTTACTCTTAAATTCTAGATGAATTAATTAGAGAACTTAAAAGAGGCTTGCAGTACGTACTAAAAATAAGTAAATACTCTATCTAACTAGTCATTAATAATTATATATACTAGTTAGTATGTGTGAAGCTGACGGAAACAACAAGCAGACCGTAGGGATTTTTGTCTGGAGAACGAAAGACAGAGAAATTAATTAAGAAGACCGGCTGGGAAAAAGGTCGGTCACCGGCGCCGTTCATGCTTCTACGGCCCCGTGACGGGCACGAGTGCACCACCATGTGATGCTGATGTGCCAACTTGTAGACCGGCTTTGGATTTTTTTTATTTTTTTGACATTGGAATTTGTAACCAAAACTAAGTAAATTACGTACTATGCCAAAGAAGTTTTAGTTTACACCATTTTTATTTTTATTTTTTATGGCTTTTTGCAATGTTTTTCTCTTCTCAACAACTTTATGTTTAATTTTTTTTTAGTATCTAGCACGTACCAAATTTAAATGGTTGACTTAGGGATGACAATTCTCTCCGTCCCCACAGTGATCTCCACGTCCTGCTTTGGATGATGACGGTGATTTTGATTTTAACTGGAAATAAGAATTACTGAATGTTATTACGGGGATGTGGAGGGAATGATATTTGCTTCCTCCGTCCCGTCCCCCGAAAAGTTATATACTAATTAAATTAATATTTATACTATTATATATTACATAATTAAAATACATGTCATTGTGTGTGTATGTATATTATTATTATTTGATTTTTCTTAATTTTATCTTGTATGAACTAAAATATGATTAATTTTCATGTATCATTGTAAGTATAACTAAAATTAATTTTTTTTAATTTAATAAATTTACGAAATATTAATTCCCGCGATGATATAATTTTTTTGTGGAGGTTTAAATTTTTCGTAGAGAAGTGATTATTAAGTTTTAATTCCCGTAAAAAATAGAGAAATTCTTATGAGACCGGAGATAAGGGTGAGATGTTTAAGCCCCAACCCCGCTCGGTCCCCATTGTCATCCCTAGGTTGACTTTGTTTTGATTTCTAATGGTTAAGGTAGTCAATAATTGAAAAAAAATCTATTTAAATCGATAAGGATTGATTTGTAACTATCAGTCCACGACCAAACTGTTTAATTGGCTTGCATGGTTTGATTTGTAACTATCACTCATGACATGTTAGTGTTGAAGTGTATAAAGTATAAACTACACAAAGACCAAAAATATAAAAACTAGAGTCTACAAACGGAAATATTTCCCTACATTTTATGCTCAATATTTTGCAAGTTCTTAGTAGTAATACGTTTATCAAAAAAAGTTACAGAAAATTAAATCTTCTGGTGCATGTTCATGCATAAATTAAAATAGTCCAAATGATTTAATTTTCCAACCAATTTATTTTGGATTTAATAAACGTACATGTAATAAGATAATCAAAGTTGCCTCACCATGCATCTCTCATGATTTCCAAATCATTATGTCCAACTTGCCAAATCATTGTCACTTGTTTTCTTTTGCTCAAAAAGTTTATATATACATATATATATATATATATATATATACACACACACACATATATATATATATATATATATTATTTTTATAACAATGTCTTTGAAACATTTTAAATCTATAGAAAAAGGTTCATTAATAAATGTTTCGATAGTACCATACATTCTTTGCATATTATATTTTGAGTCCAAATATAATTTGATTAATACAAGTGTTTTAGGTAGGGAACACAAAGTAACCTAACGACGCTTGGAATGTATGCTAGAATTTATATATTTACTCTAATTCTTACTTTTTTAGTAATCTTTCTCAATTCTAAAAAGGAACACCATTACACCAATTCCATATCTTTATTGCCTTTTGTTAGCTTAAAATGCACTTTATCAATCAGGAACTATATTGATTAATTAGCATTATTCACAGCTCATTAATTTTCTAGTGTATAATAATTATTATTATTATTATTAATATATATACTATGGTTTGGTGAACATGCCATCCCAACACAACATTATGGTCTCTAAGTTAATTTATAATTTTAGCAAAATAATTCACATAAGAAAAAAGTTAATGGAAGATTAGACTGGAAATTCAGAATGATTAGAGAATCATTTGAACAAATAATGGATGATCGGATTAGTTAAGTTCAAGCGCGATAGATTTCCATGTCAGCAACTGCTCCACGTACATGTCTATGTGGCGACTCGACTCCCGACAATGGCCACGTCATTTTAATCACTGAGATACTCCATTTGAGTGGGGATCAATCTGTGATTCTCAAGCTTGTCTTCAGTAGAGACAAACCCTAAAGATACATTAATCTTAATTACTTAATTAATTAATTAGGGTATATGGTGGCCTGATTTTGGGGGTTAAGTACTCCCTTCACTCGTGTTCAAGACCCCTTTGTCAGGGATAAATTTAACTTTATTAAGTTTAGATAATAAAGGTAGTCTACACATGCTATTAGTTTATTAGAAAAAATTTGTTCAAAAAATACTTTCTAGTATGTGTGTGTGTGTGTGTATATATATATATATATATATATATATATATATATATTAAATACTTAACTTTTGAAGAAATTTTCCAAATGCAAGTTGTTGGACATTAAAAGACAACATTAAACACATTATCCCATACAAAAAAGTAAAAGAAGATGCATACATATATATATATATTAGAAAAAAATTTGTTCAAAAAATACTTTCTAGTGTGTATATATATATATATATATTAAATACTTAACTTTTGAAGAAATTTTCCAAATGCAAGTTGTTGGACATTAAAAGACAACATTAAACACATTATCCCATACAAAAAAGCTATAAGTAAAAGAAGATACGTACAACTTCGTTTCCTTTTTTCCCCTCCTTTTATTGGGAACAAGAACATACTACTATCATAATACAATTCATATACTCCATTTTTTTTATTATATAAGTCATTTAAGACATAATCACACATATTAAGAAATTTCATTAATTCTAATATTAAGTAATTAATGTTTATTTGAAATTTCATTATTACTCATGCAATAATTTATTGATCTTTCTTTTCTCTCTCAGTTATTTTATTCTGTTAAGAGCAAATAAAAAATAATTAATTTATTCTCTTAGATATACGTAAAACGTTTTATATTACAAACAAAAAAATCCTAGACTTATATAATAATGAAAATGAGTGACTGCGAGAGTATATAGGAATAAGACAGGAAGTGTATCTTTATTGATTCCTTATTTTGAGGTGTATCGAGATGATTTTAATATTTAAACTCCGGTCAAATTATTTGACTCTTTTAATAATCAAATTATAATGCCAAAATCTCAGTAAGTCTATCGGTCCAATAAATAATAAGAGAACCATTCAAAAAATCTTATTCCCTCCGTCTCAAATTAATTGCATTTCTAGGATTTTTTAAAGTCAAATTGACTATTTTTAAAACTAATCTTTTTATTATTTTTGCTAACATATAGGTGAAGATATTATAACCAAAAGAAAGTATATACAATTTATTACTAATTTCAATTTTTATAATTTTAAAAATATATTTATATATGCTTAATTATTAATTTTAAAAATAGTCAATTTGACTTAAAAAAATCCTAGAAAAGCAATTAATTTGGGACGGAGGGAGCATTTTCTTTTGAATCCAAAAAACTGTAAGTTGCCGCAAAAGATACACTCTGTAAACGCAACTCCACTCCATGCATGCTTCGTTGGGAACTGAGTATTACTTCTATGCTTTTGGATTAACTATATATTTTGATATAAATTTGTCATCAGATCAGATGAAGCAGGACTCCAATGGTAAGTTATAAGATGACTACGAAGTGTTTAAAATAAATGTGTTTTGTATAAATTTTAAAAATCATAAATTTTGTAATTAATAATAATATTTTATATAACTTATAATATTTATAAATTATATTGATTAAAAGTAAATGAATGCATATCATTTTGAATAGAAAAATATCTAAAGTTAATTTTGGAAAAAAAAATTGGTCTAGGAATTTGAAAAGGCTGGAGTATATATTACTAGTTGTTAGGGCGTGAGTTGTTAGGTAGCTTTTCAATGCTTGAAAAGAGGAAAAGCGTATAAATTTGAAATGCAAAATACAAGTGTAAGGACTAAGGAGAGCAGTGGGAAACGGATGGTCTTGTGTGTGTATATATATATACACGGTCCGGCTCTAAAGCGAACCTTAAAGAGCGAACCAAAGACAAACCGTCGTCTTTGGTGTCTATGGCGACGGTTCGAACCGTCACCATAGCCATGTAGTATTTGGCGACGGGTCGAACCGTCGCCATAGACACCAAAGACGACGGTTCGCTCTTTAAGGTTCGCTTTAGAGCCTCTCCGTATATATATATATATATATATATATATATATATATATATATATATATATATATATATATATATATATATATATATAAACTCCCTTTCTGCCGGTCTAGCAGCTGTTCTCTTGTCCGATTCTGATCCAGAAATCTCTGCCACTGCCAAGTTCATATCCCATCGATCGGAACTGATATATATATATATATATATATATATATATATATATATATATATATATATATAACGGATCTTAAGCATATCTCCTTAAATGACATACCAAACATACCTCCTTTAACGACGGACCGGACGACGATTTTGTCCGTCGCCATAGGTCCGGTATATATATATATATATTCATATGAATATCATATGCTTTGGAATTATTGAATTTTAAACATGAAACAAGAAAGGCAGACCTAGCTATAAGGGACATTATTTTTTGTAGCTCTACGGTCTACACTTAGTTTCAAGGAAGTGCAGACAAGGCAGTAAATGCATCACCGTTATACGCACGTGATGTTTTTCCTACAAATTCAAGTTGCCACTTAAGAGTTAAGAGGAACCACAGTCTCTCTTGGCAGGGTTTTTCTTCGGATTTTGGTGCGAAAAATAAAAACGAGACCGTTTTAAAAATATTGTTTTCACAAAAAAATAATAAATAAATAAATAATAAGTACAAATTGTATCCAAAAAAATATCTTTTCGAAATTTAAAACATAACAGTTCAACTACAACAAAATATATGAGAATTTCGACTACAACAAAATATATGAGAATACATTCGTTGAAAGATTCTTCTTCTAGTATTCTTAAAGGCAAAATCTTCAATCAAATATTCACATATGTATATATACTATATATAAAAAAAAATTGGGACCCCCTAATCGGGTGTCCAGGGCAGTCGACCCTCTCCTTCGTACTCAGGAATGGCCCTGCCTCTTTGTCAATATTTGAGTCTCGCCATACAATACATTACATACCAACCCTACTTAATTTAAGTTAAAACTTATAAATATATTAAATTTAAAAATGGGCTAAAAGTTGTGTATCCAAAGCAAAGCTTTAATACTAGGAAAAAAAAAAGTCAAGAGACACAGGTTTGAGGGTCTTGTTTTTTTTTCTTAACAAAATGTAGGAGTCTTTCTTTAGGAGGGAGGTATATATAGCAGTGGGCACAACATGAGAAAAGAGATGGTCTTCAGAACGAGTTATCCAAAAAGAATAAAAAGTTTGAATTTTGTTTTTATTTTTTATTTTATTTTATTGCTAATTTGGAGGGAGGGGGTTAGACTAAAGTATAGATAGAAACAAAAATAAACAAAAGAAGAAGATAAACTTTGTGAGAGCATAATTAGCAACCAAAAGAAAGAAGGAAAAAAGAGATGGAAGATATAGAGGGAGAGAGAGCAACAGCATACATAAGAATATAGTTAATGGTCTAGAAAAATTCTTATAAGCCCATTTAGAGTTCCTATATATGGGTTTCTTAAAAAGGAGTAAAATTCTTATAAGCCCATTTAGAGTTCCTATATATGGGCTTCTTAAAAATGAGTTCAATTACCTTAAGAGTCAAATACCCATTTAAATGCATGATGCTAAACAATCATACATTACACACTAGCTTTAACATTCACTATATTCCAATTTTTGTTTTCCAAAGAATTAACATTCCTTTGGTTTTGTTATAAAACAAGAGATATTTGGAAAATTGAAATGCACTGATTTTACTATATACTCTCACATTGAAAATTTTACAGAATTTTTCTCTTTTTATTGGGTGTGTTGTGTTCCATTCGATTTCATCGCCTCCATCAATTTATAGGCAAAGGGAGAGAGAAGATAACAAGAAACTGAGTTCGATAGGCGTGGCATGCTGCTGCACTTGGAGGGGCAGGGAGAGAGAGTGACAAGGGACCAAGCCCAAGTATAGGCAATCAACCTCTATACCCAGGTACGGGTTCTGCAACATGTTTCATTTATGAGTCCTTCTAGGGAGAGCTCGGGACTTGGTGACCGGTTCAAAAATTATTATTATTAATTTTTTTTTTGCTTTCACTCTCAAATAATTTATATGATTTATTTGAACTGAAATTTTTTAAAAAAATAAACAGACTGTGCAACCCTGTTTTTGATATGTATCCAAATCACACCTAAATCACTGTTTTTTTAAAAAAATTCAATTCCAATAAATCATATAAATTATTTGAGAATGAAAGCAAAAAAAAAAAAAAAAAAATTGGACCCGGCACCAAACCGGTCCCCAGCTCCCGGGCTCCCTAGAAATTTTGTTCATTTTTTCGGCAGTGCAAGTCATGTTCCAAACAAAGATTTCGGCTATAATTTCGTAATTAAACATCCAAAATTTTGAACAAAATATACTAAAAATAGTCGATGTTAACCCCTTCGTGACCTTATAATAGCCCTCTTTGTTTTAGCAACAATTTAGCACCTACTAAATCACATTCTCAATTAAAATTGCCTTGCCAATTAATTCAACCATTATAAGAAAACAAAATCTCACTCTCTTCCTGCAACCAGTCGGTCAGAATCAAATGCACATTATGGTACAAAATCATCCAGTTTAGTAGCTAAATAATCACTAATTTAGCATTATTTATTTATGTATAACAATTTTAGCATTTCTTTTTGTAACCACAAGGGTAATCATTTAGTACAAATCAAATCCCATAAAAAATGATCATTATCAGTTGATGTAATTTAACTACCTTGTGAAGAATTGATAATCTCTCTGACAACCAAAACCTCAAAGATGATAAAAGATCATTTAGTTACCTGAAAATATAAGTAATTCATTTAAAGACAATTTCCCATACAAAACAAAAGCACAACTGTGTTCCAAGGAGGGCAGGTTTCCACAGTTTCCCATTTGGTCCATCTTACAACAGACGGAACCACTTACATTCATTCATTCATTCATACAATACTAATAGAAGTCCCAAGGCGCAAGGAAAAGGAGCCCTCCTATCACACTGGGTAGCACCTTAACCCATGGCGTACTTCTGGGTCCAGCTCCGGGCAGTTGTCTCGTACTTGCTCCTGTCGGTCTTGTACATGTGAGCTATCTCTGGTACGAGAGGATCATCAGGGTTCGGGTCCGTCAACAGTGAACAGATAGACAGCAAAACCTGAATATGAACCACAAAACTTGAACAAGTACACAGAATAGCAAGACTCTTTTTCTAGACTTCTTAGGCTCGTTTTGGAACTCAAAATAAATGAGATGAATCAATAATTCTATAAAAACCAAACAAGTACAATTATATATACTTCAGAAATATTTACACCAAGTTTAATGTTATACTGAATGTAATTAACTGTGAATAAAGCTTTAGAAGTTAAAAATTTTCCTTGGTCTTTTTCTCCTAGCACTTCTCAAGGATTTTCTCAAGCTAAGCTGTTTGAGTAATAGAACAATAACCTTGGAAATAGTCAGAGCAGGGCTCCACTGTTCCTTCAGAATATCAAGGCAAATGCTGCCATTGCTGTTGATATTTGGGTGGAAAACCTTTGTCCTGAAAGCTACCTGAAAAAAAATACACCCAAACCATATAAAACCAGAGAAATTAACCCTGCATAAAGAAGAAAATGAAAAAGTAGCAAATAAAACAAACCCATATATAAGAAGGGCATATACTCTTCCTCGAAACCAGATCACATAGCGACCGCAAAAAAAAGATATAGACCATTGTAAGCAAAATGCTTACAATATGTAGAATACATGGACAAGAGCTCTGGGAAGTTGTGGCCCTTGTGGGTGATAAGATTAGAAAAGACGTTGATAAAGCATGGTCACAAGCTAAGTCACCAATCCGTGGAGCAAGTGCATGAGAAAGAGCGTGAAAGCGTCAATTTTAAAAAAACATAAGACCTACTGCCTTGTGAAAACATGTATAAAATATTAATTATTTTATATTTCCTAAAGTATAACTTAATTATAAACAACAGCACTTGTGTATTATACTTCAATTATGTTTGGATTTCTATGGAAGTTGTTTTTATGAAAGATAACAAATAAGAAAGAGCAGCATATATGCACAACATCAAGTGTGGAGCACATGCTTAGATGTTCCATAATCCATTCACTTGTACGAGGTCTGGGGCTGAAATCATTCCTACCCCCTTTGAATTTATTTTTTTCAGAGACACAACTTGTTCTGCGTAGTATAATCCGACTGCCCACACGCTTTACCAACCAAGTATTGCACAACACATGTACAACACAAGAAATCAAGTAAACAAACAATATAATTAACAAATAGTAGAAATACATGTGAAAGCTGTAGATGGAGAAAAAATAAATGCCAACTTCCCAGAAGATTAAAGTGTTCATCATAGGTATATTAGTATTTATTCTACAATATTACATAACCTCTTCTCACCCAAAGATTGATACCGCGCACATGAAAATCACATCACATAATAAGATCACAGTAAAGGATTTGCCTGTCATTACTTATCAAACGACATAAACCGACTGTTTAGAGTTCTTATACTAAATTACGAAGGTAATATTATGAATGCTCAACATATTTGCAGCTCCAGCTACACTATGAGTAGTATTAACCTACCGGAGACCTCTGAAATGGTCAAAATTTTAACATTGGAGTCAACTCAGTTCAAGGCCAAAAGATCAGATAAAGTCCTGCAGCCAATCAGAATTCCATATAATGCCTAGAATGTTCAATCACCATGTAGATAAGAGTGGGGGAGCATTGGAAAGGGGTTTTAAACAAGAGAACAGAAAGGCAAAAATTTTCATCTATTCATGTAGGAAAAAATCTTGTCCCATTGGTGCATCATTGGAAGAAAATAGGTGCCACCCAGTTCCCACAACAAATATTTGGGAATTTTTCAGTAACAGACTGGTACTCTTTTCGCATATACAGCATGCTTAGTTCTGACACGTGTTTCAAATCACCTACTAGGCTACTACAAGTGTTCTTTGGTGTATCGGCTATATTATCAAATCAGTTGAACCGGCTTCAAAATTGCAAATTGAATCAAAGTGATCATTTCTCTAAAAATTTGGATCCAGTACCAAACCAATGGACTATACAACTGAACCAAGCAACACATAAGATTGGGTATGTTCGGTCCTTCCACAGTCTGGTTCACATTAGCACCCTCAATTCATGACTTGTTACCGTTGTCAAAACTATACCAAAGTAGCACATTTATATAATAGGTGTAGAGATTGGAACATTTTAGTCCAGAGTTCTACCGAAAATAAAAAGAATTAATTCCTTTAATGAATATTGATCAATATATAATAGGCAAAATCACGATGGCCATATCAAAACACGGAAGTTCTCTGTCATATATATCAAGTAAAACTCCCACGAAGCATCTAAAGAAGTGTACCATTCCAGTTTTGGAACAGAAGCACAGTCCCCCCCCCCCCCAAACAACACAAAAAAATAATAATAATTGTAAAACTCAGTATTTGAGTGTATGCTTGTACAGCCCTAAATTCTAAAAGCGGAAGACTTTTCTAATATCAGTAACGACTTAGGGTAACATAAAAGACTATAAAAATGGGTTAAATCTCAATTTCGTGTTCAATGCAAAATATTCACAGCACAAGCCCGAGACGGGGTAACTAAGCACCATATGTTTATATCAAGGACATTTCCCCAACAGGAATTTCAGCTAAATGAGTACCTTAGGTGGCTTGAAAGGATAATCTGGAGGAAAATGAATAGTTACAAGAAACACGCCGCCAGCATAAGGGCTGTCAGGGGGTCCCATAATTGTTGCTTGCCAGTGAAACATGTCTTCAGCAACTGGGCCTGAAAAATAGACATAAGAAAGAAGAGATAAATTGAAGGAATAAACTGCTGCACCACGGTCATAATTTATTAAATGTACGTAATTTAGCCATGTTAACCATGAGTTCCATCTCTAACTTAAGCACCACATCACAAATCAAATATGTCAATCAAGAAGCTAGTAACACTTGGATTTAATCAATAATCATCAATATCCATACGATGTACGAGTGTGTACAGAGAAGTATGAGATAGAGATAGAGATAGAGATAGAGAGAGAGAGAGAGATGGTTATGGCGTCATGCACGAACTAACAGTACTCAGGGGGAATTTATGCATATTTCATGTGTGTGAAATGCTTGTGACAAACTCAAAACTCTGGATAGGCTACTTCATCTCATAAAAAAGCTCACAGAAAGCATAAGCAAGCAAATCAACCCATCCTTTGCAATCCCAAACTTTTTAATAAAAAGTTAACAAATTTATCAAAACCAACCCATTTAACACCATTTTCACACAATCATTACACCAAGCACTATGTAAAAAACAGTAAAGTTAATTTCCAGTTAAACTCTCAGCAGATTACACAAAAATCAGTAAAATTTCACCAAGCCTAAGAACCCATACAATACGGCTCATTTTCAATTAATTATTCAGTAGTTGTAACAAAATCAGCTATTTCAGCAAATTAACACAGAATCAGCTCATTTTCAGCTTATAAAGAGTCGGATTAACACATACCGATAATCAAATGAAGATATTTAACAAAAGAAACAGCCAAAATTATACTTAAGATTATACCTGCGCTGCAAGAGGTAGGAGGATCTTTCTGCAGATCCTTGAGCTCCTTCAAGATCCGCTTCGAGGCCATCACGAAATCCTACCTTACAAAATCCTGGATCAACTAAGTCAGCACCACAAATAGACATACATAGATATATTATACAGAGATATAAATAGCGATTACCTCGTAGATCCTCCCCTCCCCACCCCTTCCCTGGTTATTATCAGTGTCTGTATCACTGTATGTATAAGAGAGCGGAGAAAATTAGAGATAAGCAAATTGTAGAGAGATAAAGTAGAGAGAGAATCACACAACGAGTCTCTCCTTCCTGCTGCTCCCACTCCCAGACCCAGACACCTGCTCAATTGGATCGCGATTGGTCTTATCTACCTATTGGGATTTGGGCCCCCATTTTTCTATTACAAACTTTAGATGCCTTGTGATAAAATTGAAAGAAATGTCACGTATGTATAAAAAATTCTGAATAAATTAAATAAAGCAGAAGTTATGAATATATAGTAAAATAATATTTTAATAATTATTTGTCTAAAATATTTGAATACATGTATTTTTTTATTTTAATCTTTTAAACTATTATGAATAAATTTATTATATAATTATAAATAAATAATGTTATCTAAAAAAAATTAAATATAAACTGGTGAACAGTATTTGATGGACAATACTATTAAGAATATAATTTTAGAAATAAAAGCTAAATTTTTTTAATAACATTTTACTAGTCCATAAAATCAAAACAAAAAACTATAACAACATTCATTAAATTGGTTATTGACCAATTTGTTAAAGAAAAAATCAAAAAATAATTTGTACATAACAAAATTTGTTTACAATACTAAAAAAAGAAAGATATTAAATATAATTTTTAATTGTCTATGAGGGTAAGTAGGTAAAAATATCATTTAGCACTACTTCTTACTGATTCAGCCATAATTTTCTGAATAAATTATTCAGACACATTCATAATTTAAAATTATAAAACAAATAGTCTGAATGACTTATTTGATTAAATTTAAACTCATTCAGATGTAAACAAATGGTCCATTACTCTAGTTGTCATTTTCCTTGTTAAAATTACACTCCTAAATCATTCTACCAATGTTAAAAGTTTTTTAGTTAAAATTCCATGCAATTTTAAAGGGCATATTATCACTATTGTAGTTAAATGACACTTTAAAACCAATTACAGATTTATTTTTCACCTAATGGTACCTTCATTATGCGGGATAAATGCTTTTTTAGTCACCGTACTTTATGTCAACTTACAAATAGATAACTGAACTTTTTTTTCTTACAGTCAACTCACTGAACTCAAATTTTCTTACAAAACGTTAGAAAATCCGTTAAATCATTTGACTTTAGACGAAAATGAACACATCAGCTGTTGAGTTGTAAAAAAAGAGTTGATGTGGCAATGATGATCTGACGCGACTATGACTGTGTATGATGTGGCCACTCTTGAGTGGAAATGAAAGAATTTTTTTATAAAAACAAATAAAATCAAAAAATTTAGCAAAAAAAAGTTGAAAAAATAAAAATAATAATTTACTTATTATTTTGATTAATAGATTGAGCGAATTATAAAAATAAAATATGCTAAAATTAAAAATCAATTTTTATTGATTTTATATACATACCTATTTATAAATTTGTTTTGACATTACATACATTTTTACTTGGCAAAATTAATGAATTATGTATAGTAAAAATGATTTTTTAATTAAATTTTAACATTTAAATTAGCTATATGTTTTTACTGGTCATCTTCTTCTTCATTCAGATCTTAAAAAATTTTCAAACCCATCATACACCTCCCAAAGCCTAGATCTACTAATTATTCTTTAAATCGTTCAGTAATCAATTGATTCATTTAACCCATTTCATAAAAATTCATTTGAGTCCCAATTTGTAAACTTAATTTGAAACTTCAACTAGTATAACCAAAAACACGAACTAGAAATTGGTTGCCGAATGCAGAGATGGTGTAAGGCATGAAGCCGTAAGTCTGCTCGCAAGCTTCCGATGCGGAGAACAGGTTAAGCCAGAGCACCTATTG
The DNA here is from genome assembly GCA_034770075.1 of Aralia elata. Lineage (NCBI taxonomy): Eukaryota > Viridiplantae > Streptophyta > Magnoliopsida > Apiales > Araliaceae > Aralia > Aralia elata. Next base: position 78,143,001 of record CM068379.1, on the reverse strand, counting down.
GATCCGGAAATCTTGGTTGAGACCGTCAGAGATGAGATCTGAGGTGCGGTTGGTGATGAGGTGGTCGGAGCAGAGGGCGGAGAGAGAGAGAGAGGAGGAAGATGATATAAAATATACTCCCTATAAATTTCAGATCTAGATGGTGACTATAATTCAGATCTATTTTCAAATCTAGATGGTTGAGTCTAAGAATAAACTTAAATTCAAAGAAGAAACAACAGATGCTACCATGACAGCAAGAGACCCAGTTGAAAAATCATTGAGGTTGGCTGATCTAGGGGCTTTCAGACTTAGAGATAAGGTGGAAGAGCTATCTCATTAGCTTGAAGAGCTTGATACCCAGAAAGCCTCGAGCTCTTGTCAAAGCAGACTCTAATATTTGCTTTCAATAATATTTGCTTAATATTTGCTTTTAATAATATTTGCTTTCAAAACAGACTCTAATATTTGCTTTCAATTGAAGGTGAAGATGGGTTTGTTTTATTTAAGTATAATAGATTAATAAATTATTAATATACCATAATATTTAATTGCTTTCAATAATTAATAATTCTTTTCCTAACATATATAAACATTTATGTAAATAAAAATTTATTTTGAAAAGATTTGTAATTTTAAAATAATTTTAAGTTTTTAATTTTTAGAATTTCCTTAATTATATTTGTTATTAATTATATAAAAAAACCATTTGCTATTAATTACAAAAATAACTAAATAACTCTTTTTATTTTTTAATTTCTTCCATGTCCACATAAGCACGACCACGTCGCATTATTATTTCCACGTCAACATTATTTTCATACTCAGCAGCCTAGGTGTCAATTTCCGTTTAAAGTCAAAGGACTTAACGGATTTTCTGACGGATTGTAAGTAAATAACAGTTCAGTGAGTTGATCGTAAGAAAAAAAAGTTCAGTTATCCATTTATAAGTTGATATAAAGTATAGTGACCAAAAAAGTATTTAACCCTTCATTATGCTCAAGTGAAGTGATTGCATTTTATTCACTTTTTACTTAAATATTAAATAGGCCGAGAAAAATAGCTCCACAAAGGTCCATTAGGAAGATTTTTGAGCAATTAGCAACTTCTAATAATATGATGCATAAAACTACTAAGAACAGAAACTTCTGCCATTAGACTCATTATTACCTTTATTTGAAGCAATTGAAATACATAAAAAGATGATCACTATGATGACTACAAGCTCAATCATGCTAAAGTTTTTCTACAAATAATTTGATGCCCTTTACACATGTATTGATATATTGAGTAAACAAAATTTTATTCTTAATAAAATCCTAGTAGTAAATACATTTAAAAGTTAATTTGATATATTTTCAAACTCTAAAATTAAGATGATTTATTAAAGATTATAAAAAAATATATTCTACAATGAGTAATATTTTGAGATAAATATTCATTATTATATTGACAAAAAATTAAAAAAAAATCCATGTCAATTTTAATTTTAAAATATTTTTAGTTGACTTTAAAAAATTAATAATAATCTTATATTTCGGAACCGACAGAATACAACTGAGTTAACATATATTGTTATGATTCCTTTAGCAGTAACTCACTAGAAATATTAAAAAGTTTGTAAAATGAAACTTCCAAATAATCAAAAAGAAGAGATGGAGATGGAGCTGGAGCTGGCCATGAAACTGAGAGTACATCTAACTACAAACTAATCATTAGTGGAAACAAACACCCAAACCAATACATAGATAAATTACCTGACCTGACTCCGTCACTCTGCCTTGAAGTGGCTCAGGTTGCAAAAAGATTACATGAATTTTCTTCACCGAGTTTGTGAAACAAGCAACTAAATTAATGTTAAAGTCAACACAAACATGTTGGTACCAGATAAAAGCGATAAAAACAGTCACTCATTCTGGAACTTGTGATTCTGTCTCAAGATCTGGTGGCGGCGCTGGGGTTGAACTTTCAGATTTAGCTTCAGAAGATGCCCGGTTTTCAAAGTCAGTCGGCCTGACATTTTCAATCATTTTGATTACTTCCACCATTTTAGGCCTCTGCTCTGGCACCCTTACCACACATGCCATTGCTATCTGTAATAGCTCCACCATTTCTTCCTCTATATTCGGGTACCTCATTAGCTCTACATCAAACACTTCTGCAGTCCATTCTTCTCGGACTACTGAATGCACCCATCGGACCAAATGTATTAGCTCATCGCCACCAGCAGTGTGGACAGGAGATTTGGCAGTGAGGAGTTCCAGTAATAGAACGCCAAAGCTATATACGTCGGAAGGTTGGGAGGCTTTCCGTGTATCTGTGACCTCTGGGGCTCGGTAGCCAGCAGCACGAGCAATTGGGGGAGCCAGTGGACTCATTATTGTTGATAAACCAAGATCTGATACACAACCATATTGCTGAGAGTTCAGAAAGATGTTTGAGGATTTTATGTTGCCATGAACAAGCTTCCCCCCATTCTCTACATGGATTCGCGCAATGCCTCTTGCTGCCCCAACAGCTATCCTCACTCGGGTTTCCCAACTTAAAGGGACCCTACCTTCACCTCTTTTACCTGAAAATTGAGCGTCATCAGAGCCCTGGTCATTTAATAGTTTAAAAATTAGAGGTGAAGGCCTTCTATTTCCCTTTTAATTTGTTGTGTCAATATTAGGAATACAATCACTTCAAACAGCAAAAAGTAAAAATCCAAAAACACAATCCAAAAGCACACACGTACACACACTTTCAAAAGCATAATCCAAATTCACCTTAATAATCTAAATCCTTCATCTGTGGCCTCTCATGACACAAGTCATAAAAGGAGGTGTTGCCAATGTGATTTACCACATAATAATTTGGCTCAAATTTACAGTTAATTCATTCACTTGTAGGGAGTTCAGACATATGTAGAAACAGAAGCAGTGTCAATATACTAGCATAAAAGCTCTACAGTTACTCTTCAGTACTATTCAAATTGACATTTCATTTAACTGCCAAATACAGTTTCCAGAAGAGATGTATAACTTGAAAAGGAAAGTTTATATAGATGACAATGAAGGTGGTGAACTAAAGATTCTAGGTGAGCAGGACACTACTAGCTTACAGATACTCTGGAATTCATCCCACCAGACAATACTTTAATCCAATTCATGGTTTCAGACACTGTATATGTAATAACAGGAAAAAAATGGTATATTCTATTATTCATGAACATTTGACCCAAAAAATCACAATCTCAAATATGACATGGAATTTTCTCGGATAACAACTATGTTTAATAACTAGCCTATTACCAGGTGCATTTAAGTATATTCTTTTTTCTTAATCAATTTGTTAGATATATTGAAGGATAAAGAATAACAACCATGCTGAAACTGAATCACTACAAGTATATAATAATTATAAGAGTAAAGAAAGTCAAAGTTTGGCTCATTTTGAATGACTTCATTGTTTTGTCCTAAACAGTTACGTATAGTTGTAAGAGACTTGTCAAATAAAAAAAGGTATAGTTGAAAAAGATGTCTAGAGCCTAGAGGTGCTCTATAAACATCAGGACAAGGAGAAGTGGATTCTCTAAAAGATAGACACCTGTTGGAAAGTCAAATTGTAATAGTGCATCAGCCTTCCCAATCAATTTCAAATATAATTTCATCGACAGACTTGTCAAAAAGAAAAATTCATTGAATCCACAAACTGGGCTACAATTATGAGGCCTGCTGTCTAAATCAATAAAAAGAATTTCCCTAGCCGATAAAGATGATTAGATAACATGTTTGGATTGTTTGTAATGTATTTCTACTCCTGTATCTCACATTTCTTGGTCAAAGTAATTGTCCAAGCTTAAAATAGATATGAAGACCCCAGCACTAAGGAGTTGGCTATTCCCCTGCCTTAAACAAGTCTATATTTTATTTGAGCAGTAATACAAAAACAAGGAGAAGAATAGAAATAAAAGAAGAATGGGAGCAAGAATCAACTCAGGTACTTCCAACGAGACAGACAGGATGAAAGATACCATGGTCCATGACAATCACTCCTGTCAACCACTGAGGAGGAAAAAAAAGGATAAGGTCATGAGAAGTACACGTGAACAATCTGAGTCAAAATTCCAGATTGAAACTCTTTAATCCTTCTCATCTTGAGAAGGGCATATTAGATGGCTCAATAGCAAGATTTTTCTGATTTTAAACCCATTTTCTGATAAAATAGGATATTATAGCCACAAGCAGTTATCACAATGTCAATTTAATAACTGAACATAACCCCAAGTTTATATGATTCGATTACCAATATTTCTTTCTAACGAACCATGTATACATCCAGCAAAGCAAAATAACTAGTCAATATAAGCAAATTTGCAAAGACAGAAAAAGAAACATACCATGTAACATTGCAGCAACACTCCCCTGACTATAATAATCGCATACCATTAGCTTCTCATCCTTGGAATAGTAATATGCCCTTAGCTCAATCACATTTTCATGCTTGATACTTCCCACCAATTCCATTTGCTGCTCGAACTCGCGTTTCCCAACACCTACTTCCTTCAACCTCTTCACCACAACTGAAGTCCCATCCTCTAATATGGCCTTATAGGCCATACCAAATGTTCCCTTTCCCAGTACCTCAGCAGAAGCTCTCAATAAATCCTCCAAATCGAATACATAGCTACAACCCTCAAAGAAAACCAACCTATTATTAGCATCTTGACTCCGCGAAATTGCTTTCTCCGGTGACATTCCCCCTTTCTCCAACTTCCCTGCAAACTCATCTGCATCTTTTCTTTTCAAGCAGCAAACAATCAACAGAAATGCAAACCCAATAAGCCCAAGAAGACAACTGGCAATTATAATCCCCAGTAATGCTCTTTCACTTAGTTTTCCATCATTCTTAGATTTTGGATTTGGTTGAAGGGAAGGAGAAAAACTCGGAATTCCATGAATGGGAGAATATGACAAATTAATATCATTACCAACAAATCCAGATTTTGGAAACCTTTGAAGAGATTTGGGTACAGTGCCAGTGAGTTTGTTGTTTGACAAGTTTAAAAATTGCAAATTATGCAAATTGAGATCAGGAATTTCACCAGATAACGAGTTGTTAGCAAGATTCAAAGCTGAAAGGTGGGTCAAATTTGAAATAGATGAAGGGATGCTACCATTAAATGCGTTGTTGGACAAATTAACACTAGTAAGATTCTTCCAAACAGAGAAATTAACAGGCAAAGGGCCTGAGAAACTATTGAACTGAAGATAAAGATAAGTTAAGTTTTTGAGGTTGAATAAATCAAAAGGGAAAGGCCCAGAGATACCATTGGATCTGAGGCTCAAGATCTGCAACTCTGAGAGGCGGCTTAACGTGTTGGCCGGAATGGGGCCGTGAAATCCCACTCCGGGCAATCGGACGGCTGTTACTCGAGACCCATCTTCACTACAAGTCACTCCAGTCCAGTGATTACACACCGGAGTAGATTCATTCCAGTTTAGAAAACGAGAGTGAGGAAGATTCAAAAAATCAAGCAATGCCACCTTATCACCGTCAACAAGATTTGCATTCCCTTGAGAAATTAAAAACCCCACCAACAAAATCCCATAAAACATGTATAAACATTCCATTTGAAGAATATTTCTCGACTTGCGATTTATATCAAAAAATTCAAACACTTAACATCCCCATATCTTCTACACTTTCAACAAATAGAAGCTGAAAATAAACATATATAGAGAGAGAGGGAGGGGGGATGATGGAGGGACAGGTGAATCAAATTTCAAGACTATTGTCGAGGAAAAGTAGAGTGGGGAGAAATGGCTGGAGAAATGGAGGTAAAAGGGTTTGAAATAGGTGCTTACGCGAAATGGGTGTTAATATTTAAGATCATAAACCGGAGCTTTTCTTTTTGTTCTTTGCTCTTTTACTTTATGGGTTGAGTGACAAAATCAAGAAATTTTTCTCAGAAAAAGAGAAAAAGACGTCACTTTTCCCATAGAACTGAGCCGTGAGCAGGTCTGGCTTAATTGATAGAGCTATTTGGAACAAGAAAATGCAGAACAGAAATTGAATGATGAGTGATGAGTGATGAGTGATGAGTGATGAGAGAGAAGAAGATGGCATTTTCCTTTTTCTTTTTCTTTTTAATTTTTTTTTTGTTGGGCTAAAAGAGAGGTGGGTTTGGGATTGGTGGGGGCCCGTATTTAAGGGTGGTTCGTATCATTCTTATTTGTCATTTGCTGTAAACTAAATTGAACAGATAATATGGTGGGGTAGAGCGGTCCAATATAACCAAAAAAACTGATGTACTACTCCCCAGGCCCACCATTAATGTTTTTACTGTTTTAGAAAAATTTTAGATACAAAACATTACTTTACTGACACTGATGATGATCTTTGATAACTTGTGTCGGCAAAGTCTGGCCGTTTGATCCACGTCGACAATCGACTTCTCCTGTTGTGAATAAAAGTCAATTACTTATCATTGACTTGTATCAATAAATGGAGAGAGCCAGAGAGGGTAAATGCAAATGCAATAGATAATTATATTATATGTGCATTTGTATATGCACCGGTCCAATTATATATTTTTTTAAAAAAATTATTAAATTACGATTACGATATATATTAATACATGAGATTAAATAAAATTATAAAATTAATTTATTATATCAAATATATTATTAAAATATTATCAAATATAATTATCTATCTAACTTTAAAAAAATCGACATATAAAATTCTAAAATATATGATTTTTTATATATATTTTAAAATAGTATATTTTTGCTAGAATGATAATTAGAGCTCCAGAAATATCAATTTCTAAAAAATATATCACTTCGTCCCAAATTAATTGCTCAATTTTAACTTTTTAAAGTCAAATTGACTATTTTTAAAATTAATAATTAAACATATATAAATATATTTCTAAAATTATAAAAATTGGGGTTAGTAATAAATTGTATATACTTTCTTTTGGTTATAATCTCTTCACTTATATTTTAGCAAAAATAGTAAAAAGATTAGTTTTAAAAATGGTCAATTTGATTTTAAAATGTCAAAATTAAGCAATTAATTTGGGACCGAGAGAGTATCTTCTACTTTTTAATTTAATGAAAATTTTATTTATACTTTCTGTGTGAGTCAAATATGGGATATCCAAAAATACAGGGTGACCCGGATAATATATCCTTCGTGTCAACCTTTTAACAATGCCACGTCACATCACCTACATGAATTTCGGACGACTAGTTTGTTACATGTGCGAGAGCAAGGCTATTTATTCCTTTAAATAATTTTTAATCTATTGACTAAGAGGTTGGTCGGTAGGATATTTATTTTCTACCTAGTGCTTTTTTGGATATTGAAAATTTGGAATCGGAAAATACTAGTCATAAAATTATGATAAGAATATAAAAGAATCATTTTTTTTTATAAAAAAAATACTTTTTTACGAGTGTGTGTGTGTGATACTAATTTATAGGAAAATAAAACTTAAAAAATTTTCACAGTAATAAATATAAAATGAAATTAATTCGAGACAAAGTATTTCATACGAAAGTACAAGTGTATAACTGTAGAATGATCTATATTTTCTCATATCACTTAAATACAAATGAGAAAATAAAATTATTACATATTATTTTCCTTTTATTACTTGCTTTTTGCCACTCACAAAAAAATGATGGAAGGAAAATAGCAATAATTAATAGTTTGTCCCATAAAATGATTGTTACTTTAAATAATGGTACTCCGTGCTTTAACAACCGTTCAAAACGTTGACAAAAATATAAATTATACTACTAGGCTACAGTTGTTGACCACGTTGACAAGATATGAAAAGAATATATAATGGGGATTATACATAATTGGAAACAAATAAAGGTAACACTTTTAACCCTTTGGTTGGCATTAAACTTGAGGCATGCATCGACAATAGAAGGTTAAAACTAGTGGCTTGAATCATCACCATTGTTGAACTAAGATGCTAAGATGCTCTTTTCGTACGGGCTTTTGATCATTAGACTTTTTCATCATTAGGGCTTTTGAAACCAGAGGGACTTGCACGAACAAGGTGAGATTTTTAATAAATATTAATTGATGGCCGAATTGTCGCATATTATTTTTAGAATCCTAATAATAAAGAGTAATATAATAATTTGACTTATTGAGTATTTTTCAAGAATATTCAATCCAATTAAGATTAAAATTCTTAGATGTTTAATCAATCAAAAATTGGCAACCTAGTAGCTCTCTAAATCTAAGCAAGACTCTTATTCCTAACTCCTGAAGGAGAGAACTCTCATGCAATAAATAAGGGATGCTCCAGCACATTCAACGTACACAATTCTGACTCCCATAATAATTCACTCTTCTCATATCAGCGTTCTAACTTAAACATCGGAGAGTTCTCTCGAAGCCCCCCAAACTCCGGTGGACCTTTTGCAGGTAATCTGCGCGATATCGAGGTGGTTACATGGCGGTCAAGGCTGAAATATGTGGGTTGACCGAAACCCTAGTTTGTAGATTGCTGATTGAAGCATCAGATTGGTGTCGTCTGTGGGAAGAGAACAAAAAGTCATATCTTTCTCACAATTCAAATAATCAACATGGTAAATATTCGCGCTAGCGCACGGGGTCACAACCATCCACATCCTCCACCTCCCAACAATCAAGAACAAAGAGAACAATCTGTTCACATTCCACAACCTTCTCACCATCATCATCCACCTCCTCCCATCCAGGAAGAACCTGTCTGCACTCATAGTGGACCATATACTGTGCACTCCCAATGACTAATTCAAATAGATATTCGATCCCAGATCAATCAGAATCGTGGTGATCTATATCTATGTAGACGAATCCAGAATAATCATCAACATGACAGGAGGACATAACCCCCATAGGCGTGATCGCCTAAGGGGCAGATAATAACGTAGTCAACCAACTAAGGAAAAATATAAACAATCTACAAGAGCAATTATAAGATCTAGATAGAGAACCTAGACAACCACAAAGGTCAAAACAACATCAAAGTAATAGGACTGTCAGCTCAAGACCAGTTGATAGATCAAATCCCCAAGAGGAAGCAAGGATCAAAAAAGAAGTACAAAAATAACTCCTAAACCGACAAGGACTCCCACCATCCCAAGAAGATCAAGGAGCAGGACTTAGACATGTGGTATATATGGCAGGACCTCCACCATTCACTCAAGATGTTATGGATGAACATCTCCCTGATGGTTTCAAGATGCCCCAAATGGATAATTATGATGGAATAAGTGATCCTACAAACCATATACTTACTTTTGATGCACTTTTGTTATTACATAACGTCTCAGATGCCATAAAGTGTAAGGTTTTTCCATAAATCCTGAAGGGTCCAGCCTAGACTAGGTATAGATAACTTGTTCCAGCCTCAGTTAGTTCTTTTAATCAATTGAGTGAGTTGTTTGTCAATCAGTTCATTGGAGGAAATACTCATACCAAAAGTTCAGCATCGCCTATGTCTATAGTTCAACAGAATGGAAAATCCCTGATAGACTACTTGAATCAGTTCACCAAAGAGGCATTAAAAGTTCTCAATCTAGATCAATCTGTAGCAATGGTGGCTCTTACTAATGAAACAACCAATGAGCATCTGAAGGTGTCATCAGCCAAGAATCCTCCCCAAACAATGGCAGAACTCCAAAAAATATATGAGAAAATACATGGTTGTTGAGGATATTGTCCAGCCCAAGAACACTTCTAGGACTGATAATAGAAAGAGAAAGAATGATGAATCTAGGAGTAGGGACAACAACAATAGAAAAAGATCAAGAGGGAATAACAAGTCTTCAAATGCAACATCCTTTGTAAGGTACTCTGAATATACACATCTAACTTCTCAAAGAAGTCGAATTTTAATGGAAATAGCTTTTGAATCATATGTGAGATGGCCTAAACCCATGAGGGCTAATGCAATAAAAAGGGATCAACATCAATATTGCAGATATTACAAAGATCATGGGCATAACACTAATGATTGCAGACACTTGAAGGATGCGATAAAATACCTCATAAGAAGGGGCCACCTGAAGAGGTATATTAAACAAGGGGATGCAAAGAAGTTTAGGAATGACAAAGATAACAAGAATGAAAGAAGAGAACACAATGATCATGAGAATCGAAATGAAGGTTGTGATACGTAGAATCGGAGGGAGGAACCTAGAAAGGATCGAGATCCACTGGTAAAAGGAGGATTTATCCATGTGATCCTAGGAGAACCAACAGTTGTAGGTACCTCTAATTCATCAAGGAAAGCATATACAAGGGAAGTTTTGACTGTAAAGACACCACCAAAGAAAGCTCCATTGGAGCAGGTAATATCTTTTATTGATGATGATTTATACGGTGTTAAATTTTTACATGATGATTCTTTAGTCATAAACATGGTAGTTGGAAATTTTACTATTCGAAGGATATTGGTAGATAGTGGTAGTTCAGTAGATGTCATATCCCATAATATTTTTAAGGAGATGGGTTATAAAGATGATCAACTTACCTCTTTACTAGCACCACTTTATGAATTTACTGGAGTTGAAACCAAAATTGAAGGTTGCATAGCCTTACCAATAACTTTGGGTGAACCACCAAACCAATCTGCCACCATAATTATATTTTTGGTTGTAAGAGCCCTATCATCATACAACATAATCCTTGATAGGACATGGTTGAATAAGTTTAAAGCTATTTCCTCTACATATTATATGAAATTGAAGTTCCCAACAGCTAATGGAGTATGAGTAGTTAAGGGTGATTAAAAAGTGACTAAAAGTTGTTACCTGTTGACCATAAAACACAAAAGTGTTAGGGGCAGGTTTTGCCTATTGATTCCTTAGAAGTCAGAGATGAAGCCCAAGTAAAAATGATTGAATATCAAAGGAAAACAACTAAGTTCTATAACCTGAGGGTTAAAGGAAGATCATTCAAGTATGAAGATTTGATGCTTAGGAAGGTTGAAGCCTCTAACCCAAAATCAAGTATGTGAAAGCTAGCTGGGAAGGGCTTTACAAGGTTAAGAATGTATTAAGACCAGGGTCCTATCAATTGGAGACTCTAATTGGAAGTCTAGTGCCACGCTCTTAGCACGAGGTCAATCTAAAGGCATACTATTAGTAGAGGTAGAATTTAACTTATGTCTTTGCATTCAGTAGCTTAAGAAGCCAATCATAAATAAGGCATGTTATAGCCATAGCCCAAAAGGCTAATTCATGTTATGTAAGCCTTTAAGGCCATTATTTAGTTATTAATAAAAGGAAAGTTGTTTTCCATTCGAAGTTCATTAACTTAGAGATTGTTTCTCCCAATAGTTTAGCAAACCATTCAATAAAGGAATGTTTCTCATAAAGCTAAGTAAAACATCTATACAATCAAATATGATCTAAAGAGTGTTGAGGTCGCCCTAGAAAAAATGCCTTGGAAGCTATGTAAACAAAAAAGGCCATGAAAATGGCGCATACAATAATGCCAAGAAGTGCAATAACTTAACCCTGTGGGGTATAATAAATTAACGTCATGGGCGAACCCACTCAAATTAGCACTATGGGCAAGCCAACTCAAGTTAATGTCATGGGTGACCCCACTCAAATTAACGCCAAGAGAGTGAAAAATAAATAACGGCACCAAAACCAAGACTAAATAACTCTAAGGAGCTAGGCTCTCCCAAAAAGCGCCAAGGAGCTAAGTTCTCCCAAAAAGCGCAAAGGAAAACTCTTCAAGAAGCGCCATGGGTAACCTCGTTAGCGTTACTTGTTACCTCAAAAAGCATCAAAGAGGTTATTGGAATAAATAAAAAAAAGGACAAGCATGGTTGTTTGATAAAAACGCCAAGGAGGTAGTGTAACGCCAAAAAAACTAATTAAGGAAAAAGCGTTCAAGGAATTGACCCTCAAATAGAGCTAAGGAACTTTTTAAGCAAAAAACGGCAATGGCAAGGGGATAAAAAGCACCGAGGAGATTGATTAAAAGCGCCACCCAACACTAAAAAAAATGCCAAGGAGCATGACTCCCAAAAGCACTAAGGAATTGACTCTAAATAGCACCAAGGCTAATTCACAAAAAGCGCCAAGAGGCGCAAGAAAAAGTGCCATCGACGGTAAATATGAAAAAACGCCATGAGGTGCAAGATTCAAAAGCGCCATGCAAACCATTCGAAATATATATCATAATAATAATAATATTTTATTATTAAGTGTCGCGGTCATCTAACATTAACGGCAAGGAGATTGCCTTTATTAAAAGCGTCATGGGAGTATTATATATATATTAGCGACATGGAGGTTAACGCCATGGCATTCGCCCAAAAATATCGCCTTGGGCTCAATTAAGCTAAGTAACATTATGGGCCCAGGAGCAAAATAACGCCATGCAAGGAAAAGGAACCCACCATGGGTGTATGATAAAACGCCAAGAACATTCAAAAAGAGCATAAACGCCAAGAAACTTCATTTCTGAAACGTGCCACGGGGGTAATTTGAGGCAAAAAGTGCCATACAATGGCAAGAAAAAAAAGGTATTGATATTAACGTTATAGGCGTTATTTGAGGAAAAAAGCACTAAAGAGCTGTTAGTATAAAAAGCACCAAAGACCAAATGAAAAGTAGCGCGGGTCCTTTATCAAAGAAAATTGCCAAACAGCAATGAAAAAAAGAAATGCCAAACAACATTAAAAAAAGGCAAGCAGTATTAAATGTCATGGCATGGGTCCCACTAATAATGATGTCAAGAAAGGCTTTGGAAAAAAATGTACTATGCATTTTATCTAGTACTCAAATTGCCATTCAAAAGGCCTGCAAACGAACCAAACCGTTCACAAACAGGTTCGGTTCGATAAGGTTTGATTTGATTAACTTGTCGAGTCGAGTTCGCACATGGTATTGCGTTCGATTGCTCGATCGAACATGTTCGCGAACCATGTGATTCGATTCGACTTTGTTTGCGAACAATTCGGGTTTAGTTCAGTTCGATTAGTTCGCGAGTATTTCGTGAGATGCTCGAGTTTGAATTGTATTTCTTGCATGTTTAATGTTTTTAAATTCTAAATGCAAATAATTGGTTATTTCATATTAAATTTTATAAGTTTGTCATATCAATAATCATTAAATTTGTAGTAATTTTTTTTATTACTTAAATAATTTTTTGTTTTTTAATAATTGATTAGAAGTAGACATTTTTATTAAATAATAATGTGTACGTATTCACCTCTAATTTAATTAAAATAATTTTAATATTTTCATAAAAAATTTAACAATGATTGTTGGATCATTACAATTTACATCACTAATAATTTTATAAATTATAACTCGTCATAAATCACATAAATAAAGTCATTAATCATCAGGCAATGACAATTTGACATTAATTAAATAATGATACAATACAATCGCTTACATTTACATGAGTTATTGAAATTGTCAAATCGAGATAGAGAAATCAAGTCATCAATGTATCGACACTTCACTAATAGTCATTGTACAATTATTATTATTATTATACATTACATCAACTATCAATTATATAATTAAAAGTGCAAACTTGATTTCACCAATTTTTAAATTTTTTAGTGTTACAATCTTACAGTGTATATGTGAGACAGTGAGAGAGAGTGGTTGGCTAACTTTGATTTATGCAATTAAGTAACCATATTTAGTGTAAAAAGTAGTATTTAATAATCTGATTAAGCAATATGTAGTTAATAGCTTATTTTTCAGATGAATTACTTAAAGAGATTTTTGCTATTTATTTAATTGTTCTTTGCTTCAGTGCATGTAATAAGTTCATTCAAATGTTCGTGAACTTGATCAAGTTCGAATATGTTTATGAGTTGTTCGCAAACGAGTTTGTGTTTGTGAATGTTTAGATGTTCGCAAATGATGTTGTTCGACTATGTTCGTGAACTCGAACATGTTCGCGAACAACTAACGATCCGAACTCATACACGTGTATTAGTTCGATCATGTTATATGAACATGTTCGAGTTCAACTAATAATGTTCGAGTTCGGTTTAATTTCGTCAAAGTTCGGATCAGATCGTTCGCAACCTTATTCAAAACTTTGAATGCCTTGGGTCATAACTATGTTATAAAAAGCGCCATGCAGCATGACTTTCTATGTGAATAAATGCCACTAAGCTCAAAGAACAAAAAAACGCCACGGAACATGTGTTACAGATAACGTCAAGCGGCAATTTTGTCATGGGTGTAAATATATATATATATATATATAATTTAGATTATCATATACTCTTTTAAAAGTATTTTTAAAGGAGTAGGGGGCACATGATGTGGGTAAAAATAACTCACCAATGGCGAGTTACCACATGTTATTTCTAGAACTCTATTAATAAAAGATAATATAATAATTTGACTGATTGAGTGTTCTTCAAGAATATTTAATCCAGTAAGGATTAGAATTCCTGAATGTTTAATCAACCAAGGCTTGACAACCTAGTAGCTCTTTTAATCCAAACAATACTTTTATTCTTAACTCCTGAAGGAAAGGACTCTCATACTATAAATAAGGGATGCTTTAGCACATTTAAGGTACACAATTCTGACCCCATAATAATTCTCTCTTTAGTGTCCTGGCTTAAGCACCTAAGAGTCTTCCCGAACTTCCCCCCCAACTCCGGTGGACCTTTTATAGGTAATCCGGCGAGATTGAGGTAGTTACATGATGATCAAGGCTGAAATCCATGTGTTGATCGAAACCCTAATTTGCAGGTTTGCTGATTGACGCATCATTAATACTTCATATGTTCTAGAATATAAAAGTTAATTTATCACTACATAAGTTTTTTTTTAATTAGTTTGAGGAATTAAATATTTAAAACTTGAATTTTTTATTAATAATAAACTTGATTTTCATCGATGTTAAGATATACCTTGGAGCTTTAATCTCCTAAACTAACATAGAGATAATTCTAGTATTAGGAAGGACAATAGATCAACTCGATGTCTACTTGCATAAGGATAATTTTTGCACATAAAAACTTAAGTGATAGAATCAAAGGGCCTTCATAAGGCCGAAGACTGAAGTATTCTAACGAGGCCAAAGCCTCTATAAATTGATATTTGTCTTGTGGTCTCAAAAGTGCAATACTGTAAGCATGCACATATTTGTGTCAGCCTACCACAAAGTGGCTAGTGGGATTTGTAACCTCACTCCCAAGTTAATGACGAAATTTACATGTAAATCGGTGATCCAAACCCTTGAGAGGTTGACACGCTACCAGTGGGGAACGCTCCGATCACGTAAAAACTACTAACTGGGTCCCTATCAATACTAAGATCAGCCTAAAATTTGATCTCTTATACTCTATCTTTACTGCCGAAACTTCTCTAACCTCCATTGTTGACCAACACACTTCTTAGATTTGACACTTACTCTCGCACTAGAGCTATTCCTCGACAATAAAAGCCATCAAGGATATTTGGTGATTTTCTCTTTACAGATCGAATCTCTCTTCACAACTTATGATCAGGACATTAAAAGATACACATTATCATCGAAATGGTTAATTTTATTCTTAAAATATCTTAGGATTCATGTTTATCAAATTTTAATAGGCATTAAAGGCTAATATCTAGAAGGGAATTTTAAGGTTCTCGTCATAATTAACCCAAGAATAAATACCAATTTTGTTCAGTGTATTATCACCAAATCAGAGTGGCGCAGCGGAAGCGTGGTGGGCCCATAACCCACAGGTCCCAGGATCGAAACCTGGCTCTGATAATTAGAGAAGCTTCCCTTGCCAATATTTTTCCCTTCCCTTCCCTTTTGCTAGCATTTCTCTCTGTTTCTTTTGGTAGCTTTCCTTGCCAACCTCTGTTGATCTCTTCTTCTTTTGTTAGCTTCCAATTATCTTAACATGACAATAATTGAATGACACGCAGAGTTTATTGGCATATTAATTCGGACACAAAACTATATTGTACCAAAAGCTGAGAGTAAAGAGAAAAAGATGAAAAAACCTTTCGTAATCTTTAGAGTTTATCAGTAATCATATTTTACCATCCGGGGTAAAATTTCTTCCTACAAAGGGGAGTATTACTACCGAATTATAAATTGTACAAAAGGAAGAAAGATTACAATGTACCTCCCCTTATTGCTTTTACATGAATTTCTACAATCATGGTCATGCAGAATACAGAGAGTCCATGTTCTTATTAGCTTCTGATTGTCAAGACTGTTGAAGGCGGTTTAGTAATGTTGCATGTTACAACCGGCTGAGGAAAAACATGGAAGTTATTCACTAGTTTCAGTTCAATTATCGAATGCCCTTTCATGAGGGGATCAAAATGAGTGATTTTGTCAAATTGAAGGCATGACAGATAACTCCAACCGGCCTGTCCACTCCTCGCCTGGCTTCAAGGTGATTGGCCTCTCAATTGCTGCCCCATCAACACAAAGCATTTGCTTGTACTCTTCATCCCCAAAATCTACTATGGTTTTAGCCTTCTTCTCCCATGGATTCCAAACCACTGTAACATCAGGATGACAAGGGAGTAGAGGTACATAAATCAGTTGAAACTTCTGTATTGACACAGATTTCGTGCCTATAGAGTTTCTTCATCACAGTTGATGGGAATTTTTCAATGCTTTCCTAGTATGAAGTTATTTATTTTCTTCTTATTTCTTTGTCACGATATAAAATTACTTAAGTTGTCCATAATGACGACGCACCCTTGTTCTTCTAGTGTTTGTTTATCAGAAGTCAAAATCATAGAGAAGAAAGCTTACCCACATCAGAAAGTCCCTCCTTCCTTATCACGAATGTTCTCTTTTTCTCATGATCAAAAACTGCAATTACATCTGAAGAACTAAGATAAACTCGATCCACCTACACATTAAACAGCCATTCATAAGCAAGTTCCCTGTCTCAACCAAGATGCAAGTTTTGATATGTTCATTGTACATAATAATAGTGGCAAACCATGAAGATTTTTTGTATAAGATTCTGAAAAAAATCCTGCGAGGTATAAAATGTATCTAGGTATTTAGCCACTGGACTACTAGTAATAAGCAGTTGGCATACCTCAGATTCAAATGTAAGGGCATCTCCTTGCTCTGTAAAACGTTCTCTGTTGCACAGATTGTCAAGATAATCGAGAGTCTCCAAGCCCTCCACTCTCACTTCACTGTTTATAAAAATTTGTTATAACATGATACAATTTATAATCAGGTGATAGTAATGATATTCCAAGACTTGAATGTCTTGGTTTTATACAAGAATTTGTAATTTTACTTATAATCAGTGTTACTCGGATTCTTCATTTTGCCCTAAAGTACCCGTGTCCGAAACCCGACACTTAGACAAGATACTTCACTTTAGTGTAAAAAATTGGCAAAATTGAGAAGTACCCGTGTCGGATACCGTGTCCAACCAGACACTCCATCCGAGTCCGAGTAACATAGCTTATAATTCATTAATTATTCTTGTTGAAAAAAATATCATTTAGCAAAAAAAGAAAAAATATCAGGCTACTAGAAAATTACATTCAATTAACCAGTGTGGTTTTGTTTGATCAACATATAAGCATTCTAGTACTCAGGCCTCCTAAATAAGATTGTATTAATCTTTTCAAAAGAAATTAGTCCTGATTTAACGAGAATCTTCTGAAAGATACCTGATATCAGATACAGAAAAGTAGGTGCGATACGCAAATGAGAAATTAAATGGTTTGCAATTGATATTTCTGATGCGTGATATCAAG
The DNA here is from genome assembly GCA_034770075.1 of Aralia elata. NCBI lineage: Eukaryota > Viridiplantae > Streptophyta > Magnoliopsida > Apiales > Araliaceae > Aralia > Aralia elata. The sequence goes on along the minus strand of CM068379.1, from coordinate 78,125,275 downwards.
CTGAGACACCCATCAGTACCCAGAGACACCCTCAGACGGAATTCAAAACTGGAAAAGAAAAACAAAGATTTTACATTATTGGTTTACTTAACAAAGTAGAAAAAGCTTAGGTTATAGATAACCCAAAAAGAATTTCCATGCTTGAGCTCATACCTGTGAGGCCAGACCTTTAAATCTTCTTCAGACGGTTTAAATAGCAAGTCTATATATGCTTTGCCATTGGAATCACTAGGTTGCAGAGGAGGAGGATTGCCATCAATCACCCAAATCTTGTTCCTCGCAAACCCATGTTGCTCAAGTGAACCACGATTTCCAAACTTCACAACAATATCAAAGGGAACCCATTATTCATAATGTTTTAAACATTTGTATGCCTTGATAAGCACCATCTATATACTTGCAGATAGGATTAAAATACCTGAGGAAAACAAATTGGAATTCCTCCTCTCACGGCTTTTGGAGGCTTGAAGATTGCCTAAATTGAACAGAAACCAAATATAGAATAGACATTAAAACAGCTTACTTATAGGTGTACAACATAATGCCATTTCAAATCGAGGATTAATTTTATACTATAGTCAAAGACATAAGATGCGGACACAAAATCTTGAATTTTCAAGAGAATAACAACTCAACGTGTCATTCTAGAACTCCTTTAGATCAAGATTTTCTTTCTAAAGTCTGGTGTGCTATTCATGTCACATATATTTGCATAGTGTGCTATTTTGTGCTTAATGAAAATCCCATTCAGCTAAGTTTTGAATACTATACAAAGCAGGAGAAGAATTATCTAACTGGAAGAGTTGGAATGCACCTTACTACTAGTGAATATTAATTCTTCTCCGCGTTCATTCTTCCATGAAAGTACCTGCCCTCCATGCAAGCTAACCTGGATAAATGACGCAACAGAATTGACATCAAAGTATTCATATAAATGCATCTTAGACAAATTAAATCATCTTATGGAACTCTATTATTATTGATGGCTTCATGGAACTAAAGTACTCCGTTTGCTAATTAGAGATACAGTTGTAAAATGACCGACTTTTAAGGAAAACTTTAGTTTTCCAAACATATTCCATACATTAGCTAAAAATGCAGTAGCAGATAGTACTAAATTAACTAAATATAAGTAATGGCATGTTAGGAATTTCGGGTCGCATTATAGTCTAAAAATAGAAATGTATCTCTAATTTTAGAATGAAGGGAGTACATAAATGAATCAGAGGTAAGAAAATATCTACCTTTGCCGACACGCCTCGATTGTTTTGAAGCAGCACCTGATCAATCCCATTCCTATCCTTTGAGACTGAAACTGCTGCTCTTTGATCCGAAACAGTTGTAGACTGATTCATTTCAAGAACATAAATAAAACAAAATTGCGGTGGCAAAACTCTCTCTTTCAATCTGAAACAAGACTTGGTACAGAGTACCCCCAATACTAAGAAGACAGTCACCCAGAAAGTACAAATAGCCTAGCAGTCACTGAAACAGTTGAAAAATCGAAACTTTTTCGTGATGGGTTTCTTGTGAAAAAACCAATATCCTCGTGAAAATAAACCAAATCCCAACTACTAATTTAGCTACCGCAGTCTCTTCTCTCCATTAAATTTGCAACAAGTCACCTCCAAGAACTTTATTCTCAGAATTTCCAGCAATATTTCCAAGAAAATAATACAATTGCAGATTTGCAGAGAATCATCTCACAAACGACACCACTTTCTGCAAAACCCAACACTGATTTTTTTTCAATAAAACCATTATTTGGAGATGACTCATAAATGCCCAAACAGTCGCTATCTAAGAACAAACAAAAAAGGGTTCAAATCAGACCATTAAATACAATCACAAAATATCAAAAACTAAATGTTCTAATGACAGCAGCTAAAAGAGGACAGTAGTTATTAATGCAGAAAAACTGAAACCCAATTAATACATACATAAAGGATAAGGATACTATTACCGTTAAAAAATATAAATATATATAAAATAAAATAAAAAAGGACGGAGAATAAAAGAATTAGACTCTGTGCAGTAGATTGGGTCATCAGTTTGTCAGATTAATAAAGAAAAGACTGAAAGGTCAGATCTTGATAAAACCATTATCCTCAATATATCTCTTTAGTAGTGTGAGTGATCAACTCATTATAATAAATCAGAAATACATACACAACATAATATATATATATATATATATATATATATATATATTAAATAGAGTATACATCAGAAATTATACCTGGAACCTCCATGTACATGACTCAGAAAACGATAACCTTCTCAAGCCTGATGTTACGGTTAGAACATGCGACCATGATTACAGCTAATAACGACCTATGAAAAAACAAATGAAAAATAAAAAAAAATAAAAATGGAAGAACTGAAAATTAACCCAAATTAACCCCAGTACCCGGTACTTCCATATGGAATGTGGGTCCCACTTAATTTTTAGAATTTTATTAATGATAATTTTATAATTGCAATTTAGTTATTATCAAGAGTATTTATGAAAATGAGATGATCATTTTAAACCATTATCACGTACTCATTTTCATTTATATGTAGATAATAAAACAAATGAAAAGTAGTTCTAAAAAAAATGAAAAGTAGATACAACTATTGTTTCATACCAATCAAAACAAATCAGGCTTTAAATCTTTGGAATTCCAATTCAAACACAATTGTCAAACCTAAATTAAAAAAAAAATTAAATTAACAAACTATATCCATATATTAAAGAAGATGATATATATTACTAGTTATTTATTCCCTTATTCTGAAAGTGAGAGCATTTACAAGTTATTTATTCCCATGTTTGAAACTGAGATATTACAAGTAACTTAACCCCTTCATCTACATATTGCTTGCCTTTTCCGACCTCCTATAATACATATAGATATGTAGTATAATACGTTATTCAACTTACAGTTATTTGATAATATTACATATAATAATATTATATTGTATGGAAATGTGTAGTTGATCTATAAGAGTCTTCGATCTGTTCATCCCAGCAGACATGTCCTTGACTATTCCAAATGCCTTTCGTTCCCTTTCAGCCACTCTTACAGCCTGTTCGTTCTAGACTTCTAGTTTTGCACATTATTCAGCTTCTCCTGCAAAATCAAACTAAAGTTAGTTCTAACATCCTCAAGAGCAGAAACAACGATTAGGAAGCGTAGAAGCAATATAGCTCACTATATGATTTTGACTTCAGTTTATAACAACGCTTAAGCTTCTCGAATGCCGATAACTAACCCAAACCAGATGAACTAATGTTAACCAATTCGACTAAACCCATTCCCAAACATAGGACCATACATATCCTTACAAAACTGCTTATCTACCATAGTAAGTTCGAGATGACTTGGACCGTTATCATGCTTCAAGGAAACAGGCTATTGGCACCGACTGTATAGTCATCTTATGGCAATGATAGATATAATGTTTAGAATCAAGAATGTTTACCAACATACCAATGCTTCCAAAGAAAAGAAACTACAACCAAACAACAAACAAAATGATTGGCATTGGATAGGAGGTACCGTCAACAAAGCATTTTCAAGCCTAAGTTTCTTGGACTCCTTGGTTAGTCGATCTCTCTCAGATTTAAGGGCCTTATTTTCCTCAGCCAGGGATCCACAACTTGCCAACAGTTCTTCAAACACAGCCTGAATAACAGTATGAATTATAACCACAAACTATTCGTGCAGCAGAATCAAAAATATCAAACAAAAAGAAAATATAGAAGAATAGAAAATATAAATGTTTGTGTTTATATGCCTGCTTTTTCATCCTCGACTTCCTAGCTGATTCTCTGTTTGACTCTTTCCTCCTCTGTAGTTTCAGCTGCCGTCTATCCTGGAGACTCGAATATGTCATTTCACCTTAAGTTTTAATTTTCATGTATATATGAACCAAGGACTTTTTCATTGGACAACCTACCAACGTGAGCAAATGGATTCAAGTGGACAGTAAGTGGACTGCCACTTCAAAAATATCATAGGCCACAACAGTCTGAGAAATGTTCTTTGAACATTTGTTATTCATGAGTGAGGTAATTCCATTTCAACAATATCACAAAGAGCAAAAAAATAGAGAGAACTGGGGACAAACTGAAGGGTCAGTTAGAAGAGAAAAATACAAGAGATACTAAACATTCTACCAAATTGGGGTCCCAAATAACAAGTTATTATTATATTGGTGAACTACATAATTAGTAATTTTGTCACGTAACAAATGTGAATCAGATCTGCATCAGAGAAAACTAGTTTGGGACCTAAAGTTTAGAGAACATTTAGGACGCCTACCATTACTCGCTAACAAGTAGGCTGAAGCACAGTACCAGAAACATGAAAAAGTATCTGTCATACCTCTAAATGAAACTTTGCAGTAGAATAAACTGTGCTAGCTTCTCCTCTAACATTTAAGGATCTAACTGAATTTCCTTCAACATTTTCAGAAGCCATAGGGATCGCAGAAACCCTACCGGAACTTATTATTGCTGCCTCAACCGGTATGGTATAGGCCTGCAGATGGACTCTACCATCCACTTCTGTTGCATAAATATATATGGGAAACAAGTAAGCACTAGATGATTATTATTGTCTCCAACTGTATATATACAAAATTAAGATTCATGTTCAAGCATTCAACTGATTACAACATAAAAGTAACATGCTAATTGCACCAAACATCATGCAAGGCAACAGATAATATTTGTTTTTTTGTTTTTGTTTCTCACTGACAGTCGGTTGTTTGGTGTCAATATAGAGTCAAATTTGAGTGAGTAATAACTTATTCATACCGGTTGCGAACAAAGCCATTGGATTACTTGTACTCTGGCTTCGGTATGCCTACAGAGGGGAATGAAAATAGAATTTCTATCAGCAGTAGCTCCATGCTTATGCATCGTCTAATTCTGTAAAGATTATACAAATACAATAAGAATGAATCCTTACTTTGGAGTTTCCATCACTTCCATTACTGGACGCACTGATAACAACACTGCATGGAATGATTGAAGTCAGAAGTCTTTGTTATGAGTAGACAGAATAAGTTTTGGAGTATTTTACCAAAAAATTCTACTAAATGAAATCTACTACAAAGAGTAAGACTTCTACTAATAACTACTCTCTTCTTTTTCTTCTGCCTTGTTCTGTTAACAAGACGACATATTTTCCAGAGGGTAAATTGGATGAAGCTGGTCACAGGTTTAGAGTAACAAACCTTTTTGATGCCTCATGTGCAACTCCTATAGCATCAAACCCAGCACTGCCATCGGCTACTTGCACAGCAAGCTCAGCCAACCTTTTCAACTTCTTAGTTGAGCCTTGATCAATTTTCTCTGGTATTTTTGTAAGTAAGTCTGCTGTCGGAGGAGTTGCAACCTGTATCACAGTTACTGTAGTAAGATCCTAGTTGTCTTATGCTCAGAACACTGCTTCCTCTCAGTCATCTCAAGCAGGCATATTAATGACTAATAACATAACCCTACTAAAACTGGTAACAATTATTTGAATTTCTGGGCAATTGATGTTCATGACCAGGTGCAAAATCTAAACAATATATAAGGTACAGTCTCATTCTCAGTGCATGAAAAGATTTGTCATCGGATCCTTAGAGGTTTGCAAGTCTATTCAAAGGTCGAGGCCCCTCAACTAAACTAGAATGAAGACTGTTAAGTAACCAACTCATCTAAAAGCTTAAGCTGTTAGATGGAGGGCCCAACAATGTATATCATGCTAACACTCCCTCTCAAATGCAACTTTTTATATAGAAGGGAGAAATTAAAGTGCATTTGCACTATTAAATTAATACAAAGACAATTGTGCGGCCCGAAAGATTTGAACCCAAGACCTTGCACACCCAGAACTCTGATACCATGTTAAGTGATCAACTCATCTAAAAGCTTAAGTTGTTAGATGGAGGGCCCAACAATGTATTTCATGCTAACAAAGACTTTCTCCATATGGCATCGCAGATAACATGAATGCAGAACATAATCAGTTGAAAAAATAAAGAACACTACAGGAAATGTTTAAGAATGAGCTTGGGTGGGTAATGATTGATAGAAGTAGCTACTAGAACCTTAATACAAATTATTTAAATCCCGGGCAAAAGGATGTTTTATGTACAGATGCAAAACATTCAAACACTTGGAAGAAATTGTCTACGGATCAAAGTTATATGCTTGTAAGAAAGAGCTCTGTTGAAATCAAATCATGAGGCAGGTCCCATCCACTAAAGTAGTATGGCAAGATACAAAAAAATTGTAGATCTTTCTCTATATTGCATCACCAATAACATGGATGCAGAACGTGTTCATTCTATTTCAAAAGAACTACATGAAATGTTTAAAGTTGAGTTTGAGTGGGTACTGGTAGTAGGGTGTTGGGGGAGGGGGGAGAGAGAGAATTTGAACATGTATTTATGACTATGAAGTATAAAAACACATGCATCTAGAGCAATCCACTACAGAAGCTTGCAAGTGGAAAACTATAGGAATCATCTCGAAAAGCACAACTTACAAGAGGAACTGCATGATAAGCATAGACAAACAATGGATCTGGTTAGGATGAAGTTGGCACCAATTTCACCATAGTAAGTTCTCTAGCTTTTTATTGCATGGGTTATAGAAAATGTTGCGTTGATAAGTTATATAGCTTTTTATTGCATTGGTTAATGCAATATTTTCTATAACCCATGCAATGAAAAACTATATGAACTTACTAAGGTAAAATTGGCACCAACTAAGACATTAATGCAAATAAAGACTCAGAAGGTGCCATTAGTGACTGAGACATTAATGCAAATAAAGACTCAGTTATTTAATATATACCAACGATAAGTGCCTCCTAGTCACACATGTAGAATGTCCAAGACAGGAGAGAAATGGAGAAAGCAGAAGACTCTTATGAGAACTCAAGAGAACTAAAACATGGAGATGGTAATGGGAAGAACATGATAAGTTGGCATTGAGGATCTAAAACATGGAGATGGTAATGGGATTCCAGGCACATAATATGCCTAAAGGTAGAGCACATTTGTGTGATTGCCAACAGCCAAACATTAAAACATACTCTTTAGTCATTGAACAGTTGCAAAAACTATATGGCTTGTCAATAAAGGAAAGATGTATGCTAAAAGGAGGTAACCTGGATACTCAGCCAGTCGGGAGAGCAAGGACTGTCCGTATTTTCCTGCCAGTACAGATGGATGAACCATATTCAGAACCTGAACTTCAAGAGTTAAGAAGCAAGAGGTACAGAAAATACGACTCTCTTTCTCTCTCTCATGCATACAATATACACATATATATACAAACACACACATATACAAGAATCAACAATTGACTAGTTCTGACATAAATCACATGAGTTATTACATATACGTAACAACTAGATTGTATACCCTGATGAGAAGAATGCAGAAAAGCTAACCTGCTTAGATGGAGATCCTTTATCGGATTTTATTGATATTTTATCTTCACTTGTTCCCATTGAGCACTTTCAATATCGAATTTTGAACTGATATACAACACAACTGCAAACAGGCATACACCATGAGCTATGGCTGGCCTTTGAACATTTTTCTATATAAATAGCAGTATTGAGCAAAGTAAATTAAGTATGTAATGCAAACTTCCTGATACTCAAACTCGACTCTAGTATTCCTAGCATGGTTCGGTAATTAAAATATTACGAATACAGAATGCAAATAAACCATCTACTATCAAAGAGATAGGAGACTAGGAAACCATGAATTCCTAATGAAGAAATAAGCACAAACAATAAGATGACACAATAAAATAACTAGTCAGTCTTCTTTTGGAAGCAGAATTTATATGATACAGCTTATCCAAGTTAACAGATAATATAAAAATATTTTATACTTGTACAAACATTTCGACTTACAAGGTGATCAAACTCTAAGCAACATGACCTTTGAATATCAGATAGATGTTTTATTAATTTAACTAAAAGGAAAAGATTCAAAACGTGGAAGGAACTTTACACCAAAGACCTAATGTATAGATGTAAATGCATAATTATTCAACTTCAAAATGTTAGAAAAGCTGCTAACGTCAAAAGACATATTATGGAGCCCGACAAAAAATGCCCAACTTATTATGCAGCAACCGACAAAAACATTGGCTCGTGACCATAGTTATATTATCGAGCCCAACAAAAAGTATCAGTAAACGACAAACACATTGTCCTGCAACCATAGTTTTCTTATGCCATCTAATTTTCTGATTAGGAAATTATTCGACAGTGATCCAAACTTTTAGGTTGCAAACACGTCAAAACAAGTTCCTCTTTTTCCCACATAAATTAGCAACACGACACAGGACGTAAGCTTTTTACTTGTGACAAAAGCATCATTAGCTCAGAATTCGACATAATCCAATAAGAACTAAGATAAACTTTCACATATAAATTCTCTCTCATTTATTAAGTTCCCATCAATAAATCTAACTATTATTCATATTTCGACAGCATAAACCAAAATTCTAGGTTGCAAACACATAAAACAATTCCCCCTTCTTCCCAACCAAATTTAAGCAACATGAGAATCTCTAATTCTCTAAGTTTTTACATATAAAACCTAACATTCATTCAACACCCACAGTTAAAATTTATAAATAGGTCATAAGCACACATAATCCACCAAAAGTAGAAATGCACCTTCACATAGCAATTTGTAGCTCATTCATCAACTATATAATAAATAAACAAAATAAGTAACTTTCATTGAAGCCAACTGCTCAACTTATTAACAAACAAGTATTCCCACAAACAAAAACAAAAGTCCATATAATTTCATCCTATTCATAGTTAAATAAACAGAGAGAAAGTCCCAAAATTGTACTGAAATTTAAGCATATCCAATATTAGAACAATATTACTTAAACTAAACCGCAACAAACATCAAAATGTAGTAAGAAATCAAATAATTTAAGCCCAAATGGTAAGCAATCAAGCAGAAAATACATTATACCTCCAAAGTTTCCCAAAAACTCCTCACCGTCAACTAAAAGAAATACACAGTCCTGATAATACAATATATATATAGAGAGAGAGAAATGTTACACGTATATTATATATACATATATATATGTATGTATGTATGTATGTAATATGTACCGTAATCTAGCTCTCATTGCAGCATTGCATTTGGCTCTTGAGCAATTTGGTAACAAAGAATTTGAGAGAAAGCGCGGGCAGAAGACACGTCAGGTGACCCGTGTGTATAATAAAATAAATAGAGTGACACTTGGATTTGGAATTAAATTCGGGATCAAGAGACGTACCGTGGGGTAGTTGAGTTTGCGTCAGCAGCATATGGCTTTAAGCGGGCCATGAGTTTTAGTATGGGCCACAATTGGAGGCAATTCGGGTCCATATAGCATGCCACCTCATGTGGTTATTTTATACTTGGGCCCCTAAAACAGAACTATAAGGTGAAATTTGGTTGACTATATGAATATAATGAATGTCAAAGTTCTTTGAAGTTAGTTCGTCCATTTGAGGTTCTCACTGGGCCTGTTGTTAGGGGCCTGTTGTTTGTGAATATCCACTTGTTTATGTTATATATTAGTACTAGCACATGACCCGGCACGCGTGATGCATGTATAAATTATATAGAATTAAATAAATATTTTATAAATTTAGATAATTAAATAAAAATATATAAAAAATTAAATTAAAAAGAATAAAATAATACTCTATTTGTTTTCAAATTAGAGATACATTTTGATATTTTTGAGTTAATTGGTGACATTTAAAATTCAAAATTGATATAAAATTATTTAGTTTTAATACAAACAAATATAACAGTTGTAAACTAACTATAAAGTACTATTAATTATTATATTTGTTGTTTTTAAAATTTAAATGGAATTATATCAATTTTAAATTTTAAAATTTCGTGATTTGATTTTAAAAAATGAAAATATATCTCTAATTTTAGAACAAAAATAGTAATATATTTAAAATTATACGAATAAAAAAGAATGAAAAAAATGATACAAATTTACCGCGAATCAAGAAAGCCACTTTATAAGATAGACATGATAACATGAGAATGATTTATAACTATCATTGGATATGATTATTATTGAATTTCTTATCGTTCATAAAAAGAGCCAACTATCATGATACAAACGTAAAAGTTTTCGAACATTAATGTCCCAAAAGATCAACTTTTAGTTCTGCAAAGAGATTGGTGGATCATAATACAAAAATAACATTTTTCGAATATTAAGATTCCGAAAGTTCAATTTAACTTTTAGTTTGGAAAAGAGATTGGTGGGCAAAAGGGCATTTATACCCCTAACATTTAGCACTTCAAAAAAATAAAAAATAAAAACCCTTCAGCCTAAGATCACTAGAAGGCATCTAATGAGTTTAAAGATTTTTCTTAAATTACTAATTTCTCTCCAAGCTAAAGAATCCTAAAAGGCGTTTTCTACTTGCAGATATAATAACTTCTAACATATTTGACCATCATCTTTTGTCCTAAAATATGAAATTCATCTCCTTCGTAGGTTTTTTAGCATTTTGTGCAACATATGCTAGAGTAAAACCTGACTTATCGAATTTTTTAATAAACAAAAAAAGTAAAGAAATAGACAGAAATTTAACCACTTTTCTCTTGTTAAACGTTTTTATCCAAATATGATTGAAAAGAAAAGTAAATAACATAAAATCATCTTTTATTATACCCTCTAAATTATAAACATAATAAAACTAATATAAAGATAACTTAGTAATTTAAATATGAAACTTAATTTTTTTTTTCTTTTTTCTTTATAAATTCAATAACAATATAAAAGAAAATATACAATTTTTTTATTATTTTCTTCTCAATTATGAATTAAGTTTTTCATTCTTTTTTGTTTGGGTCCCAAAGTTAGAAACAAAGTGTAAAAGTCATTTTGTGGAGTAGTTAATTGTTAATGTTAAGAGTCAGGAAAAATTGGGGACTTTGTACGTAATTAAGTACAACTAAGAGGCTCCTTGTGTAATTTTGTGAAATACGTGGACAAATATGAAAATATCCGAGTCGGTAATTGAACGGAAAGATCGTATAAAAACACCGGGTGTATCTCTCCTCCACGTCCACCTGTTCATTCACGATCGAAGAAGAAGCTTGTGGGCTGTGGGAAAGAGATCACATATATCTACTGTTGCTAATTCCCCAAATTGAGATCCGAAAATGAACGATGCAGATGTCTCCAGGCAGATCCAGCAGATGGTCCAATTCATCCGCCAAGAAGCCCAAGAGAAGGCCAACGAGATCTCTGTCTCCGCTGAAGAGGTAAAAATTCAATATGCCCAATTATCAGTTTTCAAATCTCTTCAAATTATCAGTTTATACCCACTTATACACTGTGATTGTTGTAGGAATTCAACATTGAGAAGTTACAGATAGTGGAAGCAGAGAAGAAGAAGATCAGACAAGAATATGAGCGCAAAGAGAAGCAAGTTGAAGTTCGGAAAAAGATGTATGTGATTCACCAAGCTTGTATTTTTTGTAATAATTGTTTATATATAGATATTTTGGTCAAGCATAACATAAATTGGTACTATATTTTATGGTTCTGGTCCAGAAAAGAAAGAAATAAAATTGATGCTTTATTAACATTTGTTAAGTATATATTGATATTTAGTTGAGCAATTAATATTTTCTCTGGAGTGGGTATATGCATATCTCAACTAGATGGAGTTTCTCCTTCAGAATTTGCCTTCACCATCAAATTTCAGTAATTTGTTACAATATCTTATGTAAATTCGCCTATAGCTTCTCTCAACCCTTGAATGGTGGAAACAGAAATTAACAGAAAACTGAAAGAAACAGAAAACTTAAAGGAAAGAAACAGAAATAAAGTTAAATCCGTCTTTTCATCTTTGATGCCAAGCTATTACAATCAAAGCCCGTATATACTAGAGGCTTGGAATTATCTCTCTCCCTCTGTGCAAGCTACAAAATCCAAGCAATTCTGTTGAAAACAGAATTGGGTTACCTCTAAGAACCCTATTGGTCCAGCTGGAGCATAGCATGTGCAGATTAACTAATTAACTGTTTTGGTGGCCAACGACATCCCCTCCCGCGTTTTGACATTCTTCCAAATTGCTAAGGTCGCAAGAAATCCCCAATCTTTTAATCCAATTTGCAGCTCATGCCTACTTTCTAAATTATATGCAGCTAAACTACACTCAACAATGCCTTTTATCCCAACTAGTTGGGTAGTCTGAAAATGAATCCCATATTTAACATTTTCCATGAGAGGTAGCTATTATTTAAGTAATGGAATGATTGTTGAACTTTAATGCAAGCACATATTAACCTTTATTGGAGCATTAGAGCTTGCTTTGGAGTCCTCACCAGGATTTATAGTATAATCCGTGCTTTGTAGCACATATTGAATTTTGTTGACTTCAAGAAACTATCTATGCTGTTATTTCTCATCTCAATAAGATTTTTTATGATGGTTATCATTTTAATTTCATCGCTAGATTCATTAACCTTTAGAGGATGAGGTGTCTATGGTTTCGATTGAACATATACTGTTCCTGAACATTTTTTCTGTCAGTTTCCACATATTTTTTCTGGTGAACATCTACTATTAATTGGTTTTGGAGTTTGATGAATACCGTTCATTGTCCTGCCTTTCCTTCTTGTATTGGAATTCTAGCACCATTTAAATGAGCCTTTTGAATTAGAAAATCCATGCTCGGATCACTTTCCTAGGAGAATTTCAATGTCGGAAGACATAGTGTTACAGTGTTTAATTACACATTAAATTTGTTAATATTGGTATGTTGCAGTGAGTATTCTATGCAGCTCAATGCTTCTCGGCTCAAAGTTCTTCAAGCTCAGGATGACTTGGTTGGCTCCATGAAGGAGGCAGCATCAAAGGAGCTTTTGAACGTGAGCAACCACAACTTGTCTCACCACCATGATTATCAAGGACTTGTGAAAGCTCTTGTCGTCCAGGTAGTAAAACCTAACTGTATTTTTCCCTGCAATCATTTTAAGAAACATGATTCGACTTACCACAACAATTTAGAAAAAGAAAGGAGTGGTTTTTGAGCTACCTCTGTTGTAATTATTCCCTCCATTCCAAATTTTAAGATCATTATTGACTTTTGAAAGTCAAAATAAGACATTTTCAAACTTAAAATTGAAATGATTCATTAAAAATTATGAAACAATAAGTCTTATAATGAATAATACTTTTTAGATAGTTTACAATATTCATTATTGTATCAACTAAAATTAAGAAACTCATGTCAATTTTGAGTTTTAAAAATGTCTTTAAGTTGCTTTAAAAAGTCAATAATGATGTTTTATTTTGGAATGGAGGGAGTATTATATTTGGGCTGTCTTTCTCCGTTTGTTGAACTTCAATATACTTGTAGGATAATCTATTATATGTGGTTAACAAATATTAGGTCTTTGCTACCATACAAATATGAAAGAAGGTGAAAGGGAATGTCAGAAGTTCGAATAACTTCAGAAACCAGTTAGCCTTAGAATAATCAAGTCATCATGAATATGTGACACATAGAAATTTATTTTCACAATATATTGAATTTTACCTGATAAACCTCAAGTCATATCATGTCCTCTAGTTTCTGTCATTATCTTTTGATAACATTAATTTTATGATGGGTTTACTCTTGATGTTGGAGTTTTGTGCTCTAAAACTGTGGAAAAGTAGAATGAACTGGTGCAAATTAAACAGGATCTGCTTAAAGATTTTCTGATCCATTTATGATTAAAATTTGGTTATCAAAATACTGATACTCAGTTGTATGTATATTGCAGTGTTTACTCAGACTAAAAGAACCTGCTGTGTTATTGCGTTGTCGAAAAGATGAAGTGAAGTTGCTGGAGTCTGTTTTGAGTTCAGCAAAGGAGGAATATGCAAAGAAAGCAAATGTTCACGAACCTGAGGTTATTATTGATAGCGTTCACCTTCCACCAGCTTCTTCCCATCACCATGTTCATGGTCCTTCATGGTATATATATAGACATACATCACTCAGCTAATTAATTGCCTATGGCTAGTTTGTTCTTTCATGTTGTCTTTTTGGCCAACAGATTCTGGCTTTACAGACTGCCAGTTAGTTATTAGAAGACTGGTTAAACTAACTCTTAAAATCTTTTTTCCTCATGTTCCTAGCTCTGGAGGTATCGTGATGGCTTCTCGAGATGGAAAAATTGTAATTGAAAACACCCTTGATGCTAGACTGGATGTTGCGTATCGCAATAAACTTCCAGAGGTATTTCTGTCAACTTTAGGCTTATTTTTCCTCTTTTCTTTTGATTGTTGTTTCTGACCCTTTAGCCTTTTCTTCACATGTAATTATACCCTAATTAGTTATCCATATAATTTGAAGTGCCCTAGCTTTGATCTAGTGAGTAATACATCTTTAGGTAATGCCTGGCCATGCTGCATCTGTCATCTTTACGTTGCTGAATATTTTCTTCTTTTTTATGTATGTCCATGCTTTACACTTTCCATGTATTCATCTCATTGCAGATTCGCAAGAGGCTTTTTGCTCAGGTTGCTGCCTGATGGTTTGGCTTTTTATCCGTGACATCTTGTTTGTTAAAGCTGTCAAGAGTCTAAGACTGGGCGGTGTTCTCTGAAATCCTCGTTTGTGTATCTCACATTTTCTTTTTCTCTAAATGCTTTCATTCGCTTGATTTGTGGGACTTCGCTGTGTTGCAATATGGCTTAGGAATGGCAGAAAACTCATTTGTTATAATAAGTATTCGACTAGACCAAAGCGATACAACAAGGAGCTCAGCTCAAACACACGGTGTTTAGTTTTTGTTGAGTCTGGAACCTTGAATAAACTGTCAGTGATAATATCTTTGATTTTCTCCTATGTATAAAGCTACTCGGGGCAAAGAAACTCGTATATTCTATAGGAGTATAAGATTTGGCTGCCCTTGTTATGAATGCTAAATTATTTCCATAATATTTGGTTTTAGAATTTTAGCAGATGTGATGCTTAATGCAGTAAACACCCATTCCTTCCTTTCTTTCCTGTTTAGTTGGGTTAGAAATACATTCCTGAATTGTAAGAAACTA
The DNA here is from genome assembly GCA_034770075.1 of Aralia elata. Lineage (NCBI taxonomy): Eukaryota > Viridiplantae > Streptophyta > Magnoliopsida > Apiales > Araliaceae > Aralia > Aralia elata. Next base: position 78,110,160 of record CM068379.1, on the reverse strand, counting down.
TCAATTCTAAGCCTCGAGCCCGTAATAAATAAAAACAACTTTTACAAAAATAAATATAAATTTAATTTCATATTTTCGTCTAACTTACCTTGCTAATGTAAAGAAAGTTATGATTATAGCTCAATTTTGTAGTAGAAAATGATATATTTTGAGGCAAAATTTTATTGATTTTTGTAGGGTGTAGAGATATATTTACAATTGCCCATTATTAAGCAAGTCAATTATGATGTGCAAAAAAAAAGTCTATGCTTTTCTTTCTTGAATTTAAAAACCAAGTTGGCTTTTATGCTTTTCTTTCTTGACTTTAAAAACCAAATCTTAAAAACTAAGCTCATTGTAATGGTATCTATCATTAAATTTGATAAATTTCGTAACTCATGCAAAAAAAATTATTGAAGTGCTGCAAAAATTATTAAATTTGGTATTTTCTTTCTCTCTTTTTCTGATTTTCTCTGTAACATGCGTATCGCTAATAAATAAGGATTTTGATTTCTTATTTTTTATCCTTCTCCCTATGCCTATAAATTCAGACGGAGAAACCAAATACAAGACACGGAAGAAAAAAGCAAAAAAGATAGAGGAAGAGAAAATTCTGTAAAATTTTCATTGTGAATATAATAAAATCAATGTATTCCCTCTTCAAATTATTCTTGTTCTATAACAACAAGTAATATATTCAAACTTTTAATATCATTATCACATAATTTGAAAAACGTTACATACATATTGCCAAAATTAATAAATTTATAAGTTAAAATACGAATAAGATCAAAGAATTTTTTAAAGATATAGTTGTTTATGTTCGGATGAACATTTTCTTTCTTTACTTCTAAATTATTAGTATGTTAATATTTGATATCTAAATTGTAACTAGAAATTAAAAAAATGATTGGATGGAGTCGAATGGAAATATGTCAAGACAAATTTTGGTTAATCAATAAGGCACAAAAAATTTAACATTTTTATCAAATAAATTACTTTAATAATTATAGAAAGAGAATGCTACTTTTTTATAAAACAAAAAAAATTGTATGAGATACATTTAAATATAATTTTTTTAATAATAAAAATTTGATCCTTAAATTTGATATTTTAAAAATTATATTTGTTTTATATGCTTACTTTAGTATCTAAAATTTCAACAATAAGAATTGAAGAGACTAGAAAGTAATAGTACTATAAAAATTGAACGGTAGAAAATAATTTAATATATTAATTAATTTTATGTTAAATATGAATTACGGTTAAGGTAAAATAGAATAATAAGAAAATAAGTCAACAATAGACTACAACAACAACAATAATAGTAGTAATAAATATACACTCTCCAATAGTCCAATATGAGCAACTCACTAGACACTAGTCATTGGAAGCATCCACCTTGAAACTACGTCGTTTACCACACCTAAGAATCATCGTCCTCTCGTGGGTTGTTGGGTCACTCCACCACTGAGTCCACCCTTTCGCTCCCTCGACGAGTCCGTCACTCTCTCTCTCTCTCTCTCTCTCTACATATTCATCTCCTTCACTCCATTCCCCATTTCTAATCTCTCTCTTTTCTCTTTCTCTCTCTAAAACCCCCCATCCAATTCCACCATGGAAGCCTCCCAAGCCCTCTCCCGCATAGGCCTAGCTGGCCTCGCCGTCATGGGCCAAAATTTAGCCCTCAACATCGCCGATAAAGGCTTCCCCATTTCCGTCTACAACCGCACCACCTCCAAAGTCGACGAAACCCTCGATCGAGCTCACAACGAAGGCCAACTCCCCTTAACTGGCCACTATACCCCACGCGATTTCGTCCTCTCTATCCAAAAACCCAGATCCGTTATCATTTTAGTCAAAGCCGGCGCCCCTGTTGACCAAACCATCGCCGCCCTCTCCGCCCACATGGAGCCCGGAGACACCATCATCGACGGTGGCAACGAGTGGTACGAGAACACTGAGCGTCGCATTTCCGAAGCCTCCAGCAACGGCCTGCTCTATTTGGGGATGGGTGTTTCCGGCGGCGAAGAGGGTGCCCGGAACGGCCCGTCTTTGATGCCCGGTGGTTCTTACCAAGCTTATGAGAATATTAAGGATATTGTTCAGAAAGTTGCAGCTCAAGTTGAAGATGGGCCGTGTGTTACTTACATTGGGGAAGGTGGGTCGGGTAATTTTGTGAAAATGGTTCACAATGGGATTGAGTACGGTGATATGCAATTGATTTCTGAGGCGTATGATGTGTTAAAGAATGTTGGGGGTTTGTCGAATGCCGAATTGGCGGAGATTTTTGATGAGTGGAATAGAGGGGAATTAGAGAGTTTCTTGATTGAAATCACTGCTGATATATTTAAAGTTAAGGATCCACTTGGGGAAGGGGAGTTAGTTGATAAGGTTTTGGATAAGACTGGGATGAAAGGAACCGGGAAATGGACGGTCCAGCAGGCTGCGGAGTTGTCAGTGCCTGTGCCTACCATTGCTGCCTCTTTGGATTGTAGGTTCTTAAGTGGGTTGAAGGATGAGAGAGAGGCAGCTTCCGAGGTTTATAAGGAAGTTGGTGTGGTAAGAAGTGGGGTTGATAAGAAGAGGTTGATTGATGATGTGAGGCAGGCATTGTATGCTTCCAAGATTTGTAGTTATGCTCAGGGGATGAATTTGTTGAGGGCGAAGAGTGTTGAAAAGGGGTGGAATTTGAATTTTGGGGAATTGGCGAGGATTTGGAAAGGTGGGTGTATCATTAGAGCTGTGTTTTTGGACCGGATTAAGAAGGCTTATCAGCGGAATCCGAATTTGGCGAGCTTGTTGGTTGACCCAGAGTTTGCTAGGGAGATGGTGCAGAGGGAGAAGGCATGGAGGAGGGTGGTGGGATTGGCCATTTCTGCTGGGGTTAGTATTCCGGGGATGTGTGCTAGTCTTTCCTATTTTGATACCTATAGGCGTGCCAGACTTCCTGCTAACCTTGTTCAGGCTCAGAGGGATTTGTTTGGGGCACACACATATGAGAGGGTTGATCGCCCCGGAGCATTTCATACAGAGTGGACAAAGCTTGCCCGGAAGAGTGCTAATGGTGTTGCTGCTCTGAAATGAGGCACTATATTATCTGTCAGTTACTTGCTTTTGCCAAGTGTTTTCATGTTTCTATCTGGATTTGAATTGTATGCCTGACTGAGGATTCTTGCATAGGAATGGCAATTGTTGTTTAGCCTCACATTGTTATGTTATGTTTTTAATAAGTGGTGCCTGTCTTTTGAGTATTACAGGCTTCAATATATGCAAATGATTAGCTCCGATTGCAATTTATTACATGGACTTCATATCCCTTGCATAAAACAACTTCCACCGATTCCATTATAACGTGTTTGATTAGGATAATATTCAGAAGCATTACATATTAGGCAGAATTTGGACTAGTTTCATCTTACTACACGTTTGCAGAGTTCATTGGGAATAGCTTCCAAAGGCCCATAGGAAAGAAAAATGACAAATTCTGGAGAACACAATCTTTGAAAGTTTTACCTAGTTGGAATTCTACTTGTAAAGGTACAATTTGAAAATCTACTCCAGTAAGCTTTGCTTGAAGACCTTTTGGCAACTTATTCTCAGGCTAAAATTTTTCCTCTGGAATGGTGGTCCACACATCCATTCTTTTGTGCATAGGTCTTTTTAGTCCCTAATGCTTTGCAAGTTTTGTTTGATGCATTGCTTGGTGGTTTATTAATTGATAGGGCATAGCTTGCACAATTAACAAATGTTTCCATTCTTTCATGCTTTTTTATTATAACAGGCTTTACTAGTTTCGAATACAGTGTTTCTTTGATTTCTAAGTTGAAAAATCAGGAGCAAAATGATAAACATGCTTTGTAATTGAAGCTAAGTTGGCTGCAGAAGCTTATGATAGGTAATAAGCTGAACTTCATTTTTTTTCATCTGTTTTGAGCATGCACTACGTGGACATATAGGATTATAGATAGTGTTTAGGATAGGTGATGGGGCAATGGATGGACTTTTATTGTAAGTTAGCAACCTGCTTTGTTGAAATTGAGGTAAGTTGATGAATCCAAATTCCAAAGTAATATGTTAGGAGTTATCTTCTGCTTGAGGCAAGAATCTTTGGGGGAGTTGAGATATAGTTTCATAAGTGATTAGGTATCAGTGATCCAGTTACTCTTATCTAGTACATTGAAGTCGAAATTTTTAGGTGAAACTTTGGTGGAAATTGTCTACATGGTTAATATACTCCAGATTGTAATATTCTTGATTAGTTCTGTTATGCGCCCGCGCCCACATGGAAATAGCTCCTTAGAGAATTCCAAATCATTGTCAAGGAATTGAAAGTGGTAGGCATTTTTATGTCATTCAAACACGATTTGGTCATATCACCTGGATTCCATTATGTTTAGTGGCTGGGGATGTTTGTGAAGATGGTAAATGTTCTAACTCTTTACTTTGTATAATATTATTATTATTGTCATTATTATTTATTGTTATTATTATTAATGTTAATAACTGGTGGAATAGGTTGCTGAGAAATGTTAGGTACCCAAATCCACCATGTCTTTGCACCACGTCCACGTAGGCACCTACTTAAATGATACTCTGACCAAATGCTAAATTGGCATTGTGTGTCATTTGGGGAGCTACTTCTGTGTAGTAGATTTGGGGAGTGTACATTATTCAAGGTGGCCTTGCTTGTTATTTAAATACAGCAGGGAAATGGCTCCTAAATTCTTTTATTCATCCTCTTTTCCATGCTTCCTGCAAATCAGTAGATCTATGTAACAATTACTTGAGACTTTTCCTGTTCGTCTAATTTTTATTTTAACTAAACTAGTGAGCGTATTTTTAATATTCAATAAATTAGTTGTTGATTCTGAGGGATATATCCACTTATAAGCTCGTATATGATTGTAAAGGTTGTTGTGGTTTGGTAAAGTTAGTGCTTCCTCCTTTTTGACTTCTCATTAATATACCTTACAAGAATTTGACAAAGGAAGAGATGAAGAAAAATAAAAACTTGTGACGAAAAGTGAAAAAGTTAAGGAAAATCTGCATTTTCAAGGGTTGGATGAGTTCTTGTTACAGTAGCAGAAGGCATCCTACTATTATGGATCCAAACTGTGTCAAGAACAACACCTTCATGAGCTTCTTTTTCCATTTCATGCATTTTCTTCACCTTGAACAGCTTGACGTATATCATTCCAACGAAACCAGCACAAACCAGGAAAATGAATCCAAGCACAAACCCTATTGCCCAAAGTTCCCTCTCCTTATCCTTCGTCTTCAAAGGAGCAACTATGGAGAAATGGCCTGGACTTCTGCTGTAACAGACATTTCCCAAGCTTGTCTCACTAAGAGAAGCTCTCCCGTCAGCACCAAAAATAGCACAACTTGTTCTAGGAGCATTACCACCCTCGAACGTTAGATTTGGAAATTGAATTGATATTCGCGTTCCTGTTGTGCTGAGGTCGAGCTTAGTTATGTTGTTAGTGCTAAAGTTTGATGCGTCGTAAACCGTAAGACCAACAACAGAAGAAACTAGTGAGTAACCTGATATATTGTAGTAATGAGAAGACAAGTTGCCCAAATCTTGATATACTAAGAAAAGTCTCCTGACATAAGGGGTTGGCAAAGTTCTTGATGGGATGCGAAAATTGCTAAAATTTGCACCGTTTCTCCACAAGGTCCTGCTTCGGAGCCTCACAACCGTGACTTGTATGCCTGCTAGATCCGCAGGGAGGGGAGCCTCGTAGAGCGCACCGGTGAGAGGTCGACGATGAACTAGAGCTCTGAAAGCATGTTTGTGGAGAATAACATCCAAAGATTCACTGGGAGTGGCGGTATTATTACTGTTATTAGCTGCGTCGACAAAATAACAGAACAAGAGGAAAAGAAGTAACTGGCTGGTGTACAAACTTACGATCCATTCTGCATTTTTTGACATATCTTTGATAGTGACTTGGTGCAGCTAATCCGAAAGAAGGAAGAAAAGGAGTGAGTGAGCTTCTGGTTCTACTCTTGAAAAAGCACGACAAGTCATGGATTTGGCTAGGTTTCTTTCAATTTTTAGGACCCAAAAAAAGTGAAGAAAACAAAAGAAGGGTCATCACCAATTGAACAAAGTCATGGAACTGGGTCCCAAGAAAATAGAAAAGTGATAGCATTAGGGTGATAATCTTGCGTGCTCCATGGAATGCGGAGGTTAACAAGTATACTGAGTGCTGCTTTAGGCAATCAATGGTGGGTGGAGCTTTACAGTAAATAGTAAAAAAACCCATCTAAGTGGAGATTTGATAGCAACCGTAATGATGATCCATACGCCTTCTGCTCCTTACTCATTGTGTCCCTGGCATTCTACTTGCTCCGTATGTTTCATAAAAAGAGCTACATTTATAAAACTTGTGGATGGATATTTAAGGGAAGTATTTTTGTTCGTAAATCACCATAAAAAGAGTGAACTTGTGAATATTAAAGACGTATTTTTGTTAATAAATCACCGGCTTCCATTTTTATAGCTTTATTGCTTATACAGAAGGTAAGTCCATGAGTTGACTCGGTTAAATACATCGACTCGCATCTAGGATTACAAGTAAAAACCAGATGAAGCAAAAGACTCAGTCTCTTAACGAAATACAACTCTGCTCCAACGTAAACTAATATATATATATATATAGTGGCGTAACCAAAATATTCAGCTATAAAGAGACTAAAAGTATCCAAACTACATAGTACTTGTCAACAACTTTTGTTTTGTTCCCGAGGAAAATGTAAAACCAACTCATCTGCAACAAGGAACAACCAAATAAATGAAAGCTTATATATATACATATATATATATATACAAGTATCAACATATACACTAAAAAAAAACGTGCTTCTTAAGTAGCCGAACACTGTTAATTTGATGATCACCAGTAGATACCTTAACTTCCTGAGAAACTTGTCCTAGCATTACAGTAAGGACCATTAGACATTCAATCTCCAAATCTAAATGCATCTAACACTAAAAAGTTGGAAAATTATTTATACACATTCATTGCTTGATGGTGAGCTCAGCCCTGAGGTGTAGTACGCCGTTGATGAAGTAAGCACTGTCTTCAGCCAAGAATGCCGTCCAAGGTATAGCAAACAAGTTCCTATAACCAACAGCTTTACCTCCGGTGAATGTATAATTCCCTTTATACTTGCTCTGGTATTCCTCAATTGGCTTTGACCTTGCAGCAAACTCATAGTCAACTGCAAAACTCACGGATCCCTTTTCTTGCATGCCCAAGAACAGCCCAAAGCAATGGAATGAACTTTGTTGGTCCATGTTGCAGTGAGCAGACAGGAAAAACCCCTGCCCACCCAGATGGAAAGCTTGCGAGTAAACCCTGCCAGCAGGAAACAAATTTACGCACTCTTCACGTTTCAGATCCAGATACACAACACACTGCCGACGAGGCAGTTCAAACTCGACTACCTTGACTGGGCGATACTTGTATGCTCGTTCCACAAAACGACGGGACATAGTGACACTGGTCTCACCTGCAGCGAGTGAGCGCTGCCTATATGGTGCCTCAGCCTTGAAAAAGAGAGCCTCAAGAACAACCTTGGACACGAGCTCAGGATCAAAGTCGCTGCATGTTAGAACTTTCTTCAACTTTCGGCAGGTCATGTATGGGAAACGAACAAGGCGACCAAGGCGTGTGCCTAGTACTTCTCGTCTTTCTTCCAGCTTTGTGTAATGGATTCTGGCCCACTTCAACACAAAATCATAAACAACATCCTCTGAAGCTACCTGAAGATCATCACTGGATAGGACTGCCTCTATTCCAGCTAAAGGCAAGTTTAGCACCTCTTCTTGGAATCTGGTAAAAATTGCAAAAAGAAATTGTGTGAACTCGAATAACTTAAGCTAGCAATTATGGGGGAAAAAGTGCAAACCCATACCCAGGGCCAGCTGGATAAACCACAAATATGAGTAAGCCAGCAAGCAAGTACAGGGTATCAGAGTTATCTAGCAACATAGATGCAAGCTAGCAAGCAACTATGAAGTAACGAGTTATCTAGCCATCTATGGATGTGTATCAACAAGCAACATTAAATGTAAAAGAGTTAAGAACTCTTGTCTGCTTTTACCAAACGCTGCAGTTCCCTCACTTCGGTTCTTCATCTGAAATACCAAAGGGAATTGCTGCAGAGGCATAAGAGCCAAAGCTACTACTAAGCATGATTCCTTTTTAAAAACAAAATGGAGTCTTTAAAGTTTCAACTAATACAGAACAAAAAAGCAAAGTAAAGCTAGGATGGCAGAGCTCTCACTTGCTTATGTCTTTGTAACGAACAGCAAGAAACTGCTTTGCTGCATCTGTCAGTGGCTGCACTGCATCAGCCATCAAAACACTCGAAGGAAGATCCAAATAAAGCAAAGCAGACTCGCAAGTCATAGGTAGGTTTCTTAATAGCCGACTGCAGTATCTCATACACGAAGCAACCTCAAATTTGTCAGCAGCCATCAGAACATCCAGTAAACCGGAAGGCGTGGTAGTTGACAAAGTATTGCTGTACATAAAATTTAGAAGGTCCATCAAGGCAGCTTCCTCTGTTCCATGAAAAGGAAAAAGTAGAAAAATGATTGTAAGCTTATGTTTTTACTAACTTCTCAAAAACAACAAAAGAAAATAACAAGAAATGAGGTCAACTACAATACATAGCACACATGATAGATTACTGATTATAGGAAATTTCACGTTACATGAAATGAAGTAGTTATTCACATAACAAGAAAATGGGAAGAAAAATACAGCCAAAGAAATGTTTTCATCTTTACCAGAGCCATGGATTTGTATAGTCACATGTCGCTGCTCCGACTCTCTCATCCCATTTGAGAATAACTACAAGACAATGGTTCAAATGCACAATTTATAAAAGAGTTCAGATTCAAAGCAGTATATGCCAGATTGATGACTCCTAACCTTATAGAAAAATGGACTCTTTGCTGCCAATATCGGGGAACTAATGTGTATAGTCTTCACCCGAACAACTGTCGAACAGTCCATGCTCCAAGCAGCATCATTGCCATGAGTAGCCTCATCCCCTACAGAAGTATCTCTTAATTCCCGATATGTATTAAACAGCAACTAGTGTCTTTAAAGAATGATAAAAAAAATGGTCAACTTCAATTTTCAGAAAAGTTACATATAACGTTAGCTATTCATTGCAAAAGTCTCTAAGATCAAGATTTTTGATAATCCAAATACTTTACTATACTATTACATCTCTTCATAACTCAAATTCTTGTTTGAGAAGAAAGGGCTCAAGGTCAATAAGATAAAATAATTATATAGGAAAGTGAAATATGTACCAGGTTGATTCAAATTCAATAAACCACTTGAAGGTGATTCCTCAATCATTGCCACAGCATCCTCATCTTGGTTTTCATAGGTAACACCATCCTCTGTATCCGGCATGTTACAGCTCAAAATCTGTTCCTCATGATGAGTGACTGCATCCACAACTAGAGGTAAAAAACAAAGGACAAATGTTCAATAAAACAAGCGAGTGTCAACAACACTTGCCAAAAGGCATACCAGTAAAGCATACTGAAAATCTTAAAAAAACACGAGCAAATATAAACGATTGTCCCTCAGATCTATAACAAATTTGTATGCATAATATGTAACACAAATTTTCACACACCACCACAATTCATTAACAATCAAGAATCTTACAAGACTTGTGTATCTCAAATTCCATAGTTGTTATTATAGTCAGATTTGGGAGCAAATATAATCTAAAGTGAATAGCTGACTATTTTATTCTTGTTTTATTTTTCTACAAAATATATCTCCCTGACCATATGAAGAAGTCTAACCCTAGAATAGACATTACCTACTAAGCCACTTCATCTCCCTTCATATTCTTTTTGCTTTGGGGATTTTGCACTTGACAAAGACTCCAGAATATATAAGAAATTTCTCTTTTACTATTTTGGGAAATCAATACTCATATGTTTTCAGTTCATGATTTGACGACTATGACAAAATCACCAACACGTATAGAAAGAAATAATACAAAACTTTGAAGTTTGAACCCTGTACCATGAGCCATCCAAACTCAGCATCTAATCACTAAAAATATGTATTTACTGGTTTACATTAGCAGACATCATCAAACATGCAAATAAAAGCTTAACTTTCTAAAATCAATCATTCCATACAAAGACTACTAAATCATTAGACTCAACTCCTCAACAGAATTGAATTCAGTATATGTAACCAATTTACTCACACAGCACTATCTTCCAGAAAAATACCAAGATTCGAGTTAACACTAAAACCTGCATTCTAACATTTGTCCTTGCTATTACTTATACGCTGACTGCCAAAAATACCTTCCCCTCCACATTTTCAATTCAAATGCGAACAAGCTGTAACTATATTAACCCACATGGCCACATTCCGATATAAAGCTTTAAAAGAACCAAGAATCAGTCAAGACGCAAGCTTTATATCAAAACTACACACATTGCACACTTCTCCCCTCTTTTCAATTTACACCCAGAAAGCCCTAATTATATAAATCCACTCCCAAATACAAAGCCTTTTAAGAATCAAAAATCTTTCAAAACTATAACATTTGCCTCGGATTCACTTCACATAAAAAGACTAAAACTATGGATATATACACACAATATACAATGAAATTAAAATAAAAATGAACTGACCATTTTCTTTCTTGACATCTTCTCTCCTTCGCTTACGATTGTGGGCCCATTCTGCAATGGCGTTGAAACTCTCAGGGTCAGATTTGGCATCGGAAATATCGGGTATGATTTCGATCTTGAGAATCCGATCAGAGAAATTGCTGTCGTTGAAGGCGAATCCGAAGTCGGAGTCGACCCGACCACCTCCCGGCGACAAGTTCGAAGCCATTATTGTTTGGGGGTTCAATTGTTTCATCAACAAAACTAAACTGAAGAGAGAGTCGCAGTGAAATGGAAACCCTAATCAGGAGGAACGAAAATCGAGAACTATCGGAAGCGGTTGGGAGCGTGGGGAGATATGGCCCGTGCGCAGCACCGGAACACACTCAAAGATGCTGCAACGAAAATGACGTGTCTGTAACAGTTTTTCTTTCTTTATACATTTTCATTTCCCTACCATGACCTGTTTATTTTATTTTTATGGAGTACTATGTTTCAAAATTTTTTTTTTTTTGTTTCCATACTTTATAAGATTTTGATTTTGAAAGAAAAAAAAATTATTTTTTCAATAAACTAAATTTTGGTGACTAGTTTTTATTTTATTATCCAATTAATGTAGGTGTTTTGAGGTAAATTTTCAATTTAACGTGATCTTATCAGTTTTATAGGTTAAAAATTAAAATATATTTTATCTGTTTTGAAATTAAAGATATAATTATTAAACGACGATTTTTAAGTATAATTTTTTTTAACAATTCACACATTAGTATGCACACTCAATGGAAACCGAGTATTTTGTGATTCAAAAATGCCGAATTTTATTTGAATCATTATTTTTGTTTGTTAGGACTTTTTGGCGTAAGTTTCTTAGCTTGGATAGGGTATTTAGCACATGTGACTATTCCTACATCCAGAGCTGATTACATTCAATTGAATAATTTCTTAGATAAAATATATTAATGTTTTTAAGACGAGAATGAAATAGATGCACATATAAACTTACAGTAATAAGACATAGGGTTTGTTCGTTTACATGGTAGCGTTAAACAGCGTTTTGCAAGCAGCGGTAGTAGCGTTTGAAAAGTTATGATCTTGTTCATTTATCATCAACTTATATTATTGACATTATGATTCTTATTCGGCTATAATTACAACGGTTACGGCTGAAATGGTGTAAAATGACAAAAACAAACATGATTTATTATATCATATAAATATATGCTAATAAATTAATTATGTAATAATACAAAAATAATACTACTTCTTTTTCAAAATATAATAATAATAATAATAATAATAATATACTATCTCTTTTTTCAAAATATAGACCAATAGTCATTTTAAAAATAAAGATTATATATACAATTAATATGGTCATCGATTAATTATGTATATCTCTATTTTGCAATTTACCTAATAAAATACAATTTAAAAATGTGTGTGGTGTGGTGTCAAATAAAAAGGACAGGTGGTAGTACTATCTAAAGATTGGGTTAGTAATAGAAGGGACAGGTGAGAGTAATATTCAAAGGCTCACACTTATCCCTTTTTTCTCACTTGGCCATTCAAAATTTCGACAAGCTCTAATACCTCTTTGTTCATGCCGGCAATACAGCTCACACATCTCTCTTGTAATTTCGGTGAGCTTAGTTAGAAATGTGCAATTGAATTTTCAAAGAGATTACTTGAAATTTCAAGCCCAAATTACAATTCTAAAGATGGATCAATTCAATTTTGTATCTCTAATTTCAGTTCTTGAAGAGAGATCACCTCAAGTTGTAATTTTTTAAGAGATATTAGGATAACATGATTCAGATGACTTTTCAAAGGTAAATATAATTTTGTCTAATCTTGCTCTGCTTTGGTTCTACGATTTGGGTTAAAACACAACATGAAGATATTTAGACTCTTATAAAATTTCAATTATGTCTATGTAAGACCATGACTTTTTATTAATAAGATTTTTTTTTATTTTATTATTATTATTATTCTAAACTGTTAGGTGTTAAATTGATAAAATGATAAGGTAAGGATAATATGTGCAATTATACAGTATGTCGGGGAATATTCGTTCTGTCGGGGAATATTATATTCGGTAAATTACGTCGACGCCGAAATAACCAAACATTGGTGGGCCCACAATGGAATAACTGTCGGATATAAAAAGCGGTAACTTTTTAAATTGGCAGCAAGACTTTTACCATTAACTGTTGAAGTACCCGGTAATAAAAGAACAGTAACACGCGTTATTCCACAGTAGCACGCGGTACTCCACAGTAGCACACAATATTGCACAGTATTTTTTATTATTGGTTCAATAATTGCTACAGTGATAATAACATAATATTTTATTATTGACTTAATAATTGTCACAGTAACAACTGCACAATATTTTACATTATTAAATCAATAATTGTCATGACACAGTAACTCATATTATTGAAAGGATATTATTAGTTAGCATTATTTGCAATGTCTAGAAGTTCTGTCAAGGAAAATGGTTATTTAATTGCGCGTCATTTTTATGGAAGGCCCCCTCTTTCCTGAGAATGATCTGGTTGCGAGTATTGCGAGTATATGATATATGTGATATTAATACATTTAACACAATAATAAAAAAATGGATATATTAATAATAATTATTTTTGATAATGGATTTATCTTTTTGATAATGAATTAATTTTTTTGAAAAAATGGATGGATAATATAGATTGAAGAAAAAATGGATGGATGATATAGATTGAAGAAAAAATGGATGGATGATATAAAAAGAGTGTGATAATTGATGTGTGGCAGATATTGATTACATTTTACTATAAATAGGGGGTTTAGCATAAGAAAAAATCATAACTTCCTTATTTGCTTATACTTCCTTTCACTCTCTAAATTTCTTTGTGTAAGTTCTCTCTAAGTGTGTTAAACTATCTTGAGTAGTTGTAAAGATCAGTAAGAGTATGCAAATAAAAGCTTAACTTTCTAAAATCAATCATTCCATACAAAGACTACTAAATCATTAGACTCAACTCCTCAACAGAATTGAATTCAGTATATGTAACCAATTTACTCACACAGCACTATCTTCCAGAAAAATACCAAGATTCGAGTTAACACTAAAACCTGCATTCTAACATTTGTCCTTGCTATTACTTATACGCTGACTGCCAAAAATACCTTCCCCTCCACATTTTCAATTCAAATGCGAACAAGCTGTAACTATATTAACCCACATGGCCACATTCCGATATAAAGCTTTAAAAGAACCAAGAATCAGTCAAGACGCAAGCTTTATATCAAAACTACACACATTGCACACTTCTCCCCTCTTTTCAATTTACACCCAGAAAGCCCTAATTATATAAATCCACTCCCAAATACAAAGCCTTTTAAGAATTCAAAAATCTTTCAAAACTATAACATTTGCCTCGGATTCACTTCACATAAAAAGACTAAAACTATGGATATATACACACAATATACAATGAAATTAAAATAAAAATGAACTGACCATTTTCTTTCTTGACATCTTCTCTCCTTCGCTTACGATTGTGGGCCCATTCTGCAATGGCGTTGAAAACTCTCAGGGTCAGATTTGGCATCGGAAATATCGGGTATGATTTCGATCTTGAGAATCCGATCAGAGAAATTGCTGTCGTTGAAGGCGAATCCGAAGTCGGAGTCGACCCGACCACCTCCCGGCGACAAGTTCGAAGCCATTATTGTTTGGGGGTTCAATTGTTTCATCAACAAAACTAAACTGAAGAGAGAGTCGCAGTGAAATGGAAACCCTAATCAGGAGGAACGAAAATCGAGAACTATCGGAAGCGGTTGGGAGCGTGGGGAGATATGGCCCGTGCGCAGCACCGGAACACACTCAAAAGATGCTGCACCGAAAATGACGTGTCTGTAACAGTTTTTCTTTCTTTATACATTTTCATTTCCCTACCATGACCTGTTTATTTTATTTTTATGGAGTACTATGTTTCAAATTTTTTTTATTTTTTTTTTGTTTCCATACTTTATAAGATTTTGATTTTGAAAGAAAAAAAATTATTTTTTTCAATAAACTAAATTTTGGTGACTAGTTTTTATTTTATTATCCAATTAATGTAGGTGTTTTGAGGTAAATTTTCAATTTAAGGTGATCTTATCAGTTTTATAGGTTAAAAATTAAAATATATTTTATCTGTTTTGAAATTAAAGATATAATTATTAAACGACGATTTTTAAGTATAATTTTTCTTTAACAATTCACACATTAGTATGCACACTCAATGGAAACCGAGTATTTTGTGATTCAAAAATGCCGAATTTTATTTGAATTATTATTTTTGTTTGTTAGGACTTTTCGGCGTAAGTTTCTTAGCTTGGATAGGGTATTTAGCACATGTGACTATTCCTACATCCAGAGCTGATTACATTCAATTGAATAATTTCTTAGATAAAATATTAATGTTTTTAAGACGAGAATGAAATAGATGCACATATAAACTTACAGTAATAAGACATAGGGTTTGTTCGTTTACATGGTAGCGTTAAACAGCGTTTTGCAAGCAGCGGTAGTAGCGTTTGAAAAATTATAATCTTGTTCATTTATCATCAACTTATATTATTGACATTATGATTCTTATTCGACTATAATTACAGCGGTTACGGCTGAAATGGTGTAAAATGACAAAAACAAACATGATTTATTATATCATATAAATATATGCTAATAAATTAATTATGTAATAATACAAAAATACTACTACTTCTTTTTCAAAATATAATAATAATAATAATAATAATAATAATAATAATATACTATCTCTTTTTTCAAAATATAGACCAATAGTCATTTTAAAAATAAAGATTATATATACAATTAATATGGTCATCGATTAATTATGTATATCTCTATTTTGCAATTTACCTAATAAAATACAATTTAAAAATGTGTGTGGTGTGGTGTCAAATAAAAAGGACAGGTGGTAGTACTATCTAAAGATTGGGTTAGTAATAGAAGGGACAGGTGAGAGTAATATTCAAAGGCTCACACTTATCCCTTTTTTCTCACTTGGCCATTCAAAATTTCGACAAGCTCTAATACCTCTTTGTTCATGCCGGCAATACAGCTCACACATCTCTCTTGTAATTTCGGTGAGCTTAGTTAGAAATGTGCAATTGAATTTTCAAAGAGATTACTTGAAATTTCAAGCCCAAATTACAATTCTAAAGATGGATCAATTCAATTTTGTATCTCTAATTTCAGTTCTTGAAGAGAGATCACCTCAAGTTGTAATTTTTTTAAGAGATATTAGGATAACATGATTCAGATGACTTTTCAAAGGTAAAGATAATTTTGTCTAATCTTGTTGCGCTTTGGTTCTACGATTTGGGTTAAAACACAACATGAAGATATTTAGACTCTTATAAAATTTCAATTATGTCTATGTAAGACCACGACTTTTTATTAATAAGATTTTTTTTATTTTATTATTATTATTATTCTAAACTGTTAGGTGTTTAAATTGATAAAATGATAAGGTAAGGATAATATGTGCAATTATACAGTATGTCGGGGAATATTCGTTCTGTCGGGGAATATTATATTCGGTAAATTACGTCGACGCCGAAATAACCAAACATTGGTGGGCCCACAATGGAATAACTGTCGGATATAAAAAGCGGTAACTTTTTAAATTGGCAGCAAGACTTTTACCATTAACTGTTGAAGTACCCGGTAATAAAAGAACAGTAACACGCGTTTATTCTACAGTAGCACGCGGTACTCCACAGTAGCACACAATATTGCACATTATTTTTTATTATTGGTTCAATAATTGCTACAGTGATAATAACATAATATTTTATTATTGACTTAATAATTGTCACAGTAACAACTGCACAATATTTTACATTATTAAATCAATAATTGTCATGACACAGTAACTCATATTATTGAAAGGATATTATTAGTTAGCATTATTTGCAATGTCTAGAAGTTCTGTCAAGGAAAATGGTTATTTAATTGCGCGCCATTTTTATGGAAGGCCCCCTCTTTCCTGAGAATGATCTGGTTGCGAGTATTGCGAGTATATGATATATGTGACATTAATACATTTAACACAATAATAAAAAAATGAATATATTAATAATAATTATTTTTGATAATGGATTTATCTTTTTGATAATGAATTAATTTTTTTGAAAAAATGGATGGATAATATAGATTGAAGAAAAAATGGATGGATGATATAGATTGAAGAAAAAATGGATGGATGATATAAAAAGAGTGTGATAATTGATGTGTGGCAGATATTGATTACATTTTACTATAAATAGGGGGTTTAGCATAAGAAAAATCATAACTTCCTTATTTGCTTATACTTCCTTTCACTCTCTAAATTTCTTTGTGTAAGTTCTCTCTAAGTGTGTTAAACTATCTTGAGTAGTTGTAAAGATCAGTAAGAGTATGCAAATAAAAGCTTAACTTTCTAAAATCAATCATTCCATACAAAGACTACTAAATCATTAGACTCAACTCCTCAACAGAATTGAATTCAGTATATGTAACCAATTTACTCACACAGCACTATCTTCCAGAAAAATACCAAGATTCGAGTTAACACTAAAACCTGCATTCTAACATTTGTCCTTGCTATTACTTATACGCTGACTGCCAAAAATACCTTCCCCTCCACATTTTCAATTCAAATGCGAACAAGCTGTAACTATATTAACCCACATGGCCACATTCCGATATAAAGCTTTTAAAAGAACCAAGAATCAGTCAAGACGCAAGCTTTATATCAAAACTACACACATTGCACACTTCTCCCCTCTTTTCAATTTACACCCAGAAAGCCCTAATTATATAAATCCACTCCCAAATACAAAGCCTTTTAAGAATCAAAAATCTTTCAAAACTATAACATTTGCCTCGGATTCACTTCACATAAAAAGACTAAAACTATGGATATATACACACAATATACAATGAAATTAAAATAAAAATGAACTGACCATTTTCTTTCTTGACATCTTCTCTCCTTCGCTTACGATTGTGGGCCCATTCTGCAATGGCGTTGAAACTCTCAGGGTCAGATTTGGCATCGGAAATATCGGGTATGATTTCGATCTTGAGAATCCGATCAGAGAAATTGCTGTCGTTGAAGGCGAATCCGAAGTCGGAGTCGACCCGACCACCTCCCGGCGACAAGTTCGAAGCCATTATTGTTTGGGGGTTCAATTGTTTCATCAACAAAACTAAACTGAAGAGAGAGTCGCAGTGAAATGGAAACCCTAATCAGGAGGAACGAAAATCGAGAACTATCGGAAGCGGAGGGGAGCGTGGGGAGATATGGCCCGTGCGCAGCACCGGAACACACTCAAAGATGCTGCAACGAAAATGACGTGTCTGTAACAGTTTTTCTTTCTTTATACATTTTCATTTCCCTACCATGACCTGTTTATTTTATTTTTATGGAGTACTATGTTTCAAATTTTTTTTATTTTTTTTTTGTTTCCATACTTTATAAGATTTTGATTTTGAAAGAAAAAAAATTATTTTTTCAATAAACTAAATTTTGGTGACTAGTTTTTATTTTATTATCCAATTAATGTAGGTGTTTTGAGGTAAATTTTCAATTTAAGGTGATCTTATCAGTTTTATAGGTTAAAAATTAAAATATATTTTATCTGTTTTGAAATTAAAGATATAATTATTAAACGACGATTTTTAAGTATAATTTTTCTTTAACAATTCACACATTAGTATGCACACTCAATGGAAACCGAGTATTTTGTGATTCAAAAATGCCGAATTTTATTTGAATTATTATTTTTGTTTGTTAGGACTTTTCGGCGTAAGTTTCTTAGCTTGGATAGGGTATTTAGCACATGTGACTATTCCTACATCCAGAGCTGATTACATTCAATTGAATAATTTCTTAGATAAAATATTAATGTTTTTAAGACGAGAATGAAATAGATGCACATATAAACTTACAGTAATAAGACATAGGGTTTGTTCGTTTACATGGTAGCGTTAAACAGCGTTTTGCAAGCAGCCGGGGTAGTAGCGTTTGAAAAATTATAATCTTGTTCATTTATCATCAACTTATATTATTGACATTATGATTCTTATTCGACTATAATTACAGCGGTTACGGCTGAAATGGTGTAAAATGACAAAAACAAACATGATTTATTATATCATATAAATATATGCTAATAAATTAATTATGTAATAATACAAAAATACTACTACTTCTTTTTCAAAATATAATAATAATAATAATAATAATAATATACTATCTCTTTTTTCAAAATATAGACCAATAGTCATTTTAAAAATAAAGATTATATATACAATTAATATGGTCATCGATTAATTATGTATATCTCTATTTTGCAATTTACCTAATAAAATACAATTTAAAAATGTGTGTGGTGTGGTGTCAAATAAAAAGGACAGGTGGTAGTACTATCTAAAGATTGGGTTAGTAATAGAAGGGACAGGTGAGAGTAATATTCAAAGGCTCACACTTATCCCTTTTTTCTCACTTGGCCATTCAAAATTTCGACAAGCTCTAATACCTCTTTGTTCATGCCGGCAATACAGCTCACACATCTCTCTTGTAATTTCGGTGAGCTTAGTTAGAAATGTGCAATTGAATTTTCAAAGAGATTACTTGAAATTTCAAGCCCAAATTACAATTCTAAAGATGGATCAATTCAATTTTGTATCTCTAATTTCAGTTCTTGAAGAGAGATCACCTCAAGTTGTAATTTTTTAAGAGATATTAGGATAACATGATTCAGATGACTTTTCAAAGGTAAAGATAATTTTGTCTAATCTTGTTGCGCTTTGGTTCTACGATTTGGGTTAAAACACAACATGAAGATATTTAGACTCTTATAAAATTTCAATTATGTCTATGTAAGACCACGACTTTTTATTAATAAGATATTTTTATTTTTTATTATTATTATTCTAAACTGTTAGGTGTTAAATTGATAAAATGATAAGGTAAGGATGATATGTGCAATTATACCTTCTGTCGGGGAATATTCGTTCTGTTGGAGAATATTATATTCGGTAAAGTACGACGGTGCTGAAATAACCAAACATTGGTGCGCCACACAACGGAATAACTGTCGGATATAAAAAGCGGTAACTTTTTAAATTGGCAGCAAGACTTTTACCATTAACTGTTGAAGTACCCGGTAATAAAAGAACAGTAACACGCGTTATTCTACAGTAGCACGCGGTACTCCACAGTAGCACACAATATTGCACATTATTTTTTATTATTGGTTCAATAATTGCTACAGTGATAATAACATAATATTTTATTATTGACTTAATAATTGTCACAGTAACAACTGCACAATATTTTACATTATTAAATCAATAATTGTCATGACACAGTAACTCATATTATTGAAAGGATATTATTAGTTAGCATTATTTGCAATGTCTAGAAGTTCTGTCAAGGAAAATGGTTATTTAATTGCGCGCCATTTTTATGGAAGGCCCCCTCTTTCCTGAGAATGATCTGGTTGCGAGTATTGCGAGTATATGATATATGTGACATTAATACATTTAACACAATAATAAAAAAATGAATATATTAATAATAATTATTTTTGATAATGGATTTATCTTTTTGATAATGAATTAATTTTTTTGAAAAAATGGATGGATAATATAGATTGAAGAAAAAATGGATGGATGATATAGATTGAAGAAAAAATGGATGGATGATATAAAAAGAGTGTGATAATTGATGTGTGGCAGATATTGATTACATTTTACTATAAATAGGGGGTTTAGCATAAGAAAAAATCATAACTTCCTTATTTGCTTATACTTCCTTTCACTCTCTAAATTTCTTTGTGTAAGTTCTCTCTAAGTGTGTTAAACTATCTTGAGTAGTTGTAAAGATCAGTAAGAGTATGCAAATAAAAGCTTAACTTTCTAAAATCAATCATTCCATACAAAGACTACTAAATCATTAGACTCAACTCCTCAACAGAATTGAATTCAGTATATGTAACCAATTTACTCACACAGCACTATCTTCCAGAAAAATACCAAGATTCGAGTTAACACTAAAACCTGCATTCTAACATTTGTCCTTGCTATTACTTATACGCTGACTGCCAAAAATACCTTCCCCTCCACATTTTCAATTCAAATGCGAACAAGCTGTAACTATATTAACCCACATGGCCACATTCCGATATAAAGCTTTAAAAGAACCAAGAATCAGTCAAGACGCAAGCTTTATATCAAAACTACACACATTGCACACTTCTCCCCTCTTTTCAATTTACACCCAGAAAGCCCTAATTATATAAATCCACTCCCAAATACAAAGCCTTTTAAGAATCAAAAATCTTTCAAAACTATAACATTTGCCTCGGATTCACTTCACATAAAAAGACTAAAACTATGGATATATACACACAATATACAATGAAATTAAAATAAAAATGAACTGACCATTTTCTTTCTTGACATCTTCTCTCCTTCGCTTACGATTGTGGGCCCATTCTGCAATGGCGTTGAAACTCTCAGGGTCAGATTTGGCATCGGAAATATCGGGTATGATTTCGATCTTGAGAATCCGATCAGAGAAATTGCTGTCGTTGAAGGCGAATCCGAAGTCGGAGTCGACCCGACCACCTCCCGGCGACAAGTTCGAAGCCATTATTGTTTGGGGGTTCAATTGTTTCATCAACAAAACTAAACTGAAGAGAGAGTCGCAGTGAAATGGAAACCCTAATCAGGAGGAACGAAAATCGAGAACTATCGGAAGCGGTTGGGAGCGTGGGGAGATATGGCCCGTGCGCAGCACCGGAACACACTCAAAGATGCTGCAACGAAAATGACGTGTCTGTAACAGTTTTTCTTTCTTTATACATTTTCATTTCCCTACCATGACCTGTTTATTTTATTTTTATGGAGTACTATGTTTCAAAATTTTTTTAATTTTTTTTTTGTTTCCATACTTTATAAGATTTTGATTTTGAAAGAAAAAAAATTATTTTTTCAATAAACTAAATTTTGGTGACTAGTTTTTATTTTATTATCCAATTAATGTAGGTGTTTTTGAGGTAAATTTTCAATTTAAGGTGATCTTATCAGTTTTATAGGTTAAAAAATTAAAATATATTTTATCTGTTTTGAAATTAAAGATATAATTATTAAACGACGATTTTTAAGTATAATTTTTTTTAACAATTCACACATTAGTATGCACACTCAATGGAAACCGAGTATTTTGTGATTCAAAAATGCCGAATTTTATTTGAATCATTATTTTTGTTTGTTAGGACTTTTCGGCGTAAGTTTCTTAGCTTGGATAGGGTATTTAGCACATGTGACTATTCCTACATCCAGAGCTGATTACATTCAATTGAATAATTTCTTAGATAAAATATTAATGTTTTTAAGACGAGAATGAAATAGATGCACATATAAACTTACAGTAATAAGACATAGGGTTTGTTCGTTTACATGGTAGCGTTAAACAGCGTTTTGCAAGCAGCGGTAGTAGCGTTTGAAAAATTATAATCTTGTTCATTTATCATCAACTTATATTATTGACATTATGATTCTTATTCGACTATAATTACAGCGGTTACGGCTGAAATGGTGTAAAATGACAAAAACAAACATGATTTATTATATCATATAAATATATGCTAATAAATTAATTATGTAATAATACAAAAATACTACTACTTCTTTTTCAAAATATAATAATAATAATAATAATAATAATATACTATCTCTTTTTTCAAAATATAGACCAATAGTCATTTTAAAAATAAAGATTATATATACAATTAATATGGTCATCGATTAATTATGTATATCTCTATTTTGCAATTTACCTAATAAAATACAATTTAAAAATGTGTGTGGTGTGGTGTCAAATAAAAAGGACAGGTGGTAGTACTATCTAAAGATTGGGTTAGTAATAGAAGGGACAGGTGAGAGTAATATTCAAAGGCTCACACTTATCCCTTTTTTCTCACTTGGCCATTCAAAATTTCGACAAGCTCTAATACCTCTTTGTTCATGCCGGCAATACAGCTCACACATCTCTCTTGTAATTTCGGTGAGCTTAGTTAGAAATGTGCAATTGAATTTTCAAAGAGATTACTTGAAATTTCAAGCCCAAATTACAATTCTAAAGATGGATCAATTCAATTTTGTATCTCTAATTTCAGTTCTTGAAGAGAGATCACCTCAAGTTGTAATTTTTTAAGAGATATTAGGATAACATGATTCAGATGACTTTTCAAAGGTAAAGATAATTTTGTCTAATCTTGTTGCGCTTTGGTTCTACGATTTGGGTTAAAACACAACATGAAGATATTTAGACTCTTATAAAATTTCAATTATGTCTATGTAAGACCACGACTTTTTATTAATAAGATTTTTTTTATTTTATTATTATTATTATTCTAAACTGTTAGGTGTTAAATTGATAAAATGATAAGGTAAGGATAATATGTGCAATTATACAGTATGTCGGGGAATATTTCTTCTGTCGGGAAATATTATATTCAGTAAAGTACGCCGGCGCCAAAATAACCAAACATTGGTGGGCCCACAACGGAATAACTGTCGGATATAAAAAGCGGTAACTTTTTAAATTGGCAGCAAGACTTTTACCATTAACTGTTGAAGTACCCGGTAATAAAAGAACAGTAACACGCGTTATTCTACAGTAGCACGCGGTACTCCACAGTAGCACACAATATTGCACATTATTTTTTATTATTGGTTCAATAATTGCTACAGTGATAATAACATAATATTTTATTATTGACTTAATAATTGTCACAGTAACAACTGCACAATATTTTACATTATTAAATCAATAATTGTCATGACACAGTAACTCATATTATTGAAAGGATATTATTAGTTAGCATTATTTGCAATGTCTAGAAGTTCTGTCAAGGAAAATGGTTATTTAATTGCGCGCCATTTTTATGGAAGGCCCCCTCTTTCCTGAGAATGATCTGGTTGCGAGTATTGCGAGTATATGATATATGTGGACATTAATACATTTAACACAATAATAAAAAAATGAATATATTAATAATAATTATTTTTGATAATGGATTTATCTTTTTGATAATGAATTAATTTTTTTGAAAAAATGGATGGATAATATAGATTGAAGAAAAAATGGATGGATGATATAGATTGAAGAAAAAATGGATGGATGATATAAAAAGAGTGTGATAATTGATGTGTGGCAGATATTGATTACATTTTACTATAAATAGGGGGTTTAGCATAAGAAAAATCATAACTTCCTTATTTGCTTATACTTCCTTTCACTCTCTAAATTTCTTTGTGTAAGTTCTCTCTAAGTGTGTTAAACTATCTTGAGTAGTTGTAAAGATCAGTAAGAGTATGCAAATAAAAGCTTAACTTTTCTAAAATCAATCATTCCATACAAAGACTACTAAATCATTAGACTCAACTCCTCAACAGAATTGAATTCAGTATATGTAACCAATTTACTCACACAGCACTATCTTCCAGAAAAATACCAAGATTCGAGTTAACACTAAAACCTGCATTCTAAACATTTGTCCTTGCTATTACTTATACGCTGACTGCCAAAAATACCTTCCCCTCCACATTTTCAATTCAAATGCGAACAAGCTGTAACTATATTAACCCACATGGCCACATTCCGATATAAAGCTTTAAAAGAACCAAGAATCAGTCAAGACGCAAGCTTTATATCAAAACTACACACATTGCACACTTCTCCCCTCTTTTCAATTTACACCCAGAAAGCCCTAATTATATAAATCCACTCCCAAATACAAAGCCTTTTAAGAATCAAAAATCTTTCAAAACTATAACATTTGCCTCGGATTCACTTCACATAAAAAGACTAAAACTATGGATATATACACACAATATACAATGAAATTAAAATAAAAATGAACTGACCATTTTCTTTCTTGACATCTTCTCTCCTTCGCTTACGATTGTGGGCCCATTCTGCAATGGCGTTGAAACTCTCAGGGTCAGATTTGGCATCGGAAATATCGGGTATGATTTCGATCTTGAGAATCCGATCAGAGAAATTGCTGTCGTTGAAGGCGAAATCCGAAGTCGGAGTCGACCCGACCACCTCCCGGCGACAAGTTCGAAGCCATTATTGTTTGGGGGTTCAATTGTTTCATCAACAAAACTAAACTGAAGAGAGAGTCGCAGTGAAATGGAAACCCTAATCAGGAGGAACGAAAATCGAGAACTATCGGAAGCGGTTGGGAGCGTGGGGAGATATGGCCCGTGCGCAGCACCGGAACACACTCAAAGATGCTGCAACGAAAATGACGTGTCTGTAACAGTTTTTCTTTCTTTATACATTTTCATTTCCCTACCATGACCTGTTTATTTTATTTTTATGGAGTACTATGTTTCAAATTTTTTTTATTTTTTTTTTGTTTCCATACTTTATAAGATTTTGATTTTGAAAGAAAAAAAATTATTTTTTCAATAAACTAAATTTTGGTGACTAGTTTTTATTTTATTATCCAATTAATGTAGGTGTTTTGAGGTAAATTTTCAATTTAAGGTGATCTTATCAGTTTTATAGGTTAAAAATTAAAATATATTTTATCTGTTTTGAAATTAAAGATATAATTATTAAACGACGATTTTTAAGTATAATTTTTCTTTAACAATTCACACATTAGTATGCACACTCAATGGAAACCGAGTATTTTGTGATTCAAAAATGCCGAATTTTATTTGAATTATTATTTTTGTTTGTTAGGACTTTTCGGCGTAAGTTTCTTAGCTTGGATAGGGTATTTAGCACATGTGACTATTCCTACATCCAGAGCTGATTACATTCAATTGAATAATTTCTTAGATAAAATATTAATGTTTTTAAGACGAGAATGAAATAGATGCACATATAAACTTACAGTAATAAGACATAGGGTTTGTTCGTTTACATGGTAGCGTTAAACAGCGTTTTGCAAGCAGCGGTAGTAGCGTTTGAAAAATTATAATCTTGTTCATTTATCATCAACTTATATTATTGACATTATGATTCTTATTCGACTATAATTACAGCGGTTACGGCTGAAATGGTGTAAAATGACAAAAACAAACATGATTTATTATATCATATAAATATATGCTAATAAATTAATTATGTAATAATACAAAAATACTACTACTTCTTTTTCAAAATATAATAATAATAATAATAATAATAATAATAATAATAATAATATACTATCTCTTTTTTCAAAATATAGACCAATAGTCATTTTAAAAATAAAGATTATATATACAAT
This sequence comes from Aralia elata, assembly GCA_034770075.1. NCBI lineage: Eukaryota > Viridiplantae > Streptophyta > Magnoliopsida > Apiales > Araliaceae > Aralia > Aralia elata. Next base: position 78,084,152 of record CM068379.1, on the reverse strand, counting down.
TAATATGGTCATCGATTAATTATGTATATCTCTATTTTGCAATTTACCTAATAAAATACAATTTAAAAATGTGTGTGGTGTGGTGTCAAATAAAAAGGACAGGTGGTAGTACTATCTAAAGATTGGGTTAGTAATAGAAGGGACAGGTGAGAGTAATATTCAAAGGCTCACACTTATCCCTTTTTTCTCACTTGGCCATTCAAAATTTCGACAAGCTCTAATACCTCTTTGTTCATGCCGGCAATACAGCTCACACATCTCTCTTGTAATTTCGGTGAGCTTAGTTAGAAATGTGCAATTGAATTTTCAAAGAGATTACTTGAAATTTCAAGCCCAAATTACAATTCTAAAGATGGATCAATTCAATTTTGTATCTCTAATTTCAGTTCTTGAAGAGAGATCACCTCAAGTTGTAATTTTTTAAGAGATATTAGGATAACATGATTCAGATGACTTTTCAAAGGTAAAGATAATTTTGTCTAATCTTGTTGCGCTTTGGTTCTACGATTTGGGTTAAAACACAACATGAAGATATTTAGACTCTTATAAAATTTCAATTATGTCTATGTAAGACCACGACTTTTTATTAATAAGATTTTTTTTATTTTATTATTATTATTATTCTAAACTGTTAGGTGTTAAATTGATAAAATGATAAGGTAAGGATAATATGTGCAATTATACAGTATGTCGGGGAATATTTCTTCTGTCGGGAAATATTATATTCAGTAAAGTACGCCGGCGCCAAAATAACCAAACATTGGTGGGCCCACAACGGAATAACTGTCGGATATAAAAAGCGGTAACTTTTTAAATTGGCAGCAAGACTTTTACCATTAACTGTTGAAGTACCCGGTAATAAAAGAACAGTAACACGCGTTATTCTACAGTAGCACGCGGTACTCCACAGTAGCACACAATATTGCACATTATTTTTTATTATTGGTTCAATAATTGCTACAGTGATAATAACATAATATTTTATTATTGACTTAATAATTGTCACAGTAACAACTGCACAATATTTTACATTATTAAATCAATAATTGTCATGACACAGTAACTCATATTATTGAAAGGATATTATTAGTTAGCATTATTTGCAATGTCTAGAAGTTCTGTCAAGGAAAATGGTTATTTAATTGCGCGCCATTTTTATGGAAGGCCCCCTCTTTCCTGAGAATGATCTGGTTGCGAGTATTGCGAGTATATGATATATGTGACATTAATACATTTAACACAATAATAAAAAAATGAATATATTAATAATAATTATTTTTGATAATGGATTTATCTTTTTGATAATGAATTAATTTTTTTGAAAAAATGGATGGATAATATAGATTGAAGAAAAAATGGATGGATGATATAGATTGAAGAAAAAATGGATGGATGATATAAAAAGAGTGTGATAATTGATGTGTGGCAGATATTGATTACATTTTACTATAAATAGGGGGTTTAGCATAAGAAAAATCATAACTTCCTTATTTGCTTATACTTCCTTTTCACTCTCTAAATTTCTTTGTGTAAGTTCTCTCTAAGTGTGTTAAACTATCTTGAGTAGTTGTAAAGATCAGTAAGAGTATGCAAATAAAAGCTTAACTTTCTAAAATCAATCATTCCATACAAAGACTACTAAATCATTAGACTCAACTCCTCAACAGAATTGAATTCAGTATATGTAACCAATTTACTCACACAGCACTATCTTCCAGAAAAATACCAAGATTCGAGTTAACACTAAAACCTGCATTCTAACATTTGTCCTTGCTATTACTTATACGCTGACTGCCAAAAATACCTTCCCCTCCACATTTTCAATTCAAATGCGAACAAGCTGTAACTATATTAACCCACATGGCCACATTCCGGTATAAAGCTTTAAAAGAACCAAGAATCAGTCAAGACGCAAGCTTTATATCAAAACTACACACATTGCACACTTCTCCCCTCTTTTCAATTTACACCCAGAAAGCCCTAATTATATAAATCCACTCCCAAATACAAAGCCTTTTAAGAATCAAAAATCTTTCAAAACTATAACATTTGCCTCGGATTCACTTCACATAAAAAGACTAAAACTATGGATATATACACACAATATACAATGAAATTAAAATAAAAATGAACTGACCATTTTCTTTCTTGACATCTTCTCTCCTTCGCTTACGATTGTGGGCCCATTCTGCAATGGCGTTGAAACTCTCAGGGTCAGATTTGGCATCGGAAATATCGGGTATGATTTCGATCTTGAGAATCCGATCAGAGAAATTGCTGTCGTTGAAGGCGAATCCGAAGTCGGAGTCGACCCGACCACCTCCCGGCGACAAGTTCGAAGCCATTATTGTTTGGGGGTTCAATTGTTTCATCAACAAAACTAAACTGAAGAGAGAGTCGCAGTGAAATGGAAACCCTAATCAGGAGGAACGAAAATCGAGAACTATCGGAAGCGGTTGGGAGCGTGGGGAGATATGGCCCGTGCGCAGCACCGGAACACACTCAAAGATGCTGCAACGAAAATGACGTGTCTGTAACAGTTTTTCTTTCTTTATACATTTTCATTTCCCTACCATGACCTGTTTATTTTATTTTTATGGAGTACTATGTTTCAAAATTTTTTTTTTTTTGTTTCCATACTTTATAAGATTTTGATTTTGAAAGAAAAAAAAATTATTTTTTCAATAAACTAAATTTTGGTGACTAGTTTTTATTTTATTATCCAATTAATGTAGGTGTTTTGAGGTAAATTTTCAATTTAAGGTGATCTTATCAGTTTTATAGGTTAAAAATTAAAATATATTTTATCTGTTTTGAAATTAAAGATATAATTATTAAACGACGATTTTTAAGTATAATTTTTCTTTAACAATTCACACATTAGTATGCACACTCAATGGAAACCGAGTATTTTGTGATTCAAAAATGCCGAATTTTATTTGAATTATTATTTTTGTTTGTTAGGACTTTTCGGCGTAAGTTTCTTAGCTTGGATAGGGTATTTAGCACATGTGACTATTCCTACATCCAGAGCTGATTACATTCAATTGAATAATTTCTTAGATAAAATATTAATGTTTTTAAGACGAGAATGAAATAGATGCACATATAAACTTACAGTAATAAGACATAGGGTTTGTTCGTTTACATGGTAGCGTTAAACAGCGTTTTGCAAGCAGCGGTAGTAGCGTTTGAAAAATTATAATCTTGTTCATTTATCATCAACTTATATTATTGACATTATGATTCTTATTCGACTATAATTACAGCGGTTACGGCTGAAATGGTGTAAAATGACAAAAACAAACATGATTTATTATATCATATAAATATATGCTAATAAATTAATTATGTAATAATACAAAAATACTACTACTTCTTTTTCAAAATATAATAATAATAATAATAATAATAATAATAATAATAATATACTATCTCTTTTTTCAAAATATAGACCAATAGTCATTTTAAAAATAAAGATTATATATACAATTAATATGGTCATCGATTAATTATGTATATCTCTATTTTGCAATTTACCTAATAAAATACAATTTAAAAATGTGTGTGGTGTGGTGTGGTGTCAAATAAAAAGGACAGGTGGTAGTACTATCTAAAGATTGGGTTAGTAATAGAAGGGACAGGTGAGAGTAATATTCAAAGGCTCACACTTATCCCTTTTTTCTCACTTGGCCATTCAAAATTTCGACAAGCTCTAATACCTCTTTGTTCATGCCGGCAATACAGCTCACACATCTCTCTTGTAATTTCGGTGTGAGCTTAGTTAGAAATGTGCAATTGAATTTTCAAAGAGATTACTTGAAATTTCAAGCCCAAATTACAATTCTAAAGATGGATCAATTCAATTTTGTATCTCTAATTTCAGTTCTTGAAGAGAGATCACCTCAAGTTGTAATTTTTTAAGAGATATTAGGATAACATGATTCAGATGACTTTTCAAAGGTAAAGATAATTTTGTCTAATCTTGTTGCGCTTTGGTTCTACGATTTGGGTTAAAACACAACATGAAGATATTTAGACTCTTATAAAATTTCAATTATGTCTATGTAAGACCACGACTTTTTATTAATAAGATTTTTTTTATTTTATTATTATTATTATTCTAAACTGTTAGGTGTTTAAATTGATAAAATGATAAGGTAAGGATAATATGTGCAATTATACAGTATGTCGGGGAATATTTCTTCTGTCGGGAAATATTATATTCAGTAAAGGACGCCGGCGCCAAAATAACCAAACATTGGTGGGCCCACAACGGAATAACTGTCGGATATAAAAAGCGGTAACTTTTTAAATTGGCAGCAGCAAGACTTTTACCATTAACTGTTGAAGTACCCGGTAATAAAAGAACAGTAACACGCGTTATTCTACAGTAGCACGCGGTACTCCACAGTAGCACACCAATATTGCACATTATTTTTTATTATTGGTTCAATAATTGCTACAGTGATAATAACATAATATTTTATTATTGACTTAATAATTGTCACAGTAACAACTGCACAATATTTTACATTATTAAATCAATAATTGTCATGACACAGTAACTCATATTATTGAAAGGATATTATTAGTTAGCATTATTTGCAATGTCTAGAAGTTCTGTCAAGGAAAATGGTTATTTAATTGCGCGCCATTTTTATGGAAGGCCCCCTCTTTCCTGAGAATGATCTGGTTGCGAGTATTGCGAGTATATGATATATGTGACATTAATACATTTAACACAATAATAAAAAAATGAATATATTAATAATAATTATTTTTGATAATGGATTTATCTTTTTGATAATGAATTAATTTTTTTGAAAAAATGGATGGATGATCTAGATTAAAGAAAAAAAATGGATGGATGATATAGATTGAAGAAAAAATGAATGGATGATATAAAAAGAGTGTGATAATTGATGTGTGGCAGATATTGATTACATTTTACTATAAATAGAGGGTTTAACATAAGAAAAATCATAACTTCCTTATTTGCTTATACTTCCTTTCACTCTCTAAATTTCTTTGTGTAAGTTCTCTCTAAGTGTGTTAAACTATCTTGAGTAGTTGTAAAGATCAGTAAGAGTATGAGTATTGTTCAAGTAAGTTTTTCTATAAAGTTGGTCAAGCACCCACACATATTATACGGTGTTTATAATTTTTCCTTTAGAAGAGTTATTTTTGAAAAAACTTCATTTGAAAGATTTTATTTTGAAATATTATTTTTGAAGTTTATTCTTTACACTACACAGAATATACTATATAATCAATTTTAATAATTTCATAATATACGAGTTAGTGTACATCATATGTGATAGTTACTAATTATATTATAAATATATTTAGGTTGATAAACTTTATAGAAAACAACATCCAGTCACTTGCTAATTGAGGTAAGAGATGTCATTTTCTTCATACTCGTAAGTAATATTATTTCTTTTGTACTCGTAAAGGATATTATTTTCTTTTATACTCGTAAAGGATATCATTTTCTTTCATACTCCTCCATTTATGGAAGAAATTATTATTCGTTTCCATAACAATATTATTAAATGGTGAAAATTCTTGAAATTAGTAGAATATTCTTAATAGTTTGTGTTTCATCTAGTATATTTTCACCTGAATCTTTCTATTGAATTTTGATCGTTATTTTTGAAATATGAATCTTGAATATCATTCTTGAATTTGACTCCACATTTTGGTTATCATGTTGACAATTTGGATATTTTTGGTCTCTGGATAAATTTAATTACAAATCTCTAATATTTATCCTTGATCTCACTATATTTATTTTTATATCATTGTCATCATCTTCATACTTAAATTGTGGTGATAGTTCTCTTTGGCCCGTAGTGCAAAGATGAACTGGCGTAGCATGATTATGACCAAACTGTGTATTAGTATAATCATGGCTTTTGGTGTTACATACAAAGGTTTGTGGTGAAAGTTCTCTTTGGCCCGTAGTGCAAAGATAAACTGTTGATTTGGATGTTCATAAACAGGAACTATTGATTGGTGTTACATGGATAAAATATTGGTAGTGAATCTTTAATTTATAGAATGTGGTGAATATTATAATCTACTTGACTTTTCTAATGGATTGTTTGTTCCGCTGCAGTTATTGTTGTTGAAACACTTATAATATCTTTAAATCTCTGATTTATTACTGTGAAGGCTAAAGATAATTTATTTTTCATTATCTTAATCATGATATTTTTTACTGGGCTATTTGAGCTCACCCTTTTTAGTTTTGTTCCATTGTTTTTCTCAAGAAAGGAGAGTGTAACTGGGACTAGTCGGAGAATAGAATGATGTCCGAGTTAGTGGTTATCCCCATCAAGTTATAAAATAGTATAAAAATAATTGTACTGAGCACTTAAAACGCGTGTTGCCGTATTTTTTACGGCATTGTAATAATTTGGGTTTAGATACTGTTGTACCATATACGATACAATATTTGTATTGAACTCATAGTATGTGTATTGTCGTATTTTGTACGACAGTATAATAGTTGTAAATAGAAAAATTTGTATTTATAGTATGTATTTTGGCGACTAAAAATGGGTTGTGTGGACTTATTTTGGGGGCGTCACAGTCTAAACTTATATATAGATAAAAGTATTTCATAATTGCCTACAACTCCAAACAAAGATCAAATATATAACAAAAGTCGAGACAAAATTTTTAATTTTTTCACCAATCTTAAATTACCATAAACTAAAACTTAGTAGCTAACTCATCAACTATTTCTCTTTATAGAATTTTATATGGAGTCGATCTTTATAGAATCAAAGGATGATCAAATCCATTAACTCTACAAAAATTAGGACCCTAAAATAAACCAAGATGACCATATTAAGATGAAACAACTCAGAAACATGGTAAGTATAATTCCTCTTGTTGAGGAATCCCAAATGAATATATCATGTTTGGTTCAATTCTATAGTCTAGGGAGGTAGGGGTGAATTTTAAATTTGGAGATAGAGCTTTGATCATAATGGTGCTGAAGATGAGGGCGATGATAAAATTATTGGGTATTAAATAAAATATCTATATTATTTAAATTGAGATTTATGATGTTTTTTTTTTATTTTTCCACACAATCATTTTAAAATTAAAATTATTATTAATTAATCACTAAGAGGTACCTATTCAAGTCTTGAAAGCTATTTGTAGTTTTCATCCTAAACTTGTCATATATACTAAATGTTACAGCTTTCCTTGCATGTTAATACTCATTTTAACTACATAATAGTAAAAGCATGACAACCATGGATTCCAACGTCTTATCTCCAAAAATAACATAATGAATAGAAATAGAAATAGAGATTCATCAAAATGTAAAGAGAATGAGAAGGATTGTGAGGGATTAAGGGAAGTTTACCGTTAATATTAAAGTTTGTAAAATTATAAAAAGAATTTTAGTTTTAGTTAAATTAATCCTAACATTATATAGGAGCATAAAAAGTGTTTTACTTATAGTTAAATTCTAGGTCTATATCAAAAATCAAAGATCAAAGACCAAAGACGAATTGAACAAACTAACTTTTGGATTATTATATATTTATATAGATATAGATAAAGGAACAAGGTTGTTCTTGGAAGGGCCTAAACCCAGCCTAGTAAGCTGCCATGAATAATTTGTTCTTGGAAGAGCCTAAACCTAGCCTAGTAAGCTGCCATGGATAAGTTCGATCCAATGAAGTGTGGTCCAGGACAATTACTTGAGCCTTATAGCCCAACAAGCTCAAATTATGTAAATATTCATCAAACAATTACAATATTTTTGTTGGATTTATGTGAGTTTGTAATAATACCATAGCAACTCGAATAGACTCAATGCATGCATTATACAAACTAATACGTGTGGTACATACGCTACGTGTGTATGAATTTTATAAAATTTAGAGGACTAAATAATAATAATAAAATAATAATGTAAAAAAGATAAAATAGTAATATAATTAAATTTATAAAGAAAAAGAAAAAAAAAATAATGTGACACAAAGTCACCGCTGACATCAACGGCTCTCTTGAGCCGCTTTACAATAAGAGATTTTGAAATTATGTTCCCATTTTTATAGAAAGTATTTCATCCTTTTATTTGGTGCTTCCCAATTAATTTCAAAATATAATAGTACAATAATATGAAAACACAAGAGAATTTATATTTTGGAACCGGAGAGTATAATATTCTATAAATCAAACCTAGGTATATACGTATGTAGATGAGTATAAACCTCACTTTATAAATAAAAAAAACAATAATTATTTATAACTTATAAGAAGAAAGGAGAAAACACTTATGGCCGGTGATACTTAACTATTTCCTTTAATTGCTTTCTCCGCCCAAGTACAAATCAACATTCTTAAATATTGCTACACACACACACACACACACACACACATATATATATAGACACACACACGTTCAGGTGTTTTAAAATAATTAAACATTATTGATGCTTTAATTAAATAGTGCAAAGTAAAATTCTAGCTGTCCCTTAACTTTCACAATGAAAGTCGAGAGAGTCATCATATATATATATATATATATATATATATACAGTCCATTTCTTAGGCTCACCCTTAAAAAGCTCACCCCAAGCTCACTCCCCTTTTGCGACGGACCCGGCGACGGTTTGGGTGTACAACCGTCGTCTATACTTTTAGCGACGCTATATATTGTCCGTCGCTAAAAGTATAGGCGACGGTTGTACACCCAAACCGTCGCCGGGTCCGTTGCAAAAGGGGGGTGAGCTCGGGGTGAGCTTTTTAAGGGTGAGCCTAAGATCCTTACTGTATATATATATATATATATATGCACTAGTGTGTGTGGTAGATATGATCCTGAAGTTGAATTTTTATTGCATTAAGTATAATTATTTATTACATTATTTGCACTAGAATAAAAACAACTTATTGCTTTTTTTATTATTATTAAAAAAAACTTGTCATTTACCTTCAAAATTACAAAAAGAAAGTAGCAATTAACTGTTTTATAGTCTCCATTTATCTAAACTCTAAAGTAACAAAGGTATATACATTAGCATTTAGCAACATGAAAGTGAATTAACCTAAAAAAAATGTAGTGATGGATGAGTGATAGAAGGAAAAAATAAGTGGTGATTGGACAAAGCATATTGTGGGAGTAGTAGTAGGGGGTATTATTATGTCAGGAGATTAAATTGGTAAGAATAAAATGTAGGGTAAGCTAAGCTCTGTGTGTGAGATTATTATTGGTTTAGTAGTTGGTCTTTCTGGGTTGACAATTTCAGTAGCTAGTTGGCGTACAATGTGCTTGCATACGACAAAAATATTACTTTGAATTTTTATATATGGTTAAAAGTGTTAACAATTTTATAAAATTTAAATCTGTATATCACTCGCGATTAGAATTAAATAAGTGATGTACTAATTAATGTCTTAAAATTCCTTTCCACCTCTATTAGTACTCTTACTTCCCACTTCAATTTAACTTGGGTTTGACATACGATATTTTCAACTCTAAAAATGATTTTAAAGTATAATTAAATATATAACTTTTGATGCATACCGCACAAATACGCACTATATATTGCAACAAAATATCACTTTCGGCACTACACTCGATTTACTTATCCTCTCAAATTATTTTCCTCACTGTCATCATTTGGCTCATACTATGATAACTATAATATATATATATATAGGGGAATGATTCATTACATGTATTTGTTATGAATTTTTATAGGATATATATCATCTATACTATTAAAAATAAGTAGAAACGACCATGATTAAAAATTAAAAATCGACGTCTGCTATTTTAGTAGTGGACGGTAAAAAAAAACACATTTAGCGTTCGCTACTATTAGTAACGGATGCTAATCACAATAAGGATTTGACTTTACCAATAAATGTTTACCAATAAATTAGGGGTTTATTAACCAGAGTTTACGGTTTATAAATCAAGATTTAGGGTTTATTAACTAGAGCCTAATCAGGTCAATAAACCCTAAACCCTTATTAATAAATCCTAAATTCTCGTTAATAAACTATAAACCCTGATTTATAACCCAAAACCCTGGTTAATAAACCATAAACCCTAGTTAATAAATCTTAAACACCAGTTAATAAACTCTAAACATTTATTGGTCAAGCCAAACCCTTATTCTGATTAGCGTCCGCTACTATTAGGAGCGGATGATATGTATTTTTTTTTACCGTCCGCTACTAATAGTAACAGACGTCGATTTTCAATTTCTAATCTTGATCGTTTCTTCTTATTTTCAATAGTATAAATAGTGTATAGTACACCTTATAAGGATCCATAACAAATACATGCTATGGATGATTACCTATACATATATGACAAAAATATAGGTACACAGTAGTGTAGTGCACAGTAGGCTATGACGACGGTTCACCCGTCGCTATAGCCCATAATATCTATGGCGACGGGGTGAACCGTCGCTATAGCCCAAAAAACCGTCGTTATAACCCTACTATGCACTACACAGCTGTGTACCTACATATAGCCATATATATATGTGGGAAATGATACATAACAAGTACTTACTATGAATGAAAATAGGGCAAATACCATCTGTAGCGTTCGTTCTAATTACCAACGGTGGAGATTAAAAGCTGAAAAACACCATCCGTTACTATTAGTAGCGAATGAACTTTTTCTAAAATTATCCCGCTGGTCACCCATAGTCAACGAAAATTCAACAAATTTTCAAACTCCATATACAAGCTTGAGTTGATGTCGGTCATCTCAACCATAGTAACGGATGGGTCAGGTCAAAATTGGATTGGAATCCACATGACTACTGGCGTAAAAATTAAAGTCAAAATCTTCCTTCAAAAGCTCCCAAATTTCCTATATTATGGCCGATCTATAGATTTTGCAGAGAAGCATATGCGAAATCGACAGATGGAGTCAAAATTGGTTATCTCAATCATAGTAGCAGATGAGTCAGGTCAAAATTGGATTGGAATCTACATGGCTTTGCTAGCGTAAAAATTAAAGTCAAAATCTTCCTTCACAAGCTCTCAAATTTCCCCTATTATAGCCGATCTATGGGTTTTGTAGAGAAGAAGATGGGAAATCGACGAATGGATAGTTGAAATTAAAAGGGTAGTCAATTTCGCAGATTTATAAAGAGAATGAATTTGATTCCTCAAACTCACTGCAAAAAAAGATTAAACTTGTGACTGAAATTGCTTTAAGTTGCACCATGACCAGGCCATCTGATAGACTATCCATGGAAAAGATGTTCTGAAACTTGTATCAGGTTTAAAACCCTAGTAAATAGCTTAAGCTTAGTTGATAAAGAGATGATATTTTCGCCACTATGGGAAAAATTGTTCGCAGGGTTAAATCAGTGGATATGTTGTTGGAAAATTGTTCAATTTTGCACACTGATGTTCATCCGCTACAATTAAGAGCGGATGGGGCTCTTTTATATATGTTTTTTCAGCGACGTTGACCCTATAATCTAATTTTGACTTTATTGAGTAGCGGGGTAGTTTTGAAAAAAGTCTATCTGCTACTATTAGTAGCGGATGGAATTTTTTAATTTTTAATCTCCACCGTTGGTAATTAGAACAGACGCTACAGATAGTGTTTACCCTATTTTCATTTATAGCAAATGTTTGCTATGAATTATATATACATATATAGGGATATGATCTGGGCCTACTTAATTTTTTTATTAAAACGTCGAACAGTTCTATCTTGTTTTTAGGGTTTTGTTATTAATTTCAGTGTAAAAAATTATTTTTAAGAGCATATATAGAACACTTGTACGTATGGTAAAATTGTGTAATACAACATTTATAGCGAAGAACACAAATATCCGCAAAAATATGATAATTTCCCTGTATAGTTGGGCCTACAAATCCAGATATTCAATTAAGGGTTAATTACATATATTAGTACATTTTTGAAAATAATTACAAAAATAATACATCCATAAAATAATTACAAAAGTATTACACTTTTTCATTTTTATTTACAAAAGTATTCTCTCTTCTCTCTCCTCTTTCCATTTCTTCTTCTTCTTCAATATGGTCTGTGACTGTGAGTTGGGGAAGTCATATTAAAGATTATGAGGCCAAGATGCAAGTGGTGCAATACGCATAGTGCGTATCCAAGTCACCGTCACTACCGCAGCTTCGAATCACAATTTCAATCCTAAAGTATATGTATGGAAGTATATCCAAGCATCTCAGTTCTCGAACCATTTAGCTGGAACCCTAACCCTAGTTCCTCGATTATTCATTCACGTAATGGATTTCTTCAAGTCCATATTATTAGAAGATCCTGAACCCGAGGAATCCCTAGTTCCTCTATGTTCGTTTTCTTCCTTCTTTTCGGACAAATGGTTAATGGGTTCGACAAATCTTCGTACCAAGGTAACCATTTGTATTAAAGGTTGGTTAACTTTGTATCAAAGGTTGGTTACCTTTGTATTAAAGGATGGTTACCTCTATTTTAAGGTTGGATACCTTTTGTATTAAGTTTCGGTTACCATTGTATTAAGGGTTGGTTACCTTTTGTATTAAAAGTTGGTTACCTCTGTATTAATATTTAGTTACCTCTGTATTAAGGTTTGATTACCTTTATATTAAGGATTGATTACCTTTGTATTAAGGTTTGGTTACCTTTATATTAAAGGTTGGTTACCTTGGTATTAAGGTTGGATACCTTTTGTATTAATTTTTGGTTATCTTTGTTTTAAGGTTGGATACCTTTTATATTAAGGTTTGGTTACCTTTGTATTAAGGGTTGGTTACCTCTGTATTAAGGTTGGATACCTTTTGTATTAAGTTTTGGTTACCTTTGTATTAAGGGTTGGTTACCTTTATATTAAAGGTTGATTACCTATGTATTAAGGTTGGTTACCTTTGTATTAAGAGTTGATTATCCTCCTCCTCAACTTATTTTCCATACTATTGATTTCATTTTACAAGTTAATGAATAACCCCATATGGGAGTCCAATCTGTAAGCCCCATCTCTCTAGTCCATGACCGCCAATGGCAGTGATTTATTCAGTCCCGCAACATTGCTTTTTATCTAGCTTTCTTGATCTATAAACCCCTAACCCATAGTATTAGTATATACAGGGGACAGGGGAGAGGGGGGAGGGGGGAGAATCATTAACTGCAAGTGTAACACGGGATGCTAAGTGAGTATTAGTATGTGTTGTGTGTTATTTTTGTAATTATTTTGTGTGTATTTTATTTTTGTAATTACTTTTTAATTGTTGTATATTAGTGTTAAGGACCCTTCAATTAATTAAGCTCTTAGGTTGGAAATTAAAAGGACTACAACGAAACTTATACAATAAAATTTCTCCTACATAGAAAGGCTACCTACATACATACATATATATATATATATATATATATATATATATATATATATATATATATAAAAGTGCTTGGAATGGTCAAATTAGGCTTATAACTGCTGAAATAGAGTGTTGATCATCACCCTAAATGGAAACCTAGCTAGAAATATATACTTTTGTGGACTAATTAATAAATTTGACCATTCTATTTGTCATGTTTTTGCTAAGCTGTTCCTCAAACTTTTTTTTTTTGGGCATAGTTGTTTCTCAAAGATGCATTAGTCATGCAAAAGTGTTCCTCTTCTATTTTTGCTCAATTTTCGTTAGTCAAAACGTTAGTCAAATGTTACTTTTGGTTAAATGTTTCCCAAAACTTTTATCATTTTCATTTATATATCTACTAAATATAAATATGTATATTATCATTTTCATTTAACTTGATATAATTAATTAAATTATGAACTTGTACGATAAATAGCATAAATGTCAAAAAATAACAAATATTTATTTTATCAAGAAAATAAATTCATACACTTTTGCTAATTAATTTCTCAAATATTAAAATTTTCATAATATACATTCAAACATAATTTTTTCTAATTTAAAAGTTTAATACCCATAAAAAGTGCAAATTAACTCAAAAAAATTATATTATATATTTTTTAAAATATTAAAATTTACGTAAAACAAACTTAGAAAAAACTAGTTACTGAACGAATCTTATAATTTATATAATATAAAAAGTATTAAAAATTAACAATTCTACGTCACTAATACAACACTACTCCAGTACTGTTGATACCTAATAATAGCTAGAAAGAAAACATGAAAGTTGTTCCTCATTATAAATCAGGTATAAGAGATTCATATAGGGTTTCCCAAAAAGTTAGCCCATATGGTCATTTTATATACACAACAAATCTAACTTGTTCGCAATATTTCAATGACTTTTAAAATATATCCAAGAAGTACTAAAAAATCTGAGACAACAGGCATATATTAGAATTTCATGAAGAAGACTTTCATATTATCAACAATTCAACATAAATAGACCCATATTTGCTGAATAATAAAGTTATTCCAGTCCCATACTTTTTTATATTATATGAATTATAAGATTTGTTCAGTAACTAGTTTTTTCTAAGTTTGTTTTACGTAAATTTTAATATTTTTTAAAAAATATAATATAATTTTTTTTGAGTTAATTTGCACTTTTTATGGGTATTAAACTTTTAAATTAGAAAAAATTATGTTTGAATGTATATTACGAAAATTTTAATATTTGAGAAATTTAATTAGCAAAAGTGTATGAATTTATTTTCTTGATAAAATAAATATTTATTATTTTTTGATATTTATGTTATTTATCGCACAAGTTCATAATTTAATTAATTAGATCAAGTTAAATGAAAATGATAATATACATATTAATATTTAGTAGATATATAAATGAAAATGATAAAAGTTTGGGAAAACATTTATCCAAAAGTAACATTTGACTAATGGTTTGACTAGCGGAAATTGACCAAAAATAGTAAAGGAACACTTTTGCATGACTAATGCATTTTTGAGGAACAACTATGCCAAAAAAAGAGTTTGAGGAACAATTTAGCAAAAACATGACAAATAAGAGAGTCCGATTTGCTAATTAGTCTACTTTGGTGAGTTACCCTAGCATTCAACCATGATTTACTATATAACTTAAGCTGGTTTCACCAAACAGCAAGCTTAGTACCTAATTAATTAGAGATTAGCCGCACAACATGTTTATCATTATATATGTATTTATTAGTACAGAAAAGCTAGCTAAAAGCAACAGCATATGCGAAGAAGTGATATATGGGGTTTCTACAGAATGCAATAAGACTGGAGCTAGGCTAGTGTTTTCAAAAGGAAAGGAAAGGAAGAATATGAACAATTCCCTTCCACATTGTTATAAATATATATATATATATATATGTATGTATGAAACAATAATATATACTCCCACTATCCATAATAATAAACGTCACTGTCAAATTTATCACCTTACTGCCTTTCTCTAGCTATATAATGCCTGTGTTCCACAACTCATAAATACCATTAATTAGAGAGTTCCTTTGGTATACATGAGGAAGTTGTGACACTTGAAAAAACTTATATCTCCTCCATCTATTAAAGATCTCTCCCTTTTCTTTTTCACTGGCCTCTATATCTCTAATTCTTTTGGTTTTGAATGCACTAGGGTTACCTTGATTTAGAAAGTAGTAGTAGTAATTTTCATTGTGCTGTAACTACATATATAGATTTTCTGAATGTTATATATATATATATACATACATATATATATGTGTGTGTGTGTGTGTGCATGTGTGTGTATATGTATCATGTCGCGTTAACTTTTTGTTAGCACGTAGTTATACATGGAAGGAATTAATGAAGAAGAGAGCTTCCTTCGGTCCAATAATAGGTGGCATTTAGGGTTCAATTAGTTGCCGACTCATTCATCCAAATACTCTATCATGCATATATATAAGGATCGAGTAACTGAGTGAATGATGCGGGAGACAAATTGAATCTTAAGCTTCCTGTGCTTGGACTGAAGGGAGCTCCCTTAATAATTCGATCACTTATATATATATATATATATATATATGTATATATACTTCCTTGCTCAGACGTATGTATAAATAAATCTCATTTTTTACTTGCTTATTTGTCTTGATTATAGATTTAACATTTTTCTTAATTTTGACATGTTAATTAGTTACTTGCTAACATCATCATTCAAAATTTACGAAGGGTATATATACTGATCGAATATGTATGAATTTTATGGTGCGGAAAATTGAATTAATGTTTTTGCTAGCTAAGGTTTCAAAGATGAAAAGATCTCATATCACTCTTTTGAAGCTTCCCATTTTTTAACTTTCCAATATGCATTCTCAGTTCCTCTCTCTTGTATACCATGGGAAGTTAATTTTTAACCATGCTATTATAATTAATTATTACAAAAGCAGTTTTATCAAGCTAGGTTCAACCAGCAGCGGTTTTAGGGTTTTGTTTTCTTGTTATGCTGGCACATGAGGAGAGAAAGAGGCGCGCAATATATAGTGGTGGTGATCATCTTGCTGCGACTGGCTAGCTAGTTCCTAGTCTCTCTCTCACACACACACACACACACATATATATATATATTCTCTTTTAATGCGTCTACAATGACTTCTGCTGTAAATTCCAGTCTTCTTGTAGGCCATCTACTATTCATACACACAACTACAGTAGAGAACCTCCTATGAAGCCGAGAAACACAAGATCAGATGAGGGACTCCTAGCAGTTCCGGACCATTTCGCTAAGCCGCCTCCCTTGGAGAACAAGAACAAAACAATGCATTTTCTTCTATAGGCGACCACTTGGGGATCGGAAACTAGCGCCAATTCCCCGACTAGGCACTCAACCAATGTAGGAATACCCCATAAACTCGAATGGATTGATAGACTGGACCCTTGTCATCCATATTAATTTAAAGTTGGATAAGAGTCCCGATTATCCAACTCATCTCTGATCATTTAAAAAAAAATTGAATAGCCTAAAATTTATCTCATCCGCACAATAGTTATGCGAATGAGATATAATATCCGTACAACTATTGTGCAGATGGGAACCCAGAAAGTATATCCCATCTGCACAGTAGTTGTGCAGATGGGACAATTGTTGTGTGGATATGGTCCATCATCAACATAACAGTTATGTAGATGAGAATAATTTCAGTTTTTGGATCATAGAAATAAATGGAATGAGACTCATATCCAAATTTGACTATAAATCACTCCCTTATATATATACATATATATATATATATATATATGAGAGAGGATCTCCGATGGACGAGCCCGTTAACGCGCTCGGAATGGCGACGGTTTTTTGTCTATGGTGACGGTTTGAACCGTCTCCATAATTATGTATGGCTATGGCGACGGTTCAAACCGTCGCCATAAACCAAAAAATCGTCGCCATAACCGAGTCCGTTAACGGGCGTTCGTAGGAGAACCTTTATATATATATATATATATATTTGTCCCCTCAGTTATATATGTTGTTGTTGCAAAAATACTCAAATATCCTTTTTAATTCTCAGATCTTGGTTATGTACCTACGTACTTAACAAATGTTACTACGTTCTATGAAATCTTGATTGATGTTGATCTTGTTCATTTCCCTCGTGGTTGGTGTTTGAATTTTAAACTTTATGTTTATGCTTTAAGACTATACAATGTAATGTTGGTGTACTCGTTTAGTTTGTGCTTAAATTGTACTCCCGTTTTCACATACTACAAAAAAAAATCTCATTTCACAAATTTTTTAATTTTAAATATATTCTCTCCTTCCATATTTATCCTTAAATGTAATTTAAATGAAATGATTGTTTACTTAAGTGCGTAGTGATTGCATGCATATATATAATAATAAAATTGTGATGTTAAATTTTCGAATATTATGATTTTTTTTTTATATATATATATATATATATATATATATATATATATATTGGGGTTGATCCATAGTCAACGTTGTAAGGATAAATTATCCTTACAACAGATTTCAGTTGTCCATTCATGAATCGAACAGTGTAATGGAACCCCAATCCACACTTTAATATTGGAGAACTCGCAGTTTAGTTCTGTTGACGGAGACCCACTATGTCGGTATACAAAAATACCCTCGTTTTAAAAGTAATCATTGTCCACACAATTAAACGGATTAGAGAGATTTTTTTTACGTCAAATTAGCCGGAATCCTTATTTCTTTGTTTCCAACAAAGTAATTTTATTTTTTATTTTACATCAAATTGGCCGAAATCCTTCTTTCTCTGTTTCCAACAAAGTGGTCGGCAAATCTCTATAATTAGTCTACCCATTTTGCTTAATTTATTGAATTTTTGTATGGGTTCAATAATACTTACAAAGTATTAGATGAACGAGAAAGGGAGTGGGAGTGAGAGAGAGAGAAAGGAAGAAGGAGATAAGGAGAGTTAGTTTTATATAGTTTAACAATGAAGCATCAAATTTATCACAGTCATGGGCATAAATGTGATGTTATGCGAAGATTAATTAATATCCAAAGAGTATCCCTTTTTTCGACCACTTTGTTGGAAATAGAGAGAATGATTTTGGCCAATTTGCTGTAAAAAAAATATCTCCAATCCGCAGTTTAATTATACGGACGAGAATTATTTTTAAAAAGAAGGTATTTTTGTATATTGACATAATAGGTCTCCGTCTACCGAACTAAACTGCGGGCTCCCCCATATTAAAGTGTGAATTCCATTACACCGTTCGATCTGCAAATGAACGGCTGAGATCTATTGTAAAAATAATATTAAGTTTATAACATTGGCTATAGATCAGTCCCCTATATATATATATATATATATATATATATATAAAATAAAACACAACCCATTTTGAATCTTTTTTTATTATAATTAAGCACAAGAACGGTTCATATTTAATCTCAAAATTTTCAACTTAATCTAAAGGCTCACATTTCATCTTATACAAAAAAATTTCCGCCCAAATTTCTCTCTCTTCCTTTCTTTCTCTCTCCTCTACTCCTCTTTTTCTCTCTCCTCTCTCATCTCTCCTATTTTTTTCACCTTCTCTCTTTCTCTCTCCTCGTATTCTTACTCGTTATTTTCTTTCTCTCTCTCCTCTTCCTAAGTCTCTCTTCTCATTTACTTAATTAATTGATATTTTAATATTTTATTTTAAATTGTAATAATTTTTTGGAGTGTATATATATGCATACATTTAAAATATATAATACATAAAAAATTTCAATGGTAAAAAAGACAAAATTAAAAACAAGATCATAACTTACTTATAAAAAAAATCAATTACAAAATAACTACAAAATCAAAAAATTAAATAGATTCTTTTTTTTTCTAGATAAGGAACAAATAAAAAAGATTGTCAACTGGTATCACTTTTAATTCTATTCTTTTCTCTCTGTTTTAACAATGGATTTGGATGTTATTGAATTTAAAAAAATTTAGGTTTCGTTTTATATATAACGTTTGATTTGTCAACATGTTTTTTGTTTGTCTAATTTAATATTACTTATTTTTTTTATAGTGTGATTCTGTGTATACAATTGAAGTACTAAGGATTTATGATTTTTTATTTTTTTTTACCAATTTTGTAGTTGAGAGTTTTAGTTTCTTAATCTCAATGTTGCTTTGTAACCTTTAAGCTTTTGTTCTGACATATAATTTGAATCTTTTGTTAGGTCTCATTTTTTAAAACTCTAAATTTGTTTGAACATTCCATAATTTGAAGCATCGATCAATATTGAAATCTCAATCTTTTTCAATTATTTGAAGCATATTTTAATCTTTTTTACAACATACCTTTCAAGTTGTTAAATTCAATATGCTATTGATCGAATATCTTATTATAGAACAATGTGTTGGATGCAACTGTTGCTATGATATTTTATTTTTGCATCAAACAAAAACTTTATTATAATTATAATGTTGATAAATGGTTGGGTAGATAGTTCTGTTAATGCAATACTTTATTGTCGTGTTACCTCACGTTGGCATATATACAAAGTGAAAAACGATACGACATACGTTAAATCAACAAAATAATAATTAATTCTTTATGAGTTTGTAAAGTTAACTTATACATGATTATGATGATTTTGGATATGAAATGATGGTTGTTTTGGTGGTTTGGATATGTATTGATGATTGTAAGTTTTGTACATAGTTTTTAGATTTTTCTGGATATCTATTGTTAAAAGAAACTCTGCCGAAATTTCTTGGAATTAGTAACAACTAGCTTGATGTTTTGGTGGTTGGATGGATATGTGTTAATGATTGAGTATGTATTATTTATTGTGGTTGTATGGTGAATTATGATAATTGTTATGTCTGATTGTAAGTTATTTTAGGCTGCAAAGAGTTTGTAGGTAATGTAGTATTTTTCGAATTTTAATCTATTTTTTCGTTATTCCGTGCCTTCAGGCACGGATAATTACTAGTATATATATATATATATATATGTGTCAAAATTACATAGTTTTATTTCTTAGAGTTAAATGTTTCATTTTGGAATTTTGCAAAAAAAAATGAATTTTAAATTTTACACAAAATTACGTCGTTTTATTAAACAGTCTTAAGCAAGCCCTAAGCCTAGCGAGGACCTTAAATTGTCTTTTCTTCAACTTTGCTTGCCTAGGTAGGAATAGCAATTCGTGAAGATTACAACTAATAATAAACTAATGATCAGAAGCATTTCTGTTCCAATATATCTCATAACATATTTGTAAGGAACAAACGAATAATTAGCTGAATTTAATATTTACTCCTATATATGAAACTTTGTAGATATTGTTTATATTTTCATCCTTACTATTGTGTACATGCATTTGGTCTTCCTTAATTTATCTTATTCCCGTTTGAATTCGACAATGAAAAGAGACGGACAAACATAGACACGTGGATGGAACGACTGGGACTCCCCTCGTTTGTGGCTGTTTTTAAAATTTGAAATTGGTGTGATTAATTTAATTTTTTAAAATAACTCTTGTGATTATAATTATTTGTATAAATATAAATTTTATAATTATTCTTCTTAAACTTAAATGAAT
Source organism: Aralia elata (assembly GCA_034770075.1). Lineage (NCBI taxonomy): Eukaryota > Viridiplantae > Streptophyta > Magnoliopsida > Apiales > Araliaceae > Aralia > Aralia elata. Next base: position 78,063,166 of record CM068379.1, on the reverse strand, counting down.
TCGTATAATTTTTTACTTTGGAAAAAATTGTAATTACTTTGAAAAAGTCAAAAATAATTTTATACTTTAAAACAAATGAAATATTCAAAAAAGTGAAGATAACCGTCATTTCATTTTTTTATATAAAAAATAGTATAAAACGGCCTTATTATGTCCTCTATTCTATTATCACAATCTAACTATTATGTCATTACAACTAAATTAAACAAAGTCATAAGTTTAAGGGTGGGTAAATGTGTAGCAAAATATATTGTTAAAGTTAGTAAGTACATTTTACAAAGGGTAATATTAGGAGTCTCAAATTTTTTGTCTCAAATAATGTGACACTATAACATTGATTGGATAGATCCATGTGATGGTTATACCATAAATTATCATTAAAATATTCAATATTATGTCATTTAAGACCCATTTGAGACCCTAGCATTCCTCTTTTGCAAACGAAATCTTCTTGTCAGACAAAGGTACTAATATAGAATTTTGCTAAAGTTCATTATTTGACCCCCTGCATATTATCTTCTTGACCCCTTAAAAGGAAAAATATTGGTTCTGCCACTAGAAAGTGAAGTACCAATGACAAAACCAACTATATACCCCACTTGTGTGGGGAAAATGAAGATAAGGTACTGAGGAACTACAAGACTAAACACAAACTCAAAAATAAACACACACACACACAGGCTGATATGGAAGGGAAAGGAGGATTGGTGATGTTTGAAGTTGGACCTTGTGAGAATGCTTACCAGATGGGATTCTTGATAGGCCAAAGGTTCTCCAAGCAGATAAGAAGCAGAGTGGCCACAGACCTTATTCTTCAGCAGCAGCTCCTCCCTTTTGCCAAAACCCCACGATCACAGCCACTCATCAAAGCATTATCCGACGCCAACCGCAAAAAATTTCCAAACTACTGGGACGAACTCTTAGGCACTGCTGAAGGAAGCGGCGTGCCCCTTCTTGACGTAATGTTTTTCATACTAACTGCTAATTTATTTTCTATTTAATGTAACAGTGTAGTGTTATAATTGTTCTCAAGTGTGTTTTTCACTACTTTACTAGATTATACTACTCAACTTCAGAAAGGAGATACTACCATTTATTCCACAGACAGTAACAAAACTTGAAGACGATACTATTGATGACTGCTCAGATATCCTTGTTGTTAGTGTCTCAATGGCCATTGCAGCTCACAACGAGGATGCAAACGTTGCTCTAGTTGGCCACACGTAAGTACTCTATCAGTTAACTAGTCGACATAAATGTAGCAGTTAATCATTCATGACAATATATAGTTGGAACTTGGATAACCCGAATAAATTTCTAGATGAATTTTTATACTAAATACTTTACATTTATGAGAGAGCATGAGCATAACTGCATAAGGTATATCACGTGTAACATACTTTGTCTTAACTTTGCAGATATCTGATTAGGGGAACCCTGTACAATGGTCTGTCTTTCACAGCTTATACATATGCAGGGGAGCTTCCAAGTTGTGCATTTGGGTTTAATGGTTCTGGGATGGTATATTTTCTCCTTAAATATCAAATCACACTATATATAAATTATATAGTTAATATGGTATCCTTGTTTAGAATAAAAATGTTTAATTTGAAGCAAACATAAGTACATAACTATCATTCGTATGACTTCACATAACACATTATGGAACTCTGAATACCTGGAAAAAAATTCATTTTTTCAGGCATTTACACTGAATTCAGTACCGCCATCAATTGATGAGATTGTAGCTGGTGGCATTGGGCGAAACTTCATCTCCAGAGACTTGCTTGAAGCAACAAGCATTGATGATGCATTATCTGTAAGCTCTTTCTTGTGCCAGAACATCACATTTTCATTATGAGTGAAGGATTTTTGATAGCTAGACTTCCGTGTCCAGAGGATTCAATTGTCAGAAGCTTCTGTTGGGCATAGTTATAATCTGATTGACATAAAGACGCGTAGGATTTTGAACGTTGAAACTGCATCAAGAAAACGAGTGTCAGTACATGAGGTTGGGGCAATGCCATTCTTCCATGCCAACATGTACCTTCATCTTCAAGTTGAGCAGGCAGGTAACATATATAATGCATTTACATAAGAGGCTTGTCAGATCAGAATACAAAATTCATAAAAGATGAGAGACTAAATTCAACATTAGCAATAAGACAGGTGTTCATAATGCATATTTTTCAGAACAATATAAAAGAAGACTGCTTTTATACATTAAGATAATAGACTATTCCATATAAAAAGTTAAAATCATAGTGTAATTTTTCTCTTTGGGTGCTGAAGGCACATGATGAGAACTCTATAAGCAGACAAAAAAGAGCAGCTTTGCTGCCAAAAGGATCAAAAACAGATTACCTTTCACTCCTTGGAGACGTGGATGATCCAAAATACCCAATCTATATGACAGGTACATTTGAAGAACTTAGATTTTTTTTTCCTCTGCTTGATACTCAGGGTACTTATTATGATTTTCACCTGATTTTCAGGCCCCACACTTCATACTCTATGCACAGCTGTAATTGACTTGGATGAACAAACACTATCAATTATTGTAGGAAATCCAAAGAATGGAGAAGAATCTCATGTCTTCTCAATGTCTTAGGAGCATCCTCAACACCTAAAAGCACTGGCCATCTCTTCCTGCCGCAGGCAGGTTGCCTGGCAACTTGAGCTGTGTCCCTTTTCTATGTATCAATTTCAACATTTTACTTCATCCTTTATCTGCATCAAGTAACAAACTTAGCTAAAAACATGGATAACTTGCAAGATCACCTCCAATATTTAACTTACTACCAAATGCATCAAGTACTTGATCAAGTTAATTGCGATAATCAGGGTCAGCCTGATGTCAATATAAAGAAGACAAAGCACCAATGGCATCCTTATTTGATCTGTATAGCCAAGTAACCATGAAATACATATACTCTTCATATACATCTCTGATATATTCAACTTCCAAAACTGAAGTAACATGAAGATAGAATTACTTCTATAATGCTGAAACATTAAAATTCAGGGTACTTCAGCTATAACATTTACACAAAACAAGAGTCCAAATCTCAACTAATTCCAGAAAGCATCCGATAACCCTCACAGCAACTTGTGAAGCTAAACATTCAACTTTTGTTTAAGCCTAAAGGGAAATTTTTGAGCTTTTTAAACGTGAGCGTGACCGCTGACCTCTTGTCCTTGCTTCAAGCAGCTTTTCCTTCAAAGTATTCTCCTTTAAATCCAAATGCAATTTTGAAGATGACTCGGATATGTTGAGATCTTGGGAAGGAAGTTTCACTGTCCATTGTCTTACCGGACTAGCATGACTCGTCCATACAGAGTTACCACCAGAAGTTAACCCGTAATCATTCTCAGGCTGCAAATTCCCATTTTCTGATAACAAATAATGACTTCTGATCAAATTATCAATATAGTCTGAGCTAGATTCAGGGAATCCATCAGCCTGATTCTTTCTTTCACTACCCTCTTCTGTAGCTTCATGAATTTCATACTTCTTTGGTATGTTTACTTCAACTGGGACCCCATCTGCAGTTTTACCCTGTTCTGTATCCTCAGCTTGATTCTTGATTCCATTACGTGATATGGCTCGAGCCATCTGTTCTTCAAACTTCACCTGCAAGCTGGACGGATGACGACCCTTTGTCTTTTCTTGAGATGCTAGTTTCTTTTTTGCTTGATGTGGGTTAAAGTTTGAATCAATATATCTTTCCTCAGCTTCAACAGCTTCTGGTTTCAAGTTAACAGCGCCTGGTTTGTCTAGCTCAAAACAATGTGAATCACTGCCTGCAGAATCACCATCATCACCCTCATCTTGAGGAGCACTAACAGTCACATTCAAGGGGATGGATTCAAGAGAACTCCTTCGGAAGGTGGGATCCTTTGGCTCCAAATTATCATGACTTTGGTAATTACCATTGTGTTTACTTTGAAGATAAGTCTCTATTTCAGCAGATAATTTGTCCACAATTGACTTCTTTTCTCCTAAACCAGACTGAGATTCTAGTTTCATCTGAATTCGTTCATCAAGCCACGATTCAGATAAATGGAGAATCAACCTATCACGTTCAGCCCTATCGGCCACAGCCTTTTCAGACTTTTGTTTTAAAGCATGCACTTCTTGTTCATAGTCTCTTATTTCCCAGGCGAATTCATCACAAAGGCCTTCCAACAGCTTCCGAGATTTTCTCTCTTTCTCAAGATCTTTCAAGGCATTAGCAAGAGATGTTTTTACCTCATAGAGCTCCCTAGCTAACTTTCTGTGCAGGCTTTCTGACCGTCTCCTTAATTTCCTTTCATCTTCTAGTTCACCCCTCACCGACTGAATGGCAGCATTGATCCGATCATGTTCCTTGCTCTTCCTATCCAGTTTGTCTTCTGCAATTTGCCTCATCAATTCATCCATCTCATGTCGATCAGCTTGCTGATCTCTAACCAATTCCTTGATCTTGGCACGGGCATGATCTAGCTCCTTTTTCAGTGCTTTTACTAATGATATGTTAGATGCATGCTGCTCTTCCAGGCTCCAGATTCGATTCAATACTTTTAGCAGTTCCGTAGATGTTTTGAGGCTATAGCTCGTCTCACCAATACCTCCCTTAAAGTCTACAGAACTGGTAGGTGTCACAGCAGGATTATAAGGTGCTACCTTCATGAGCAAAACATGCGAAGCCATGTGAGTGGGGTAATAACAACAGATGTTTCGCAAAAGACAGGTATTTAAGGCCAAAATCTCTGTGGGATTGAAAGACTGCTGTTATATGGCTGATATTATGCAAACATTCATTCAAAGATTGTTATATAAGGTAAAAATATGATATCTTTCAAATGAAGACAATAGGAAGATTCGGATTACACAAGGAATATTATGATAAAGAAGCACATATATTTCATAATTCATATCAAATCACTAAGCAACTTACTTCCTCCATCTTGTAAAGAATGTTACAGGTTATGGAGGTGCATTTCAGATTTTAAGATGCGTCTAAAAACATATTTATACATTAATTTATCAACCATAATTGAGACAATAAAAATACTCCCTTCATTCCAAACTATAGGATCAGTATTGACCTTTTGAAGTCCAATTGAGATATTTTCAAATTTAAAATTGATATGAATTTTTTCTCTCTTATAAACTATGTAAAAAGCACTACCAATCACAACATTTATTGTTTTTGTAAGTAAATAAATCACATCAATTTTGAATTTAAATATAGTAGTAGTAGTAGTAGTAGTTTATAGCTATCTTCTTTTGCTTTCACCAGTTATGCGCATCAATTCGAAAGTAAAAACAATCTCTTTTAGGAAAAACTAACAAAATTCAATGTTTTCTACCTCCATGGAACTGTCATAACTTTCTGGTAATACAGGTTGTATGGCATGATTGTTCCTCTGTATTGACCGATGATGTTGCATAAGTGATGCAGCAACATGCCTCCTCAAACTACTTGCACTTTCTGGCTGTATTAAATCAAAGAGTACAAATTGGATATCGGATAAGTACAGAAATTTGAACATGGCCATCTTGCATGTACTACTATCTTATTTCAGTTGGCAATATAATTGCAGCCCTTATAAGATGTACAGAGCTTTTTTTTTTCCAGCACTGATTTAGAGAGAAGCTAATTATTAAGAAAAGGAATGTTCCTTGCAGACTTGTCCTACAGAACTAAATTTACCGATAAAAAACTGGAAATAAAGGACAACAATTGTCATATGAAATCCAAATCATATTGTACATTCAAAATCTTTCAAATAATTGAGATAAACAATCTAAATAATAAGATAAGGAATGTTCTAATAAACTTCAAGACAGCCTTATTTGAAACCATTTATGAGAACAGATAAAAACAAAGTCCTCAGCAGCAATAGTGCAAATGGGGACCTCGAATTCAATATGTCCAATAACAGGAGCCTACATATAGATCACGGAGCAACTAAGTTTCAGTCCTTGATCAACAAGAGCCAACAAAAATGAGAATGAATAATAAAAACCTACCGACCATACAGATAAGTATGTGGTTTGTGACAGCTTGCTTCTGCCTAAGAGGCATATACATATAATACAGCAAACAGAAAACCATTAAATCACCTTTACCAAAACAAATCAAATCAACAACCACAGAACCACAATTATTTACATATGACAAAGGACCATCAGAATACACAAAGGACCCATCAAGAAAACAGAGCAAAAAATAGATAAATAAAAATGATCAAGAAATTCAAACCCACAAATGGAAAGAACCACAAATTGCAGAAAGGCTAATAAATCAATACCCAATTTCCAAAAAGCAACCTTTTCTATGCACATGTTAGAAGGGTTTGTACCTGATCAGGAAAACTAGGTGAAGGATCACGGTGGTTGTGCTGGTGGTGCTGGTGGTGGTGGCGGCGGAGCCTAGGAGGCGGGCCAGTGGTACCCTGGTGCATTTTAGAGATGGGGAGTTTGTAGTGATGAAGCTCCCAAAGAGTGGCAGCAAGCTTTCTAGCAGAAACAGGAGGAAAAGGATCAGTGACCTTAATGATGCTGCTATCTTGCGCAGTGTCACTAACATCAACTGGGAATTGTAGTAGTCTCCATGAGGGCAATACTGGAGTGCTTTGTCCCCCCCTTTTCCCTACCAATAGTGCTCCTTTCTTCAACTTTTCCCCTAAATTCTCTTGCTTTTCTGCTGGCTCTTCCCCACTCTTCTCTACCCTTTTCATTTCTCTCTCTAGAGTTTAGACTAAAAAAAATAAAAATAATTAATATTCTCTCTCCAGCCCATCTGACCTTGCTTTTCCTAATTTATTCTAACTACTGTAGATTTTCCAACTCTTTTCTACCCCATAGGCCATAGGGGAATATGGTCTAATTCTTGATCTCTGACTCTTCTTGTTCAGTCTCTTGGCAAAAGGGAGTATTAAAGAGGGGAGTGATTGAATGATTATGGTAGGGGACCTCTTCACTCTTAGTTAGATTCATGCCCTGTTATGTACACATTTAATTAGTTATTAATATTTACCAATTCATACCAAATTCATTAGTCCCGTTTTCGACATAAATACGGTAAAAAAAATGATTTAAATGTGTATAATTATTGCGAGGGTAATGTGACAAAAATATCTTACATACAATAAATATTGAAAAATAATATATATTACGAATATTTATGTTAATTTTTTCATTGACAGTTTTGTAGATAAATATTCTATTAAATTTCATGTATTGATATGTGTCATAATTGTAATTCGACACAAATTTATCGTTAAAACATACCAGAACTCATAAATATTTATTTATAAAAGATATTAATTAGTTATCCATAATGACTACCTAGAAACTAATAAGGTCTAAACTATTTATATTCTATATAATTTTGGAGCACTGCTACACTTATAAATAATTCCGGTAAAAATTAGTTTACAAAATGACGTGTCAAAGTGTAATTAATAGATGTGTGAATCTAATTATAATAACCAACCAAAAATATACACATCATTTTATATCTTTGTTTTGTAATAATTATTTAGTTACCGACTCACTCTAGTATTATTAATAATTTTGATGTACTTTAACTTTTCTTTTTTGTTGTGATATGTACTTTTAACTTTTATAATGTTCTCCACCCTATATTAAAAATAAAATTAGAGAGTGGTGACAAAGTAAAATTTTAATTCAAGATAATAATTAAATTACTATTTGATTGTCTATAATTAGTGGGAAAGGTGAAACAAATAAACTCAAAATAACCTTTCATTCCATTGATGTTTCTACTTTAATTTCACACGACAATATGCGCATGCACTAAAGAAAATGAGTTTTTCCATTGGTCGTCCAATAACATTATTAGAAAGAAGTGAGTTAAGAACTTAAACTATAAGATGGATACTTCATACTTCTTAATTGCATTAGATTTTTACCAGCCGCATTTCTAATTTAACAGTTTGCACAAATATAATTATTTGCTAAAAAAAATAGAGAAGAGGATATTAAAGAGCCAAAGTATTTCTCTCCTCTTTCATCCCAAAAGTTTGGAAAGAAGGTGGTGAAATGCTAATAAAAAAATTTAGAATATCAAAAGTATTATATAATTGTAGCGGTTTATCTTGATATTAATAATAATATACTATTCTAACTTGTAATTTCCTTCAAAACTTACAACAAAAGGAAAGAAAAAAAAATAATATATATATATATATATATATATATATATATATATATATATTCTCTCCCTTTGGCCCTTTCCCGTCCATCCCACCTTTCTCTTTTCTTTTTTTTATTGACAAAATTAAAAGGAAAATGATACATATATATATCGACAAATATATTAAAAATTAAATTACGATAAAACATAAAAATTTATGTAATAAAATAAAATAAATTAGGATAAAATTATTTCTAATTCTTATTTATCTCATAGGTGGAACTTTAAAACTTTGGTAACAATGCATGACGGGATTCAATTTGAAATGTCATGGAAATGAGGTTTTAGATATAGCGTGAATAAGTCTCCAAACTTCAGATGTAGCGTGGATAAGTCTCCAAACATACTTTTATTTCATTTCATGCTGTTCAATGCAGGTAAGAAAATCAGGAGGCAGATTCCCCCTTCCCACCCCCCCCCCCTCACCCCCCCCCCCCCACCCCCCCCCCCCCCCCCCCCCCCCCCCCCCCCCCCCCACACACACACACACCAAATTCATTTCACAAATTTTGCATGAGAAATGCAGATCTCAATGTTTGTCCTAAAAAACAAGTTACTTCAGTCTACTGACTCTACACTATAGCATTCCGTCTTAACATATATTCAATTTTTGTCCTTCCACTTTAATTTGTTGTTTTGTTTCCTTTATAAATAAATGACATAATAAAAATTAAGTGACAAGTGTACGTACCATCTCTCTCAAACACAAACATAGAGGGAAACACAGACATCCATCTAGAAATGGGGCCTCGAGTCCACTTCTCTTGATTCACATTTTCGAAATAAAGATGGTATTGATTAAATTAAAAGAATTTATATTAATTTTAAAATTAAAAATAATTTTAAAAAATTAAAAATAATCTTATATTTTGAAAGAAGAAAAAAATATCTTTAAATATTTATAAAATTTGGAAATTAAATTATTTTTAGAGATCGAGTGAGTACCGCCCGCAAGAAACCAAAACAATCTATTTCTAAGGAACAAACAAATTATATCCATATTATCACATATTGTAAAAATTACTTGCAAGCTAGAAAAGGAAATTTATCCTTTTATCTTATTTTAGACATGAAAATTGGATTTTAGTGTATTTAAAAAAAATTTATTTGTATTTTGACCCACAATAGTAGGTAAAAATATAAATAAATAAAATTCAAATACACTAATATCCAATTTTTATGTCCAGAATAACTCTACCTAAAATATTGAATTAAAATTTCCTTTCTATTTAGTGCATGTTTTACTTTGAACACGTACATCAATCATGTTCGGGAATTGCAAACCCATTGGCCCAAACACACGACTTTTGAAGTGCGCTTGGAGTGGAAAATAGTAGTAGTTGATAGATATATTAACTTTTAAGGATATGTGATATATTATCAATAAGTTATGTAAGTGACTATACTTCACGCGTCTAATTTTTTTTCTTTTCTTTCTTTCCTCCGTAATCAATCCGATGCGGGAGACTCTCCTTTGAAGATACTCTCTTTGATATTATTTTAATATAAGAATTTTGTTATATATTCTAAAAAATTTCAACCGAATTATAATTACGACGTATATATATACATGAGATAAGTAGAAATTAAAAATGTTTCACTTTAATTTATTCTATCTTATCGCATACAATTCTGCATTGGTCGCAATCTAATTTCATCAAATATTTGTCGACATGTATATTATTTTTCCTAATTTAATAAATTATTTTCTCTTCTTGTGGAGATTTTTTTCCCCTTCATGAGATGACTAATTTCTTTTTCTTTTTCTTTTTTTTTTGCGAGAAGAGATTTCATTATTATCTTTTAAAATATTTTGCTTTCTTCATTTGGGAGATTTTGCTTACTTCGTTTAGAATATTCTTTTTCGTTCGTGAGGCTTTGTTTAAGTGTATGAATTGTTGATAATAGAATGTTTAGATTTAGATATGGTGTTAACACGACGATTTGTTCTTTTGTTATTCGTATTGAAAAATGGTCCATATCTCTGTGTATTCTATTATTAGGATATGACTATATTTATGAGTTTATATAGTAATTACTAGCTAGCGGTGTTACTACAATTGACTTTTTCTCATGATTTTTTGCTATTTTGTTTGAAAGAATTATTATTTCAATTTTTTTTTTATAATTCTTTAATCTCTTGTAACAGATTACTTGGTGCATGACTCCCGTCTTGAACCTAGTCTCTCTTTGAGTTTTCTTCTGTAGCCTCTTTTAAGATCTAATTTAATGTCGCTTCAGTTAATTTTCTTAACTTTCTTATCTTTCTTCTAGGTCACATGATTATCTTTCTTAGCCATTTTATTTTATTTATATTTTAATTATTTTACTTAATTTTTATTATATATATTATGAAATTTCATTCATTTTTTGAATTTAAAACATTATTTTCTAAAAGTAATAATTAATTTTTAAACTTTAAATTTTTTTTTTATGAAATTTCAAAATTATTACGGGTCTCCTTTTTTCCCCTTGTTTTTTAAATTATAATTTAAATAAATACTTCCTTTGTTATATATTCTCTTTAATTTATAAATTTATAAATTTAAATGTGATAATTTATTTTTTCTTTGAGAAAGTGAAGATTGGTTCATATATAAACCCTATTATGATACGTATACGGTATTGATTAGTATTTTTTTGTTTTTTTAATTTGTTATATTTTGTTAAACATTATTTGATATAATTTTTAATTTTATATTTTTAAAGTCAATACGGTCAAAATATACAAAACCAATTAAAAGTATTTACAATTATTTTAATTTGTGTTTAAAAGTATTTTAATTTTTTAATGAAATCAAACTGTACTTGAATACGGTCAAAATATATAAAACCAATTAGGTCTAATTGGGTTGCCGAACTGGTTCGGTATTTCGACCAATTTTGTCTGAAAATGAATTCAACAAAGACAGTGTATGAACTTAAGTAATTTAGAGACTAAATTATAAATATAATTAATTTAAAGAAAAGTAAAATTTAGTATAACATAAATATATTTAACCTTATAAACAATCGTATCTATTCACGTTATTTTGTACTCTTTTCGTCCCAAATTAATTGCTCAATTTTGACTTTTTAAAGTTAAATTGACCATTTTTAAAACTAATCTTTTTACTATTTTTGCTAAAATATAGGTAAAGAGATTATAACCAAAAGAAAGTATATACAATTTATTACTAACCCCAATTTTTATAATTTTAGAAATATATTTATATATGCTTAATTATTAATTCTAAAAATAGTCAATTTGACTTAAAAAGTTAAAATTGAGCAATTAATTTAGAACGGAGTGATATTTTGTTTTTGTATGCCACCTTTTCTTTTGTATTATTGAAATTAAATATGCATTTGTTGATCCAAGGTTGTTTGATGGGGACGGAGGCGGAATCATATCCTTTGGGTCTCACTCTGCATGCATCTCTTAGTTTTTCTTGAACCAGGACATCTTAAATGAGGTCATGACAACTAATTGCATACGCCATTAATAACTCTATATTGTTAAAAAAAGTAAAAAAAATAGAAAAAGATCGTACAGCCTTCTATCGATCTTGACACGTTGCATGTTCATACACCTTTGGTTTTTTTGTCGTACTCTCTCCGTCCCAAATTAATTGCTTTTCTAGGACTTTTTAAAGTCAAATTGACTATTTTTAAAATTAATAATTAAGCATATATAAATATGTTTCTAAAATTATAAAAATTGAAATTAGTAATAAATTGTATATACTTTCTTTTGGTTATAATATCTTCACCTATATGTTAGCAAAAATAGTAAAAAAAATTAGTTTTAAAAATAGTCAATTTGACTTTAAAAAGTCCTAGAAATGCAATTAATTTGGGACGAAGGGAATAAAAAATAGAAAAAGATCATACAGCCTTCTATCGATCTTGACACGTTGCATGTTCATACACCTTTTGTTTTTTTGTCATAATTTTCAAGCACTTTGATTAATTTAATGATGATACGATGTTGCTTAAAAGTTAATGTAATTAAAAATATAATAATGATGATATGATAGTGTTTTATTTTATTTTTTAAAAATATATATCTTTAATTTTAAAATTGAGTGAGTATATATTTTAAAATGTGAGTGTAATCGAGTGCAGATCACCTCCCCACTCCGCAAATTGAACCAATTGTGAATTTCTTAATTAGTAATCAGAAACAGAAAAAGAGAACAAAAGGTGCATATTCATACACCTTTTGTCATCATTTTCAAACACTTTGGTTAATTTAATCATGGGTGGGGACTCACTTTAGATTTCCCCTCCTAATGAATCAAGATCTTGATGATACACTCCGTTTATCTATATCTTCTATGTTATAAAACCTCGTTCCTCACAAGTTTAATGTAATTGAATCATGTTTCTCTTTCTCTCTCTCTCTGTCTCTCTTTCTCATGTGTAATATATATATATATATATATATAGAAGTAGAGATGGGTATAATTCCATTGGAAAAATTTTTATTGTAGATAAATAACATAAACATCAGTCCTTCCTGTTTTATTTTTTTCTTCTTTTTTTATACTTTCTGTGCACAATTTTTATGTGTAATTTGTGTACTTATCATTACTCAAAACTTATATATATAAAGTGGGTTACATCATTTGTTCAATATTTCTATATATTGTTCCTCTCCTCTCTCTCTCTATATATATACACAGAGAGAGAGAAGTAGAGATGGGTATAATTTCATTGGAGAAATTTCTATTGTGGAGAAATCACATAAACATCAGTCTTTCCTGTTTTATTTTTTTCTTCTTTTTTTATACTGTCTGTGTGCAATTTTTATGTGTAATTTGTGTACTTATCATTACTCAAAACTTATATATATATAAAGTGGGTTAGATCATTTGTTGAATGTTTCTATATATTGTTTCTCTCCTCTCTCTCTCTCTCTATATATATATATATAATTATAATTAGACATGAATATATTTGAATTTGAATTTCATCTATTTGTATTTTGACTCTTCATTTGAGAGTCAAAATACAAATAGGTAAATGGAGAGTCAAAATACAAATAGATGAAATTTAAATACGCTCATGTCTAATTTTTATGTTCAATTTTCATGTTTACGTAGAATTTTTGAACAAATATACTCCATGTGAAAGAGCAGATACACATTTCTAATTAAGCATATATATCTACCATTCTATATGTGTCTAAATGGTCAAAATAAAAAATCTTATAAAAAAAATGAACAAGTTTAAAATATAAGATAATGATTACTCTTCTTTAAGTCTTTAACTGGAGATAAATCTCATAATAATATAAAATAAATCTTGTGAAAACATAAGAATCAATTATGTAAATATTCGCACCGTTTTAAAATATTATTTTATTTTCTTTTGCAGGTTCAATATAGTCTATTTGTGAGTTTTATTTTTGAGGAATATAAAGAGAGTTCCTTCGTTTTTAAAAAAAAAAAAAAATAGAAGAAAAAAGTTTCCCGTCCTATTCTATCCCTTTTCCTCCCTCCACTACAAAACTCACAAACACAGTTGGGAGCAACAATTATTTCTTTACAAACTTTATAAATCTGCTACTTTGCTTTCAATTGTACGAGTTAAGTTAGAAAAAGTGCATGTGTACGGACTGATGTGCAGATATACCCTGTTTTTGATTGGTGCAAATTTTCTTCTACCGGTGAAATCTACATTAATGTTTTAAATTACCCACTGATCCTATCAAGTGACATGATGAACAATTTGGCGGTTCTATAAATTGGGAACTAACTGAGCCTTTTCTATTCACCTCCGTACCTCTCTCTTTCTCTTCTCTCTTATGATGGTCAGAATTAGTACTAAGCTGGTGAACTAACTACCAAGAACTTCAAACTTGTATTAACATTCAGGTGACTTTCTCTTTCTCTCTCTATATCTCTCTTTCTCATGTGTAATATATATATATATATATATATATACACACACACACACGGAATTATAGATGGGTATAATTCCATTGGAAAAATTTCTATTGTCAATTTCATTTTTTCAAATCACTAAAAATGAATTTCTGGGTAAGAGTTATCTCGAACGGATAATTTTTATTACTTTTTAATGTGAAAACAAGAACCCACTTGTCTAAAGAAGCACCTTACTCTGTAATTTGCCAAAATGATATCAAGAACACACACTAAAACACCAACAAGAACACACACCCTCACATTTAGATCTGAATCATCATTCAAATCTGAACCTAATACATTACACTAAGGTGCTGTTTGTTTACCTCTTAAGAGGTCTGAATGAACTACCTCTTATACCCTAATCATATTCTACTCATCAAAACAAATTTAAAAATAATTAAAAGTAACATCACTAACACCGTTACCATTATCAACTCCTTCATCACCATCATCAACCAAGCACCATCTTTCTTACTAAACTCTAATCTTATCTCCAAGTAATAGCAACACAATCTTCAAAATTTTAATCTTCAAATAGATAGACCTGAGCACAAAATTAAGATCTATGTTCTGCAAATCAAAACTCATTACAACTAATTCGCTAGAAGAAAGAAAAAGAAAAGAACAAAAAAAATCACATTTTTGTAAATCGTTATTTTTCCAAACGAACCAAAATTCCTTTACCATCAAAATAGTGTTCCTCCTTCCTTATCTTCTTCTTCTAGATGTCGGCCTCCTCCTCCTTGTGCGTTTTCTTTTTCATCTCCTCTACTCCCACCGCCTCCTCCGCATTCACGGCCTTAGTCTTCTCCGTGGCCACCGCATCCTCCACGGCTGTTGTCGCCGCCGTCTCCTACTGCAGTACCACCGCCTTCTCTTACTGCACAACTCCCCTCTTGAACTTAATTCCTCTCTGAATTTTCTTCTGTAGCCTCATCTTGTTTGAGTGAGTTTTCTTAGCTTTCGTATCTTTCTTCTAGATCAAATGATTATCTTTCTTTGTTATTTTGTTTTATTTATATTTTACTTAATTTTTATTATATATATATATATATGTATATGCATTATAAAATTTCACTCAATTTTCGAATTTAAAACATTATTTTTTAAAAGTAATAATTAATTTTCAAACTTTAATTATTTTTTTATGAAATTTCAAAATTATTATGGGTCTCTTTTTTTCCTTTGTTTTTTAATTTATAATTTAAATAAATACTTCCTTCGTTATATATTGTTTTTAACTTATAAAATTTTAAAATTTAAATGTGGTAATTTATTTTTTCTTTGAGAAAGTAAAGATTGGTTCATATATAAACCGTATTATGATATATGTATACAGTATTGATTAGTATTTTTTGTTTTTGTTTTTAATTTAGTATAATTTTTAATTTTATATTTTTAAAGTCAATATTGTTTGGACTTAATTGTATTTATAAGTATTTTAATTTGTATTTAGAATTATTTTAATTTTTTAATAAAATCAAACTGTACTCATATACGATAAAAATCAATTAGGTCTAACTGAGTTGTTGGCCTCATCTATAAAAATTAGTTTCGATCATATATCATGGTTCAAATATTAGGTTTCCAGCTATAATTTATTTGTTCATATATCATGGTAAGATATCTCATTATTTAATTGCATCGAACGCAAAGGTAGTTGGATCCCCAAATTTGTCACCAAACAAATATACTCCATGTAAAAGAGTAGACACACATTTCTAATTAAGCATTATATATTTATATATATATATATATATATATATATATATATATGTGTGTGTGTGTCTAAACGGTCAGAATAAAAAATCTTATAAAAAATGAACAAATTTAAAATATAAGATAATGATTACTCTTATTTAACTGGAGATAAATCTCATCATAATATAAAATAAATCTTGTGAAAACATAAGAATCAATTATGTAAATATTCTCTTTATTTCAAAATATTATTTTATTTTCTTTTGCAGGTTGAATATACCTGTTTGTGAGTTTTAATTTAAAAAATGTAAAAAGAGTTTCTTCTTTTTAAAAAAAAATTGGAATAAAAAAGTTTCACGACCTATCATATCCCTACCCTCTCCTTCTCTTCCCTCCCATTACAAAACTCACAGCAGATATATTTATATATATATATATATATATATATGTATATATATCTCCTATTCTATCTTTATATTTTCCCCATAAATGAGAGAAAATTAACAGTACCACACTGTCAATTTTTCATTGCATCACTAACTGTCGTCAGCTATTATGTGGGTAGTCCAAAAAAATTCAGATTTTGTTGAGTAAGTTCAACAATCTACTCCATATGAGACTTTATTGAGCTTTTCTTGATTCTTTAAAAAAATAATACTATTATATATTCTGTAAACTTTACTCGTTTGTTTTCATCCTGTGAAGTAGTGAGATTAGTTTTGAACTAACATGGTTAATTGGGGTACTTCGTTAAGTTTTAATTATACCAAAAAAATTGCTCCATCCGTGCAACAACCGGTTTAGTTTGACTATTTTCAATCAAATTGATTATTTTTATAATTAAAATTTATATTATTTTTTTGTAAATATAGGTAGAGAAATCATAATTATAAAAAATTATGTCGAATTTATTATTATCTCTAATTTTTATAAATTTAAAAATATAAATAAATATGTTTAATTTTTAATTTTAAAATTATAAATTTAATTAAAGAAATGAAAAGAAGCAAATTTTTTAGGGAGGGAGTATTAAACTTTTAATGAGTAGCATGAACGATTTGACATCTTTCCTTTTCTTCTTGTTTGATATCATGCCATGTACTAGGATGACAGAAATATATTCTTTTTATGTATTATCACTTTCTAAAGTTTTTTTTTCTTGCTTTTTATATGTATTATTGTTGGATATAGTGGCGGGTCATCACCTATGAAATTATGCAAGAAAAATACATGGGCTACGTGTATGTATTGCAATCGGTAGGAAGAAATTAGAAAGCTACATGCTTGGATTGACATGCGGGGCCAAGGTGGAATTAAATGACTTGAAAGTCATTTTGGAAAGTTTCATAATCGGAAGCTAGGAGGCTGTTGGGCAACCAAAGTTACCGTGTGGAGGCCACAAGAAATTAATGGCCTTTAACCCTTCACTTTTTCTTGCAGGCTACTTTGGAATTACTAATGAGCATGTGATATATATATATATATATATATATATATATATTAGTAATCGAAAGTGTTAACGCCAGATTTTGGCCATCCGATGAGATCACCAAAACACCGGACCCAAGATCGCGCCAACAATATAAATACAGAATACATATCAAGAACACCAAGATTTAACGTGGAAACCCAATACGGGAGAAAACCACGGAGAGAGTGAAGGAGTTCACTATAATATCCAGAGTACAAATATAACTATCTAAGCTGGGTCCCCCCCCTTATGACTCCTGCCCACTACCTATTTATAGAAGAAATACAAACAAGTGACTCATATGCAACGTGGCCCACCAACTACTTTAGGTCCAACAAATCACCACCCAACATTACCCCCTAGTCTCTTATTTATAAGGAACTTAAAACAAGAGACTATACAAAAAAGTACCCTCCAACAACCAAACCAACAAAATTAATAAATTAATTTACAACCGCACACGAGTGCCTTTCAAGAGGACAAAGTTTTCTAAATGATGTCTATCCGAAGGGATTCGTATCCGTTCAGGAGAGAAACGCTCCTCTTCGACCAAGGGCCTGAAGAGGAGAGGTCCCCGACCTTAGCCTGAGCGACCCAAAATGCTCCGCTCGACCAATGGCCTGAGCCGAAGAGATTCCCGTTCCCCACCGAAGAATGTATATCCGCCTGAATATTTACCATTCAGAAAATCTAAGCCTTCCCGAAGAACGCCTCGAATCCGACCTTATAACGCCATTCAACCTTATAACTCCGAAATGCCACCCCATTACCATCTTTTCTTCCTTTTCGCATTCTTCCATTCACTAGTCGTAAGAGGAATAGTTGGATCAAACATAGTAGTCACAACATCTACAAGAGGTACTCCAGCTACAACAACCTTAAATAAATCAGGTCGCATGTTTAGGACAGCACCAATGAGCAATCACCCAGCACTTCTTCCATCAATGCACAGTTTTTCCTTTGACCCATATTTGTTCTCTATCAGATACTCAGCGCACGAAATAAAATCTGTGAATGTATTTTTTTTTTTCAGCAGTTTCCCATTTTCATACCACAGCCTACCCATTTCACCACCCCCATGTATGTGTGCAATTGCACAAATGAGACCCCGGTCTAACAAAGACAACCTTGAACCATTGAATCTGGGATCTATGCAATGCTTGTACGAACCATAACCATACAGATATAGGCCAAGAAAGCCATTGAATCTATTACCCTCTCACTACTCCTACAAGCAATCAAGGACTTCCTAAACTCAGTGAACCAAACACCCAATCAGGGACATCTGATCTCCCTCTTCTCTCTCTCTCCTCCTTTTTCTCTCTCTAAAAACCCCCTCTTCTTCTTCCTCCACTGTGTATCCGGGTACAGAATACGAAGTGGGAATTTTAATAAGGGAGGATTCATGGGTTTGTTGGTGTAACCCATCATTATCTGAAATGGGTATTGAGCTTGGAGATGAAGACAGCTGAGTTGAGGGGGATTGTAGTATTATTACTTCTGTAAGTAGGCCTCTCAAACCACATAATTCCTGGATGCAGGATTGATGAAGAAAGCCCAAATAATCAACCAACAACCGAGCTAGCAGATGGTACCAAACCAAGTAGATGAGGAAGGCTTGCAATTAACTAAAAGACAGTCATGCCAGCCGAAGTCCGACGGTGACCCGTCAGGGATGACGCCAGACGGTACCGAAGTCCGAGACCAACCGACTGCCGAAGCCAACTCAATCGCCGCACCCGCTCGAAGCAGAGGCCGAAGCCGGCGCCGGACCGAAGCCCATCGGAATCCGAAGCCATCACGCCACCCTGCCGACCCCCCGCCGACGCCGATCTGTCCGAAGCCATCACGCCACCCTGCCGACCCCCCGCCGACGCCGATCTGCCCGAAGCCATCACGCCACCCTTGCCGACCCCCCGCCGACGCCGATCTGCCCGAAGCCGAAGCCATTAGGAACCAAGGGCTGACCGCCGAGCTAGATATGGCGGTCGGAGAAGGAGCCGAAGTGATCTGAAGTCTCAAAGGTTGTAAAGTCATGGAGTGAATAATGACATTCTGAATAGTCAGGCCACTTTAACCCCCCTTTCCGACAATGGTACCTCACAAAAGAAACATTAATTTATAAACATAAGTTATATATTCTTTTATAAAAACCACTTGATGGTGATAATAAATGAACCCACAAAGAGGTCCTTCAATAGCTGACCAAACTCTTCGGTGAACATGAGTTATACACTCTGGTCTAATCATAACGAGTATATTATAAATAAATATATATATATATATATATTGCAGATTTGAAAGAAAAAAAAAGAAAAGAACCACTTATCTCGTATATGAGGTCTTCGTGGTAATTCGGTGATTTTTGATTCAATATTAGAATCAAATGCTCCCCTACCTGGCGCGCCAATGTTAACGCCAGATTTTGGCCATCCGATGAGATCACCAAAACACCGGACCCAAGATCGCGCCAACAATATAAATACAGAATACATATCAAGAACACCAAGATTTAACGTGGAAACCCAATACGGGAGAAAACCACGGAGAGAGTGAAGGAGTTCACTATAATATCCAGAGTACAAATATAACTATCTGAGCTGGGTCTCCCCCCTTTATGACTCCTGCCCACTACCTATTTATAGAAGAAATACAAACAAGTGACTCATATGCAACGTGGCCCACCAACTACTTTAGGTCCAACAAATCACCACCCAACAGAAAGTAAGAAATAGGGGTGGGCAATCCTTTTGCTATAAAGGACTACCATCCTAAGCAAGAAAATGCGAGAGGGAATATACGCCTATCCGAGAGCAAGAAAGAAAAATAGAGAGAAAAAAATCAAACAATTAGGTAGTTTGTTTGGAATTCTTTTCACAGAGTTATTGTGGTGAGGTAATTTGAGTATTTTTTCAAATTAAGATATATTTGTATTCTCTCAGTTTATTACAGTGAATTTTTCGGAGATCATTCCGTGATTTTTACATCTTGTATTGATATTTTGACAGTTTAATTTATCAAAGACAATAGTATTTGGGAGGTGATTTTTCCCAATAATTATCACGTACTTTTTGGAGTTTTCCTTTGCCCTTTGTATTTTCTTAGTTGGATAATATTATGTAAAAAAGAGTTATATGTGAAGAAGAAGTAAAATAGTCCAAAAAGAATATCTAAGAATTTCTTTACCAAAAGAGTCCTAGTTTATTAGTTAAGTAAGTAAAAAGGCCTTCTTTAAGCAAAAATTAAATAACTTGCTGATTATTTTCAGTGAAAAAAACAAACAAAATATTCCAATCAAATTTGGCCGAGAAGTCACAAGTTTCAGATAGTTACGTGAGTTTGAATCCTAGTCAAAATAGAAATTAAGCACAAACGTCTACCTATCCAAGTTTTTTTGTTTTTGTTTTTATAAAAAAAAAGTATTTACATTGATTTTTAACAGGTATTATTATCTTTTATGTCTTAATTCTTTATCTTTTTAGATCGTATTGGCAATTTTTAAGGCATGTACTCTGCTAAACATGTAGCTATAATGTGACAACATGATCATTTATATAGGATTATTATTATATTGAAGATTTTACTTTAAGTTTGTTCTTTCTATTTTTTATTTTTTTTGGTATTTCACTTGTTACATTCAGTAGAAAGTGATGAATTTTAAGGTGAATGATAGTTTTTCCAACGTGGGATTCCTTAGGGAATCAAGAAACATAGAATAGTCTAAAATTTTGTTCTAAATTTCTATTTCTTTCCCCTTTAACTGGATAAAGTTTGGATTTTTAATCTGATTTATGCTTCATGATCTCAATGTGCAGATACTGAAGTGAGAATTTGCAGTTTCTGTTTGTTTTGGGGTTGTTTTTCGAGCAAAATGGCCTCAAATGGTACGGTCAAGTGTCCACACTTTATGAAGGCTACATCAAATGGAGTCTTCCAAGGAGATAGTCCACTTGATTATGCACTTCCATTGGCTATATTACAGATTTGCCTCGTATTCGTGTTCACAAGGTTTCTGGCTTACCTTCTTAAACCATTGAGGCAGCCTCGAGTTATAGCCGAGACTGTTGTAAGTTTAATACTCTCTCCATTATAATTTTTTCCATAATCTTGTAGATTTTGTTAATGTCTTTCTTGCCATAATGGTATATGTTTGGACTAAATATGATAGATCCCAAGTCTTAATTACTACCTTATAAGTTGTCATGCTTGTTTTAGACCGTTGCTTATATAGTTAACAATTAACATGATCCAATGAAATCCACCAAATTAAAACTCTTTTTTTAAGTGGTTCTTTCGCAATCTTGATGTCAGACTTCTTTTTTTAACATGATCCAATGCATTGGTAGGTTTTTATGATCCTGACAGGGATGAAATAATTTAAAGAGTTGACTTGAAAATCTATAAGAAATCTGATCCCTTCACGAGGATCTGATAAGATCTGAATGAGGCAGAGGATATCATAATAATTCCAAGAAAAATTTATAATAAGTTTTTTGGAATTATTCAGATAGCAGTGAAAGTTTGTATTCATTAGAAATATTTCATAGGATTTTTTGCCGCAAGTAGAAGTTACAACTTTCTTGTACCTTTTATAGATATGGGATGTAGATTATATACAATGGCATTAACCTTCTTTCACTGAAATAAATTTAACCCCATGTCTATGTATATTCCGCTCTTTCAAGTATTTTGTTCCTTAAATCAACATAATTCTGACCTGTGTTTTTATTGTACACAACATCAAGTAATACATACTATGAACTTCATTTAGGCATATTTATGAGCATAAACGTATCTTGGATAATTTAGTTATGTTACTACTATTTTGTCAGGGAGGAATTTTACTCGGCCCATCGGCACTCGGTCGCAGCAAAACTTATCTCCATGCAGTTTTTCCATCTAAAAGGCTCACAGTGTTGGATAGTCTAGCCAACCTTGGTCTCCTCTTCTTTGTGTTCCTTGTTGGGCTTGAGTTAGATCCAAAGTCCCTTCGTCGAACTGGAAAGAGAGTTCTATGCATTGCCCTAGCAGGAATCAGCCTCCCCTTTGCATTAGGAATTGGATTGCCATTTGTCCTTCTTGGAAGTCTTTCCAAAGGTGTGAGTGAAGGTCCATTTCTTGTATTCATGGGAGTGGCCCTTTCTATCACTGCATTCCCTGTCTTGGCACGTATCCTGGCTGAACTCAAGCTCTTAACAACTGATGTTGGCCAAATGGCCATGTCCGCTGCAGCAGTCAATGATGTGGCCGCATGGATTCTACTTGCTCTTGCCATTTCGCTCTCTGGCTCTGGACGTTCTCCCCTCATTTCATTGTGGGTCCTGTTGTGTGGCGCTGGTTTTATCATTGGTTGTGTAGTTGTTGTCCCACCTATATTCAAATGGATGGCAAGCCATTGCCCTGATGGCGAACCAATTGATGAAATGTATGTTTGTGCTATTTTAGCCTCTGTTTTGGCTGCAGGATTTGTCACGGATGCTATTGGAATTCACGCCCTCTTTGGGGCTTTTGTAATGGGAGTTCTTGTTCCAAAGGAAGGGCCTTTTGCTGGTGTTCTTGTTGAAAAAGTTGAGGATCTTGTGTCTGGCCTTTTGCTTCCACTGTATTTCGTCTCAAGTGGGCTGAAGACTGATGTGACCACCATTCAAGGGGCTCAATCATGGGCTCTCCTGGTTTTGGTCATATTCACAGCCTGTTTTGGGAAGATTGTTGGCACCGTTGTGGTCTCGCTTTTGTCAGGAATGCCTTTTCAGGAGGCTCTAGCTCTGGCCCTTCTAATGAACACCAAGGGTTTGGTGGAGCTCATTGTCCTCAACATCGGCAAAGACAGGGGGGTATGTTTATTTATCAATCCATATATGAAATATCTGCTTTCTTTTCTTAGTTGTTAACATTTCAACTGTTTAATTTTCCAGGTATTAAATGATCAAACATTTGCCATTTTTGTTCTGATGGCTCTCTTCACAACCTTCATCACAACACCTCTAGTTCTAGCGGTGTATAAGCCAGCTAAAAAACTGGCGAAAGCTGTGTACAAGCATAGAACAGTTCAGAGGAATGACACAAGCTCACAACTCCGGATGTTGGTCTGCTTCCATAGGCCTAGGAACATCCCCACGTTCATTAACCTCATCGAGGCCTCACGTGGAACTGGCAAGAAGGAAGGACTTCGTGTGTATGCAATGCACCTCATGGAGCTATCCGAGAGGTCATCTGCTATGCTTATGGTCCACAAGGCGAGGAAAAATTGGCTGTCCTTTTGGAATAAGGGGCAGAATTCGGATTCCACCCAAATTGTGGTTGCTTTTGAGGCTTTCCAGCATCTTAGTCCAGTGTCTATTAGACCAACAACAGCAATTTCACCAATGTTCAGCATGCACGAGGACATCTGCAGCAGTGCCGATAGTAAAAGGGCAGCTATGATAATTCTCCCATTCCACAAGCATCAGAGGCTAGACGGGCAACTAGAGACTACTCGAGCTGATTTCAGGCATGTCAACCGGAAAGTTCTAGAGCATGCACCGTGCTCAGTTGGTATCTTAGTTGATCGCGGACTTGGTGGATCAACGCATATACCTGCCAGCAATGTAGACTCTGTCATGACGGTCCTATTCTTTGGGGGTCATGATGATAACGAAGCACTTGCCTATGGCGCACGTATGGCTGAGCACCCCGGTATAAGTTTGCTAGTTGTTCGCTTTGTTTTGGATCCCAAAGTTATCGGGGATGTCATTAGTGTTGACATGAACGATTTCACGAATGCTAAAGAAAGGGGAATTGATGAAGAGGTCCTTGATGACTTCAAGAAGAAAATAACCAAGGACAGCTCAATGAAATATGAGGATAAAATAGTGAGTAATGCTGCAGAAATAATTGATGCTATTCGCGAGTATAATCGGTGCAATCTGTTTTTGGTTGGAAGAATGCCTGAAGGCGAGCTAGCCGGAACTTTGAAAAGAAAAACTGAGTGCCCAGAATTGGGGCCGGTTGGGAGCTTCTTGACTTCTCCAGAATTCTCAACAGCAGCATCAGTTTTGGTGGTGCAACAATATCGTAGTCAGTTGTCTATGCATTAATTTGCTTCTCTAAAGGAAGAAGAAGAAGAAGAATCCATTGATCAGGGAGAATAAGATTCGAACTGACTTTGATGAACTGCTGCAATTTGTATAGCATTATGTAAATAAGAAATATTAGATATTAAAATTATTCCCTCCGTTACTTTTTATTTATCTTTTTAAATATTAAAATTTATTTCTTTTTATTTGTCGTTTGTAAATTTCAAGTAAATATTATTGACTAAATTACCGTATTATCGCTATATTAAATTTTAATTTGTTTGTTTTTTTTATTTTTTCAATAAATTTTAAAGAATAATATTGAGATTTTATAATAATTTTAATGAATCAGACAAAGTATTAAGTATATTTTTTTAATTTTTGTATTTTTTTTCTAAGAAGTTAATCAAAAAAGAATTGGGCAGTACAAATTATTTTTTGTAAAAAACAAGAAGAAGAACCTAAAAGTCAACTTACTGAACTATCAAAAATAGTCAACTTACTGTTCTGAAAATTTAATGAAAGATTAGGTGTCAAATATAAAAAATATCTTAAATACAGAAGAAAACAAAAGAAGGCCGCATAAACATGGGCCCATCTGGGGCACTCTAGGCGGTCTGAGGCCTAAAGTCATAGTCGAAAAAGGATTGGTTTACGTATATTCAGATAGTTTGAGAGGAGTTGCAACTTTCCCAGAAAGATCAGGATCATATCTCGCTCTCTCAGTTTACTTCATCTTCCATCGAATTGCATTGCTAAACAAATCTTCTTTTATCTGAAATCCAAGAACACAAAGGTACTAATTGTATATTTTAGATACATAT
This sequence comes from Aralia elata, assembly GCA_034770075.1. Taxonomy (NCBI): domain Eukaryota; kingdom Viridiplantae; phylum Streptophyta; class Magnoliopsida; order Apiales; family Araliaceae; genus Aralia; species Aralia elata. The sequence continues at coordinate 78,037,990 of CM068379.1, read as the reverse complement.
AGTTCTTGTAAATCTTGTTCAACTTTTATTTGCTTTAATTGTTTTGTTTTTTGTTTTTTTTTTCTTTTGCTTGTTAATGTTGAAATTTAGTAGTTTTCTTGATGGGTTTATTTTGATTCAACGCAGTTGTTAAATTTTCACTGTTAGAGTAGTTCCCACTAAATATTTGGGGTTGTTGGTGGTCTAATTTTGATGAACGGAGTTGATTACATTGTGGAATTATGTATAATTTTGTTTCTAGCGTTCTTCATTTCTGGGGAAATACTTTCTCTTTCATTGAAATTAGGCTGGTTCTTCAAAGGAATTATGGTAGTAAAGCTGCGGTTAAATAAATATTTGTGGATTTTGCTTTTTAATTTATTTCATGGAAATTCTAATTTATACTCCCTCCTTTCCACAAAAAGTGTAATTGGTGTTTGGTTTAGCAGTAATGACATGGTAGTGAATGTGTGTTATTATGTTTGACGACATCATTTCATTTTAACTTATCATCAATTAATTAAAAGAGAACTCTAGATGATTTTTTTTTTTTTTTTAAAAGAAGCAAATGGGGCTCTTTTTGCGGAAGGAAGAGTATTATGCAGATATCAATATTAGGAATATAAAATTACAGTGGTTAGTGTTTTCCTTGTGCAGGGAGTGTACAATTTCTCTGCACAATGGCTTCCAATGGTACCATGGGACATGCATGTCCATCTCCAATGAAGGCTACTTCGAATGGGGTCTTCCAGGGGGATAATCCTCTTCATTTTGCACTCCCTCTTGCCATTTTGCAGATATGTATCGTGCTTTTGGTCACACGAGGTCTTGCTTTTCTGCTGAGGCCATTAAGACAGCCTCGGGTGATTGCAGAGATTGTTGTAAGTTATTTTCTTTCTTCTTAATATATGCCACTTCAATTGATTTATTTGGTTCATTCTTAGTGAGGGTGATAATTTAAATTTGAAGTGGATTCGTACATTGAATTTATATTATTTGCCAATTAATTTTGTTTTTGTTATTTAGAAGTTCATTCAATGAAGCGTTGAGATTCTGTTTCTTATCTGACAGGGAGGAATTTTACTTGGACCATCAGCTCTTGGTCGAAACAAGGGCTATTTGCAGGCAATATTCCCACCCAATAGCATCACAGTGTTAGATACCCTAGCAAATCTTGGCCTCCTATTCTTTTTATTCCTTGCAGGCTTAGAATTAGATCCTAGATCCATTCGCCGGACTGGAAATAAGGCCCTTGGCATTGCTATTGCAGGAATTAGTCTCCCATTTGCACTAGGAATTGGTTCATCATATGTTCTCCGAGAAACTATTGCAAAAGGTGTAAACGGGACTGCATTTCTTGTATTCATGGGTGTAGCCCTTTCTATTACTGCTTTCCCTGTCTTAGCCCGAATATTGGCTGAGCTGAAGCTTCTAACAACTGATGTTGGGAGAATGGCTATGTCAGCTGCAGCAGTCAATGATATTGCTGCATGGATTCTACTTGCTCTTGCCGTTGCACTATCTGGAGACAATGTCTCTCCCATCGTCCCACTTTGGGTTTTCCTCTCTGGGTGTTGTTTTGTCATTTGTTCATTTCTCATCATCCCACCAATTTTCAAATGGATGGGCCAGCGTTGCCATGAAGGTGAGCCAGTGGATGAGACATATATATGTGCTACATTAGCGGTCGTACTTGCAGCGGGGCTTCTTACTGATGCTATTGGAATACATGCAATGTTTGGAGCTTTCGTTATTGGAATTCTTGTTCCAAAGGATGGGCCATTTGCAGGTGCCCTGGTGGAAAAGGTTGAGGATCTTGTATCCGGTCTCTTCCTTCCATTGTACTTTGTTTCAAGTGGATTGAAAACAAATGTAGCCACAATCCAGGGGCTTCAATCATGGGGTCTTCTGGCTTTGGTCACAGTTACAGCTTGCTTCGGAAAGATTGTTGGTACTGTTGTGGTTTCCCTCGTCTGCAAAATACCTCTGAGAGAGGCTCTTGCAATGGGTTTCCTAATGAACAGTAAAGGGTTGGTTGAGCTTATTGTCCTCAATATTGGTAAAGATAGAAAGGTAATTCTTTTTGTTTTTGTTATCTCTGTTGGGGTTCATTATTTTAGATCATGCTTGACTATCTATTCTCTCGAACAATTAAATGAAATACTGTAATATGTGTGTAGGTGTTGAATGATCAGACATTTGCTATTATGGTTCTAATGGCTCTCTTCACGACCTTCATCACCACACCACTAGTCATGGCTGTTTATAAGCCGGCTAAAAAAGGAAGTACAACTGTTTACAAGCATAGAACAATTGAAAGGAAAAATTCAAACACTCAGCTTCGGATCTTGGCTTGTTTCCACAGCTCTAGAAACATCCCATCTATTATAAATCTTCTGGAAGCTTCACGTGGGACAGAAAAGCGTGAGGGACTATGCATATACGCAATGCACCTCATGGAGCTCTCAGAGAGGTCATCAGCTATATTAATGGTACACAAGGCCAGAAGGAACGGGTTACCGTTCTGGAATAAGGGACTGCGTTCAGATTCCAACCAAGTTGTTGTTGCTTTTGAGGCTTTCCGTCAACTAAGCCGGGTGTCTGTAAGGCCAATGACATCAATCTCTTCACTTTCTGATATGCATGAAGACATTTGCACAACTGGAGAGAGAAAGAGGGCAGCAATCATAATTCTACCATTCCACAAGCACCAAAGGTTGGATGGCTCTCTTGAGACAACTCGAACCGACTTCCGTGGGGTTAACCTGAAGGTTCTCAAGCATGCAACGTGCTCAGTAGGGATATTTGTTGATCGTGGACTTGGTGGAACCACACATATATCTGCAAGCAATGTTTCTTATTCCATTACAGTCCTCTTCTTTGGCGGTCATGATGATCGTGAAGCTCTTGCTTATGGGGTTCGCATGGCTGAGCACCCTGGTATAAGATTAACTGTAATTCGATTCTCAGTGACACCAGAGACTATAGAGGAGATTGTCAGAGTTGAGACGGATGGCGATCCTGCCACCAACTTGGTTTCCAAAGATGATGAGTTCCTAACTGAGTTCAATGAAATACACTCCAAAGACAGCTCTATAACATATGAGGAGAAATTTGTTAGAAATGTTGTGGAAACCGTTGGCATTATTCGTGAACTTAATCGATGCAATTTGTTTTTGGTTGGTCGCATGCCTGAGGGTGAATTAGCTTTGGCATTAAATGGAAACAGTGAGTGTACGGAATTGGGACCCATTGGAGGTTTGTTGACTTCTTCAGAGTGTTCAACAATGGCATCTGTTTTGGTGGTACAACAGTATTATGAAAAGTCATCTACAGATTGGGTTGATGAGTTGCCTGATGGAGATTCAGGTTCAAGCTGAATGGTATTTTTGTCTTCTTAAAGCTAGAAGTGATGCACATTGGAATATAAATGATTTACTGGAATTTTGTCATCCTTAGTTACATATTGACTCCAGATTATAGGTTTGATCTGTAAATGCTACAAATGTAATATCGTCTCATAGTATCAGCCTGACTTTTGAAATTTTGTCGTCTAATTTGTGAGCTCATTATTTAATAAATAAACATCTGCTTAACTGTGTGAACACACGTTACGTTAAAAGTTTTTACATGTTTGATATGTTTCTCTACATAAACCATGATTCAATATATTTCAGTTGTAGGAACCCATTTATGTAATTAATTTGTCCATCTATTTAATAAGCAATTGAAAGTTATATCTTTATTTATCAAGGCTGGGGATAATTCCTGCATTTTGCCTAGTATCCTATCTTTTATTTATTTGAAATGCATGGGATTGTTTCTTCAATTTATGGCTTCTGCCAATTCTGGAAATATTGAGCGGGTTTTGGTAATTCTGACTGTTTTGTATATATTGAGAGTTTTAGTTTGTCACTTGACATCTGCTTCGGATTTTACATTCCTTTTTCTGGAATATTTTTATGCAGTGTTAAGGAGCAGTTTATGCATTTTGTATATGGCTCTGTTTTTCTGCTGCAGTTGTTGTTCACAGTTCTCATGCACATGGTCTGCAGATTTGCTCAGTTCTTCGGGTTCTGTACAGCTGGATCCATCAACCATGTTGACTGGATTCTCTGTTGGCCCGCAACTCTGTTAGGTTTTCTTGCATTGCTTAATGCCTGCTGTTTCCAATTGTTTATTGCTACCGGACCCTGGTTGTTGATGGTATGATTAGTTCAAACATTTAGTATCATATCATCTGGCAGCAGATTTACATTCGCTTATATTGATTTATACCGTTTAGCATTAGCTTGATATAGTCTGACGGGTTGTAATCTGTAATTTGTAGCGCCAAACTTGCAACACTAAAATTTAGTTTTTCATGTATTGTTTGTTGAAACCAAGTTGTCTATGTCCTGCCTCATATAAATAGACTGCACTCTGTACATGGATGAACCTTAATTTGTACTGTGATCTGGCTCATTTCCAGTCTTTTATCTCACCAGGTCATTATGTCTTTATTCTCTCTAAAGCCATATAAGCCAAAATCCTTCCTCATTTAGGGTAATACCCCATATACCCTAAACCCTGCATCCAGCCTAGGTCTTACCTAACTATGGTAAAATTCCACTTCCGTGCCTAAACTCTGCGTATATTCTCTAAACCTTTGTTACAAATGCTAAAGTTTGATTACATTTGCTAGGAATTCATGGCTGATCCCTATGTAGACTAGTTTACGCAATGCCTCCAAATTTCCACTAATTGTCCACTAGCAGCTGCGATTTTGTTTGTAATCCATGCCTAAACTTAAGTATATTCGCTAAACTTTGATTACATTCGCAGGGAATTCATGGGCTGTCTTTATAGATTAGTTTGTATATGCTGCCATACCTATCTAATCATTTCAAGTCTATTTAGTTTCTTCATACAGCTTGTCTTACTATGTGTCCTAATGTAGTAGTCACTAATCGAGATTAAACTGGCTTAATCTATTTCTTTAGTAATATGTTTCTCTATTGCCCTACAGTTACTATTTTTGTTTCTTTTAGCATAATCAGTCTTATAACTTACAAAACTCTACTGTTTTATTTCACTGATATTAAAATCATTCACTATCTCAATATACTACCATGCTGTCAAGAATAAAGGTTAGTCAAAAATGACAATGAGAAAAGGGCAGTAGGTGGGTATATTCCCTACTACAAAAATATTTCAACTGCTTACATGTAAAGACAGATGAAAAACCTTATAGCTAGTTTGCTCTATAAAAACCAAAGGAAGTTTTGGCATTTGTACCACAACTCAATCTAGTACTAAAGCTTCAATACATACAACTAATTAGGAGCTAGCTACTACTAATTAAGTAGCCATGAGAGGGCTTGTTGAGAAAACTTGTTGCATATTCCTATTCCTATTATTATTGTCTTGTTTGTTCTGTGTTCAGGCAAAGGAAATTCTCAAGCCAGAGGAACCATGCAAGCGAATCGTGCTCTATTACCATGACATCCTCTTCAATGGCACAAATGCAGGCAATGCCACATCTGCCAAAGTTGCTAATGGAACTAAACTTGGGAATTTCGAGTTCGGCCTGCTCATAGTTTTCAACGATCCCATGACAAGAGATCAACATCTCCTCTCCCCTCCGGCTGCTCGGGCTCAAGGGTTCTATTTTTACAACATGAAAACCACATTTAACGCTTGGTTTTCGTACACTCTAATCTTCAATTCTACCGAGCATGTAGGTACCTTGAACATTATGGGGGCTGACATAATGGACGCGAAAACTAGGGATCTTTCGGTTGTTGGAGGCACCGGAGATTTCTTCATGGCACGAGGAATCACAACTTTTACGACTGAGAGTGTGGAGGGTATTGAATATTTTCGCCTTAAGATGGATATAAAGTTGTATGAATGCTATTAGAATCTGTAAGAGTGATGTAGCGAAGTGCTACTATATATGTTTTCTCGCAGTTGTACTATAATGCATGTGTTCATGTATTGTTACTAGTTCCAAGTGACTGTAGGTAATTTTGTGTTTTTATTTTGATCAGTCCATTTCTTAAGCTCACCCTTATCCGGCTCACCCTAAGCTCACCCCCCTTTAGCGACGGACCCGGCGACGGTTTGGTCATGCAACCGTCGTCTATACTTTTAGCGACGCTATATATTGTCCGTCGCTAAAAGTATAGACGACGGTTGCATGACCAAACCGTCGCCGGGTCCGTCGCTAAAGGGGGGTGAGCTTAGGGTGAGCCGGATAAGGGTGAGCTTAAGATCCGGACCGTTATTTTGATATGTGAACAAAATATAAAATAAATACGTATTAAAGTTCAAATTAAAATCAATTTGAAATATTTATAAGCTTAAAATAAAATTTTCATAATTAATTTCATCCAATCCAATCTTTAAATACAAAATTTTAGCAAAACACATTAAAATCAAAGTTCTCAAATATCAAAAATTTATAATGAATTTGTACATAAACTAAATTCAAATAAAAGAATAAAATTAAATTCAATTCAATTTTTAATTGTTGACTCAAAATATTTTTCTTTATTATTATTATGTAATTCAGTCGAAATAATTAAGTACTTCAAAATTTTGTGCAATTTGTTTCATTTGTATGTAGAAATTAATTTAAAAAGTTTGTATTTTTAAATTCTAGTTTCGACTTTCAATTTGTCAATTTTTATTTTCATTTCTATCTCTAAAATCAATTACTAAAATTTTGTTACATAAAAACTGGATTAGAAGAAATTAAGTATGAAACTTTATTTTGAATTATGCTACTGATAAAGAAAAACGTAACAAAAAATATTATAAAAAAATCATGTTGGGATTTAGTTTTATTTTTATTTTTAAATACTATGTCATTACCTCTTATACTTACAAAAGACAACATTGTTCATATACAAAATAAAAACATAATATGTTCTACCATAATATTTTTTGATATGCCAATGCGATATGTGGTCAAAATATATAAATAATACTCCTTTGGTTTCAAATCATAAAATAAATACGTATTAAAGTTCAAAAATCAATTTGAAATATTTATAAGCTTAAAATTAATTTGATTTACTAAAAAATATAAAATCTTAATTCTTACAATTTAATAGTACTTTTTAAATAATTTATAATATTGATCATTGATTAAATATATTAAATAAATTTATATTAATTTAAATTTTAAAATATTTTAAATTAATTTAAAAAATTATAATAACCTTATATTTTCGAACCGAGGGATTATAATATTTGAACTTCATAAGCATTCACTGTTTTTGTGTCTACATCCAGCAAAAAACATTTTCTTACTCTACATGATCTTTTAAATATACTAGTTATTTTCTGTTCTTACGGTGAAGCATATACCTCATATATAACGTCCATGGAACAATTCTTAACATTCCTTTCCCCTTAAATCAATAAGAAAACAACGTGACCATGTAATGAGGTCAGTCTGCCCCAATTTTTGTCCACCACTACTTATTGATGTAGTTAATAACTTGAGCGAAATAATTTATATGTCAATAAAAATTATAAATATGTGAAATTTTAAGTAATACATATTAATATTTATAAATTTATCATCGTAAGTAACAAAATTCATAATTTATTATACAACAATTACTTCTATATATTCTTTTCATTTACGAGAGAAGTTTCATTTAAGAAAAAAAAATCCAATTAATTTGTGAAATGCTAACATCTATAATTGACGTGAATTAATTCGATTATGATTAATCCAATAATTAATATTGTAGATTAATTAATTAATCCTATTTCGCATTTTCTGTTCTTGTTTTGAATTTGATTATGATAATACAGGAAAAAAAATCCAATTTTTTTATAAAAAAAAATAAAAATAAAAATAATACCAGCTCACGAAGGAACAAAACAGATATATTGCTCCTTAATAAAAAGTTCGCTCAAACTAAACCCATTTAATTATAATCTTTATCTATTTTTATAAATTTTATGGGAACTTATTGGCTACCCAACAATTTGTGATTTGTCTTGTCCTTTTTTGTTTTCCTCCAGTTATTTAAAGCTTCATCATAATATACAGTCAAAATACATACATTATTGCTTTAAAAATTCCTTTCTTAATTATTTAATTAGTCAACAAATTTGAAACATGAGTGATCAAAAAACAATTGCATGTGGGCTAAGCTCCAAATTGGGCACGCTGTCATCATTATTTACACGTAAGAAATCTATTAAAATAATTCTGAATACATTTATACACTTGACTATACTATAAGATTTTGGTATTTCAATTAACTTTAAATTAACGAATATACACTCTTACCTAACTATTATTATAAATAAAATGGAGTAATAATTTCATTGGCCATTTGGAGCTCATGCCACTTAATCAAAATCATCACCAACCCCCACCAATCTTCTACCAGAATTTGTATAGTGAAAAGTGGAATTGTGGTATTTCGTGAGAGGAAGAATAATGGGCCACAAACCCATAATGGAAAGACCTTATCCTAGTCTTCTGTGAACAAAACTCTGCCGCGGCGTCTCCTGCGCCGGCGTCACCATCGTCGACTCTCTTACGTTGATCTTCATTGTGGCGTTGGAGTTTGAAGAAGAAACAAAGCAGGCCAGCCAGAAGTTATGTTACGTTTGGATTGGTGGAATAGGAGGGAGAATGGAATGACTCATTCCTATGGAATGAAAAAAATTGTGTTTGGTTGCGATTGGAATGAAAAAAATTGTGTTTGGTTCCTTGAGGGAGGGAGAGCATATGGAATAACTTATTCCAACTAGAATGAAATGAATCATCCATTCTTTATTCCATTCCTTCGATTCAAACATAGTATTAGTGTTTTGTTAATTTGAGTGGGGGAGTTTTTATGGTTCATAATTTGGTGGAAGTGAGTTGAGATTTAAAGAAGTAAAAAACAAGTGGGAGAAGTCGTATTTTGGGTACTCTGCTTCTTCTTTTTTTTCTTTTTTTAAAGACACTCACCTACCGAACCTAATGGATGGTAATACTAAGTCTAATACTCATGATATCTAACCAACCGACCACAAAAACCTTTGATAATACTTTCGTTTGTCAATAAATCAACCTTCGATAATAGTTTGCTTTGTTTTTCATTACTTGGCAAATTTATTTATTAAAGTCCTATTAAAATTTTTATAACTTTATATAATATTAATCAAGCTAATTCCATGCTTCATTCAATTATACATGAAGTCCCTTGGCCTTGATTCATATTTAAAAATCTCAAAATTGATCAAATAAAATTTTACAATGGAAAGACGACCTTATCCTAGTCTTCTGGTTCGAGTCTACTTTTTAGCAGAAGAAGTCATCCGACAAAATGTTTCTCATATAATTTCTTTTAATTTCCTTCTTAATCTCTTTTTCAAGTTTGTCGTAAGCTTAAAATGAATTGTAACTGAACCCTCCCTCGGTCTTCAAAAAAAATTGACCTAAAGTTCCATTTTTTTGTTTAAAAAAAATGATAATAAGTATTTAAAAGAAAGGATAAATATGTCATTTAATAGAGTCCACTAATATATGAAAAATGAAAGACTCATCATTTTAGGTAATTTTGTGATACCATTATGAATAAATCTATTTTTTTTTATTTTCTTTTTCTTAACTTGTATATAAAATGTGGGTAGATTAAATTCTTAAAAGAAAGAAAAAGCAAAAGATAAGTTGATAATATGCTCATGAATTTTGAATTATGTTTTAGCTACCTATACGGTGATGTAACAAAGCCCCCAATGAGGAGTAGTAATCCTATAAAAGGAAGAGCTTTAGAGCTAGCAATGTCACAACTCACAAGTAACTACAACAAATTAAACTCACATCTTCTTCTTGTCCAACAACACACAAATATGGCAAGAGCAAGAACTAGTTCCATTGCTCTTCTTCTTTTTCTCTCCTTCATCTTCTTTTCTTCTCTCTCCTCGGCCGCCTACACGGCCAAGAAGAAGAGGCAATACAAGCCATGCAAACACCTAGTCTTATTCTTCCATGACATTATTTACAATGGCAAAAATGCTGAAATGCCACTTCTGCTATCGTAGGCGCCCCGGCCGGCGCTAATTTTACAATTTTAGCAGATAAATTCCATTTTGGGAACATGGTCGTTTTTGATGATCCAATTACTATTGACAATAATCTTCATTCCACTCCTGTTGGTAGAGCACAAGGAATGTACATGTATGACACAAAAAACACCTACACTGCGTGGCTAGGGTTTTCGTTTGTTTTAAACTTTACAGATTATAAGGGCACCATTAATTTCATTGGGGCAGATCCATTAATGAACAAGACTAGGGATATTTCTGTCGTGGGTGGGACCGGAGATTTTTTCATGCACCGGGGAGTTGCTACGATTATGACTGATTCTTATGAAGGTGACGTGTACTTTAGGCTCAATGTTGATATCAAGTTCTATGAATGCTGGTAAATTGTGTTATATATATGTTAAAGAATATATATCAGATGTTAATTAGATATGAAGTTCTTCATCAACTTTTTTTTTTCTTTTCCTTTCTTTAATCTAGTAAGTGTGAAGATGATGTACTTGTAATTTGTAATACCAATTAAACAATATTATAGCTATATATTGAATAAATTTGTACAAGTTTAATTACTAATTGTCACTTTATTACAAGTTTAATTTGTTTACACTTCCATATATAAGCCATGCAATGAATCCTGCTTAGCTTACCGGCCCCTTCAATATTAATTGGAATCTAAAGTTGTCTATTTTTTCGGACTTGGTTTGGAATTGGGAAAGGAGAAAAGGAATGGAAAATAAAATGTAGAAGATATAGGGGATATTGTTAATTAATATTCCATATACTTCTTTTTTCCCAGAAATAAATAAGAGCTCATTGTTTCTCTTTCGAACGTCCCAAAAATGAGATTCACTAACAAAACTAATGCACCAACTGTAGTGTCTTCTAATTATAACACAACAGTCTCAAATATATTAATTTGTCACTTAATTCGACTAACAACTTTATATCGAAGAGTAAATATAGACCATATATATATATATATTTATTTAGTGTTTACAAATCTTATAAATGACAATCTTTTAATTTGTGGAGTGGAGGGAATAATTACAACGAAAAAAGCATCATACTGATCTAGAGATACCTAATGGCTGCACTTATCCGGTTCTCCCAAGTATTAATTTGTTTATAGCTTGCCTCCATGCCATGCCCTGTCAAGGGATATGGTAAGTGGTAACCGACCACATCTCTACTATTCACCAACGAGGAGGACCATATATTTAAGTTAAAGCTGTTTAATGGAAAAAGTTAATTGGCAGAATCTGATCAGGCAAAAACGCCCATCTCTGGCCATCGGCCTTAAAGAACATGCACAGATGCATGCACTGTATAAATAATACTATCTCCATTTCAAATTATAAAATCAATATTTATATTTTAAAAGTTAATTTAAAACGTTTTTAAATTTAAAATTGATGTAATTCAATTATTTAGATTTTTGGAAATAATAAATTTTATAATTAATAGTACTTTTAGGTAGTTTATGATATTTAATAAAGACGTATTAATTTTGAATTTAAAAATATTTAAATTTAATATGTAAAAAGCCAATATTAATCTTATAATATAATTATAGAAGGAAGGAATATATAGGGTCGGATATACTCTATGTTAACCTAGCTAGCTACCAACTATATAATGAAGTAGCTAGTTTAAAGGAGAATACGAAAAAGAATTTGTTAGCACAAGTGCCAAAAAAACCACAGATCATATATATTATTAATTTCGCCATAAAGCACATGCACGAAATATATATTCTATCTTTTTTTTTCTTCTTTTTTTAGAATAATAATAAATTTGGATTTAGTTAATCATCACAAGTTTACTGGTTGCTGGATAGCTTATTTTTGGTCATGAAGCTACACAACTGAAGCTAACCAAGAGTAGTTATAACAGGAGTGGTTCAAGTCAATTAATTAATACTTTAAAATGAGCGGGAAAAAGTTGGCTTAATTACCTAATGGAGTAGTATAAATTAATTAACAATTAGGCCATATTGTCAAACTTAATTAATTTACAAAGAGAAAACTGGAGCTGCGGTACCCCGTAAATAACGCAGCCCAGCCCAGGTAAAAGGACGACGCCTTGGCTTAAAAATATTAAACAACTCTTCTTCTACTTACTTTCCATGCCATGCCGACAACATGTTCTTTTCCCCCTTCCCTTTCATTCCATTCTTCATCGCTTTACCTTCCATGCCGGCCGGCAACGAGTTAAAAGAGATGAATCAATGTACAGCGAACCCATCCCGAGGCAGAAGTACGCGCGCAGCTTTGTTTCTTAACATAAAAAATTGGTCTTTCCTTTCCCTTTTCCATTATCTTAATTCTCAAATCAACAACTATTCATCCCTTCTCTTTCTTGCACAACAATGGAACCAACAATGAAAACCATCCATTGCTTGATCCCAAGGCATAGAAATAAGCAATCCGCACAACTGTTATTAGTAGTGTAACATAACTGTTATCACGAGTCTGACAAACAGTTGTCTGGAACCTGACCCACTTAATAAATATCCATTTTATCCCTGTTTTAAAAAATACAAAGATCCGTATAATTATTGTGCGAAAGAGAGAATTTTTTAACAGAGTCGATATGTACCTACCACACAATAGTTGTGCGGTAGAGAACTAAATGAAATCATACCCATTCTCAATACATTATTTTTCTCAACAAATTATCAAGATTGTGTTACCAATCATAAAGTTCATGGAGTTTCAATTAATAGTTTAAATTATTTTTCTATTCATTAGATACGTATAGAGAAAAATTATGAAAAAGAATAAAGAGAAATCCATTAATCTTAAACTCCATTAATGGAGTTTCAAGTACACTCACATATATTGTTTCAAAATTTGAAATTAACACCAACCCATTTAATGTTTAACAAATCCGTTATATCGAAACATAGTTAAAGAAATAGTTGGCAAAAATCAACGCTGCTCTTCTCTATGGTGGTGTCGGTGCCGCCTCCATTGTTGCTTGACGTACGGTCTCTGACAACACCGTTAGATGAGAAACTCCTCATCACTCTCTATTAAACTATTTCTTATTTTCTAAGAGAGAGAAAGTGAGGAGATGTGAAAGGAAGAAGTGATGACATAGTTCAAAAGAGTTGTTGGGAAAATAAATATAAAAAACCATGGTCTAGTTCCTACTCACCCTCATTAATGATATAAATCCAATTATGTTCCCCCTTCCAAGGTCAAAAGCCATGGTTTCTTACTTGCCCTTTCAAACCGATCTTGATTCCTTTAGTCTAAGATTTTGTTTGAAACTCTCGGGGAGGAGTCGTTATTTTATTATCTTTTTTTGTGCAGCCTTGATTTTGAATAACGTATGTAATGACGGAATGTGTATTTGAAACTTGAAAATTCGAGACTTTTTTAATTATGCATTACGTACATGTTAACTATAATTTGGTGGTAAGGGTTGTTGCCTATTCTCTATCTATATAGGTTCCCATTCGTGACAATTGATTATTACAGACACTATTCTAACAATTAACTTTTCAGTCGTTGATCATGATATCCAATAACTTAAATTAAACTCAATTTTATCTCTGCAGTTACAAGGAATAGCGGCAGACATACTTTTTCTAGCAACAGAAGAAATTACCTAAATACTCTCGCTTTATCTCATCCCTACCACTAGAAGGAGTAGCGTCAGGTGAGTATTTTATTTTAGATGTAAATTAATTATTCCTCTTTCAGTTAGATATCATATATTACGCCATGCACATCAAAACCCTTCTCATAAAATCCTCCCCTTTCATCGTTCTCTCTCATCTCGTTCTCCCAAATCTCAACAAATATTCATATTCTACCTCTACATCTAAACAATAAAGATCTAATCAAAGAAGTTATGGTGAGAAAAAGTATGAATTCGTCTATCATACACTGAATCTTCACACCCCCAACTATGTTTTGCAAATTGATGAAAGAGAGGGTCCTCTTACTATGAGGATGGAGCTTGATGACGTCAATTTTGTGGATGAAATTAACCATTTTTAAGCTTTAAAATTTTAGGTTTTGACAAATTTGCAGCAGAATTTTGAATTCAAAAGATTTTGGGTTTAAAGTTGTTTGTGGGAAGTGGAGGACAAGGATTGTGAAAATAGTTAGGGTTGCCTCTGTAGTCTGTACAAGAATTTGAGGAAGAGGATGGGTGAAAAATTAAATTGAAAATCCGAGAGATTAAAAATAAAATCTAACAAGAAGATGGGTTTCCATACTTCTCCGGAATCGGACTCGAATCATCAGAAATTATAATGAGTTTTTGGTAAGGATGAGTTTGGATGAATTGAGGGGTCGGAGATTAGAGAAAGCCATGGTTTTGATACCCACCTGTCGTTACTTTTTCTAACGACGACATGATGAGATACTTCTTCTAACGACAACATGATGAGATAAAGTGAGGGTATTTAGATAATTTCTCTTGCCGCTATAAAGAGTATGTCTGTCGCTACTCTTTTTAAGGGCAGGGATAAAATTGAGTTTAGTTTAAACTCTTGAATATCATGATTAACGGCTGAAAAGTTGATTGCTGGAATAATATCCGTAACAACCGGTTGCTACGGATGAAGACTCATATATATATATATATATATATATATATATATATTCTTTAAGGCTTTCTTATTAATCAGGATTTGGTGAACAAGAAGTTTAGATTTGTACCTAGCTGTATAGCTTAGTTCTAGTCACGTAGTTATACGACTAAAGCTAACTCGAGGAATATAACAGGAGTAGTTAGACTTAGTACCCAATAATTGCCGGCCTAAGAAGAGTTGGCTTACCTAAACATCCCCTACGGTACTATATGTTTATATTGTGAGTCAATGGAAAATAATATTGGAGTACCATAAATACTTTCAAACTTTTCCAATTTGCAAATATATATGATCATATTTTCATTACATACTCACCCGTTCTAAAATTAAAAATATATTTAGATTATTTGTAGCCAATTACGAACTTTTAAAATTCAAAATCAATAGCAAATTATTTTTTTAATATATATAAATATTTATAATTAATTAACAATTGTAAACTAGCTATAAAGTATACTATTAATTATCTCAATTTTAAAATTTAAAATTAATTTCACGATTAAAATTAAAAAAAATCAAATTATGTCTTTAGTTTTTAACCGGTGGAGTATTCAACATTTTCTATTAATTTATAGCTGGCTAGTTAGTTAGTGACTGTCTACTCCGATACCAATGAAAACTATTTATACCATATTTGTATACATCCACTCAATTAATTAAATGATTACGTTAGCCTTAGACTTCAAGCTATCACTGTATGCGGAGATTTCTTTTTTCTTCTTCTTCTTTTTATTTATAGTTACTTTTTCCCATATTCTCAATATTTAATTAAGCATGCCTTTGAAGCCAAGCTCTAGGACCATTTATTTAGAGGCATTAAATTAAGATTTAACCACCTCTATATAAAGAGCTTGCATAATTCCTCATTCTCCACACCTTTGCCATGAAGGCTCAAGCATTACTATTATCTCTCTTCGTTTTCTTCATCATTCTCAATGGATCTTCAGCCACACCTAGCAAAAAAATCCGGTCGCACCGCCCTTGTAAAAGGATGGTATTTTATTTCCATGACATTATTTACAATGGCAAGAACTCCAAAAATGCAACTGCAGCCATTGTAGGTGCACCAGCTGGTGGAAACATGACTATTTTAGCTGGACAAAACCATTTTGGCAACATAGTCGTGTTCGATGACCCTGTCACGCTAGATAATAATCTGCATTCGCCGCCGGTGGGTCGAGCACAAGGGTTCTATATTTATGACCGGAAAGAGATCTTCACTGCATGGCTAGGGTTTTCGATGGTTTTTAATTCTACAAAGCACAGGGGTAGTATTAATTTTGCAGGAGCTGATCCATT
Source organism: Aralia elata (assembly GCA_034770075.1). Taxonomy (NCBI): domain Eukaryota; kingdom Viridiplantae; phylum Streptophyta; class Magnoliopsida; order Apiales; family Araliaceae; genus Aralia; species Aralia elata. The sequence continues at coordinate 78,022,056 of CM068379.1, read as the reverse complement.
GATGAACAAGACTAGGGATGTTTCAATAATTGGTGGGACTGGTGACTTTTTTATGGCTAGAGGAATTGCCACTCTCATGACTGATGCGTTTGAGGGAGAAGTTTATTTTAGGCTTCGGGTTGATATTAAGTTGTACGAGTGTTGGTGATTAGCTTGCGTTTGGGTTTGGCCATTTTTTGGAATTTTGATGCTTGATTTGTTCTTTTTCTTCCAATTGTTTTTGTTTTGGGAAATTTTAAGTTCTGTTGGTCAAAGTCAGTTTATGGGATAATGTTCAAGTATTTAGCTGGCTTAATTATTTGTACGTTCATGTCTATTTATTTACTGTGTTCCAAATGCAAAGTGTTGTTTGAACAATGATCTACATGCATGCTTATATAAATTGTTATTTCCATTTTAAAATTAAAGAATAAAGGTATATTTTGAAGTTAATTTATGAAATTTTAAAATTTTGAATGAATGGGGTATGAATTTATTTAAGTTTTACAAACAATAAATATTGTAGTTAGTAATACATTTTAATTTTTAGCTAGTATACAATAATGATACATTTTAATTTTTAGCTAATCTTTAATTTGAAAATCAATGGATTATATTGTATAAGCATCCGATACGCATAAGACTGTACTGCAGGCATTTGAATATTTGAATTAATTTATTCAAAATAATTATTAAATAATAAAACTACAAGAGAACACGTTGGTGTAAAATGACTTTGTTTAAGAAACACTGCCTACCGCGCGGGATACCTAAACCTCTTACCAAGTGATCTGATCTCACCTATAAACGATACGGTTGAATACTTGAATTGACTTCTGACTTCTTGTTATTTAAAATATTACTGGTACTGTTTCTAGGATATATATATATATATATACACACACACACACACACTTTATTCCCTCTAAATTTTAGGATTAAATTTAACATTTTAAAGTTCATTTAAGATACATTAAAATTTTAAATTGATGTATTTCATTTAATTTTTGAAACAATAAACCTTATAAGCAGTAATTTACATGATTGTATTGTTTAAATTGGATTAGTTTTTATTAGTTTTGAAATTTGAAAATATTTGAAATCCAATTCAATAAATCAAATTTGGTTATATATTTTAGAACGGAGGAAATATTTCTTAGACTATGTTTGACAGCAATTGGAAATTTTGAGGGGAAAAATGAAAGAAAAATGAAGCTAAATCGAACAATTAATTAAATTTTTTTATTTTATTTTTTTGAAATCATCCATTATGTTATATTTTAACATATAGTTCTTGCATAACAGAAATTAATTGATTAGAAAAAGATATACATAACTTAATGGTGAAACCTAATTTCGTCGACGTCAGTCGTCAGGTGGTTGACCCTTCTTTTAACATCAATTTTAAAGCCTAGTTTTGTCTACGTTAGTCGTCGGGGTAGGGTTCGTAGGTTGAATTTCGCTCATCCTGAAACAAGACAAACAGACGCACGGAATTGTTCTCTGAATACCCTCCGGTACTTTTGTTAGTACTCGAGACAACATAATATAGAGAAAAAACGTATAAAAATGTGAATTAATCTTACCAGTGGTTTGAATTTCTGTATATATATGTGTCTAAGGCGGTTTTCGTTGGAACTTTACTAACACGTAATAAACAAGGAATAAATTTTTTTTATAAGAATGTAACATACCTACAGAATTGAAGTTAGGATGTTACACTCCTAAATGTAACCTTTTTATTTAAGCGTTACTTTTCACCCCCGAGTGATTTCCCAAATTCAGCCTGTTGTCTGGTGTGAGACACATGGTTAGGGTCACAGGAGAGGATAAATCCGAGATTAAGCTTATACATGTGAGCGTATGGGTCATTGGGGCCAAGCCCGACCCGTTGTAGACCATCCTAACACTTACCTTGTAGGAGAAGATAAAATCCAAATAAGCCCCATCCTCTGGCTGAGAATATATAAGATGGCTCAACGGCCGCCACTGATATGGCAATTAATATATAAGAAGCAATTAATGCACTAAGTTAGGAGATATGTATGGGTTGAATCTTTCAGATAGCACAAGATGTCAAGACGTGTAACACATTACATCAATTAACAATACTTTGTTAATAATAATAATAATAATAATAATAATAATAATAATAATAATAATAATAATTTAGGTTTTAAATCAACTTGATACTTGTATAACTTGGATGTTTGCGGAATTTTTAGAATCAAACATAAAAAACTAACCAATGTTTAAGATCTGAATCCTACTATCAATTATATATTCTCATATTAATTATTTACAAGGCGGCTATGTCTTGTGGGAATATTTTACAAGGTGGAGTAAATTAACAAAGAAGACTGTATCAGAACCAATTTTATAAGGTACATAGAAGTACTATCAGATTAATTAATCTCCTCAAAAGGTCAAATTGTATTCATTGATCAAAACAACCGGGGGCGTAGTCAGGAATAAAAATTGAGATGAGCTAAGAATATTATAATGTTAAAATTATACAATTAGGTTGGACGGACTAAGAATATTATAATGTCAAAATTGTATATTTGGGTTGGACTGACCAAGGCTATTCCAACTTATTTACTTTGGACTACATAATTATGTAGCATATCAAGTGGAAAAAAATTTTTGGGCCCAGCTACAGCCCCAAAAGCCGACTAGTGGCTCCACGCCCTGAAAACAACCACATGTCCGAATTGTGGGATTTATTTTTCTAGTATATATGTCCTAATTTCGTCTACGTCAGTCATCTGGTGATTGACTCTTCTTTTAGCACCAATTTTAAAGCCTAGTTTTGTCTACGTTAGTCGTCGGGACAGGGTTCGTAGATTAGACTTTTCGCTCATCCCGAAACAAGACAAAGAAACAGACGTGCAGAAGGTTGTCCTTTAAATTTACCCCCTCTGATACTTTTGTTAGTACTCCAGACAACATAATATAGAGAAAAAACGTATAAAAATGTGAATTAATATTACCAATGGTTTGAATCTCCTTATATATTCGTGTCTGAGAATGTGACGTACCTGCAAAATTGATGTTAGGGTGTTACGCTCTTGAATGTAACCTTTTTATTTAAGCGTTACTTTTGACCCAAGAGTGGTTTCCCAAAGTTCAGCCTATTATCTGGTGTGAGACACAAGGTTAAGATCACGAGATAGGATAAATCCGAGATTGGGCTTGTACATGTGAATGTATGGGTCATTGGGGCCAAGCCCGACCCGTTGTATACCATCCTAAGTTCCTAACACTTACCTCGCAGGAGAAGATAAAATCCAAATAGGGCCCATCCTCTGGCTGAGAATATATAAGACGGCTCTACGGCCGCCACTGATATGGCAAACAACATTGGATGGTTAAGAGACGGGCATTATGAATTATTATGTATGAATAGAATCAAATTCCATCGCATAAATTGTCAAAGTGCATGTGTGAAGAGTAGTCAAAGTTGTGGTAATGAAAAAAAATACAACAATAATTTGGGATTCTCTAATTAAGCACCACTCTTTTCTGGGGTTTCACCTTTTTCTTTGTTTGGCAGATTTGACTCAAAATGACACTATTTTTTGTATGGGAAATATGCATGCATGCATGTTTACTTTCTCAAACAGGAAAGTGGCTATGAGCCTATGAGTTGGCTGGCATTGATCTTCATTTTATCCTAAACTAGTGGTTTTGTAGCATTTTTCTCTTTCTGATCAATAGTATCTTATACTCTGTCCGACTTTATTTGTCCTAACTGATTTTTTACGATCAAATTAACCATATTTAAAATTAAATTTTTTCTTAAGTTTATTAGCTATTGGCACAAAATTATTAAGGAACTGATATTTTCACAATACTTTTTGATATTTTCGCAACAAAAGTGTCGCTATAGATCCTATAACGACACTTTTGTTGTGAAAATATCATTTTCTGTTGTGAAAATAGCGGTTCCCAATTATTATCATAAGAAAGTATATCGGATATACTATCATAGTAAACTTATTTAATTTTAAAATTCCTAGTATATTTATTTTATTAATCTTAAAATTGGTTAGTTTGGCTATAAAAATGTTAATTGTGACAAGTAAAATCAGACGGAGAGAGTACTATTTAATAAACTTGTCAACTGACTCGACTCTATATATATTTTAAAAGAAAATTAATTTTTTTTTTGTTGCATTAACATATCCTTTTTTAAGAAAATAGATTACTATTAACATCGAAATAGTATTTGACACAATCAGAACTCCTAATTTTTTTCTTAAAGCACAGTTGGCGTATCTTTATTGAATGTCACTAAATCACTAATTAATTTATAGGTCATTCTTTAGTTTATCTCCCTTATATTTTTCCCACCAATTACTTCTTCATTTATAACTTTTATTTAGATATTTCATTTTATCATAATTACACACCCATAGAATGTGTTACTAAGACTATAAATAAAATGACAAAAATGACATGAATAGTATTCCTTTCACAAAAAGAGTCAAAATTTTAAAATTATAATTTTTTAGAACACAGTGTTATTTATGCTTACCTTTAAATATAAATGAGTATTTAGTTTAATAGTAATAATATTTTTATAAAATTGTGTTAATTATATTTAAGGATATTATATTATTTTTTGTTATCATTAATAAAAAATGAATCTTTTTGTAAAATATTTTTGTGCCAGCGTATTTTTCTTTAAAAAAATTTCAAAGAAGGATGTGGTGCATTTATTAGTTTTAAGTAGAAAAACATGAAATCCCAGTACCTAGCGGCTCACCGTCTCACGCCGACCGTTTGACCGTGTGGGCTCCACACAAGATAGGGAAAGGTACTACGAACGGTGACGACCCGCTGCCGAATGCCTGGATCGAATGATAATTAATTACACAATACCGTCTAGGTTCAATATAGGCGCGTAACCTTCTTTCTTTGTTAGTTTATTTTTGACATTAGGTCAAAAAATTAATTAAATAATTTGGACTCGATTCGTATTCGTTTAATTAAAAATTTAATTCGTATTTAATTTGAAATATAAATAATTTAAATATAAATAAATTTTAAATTTTGATAAATTATTCGAATCTATTCACATTATAATTTTTTATTAATATTCGAATTATATTTGTTCAATAAATTTAAATTACTCGGATTCAATTAGAGATTATATGCTCGACTTAATAGCTAAACAAATCTTAATCAAACCTTATTTTATACTCCCTCCGTTCCATAATAAATGTCCTAATTTGACTTTCATGCTCAAATTGAATATTTTTTAAATTAATAAATCTTAAAAAAATAAAAATATAGATCAAGTGATTATGATCATAATAAATTACGGAAAATTTATTACTAGTGTCAAGCTTCATAATTTGAAAATTCTATATAAATATTTTTAATTAAAATTTTTTAAAATAATTAATTTAATCATAAAAGTTAAATTAAGACGTTTATGGTGAGACGGTCCTTCCGAAGGAGTACTCAATAACTTTCTCGGTTTATATATACCTTTATTCGTTAACCGTTAGCATTAACGTACTAGTTTACGTGCATAAATTATACAGAGTAAAATAAAAATTATATAAAATTTCACCCACATGCGCCCACTTACACATTCTATGATCACATATTTATGAAACATTTTCCTTTCCACAAAGCCCTAGCTCTGTCTCTGCATCAACTCCTCAGTTCAGGCCTCGAATTCGAGCTTTCTGGGCTCAAATCAAAATTTAGTAATCGTTTCAGATTCAAATTCACATACTTTAATACGTTTTTATCGATTTCATTCCGAAATCTTGTTCAATTTAATGTAATAATGGTGACTGAGCTGTGTGCGAGATATCAATTAGTCACAAATTGTTTTTTGGCCGAAGATATTCCAGATTGTTATTACTGATTTGAGTTGCTGCTTTCTGTTTTACTTTCCAGGTTGTTGAGATAACAGAAAAAGGAGAAGAAAGGAAGACCGACCTTTATATATGCTGCTTCATTTTGGGAAAAAATCAGAACTTTCAGCTCATTAAGGTTTCTTACAATCTATCAAGGTATATTAAGTCATTTCATTTCTAAATAAATGTTTGAAATTTGCGGTTTTATTGAAAATCTGGTAGTTTTCCACATCCAAGACAAATATATATCAGCTCGGCTGAATTTCTACCACAATTCTTTGTGTTCGTAAAAAGATCCTTTTTTGTTTAGTTTGACATGTTCTCTTTCACATTGCTTCCGTTTTATCCATTTATATAAATTTGGGATTATTTTGTATGTCAAGTTAAATTTGTTCAATCTAGATCTCCAGTGCATTAGTTTGAATTCTTCATGTGAAGATGTATGTCCTGCTTGTTTCTTTCAAGTAAAATTAAGGTTAAAGATCTGATTTTATTAAGCATTTTTTTTTTTGCTATGAGTGTTTTGGTGGCATGTCTACATAATCACGTATACGTGTTGTGTATTTTCTGTTAGAAGCATGTGGTGATGGAAAAAATTGGAAAATATATTGGCATATAGTTGGCCGTTACTGACGTACAGATTTTTTTCTTGCATATAACCAATACATCTTCTGTTACATCCGGGATACTTAAACTACCCCTGGGGCCTTGCAGTTCTGTCTGATTTACTAAGGGATAAGCTGAAATGATGATTTCCTTTATGATAAAACCTAGAAGAATCTTTTTTTGTCTGCAACATCTGTGTATGAAGTAATCTGTGTATTAATGTGTGACAAATTAATATATTGGACCGAGACGCATGTGAACTAGGTGTAGCTTGTTGGAAATGTTACTGTGAAATCAGATCAGTATTATCTTGAAAAGATGTATGAATCATCGTTTTAGATTCCTTAATATGATGCTTCATCTTTTCTTTTTATTTGTTTTTTCTGGATTTTCTTTAACCTAATCAAAATGTTTTACTTATAGCATAGATGAAAGCCTTACTTTAGGATCTATATCCTTATCTGATTGCTAACCAAGTATTTATTGCGAAGCAGAATGCTGGACTGTCATGTGATTGTGATGAAGTATTCAAGATTATGAGATCTTCTGTCAGTTATTGCTTATTAAGTGAAGTTTAAAGTAAATTAAAATGGATCGGTGCGACACATCAGGATTTGTTAGTGGGGGTGGGATGTACTCTGCATTTGGAGACATCTAACCCTAGAACCTAGCTTTTTTTGTAGATAATTCTTGTAATCCCGGAAGTCAGGCGAGCTGTTCTTTTGCAATTAGATTTGCTTGAAACAAGTGTGTTGCATTTTAGGAGTTAATTCATGGATGCCAGGTTCCATAATCAGGGTTTTGCTGCTAACCCTGCATCAAACGTGTACAATAATCTGGGCAACTCCATCCATGCTGGTGGAGCTGGATCTGCATTTGGTTACTGTGCAGATACAACCTTACGACTTGATTCCCCCGGTTCTTCAATCCCCAATGTTTTGTCCACCCCAAAGGGAATCAAGAGGAAATGGAGCTTGATTGGTGGACCTATGGAGCAGAAACTCGGGTTGCCACTGTGTCTTGGGTTGGGCCGTTCTTCAAGTTCCTCTGATAGTAAAGGAAGTTCAGCTACTGCATGTACCTCAATGTCTTCTGCCAAAGAAACTGATGAGGAGTCATCAATGGATCTTGAATTGGACTTCTCTCTCCATCTTGGCAATGAGAAGACACCCATTCCAAAGAACTCTGCCAGCTCTACTGTGACAGCACTGGATTTGCGACCAAAGGTTGATTTGGAGTTGAGTCTGTCCTTTGGGCCTGCTGAATCTGATCTTACTACTCATCCAAGCTCTGTTCCACCTCAAAATGTTGTCAAGAAGCCACTGACTCTTGGTAGAGCATATCATAAAGATGAAGGGTCAATGTCTTCACATTGGAAAAGAGGAAATTCTTTCTCTCCATTGCAACACCCATCAGAGGCTAACTCCTTTTTCAACCAGGCTCTAAGAGAACACAAACCAGTGCCAATAACTCCAGACCTCTCATCAAGCGTAATAACAACACCAAAAAGCTCCGTAACTTGTACTTCCGGGATTACACAACAGCAGCGCAGCAGTAGCACCAAGGCATGCCAGTTTATAGGATGTGGAAAGGGAGCAAGAGGTGCTTCTGGCCTTTGCATTTCCCATGGTGGTGGCAGGAGGTGTCAGAGACCTGGATGCCATAAAGGAGCTGAGGGACGGACTGCATACTGCAAGGCCCATGGCGGTGGTAGACGGTGTGAGTTTCTAGGATGTACAAAAAGTGCAGAAGGACGCACAGATTACTGTATTGCTCATGGTGGTGGTCGGAGATGCAGTCAGGACGGTTGCACTCGCGCTGCCCGGGGGAAATCTGGATTGTGCATTCGGCATGGTGGTGGCAAGAGATGCACAAAGGATAACTGTACGAAGAGTGCAGAAGGCCTCTCTGGTCTCTGTATCTCACATGGAGGTGGCCGCAGATGTCAGTATCCAGCATGCACAAAAGGGGCTCAAGGAAGCACAATGTTTTGCAAGGCGCATGGCGGTGGTAAGAGATGCACATTCGAAGGGTGTAACAAGGGTGCAGAAGGGAGCACATCTTTCTGCAAGGGCCATGGTGGAGGGAAAAGGTGTGCCTTTGAAGGTGGTGGGGTTTGCCCAAAGAGTGTGCATGGAGGTACCCTCTTTTGTGTAGCACATGGGGGCGGTAAGAGGTGTGTTGTGCCTGACTGCACAAAAAGTGCCAGGGGGCGGACTGATTATTGCGTCCGTCATGGTGGGGGTAAGAGGTGCAAATTTGGAGGGTGCAGCAAAAGTGCACAAGGCAGCACCGAGTTCTGCAAGGCCCATGGGGGAGGTAAAAGATGTTCTTGGGGTCAACCTGGTTCAGAATTTGGCCGAGACGATTGTCCTTGTAACTCATTTGCTAGAGGGAAAACTGGACTGTGTACATCTCATGGTGGCCTGGTGCAGGACAAACGGGTTCATGGGGGTGCTACCGTGGGTGTTATGGTTCAGGATTCAAAACCTTCTGAAAAGATGAAAGAGGTTGTCGATGCTGAGGTCATGAGTGTCGATTTCATGAAGATGGACGGCAGTGTTTTGACTACTTCTGCATTTGTTGGATCTGCTTGGAAAAGTCTGGGACTGAAGGAAGGTAGTCTATCAGTTGGACAAGGCCCAGCATCAGTTCCTGTTACAGTTCCCGAAGGGAGGGTGCATGGAGGAGGCCTGATTGCGTTTCTTGCAGGCAGTTCTGGACGCATATTAAACAGCAGCAACAGAAACTTTGTTAAGGATCCATCTGCGCCTGAAAACCTTGCATGACGCCACCAAACTGGTGTAAGGCATTTCCTCTTCCTTTGTTTTTATATCTTTTCCAATTTGGAAGGGTACCTCTGCACGGTGTGCATTAGGCATTACAAGGTTCATAAGTGGTTTGATTTTGGGGACAAATGTCTTTAATTTATTTAACTGTTCAGAGCTTTGGAAGTGCTACTGTTGAAAAGTCTGTATAACATCAATAAGGGGAAATTAGTTGGGGACTAAGTTTAGTTTGCTGAGTGTAAAACTGTAGACATTTCCTTGTAATTATTCATGTTTCTCATCTGGGTTCTTGTATATATGTCTTTGGTCAGACGGGCCTTCTATTTATAATTTGTCTTTTGGATTCTGAATGCCATTATTATTTTATGTAGTGTTTCACTGGAAATTGATTTCTTATAGTGGTCATAATTCTTTATTGGGATCAAACATATACTTGTAACACTATGGTCTTAGAACATGTGAAAGAATTTCTGAGGTTGGCTTAAATACTTAAGAGGGTGTTATGATCCAGGTCTCTGGATTCAAGTCAGTAATTGAAAGTTTTTTTTTTTAGACTAGTGGATACGATTGATTTTACATCCACTTAACTAAAACAGTTGTCTAATGCAATTATAATCATATATAATAAAAAAGAAAACTGTGATAAAATCTTAGGGACAACCAAATGTCCTTTTATTATAAGGAAAATGATATACATGTCGACAAATATTTGACAAAGTTAGATTGCGATCAACGTGAAAGTGTATGCGTGGAAATGTATGCAATAAGATAGAATAAATTAAAATGAAACTCTTCTTAATTCTTACCTATCCCATGCATGCACATATGTCGCAATCATAATTCGGCTAAAAACTTTCGCAATATATAGCAGGACTCTTAGTATAATACATACTGTACTTCTGATCAAACAAATAGGAGGAACCCTTCTGGGCCATCATTATATCAATAAAGAAATATAAGGACATTTTATTAGCCTTAGTTGGGATTTTTCTAGATGGCCATATATAGACTCCCTGCGGATGAATAAATCTGCTTTCTGACTCCCACTTCCAGTGGCTATACCTTTGAGGCCAGAGAGAGAGGTTTAGCTCAGGAGAGGTCTCAATCTACTGGTGCTACTGTCATACTTTTGTCATTAAAGAGTACCAACCAACTTGCAGAAAAATAAAAGAAAAAGAATTAGAAGAATAAAGTGCAAAAATGGAAGTTAAAGAAGACGAGAAAAATTAAATTATATGTGGAAGAGAAAGACTTTCCATTCATTCACAAGTTTGATAACCTCCTATTATTCAGATTTTCTGTTTTATATTCTAGCAAAAAAGTTACTGCTCTATGTCATGCCGCCTTCTTCATAGTGACATGAAATACTGGGTGTGATTAAGAATAACTTTCAATCTGATAGCTACCTCTCCAATTTTCTCTTCAATCCAGAAGGGGCCATAGAATCTGCAAGCTAGACTGTAACTTGAACATTGAGCAAGACTTGCTTGTCAATATGACAAGCTGATTTTCTTAATCAGAAGTCCCCACCAGAAGCTGGTAGTATTGTAATATCTTGGTTTACAGAAATCTAACTCGATCTGCTGATTGTCAGATCCACAGGTATTTTCAGTCTGTATCTCATTGTTTCGCTGACATGACATGGTTTGGTTTGATACAGCTCCTAGATGAAAAGTTCATTCATCAATTACAACGCAGTTAATTCTTTGAATTTTGATTTCTTCATAAAGTTGTGATTCGATATATTTACAATTTAGGTCATTCCTAATGAATATATTTATTATTTTGGGACTTTGCCATTGCAGTTGCTTCTAGTTTTTGTCTCTGCTTTTTAGCAGTTCGAATGTAAATCATATGTTGTACTTTACTCTTTTATGTTTTGGCTTCCTAGAGTGTGATTCTTTGTTAACAAAAAAAGAGAAATTGAAGTCTTTTTAATAATGTTCTTTTTCCTTGCAAATTTCCTGTTTACCATGGCTCATCTTGCAAATTTCTTCTATTTGAATTATCAAATAGAAGTTTCTTTACCAGTTAGCCATGTGCAGCATCTGATCCCTCGAGTCTCAGAGATATAAGAAAACTTTCTTTTCGGCAGATATATATTTCTGGTTGATGACAGCAAGTTTCCTAATTGGCTATATATATGTTTTTTTTTTCAAATTTCATAAATCTCTTATACTTTATTTTAATATTAATTTCAATTATTTGTACACATAGTTTCTTCCTTTCACATAACCTCATCCTTGAACTTTGCCATTTTGGAGAGTTCTTCAACTGCTTCAACCAAGTGATCAAGCCGAGCCACAAACTCAATAATCAATGAAGTAAAGGTAGCAAGTGATAATGCTGCAGTACTCTCTAGTGCTTTCATTCTCGGAATAAAATTTGCTTCAAGTCCTCCCTCTTCCTCAAACACATCCACTTCCCTGGATGGCCAAGAATAGAGCCTTCTCGATTGCTTCCTCATTGTATCATGATAAGACTCGACCTGTGGGGGTGGTAGAGTCTCAGAAGGCGTATTTTGGGCTAATGGAGTGGATAACTGTTCTGTGGTTTTGGTGTGAAGCTCAGCCAGTTCCTTTGAGAGGTCAGAGAGGGTGGATGAAAAGGCATGAGAGAGCCTGGGACCCAACTTGGATGAGTTATCTGGTGGTTCATTACTGGATGTGAGGAGATAGGAATGCATGTCAATAGCGCGTTGTAGTCTTTCTGTTGAGTTGTGAACGCCTTGTAGTAGAGAAGCGTTGAGGCTTCTTTTCATGTCACTTATGTCCTTTCCCAAAGATCGAACTAGCTCTGCAGCTCGAGTTGTTGCCTCTTGGATCTCTGTCTGGAATGCAAATCTTAGATTGTATGGGGCCTGTAGAGCATTCAAGTATATGTATATGTCAACTAAAATTTGTAGTAAATTTTAACAAATATAACAGTTCCTTTACATATAATACTAGCAATCATTCTTTTGATGAGTTGGTTATTATTTTTATTTTTGTTCTTTTTTATTTAACTTTTCAGGGAGTGAAAGTTTAGTTTTAGACCGGACCTCGCAATTATTTCAAATTAGCCTGTTTATATGGTAGAGACAGCCTCAACTAGCAAAAGGCAAAAGGTGAATGGAAGCATAATGCTTCACAGTCTACTTCAGAATTTGAAGGGATCAAGTTGGTATATATGCAGATTCTCACTTTAGTAACAGAAGTTGTATGTGTTTAGTGATATGTTATTTCCCTTGTTTATGTCTGCAGATGAGTCAAGCATCTGTGAAGCAGCCACCTTAAAGAAGACGAGAACATTGGAACAAACACATGGTATGTCCCTAATTATTTGATTCTTCTATCTTTTATTTGTCATCATTCTTTTATAGGGATTGAAATTTTTATCACTAACTGTCATGAGAGTTTGAGACCTTGTAGCACCACTTTCATCATATTCCTGATTTGGCAGCATCTTTTATAGTCAATTAGGAACTGGAAAGGGTATTCATTCCATTTACTGAACATCTGGATATTCCATCATATCATGATATATATATATATATATATATATATGAATATGCACACACCTAATTTTAAGAAAACAAAACAGTAAGTCTTGATGAGAAGGGACCTGAATTTCAGAGTGAAGAACACCATGAAGCGCCATAACCTCATATGCACAATATCGCAATACTGCACCAACTTTGACATATTCTGACCATGGATAGAAAAAGTGTCGGAAGCGGCCATGTGGGGGCTCCCATTTAGCTGATACTGCCTTAAAAACGGAAGCACTCAAGATCTTTAATAAGCTTGCTCACCCAAATGATGGTCGGAGAAAATAATATTTCTACAAAACATAAACATAATACTTACCAAGGATTCGAGTTTAGCAGATGAGTTCAGTGTAGATCTGCATTTTCTGTATGCTGGCTCATCAGGAAACTCATCTATGACAGACTTGAAGAAGTCTGGATAATCAGATCCTTCATCTTCTAAGTACTTCCTCACACATTCTGAAATTTCCCAGATGAGAACTCTAGTGAATCTTTTGAAAAATAAATTAGATTTGGTAAAAGAAACTCATAATTTTTTGTGAATGTCAAGTTAATAGAATCTATTTTAGTTTTTGTGTCTGGAAGTTCAGAGTAGCTCCAAAATTAGTTTACCTTCAAGTGAGTCTGCCACTGAATTAAAGCTGCTGACTAGTTCCTTATGTAGTTGCTCACCAGCCCATATGGGAAAAATTAGCACATTCACTAAAACTGCTACAATACCTCCTATGGCGATTGAGTACAGTCTGTCCATGGAAGTTATAATTGGATTCCCCATACGATATCCAGAAACTATGATCAAGCAGTATGTGAAGAGGATGACTCGGAACCCATACTCATATGGCGCAAGGGATGGCCATAACTTCATGAATGAAGTAACAGCCCCTGTATAACATGTTTCAAAATTTTCAGCTATATCTTAATTTTATTTTCATTTGAATTTGACAAAATTTAGGTGACATACCGATCAAGAAGATGCTGATACCAATTATATAAGGCTCGGCAACTCTACCAGAGCTTAAGGCTAATTGAGCAACAATAATGGCCAAGACTCCAGCAAGCACGCTTCCAAGTGCTCTGTTGAACCCTCTGTTGAATGTGGCGCCTTTAGGAAATTCATCGCCATGAATGATGCACAGAAATGGTAATTCAGTTAGTTTTCTTTATATATTTCATTCTAAAATTAATTTGCATTATTTTGTTTTACTAAGAGGAAATAATTTATAGTTTACCAGTTTCATAGTATATGTACCATATTTATAAACATGCTATGCATGCATGCACTTAAAATTGTATATGCATTATTTTTTTACATTTGAGGGATGTGTATATTTGTAATATACTTGTCATGCATCGTCTATGCTTTACAGTTCAGGTGAAAATAAGTGCACATGTATGTGTTTATATATTTTTTTATGTATGCTTAAAGGAATGCATGTATCGTTATACATATACACATACCTACAGTATATTCAAACATTATGGCAACAGTGAGGATGGACCAGATGATGTTGGTGCCAAATACTTGATAAGGTGCTCGAAATAGTATGAGTAAAGAGACGAGTAGAACAGCAAGCCCTACTTTCAGTGAGAATTTTACTCTGTTGCTGTCTTCTTTGCAAAATTCCCACACATTCAACATCCAACCTTTGAATGAGAATCTAACATCGCGTGATTTCTTCATAGTTTCCGGCAGTTTAATTTTGGTAATTGAAGGAATATTGACCTCAATACTACTGCCCTTTTTCCCATTCATTCTCCAATCTACTAATATCAATTCTCCAACTTCTCGTGTGATCTTTGATTTTTGAGTTCCCTTTAGTTTAAAAGACAACGCGAATGAGAGCTCTTAATTAGCTAGAGAAAAGCAGGTAAAGCCTGAGGACCTGCTGTTCACAATATAAAGGGAAAAGGGTGTCTGCTGAAGGAAGAATAGAGATTTCGACAAGTCAGGTAGGAGTGCAAGGTGTGTTGAAGAACATGTTTTATGAGTTCTGTAAGTAGAATGAATGAGGAAATATGACTGTGATTTAAAGAAGAGGGTGTGAATCAGTTTTTGACGCAACTAGGAGGAGAAAACATGTATAGTCAGGATATGATAAATAGGGAAAGAGAATAACATAGCAATAATAGAAAGAAAGAGATGAAAAAATGGGATAAGAAGATGCTTAACCTCAATAATGCTGCATGCACGGAGAATTAGAATCTAACAATGCAAGAAAATCTGGCTTCGGATAGCCACATTTGCTCTAGTAAAACATTTTTGTGATGATAATTCTAGTACAAACATGTTGGGATTGTCTCATACTTCGGTGGGTCCGACCAATAGCCGCTACGTCAGGGTAGTCGCCAGTGAACGGGTGGGGCGTCGTAGGGGGCAGCGCCCCCTAGAAGCCAAGTGCCATGTGTATTTGGGCTTGGGGATTTATTTGCAGACCGTTCTTGGATTTGTCTAATGTTTTGGGTCTCATGAGTTTGAGTCCATGTAATAGCCGTTAGGGTTTTTAATTACTATATAAAATATTATTTGGTGTGTGGATCATTGTAGAGTGTATGAGGCACATATATGAATACATCAAATAAGCAAGACTAGTCAAAATTTGATGAACCTGAGTATATTTTGTGTTGTTTATTTTCTGTTCTTCTTTAATTTTTGTGAGATTGTTTGCAATATTTGATCTTAAATCTAACAAAACATTAAAAATATTTTGATGGTGATAATGATTGATGAACTAATAAAATTTCAGTCCATGGTACTACTGGGCAGTCTGTAGTTAGTTATGGCCAGATATGTACACTTGGTTTATTTTGAAACTTAATGTAATTATTTTGCGTCT
Source organism: Aralia elata (assembly GCA_034770075.1). Taxonomy (NCBI): domain Eukaryota; kingdom Viridiplantae; phylum Streptophyta; class Magnoliopsida; order Apiales; family Araliaceae; genus Aralia; species Aralia elata. Next base: position 78,006,440 of record CM068379.1, on the reverse strand, counting down.
GTCATATATATATATATTTACTCATGATAGTCATCTGGTCCGGTTATACAAGTTTGTTTGTGTCTGCAAATAAAATGGAAACTTGGATTAACAAGAAATTAAGCTGAGGGGCGGCCGACTGGCTGGTTGCAGGATGACTCATGTCAAAGAAGCCCCCAACTATCATCATATGGGAATATTATAACGATGGAGTAAGACTGTTATGCCTCAATTATAGTTTAATCTGCGGTAGATAACACAAGTTGTTGAAATCTTAACACGGAGGAATATGTCTTATTCCATCCATACTCAACACTTCCTTCCTTCTCCCTATATTCACCTCTCCTCAATGATCTAACTTCTAAGCATAAACATTCTGTTAAATGTTCCCTCACGAATATAAATCTCCAAGGTATCTATCTATTCATTAATTTCATTATTTATGTAATATATATATATATATATATATATATATATATATATATATATATTCTTTTACCATTACATATCTAACATAATTTTAGACTCTATTTTGAAGTTTTGGCTAGTCTTCTTCGATCTTTCTATATAATTATTCCCCTCAAATTGTTATATTCTTGTAGGATTTTACGACATGCATAGGAAAGAGTAAATATTTAACTATGGAGTCTTAACTCTCAACCTATATATGGCATCAGAATATATTCTTTCTTATAATTTCCCTGACAAATTTTATTTCAATTGTTTTTTTTACTGAATTAGCAGTAATAATCAGTGCTTTTGCACCTTCCATTTTGATGCATTTAGTTGAGACAAATAAATAAATAAGTATATTGTTTTGATTCTATGGAATCAGTCTATGGAAGAAGAAGGTGCACATAACAGATGATGATAGATGCTAACAAATTGAAAAATGATATCCTGACAAACTTTTTTTTTTTTTTTTTGTGGACTTATAACTCTTTGAACAAGAGGGATCTATTCGGACAAGAGATATATTGACTCGGGTTAAAAAACAATTGAATTAATGCAATGATTTGGGATGAAACAATGGAATCGATACAATGGTTCAAATTGATAAGACCATTGGATGAATTATTACAATGGTTCAACATATCTTTTTAAAGGAATATATCTCTAATATTTAAATACATTTTTAAAGGGATGTATTTTTTCAAAAGGATATGTATCTCTTCAAAATGGTACTTGGAAACCTATAAATAGATTGTAAATTCACTCAAGTTTTGTACTTAAAAAATCATTCCAAATCTTTTTCAAGTTCTTAGAAAAAAATATCATTCTAATATTTTTTTTTTGCTATATTTTTTTTCCTCTCATTTATAGCTTTGCACTAGATTTGTTTCTACACAATAAATTCTAGTGCAGAGTAAAATATGGGTCTATCTTATCTTGTAAGACTAATTCGCAGTAACTCTATGTAGCAAAAGTAAGGAGTGAATATAGTCTTAAGGAAATAGTGGTCAACCATTCAATTTATGTGGTAATATTGTTGTTCTACATCAAATTACAAAGCGGATTATAACAATCTTAAGACAATATTAATAATGGAGGATAACAGTGCAAAAAGTAGCTTGAATCAAATAAACAAACTCGAGAAGTTTGATGGATTATTCTTCAGATGTTGAAAGAGTAAAATGTATTTTTGCTTAACGATACTAAAACTCTTTTATGTGCTGAATGAAGAGAAAATTGAAGAAAAAGAAAATGAGACATCGGCATAAATGAAGACTCGAATAAAATGGGAACAAGATGACTTTATGTGTAAATGGTACATTCGAAATGTGTTATCCAATTTTATTGTATGATGTGTATGAAGCCAAGTTCATGGAAAAGATGACAAGAGAATTATGGGAGGATCTTGACAACAAGTACAAAATCGAGGACGTCGAAAATAATTTTTTTTAGTAAATTCATTATTTGATTATCAAATGATAGATAACAAATCTGTTATGCTGCAAGTACATGAACTTCAAATTATTATGAATCAAATTATGTTGGAAGGCCATAACTTTGACAATGAATTTCAAGTTTCGATAATCATTTTAAAATTACCATTTTCGTGAAAAGATTGTCGAAAGGAACTGAAACAAAAGAAAAAGGCGATGACTATGTAAGAACTTATTAAATTCCTCCAAGTTAAAGAGAATTCTTAGAACTTATAAAAAACAAAAGTGTTAAAGCTCTTGTCATAAAAATGCATCTAAACCAAGGGGCAACAACAAAAAAAAAGTGTGGTGGTCAAGATAACACTTTCGAAAAAAAAAAAATTCGAAAGGTCCTTGTTGGAAGTGTGGTAAACGAGGACAATTCAAAAAATAATGTATTTTGTACTTGAAACAAATGTAACAAAAGAATGACCAAACAAATATGATAGGCAATGAAGATATTGCTGCCATGATTATGGAAACTAACATGGTTGGAAATGACATGGAATGGTGGATTGATTCTGAAGCAACCAAACATATTGTCAAGAATAGAACAATGTTTAAAGCCCATGAACCGATGAATGATAGTCAAGAACTGTTAATGAAAAATTCATCAACTGCAAAAGTGATGGGCAAATGCAAGATAGTTCTTAAGTTAAAATCCGGAAAGACAATCATTCTTAATGATGTTCTTTATGTTCCAGAAATTAGAAAAAACCTTGTATCTGTTAGTTTTTTAAACAAACATAGCATAAAAGTCTTGTTTGATGCTAATTATATTATATTGTCCAAGGGTGACATGTATGTTGGAAAAGGATATGAATATGATGGCATATACAAACTAAATGTTATTAATAAAAATTCATCTTTTACTTATATGGTTTCTACTTTTGATGTTTGGCATGCTATATTAGGATATGTAAAATATAAAGTATGTGTAACATGGGTAATCTTAGTTTAATTCCTAAGATTAATTTTTCTGATTTAAAAAAATGTGCTATATGTGTTGAGTATAAAATTGGCAAGAAGTCTTTTAAAAAAGTAGAAATAAATTCACAATTTCATTTCGATATTTGTGAATTTGAGGACATATTAACTAGGGAGGTAAAAAAGTATTTTATAATATTTATAGATGATTGCTCTAAATATATTTAATTTATTTGTTAAAGACTAAAGATGAGACTTTAGAAAATTTTGAAATCTATAAGGCTGAAGTTGAAAATCAATTAGATCGAAGAATTAAAATTCTTAGATCGGATAGAGGAGGAGAATACTTATTTTATAATGATTTTTGTGAGAATTATGGTATAATTCATCAAATTATAGCCCCTTTATAGTCCTCAACAAAATGAAGTGGAAGAACGAAAAAATAGGACACTTGAAGAAATGATTAATACGTTACTTCTTACTTTTGATTTGCCTAAAAAATTATGGGGGGAACATTAATAACTGCTTGTTATATATTTAATCATATACCCCATAAGAAAACTCACAGTACACCTTATAAATTGTGGAAAAAGAGAAAAAATTTCTCTTGACCATTTAATGGTGTGTGGATGTAGGACATTAGTAAGATTAATTGATCCTAAAATGCCTAAGCTTAGAGTTAAAGCAATTGAGTGTGCTTTTATAGGCTATGCACAAAATAGCAAAGCTTATAAATTCTTGACCATGGAATCCACAGATTCTGTTAGCCAAAATATAATTTTGGAGTCTAGAGATGTTGAGTTTTTTGAGAATTCACTATTTAGAAAAAAGTCAAGAGAAAACACTGATAAAGAGGATCAAGTAATAATTTATCATGAAACAAATGATAAATGGAACTTACTATACCCATTGAAGAAATAGAACTAAGAAGAAATAAGAGAGTAAGGATAGAAAAATTCTATGACCTCGATTTCTATATGTACCTAATAGAAGGAAATAAGAATGATATTGTTTCTTCTAGTGTTTTTGTGACTGAGCATGATTCTAGTGATAGAGATCCGTTGACTTTTAGAGAAGTTATGTCTGCTCAAGATTCAAGTTTTTGGCAAGAAGTTATTAATCATGAAATGAATTCTATCGTGGGTAACAAGACTTGAGTCTTGGCTATAAATGAATCTTTAAAAAGAAAAGAAAATCGGATGGTCCATAGATAAATATAAAGCTAGTCTGGTAGCTAAAGGTTTTAAGCAAAAAGAAGAAATTAATTACTTTGATACATATGCTCCAATAGCAAAAATTAGTATCATTATGTTATTAATTGCATTAATATCAATTTATAAACTTGTTATATACTAAACGAATGTTAAAACTGCTTTTCAAAATGGTGATTTAGAAGAGAAAGTCTATATGGAACAATCATAAGGGTTTGTGTTAACAGGCCAAGAAAGAAAAGTTTGTAAACTTGTTAAATCTTTATATAGCCTAAAACAAACACCTAAGTAATGGCATGAAAAATTTGACCAATGGATTTAAAATAAACGAATCGGATAAATGTATTTATTCTAAGTTTAGTAAAAGTTTTGGTGTTATAATTTATTTATATGTTGATGATATGCTTATTTTTGGTACTAGTGAAAAGATAGTTTTAGAAAATAAAGTATTATTGTCTATTATCTTTGATATGAAAGATATTGGGAGACTTATATAATTTTAGGTATTAAAATTGTGCGGTCTCAGGATACCATTTCTTTAAATCAATCTCATTATATTGAGAAATTATTAAAGAAGTTTAATCACGAATATTGTAAGATAACTTCTACCCCATATGATTATACTGTTAAGTTATTTTCAAATAAAGAGAATATCATATCTCAGTTAGAGTATGCAAGTATAATCGATAGTCTAATGTATGCAATGCAGTATACTAGACATGATATAACATTTGTGGTTGAACATTGAGTAGGTTTACTTATAATCTAGGTCAAGTTCATTGAAATGCAGTATTAAGGATACTTAAATATCTTAAATGCACAATTAACTATGCATTATGCTATACAGTATAACTGTGGTAGAAAGGTACACGGATTCAAACTGGATAACGGATTCTGATGAAATAAAGTCTAAAAGTGGATGGATATTCACTTTAGGAGGAGGGACAATTTCTTGGGATTTTAAGAATCAAACCTTAATAACACATTCAACTATGGAATCCGAGTTTGTTACATTATCAGGTGTTGTAATAGAAGTCGAATGGCTTAAGGATTTATTATTTGAGATGCCATTTTGACCCAAGCCAATGACAATTATCTCAATATATTGTGATAATGAGGCATCATTATCACGATCTTACAATAAAGTTTATAACAGGAAGTCTAGACATATAAGTTTAAGACATAGTTATATAAGAGAGCAAATCAATAAACGAGTTGTTACCTTTAATTATATGAACTCAAAGGAAAATTTAGCAGATTCTTTTACTAAAGGCCTAGGCAAGGATGTAATATGTAAGACTTCCAAGGAGATGGATTTAAAGCTTTTGAATGAGAGGTAACCTATAAGTAAAACCTAACTAAATACTAGAGTAACATCTAGTATATTAATTCAATGAAAAAAAATACTTATAGTAATAACCAGTTATACACTAGACAAGTATGAAGAATAAATTATTCGAAACCATCTTAAAGTTAGTGTATGTTTGTATGGAGAACAAAGAGGGCAGAGTAAACTTTTAATGAATATAATGTCCGGTTTGGAGGATGCAGGTCATTCAAGTGTATCTAATTAGATTCACATATATAAGTGAGAGAAGTGAGACCACTTCTACGAGACTCAAGACTTGTCTTTAAGTCATTTATAAAACTCAAGAAATAAATACAATGTCATAAATGTGTTGAGTTTCTTTAAACTATAAGGGATATATAGTATATATCTATTGAGCAAAATATCACTTTAAGATTTCTTAGTTCAAAACTAACGCTACTAAGAATTCAAATATTTTGTGATATAGACTATGTAAAGGTTCAAGTCGAAACAAAGTCAAAGAAAAAAGATTGCAAGATTGTAAAAATAAGGGAGGATTGTTAGATATTTTCAATTATGAAAAGTATATAATAAATATATTATATGCTGCAATTAAAACCAATAGATGTGTTGGTTCAATTGGTATGGTTTGAAAGATTGTAACTTTTTGAACAAGAGTGATCTATTCAGACAAGAGATGTATTGATTCAAGCTAAAAAATAATTTAATTAATGCAATGGTTTTGGATGAAACAATTGAATTAATATAATGGTTCAAATTGATAAGACTATTGAATAAATTATTACAATGGTTCAACATATCCTTTTAAAGAAATATATCTTTAATATTTAAATACATTTTCAAAGGGATGTACCTCTTCAAAAGGGTACTTGGAAACCTATAAATAGATTGTAAATCTACCTAAGTTTTGTACTTAAAAAATTATTCTAAATCCTTCTCAAGTTCTTAGAAAAAATATCATTCTAATATTTTTTCTTGCTATAATTTTCTTCTCTCTCATTTATAATTTTGCACTATATTTGTTTCTACATAACAAATTTTAGTACAAAATAAATTATGGGTCTGTCTTATCTTGAGAGACTAATTCGCAGTAATCATGTGTAGCAAAAATAAGGGGCAAATATAGTTTTATGAAAAGAATGGTCAACCATTCGATTTATGCGATAATATTATTATTCTACATCAAATTATAAAGCGAGTTATAACATATATATATATATATATGTGTGTGTGTATGTATATATACAACACGGATCAGGTGAGGGATCCCGCATTTTGTTAAAATGCGGGACTTTTTTTTTTTTTTTTTTGCTTTTTTTTTAAAAACAACTAAAATAAATAAATAAATAATTATGGAACTGAAATTTTTACATAATACAGTATTTTGTGCAGACTGTATATACATGTTTTGTTATATGTATCCAAACCACGCCCAAAACACTGTATTATGTAAAAATTTCAGTTCCATAATTATTTATTTATTTTTTTTATTTTTTTAAAAAAAAAAACCAAAAAAAAAAAAAAAAAAGTGTCCCGCATTTTAACAAAGTCCGGGATCCCTCACTGGATCCGGACTCTATATATATATATATATATATATATATATATATATATATATATATATAGTCCATTTCTTAGGCTCACCCTTAAAAAGCTCCCCCCAAGCTCACCCCCCTTTTGCGACGGACCCGGCGACGGTTTGGGTGTACAACCGTCGCAAAAGGGGAGTGAGCTTAGGGTGAGCTTTTTAAGGGTGAGCCTAAGATCCTTACTATATATATATATATATATATATATTGCCGACACATGTAGTAAAACTCTCAAAATTTACTTGTATTGATTGATATGGCAATGGAAGCACTTGATAGCAAAATACGGCCACCTTCTTCTAGAATTGGATGCTCAAGGTAATTTATAAAAATGTGCTTAAATATATGCTGGATTCCAATAATATTGCAGCCTATGGCTATATGAAGATGCAAGTGGACCATGCAACTCTCCTAGCTAGTTCTTCTGGTCACCACCATTATGCGTCTGAATATTTTGTTTTCTCAAGTCACAACAATCCCTTCGAACACAAGTGGTACCTTGTCACCATTTTTTCTAATGGTCCTCAAACTTTAGTCTTTGTGACAATTACAGTTGGATTATCATGGAAAGTGGCATGTAACTGAAGTGGAATTCAAGAAATGTGGCCTTGTGTTGCTTTTGCTGCAACTGTTTTATGATATGATAGATTGCAGCATTTTGTATATATATAAATATAGTTGACCAAGAAATGTATGAACAGCTTTCTTTGTGGGCGCTTTTACTTGTTAGTTGATCATGTCCCAAATGAATGCAAAAATGTGAAAATGTAATGCAAATATGTCGCGTTTGTAGTCCAACGGTTAGGATAATTGCCTTCCAAGCAATAGACCCGGGTTCGACTCCCGGCAAACGCATATTATTTTATGAAGTATGATAATTAGTAGTATCTCCTTTTTATTTTCCTTGATGAAATTACTTTAAAGTTACTGTTTCACTCAAAAGAGGTTAAAAAACAACTCATTTTCAAGGTTGTTCTCGTCATTTCAACCCAAAATTCGTGTGTTCGCACTTTTAGACTTTAGAGTAGAGTAGGGCGGACCAGACCCACAAATATCTCACCACATGTAATAAAACACTAATTTTGACTCTCCAGTCTTCACAGTTTCCAAAGTTCATCTATGGGTAACTGCAACGGCGTTCCGTACCCCTCCGACGAACCTCAACTCCACCACCCCAACTCCGCAGCATCAGCACCACCTCCGCCGTCCAATGTCCTCAACATCCATCCCTCCTCTTCCCAACCACCACCACCAAGACCATCACCACCGCTCTCCGGCGTTGGCCGCGTTCTCGGCCGCCCCATGGAAGACGTCCGCTCTACCTACATTTTTGGTCGCGAACTCGGTCGCGGCCAATTCGGCGTGACCTACCTCGTCACTCACAGATCCACTCGTCAGCAATACGCGTGCAAGTCAATTGCCACCCGCAAGCTCATCAACAAAGATGACGTCGAGGACGTCCGCCGAGAGGTCCAGATCATGCACCACCTCACCGGTCACCGGAACATCGTCGAGCTTAAAGGCGCTTACGAGGATCGCCATTCCGTGAACCTAGTTATGGAGCTTTGCGCTGGCGGCGAGCTCTTTGATCGGATCATCGAGAAAGGACATTACTCCGAGCGCGCCGCCGCCGTGCTGTGCAGGCAGATGGTGACGGTGGTGCATAATTGTCATTCGATGGGAGTGATGCATCGGGATTTGAAGCCTGAGAACTTTCTATTGTTGAGTACAGCTGAAGACTCGCCGTTGAAAGCCACAGATTTCGGTCTCTCCGTCTTCTTCAAACCAGGTACCACTGATTTTGATCTCCTTATTTATTTGATTGTGTATATATCATAGTGTTTTTTGTTAAAAGATGCTCTGATATATGATCATAGTGCTAGAAATTTGATAATCCTTGATATTTTAATATAGAATTGGTAAAATTGAGATGAACATTGATATGATTAGGCATTATTGTGCTTATGATTTAACCTTTAAACTATTCTATTTTAAACACTTCGTTCCACTCTTTGCTTTGAGTTCATGAAAGCACATTACCACTTTGCCAAGTTATGATTAGATACCACTAGTGTCAACGGTTTAAGTTTACATTTTGCAAAATTTGTGATCAACAACATAGGCACGTAATTTGCTTGTGCTTAAAATTGTTGATGATGGAGTAATTCTTAAGATTGTTTAAAATCTAACCTAAAGTATGTGAGACAACAAATATGTGCACATATAGTAAAGCATGTAAATCACATGCGTTCAAAAGTTATGAGAGTTTGGTAACAAGTATGAAAAGGCTTTTTTTTGGATAAGTAGGAAAAGGCAATATGGAGTTTGTTGGTTAAAATCTCCAACACCAATCCTTCATCACTTCAATAACAGAACTTGGACACCAAAAGTAACTTCATCGAGGTAAAGAGAAGGACTCCAACTCTTTGCCTTTCACCTGTTAAGCAATGCATTTTTAGTTTTTTCCTTTGCCATTTTCACATGAGATTTTTATATGAGGAACATATTTTTTATACTGAACAAATTATGAGTTAATATTTTCCCTAAAGCTGAGGAGGACACAACACAAATCAACTTTGAAGCTTCACCCAACTCGCTTGTCCATAAGTGTCATTCTTATCTCCTGAATTTACATTATGGGGGTTTTGGCTTCTGGCGTAGCATTAACAAGTATCTTCTTGGTTATATCTTGTTTCCAGTGATCCAGCCTATAATCAGAATGTAATCTGTTATCTGTCTTCGACATGGTCACATTTTACCCAACTTTTGGGCTCACTGGTGATGTTCTAAACAATTCCATTGTTTTGTGGACGCAGGAGATGTGTTTAAAGACCTTGTTGGAAGTGCATATTATGTAGCTCCTGAAGTGTTGCGCCGAAGTTACGGAGCTGAGGCTGATATTTGGAGTGCAGGGGTGATACTATATATTTTACTCAGTGGGGTCCCACCATTTTGGGGAGGTATGTGTTTGTTCATCAGTGAGTCTTCAAATAAGAGAAGCAAATCATTGTCTAACCTTTTGTTTTCTTTTTAAATTAACTCTCTTGGTGTTTGGTTTATGGAGGAATCCTGACTAATGCTAAGCTATGAAACAAATACATTTCTAAGGGGTTGTTCTTGTGTCAAACATGTGTCAGACCCTGACACTTTCTGGACACTTCCTCACACAGTCAGACACCTTTTGGCTTTGTGAATATTTCAAAATGGAATATTAATTTCTCTTGCCATAATTATGTATCATAAGTTCTTTTTTTTTTTTTGATAGAATCTACTTATCATGACAGCGAGGGGTGGGAGAAATGACAGAAGCCTTGTGGAATAACCTCAAGGTCTCCGGTTCCAATCTCCACACTAGGGCCAAACTTACCTATAAAATAAAAAAAAACTTATCAAACCGATGTTTCCATGTATAGTTTCATCAAGTATACGACTCATATTTATCTGTTGGCATGCCCACTAATCTGCTGAGGCATTCCTTTTGTTCACCTCATGCTTCAAAGCTGCAGAGAGTTCACCAATCTGAAATATATACGCCAATTTTGGGGAGATAAGCTTCATACTATATGATTTAATAAAATATTTACAAATTTAATATTTTCATTGGTGGCATAATTGTCTCAGGTCCAAGTGACAAGGATTTATGCATCATGGACAGTAGGATATCAAAAAATGGGAAATGTCAGATCCAACACTTAGTTTTAGGTATTAGTTGCTAGATACTGTTCCATGATGTCCTAACAGTTTCTCTCTTGTTCCACTGCTCTTTTTGTATGCAGAAAATGAGCAGGGTATCTTTGATGCTATTCTACGTGGACATCTCGATTTTTCATCTGATCCTTGGCCATCCATATCAAGTAGTGCCAAGGATCTTGTTAAAAAGATGCTACGTTTTGATCCAAAAGAAAGGCTTTCTGCGGTTGAAGTCCTAAGTAAGTTCTGATCTATTAAAAGAGAGGAAAATAGATAGTGTGTTCAAGTCTCTAAATAATCAAAATGGAAACTTGAAGTACACAACTTTTCTTTACATTTTGTTGTTGGAACGTATTGAAATATATCTCTAGACATTTCGGTGCTTCTGTATGATGCCTGTAGTTTCTAGAAGTCTGTCGATCCAACATTAAGTCCGATCACTTAACGAAATGCAGATCATCCATGGATGAGAGAAGATGGTGATGCATCTGATAAGCCCATTGATATTGCTGTCTTAACTAGAATGAAGCAGTTCCGTGCAATGAACAAACTAAAAAAAGTAGCTCTAAAGGTGAGAATTTTTCTGTTAACTAGTTTTATTGTTCAGGTGTCAATTGTCCAAACCATCTTCTTATATTTCAAGTCAAACTTTTGGAGTCTGATTAGCCTTTCTTCTTTTACTTCTAGGTAATTGCAGAAAATCTTTCTGAAGAAGAAATTATTGGCTTGAAGGAGATGTTTAAATCTATGGACACGGATAACAGTGGTACAATTACATTCGAAGAGTTGAAAGCTGGCCTTCCAAAACTGGGTACGAGGCTTTCTGAGTCAGAAGTGAGGCAGTTGATGGAAGCGGTACTGTTCCAGTTATCTTTTCCCTTTTATTCTTAATCTCTTTGGACTTAAGAGGTGCTTCTAGCTACGCTATTATATTGCCACTGGCATATGCCTAATGTTGTGATGGCCGCAAGAGCATCATTCTTTTCGAAGCTTGGTCATGATCAGTCAGTCAAACATCGAAACAACCAATACGTGAACCACCCAATTGAATGAGATATAGCAATGGGCATTAAAACTTTAAAACCTTCTGATCTAGGCATAGAACATTGAAGAAATTAATTATTAAAATTTGTTATGTAGTACTTGCACAGCCACTCTATACTTTCAGGCTTACCAATTCATTATCTCCAGTCAGTCCTTCCATGGGCTATGCTTCTACTAAAGCGCACTCATTAGGTCTTTTTCTAAATGCCTTGGTTCAATACTTTGTGGCAATACTTCACCGTGTAGCACTCAAATTTTGAACCAAATTATGCACCCTACCAGTGTTGTCAAATGGTTGCACCATCCTCTTTTGGTCTCAATTAATGCTGCATCTCTCATGCTCATTTTTGTTCATGGTTTTTCAGTGCTAGTATTTGTTGACATCGCTTGCCTAAAAAAGTTTTCCTTATGATATATAAATGTTATCTTTTTGTTGGCTGGCATTTTTGCAAGAGCTTAATCCTAATATTGTACTACGTGTTTAGAAGTTGTAATTTGCTCTAACGATAACATTTACCTTATTTGTCATATGAGCCTTTGACTCATGTCATTCCATCAAAACTACTTTTCCACTTCATCTATTACCTGAAATGAGGTTCATGGTATGATGCCATGTTAATGAGAGCTGAGAGCTCTTAATGTATCACTAATTTTGGATGCTTTGTTGTTAAGCTGCTTTGGATTATGCCTTTTTCATTTTCGTAATAATATGAACACTAACAATATCAATATGGGTTACTTTCAGGCTGATGTTGATGGAAATGGTACAATTGATTATATTGAGTTCATAACAGCTACAATGCACTTGAATAGAATGGAAAGGGAAGACCACTTGTACAAAGCCTTTGAATATTTTGACAAGGACAAGAGCGGGTTAGCCTCCCTGTCCACCATCTCTGTATCATGTTGTATTGCTATAAGTACAATGTTATATGTTTCTATTGGCACTGGAAACTCCCAAAATGGGTTTGATCAGTCAGTCTCCGCATCCTGCCAGACGCATATCTGTAAGTCTCTGTTCATTATTACCGACTTTGTGATCCTACTTGTTTATTTTAGGTTTATCACGATGGAAGAATTGGAACATGCCTTGAAGCAGTATAACATGGGTGATGAAAAAACAATAAAGGAGATTATAGCTGAAGTTGACACTGACAATGTATGGTTTCTTTCTCATTCATTCATATAAAAAAAGAATATGATTTCTTGCATTCCTCATTCTCTTCAAAGATAACTACAGGAGAGCACTTAATACTCATAAACAAAGGGTTTACTTGCTGGTTGAAATCCCACGACATAAAGCATTGTTTGCCTTTTCCTATATTAATGCATTTGTCAATGCTCTCGCATGTTTTCCGAAAAACTAATAATGTATCTCAGCAAGTCTGGAAGTTGCATGTGTTGGAACAACTGCACAAATTGAAATTTATGGTAATAAAATTAATAAATAAGAAATATACCCAAAAATTTATTGAAACATACTCCTCAAGAAAATTAACTAGAAAGATAACAATAAGATTCAAGTTGTTCTCCATTGAGTGATAACTCTGAAATAAGGGAGGGGGAAGGAACAGTAGGCAATATTTTTTGTTCACCAAAATACCATGCATTTACAGACGTTTAGCATATATTTAGAATGCCCACACTAGTTTAGTGATTTAATAATCTTATTAAAGCACCTACTTTATTATTTTCTTACAGTTAAATGGTTGATCATGATCCCTCATTGTTGATTCTATTGAGTGAAAAACAATACATACATACTTTTTTGTTATTTGACAAATTACTCCAAATATACATGACATCTGTTTGTATGAGGTTAAATAATATCCATTACCTATGTCATCTCCCAAATACAATGAAAAAAATGCATCACCTGTTACAGAATATTTGGAATTAAGTTTAATGATTTCATCACATATTGTAGAGCATTTATTTCTTCCTTTAACGGAACATCTTTTAATTAAAATAATAAACTGATGAAAATTTTCTGTTTTTGTCAAGAATTTGTTGGGTTCTTTTTCCTTTCAAAAGCAACATTATGCGTGCCCTCTCATGTCTCATCTCATGTTGTCTTTGTGCCATAAGGATAATAAAGCTTATTCATGCATCCCTAATGGTATATTGGGTCTTTGTAAGTAATGTAGCTCTCAATCTTTTTGCAGGATGGTAGAATAAACTATGATGAATTTGTAGCCATGATGCGGAAAGGCAACCCAGAGTTGGTCACAAATAGACGCCGCAAATAGAAGAGGGCGGGATTCGACGTAATATCATATTTGCTGAGCTTAGCTCACAACTCCAACTAGTTTGTTGGTTTAAGTTTGCACTTTTTCGTTTTCTAATTGAGATCTCAATTCATTTTCAGTTACCAAGAATTACCAGAAAGTTTTTGCTTTGCAGAGTGGGTTATGTTTTTTGTCTATACGGCTGGCTATACATGCCCTTCAAATGCCGATTGTGGCTTTCATGCTATCATCTTTGCTAGAATTTTTCCTTTTTGTTCAAGCAATGCCAGTTTGCTGGTCAGAGGCTTAGTGGATACAGATTAAAGTCATACCCTTTTTTTCTAGATTAGGCCTTGTTTTATTTCTACTATTATTCAGTCTTCTAATTGCAAATATTTATTTTTCCACTCTTGTATTTATTTTTATTTGAGCCATGATGTAGAATTTTTGTACTTATAATTCTTGAAGTGAAGCTTGCTAAAGGAGGGTTATATGACACACACACATAGATACAAACTATGATCTGATGTAATAAGTGAGACTTGGCGGATAAATTTTTTACTATCAATGGTTTCTACTCCAAAATAAATGTGAAATCTTGGTCTCAGCTGCTGCTATTTGTTGGGTTGAAATAATATCTTGTTCAGAAAGGATCAGGGTCAAAATTCATGTGTAGTGTCCTACAGACAGTTCCATTAGTCCAGCTCTTCATGAACTAATAATGTTCCATTTCATTTCTTGTAGTTGTTAAATTAAATGCTGCAAGCTGGCCCCAAATTCGTTTCAGTTCTGCTCATATATTTTCTTCTATTATCCCCTCCATTACACACACACAAATAAAATAAAATAAAATCTTATTTGTAAATTTGCTTACTTTAAGGATATAATTAGTAAATTATTTATTCTTGTCCTCTTTTCCAGATATACATAGGAAGACGAGAACAATGACAGTGTTTGACACAAAACGATGGTATGTCCATGCTCATCCATCCGCCAAACACTTGCCAAAAATACTCGTATTTATTCACGTTAAAAAAAATCCTCTTGTATTATATATTAGAGGAGAGAGAAAGTGTACTGGAGAGGAGCCAAATCCGATTGAGTGCGTACTCATTTCGCAGCATCAGGCCACATACTACTGTAGTAGAACTTCATGATAAACTTTGTAATGTTGCACCAGCTACCCCCTCTTGAATAATTGAATTTGTCAAAGTTTAAGTTTTTTAAATTTAGTATTAGAATTTTTGTCAGAATATATCTTATAAACACCTTAATATTTGGGATTTGTTTTTTTTTTTTATATAAAAAAACAGTATTTCTCTAATTGGAATTTCTAAACAAGGCATCAAACATTGGCATTTTTCCTCTTTTTCCCTCTTAGTTAAAAAAATGTAAAATGAATAATAGAAGAGAAAACATTGCCTTTCACATGAGCATTCCCTTCTCATTAGAACAAGGAAAGAAGTATTCTTATGTTATATCAACTGTTTATTTCTTTAATTTTAGATTTGATCAAGAAATAATTATTTCATTTAATTGTAATTTCAACATTTTACTTTCAAAATGTGTTCTTTAATCACAATAAATGGTAGTTATTTACATTGTAGTCTCTTTTGTAAAATAAGAATTCTTATTTTTTTTCAAATTTAATGGCCCATTTTTTTGTAAGATTTTAATTTTGTTCTCTTCATTACATATTTACATTAACATAATAAATATTAAATGAATTATGTCTAATTATTATTTTATTATAAAAAGGATGAATACGCATGTGGCGGGCCGCGGGTGGCATCTATATACACACATGGCAATCGCAAATCCATTCTGCTTACACCACGTCACGTGAGATGGACCCACCAAACTCGAAAACCGGTGTCTGGAAAAGCGGGAAAAACTGACTCTTACTGTTATATAAGTAAGTCCTTTATAACCAACTCAACCGCTACTCTCCGTTCATTTCAGCCCCTTCTTCGCCGCCTACAACCACCGTCCGCCGTCGTAGTGGAATTAAAAACAGTTCTCGGAACTATTACTTACATGGCATTCTTTTAGGCTCTAGAGATCCGCTTCTTACGGTTTGTATATTTAAGTCCAAAGCCGATCATTCGGTAGAGGAAGAAGAGAGAGCAAAACTGTTTTGATATTTTCTGTTCTGGAAAAATAGAAATCATATTCGTTCGCAAAATCAATATACATATATACTAATATATGTCATATGTAGAGACTAGAGAGAGAAGGAGATCACAATTTTGACAGAGAAAAGGTTAAAGTTTGGATTGGAGGTGTTTTCATTTGTGTTCGTTTTTGGACATATTTGCTTAGTGTTTAACTAGATCTTAACGACAGGTAATTCTGATTTTCTAGCCGTAAAAATTTGATGATTCATATGATCTGTTTATGTGGAGTAATTTCTTGTTGAGAATCAGAATCACTTTTCTTCTGAGATTTCTGGATTATCTGGTGGCCTGAGAGCAATTTTAAGAAGAGAGCTAGGGTTAAAAGGGAATTGGGAAATAAAATGGAACAGAAACACTTTTTAGTGTCAGCTTTGAGTGTGGGATTAGGTGTAGGAATTGGATTGGCTTCTGGACAGACAGTGAGTAAATGGACTGGTGGTGCTAATCCCTCTTCAAATGTCATTACGCCCCGAATTATGGAGCAAGAGATGCTAAATATGATAGTTGATGGCAGAGATAGCAAGGTCACTTTTGATGAATTTCCATATCATCTAAGGTGATCGGAAAATCCCTCCCTCTTATAGGTCCTAATTATTTAAGTATTTGTTTCTGATTCTATCTTAGTTTACTAATTACTATATGTGCATTTGAGGATTTCAAGATCTCGAGAATAGAAATGTCATTTTCTTTGTAGCGAAAGATTTGGTATCTATTTGGTTATTCTTCCTCTTCCTTAATTTAATTTAATTAGGTTGTCGCACAGCATAATACTATATTATTTCTTTATATGGAGATTTTTGATAGTTGGAATGGTATTTCTGATTGTCACATGCACTTCCTATTTCTGTAACATTGTCCCTAGTATGGGAAAACAGGGGTAGCTGATAGTATATGTAAACCATCAGTTGGTTATATGAGGATTCCAGTAACTGGTTCCTCTACACTTTTTCTATTTTTCATGTTTTCTTATGGTATCGGTTTATTTTGATGAAGAACATAGTTTGAGGATTAAGTTTCCTTCTGTGAGAGGTTCAACATTATAAGTTCATGCTGTAAAAAAATATATAGAAATTTATTAACAAATTTTACTGAACATTTGTTATTTAAAAAAAAAAAAACTTGTAAGAATTTTCTTACTAAACCTTGTTTATGAATGAAAAAAGTCAATAAGTCAATGGGACCCTCAGGTTTATTTAGTCCTAAGGAGAGAGTCAACGGGACCCTCACATGTTGAATTTGCTATTTTCTGGAGTATAGGCATTAGGCCATGCTTTTAGTTACTAGTTTTAGATGATATTGTAATTTTAAGATCCATTCTGCTTTCATCTCTGGTTGGTAATATGACAAACCCCTTGAGTGAAGCTTTATTAAAATAAGGAATGAGCTTATAATGGGAAATGAAGCGATCCCTGAGCTGATGAGACAGTAAAGGTCAGGTTTCATATCATTATGAATGGTGCATTGAAGGGTGGAGAATGTTGGAGTGGTTTCTGGTGGACATTGGAGGTTCGTTGTGGCTGGCCACAGCTGTTTCTTGCATGTTTGGAAAACCTAAGTGCTTCTTTAACATTTCTGAAGTTAGACACCGATTTCAGGCTGCATACTTGTATAACATGCATCACATTTTGTATGAACCAGTGTACTCCCTCCATCCATGTGTTGAGAAGTCTGTGGTGTCCATAATGAAGGTCCTAATACGCCTGCTGAACTCAACTTGACCTAAAAACTTAAGCTATAGGTCTTTTTGTATATTAAGATTTCAACTTTACACATGCACATTGATGCAGGAGTCAACTCACATGTTACCTTTAAAAAGCTCCCCCTTCACATGTGAGTCCCAACAGTGATGTGGGACTATATCTCCCATTCGCATTGAGTCCCAACACTATCAAACTACTCCTTCTTGAGCATTATATGCTCGGGAGTATGTTGAGTCTTTAACGAAGGCCCGAATAGATCTGTTGAACCCAACTTGACTCAAAAGCTTAAGTTGATAGGTATTGGACATCATGAATCCTATCATGTATCTAAAATCCCTGAATCTGTGTATCGTAAATTGTATAGTATTGTAAATTGTATAGTAAGATACAACAGAAAGATATGGAAAACACAATAAGTACACATGTGAATATATATTACTTACTCATGCTAAGAACCTTTCTTGTTTATAACAGTGAGCAAACAAGGGTCTTGCTAACAAGTGCTGCCTTTGTTTATCTAAAGAACTTTGACTTTTCAAAGCACACACGGAACCTTGCTCCTGCAAGTCGAACTATTTTGCTATCAGGACCTGCTGGTTGGTTCTCTTGTGGATTAGTCTACATTTTCACATTTATACGTTCATCACATTTATTTTTTGATGTCTCATTTTGAAGAATTTTACCAACAAATGCTTGCGAAGGCTTTAGCTCATTACTTTGAAGCTAGGTTGCTGTTGCTAGATATTACTGACTTTTCGTTAAAGGTGAGCTGGTGGGTTTTCAATTTTGTTTTGGTATCTACCTCTGCCAAAATGAATAGTGGTTAACTGCTTTTCTACAGATTCAGGGAAAGTATGGGGCTGCCAACAAAGAATATGTAAGTTTTTAAAATTCAATGTTCAGTCTGTTCATACACCAAATGCATTGTCTATCACAAATAATGTGGTAGATTTAAAATAGTAAACACGCAACGCTATTGATTGTTATTGCCTCTGCTAACATCTTGTTTTACAGTCTTTAAAAAGGTCCATTTCAGAAATAACTTTGGGCCGAATGTCTGGTTTATTTGGATCTATTTCTGCCCTTCAACCATGGGAAGAATCTAAAGGTATGATAAAAAATTATCCGTTCCTTATGGTAAACATATGGTTGAAGGAATAACCATATCTAAAGGTGTGTGTGTACATATATTGATATATATATATATATATATATATATATATGTTTATTCCTTTTTACTCCCCTCCCCCCTTAGTAAGCGGACATTTACATGGGGGAGAGACCCACATAGGATGTTGGGGTGCACAACATTTTACTTTTTCATGCAGTCTTTTTCCATGGTCTTTATTTTGTGTATTCCTGTCATCACCCTACAGGTGATTGCAGAATTAGTATTTTTCCTGTTACGACACCTCTTGTCAGTATGTTTTAGAATAATGGAGAGGAATTGTGTGATATTTTTCTTAGTCACAGCCACCATCTTTAACCTCTTATAACTCTTTTTTATTAAATTTTTTTGCTGTTTTAGGATTCTTGGTTACTTATTAAATTGTGATTAAAGGGGAAAAGGAGAGGGATGATGTGGGCTGTTGCCCATGGCCACCTGTTATTGCTTCCGTATTCCACTGAATTCTGTTACATCATAACGAGTTTCTTCCAATATACGTAGCTAACTAAATATTGATTTATTTGTTAGAAGGCCTTTTTCTTTTATGCTGTTCAGAGAGTTGTACCTTGTATTGTAATTCATTCCCTAACATTTTTTGTTTGGATTAATTATTTGTTCAATTTAGATTGCTCTTTTTCCATTTTGAACCTCTTCTCTCTACTCTGTTGCAGGCACACTACGTAGACAGAGCAGTGGCGTAGATATTAGATCAAGGTATAAGGTTCAGATGTGGCTCTCAATGGAAATATCAGGAATTTGGTGGTATGCTATTCGGTGGTTTGATATCTCTGCTAATTCAGTTCCTTTATTTGCAGGGGAATAGAAGGAATACCTCCAACACTACGTAGAAATGCATCAGCATCTGCTAATTTGAATAATCTTATGTCAAATAGCACTTCTACAAACCCAGGTTTTTATTGAGGACTTCGCTTTTGAAATGGCACAAGTCTTGAGTAATTGCATTTGTTACAACAATCAGCAAATCATTTTTCATATATTGTGTTTACTTTAAGAAGATTTATGCGCTCTGTCATGATTGATTTTTTTTTATGAACTCCACAAAATAGCTTATAATGTGAAGTGGGGGTAAAACAGGATAGGATTGAAGTGGTGCACTGTTTTGACCCTTGCACATGGTCCCCGAGTTACATTATTTTTGCTAGTTCTCGGTGGATGGTATGTGTAAGATAACATTGGTGATTTCATATTGAACCAAAACATAGTATAATTGTTACAAGTTCTTTATTATTTATTTTAAGTAGGAGAAATCATCAACTGGAAAGCCACATTGGTGATAATCAATACTTCTACTATCCATAATGGTACGCAAGAGGCATATGAGCGATTTATGGTACAATAATATAACAAAAATTGTGAATGGGATATTAATAGTCCTTTTTCCTTTAGCGTGTTGTTGTGCAGTTTCTTTAATCATATTAGCATGTTGCAATAGAAGGAGAGATACATATGGAAAAATGCTCACGGAAGAGAATTTTATTCAGCCTCTTACCATGAGCAAATATAACATTTCTGATTTGTTATAATTGCCTCACCTGTTTTTGTCCTTTGCTGTCCCTTAACTGTTAGATTCCTTAGCTGATGCATGCAGTTGGTTATATTCTGTTGAATAAACATTATTGGATCAATGACATGCAGTTAAGAATGTGCTTATTTATCTCAAAGATTAACTTTTTCTTGTAATTATTTTTATTTTTTCAGCTCCTCTTAAGCGTACTAGTAGCTTGTCATTTGATGAAAAACTTTTCATACAGACACTATACAAGGTACCATGCCCCTTCTTTTCATTGGCTGGATCTTTAAACTTTGCAACTAACGTTTTTCATAGGCATTAATGGAGTAAAACAATTGTGACTTATTTTACAGGTTCTTGTTTCATTATCGAAAACCAGTCCCATCATTCTTTATCTTAGGGATGCTGACAAGCTCCTATGTAGATCACAGAGGATATATATCTTGTTCCAAAAAATGTTGAAGAAATTATCTGGAGCAGTGCTGATCCTTGGTTCACGACTTGTGGACCTGGGCGATGACTACAGAGAAGTAGATGAAAGGCTTACTTCTGTATTCCCGTACAATATTGAAATCAGACCACCTGAAGATGAAACCCATCTTGTCAGTTGGAAGAATCAACTGGAGGAGGATACGAAGATGATCCAGTATCAAGACAACAGAAACCACATCACTGAAGTACTAGCAGCTAATGACCTTGACTGTGATGATCTGGGTTCAATCTGCCTAGCAGACACAATGATTCTTAGCAATTATATCGAAGAAATTGTGGTGTCTGCAATCTCCTATCATTTGATGAATACTAAAGATCCTGATTACAGAAATGGAAAACTTGTTATTTCATCTGCAAGGTCAGTTCAGTATATTATATAATGGTTTCATCACCATTTAAAGTTTTCTGATTTTTCTGTAGAACATGAAACAGTTTGTCCCATGGATTGAGTCTATTCCAGGAAGGTAAATCTGTAATGAATGATACCTTAAAGCTGGAAGCTCAAGCAGAAGTTCCAAAGGTTTGTCGTGTCTTTGATCATTATCAGTATTCTGGTAATTGAATAGTCATAGTATTTATATGAAATTATTTTATTTTTTAAAAATGTTTGATATTGAGAATAGGAGGAACAAGGGAGAGAGGCCGTTGCTAAGAAACCGGAAACAAAATCTGAAAGCAAAGTCCCTGAAAACAGGAGCAAACCAGAAGTAGCAGCTCCAACAGTGAAGGATGGTGATAGTTCAAACCCAGCAATAAAAGCGCCAGTATGTTTAGTATCCTAAATATTGAGGCTTGTATGTTTTTAATTCAACTCCTTTCTCTTCCTTTGGGGTACCATGAGGCTAGTCTATTTACAACCGTATTATATATCTCAGTTCTTCTATATACTAAGCTTAGTTATAAACCAAACCTTCCTTTTGGTTCGATCCTATACTCCCTCCATGTCAATGTATGATATACTATAATATTGAATTTGAAATTTGACCTTGCGAATTGATAAAGTTAAAGTCAAATTCTGGTTAGCAACTTTGATCTTTAAGTGTGGGCTCTTGTTTTGGCGGGGGTAGTACTTAAATAGGGCCATGAGGACTGGAGCACTCAGTCGAAGTATGGTACCTGTAAATTTGTCATATCTCTAAAGGTGAATTCGTCGTTTCTAGTCCAACTGTTTAAACATATGTGACATGTCAACAAACTTTTACTTTTCATTTTCATTTTCCCGCGAGCCCTCTCTTGGTGATGTGATGATAACTGACTACTGGTAGCGTAAATTATTTGTTTTTATGATGTGCTTTGCTGTCCTTTGGGGATGGAATCTATTCAGTATGTCCATGATATTAAATAATTAAAAAAATTAAAAAATTACACGCCAATGTATGATGAACATATATTTTGGTCATAATTACTAATGAAATTTTTTTTGACTTCCTTTCTTGGGTATTTTTTTCTTTCCTAAATTATTTATTTAATTATTTTTTATGATGTACTTAGCTGTCCTTTAGGGGTGGAATCTATGCAGTACGTCCATGATATTAAATAATGAAAAAAATAAAAAAAATTACATGCCAATGTATGATGAACATATATTTTGGTCGTAATTACTCATGATTTTTTTTTTGACATCCTTTCTTGGGTATTTTTTTCTTTCCTAAATTATTTATTTTTGTAATTCATGTTGAATGGAGGGAGGGGCACTGGGCTGGAGGCTAAACTAATACTTGATTACATTTGTAGTCCCAGACAAGAATGCCTCCTGTACTTACGAACAAACTAAAAGATTAGTATTCCATTCACGGAGGTCAATATATGTGTTATTGTAAAAGTCATGCATTTCATGTAGGTTAGCAGGTTCTACAGTGTTTATCCATATAGTATTTGTTTTTGGTATTTCCTCCTTTTCACAGTGTAGTATTTCCTCCTACTGCTTGTAACAGGAGCTTCCTCCTCCTGACAATGAGTTTGAGAAGCGGATAAGGCCAGAAGTTATACCAGCAAGTGAGATTGGTGTGACATTTGCTGATATCGGTGCCATGGAGGAGACTAAAGAATCCCTTCAAGAACTAGTTATGCTACCTCTCCGAAGGCCAGACCTGTTCAAAGGAGGCCTTTTAAAGCCATGTAGAGGAATATTGCTATTTGGGCCTCCTGGTACAGGGAAGACTATGCTTGCCAAGGCTATTGCAAATGAGGCTGGAGCTAGCTTCATTAACGTTTCTATGTCTACCATCACTTCTAAATGGTTTGGTGAAGATGAGAAGAATGTCCGGGCTTTGTTCACTCTAGCAGCCAAGGTTTCCCCAACTATTATTTTTGTGGATGAGGTTGACAGCATGCTTGGACAGCGGTCAAGAGCCGGGGAGCATGAAGCCATGCGGAAGATAAAGAATGAGTTCATGACTCATTGGGATGGACTTCTAACAAAACAGGGCGAGAAGATTCTTGTTCTTGCTGCAACCAACAGGCCCTTTGACCTAGATGAAGCAATTATCAGACGTTTTGAGAGAAGGTACCCTGCATAAAAGGCACGGTGCTTGTGCTTCTGTCGTTTAATTAATTTATTGATCAATTTGATATGGAAAGGATAAAAACATAAGAGGTCTTCCCTGTCCTATATTCCAACAATACCAATATTGTTATTTCATGTTTGTGTTTGATAATGAGCTACTTTGGAATTACAAAATATTCTAGATCTTCCTTTTCTAATTTCAACAGGATAATGGTTGGTCTACCATCTGTGGAGAACAGAGAAATGATAATGAAAACTCTCTTGGCAAAGGAAAAAGTAGATGAGGGATTAGATTTCAAAGAACTTGCCACTATGACAGAAGGCTACAGCGGAAGTGATCTGAAGGTTGTAATTCCTATTTTTGCATTAGTGTTCGAATACATAAATAGCTGATTAACTATGGGAAATTGTTGAAAACAGAACTTGTGCACTGCTGCCGCTTATCGACCAGTTAGGGAGTTAATACAGCAAGAAAGGATGAAGGATCTAGTAAGTACATTAATCGTAGCTCAATTGGACTCAACTTAATCTCCTTCCTCCTACATGGGATTGACTACACTAATCTCATTTCCTCATTTTTGGATATATAGTGATCAACTGAATTTGCACCACCTTTTTGTCCCTTAATTGCCTGCCAATATTTGTTCCTTATTTGAATAGTTAGCAATCCTTCAACTATGCAGGAGAAGAAGCGGAAAAACAAAGAAGGGCAGAATTCTGAAGGTACTCCGGTTGCAGAAGAAGATAAAGAGGAAAAAGTAATCATTATAAGACCATTGAACATGGCGGACTTTAGGGAAGCAAAAAATCAGGTGAATATACCCCCTAGGAACCCCAAATAACAAAATTAAAAGAAATATCTACTTAGTATACCTGTTAATATGAGCATGGACTTCCATTATTGATATCCTATTTTTGTCTTCTGTTACTGATCTCCTATTTTTGTTTCCCATATTTATACAGTTGCTTTAAAAACTGTCTAATTGATAATTAACCAATGGAAGAGAGTATCTGCCGAAAGTTTAATTTAAAATTATGGGGGAAATAGTAATGGAAGAGAAAGAAGATTTAAAAAGGGAGCAGTATATACTGATAGGATGTTGAAGAAAGAGTGAACATTAGACAGTTCTTGCCCTGCTTATTATGATGCCATCTAACATTTTGGATTTTATAGTTTCCTTAGTTAGATAATTTTCTGCGTATTTCTATCATAACAAGATAAGGAAAAAGGAATTGAATATTGTGGTTATGGCCTACAGACCTCAACTTGGAGCAAGATATAGTGAGCTGTAGTGCATCTGAATTGATAACTGCAAGGATTTTATGTTATTTTATTTTATTTTTTTGTTGTTGCTAAAAACTGCAAGGATTTTCATACTGCTAGGCATACACATTTATCTTTGCAATTTTGTTACAGGTCGCGGCAAGCTTTGCAGCTGAGGGATCTATTATGAGTGAGCTGAAGCAATGGAATGACTTGTATGGGGAAGGTGGTTCAAGGAAAAAGGAGCAGCTATCTTACTTCCTATAAAATAACAGGTTTCTTTATCAGCTATGAAAGTGATGAGCATTTTCCTTCACGTCTGCCAAACCTTATCCGTAAAATGTTGAAGAAAAAGAATGAGATCTTGATCGGACTAGTTTATTGAGACATAATGGATCCAGTAGCCGTAAGTCAGTAATATAGCCAGCAAAATTATACATGGAAAACTATGTTTTTAAGTGCCCCTGTCAAGATAAACCTGTTTACATTCTGTCACATTGCATATGCTGTTGTTGTAGCTTGGTAAAATGTAGAAATTTCTATCTTTTGGAGATGGTTGCCAAGCTTAACTAATGTTCTCCTTGTCATTTGTGGTCTCTCGGGACATCTTATCAGTGCAGCTAAAAATTGGATTGTGGCTTCCATTAAATAGATCAATAAATCATTAAGATTTCTTTTCAGGATATGCTCGAGAGGTAAAATGATGTATTAACTAGGTACCTGTTAGTTTGTAGAAATCCCATGATTGAAAGATAACTAGACATGAAATAAACTTTCAGCCCACTTGAAAATATTTACAGTTTGGTTATGCTATTCATTAGCCCGACATAGGCAACTTACTGTCAAAAAGTTAATAGAACTTAAAGACTGCTTGTGTACATTTAGTACGGGTATTTTCCTGCCATTTTGCAACGCCATGGTCATACTTTTTGTGTTTCCTATTTGCGACTTATTACCTGCCTACATATTTTGCAGACCTTCTGGCAAGATACTCATAAGTTCCGATTTCCAGGAGCAAAACCTAGACATTAATAGGTCTGAGACATTCCATATTGGAAGCATGTTCATTCTGTAAAATGATGCATAGATCCCTAGAAATTTTAATGGATCCAAGACCATACAAGAACAGGCTCCACCACTTGTAAATCTTGCCATGGAAGAAGCACAAATTCATTAAGGGCTGTTGGAGAAGGAGCTTAGTATTCTCTTCCAAGAAACTGTGGTGTTTATATCATCAACTGTTTCCTGCTGGTACTTTGGCAGATGATGACAAACTCATACTATGGTCAGGAAAGGGGAAAAAAAATACTTGGGTACTTAAATGAAAAAGAACATACTGCATGAAGACCTAAAGATATCACCAAATCATGTTAACCAACAAGTAACATGCCCTGATTGCAAGCCAACAGATAAAAATCCATCCTAAAACATCAAATCCTAAAGGCTCAAATCCAATGCGTTTATCATGAAATATAATACCATTAATATAATCAGAACACCAAACTGTGCAGTGTACATAAATAGCTCGACATATCCATATTGTGTTAATCCAGAAGCTTTTAAACAAATCTAAAATATGAAGTAGTCGTTTAAACAATGATGATGTACTAAAATTCACATATAACACGACTATAAAATTGTCTAAACGGGTAACAAATACTAAGCTGTCCTCTAATCCTTCTTCTTGTCTTTTAGGGGCCCCCTTGGGATCTTACTTAAAACCTTTGCATCAAATACTGCATACTGTTTCTTGATCTCAATAATTGCCTTCTCTGCAAATGGGTCCACTTTGTCCTCATATTTTTCATACAGCACAGGTACCGTGAGGAGCAACACAAATACTGCATCAAGAATCATTGAGATGTAGTGTAAGTACCTAACATGAGGTATAAGATTTACAAAACCAAATAGCATATTCTTTACCTATGTAGAACAATGTCAAGAAGTTGAAGCAACTGCCCAAAATTGATAAGATCCATAACCCAGCAATCACCTGGTTAATGAAAAAACAACATACAATGATAAACAAATGGTTGATGAGATGAGATCATTCATATCCCTCCACCATTATAAAGTATAAACATATACAGTTTCTGAACTGGGAGATCCATAATTTGCATAGATACATCTTGGTCTCCCTATATAATGCTAAGGATGTGATAATATAAAAAACATGTGGATTGCCCCTTAATAACTTGAAATAATTAACATACAGAGAGAAACTTCTTCAGATCTCTCCCAATTGCAATTTCCTTTATAATTGCAGACCCCCTATTGATCTCAACTTTCAGAGCCTCAACAAATTGCATAATTGGCTTCTCTGGAATGGAAACCTCTGGAATTCGTGGCGGAGACCTGACAAGGTTAAAACCCATTAAACCGGTTAAGAATTCATTAGCCATAGTTGGCTAAAATTAACATCAAATGAGATTGTTGAACAACAATATGAATTGGCTTACTTGTTGATGAAGTTGGTGGCAGTGGACCACAGGAACAATATAGCCAATGAGAGTATCAACCCATGACAAACCAGAGTGAGCAAGTGGTATCCCAACACTTCAAACAGAAACCAAATAGCTGTCGCCCCACCTAGAACTCCTGCTGATATCTTCTTGTTCCTCCACAGGAACACATCAGCCACTACAACCAGCACATTACACAGTATTTTTGAAATGCGTACATATATAGATATAGAGAATGAAGGATTACACCAATGCGGAAATGAAACTTATGAACTCGAAGCAATATATTTGAACCTATTCGCTACTCGCTCCATCTCAATTGTCTAGTTTGAAAACATGAAGTTGAAGAAAATACCTACCCAGCTCATCTGAGAGAGATTTCTATACCAATATGGCAATACTACCAATCTTACAAATTAAGAAACACATCTTCGTGATATATCCTTCAAATAAAGTTGGAATTTAGGTTTAAAACTAAAGTAACTTCAAATTTTGGTCTTTGACAAAAATATTGAGACATATGACAGAGGGAGTCACCTCTGCTGAAAAGAGGTGTCAAGTATTCCATTAATATTAATAACTGATGTCAGGAGATTAAGCTAAATAAAAGCAGTCAAAACAAACTAGCAAATTAAATAAGTAGGGAGTAACAGAAGTTAAAACTATCTCAAGCGATTAGAATACAAATTTAGCCAATTAAAAACGAAATGGATATGAATAACATACGTATAAACATGGATAATTTTTTATATAAAACAATGATGTACATACCTTTGCCACCGCCGAAGACTTTGTGAACCGGCTTTTCCCGTCCGAAGATCCGAAAAACCTTGGACTTCAACGAGGAGCTCTCGTCACCGGAATCCGATGATGATGAAGAAGAAGATGATGAATAGTGACCATGTAGCCCCTCACCTATCTTCTCCATGATCGACTCAGCTTTAGATTCCTCGTGATCTGACATCTTTCTATAAAATTCTCCACCTAATTTCAAGACCAGAATTCTCTCCCTATATTATCTCTCTGTAACAATCAAACTCCGTTGCATCTCTATCTCTCTCTCTATATATAGTAGTAGACTAGTAGTAGTAAACTGTGGCTTCGGCTTCGTTGAAAGGAAATGGAGTGGACCCCAATCTAAACTAAACTATACCGGATTCGCTAAACGTCGTGTTTCGGGTGTGAGTTGGCGGGAAGATCTGTTGACATGTGTGAGGATTTTGGCCGTTAGATTTTACTTAGTGATAGTACTAAAAGGTCGGAAGCTCCTAGAAAGTTGGAGTGGAATAAATTTTTTATTACTATATATATAAAAAGACTTTGCTGTTAAGAAATGAAATCTGGGGATTCCGTGGCCGTTTGATGATGTAACTATGAACCGATAAAACATAAAAGAATATTATATATTTTATAATTTTATATATTTATTTTTATGTTGTTAATTACGTGAATTAATATTAATAATAATTAATTATTATTATTATTATTTTAAATAAAAAAATATATAATATAATAAGTTATTTTTATAATTTTACTTAAGTTAAATATAATATATTTTACAATTATAATTTGACTGAACAATCTCATCATAGTAGAAGATGAACACATTTGGGCTTTTTATTTTATATATCATGTGGGCTGGGCAACAAGCAGAAACATGGACTAACAGTTTAAAACTAGGCTTAATTTCAAACTTGTTTGTCAAATGGTGGGTGGGGTGGCCGGCAGATAAATGGTTGTTCATAACCTACCTACCTACCTGGGCACTACAATCCACTAAAATATATTATTGTATGTCGTTTGGAGCGAGCCTTTGCTAAGTCCACTTTTTAATTCCTTTGGGCTCTCTTTAATGTTACAAGGTTGGCTGTCTATCATAAATGGGTTTTGTGGGCTTTCTTGTTCGGGCTTTCTTAATTTTTTTATTTTAGACTTTCATGAATTATTTATTAGACATCCAAAAGTTAGAATTTTATTTTTATTTTATTTTTTAAGAATTTGAATTTCCTCCTCCTTAAGTACCATGTACTTAACATGGTCATGGTTAACTTGGGACTTGGTCAAAGATATTCTCAATTTCTCATAGTTCAGTTGTTCCTCCATTTAAATAAGTAAATATTGATAGAATAAGTCTTTATTTCTGTTTGATGCATCATTGATCAAATTCCATTTCCGTTTTAATTTTATAAGGTTATTTTTGATTTTTAAGGATTAATCAAAAATATTTTTAAACTTAAAATTGAGATAATTTTATATAAATTATGATATAATAAAATATAATATTTTGTAGATAGCTTACAATATTTATTATTATATTAATTAAAATTAAAAAAAAATTATATCAATTTTAAATTTAAAAATATCTTAAACTCATTTTAAAAAATTAATAATAATTTTATATTTTAAAATGAAATAGGTATTACTTTTTCACATATAACGACAGATTGGTCACGATCGGCCCGTGCGATGCATGAATGATAAATTAAGGCAAACAAATAATTAAAAACTAATAAGTACCCCGTGTAACTACTAATTTATTTAATTCAAATTCTCTTTCTTCCTCATAAAAACAAGTATGTACCAGGTGTACTACTAACTACTATTTTATTTAATTTCAGTACTCTCATTTCCGCATCAAAACAAAAATGGCTAAAGTAAACTAATAGGGCGTCAGGCGATTGATATTATTGTAGCATAAATATTATTGTTGAAATAATAAATATAATTTAAAATTTTAATTGTCGCTATAATAATTAAAAAGATATTATTAAATATATTTTTGATCTTGTAATATTATTTTTGTTCTGAGAATATAACTAGTAAAAATGTATTAGTATATGATAAATCGTTTTTTAAACCTTTATTTTGGAGGGATCGATGTAAACAAATATAAATTAATTTATAATCAACATCAAACACGATAAAACTTGAACTCTTTTGATGAGATTTTCATAATAAAAAAATCATAATAAAAAAAGAAGAAGATAGTCTCCTAATAAATAAAAAAAATATAAACTCACAGAGTGATAATTGAATCTAGTTTAATGATTAGCTAAATGAATTCAAATCGTGATCTTAGTCAAAAAATTTAAAGAAAATAAATGAACATTAAATTATCCTATTCAAAGGTAAACCATATATTAAAAATTATAATTAACATCACAGTAACTCAGTCACATTATACTCCATTAATATATAAGGTCCTTTTGGACCACGCAAGATTAAGTTTTGTAGTAAGTTCAAGGTAACTTACAGAAATTAATAAAATAATCTCCTAAAGTAATCCAAATGACAATCAGGCAACATTTATATCATATATTTTCCCTAGTAGACTGTGTTTCTTTTTCTTCTTTAAATTGTACTACTTAATTGTATGGATCGATCTTGATATGATTTATCAACTATTTAAAATAATTTTTCATTGGGATGTGTCACGATCAGTTTAGCCATTATGAACAGACCATATAAATTACAAAATTACATGCAGTGTTAAAGGTTTTAAATATTTTAAATAATGTAATTCTATTATCAGTATATTGGCTGATAATTAATTATGTAATAAAATAATATTTTAATTTATTTGGAATTTATTTAGCATATCATTTAGAATATATATATATATATATATATATGGGCTCTAAATTTCAGACTTATAATATTAATTTAGTCTCACTTACATATAATACGAATGTTTTCAATCGAATTATAATTGCGACATAATATATATATATATATATAGAGAGAGAGAGAGAGAAAGAGATAGAGAAATTAAGATATAAGAGCGTATTTTGTAAGGGACAAGGATAGTTACTTGACCACTATTGAATTTATAATAATTTCAACTAGTAAGGAGTAGAATGATAAAGTGACCACCCTTAGTTAAGAAAAAAAACATATAAAAAAATACTTACAACTTGTACAAATTTGGAGTCTCAAGTTACACTACTTACGGCTTGTACAAAATTCAATTGCAATTATAATTCAAAAAATTAGGTATGTACTATTTTCAATTTTAATTAAAATTATAAATT
This sequence comes from Aralia elata, assembly GCA_034770075.1. Classification (NCBI taxonomy): domain Eukaryota; kingdom Viridiplantae; phylum Streptophyta; class Magnoliopsida; order Apiales; family Araliaceae; genus Aralia; species Aralia elata. Next base: position 77,975,186 of record CM068379.1, on the reverse strand, counting down.
ATAATTATATATGTTGATGCTTCTTTTATTTGATATTCAATTTCTCTCAAATTTTATGATATGTTTATTTGAATTTTAATGTTCCCTAAATTTTAAAATTTTCTGTTCTTTTAATTTGTCATGCATATTGTCTTAAATTGATTTTATTTACTGATTTACATATAAAATATGTTATGAATAATCAATTTGGAATTGAGTATAGTTGTTGATAATTTAATATATATAATATCTACGTATTATATGGAGTATATATTTTTAAGAGTAGAACTATTTTTTCTTCTTTTTTTTTTAATTATACTTGATTGTATTCTTGTATTTACGTTTACTTCTTTTTTTTTAATAGGATGCAAAAAATATTCGTAATTATTTTACAAATTCTGGGACTAGTAACCGTCCTCGATTCGATTCTTATCAAGAGTGGATAAATGAGGCGATTGTAAAAAAAAATTCAAAAAAGTAATTTGTAATGATTAATCTATTTTTAATAAACTCTATATTTGGTGAATTATATTTATTATTATTATTATTATTACCTATTAATTTTTTTTTAGTTATAGAGTGATCACCCTTGATAAAAAAATCCTAGATATACCACTTTTAAGATAGCCACATGCATCTTAATTTGTTTTATCTTACTGCATAGAGTTTTACATTAGTCGCAATCCAATTTCGTCACATATTTGTCGAAATATATATCATTCTCCTTAATTTAAAATAAATAATAATAAACAAAAACTTTGTCAAAGGTAAATGAACACCTGTTTTCTCTCATTAACTAAAAAAATAAATGACATATGTGCCAAATTTAGAATTATTCTATGGTATACAATTTAAAAAAGGAGAAATTAGGTTAAGGAGGCTAGCTATACTACTAGACCAGGACTAAGACTAAGTTAATTAATTAAATTATTAACACAACATACGATTGACTGCTTCAATTATTGAGGGTTGCAATTTGCATGCAAACAAGAAACAAGATTATGGCACGTTGCCAATTTGCAGAGAATTACGTTGATGCTGATAATTAATTTCGTATAGTTATAGTGATTACCGGTTCAAATTCAAAACATGCATGTGCCAAGCAGGTTAATTACTTGTAGTAATTAATGATCTAGCTAATTAATTATGAAGATTAGATGTCTAACCACTCTTGGAGATTGCATGAAGTACCCGTTGCATAGATGCGTGCATGTGGCTTCTTCTCCTTCACGTACGTTTGCATGAAATAGTTATTGGACTAGAAAAAAAGGAGGGGAAATAAAAGTCTAATATGGAGTTTTATGACACTTATGGTAGGAGTATTTAGTAGAAAAATTTATCGTGATGTTAATTGTTACTTGAGCAAAAGTATAATTTGTAATTAAGAAACTAATAAAGTACTTTTCATGCTCTAAGAAAAGAGCCTCATTTGATTATTATTATTATTATTTTATTTTATTTTTGCTAGTTAATTTGCAAAATTATATATATAATTTTAAAATTGTTGTGAATTTATTGGATTTTGATTAATATACTAATTATTATAAACTGCTTAAACAGTATTAAAAGTACAAAATTATTGTTTCATAACAGAAATAAATTTACATCACAATTTAAATGTTAAATTTTACAAATAAAATAATTAAGATCAAAATTAAATAAGGTTCTCTTTGTGGAATTGGATGTAGTATGAATTTTAAACAAAACGCTGATATTGCTATCCTCGCATATATTTGGTTATAGTTCTTATTAACTCTTCTTATGGAGTTATTATCTATGGATTTTACTTGTATGGACGACTAAAATTCTTATTTTTACAAACTAAGCAAGTAAAATTCCTAAACATTATGGTTTTTTCTTCTCCAGATGATTAATACGCATGTAGAAATGTTATAAATAAAAGACACGAGACGAAAGTATTAATTAATATTAATATATAGAATATTTTCACAACCTTGAGATCTTCTTGAATAGAATAAAAAACTTATAGGATGCTTAAAGGTTCGTCTTGTCCTCCTGGTCGTATTATTTCTAGTATTTTACTAGTACTACTAAATACTAATGATTCTTTATCGAAACCTGAACAGATGCGAACTACCCAGGAAAAACACACTAACTCACTAAGCATACTATTATCCAATCTCAACACAATAACACAAACGAGATGAATTACATTACTTTATAGGATAAAAATCTATTTAAGTATATATATATATATATATAATTTACAAAATAATGAGTCAGATAATAATTAGCTGATAATTTTATCATACTTCAATATGCCAAATGATTATAAATTTATAACTAATCACAAATACATACAATATGTTGCAAACACTTTTAATATCCGATCTTTAATTATAAAAATAATATTCACGAATAAATATCTTAAAAATTGTTTTGAATGCAACTTTTTGTTATCGGACTCTTAGATAAACAAGTTGCATGGTGATCAAGAATTTTTTTTTTTTTTTTTTGCAATACACAAAATGTAACCTTTTTCTATTAAACATCCCTCTAGTATATATAACAAAAGGTTGCATGTAATTTTTAGAATATTCATCCAATATTCCTAATTTTATCCTAGCTACTTAGCTTATATCCTAGCTAAGTAGCGTTGATTAATTGTTTTGAGTCTCAAATTCAAACTTTCCAAGATATAAGCTGTAGCTTATCATATATATGCTTATTGTAAATTGAGACTAGAATATTCTAAGTACTGTTCAAATGAAATTAAAAAATAAAAATAAAAATTCAAACCTAGCAACGAGAGGAATGGAATAGGAAGATGCTTCCTTCTTGTATCGTAGGAAGTAGGAACCCACCCCACCCGCTTACGAAGTCCAAGTCAATGTTTGAACCAAGCAATTAAAATCCATCCCCTCCGCTATATAAATACGTGCCACTCCTTGCTTCCACTCTCCATCAGTCAACCAACCAACTCACTCACTCATCACTCTCTATTTCTCTCTCCTCTCTCAATTTCACTCTTCAATTCAAAAATGGAGGCTTCAGCCCTAACTTTCATTAGACATCATCTTCTCGACGAGTTTTCTCCCGTTGAGACCTTTCTCAATGAATTTGACGACTTTTCATCCACTGAAATTTGCTCTCAATCTGATTCTTCCTCTTCTTCATCTTCTTCAATAGAAGTAAGCTGTGACTCTCCTGTTATCACAATCTCCGATTATTTGAACCCAAATGAAGTTGAAACGTTTTCATTTCCCCCCAATTTAATCGATTTTGACCAAACCCAGCCTCAAATAATCGATCTCACTTCACCTTATAGGCCGGCGGAGTCCAGTTCACGAAAGCCGTCGTTGAAGATCGATGTCCCTCCGGTTATGAAACTTCAGTGGTTAGACTTCGCCGAGTCAGCTCAGCAGCCAACGGAAATTTCTGAGATAAAAGTAAAGGCTTCTAAAGAGGAGGAAAAGAGACACTACAGAGGAGTCCGACGGAGGCCGTGGGGCAAGTTTGCGGCAGAGATCCGAGATCCGAAGCGTCGAGGATCCAGGATTTGGCTGGGGACATTTGACACGGCCGTTGAGGCTGCCAAGGCTTATGACCAAGCCGCCTACAAGTTGCGCGGAAGCAAAGCCATTCTCAACTTCCCTCTGGAAATCGGAAAAGCCGGTTCTGCTTCCGTGGACGGTAGCCGGAAAAGACGCAGAGAAGTGGAAATGGAAAATGAGCAGGAGCATGAGCGCAAGGAAGGGATGAAAAAGGAGAAATTAGTAGAACAAGCAAAATCAGATAGTAATACATTTTGTGTAGCTCCGTTATTGTCGCCGCCGTCGAGTTGGGGAAGTAGTGGTGTTTGGGATCAAGGTTTATTTGATTTCCCTATTTCGTCGCCGTTATCTCTCCATCCGTTGATGGTCTTATGAGTATGGGATATCATCATCTTATGGTCCTGTGAGTATGGAAAAAGGGATAAGATTTAGACGGATTATATACTGGTATAAGTATACTACGAGTATTGAGGGTATGTTTGGTTATCCGCATTAGAGGGGTATATTTAGTTATCGGCGTTAGAGGTTTACAGCAGTAGCGTTTACAGATCCAAACGCACAACATTATTTTTGAATCGTTGTATTTGAACCCCAAACGTAGCATTTGTAAGTTAAATAAGTTGCGTTTGAAATAAACTAAATATAATATTGTAAACGAACAAGATTCTCAATTGCTGTGTTTAAAATTTTTAAACGCACAAAACACTCTAAACGCCGGTGGACGAACAAGTGCTAAGTAACATTAATTTTATTGTAATCCATGTATTACTTCCTTCCTATGCAGTGTGTAATACAATGAACGCTCTTTTAAGGATATTAATATTCCAAAAATCGGCAATCGGGTTTGTGTTTAAACCAAATTTTTTGCACGTTAACCTTTCTTTTCTTCTTTTAATTGACACAAATTTGTTATAACATGAATGCAAAACATTAGCAACCCGGCATATTCCCTCTTTCCTGCAATAATTGTTAAGAGTTGTTTTTTTTTTCCTTGTATTTTTTTTTTTTTTCTTTCAAAAGTTGATGTCATTCTTTGAGAAACTAATCCAAATATAGTAGTATAAAATGGAGAAATTAAAACATTCGCTTTGTATTTCGTAGATATATAATTGCATAAACTCAATTTTTTTTACTCCTACAGACTAAATTTTTAATGAAACTAACTATATATAAGTACAAAACATATAAAACAAATTATATAACATCTTAAATGCAATATTGAAAGTTGTGTTGCAATATCTTGATTTTTAAGGACTAAAATTTGATTTGAGCTTCCTTAATCTCTATCAAAGTAAACAATTATGACAATTAGTGCATGACCGGGTGAGTATCATACAAATAAGAATACTATTCTAACAAGGCACCTTAATTAATTAATTTTCATAGTCACAACTCACGATTAAAAATCTCAGATTAATATTCTACTCTACCTCCAACACAAAAACTATATATGTACCGTTTCTATTCTAGTGAAGAGCTTAATTATGAGAGAAATTCATGATAGAACATTTTACTCTAATTATAAGGTCTTGAGATATTTGCAAATATTAAATCCTCTCCGACGAGGAAGGTTTTCGTTACTATTTGAACAAGGAAATATGTTGTTAAGATATGGTTTTACTAAGTGTAGGACAAGTCCAAATGTTTTATGCAAACATGCTCAAATAGAAGCTTAAAAGGATTCTATCTTTAATAAAGCCTAATTGGTTCGCGATATAGCCAAAACTATCTCTCTCTCTCTCCCTCTATATATCTATATATATATATATGGGTGGGATCATGCACAAGACAAAGGTAAATTTTAAATTAATACACCCTCATACACAGTTGAATAATTTAAAAGACTATGTACTGATTTTTATATCGTAAAAATTTTCCGACGACTCTAGTCGTCTGTCACGATGTACTTTTTTGTGCGAATATCTTTAATCTCACGATATTTTTTGGAAAAAAAAAATACGATATCAATACATGTACATAATATCTCCTCTCTCGTGAGCATAAAAACCACTTGCACTCCACTTTTAAGCAATATTACTACTGGTAAAAATATTTTAATTTACTATTCAGTTAAGCCTTACTCCTAAACTAGTTGAAGTCGCTAGAAAAATCATATGCCGTCAACTTAACGCAGCCATCTTCCTTTTTGTGGCCAGGAGTAGACCTGCTGTGGATCTCATATATGGATTCATCTCACAAGAGAATGACAAAGTTCATATATATGCCGTCAACTTAACGCAGCCATCTTCCTTTTTGTGGCCAGGAGTAGACCTGCTGTGGATCTCTTCACTCTACACGTTGCAAATAGAAATACTAATATTTACGGATAAGGTAACTTAAAAGTAGAAAACAGTGACCCGGTAATGTACGTACCTTCCGAGAGATTTAACCTAGCTAGTATTGTGTATGTTTACGTGCTACGTATTTGGTCAAAATATTGAACAAATATAAGGATGTAATGGTGTACATACCTGACTTGACATCAATAGATAAATAATACCCCATACATGTAGTATATAATTATATATTTGACTGTAACTAAGCAACTTTTTCAACTCATGCATGTGAATAGTTATTAATTTGTCTACTTTAACTCAGAAGAGACCTACTTATTAGCAAGACTTATTACCCTTTCCTGTGATGTGTCTTCTTACTTTATCAATTGGTCAGTCAGCTCCCTTTGAATTTTTTTCTTTTTTTTTTCACGTGATATGCTGCCACAATTATATAGGACATAGGTGGGGCACTGGAGGTTAGACCAATCAAGTGTATATGGTTTTTTCCTCCTATTATTGACATTCTCATTTCTCATTTTTTGCATTCGATTGTCACAATGTGGTTCGTGGTTTGATTTCTTTATCCCCAAATATCAATAATTCAAATCTTCAATCTCGTTTCACATATTATTATCATGTGTAAATATTTATTTAATTACTTAACTATTTACATTCAGTTTTTATAGTTATTTTTTTTTCTTGCATGCCCACATCAAGATCATATAGTATATCTTTGTATAAATATTAAGGTCATGTTTGGATGAGGAGGAGTTGACACTACTACTCGCAGTTTGGTTCTGAAGAATTGGAAGCTAGCAACACCCAGTGGCTTGGTCATGCATGTGATAGTACAATTAAAATGAATATTTATTCTTGTGAATGTTGATGATATTTTGGTGACAGGAAATCAGTCAACTTGGCCGGGAATTTGCAGTTAAGGATTTGGGAGATATAAATTTCTAACTACTTGGCGTGAAATTGTGCTAATAAAGATCTTGCCACTTAAACTAACCAATTCCGGATCCATTTTTGTGATAATTAATTGAAGTAACATACATGGCATGTAGCATGTAGTAGTCCCTCTTGAACAAGATCGAAACAGGAGAAATTAAAGGAAAGTCAACATTAAGTTGGTATGAGCTTGACGAGTTGGGATATATATATATATATATATATATTATCTACTAAAATATATTGAATCACACTAAACTTTGGTTCATGTCTCTTTTAATACAAATTTTGGTACCAAATTATGCATTTAGCGTTGCACATTTAATGCTTATTTCTATATGTATTTATATTAATAATGAAAATTGTTCATATTTCTACATATATTCAAAACACTAATGAAAATTATTCATATTTCTACACCTTGGTATTCAGTTTAAAAAGAAAAATAAGAATTGCTATACAGATTAAACAAAAGAAAAATTAATATTGAAAATAAATTAATAGGATATAAACTAATATAACTTTTTTTTAATACAATCACGTTAGAGTGAAATCATATGCTTTCAATATTTCGATTATGAGATTTGTAATCTTTTTGATGTAAGTCGAGTGTATTACAAATTTTGTAAAAAAAAGATAAAATTATTTGACCGTACAAAAAGTATTTAATAAAAAATTTATAAAATTACTCTTAAATTTATACCAATTTTAAATTTTTAACTAATATCCGTGGTTTACACTGATAAGAAAGCTAGTATATAATATACATCACTCATCAGCTTGATACGGTCATAATAAATTGAGGGGTACAGTGAATTCCAATGCATTAAACTGTGATTTTGAAATTCAACTTTCATCAGGGAAAAAAAACTAGGATTTCTTGACTTTGCAGTAACCAAAAAAAAAAAAAAAAAGGGAATTATTGACTTTCCTTGCCTAAAGGTCAAAGTCGCCTGTGTTGTCAATTATTTTAATTATATTCTCCTTGACTTTGACCAACTACAGTATCTCCTGTATGGAGAATATTGCATGATCGTCGAAGTGGGACCATCCTCGACATGAGTACGAGCCTTCTTATGCGGACAAGAAAAAATGGACCGAAAATTGAATATTTTTAATTATTTTTGCATTTTTTTTTGAGTTGAGTTCAAATATATTTATACTATGAATTTAAAAAAAATAGAAAAAACATAAAAAATTAAGTGTAATTTAGATATATATCAAAAAAATGCTTGTATGAGTCCAAAAAAAAAACAAAAGAAATTAAAAATGTCCAATTTTTGGGTCCCTTTTTTCAAGTCCCCTAGACTTAGACTTATTCCATGAGAATAGTCAAGGTTTTAATTCTATAGGAAACATAATTTAATCAAACTTCAACAGGAAAAAATAGTAGAATTTTTTTTATAATTTATTTAGCTCATGAACAGAATTTTTTAAAGAGATTTAAAGTTATTTTCTATATGTACATCATGCCAAATGAAGCAATAACATATATATATATATATATATATATTATTTTTTTTAAAAAGAGTTTCTAAAAAGAGAAAAACACAGTCAGCTCCCTTGTCCCACAAAGTAATCATAGAATATAAATAAAATGTGAATCCATTACTCAATCATTTATCATATGAATTTCAATCTATGATAAATATATATATATATATATGTATATATTTATCATTTATCATATATATATATATATATGTATGGCTAATTTTAGAAATGATTTTACAATATAACTGCATATATTTTATATATGTTTTTAATTATATATGATTTTAACAAGAAATTGATATTTTCACAAATAAAAGTGATAGTTTTATAAATTCTCTCTCACATGAGTATGGGGTTATTTTGCTATTCATGTGAGAGAAAAATTTATAAAAATATAAATTCTTAATTGTGAAAATATAAATTCTATTTAAAGAATCAAGTCTTATTAAAGTTATGATAGGATAAAATTGTCAGGTTCTTCTATACAATGCTTTCTTGGCATGTCACTTAATTGGTTAGTGTTCTTAATTTGGATACTATCCTTTTACACCTATATATAGGAAAAGAACCCATAAGTTTTAAGAGTCATGACACATAGACAACATAATACAATTAGACACGATAACATATTTTGTAAATAATTGTGATTAATTGAAAGACATTTATTCACTATGTCTAATTAATGGTACCACAAAAAAAAATTCACAAAATGTATAATTTTTCTACAAGTCTAACGAGATCAACTGATCAAGTATGTAAATGAATGGACCAACTTATTCCAACGACGCCTGCTGTGGCCAGTGGTCAATAGGTAATGTGAGGCATTGTAGACTAATATGTGGGTGAAGCATCCTCAATCAATCATTTAATTTGACAACTCAGAATGAAAAGGAGTGATCTTGTAATTCTTAGTTTGTGAAAATTCATTGTTAGGTGTTCTTTCTTTATCTTTCTATTGAGGCCAAATCAAAACATTTATACTATTTTCTTTTAGAGTTAAATGTATTTTGCGTTTCCCAGTTTATTTTTATTTTGTACTTTGTATCTCACACTTTATAAATGAACACTTTGCATTTTACATTTTTTACGCTGTGAAATATTTCCTTCGGACAAAAAATTTATTAACTAGACTGTCAGAGCTAAGCTATTTTGACCCATATGATATTTTTACAAGGACAAGAATTTTTACAGTTGAGACTATTTTGTTTTTGAAAAGACAACAAATGATGCAAAACAGTCTAGCAGTCTAAGTTACAAGTGAAGATCATCATCTACATTTGTACTTAAAAATCCAACAACAAATTAAGTTGAATTTAGTAAATGTAAAATGTCCTCAAATTTACTTGTATTGATCCACACTTGAAAAAATGGTCTAGTTTTGTTTGCATATATATATATATATATATATGCATCCTTTGCAGGTGTACTTAGGAATAATCTCTCTTGGTACTTCTTGTATTAAAGTATTTGTCCTTATTAATATATATTTTTGTTCAAGCATTGGATTCTTAATGCAAATGATGCAAAACAGTCTAACATCGCCAAGCTAGTTAATTATTTTTTGGCCTAAGAGTGTTAGGTGTCAGTGCGTTGAAAGTATGAGATGTAAAGTGTTTATTTATAAAAAGTGTGGAATACAAAATGTTAAATGAAACAATTGGATGATGCAAAATGCATTTAACTTTTTTATTTTATTTGGGCATTTATAAAAGATAACCGGACATTCCACTCTACAGCCTACAGGGAGAAGAAAATTTGTATGTGTTACTTAGTCAGATTTGTGGATCAGATTTGAGAGTAGAAACCATAAAATCAAGCGACAATTTGCAGAAGAAAAAAAACGCCATGTAAATATTTTATTTTAAAATATTTGGACGTAAAAAATGTTGTACTCGAAATCATATAACACTGGCAGCTTCGTATTTTTTGAAAAAAAATAAAATTAGGTACTAAGAAATAAACTTCATAAAAGAAAAGGACAAAGAAAATGAAGTAACAGTTCCACAAGGATTGGAAGCCATCATTGAGCTGAGATCGATCGAGAAGCACTGTAATTTGCCAATGTCCTTTTCATTTATAGAGGAAGCATGTCTAGTTTATGTCGAGCTTATGCCATTGCATATACCCTTTTAGGATCAATACAAGTAAATTTGAGGACATTTTACTTGTTTTATTTACTAAATTCAACTTAATTTGTTGTCGGATATTTTAAGTACAAATGTCGACGATGATCTTCACTTGTAAGCAACCACACTTGAAAAAATGGTCTAGTTTTGTTTGCATATATATATATATATATATATATATATATATATATATATATATATATATATATATATAAATACATATATATATATATATATATATATATGCGTGTGTGTGTGTGTGTCTGTGTGTGTGTGTGTGTACGTGTGTGTGTCTGTATGCATCCTTTGTAGGTGTATAGAGCCAATTACCCTTAGGAATAATCTCTGTATTAAAGTATTTGTCCTTATTAATATATCTTTTTGTTCAAGCATTGGATTCTTAATGCATAATATGATATCTAAGCATTTTGGCACATTCTAGCTATCTTTTCATTGCAGGTATGTACGTAAAAATGTATATTAACATATGATATATCTAAATATACATGTTGTTTTTGCTGGCATATATATAGATATAGATATATATAGAAATAATTAGCGTTTGCGGTAACAACAAATTAAATGGGTCAATGAAATTAATTGAAAAAAGCTCCTATAAAATAGTGATCTTCCAATGACAACTGCATATATGTGTAGTAAACTTTGGATTTATCATTATGATATGTCTACTTCATTGGAAGGCAACAAAGAGGTTGTAGTAATCATCTCATATACATGAATAAATTCACTTTGTGGCCGTAATTTCCTTTTATTAATTAACAAAGATAAATAGATACCCTTATACATGTAATTCGTATATTTATAATTGAATGTATTAATCTTTTCTGGTATTGTTCTTAGGGTTTGGAAAAAAAAAAGAAAAAGGATACCACCCTTATTTATTGTAGTACTGATCGATGCTATGATATTCATAAGCTATTAGTTGATTTTTCTTGGTTTTTAGCTATACAAGCATCAATTTAATTGGAATTATAAAGGTACAAAGAAAAAGTAAATAAATCGAAACCCAAAGCCTAACCAATTAATATCCATTGTTTGTGAGATACTGTGTTATTTCGATAAACCAAAGAAATAGTGACAATAGATTTTAAGTAGTGATAATAGATTTTGTGTACGTAAAAGGACTAAATTGTTCACAAAAAAAAAAGTTGGTTAAATAAGTTATTTAAACATAAAACTTGACTCAGCTCAATTTTGCTTAATGAGTCTAATTCGAATAATACATACATATTAGTCGTTCATTTAAATGAGTCGGGCTTCATGAGCAATATCTTGTTTATCTCATTTAGCTCGGCACACTTGATAAAAATTTAGTACAATTATTATATACGTGTATAATAATTTACTATAGTCAATAAATTCAGTGTAGTTTAGTACAATATTTTTTTTTTTTTCAAGAATAGAATAAATTGGCGGGTGTTTGAATAGAATAGAATGTGCCAAAATACAAAACAAAGAAAGCAAATTAAGCAAGCAAATTGGCATGCAGCTAGTTGTTCGAACATAACGTCACGTTTTCAATTCTCCAGTCCGGTTTCGTTTTTGCTGTGTGGGTGTCGATGCTTGCTGTTCGACGGACCTTCAAAAGCTACCCTTTCGTCTTCTCCCTTACGGACACTTTCAAAAATTTTCTATTTTATAGATGTATATGGAGAAATATATATATATATATATATATATATGTTATTATGGTGTCCTTACCAGTACAATTGCAGCTTATATATATATTCTGAGACGACATTCCATTTCTTTCCTCCCTCTCCTTATTCATCTTCTTGGGTATGTATGCATTATTTTAATCTTTTCTTTTATATTTGTAAGGTGAAGTATCTATAAATAAAAGGGCCAATTTTTTATGTTTCTGGGTTGATCAGATAGCTAAGTTCCATTTTTCATTAATTAGCTCAAATTACCTTAATTTTTGTAATTTTTAGCCATAACTTGGTTAGTGGAATAGCCTATGTGAACTTTGTCTATGCATGCCAAACATAATACTAGTATATAGCAATCGTGAATTTCCAGTTGTATTGTTTGCTGGGTACTTGAACTGAAAATTAAACTTCGTTCTATTTTTCAATCTTTCTGTCACTTTTTCTTTTGCACAACACTTGTTTGAGTCGGTAAATGGATTGAGCAATCTTGTGTTTGAATTCTTTGTATTCTTTTTTGACTCCTTCAATTTATGCATATAGTAAATTGGTTTGACAAAAAGGTTTTGGTATGCAGATTCTACTCATTGTTGGGTAGGAGCTGAAATAGGAGGGTCAAGATGGACGCGGACAAGACAACAATTGCCCTCGAGGCCATCAGCAAAGAAACTGTCGATTTGGTACATTTCTAATAGACTTATCAAGTTTCTGGTGCACCTAGTTATAATGCATGGTATTACGCTATAGATTAGGTCTTGGATGATCTTTAGTCTTTACCAGCAAATGAAGTACTATTCTTACAACATCTATTGATCTTCAATTACAATTGTTTGAATTATATGTTCAAACTAGCATCTAGCATCTAATTGGTTATTGCTCAAGTACCACAGGTCCACGTGAAGGAAGATAAAATCCCTGGTAGTTGTTAAAAGTTTTATAAATACTTGTAGGGAGTATGGAGAATAAAAGTCTACTTAGGTCTTAGATATGTCTTCCCAATTACTTTGATTATGATTAACATATTGTATTGAAGACTTGTAATTATACAAAATCTAAAAAGTTTTGTTAAGAAGTTCTTATCCCTATTTCCGTCATCTTGGAGTTGTGATCAAGTATATGTCAAATATGTTCCCTGTTTCAAATAAGAATATTGACTGGAAAAGGAAAAGAGAACATGAAAAACACTTATCGTTTTTCTCCCCAATATGTCTTCAAGGCAGCTATAATTATGTTTGCACAGTTTTGCTAATCAAACATCTGCCGCTTTTGCTAACCAAACATTTTCACTGGCAGGAAAATATACCTATTGAAGAAGTTCTTGAAAAGTTGAAGTGTACCACAGCTGGTCTCACTTCTGATGAAGTTCAGAAGCGCCTAGAAGTGTTTGGACACAACAAACTTGAAGAAAAGAAGGTCTGTTGTCACTTCATTGATGTTTACTCTGTCGTGCAAGGAAATTTACATTTTTAATATTTTCTCAGCATTTCTCTTGGTGTGTGATTATGTCACAGGAGAGTAAAATACTAAAGTTTTTGGGATTTATGTGGAATCCGTTGTCATGGGTTATGGAAGCGGCAGCCATCATGGCAATCGCGATGGCTCATGGAGGCGTAAGTCCATATTAATTTATTAGAATTACTTAGTGGAGCATATTTGTTGAGGTGTCTAATTGCACTGAACTATGGTTTAAAATTCCTGTTTGCTTCTGTAAAACTCGTGTGCAGGGTAAGGGAGTGGATTTCCATGACTTTCTTGGCATTCTGGTGCTACTAGTAGTCAATTCAACCATAAGTTTTATAGAGGAAAATAATGCGGGCAACGCAGCTGCAGCCCTGATGGCTCGTTTGGCCCCAAAAGCTAAGGTTCGTCTTGTTGCAAAAAGAAATTAAATTGCAACCGTTCCTTCTGCACAACTTTTCATTCCCCTGTCCTATCCTACTTGACCATTTATGGTTTGGCTATTAAATCTCTCCATCAGATTTTACGTGATGGAAAATGGAGCGAGGAAGATGCATCTGTACTAGTCCCTGGAGACATTATTAGCATCAAACTAGGAGACATCATTCCCGCTGATGCCCGTCTGCTTCAAGGAGACCCACTGAAAATTGATCAGGTATGTGGTAATATGTATTTTTAGTTTTACCCATTTAAATACAATAACAGATATGCAAGCTTATTGTTTGCAAAAGAACAACTTATCAAAGTTAAACATGTCTTACATTCTTACTCAAGATTTGATCATGGTGTCTGTTTTTTCAGTCTTCACTTACTGGAGAGTCGCTGCCAGTAACAAAGAATCCTGGTGATGGAGTATACTCGGGTTCAACATGTAAGCAAGGAGAAATTGAAGCAGTTGTCATTGCCACAGGAGTGCATACTTTCTTTGGAAGGGCAGCGCACCTTGTTGAAAATACTACACATGTTGGGCATTTTCAGCAGGTCTGGTTCAAAAATCATTTCCTCTTGATCATACACTATGATTTAATGCTCATATGCTGGTGGACATTTAACTGCACCGCATGTTGCATGTATTGAGGAAATCTCAGGCCAGAATTTAGTTGCATGAAACTTTTGTCCACTTCCATTTGCTTACTATGTGGAGTCTTGATGCATATTACACTATTATGCGATAGGTTTCATTGTTGCTTACCTTTTTCATGGATTTACTTTTTTTCTTTTGGCGGGTTACAGGTCTTGACTGCAATCGGAAACTTCTGCATTTGCTCAATTGCTATCGGGATGGTTACTGAGATTATTGTTATAGCTGCTCAACAAAGAAAATATCGTGAAGGTGTAGATAATCTTCTTGTCCTACTCATTGGTGGTATCCCCATTGCAATGCCAACAGTTCTTTCGGTTACAATGGCCATTGGTTCACATCGCTTATCTCAGCAGGTTCGTAAAGCTATATTCTTATGCTATTCTATGTATTTATAGTTGCATTGCATATGCCTTTTGAAGTGGCATATATCAACTTTTTAATGCAGGGTGCCATAACAAAGAGAATGACTGCTATTGAGGAAATGGCTGGGATGGATGTCTTATGCAGTGATAAAACGGGCACCTTAACTCTCAACAAGCTCACAGTCGACAAAAATTTAATTGAGGTTATCGATTTATCTCTATTCGTGTGGCTTTGATCTACTGAAACTATCTCTATAAGAAATCCTTGTTGATAGGATCTAGAAGCATAACTATGCTTACACAGATTCTATTCTAAGATTACCGTCCATCTTAGTTTTTGTAATCAAAGCAGGATTTCTTTGCTAAGAATATAGAAACACCCACTGTTCTATAACAGAACAATTTAGAGGCTAATTTACTTAATTCATATTTATTTCCATGAAATTCTGCATATGTTGGAAAGCTATAGCTCCCCTAAGAAATTCTTATTTCATCCTTGTTATATGGTACAGGTGTTCGCCAAAGGTGTTGACAAAGACACAGTTGTTTTGATGGCTGCAAGAGCTTCGAGATTAGAGAACCAAGATGCCATAGATACTGCAATTGTCTCCATGTTAAGCGACCCTAAGGAGGTATTAGATTTTATTAGTTACAACAATTTTGCAACCCCAGTCTCCAATTATTTCCTCCTTTGCATAAAATTTGGCAACTGGATGGATATCTTACATCCTTATTTAAGAATTCCAATTGGATTGTTGTTGCAAAAATATGAGATAGCCTATCTTTCTAAAAAGGTTTGTAGCTCCCAAATAATAAATTGCTTCCTTTCTGTACGATTAACTTAAATTATTGATCACATGTGATGGTGGTACCTTTTTAAGGCACGAGCTGGAATTACAGAAGTTCACTTCCTTCCTTTCAATCCAACTGACAAGCGGACAGCACTTACATACATAGATGGTGCAGGCAAAATGCACAGAGTGAGCAAAGGTGCACCGGAGCAGGTACAGATTTAGCATGAAATTCATCTTATCTGCAAACCTTAAAACTCAAGGATATGTATCCATTTTTCTTGTCAGTACTGATTTATGTCTGAGAAACTGAAGATTCTATGCCTATCTTCTTAACAAACATGGGTATTACATTTATTTAGATAACTGATCTGAATAATGGCTGGATTAGGAAAAGTTTATCGGTTTCCATCTTCCTTTTTCAGGCACTCTCATTGACTATGTGTACTCCTGTAGATATTCTAACCAATTTCATGTCAATATCCGCATGTGATACTGTTATCTCATGTATCCTAGCAAAGTAGCCATATGAAATGTTGTTAATCTTTTACCTTGTTCTTATTTTTCAGATTCTAAATCTGGCATGGAACAAATCAGATATTGAGAAAAGGGTGCACTCAATAATAGATAAATTTGCTGAACGTGGACTTAGATCTCTTGCCGTTGCTCGCCAGGTAACTAAACCTATCCTCATTCACAAATTCCCCTGAATTCTAAGTCTGCTTCTCGGTTGCCGTCATGGGTGCAAAACTTTACATTGTTACAGGAAGTAACTGAGAATACCAAAGACAGTGCTGGTGGGCCCTGGGAATTTGTTGGCCTTATGCCTCTCTTTGATCCACCTCGCCATGACAGTGCTGAAACAATTAGGAGAGCTTTAGATCTTGGAGTGAGTGTTAAGATGATCACAGGTGCGCATCACAACTGATCAGTTTATATCTTTGCCTTCAGCATCCTTCACAAAACAACCAGTTTGATATTTATAATTCTCAGCAGTGGAAACTATTAAAAGTAGACAAATCAAGAGGCAACACTAGTAACATGAAAGTTTTGGATCTAATGAGGGTTCACTTTTTTATGGAAAATGGTGGCCAATTAATGTCACGGTAGCATATTGGTGCTTGTTTGCTTGATGTTTAGAGGTTTCTACTTCGAGTAGCTTTTGATATTGGCCTTTCGGGTTCCCCTAATATCCTTGTGTTTCTTGCTTATTTTCAAATTTATGCATATAGAAGCACACTCATTAAACAAATCATATAGAAGCACTCGTATTTGACAAAGCCATTCCACCAGTCCTTGCATCTTTTCCTACTTTTTCATATGGTGCACTCAGTGACAACTAAGCTATAACCTTGCATTTTGATCTCTCTATATTTTAGTTGTATGTACTTGACAATTGTAATGCCAATGCATCATTCTTCAGGTGACCAACTGGCAATTGGGAAGGAGACAGGGAGACGCCTAGGAATGGGAACAAACATGTATCCTTCATCGTCTTTGCTTGGTGATCACAAGGATGCTTCACTTGCAACTCTAGCAGTCGATGAACTTATTGAGAAAGCTGATGGTTTTGCTGGTGTCTTTCCCGGTAACTATGTTGGCTATATATCATGGAATCTTTTGAATATGCTTAAACACCCTCCTCTAAATCTGTCCTCCCATTTGCAGAGCACAAGTACGAGATTGTAAAGATATTACAAGGTAGAAAGCACATATGTGGAATGACAGGTGATGGAGTAAATGATGCACCTGCATTAAAGATAGCAGACATAGGAATTGCCGTGGCAGATGCAACAGATGCTGCCCGAAGTGCCTCCGATATAGTTCTAACTGAGCCTGGGTTGAGTGTGATCATCAGTGCTGTGTTAACAAGCCGTGCCATCTTTCAGAGAATGAAGAACTATACTGTAAGTCATGTCTTCTTTTTATCCGTTTGTGCATCCTTTATGGAATTGGTTGCTTCTCAAAATGTGGAGTTCTAGAATATTAGTGATATAACTTGATTCCTTTTCTTCAGATATATGCGGTGTCCATCACAATACGTATTGTGGTAAGTTGTGCTTAAATGATTTATCTTTCATGAGTTTTAGACTATATGAGTAGGTTTACAAATCTACCGTCTATAATGATCACTTATAGTTAATGATTGAGGTTTTATATAACAGTTGGGGTTTTTGTTGCTAAGTGCCTTTTGGAAGTTCAACTTCCCTCCTATCATGGTTCTCGTCATTGCCATTCTTAATGACGGTAAGCATTTACATTCTATAATATAATGTCTCTTGCACAAGGCTTGACTTGGATTAAAGATTTCTTATATGTATTTATCTGACTAAAGAACTTGTTTTTAGGTACTATTATGACAATATCTAAAGACAGGGTCAAGCCATCGCCACTTCCTGACAGTTGGAAGCTCAGTGAAATTTTTGCAACTGGAGTTGTCATAGGCACTTACCTTGCGTTAATGACTGTCATATTTTTCTATGCAATGTCCGAAACCAGTTTTTTTGCGGTAAATGCGTCTATTCTTTAACTAATTACTAGTCTACACTTTCCATAAAACAAAATCTTGCACAATTTGATAAAATCAATATGGAATAAGCATTCAAAGATACTAATTTCATTATAATTACATCTAACATAGCTAGAATGTTGTAGTACTAGTTATTTCTAAAAGACGATGACAAACTAATCCTTTTCGTCTCATGTTTTCTCTCATTCCTCAGAAACACTTCCATGTAACTGATTTCAACAAAAAAACTTTCGATGCAACTCTTTACAATCTCACGACTGACAAAGCTACCAAACTTATAAACGGGCATCTAGCTTCTGCCGTGTACCTTCAAGTTAGTACCATCAGCCAGGCGTTAATATTTGTGACGCGCTCCAGGGGGTGGTCCTTCACGGAAAGGCCTGGCTTTCTTCTAGTTTGCGCCTTCATCATTGCTCAACTAGTAAGTTGATTGGACTCATTACAAGTTTAATTGTCATATCTCTGCTTAAGTTTACAAATTCATCCCTCATTCAGCACCCGAATTTTTTTTTTCCCTTTCCTTCTCTTAATATAACATTTTCAATAAAGAATGTTACAATTTGTTCCCTTTTTTTTTTCTTTTTTTTTTCTTTTTGGGTTCCAACTCTTGATCTTGTACTACCATCGCAGTTTGCCACCGTAATATCTGCTGTAGTCACATGGGAACTTGCTGGGATTGTTCAGATTGGATGGAAATGGGCTGGTGTTATTTGGTTATACAACATATTAACCTACATTCTGCTCGATCCTATCAAATTTGGTGTCCGATATGCACTCAGTGGGAGAGCTTGGGGTTTAATAGTAAACCAAAAGGTAAGTGAAACTAAACATCATCACACTCAACACCACCTTGCCAAACACTCTTATAAGTCTATCAATATGTTGAGATTTGCTATGTTTCACTTATTTAATCTCAACATATTCATTTGTATTCTTGTTTAACCAGACGGCTTTCACCACACAAAAGGATTTTGGTAAGGAAGCTCGTGAGGCGAAATGGGCAACCGAACAGCGGACACTTCATGGCCTTCAACCAACAGAACCAAAGATGTTTGCTGAAAACTACACTTTCAGGGACATCAATATGATGGCCGAAGAAGCAAAACGCCGCGCAGAAATTGCCCGGTTAGCATATTCTTCCTCCGAAGATTAATTAATTACCAAAAAAAGTCACACTTCAACCTTCTTCATGCACTAATTCTTTTTTTTTTCTGTTTTTTTTAAATTTCAGGTTAAGAGAGCTTCACACTTTGAAAGGTAGAGTAGAGTCCTTTGCAAAGCTAAGGGGATTAGATATTGATGTGAACCCACATTACACAGTTTGAGCAGTTTTCCTAGAACAATTGTCGATCATTGTTCATTGTTCCTCAATTTCTATCAATTATATCATCTTTTGTACCATAAGTAACTCCTTTATTGTTCGGTTGGATACTATAATTTGATTGTGCAATAAACTCTGTAATCCGCACAATAATGTCAATAAGAGCTCAATTTTCTTAGCAATTCCTACCATCTGTTTGTGCCTTAACTGATGCTTTACTATAATGTTTTGCAAAAGTTGTTGATATTTTTAATGCAAATAATGTTGTCGGACTAAATATACATTTACTGACACTTTTGTAATTGTTTTAGTAATACTTAACGACATTTACTCAGTATCATTGTTACTCTGTCAATATCAATAGCCTTTTGTAAACTTCTTTGAACTGTGTGTTGAATACCATGATAAAAACAAGAAGATAAGACCTAGACATGAAGTGTAGTGACAAAAATGAACTATCTACAGATTTTGCTGTCAACTTGTTTTTTAATACTATTTTTTGGTTTTAATGTTATAAAGCTAATATCTCATGTCGCATAAGTTAAATTATTTAGAACAATTATAAATGGAGTATTATTCAATCCAATTGAGTACACAGATTTATTTGGGAGAGAAAGATGGAGAAGTAGATATTTTATTTTCATTGAAAGTAATATGGTTTACTTAAAATAGCAAGTACTTGAATAAAAATACCAAAAATTTTATGCAGACATGAGTTTATTATAATTTTACCTATTTATATTTTGACTCCATTATAAAAAATGAGAGATTAAAATATAAGTAGGTGAAATTGTAAAAAGTTCATGTCCAATTATTATATGTCCGCGAGCTCTAAAAATACACCAGAAAATGAAAATACAGAAAGGACTATCTTGGGGACAAAAGGTAAGTATATATCTCAAAGCCAAGGACAAGGCTAGTTTTTCATACCTAAACATTTTTTCCCCAATATTCCTTTTAGATGGGCCTTTTAGAAATGGCCATCAATGGGTTCCATGTGATATCCATATATGAGTTGCTGCCCTTTTGGGCTCTTTCTGGCCTGTTAGGCGCTCTTAGTTGTCCCTTTCGTCTCTTTAAATCCAACGCCCAAAAGTCAAAACCAAAAATTAAAAGGAAAATGACTCGACAAATCTAGTGATAAAGTTACATTAGGAATATATCACATATATTTATATACGTCAACATTAATATATAGCAGGACTTAAACTTAAATAAAAAATTATATATATATAGAGAGAGAGTTATATGTATGTACATATTTGTATAGTGCACAGTCGGTTATAGCAACGGTTTTCTTGTTCACCGTCGCTATAGCCGACTGTACACTACACAACTGTGTATATACATTTTTTCTATATATATATTGACAAATTTCATGACAAAATTGGATTACGATTAAAGTGGAACTCTAAGCGAGAATAATATTGTGTTGATCCCTTCTTAATTCATTTCTATTTCATTTATTTGCATATCTTAACATTCAATATGAATATAAATTTGTGGTCATATATAGCAGATAAAACTAAAAAGAGTCATGCTATATATTACGATAAATTTATGCCGATTTATAATTGTGAAACTTATCAATATATGAGATTAATAAAAATTATAAGAGAGTCATTTATTACACATCTCTCCAAACAAATTATCACTAATACTTATCCACATAACTAGCAATCAAATACTGGTAATAAATATAAAATATTCACAATATATATCATTATTCAACTAAAAATAAAAAATGCTGCCCTTTTAATTCAGTTCAGATATTCTACTAAAAATCAAATTGTCTTTGTCCAACCTAATTTCTTTCATCACAGCACGCGGTCTTCAAAAACTTTCCTCCACACAAGCTATGGGAATTTTTTTTGGTAAATACCTCACTATAGGATATATTATTGAATACCACTAATGCCTAAAGCAGTGTGCTCTTTGTTTTAACATCCACCGGTTACACATATGCATGCTGTATTTGAATATATCAAATCAGGATTTTAATCAAAACTCAATAAAATTCAAGATTAGGTATAGAATTAATAACCTTGAACACCCATCTAATGTCCTGTTCGGCTGCAACTTAGTTGTTTTTTACTATTCAAGTGTTTAGTTGTGACTTATTTTTTAACTCATAAATATTTTTTGAGAAGTAATAATTTTTTACTTATCAAAGAATGACTTATAAATTATTTAAAATAAATAGGTTTGATCAAATATAAAGATTTATAAGTCATTTTTGTCAAATACTTTTACATTTTGTTTTAACTTAATTTCTAATTTATAAGTCAAAATAATGTCAAATACTTTCATTTATAGGTCATTTTAAAATAAGTTATTCCCGAACATACCCTAACTTATTGTACACAAATAAATATTCAACAAAAATCATAAGAAATTGTGGTTAAGTTATGTACAACAGTACAAGCCAATGCTCCCTTTATTTCTTTGACGTTTTAAGAGAAAACACACAAATTAATAGTGTAATTAATATTTTATAAGATTGGCCAAATTGAATATAAAATCTAAATATTACCATTCTAAAATTTATTAAAAAGATAAAGAGCAACAAATTAATATTTAATATAATGACAATATGCGAAACTAAGTTACTAATACGTTCTTAAAATCTTCAAATGGCCGATAAAAAGAAATAAATTTCACTCTTTAAAAACATAAATATAAATATGAACAATTTTGTCATCGTTAATACATGACATCATTCAGGTATTGTTTGTAAACATACACTATATCTGATATTTTAGTGAAATCTCTGATCTGCATTGTGCAAATTAAAAATGAACTATTGTAGATGAGTTTGTGAGATACTCCCTCCGTCCTAAATTAATTGTTCAGTTTTGATTTTTTTAAGTCAAATTAACTATTTTTAGAATTAATAATTAAGCATATATAAATATATTTCTAAAATTATAAAAATTGAGGTTAGTAATAAATTGTATATACTTTTTTTGGTTATAATCTATTCACCTATATTTTAGTAAAAATAGTAAAAAGATTGGTTTTAAAAATGGTCAATTTGACTTTAAAAAGTCAAAATTGAGCAATTAATTTGGGACGGAGGGAGTATAATATCACCAAGTGTGTCTATGAATAAGACACACACACACACACACATATATATATATATATATATATATTTAAAATTACGTGATTTTATTAAGTTTAAATGACTTAATTTATTTTTTTATTATTATTTTTTATTTAAAACTCCTTCCATCCTTAAACTAATCTGTATAATCCCTTCCTTCGCACAATTCCCTCACTTCTACATTCCCACTTTCGATCATCTCTCTCACAGGTAAACCTACTCCCCGGCCTCCTTCTCGATCTGTAAAATATCTTGGTCATAACTTGAATTTAAAATCTTATTTTGTTGTTATATTAGGAAGATTTTGGTGTTGTTTGATTACATATTAATGCATCTTAACAATTCACCTCTTAATGCATTTTAATATTTAAAATTAGGATAAATTTTTTTTTCTAAATGCATCTAAATCATTAAGATACAAATATGAATTTAAACTATGCAGATAACCTTTTAATAAAAAGATATGAGTTGTTAAGATGTTTTGAACTGAAAAAGTTTTTTACATTCTTGATGTTCGTTTCATATACAAACTCACATTGGAAATTGAATTGAAAAAAATAATAAAAAAATCATTAAGATACCTTCTGATTATGTATTCTATCCATAAAAAAAGTATTATTCAATTTTTTATGCAATTAGTTAAATCCTAAACTGTAATTTCGATGTAAACTTATTTGATTTTGATTAATACCATACTTTATATTGTAAACTAAATAAAAAAAATACTCTGTTCTAAAATATAATCACTATTAATTTTTTAAAGTCAATTTGAAATATTTTTAAACTGAAATTGATATTAATTTTGACTTTGTAAATGTTTGACTTTCAATAATAATCTTATAATTTAGAACGGAAGGAATATTACTAAGTATAAAATTATGATCGTAAAAATAATAATAAATTAACATCATAATTTAATTTTTAAGATCTTGCAAATTTAACTAAGATAAAAGTCAAATAAAACCTTTTATGGAACAAGAGAGAATTCTTGTTTCTCACAAGAGACATGGAAAAATCAACTAAGATAACATCATTCGCTCTGTTTATGTAATTGCACCCCTTGCATATATAAAGTATTTGATGATACCTCATTATGGACATGGGATTAAGGTATTATGGTATACTATAAGAACAAAATTCCACTATTAATTAGTTACTCTAACAAACGATTTATTCCCTTCCACGAAAAGAATTTTATTTATTTTTTTCTAAATTAATTTATAAAATCTTAAAATGTAAAATTAATGTGAACTTATTTGATTTTGATTAATATTATAAACTACTTACATAGTTCAACTAAGTAAAAATAAAATTTTATTTCAAAGAATTAAAATTAAGATATCTCAAATTAATTAGGATCAAAATAAAATGGGATTATTTTTATAAAATAGAAGGAGTAATAAGATAACAAAATTAAGTTCACTTGGATATAACGATAATGTCTATCAATAATGAGTTTTTATATGCAAAGATAAACTATAAAATGAAAATGAGGTAGAAAGATCAAGCGAGTGTCAGAAGAGAATGAGTTGTCCTAACTGCGAAGGAAGGAATTGTACAGATTAGGGATAGAAGGGGTTTAAAATAAAAAAATAATAATAAAATAAATAAATTAAATCGCTTAAACTTAATAAAATTTCGTAATTTTGTTAAATATGTTAGACAGTTTTAGAAAAGTTTAACTTTAAATATGTTAAATAGTTTTAAAAAAGTTTAACTAAGGTCACAACGCATATATATATAGAACGGATCTTAAGCATACTCTGACATACCAAGCATACCCCCTTTAGTGACGGACCGGACAACGGTTTTGTCTGTCGTCATAGGTCCGGTCCGTCGTCAAAACCTTTAGTGATGGACAACTTTTAGCGACGAACCCGTCGCTAAAGGCTTTGACGACGGACCGGACCTATGACGACGGACCAAACCGTCGTCCGGTTCGTCGCTAAAAGGGGTATGCTTGGTATGTCATTTAAGAGGGTATGTTTAAAATTCGGACTATATATATATATATATATACAGTGAGGTTCAGGTCCGGGAGTCCGCATTTTGTTAAAATGCGGACCTTTTTTTTTTTTTTTTTTGCTTTTTTTTTTTAAAACAACTAAAAAAAATAAATAAATAATTATGGAACTGAAATTTTTACATAATACAATGTTTTGAGCGTGATTTGGATACATATAACAAAACATGTGATAACCACGTTAAGTTAAAATTGGGTGTGATAAGTACTTCTAAGTTTGCTTTAAAGAATATCAATAATACACACAACTATTCTAATTAATATAATAAGATCACAGGCTGAATACTTGATGATCTCAAACTGGATTTTGTTTTTGTTTTTGTTTGATTTAAAATGCAATCCGACGCAATACTCACTCACTTTCTTGTAAGTTCTGAGCCAGCCAGACAGCCAGCCAGATATGTGGAAATGACTTGCTCCTATGCTGTCCACGAAAACTTCACCTTCCCAATTCCCATAAACAAAACAAGAACTGTTACCATTCCATTTGCCACACGCGTCTTCCTTATAAAACAAACATACTACTCCAAAACCCCAACAACATATTCCCACTGATTTCATTACACCTCCGTCTCTCTGTCTCTATTTTACTTCCCTCGTTTTCCCCATTCAGCTGTTCTTGCTTTCCAAATTTTGATTTCAGCATTGTTTGTCACTTTCACACAATAATACCCATTTCTGACCGCAGCTTCAGCAACAATCCCTTGTATTTAAATCTTGACTCTTGGGATTATTTATAAGCTTTGTCTTTTTATGGGTTTATTCCATATTTACTAACATTCCTGTTGTTCCATTGTTATCCTTATATTTTTAAACCTTTAAAGGACGAGGAATCCCAAGAATTTCCTTGTTCTCAGTGATAGCGGCAGGGTATCTGGAGTTTTTATATGTAACTTGGATAATTATCGAATACTATAATCTGGGTTATTTTTATATTTAAGGTTTGATTGCATTTGATTCTAGATTTGTGGTGACAATTAGGTAGTTGGGATTTTGAAAGGAGTTGTTGATGGAGTTAAAATTGTTTGATTCAAAGTCGTTTTGTGGTTCAAACCGGATGTTTTGGAGCCCTTTTTTGAACTCCAGGCACATGGTTGGTTTAAAAGTCTCTCCACAGCTTTGTTCTTGTGAAGGTAATGGTTTTTTGCTCTTGAAAATTGGGGGATTCTAGTTCTCTTTTCTATATTCCAAGAATATGGGAATTGAGAGGAAAATGTGGTTACTTGTAAAAGTGTTATCTTTTTCATCAATTTCTTATTAGCCAACCAGAGGGCCATATGTTTTTGATAATTTGACTTCTGTATGAAAAGATTTTTTGCTTGTGTCGCATACCAATTAAAATTTTCTGCAGGTCAGATCTATTAAATGGTCAAAGAAGCAAAAAAAAAATTTAATTTCTTTTAATGTTAGAACTGAGAACAAATGCTAATTCCTCTGTCATACATTCTTTGTTCTTTCCTTTACTTCCATTGTTTTATTGTTTAGGTAATTTTCCAAAGGCTTCTTACATAAGTACTTCAGTAAATGCTATGAGCTCAGTTGGGAAAGAAAATTTAATGGTGGATACTTACTCATTTCGAATGAACGGAACTAATGGTGCTAGTCCAACTACATATTTTAGTACAAGAGTATTTGACTCGTTAGACGATGAGTATGGTGGAGTAGTAGTTAACCCGGAAAGATTACCATCTAATCCAAGTGTCTTTGCCTCTATCCTGCGTTCATCTCTTTCACGTTGGAAATTGAAGGTACTTAATTTTATGTGTTTCAACTGTATTCTTTCTATAAGCTATCCACAGAGTGTGGGTACAAGTTAGTTTTTAGGCAGAACTAGGAAAATCATTTAATTTTGCTTTCTAAAGTCCATTTTTGGGGCATTCACTATCCTTATGTCATTCAATTGTAGGGTAAGAAGGGAGTTTGGCTTAAGCTGCCACTGGAAAAATCCAAGCTTGTTCCTATAGCTGTAAAGGTAAACAAGTCATTTAAGAATGCATTTCTTCCACTCTTTGGTTCCATTGTAAGTGCAGTATTTGAACTTTGATTTGGTTATAGGAAGGGTTTCAGTACCATCATGCAGAACGAGGATATGTCATGATGACCTACTGGATTCCTGAAGGACCTTGCATGCTTCCTGAAAATGCTTCCCATCAAGTTGGAGTTGGGGGTTTTGTGATTAATGAATTGAATGAGGTATGATTTCCGTAGTGATTTGTGGGGGAAAGAAGGGTCACAGTTTCGTAATACTTGATCAGTTAATAGTACCATTACTCAAACAAATGCCTAGTGTATCACACACTACATTCTAGTTCCAATAATTATTTGTCTTTTCATTTTCTCTTTTTCACTCTTAGATGTAGTTGAACCATCTATATCATGTTTGCAGTTCAAATATAGTAAGTTTTGGCCACAAACGCTAAGCAGACTGATGTACGGTATACCCCTGGTGATATTGTTCAGTACAAAAGCTTATTTATTAAGGAACTTCAAAACACTTCGGTTTAATCAGTTCATCATTATGACTATAATTTGCATCACATGTTTGAGGGTCAACCTGTTATGTTAAACTTGGAAATACAGTGAATATTTCTTATTCATAGAAATATTTTTTGATGGACATATACAGGTGCTTGTAGTACAAGAGAAAGACACTGCCCCGGCACTTACTGGCTTATGGAAACTACCTACTGGTTTCATTCATGAGGTTTGTTTCGCTGATTTTTGAACTTCAATCCAGTTTTCTTTCAGTTGCATGTAAGATAATTCGAGCATCTTCATATATAAGAAGTTTCGAAAAATTTCTTTTGATCTTATCAGTCGGAGGAGATCTTTACTGGAGCTGTAAGAGAAGTAAAAGAGGAAACTGGTGTAAGAACTTCATACATTGTTTCTGTGTATATGTTTCCTGTTCAATCTTGCATCGTTAGAGTGTGTATTTGAGTTTTCACGAACTTTTGCTACCTTTTTGTTTTTCATCTTGCAGATTGACACGGAATTTGTGGAAGTTGTAGCTTTTAGGTAATTAAGATATATGCTTCTACGCTTGTACTCATAAATTATGATCTAAATGAACTCTATCATCTTATTTTGATGAATTGCTTCCGAAATATGTGCAAGAGTCACCTATGCTTCATAGAGGATTAACCAAGTACTTAGTTGCCTTATTTCACCTAATATGAAAGGATAAAAAATGAACTGGTGTTAAAATGGTCTAGAATTGAATTCATCTAACCTAATAAGTAAGGGACAAAAGATACATCACTGTGGGAAATTCTACATAGCTGTAATCCCCGGATCACATGGCATCGCCAAAATCATACCTTGATATGCAGTTTGGTGTTACTGTCATAGAAAGATTTTAGCTTTCAGTCATCCTAAAACTGATTGTCTAATACCTCCAATTGCAGGCATGCTCAGAATGTGGCTTTCCAAAAGTCAGATTTATTCTTCGTCTGCATGTTGAGACCCCTGTCAAATCAAATCGTGATTGATGATCTTGAAATTCAAGCAGCCAAGGTAAAAACCTCTTGCATGAAACCAAATCTTTATGTAATTCGTGTGTAACTACTCTTTACTTCACAAGAATATTACTGGTACTAGTCATAAAAAGGTAAATCATATATTGAACAGATGTACTCCCTGCAAAATATTTAAACCATTGAGCACTATAGCTCTATTGCTAGCTGAGGGATTAGCTTACAAAGAAATTTTGTAGTTTAGCATTTGCAAACATTGTTTTCAGACATAGATATTTATAAAATAAAATAAATAAAACGAAAAAGAAAAAGAATTGAGGATGTCTTGGAAATTGTTTTATGTAAGCAGGAATTGAAATTGAGCCACTAGCTTTATCTTGTACTTATTGCTTAGTGTAAAACCAAGTTCTTTTGCTTACTCCTGTTCATTGATCAGGATAAGATTCACAAAAGATGCATATTATCGACAAACATATACACAAGTAAATTTCTCTTAATCTTTGTGCAGTGGATGCCTTTAGGTGAGTTTGTAGAACAGCCACTTATCCAAGGAGACAGCATGTTCAAAAAGATCATCGACATTTGCATTGCACGTCTAGGGAAGCGTTACTGTGGATTAACGGTTCATCCAGTAGTCTCTAAATTTGATGGCAAAATGTCTTCCTTGTACTATAACATAATCAAGGCACAAGATTTCAACTGTCAAGTCGCATGATCTGAATGCTTCATCCATGTGAGTCTGAGAATATCTATATAGTCTTTGATGGCGGATACATCAAATACTGCTTCTGGATGCTTTACCATAATTGACCCTATGAGTAATGCCATTAGTTCATATATATAGTACAATGCATATATATAGTATTGTAATGACAGAGATCTTTGTAATGTACATATCTAGAATGTGACTATTGTACATGTTGATCACCTTTTCTTTGACTATGTATTGTAGATTTTCCTTTTTAATCTCTTCTATAGTATTTTTTTTTCTGTTCTGTTAAATGTAATAAAAGATGTGGGGAAAGAGTTATTTGGATATTAAATCAACCGAGTTATTTTTCAGAATTTATCATGGTATTTGGATAATGGATACTGATGTGTTTCCTTTAGATATAGTCAAAAATGGTTAGAGTGAGCATGTGTGCTGCTAAATTCTGCCTTTGGTTGTCCTCTTACAGTCTTATTGCTTCTTGTTCTTATTACTAGACTGATACCGTGCAAGGCACGGGTTAATAATACAATCTAAAATTGTGATGTGTATCATTTGGTAATTATAATTTGAGTATAACTAGTATAGTGGATGATATTAAAGAGTTAAATATATATCAAAATTATTGTATATTATTTTTAATACATACAAATACACTCTTAAAATAATACAACAAAAGATACGAAAAGTTTGATATTTATTATGAACATGACATTCATTGTATTATTATAGAATGAATTCGGGACTAACTCAGAATTAACTCATTAAATAATCAAAATGACTCATTTAATTTGGATAAGATTTTCATTTGTCTTGTTATATATACTAGACTGATAACTTATGCAAGATATGGGTTAGTATCGATAATACAATTAAAAATTATGGTGTGTGCAATTTAATATTATAATTTGAATATAAATAGTATAGTATGGATGATATAATTTGAGTACAAATAGTGTGTGTGTGTGTGTGTATATATATATAGGGTAGCAATCCGTGGCAACCGGTTGCCAGAGCGACTATTCAAGCAACCAAGATCTGCACCCTTAATTATTAGATCGGACGGTGGAGATAGAAGGAAAATTCATACCTGCCGCTACAGGCTGTAGCGGCAGTTCCATCACCTCTAGCGGCATTGACTTTTACTTCTTTGCCCTCTTTAATCCTGCCAAAGTCACTTGCTTCAATTGTTGCTCCTGCCGCTACACCAAATAGCGGCACTTCCCCTTTTTCTCCCATTAATTTCCGCCTGCCCCTTCCCTTTTTCCCATGAATTCCCCTACCCAAAAAGCATACCTGCCCATGAATTCCCTGCCCTTTTCCTTTTCCCCATGCAAAAGCATGACTATTTGTAGTGAAAAGCTCCTTAGCTTTTCCTTTACCCATGGCGTTCCTGCCGCTACATGAAAGGGTTTTACAAAAAGCAAAGCATGGCTATTTGAGAAAAAAAAATTAAATGAGTTGTACTCTCGTTGTACACAATTTCAGAAATATAAAATACTTACATGAAAAATTATTTTCTCTTTTGTTTAAGTTTATCTATAATATTAATTAAAAATATAAAAAATAATGACATGATATTAAGTAATTAATTAATTAAAAATAATAATAACAAAGCACGATTATGACATGCAAATGAAGTATGAACCTCCTTTTTATGGAGCATTCCCTGCCCAAAATGCATATCACCCTTCCCTCATTCATCTTTCTAGGATGGTGAGTGATGTATACTCTTATTATTAATTCTTCTTAATTATTATTCCATCCGTTCTACAATTAAAGATAAAATGTGACTTTTGAGATCAATTACTATAATTCTAAAATATTCAATATTAAATATTC
This sequence comes from Aralia elata, assembly GCA_034770075.1. Taxonomy (NCBI): domain Eukaryota; kingdom Viridiplantae; phylum Streptophyta; class Magnoliopsida; order Apiales; family Araliaceae; genus Aralia; species Aralia elata. The sequence continues at coordinate 77,944,473 of CM068379.1, read as the reverse complement.
AATATTAAACACGCGATGTGCAATATTAAATATTAAATTAATATTCAAAATTATAAACATTCAATTCCATTAGTACATGAAATGAAAGTCAAAACATTTCCTATATCTCGCCCTATTCAAATAGTCTGGCTTGACATTTGAATAGTTCCCACGCGATTCGGTATCGAAAGACCGTGACATCTTCTATGGACCAATTCTCTGTGCGAAAATTAACAATGCCCCTGACGAAGTAGTCAACATACTTGCAGACTAAAATGCCACAATCAGATGTGTTAAGCTGTGTAGGTCGGGTCTTTGTTACATGCACGCGAGGATCCTTAGTGTGCCACTCACGCATCGGATCACCAAGTCGCAAACAAACTGGTATCAATTTGACCTAAATGTACAAAGTAGATATTATACTAACCAGTAAAAATGTATGACATGTATAAAAGTACAAAAGCAATTACTATACATACCGCTACAATCAATCAATTCTTTGTACATGTCCTGGATCTTCATATGCGGGTTGGTATCATTGTAGAGCGGGTCAAGGATGATGACTACCCATTCAACATACCGAGAATACCATCAGATAAAATGACGATTATCCGGATATACACACTGGCATGAAGATATACTCGCATTCGTGTAAAGCTGGGCCGACATCTGGATAGACATAAGATTGGCAGAAAGCCGCTGCCCGATTTGCTTCGGTGGGGGGCACATAGTTTTTGTTGTGCCAAGATGCATGAAGAATGATGATATAAAAGCAAAACGGGCCCACCTTTAATTTCCTTCTCGCGTCCTGTAGTACTCCTCTCTATCCCGCAGTAACATCATATAAGCGTCCATAACATGCTCGAATATCCATTCATCAGGGCGCAAGGACTTGAATTCGTTATGGTGTAATGTATACCATTTTCGCGGATGTGAAACAGGAAATATTTCTGGATCCACCACCACGTCCCCAAACAACCGTTGATCTATGAACGCCACCAGATTGTGTTCCCCTCAGTTTTTTGATTGGTGCACCCTTTTCTGTCCATAAGAGATGTGCCCTCCAACTTCCTGTACCTGAAAGATATATTGATAATATTAATAATAGTGATAATATTAATATAAATATTAATAATAGTTATAATAAATTTACCTCGCAATAAGTTAATAGTTATAAATTATTATTATAGTATATTAATAATAGGTGATAATATTAAATATTAATATTATAATATATTAATAAAAGTGATAATATTAATATTAACAAAACCACTTTGTGTGAATGATGTTCGTCGACCCCTATGAAGTCAGAAACACCCTCAAATTCACAAGATAGAACATAGGTTTGGGTAGTGGGGATGTAACTCTCTTGTACTGCATAATCAGTTTGCTTATCGTTGAATTGTGAGTGAGATCCTTCACCACTGGGACTTCCCTGCTGAGGTATTTTGTTCCCTCTTACTTCAAAGTTGTAATCACTGTACAGTTGGTCCCATCTCTGTTTATCCATCTTCAACTCGGGAGGCATCTGAATAAAAGCAAAGCACTTATCAAGTAAGGACTTTGCACTCTCAACCTGCCATGTAAAATGAACACGAATATTAGTAACACTAAATACGATCAATAAATATAATTTAAATAAATTTAGAATGCCAAAAAGTTAAACTAAATGTTGTTTCTGTACCATGTTAATAAGGTGATGTTGGCTGTAAACGGACCGAGGCTCATAAGTAGGGTCTGGGTCCCCTTCCCGTCGAGGTCGATGCAGTTTCCTACGTGTAATTTTCCTATACCAGTCCATGTATGAATCAAGAGTCACGTACTTAGAAATTTCGTACTGCTGTCCCTCGAGATGGTCCATGTATGCCTCCCAATGGGCGATGTACTCTCGTCTCAAGGCCATACAATCATCGATGCCAAATCGATGTTCTTTGACCTTTCTAAGGTCGTCGTGATTTTTGGCCGGGGAAGGTATACCTTGCAGAAACCCATATTGTCTCATCACCCGGTCCGGCATCTGATACTCTACTATATCAAAGTGGATTAGGGGGACTCTAACCCGATCCTAATAACCTACCTTCAAAATTAAAATCATTCATATTATCATCCCACACCTCATGTAAGGGCGCCAAACTACCTGCCATGAAGGTTGTATATCTAACTCCCCTCGGTAAAATGGCCAGATGGTGATGGGGACTGTGTCGTCTATTAGGATAACTGTCATCTCCTGAGTATTGCCCCACGCTATGGCCCTAGGTAACCAGAACTCTGATTGTGGCCAAGGGTTTGGACATCCCAACTTTTAAACGCTCATAGGCCCAAATTTGTAAAAGTGTGACACAAAGACCATTAATATATTTCACTCCTTTCCTAGTGGCAGTATATAAAGACCTATACAAATATCCTAACACTAACACAGCCGCACCCCCAAGAATACTGTAACACAATCTTCAACTTTTGGCAATAAAATACATATATTTTGGGTGAACGGTATTTTTAGACCTAGTAGGGAATAATATTGCCCCACATAGCCAAAGAATGTATGCCTTTGTGTATCGACCCAAAATTTCCTTACTTGCTCTAGCAGGACAATTATTAAACCGCTCCTGCAGCACACAACTAATGAAATGGAACCTCGTTTTTTTGGATACGCAGGTATTCATCAGCTATTTTGGTAGTACCAAAACATTCTGTAAAATGGGCCAGTGGGGTGGTCAAATAGGGGAACAAGTTTAAGGGTTTGCCCATCATCGGCAACCCAAAAAATGAAGTGGACATCCTCTAAGGTTATTGTTATTTCCCCACAGTTTAGGTGAAAACTATTGGTCTCCGGCCGCCATCTCTCCACCAGGGCGGAGACAAGACCAATGTCAGTTTGAGGGTACAACTGCTGGATGTTTAAAAACCCCAAACCCACATTTAGCCAAAAGAGTTTTTTGGGCTTTTGTTAAGTTCCATTGGATCATATTTTTTTTCAGTTAATTGACATGAGAAGTAGTTTTCCCCCTATCTTTTCCCGTCATATACGTCCTCTGACACATGATTTTTTTTGGTCATAAAGCACACTTGGGGTCAATTGGTCCATAATTCCAGTTGTCCATCTTTGTACCTAAAAAATAACATAAAAAGTAAATAATATTAATAATAATAATAAGAAAAGTAAATAAAAATAATAAAGTAAATAATAATAATGATAAAAATACATTGATAATAATGATAAAAATCAATAATAATAATGATAAAAGCAAATAATAATAATAAAAATAAAAGTAAATAATAATAATAATAAAGTAAATAATAAATAATGATAAAAATAAATAATAATAATGATAATAATAACAGTAAATAATTAATAATAAAGTAAATAAAAATAATGACCAAAATAAAATAATAATAATGATAAAAATAAATAATAATAATGATAAAAGCAAATAATAGTACTAATAATAATAATAAAAGTAAAATAATAATAATAAAGTAAATAATAATAATGATAAAAAATAAATAATAATAATGATAAAAATACATTGATAATAATGATAAAAATAAAGAAATTAATAATAAAATAATAAAAAGTAAATAATAATAATAAAGTAAATAATAATAATGATAATAATAAAGTAAATAATAATAATGATAATAATAACAGTAAATTAATAATAATAAAGTAAATAATAATAATGATGAAAAATAAATAATAATAATGATAAAAATAAATAATTAATAATGATAAAAGCAAATAATAATAATAATAAATAGTAAATAATAATAAGAAAGTAAATAATAATAATGATAAAATATAAATAATAATAATAATGGATACAAGCAAATAATAATAATAATAATAATAATTAAATAACAGTAAATTTGTAATAATAAAGTAAATAATAATAATGATAAAAATAAAGAAAATAATAATAATAATAATAATAATAATAATAAAAGAAAATACTAATAATAATAATAAAAGCAAATAATAATAATAATAACAGTAAATAATAATAATAATAATAATAATACTAACAAGTAAAAAAATAGTAATAATGTAGAGTGGGAAACATGTATTTAACCCATAATTTAAATGATTTTATTTTACCAAATTTTCATAATCATTATTACTTTTAATGACTTAACTACTTCACCACATAATAATATATTTATCTCACTATTTTTTTTCCAAATTTCACGTACATATATGTATGCATAGACATGATTGTTAATTTTTTTTAAAAATACACATGAATACATTTCCCTAGAACAATTTTTATAAAAAAAAATCACAATATTTATTTATTCTTAAAAAGAAAATAGGTAGAAGAAATCTTACAAAAATATTACTTGATTTTTCTTGCCGAATTTGATAGGAAAATTGTTGTAGCTAGACCTTCTTTTTTTTCCTATACATTTTCTCTCTTGTTCGTTGGAGGCAAATTATTTAGGAGGTATAGCGGCAGGTGGGAAATGTTAAGGAAGGGGATATGATGAGGGCTGATAAAGGAGGGATATGGGTATATATTAAGGGGTTGGTATGCTGAGCAGCGGAAGTGAAAACGATTGCCGCTACAACCTGTAGCGGCACCACTCTCTTGTCCCAATAAATGGCAGTCAGTCCAGTCACAGCAGTCCAGTCACAGCAGTCCAGTCAGGCTGATAGAAGGCTGATAAAGGTTAAAAGGAGGGGACTGCCGCTACAGGCTGTAGCGGCAGGTACTCTTAAGACCAAGTCAGTCAGTCAGTTAGTCAGGTAGTCAGTCAGTTAGTCAGGTCATTCAGTCAGTCAGTCAGTCAGGACTTAAACAGTGATGCCGATAAAGGATGTAGCGGCAGGAGCAACAAATTAAACAAATGGTAGGATTCAAAGATGGCAGGATTCAAAGAGGGCAAAGAAGTAAAAGCAACTGCCGCTACATTTAAAGATTAATAATAATACTAATATTAATATTAATACTAATGTTAATACTAATATTAATATTAATACTAATGTTAATACTAATATTAATATTAATATTAATATTAATATAAATATTAATAATAGTAATACTAATACTATTATAATTAGTTAGACTTGACAATTTTCCAATTAGTTCTTCACAATTTTAATGTAAATTATTTAAAACAAAAATAAATTAAAAGTTGCTTATAACATTTACTCAAATATTAATATATATAAATATTTGAGTAAAAAAAAACATTTCAACAACATGAATTCAATAATTTTTTATTTTAACAAATAATAAAAAATCAAACGCAACAATTTCATGGAAAATGGTGTGATTTATTATTTCTTAATTGTTACGGTAAAATCCAACTTAATATCAATTTTATTTTCTCCAAAAGAAAAGGGGGACCTGAGCATGCATGGGAAAGGGAAATTCATGGAAAATTTTGAAAGGAAAAGGCATTAAATATTAATTTAATTGATATAAATACATTGATTTTAGTCACTCATTGTTATGAATATTAATATTAATTTAAGGGTATTAGTAATTATTATATTTATTATATTTAAAATCATGTTTAACTTTAAATAAAATATAATCTCTTACTATAAGTTTTAACATTTAATACATTTAATTAAATTGACCAGGATATAATTGCATTCATCAATAACATTTAATAAACCTCTGAAGCATAATGTTTTTACACAATTATACACAAAACATAACATAAATAATACAATAATAAATATAGTAAACGGAATGTTACTTTTTAGGCTCAGGAATCCCCAACACATCGATAGTGATTGCGTTATTCGTGGTTGGTTTTCAAAACCGCAAATTGCACATTTTTCGATGAGGCTTAGTAGTCATAATTTTTTTCAAGTGCACTTTTGAATCTGGATTGCTTCTGACGGCCCTTTGTTTTGAGACACAATTGGTGGCAAGAACTCAGCTTCTTCCGCTTCATCATCATCATCATCATCATGAATATCCTGAGTTGTATCTCCGCCCGCACGTTCAACGTCATCGTCCTGCCAATTCGGTAATATTGTCATCCGGGTCATATTGTTCAACCAGGGCTTTCCTCCTCGTGCATTCAATTTAAGGACAGTTTTGTATCCTCGGACTGAGCAAGCAGCTTTACTTGCTAACTCCTGGCAATCACTCATCAAATGATTATAAACGCATTGCTTGATCTTCTTCAAAGTCAGCACTCGTTGGAGGAATGAGAAATTCTTCACCATTGCTTATGTTTGCATCCCTTGTCCACCCCGAGGAAGAATCATATCATCCGGTATTTGTGACATACTCTTAAACATGAAATATCTCAAGATGTGCCTGCATATTTCCCCCGAATGAGAAAACATTTGACAATTACATGTTACCCGACCCCACAACTGACGATTGTTGATGATTTCTTTAAATCTCCGACCATTTTCAGCTTGCATCATGCCCTATACACTGCATAGACCTTCGTATCAGTTACACACAACTCTCACTAACTTTTTTCACATTATACTTCATAGAATCGACGAGTTGACGTTGGAATCGCCTAAACATCTCTTTTGTGTATACCTGAGCAGCATGCATTTCCAAAGAAGCATTCATACCATACTCCTTTTTCGATGTTTGTTATGTAGTCAGCCCTCCTCTCTCTGATGAATTGCTTTTCCAATAGCCTTCTGACTCTGGATTACAAATTCTTTCATGCTTGTTGAAGCATGAACGTACACATCAAAAAAATGTTCATCATGCTCCTCGACGCTTCTTCTTCCGGTGGTTGTCATCCCCGCAGCAAAATATCTCTTTGTAAATGCAGAAATCCATTTATCCCGTACATCATACAAAACTTTTAAGCCACTCATGTTATACAATTCATAATTTCTCATCAGAATCTGCCAACAGCTCTTCAAACTCGTCGATGGACAAATGAATTATACACACAATTGTTAAACTGATCTTTGAAATGATGGGTGCTCAGAATAAACATGATTGCAATTTTTCAGGAAATTTAATTGCTAATATGCCCAAGAACACAATACATGATAAAACTGGAAGGGAGTACCTTAGCAATAGCCTTACTCATGGCTTTATCTTGGTCAATGATGATGGTTATAGGTGCCTTGTAATCCATGGCTTCGAGCCACGTCTCTAATACCCAAACGAAAGTGTCCTATGTCTCATCCCTCCAAACAATATAAACCGATAATGGTGATTGATCCCTGTAAATGGAACAAATGGCATATCATACTTATTTGTCCTATACGTACTGTCAAATGTCACAACGTCTCCGAACCGTTGATACATTAACCTTGATCGGCCAACCCGTCAACCCACAAAATACACGCTAGTGCGATTATTTTCACTGGGTTTTCACACGAAAAAAAAAAAAAGAAGTTACTAAACCTAGGCACTTATAGAAGCAAGTTGTTTCGAATATTTTACAGTAGTTTCTGTATCATTTTTATCTTCCAAATCATGCCTTAAATTTCTAACCACATTTCGAATATTTACATCAGAGAAAGGAACATTTTGCATCCCGCCAGCCATTGTGCTCAAAACGTTCATCATCATACTAGGTCCAATACCAGACTTATTTAAAGTGTCAATTAATTATCTTAGAACCGGAGTAATATTTCTGTGTGTCTCAATCAAATCTACCTTGGTAGGGGTCACTAGGTGATGATTGTGCTATAACTCAATAGTAGAAATACGCCAATTATCTTCTTTTCTATTATGGACAACATCTATTCTACCTTTGCATAATGTGCGTCCTATACAGTCTCGCTGTCTGCTTATTTTATTACTACCATCTTCATCATCTGGTAAACATTTTACAGCAATGGGTGTACCGGCTTTTTTACATATATACAACCTAGATGACACATCATTCGTATGAAGCATGTTTATGACTAGTTGCAATTCTAATCTCAAATCCATTTTTGCGAGCATAAGATCTATAAAAAATTTTTCAACTTCTTCCAATTAGAAAACAATTGACCTAACGTATGGAACCATTTCAGATTTACTACTTTCAACTTCACTTACAAACTCAGGTGTATTTTGACAATCTAAACTAGCAACAGAATCTGAAGAACTAGATATAAAATAAACTATGCACAGGCATATTTCTTGCCATTTTGAAAAACTTACTTGTAAAAGTAACAAGGAAGAATCGTTGAACACAGCTTCACTTTTAAAACTTGGGAAGTAAAACTGGGCAACGAGATCAAGCAAAAAAAAAGAAATGTGGAAAGGCTCAAGAATATTGAATAGAGAAGAGACTAGGCTGCAGGAGATATGTAAAGAAAATAATAAGAAGTGAAATGGAAAGAATAAGAAGATAACTGGACAAGGATTTAAAAACACTGCACTCATGTGCTGAAGCAGTAGCATTAACTTTATTAAAGGAGGTGCAGTACTGGTGGTGCAATCATTTTAAATAAAAAAAATATTGAACGGTTAAATTAACAACATATAATGTGGCACGGAATTTTAAGATTAAAATGCTACAAGATATAAGAGTCATGCTCCCTTAATGCTATTACTAACTGACATAATTATTAAGTCACCGAGGGCCTGCCGCTACAGGCTGTAGCTGCAGGAGGTTTTCAATAATCATGCTTTTGTGCAGGGAATTCATGGGAATGAGGGAAGGGTGATATGCATTTTGGGCAGGGAATGCTCCATAAAAAGGAGGTTCATACTTCATTTGCATGTCATAATCGTGCTTTGTTATTATTATTTTTAATTAATTAATTACTTAATATCATGTCATTATTTTTTATATTTTTAATTAATATTATAGATAAACTTAAACAAAAGAGAAAATAATTTTTCATGTAAGTATTTTATATTTCTGAAATTGTGTACAACGAGAGTACAACTCATTTAATTTTTTTTTTCTCAAATAGCCATGCTTTTGTTTTCATGTAGCGGCAGGAACGCATGGGTAAAAGGAAAAGCTAAGGAGCTTTTCACTCAAATAGTCATGCTTTTGCATGGGGAAAAGGAAAAGGGCAGGGAATTCATGGGCAGGTATGCTTTTGGGCAGGGAATTCATGGGAAAAAGGGAAGGGGCAAGCGAAATTAATGGGAGAAAAAGGGGAAGTGCCGCTATTTTGTGTAGCGGCAGGAGCAACAATTGAAGCAAGTGACTTTGGCAGGATTAAAGAGGGCAAAGAAGTAAATGTCAATGCCGCTAGAGGTGAGGGAACTGCCGCTACAGCCTGTAGCGGCAGGTATAAATTTTCTTCAAATCTCCACCGTCCGATTACATAATTAAGGGTGTAGATCTAGGTTGCTTAAATAGTAGTTCTGGCAACCGGTTGTCACGGATTGTTACCCTATATATATATATATATATATATATATATATATATATATAAAATTTATTGTATATGTTTTTTTAATACATTCATGCACTTGGAATAATATAACAAAAGATACGAAAAAATTAGTATAATTATGAACATGATATACATTGTATCAGTAGAAGTGATGAACTCGAGACCAACTTGGGATTAACTCATTGACCAACCAAAATGACTTAGTTAATTTGGATAAAATCTCTATTTGCCTTGTTATATATAGTAACAGAAGTAATAGATAGGGTATATTCGGTTAACGACATTTAGAGCGTTTGCAGCGATAACGTTTGGAGGTCTAAACGCACCACACCATTTTTGGAGTATTGCGTTTGAACCACAAACACAACGTTTATGAGTTAAATAAATTGTATTTAAAATAAATTACTAATAAACGAATAAAATTCTCGATTGCGTTTAGAGTATTCAAAAGTTCTAAATGTATCAAATGTCGGTTGATGAACAAGCACATATTACTTATTATTATTAGTTTTCCCATTTCAACCTTAATGCATTTTTATATTTCAATAAAAAAATGATTATCTTGGTGCCTGTCCAGTTCCCAATCATTTTTGTCCTAATATTCATACGATAGTTTAGTTCCCACTGGCATGTTCAGATTTCTTTGTCTCACTAATACTAATGAGTTTTATGTAGGCCCAAACATGATGTGAAATGATTTGATAGGGAGGCCTAACATTTGGCCTAATTAATGGGTGAATAACGAACATGGGCCTAGTTGGTCGGATCCATATATAGTTATATATATGGATCGAGTGTAATCAGACTTACGGGAACCTGGAGAAGGAGTTGCAGAATTAAAAATAAATAAATAAAACTTTATTACTAGAATATTACATTTGATCTATAAATCCTTCTGAAACACTACAAAGGTGTTTTTAAATTTTATGATTTTGATAGCATTTGAAATATGCTGTGTGTTGAAGTAAATTTTCTACTTTTCTAGTTATGTACAGAAACATTTAAAAAGCAAACATTAAAGTAATCTTTTTATTTCTTTTCTCTATAAATAAAAAACCACAAAAATGTGGAAATTAAACAAAAAGATTTCAATTTTGCTCCTTTTTATTTTCACAAACATAATGTTAAACAGAAAGATTTTTAATTTTGCGCTTTTTGATTGTCAATTATGTGAATATGTATTAGTAATATTTTTTTAAAACATATACTCTCTCCGTCCCATAATATGTGACGTTTTAGAATTGTGCACAAGAATTAAGGAAATGATTGTATAACATTAAATATAGTATTAATTGTCTATAATATCATTTACCATATATTTATCTCATATTCTTTCTCTCTCACCTGTAACATTTTACAATGAGGAATAATTTGAAAAAACTGTTGTTAATTCTCTTAGATTATATAAAATGTCAAATAAATTGAAAAAAATAAAATTATTTAAAACGTCATATATTATAAGACTGAGAGAGTATGTAATAGGTAGGTATTTTTATAATTTCTATAAATTATATATATTAATAAATTTTATGATTATATTTTAATATAAATTTATGATAATATCACTCCGTCCCAAATTAATTGCATAATTTTGACCATTTTAAGTCAAATTGACTATTTTTAGAATTAATAATTAAGCATATATAAATATATTTCTAAAATTATAAAAATTGAAATTAGTAATAAATTGTATATACTTTCTTTTGGTTATAATCTCTTCACCTATATTTTTGTAAAAATAGTAAAAAGATTAGTTTTAAAAATAGTCAATTTGACTTAAAAAAGTCAAAATTGTGCAATTAATTTAGGACGGAGGAAGTACATAACAAGACAACATCATACTTATACAAAAAGATTTCAATTTTGCGCTCTTTTTTTTTTCACTCTCCAATAAAACAAAGTCATCACATATCTTTTAAGAATGGCAGTAGACCAGTAGTAGTAAAAAGGATAAAGTAAATAAAAATATAATTATAAAACAATGCAATAATTTTCTCTCTCCACTATATCTCATTCGTGCTGAATTCCCCCGTGATCTCATGAGCACATTTCTTCCACTTGAACTCAATTCTCTGTAAGTACTCTCTCTCTCTCTCTCTCTCTATATATATATATATATATATACACACATATAAAAGTTTATAACTCCGATCCATTTTCCTCTCTCACCTGAATTCAGTTATCATTAATTTTTTTATTTTTAGGGTTTTTTCTACAAGTTATTATATGTTTCTAAGTTGAGGTATTATGAAAGTGTGAGATTTTGCTGAAGTTTTTTTCTTTTTTTGTGTAATTGCAATTGCACAGGGGTTTCACCGTTATTTGTAGTAGATGTTGAGGTTTAGTTAGTGAAGGATATTTCATTGAACCATGCGATTGTTTCCGTTGAGCTTGAGCTCATCCAAGGATCAGAAGAAGAGTGCAGGAAGCAGTCGTGCCCATTTGTATCTCAATGTATATGATCTTACTCCTATTAACAACTACCTTTACTGGTTCGGCCTCGGAATATTCCATTCTGGTATTGAAGGTACACAATTTCATCAAATACTTTGATTGGTTTTGAGAATGTAGTGAGTTGAGAATGTTATTTTTGTGATTTTAGAATGTTTTTGGATTATTAACCCAAGAGGGATGTTATTGTTTTTTATGTTTATCTTTTTTGACAGGTTTGATTCAGATCTTCAAAGTTTACATGTATTTATATGTTACATGTATTTCGGAGAAATATGAAAGAATTTTAGAGATAAAATATTATTACTATGTGTGTAAAAGGTTTCTAAAAAGATATAGGCTACTATAATAACCTAATTATCTTGTGCGAACCTTCTAGGTGATAGGTCCAATTTTCTGTTTACTCTGGTTATCATATATTTTTTTCTTATTTACCCTATTTCTGGTGTTTATAATTTCTCACCAGTGAGTGAGATATTGATTAGGATCAATCCTTGATCCATTTATTTCATCTACAGTCTCTGCTTGAACCAGATTGACTGCTATTACATTTATGCCTTAAAGCATCATTTGCATTCTCTGGAGCAGCCACCATTCATCACGAGTTCACGACTAATCAGAATGCACACTATATAATGGCACCTGAACTTAAGTTGGCATGCAACCTCAAACGGAGAACACATTAATTCATTTATTATATTTGGTTCCCCTCAATATGGTGCATGTATTATTATAATTTTACCAAGGTATGAAGGCTGCTACTGTATATGTTAAGCAAGTAAGTTTAACAGCATTATAAGATCACAATGCAATTCTGAATATGTTCACTTCCAGTCCGTTAATGTTTGCTGTTTTTAGTAGCATGATATGCTTATACTCGTTTGATAAACAGTACATGGTTTGGAGTATGGATATGGAGCCCATGAATACCCAAGCAGTGGTGTGTTTGAGGTAGAACCCAGAAGTTGCCCTGGTTTTATCTTCAGGCGATCAGTACTTTTAGGCAGTACTGATATGTCTCGTTCAGAATTCCGGTTGTTCATGGAGAATCTCTCTGGAAAATATCATGGGGATACATATCATTTGATTTCCAAGAATTGCAATCATTTTACTGATGAAGTGTGTTTACGTCTCACTGGAAAACATATTCCTGGATGGGTTAATCGGCTGGCCAAATTAGGTAATAGAGGAGAACCTTTGTTTATGCTTGTGTTTCGAAACAGTTCCCATGTTATATAATAAATTTAACAATGTTGTCTTCAAAGTTGCCTCCTTTCCTTGGTCATCTGAATGCTGGTCTTTGGGCCCACATATGATTAGCTTTTCTATTTGTTACCTTTAACGTATCCCACAAATTTGTGAAGTTTCAGGTTCTTTCTGCAATTGTCTACTGCCAGAAAGTATTCAGGCTACAGCAGTCAGACATCTACCTGATCATCCAGCATATTCTGGTTAGTTCCCCCTACTATCCCCTAAGTTGCATTCTTTCCATTTCATACAACCAGAATTTAAGGTTCATAATAACAAGTTGTTGCCTAAGCTAGAAAATGTATTAGGAGATGGTCACAAAAATTTATAATTTCCATCATATAATTTTGAGCTTTGAGATGAATCCCAATTGAAAGAAAAAAGGAGAGCCTAATAAATTTCAATATCCCTGAAGGTCCTGATGTCGGTGATACTAATCATTAATGTTGTGTAACTGAAAAAACTTAGGAACACTATACTTTTCAACTTCCTGTTTCAGAAACTAAAAAAGCTGGAAATCTGCTTTACAAATATTAAGACCTGATTGCATATCCTAACTAAGTTTGGGACTTTATTAGATCTTGTAATGTGCAAAGAACTAACAATTCATGGAGGTTCTGATCTCATCATATTACATAAGTGTTTGGCCAGCTATTGGTTGTCTGTAAATAACTTGTGCAGGATGCTGCGAGCCAAATCCTCGGTGTTAAGGGATAAGTAAGGTTATTAGTTTGCTAGGGAACAGAAAGGCAGCAAAAGAAATTAAATTCTCCTCACAATACAGAAGTACGGATACTTCTGTCAGAAAACAGGGTGAAAGATAACCACCTCCAAGAAGTGGGATCCTCTAGCGTTTTCCGGTTTTAAAAAAAATGTATAATATATATATATATATATATATATATATATATATATATCACGATGACAATATATGGGAATTTTCAGCCAAAGAAAAAAAGAAGTATAAAAGGATTATATATGTGAATTTTTACAACATGCAGTACTCATGATTCTTCTAAATTATAAACATCAGAGTTCTTGCGGTACAGGCTGTTATTCACTATTATAAGCAACTTTTATCAATACTTAGAAACTAGATTACTTTCATTACATATGTTGTAGGATTCTCTCCAAATGAATGCTTAGCTTATTTATTTAATAGACTAGAGCATAAATAATAGGATACATTAATATCTTTACCAAATTTCTTTGAAATGTTTTGATTTGTAAATCCATTAATTATGCTTAAACAGAAGATGGGTCAGATTCTGGGGGATCTTCTATATCAGCAGAGAGTGAAGAGGAATCGTCAGATCATCAACTCTTGACTGCACCAAATACTGATGTGGCTTTTCTGAAAGACAAACCAGTGAGGCTAACAAAGGAGCTTCTCTAATTTTTATTTTTTCCCCTCCAATTAATTAATTTTCTCTTGGGCCCTGTTGTTTGTAGTTGTAGTGTATAATCCGAGTGTATCAGTAAATATCATCTCAATTATGTTATTTGAGTGCCTAACTGTTTGTTTCCTCGTACAGACACATACGTGTTTGATCATCTCTGAACTTTGTGTTCTATACCTCTATCTTGCCCATTATTCTGTGTACTGTTAATAGTTGTTTCTGAGCGCAACAAAAGAAATGTTGATTGTCGCATGTAATCAATCAAACCATCATTTTCTCCTTTAATTTAAGTTGAAATCTAGACACGTCATTATGAAGGTGTGACACTCGTAATATTTTCCCCGCCTAAAAGGCCAGTTATATAAAGTTAATAGGCGCATCTAGACAAGCTACATATCAATCAAAATAGCTGATAAAAAAGTAAACATCTTATATTTAGTGCGCGCGAGATGGGTTTAAATTAGGTATTATCTAGTCTGCAGTCTTATTTATGGTCAGGCCTCGTATCCAACCAGGTAGCACCAACAGGCCAAAATCCTTGACCTAAATCCTTGTAATTTCAGTGCGCATAGGCCTCATATTCAAGGTGCTTGTGAACTCCGGGTATTTCGAAGGAACAATAAAAATTCCAAGTTCATACATTTACAATGGAAACAATAGTTACTGTGCAACCACACGAACTAGCATCATCCATGTGTCAACTGTATTCGATGGACTCATTTCACGGAGATTAATTTACAGAAAATTATGGTCCAAGTTTTTGAAAGAACTGCTACATCTACCGTAACCATCAGAAGCTCCACCCTGATTGTAGCTCTGGGTATCAATTCAAGGACCACAAGGAAAAAACACCCTGATTGTAGCTCTGGGTATCAATTCAAGGACCACAAGGAAAAAAAGAAAAAAAGGACCACTGCGGCTGATGAAGACTTTTTGGCAACATACATATACAACACTCATAAACATCATATAAACTCGTATATACATATAGAATAGTATTTCTCAGTAGAGATGGATATTGACTGTAAGACCAACTTGATTAGCCCCAACTAAGCAGCTGCTCCCTGGATGCATCTTCTCACTTGAGATCTTCTTGTCATTATTGCAACCGAGCCACATGCATGACAGCCTTGTCAAAGCCGCTTGACTGGCAATTCGAACCCGGTAAACTAAACCCAAATCAGCCCAAATTTCTCTTCTCACATCACCAGACTCGTTATTCGGGTCATAACCATCAAGATCCGCTTTAGTAACTAGAACTACCGAACCATCATCAAATGCAAAGAGATCAGCAGCTGCAAAGAACCTCAGAGGTTTCAGTATTGCATTGGTCATGTTTCTAGAGCTACACGTCCTCCCGTAGCTCGAATTACACATTTTCCTTACTCTGAGATGGTGGTATTTGTGGACAGCCTGCAACCAACAAGGTGACCAAGAGAAATGTATGAAATTCAACGAGATGATCAGATAAGCTTAATCCACTAATATAAATTATGTTCTAGCAAGTGTGTAAAAAGTCCTATTTTCGGTTTCTATCATCACTATTCATTCAGACATATGGTGGCTCACACCCTCCAGGCCTCCACCATTCAAAATCTTATTTTCCAGTCGGTTCAAGTAAAGTTAAAATCTTGCATGACAGCCAAAGAGAGCAGAAGCTATGGCAATGAATTTTAGGATAAAAGTCATACATAAGATCCACAAGCTCTTAGCTTGCGTGGAAAATAACGGTTGAGATATTAATCAGTATGAAAGTCATTGTGTGAAGTCGCCTAACATGTCCTGTGTCATGCACATATTCATATTTTGTAAGAGTGAGCCACAAAAGTGACCATCACTGAACAATCTCTCGTCATTGTCATGCATATAAGATGGACATACAAGGAGTGGATTCGAACCTTTGAACTACAGCATAAGAACTGAAGTACAGAACAGCGGGCAAGAACAAGAACTGAAAGCAGTACACCCCAAAGAGATTTACTTGGACGCATAGATTTGATTCCCACCAAAATTCAAAACTGATAGCCTAAAACCAACCTACCTGGAACTGGGTAGAGGCTAACAGTACCCTTGGACGTATCGACTTCACATAATCGTATGCAGCATCAGGTGTCATATGCTTGTGTTGCACCTATAACAAAAAGAAATACAGGGAAGGTGAAATATATTCAAAAATTGTAAGGTTTAATTTTTTCTAATATTGCCACTCACCAGATAGCATATTACAATAGTTGTGCTTCGTCCCCGACCAGCTTTACAGTGGACATAGCTAGTTCTCCCTTGCAATGCATTCTCTATAAAATTGCAAACCATTATGGTTTAAAAGTAAGCAAACTAAACGAAATGTGATTAATATCCCACTAAACCCAGACATAACACATCAATGCACCAAATCATATCAAAAAGTATTTTATACAATGAAAATAACAAAATTTCTAAACCAATAGTGAATTTGGCCTTGCTTTGTAACTTATATATTGAGTGCAGAGATTCAAGATCAAAAGGCTTAATCTGCACCAGGACAAGTAAGTTGATGATTTTCCACTGAGGAACAAAACAAGTAAAGTTTGCCTCTATTAGCTGAATATTTACTACTCCCTACCCACGAAAATTACTTGTCCCTTTCTATTCTATACACATTGAAGAAAAATGCGATAATGGTGTCAAGGTTAGTTAAAGTTCCAACCTACTCTCTGTAATGGACCCCACCGCAATTTAATAAATTACAGAATTAAGAGTTTAATCAATTTAATTTATCAAAACAAAGGGAGGATGGATGAAGTCCACAAAGATAAAATTAGGTGTCTTAATTTTTGGACAGCCAAAAGAAACGGATGAAAACAATTTGCAACATATAAAATATCTGTCCACACTTATCCAGAGTAGACACTACAATTTGGAGATACTTACCATAAATGAAGTCCACAGCTTGGGAGATATCTGTCAAAGATGGCGCAAAGAGATAGTCTCTAGTCGGGAGAACCAGATGATCAATACCATGAGCCTGCAAAAAATAATAGATACACAACTAAACTCAGCAAAGCATTTTCATCCCAAGCTAGTGTGGGTGGGATGAAAATAAACCCCACATATAATGAGAATAATAAATCAAGAGTAAAGAAAAGAAAAAGGGAAAAAATGAGATAGACACAAAAGGCTAAAAACTAGACAACACAAGGAAAAAATGCAAAAAGAGAAAAAATAAACATTAAAGAGAATTAGAGAACCACATATAAATAGAAGAAATTTCCAAAAGTATGTATAAGGCTACGCCACTATATCTCCTTAAGGAACAAACTGAAAACAGAACATGTATAGATAACTCATGCTTGCACAATGGTGAAGAAGATCAAAAAAATCTTATCATGAGTTTAACCAAACAAAAACATGCATCCTATCACAAATCAGCCAAAGCATTGATATCTATCATTGCAAATCTAAAGTTCTAAACCTTCAGATATTCCATGATTTTGACAAGTTTTAAAGATTTTCTCAAACATATACCATGCACTCCACCAAATGAAAATTTTCTCCAGCAGAATATTTCATATTTTAACTACCACCTAAGCCATATAATTTATCTGCAAACTCAAAGTTGCATTTTATGAGACGCATTCAATCAAAGAATCAGCCAGGTGCAGTAATGAAAATGGTGCCGAGATAATTGGCATAGCATAGAAGGAAAAAAAATACTCACTTGATATAAAGATGTTGGAACTAAAGTCTCATATGGCTCATTTAGGGTTATAACTGCACAAACACCAAGCTCCTTCAGCCTTTTGACATCAGATGGGAATGGAACAGCACCCAACAGTAAAAACTGAAAATGGAGATGTTCAAGAAAAACAAAAAGTCATTTGAATTCAAAAAGTAACTCATAATAACAACGATGAATTATTGGATCCAAAATGTTCAATTGCTTAAACTCCAAAAATCCAAAGTTGTGTTATAACTTCTTCAATCACAAAAAACATGCACAGATCGTCCACTTACAAGTATAAGACAATGTCACAAGCAAAGGCAAACTGAAAAAGGAAAGGAGGGAGTGAGGGAGAGAGGGAGAGAGGGAGAGAGGGAGAGAGGGACCATAAGAAAACACAAATATATACCATTTGGTGAAGAATGGTTTAAAGTGTACCTCGCAATCATGGGAAAGGTGACACAAAACATTTCAGCCTTTTCAGGATACATAATAATTTTCGCATTTCATATACCACAAAAGACACGGTAAAAAATGTGAAAAAACTCAACCCTGTAACTTCTGTATAAACCCCGTGTATTTTTATTTTAAAATAAATTTCCTTCCATACAGTTTATTGCGACCGCCAATCGTTGAATTGTGTTCCGCGATTCTTTGCTCTCTTTCCATGTTCTAAAAGCCTGTAGTTACCAAAGTGATGTTGTCCAATTTTTCTATTCCATTTCTGCCATGTGTAGCTTATATGTGGGGATTTCCCTTATTTCATATTATTTAAACACAAAGACAAGTGTCATGGCCAAGCTGCCCAACAAGGACAGTCAGCACCAGATGTGGCAGCTCCTGAACATGGGTTAGAAAAATAATAGTTTGCCTTCCAGAGCCTAGTGTCCTTCATAGATCTACCCTCTTCAGTTCATACATTAGTATTAACACACCCTTGAAAAATCTAGCAGTACATAAACTTGACAATGAAAATGCTGAAATCTTAGCGCTCGTTTGGTAACTGCTTTCGCTTCTACTTTTTGTTTCTGCTTTATTTTTATTTTTTTTTGGAATTGCTAGCAGAAAATTTTGTTTGTTAACTGTTTTTGTTTATGAAAAAGTGGAAGCAAAACCTCTTTTAGCAACAAAAAAGTGAAAACATCAAAAAACCTGCTTCTTCAATTTTGGCAACACATGGAGCCATTCTAACTTTAACAAGGACCATACATTGAATCTCATTAGTAACAAAAATTAAGACTTCATTTTTATATAAATTAAGATAAAATATATTGTTTAAATATAGTTACCAAACAGTGTTTTCTAATTTATAACAGAATTAGGAAGTAGAAACAGTTATCAAACAAATCCTTAACTAAAGGGTCGGCCCAATGGTTACCCCCATCCCTTGTGTACCAAGAGGATGGGATTTTGAACCTTGGCAATTGCTAAGGTTGGGTGTTTATGTTTAAATATGTCACAAATTATGTTAAAAAAAGGGAAAAAAGGGGGGGGGGGAATGGATACATCTTTCCGGTCCAATTAAATGCTAATAGCTTCTGATATGCTAATTTATGTAGGACGAAGATACTAGTACCGTATATATAATAGTTCTGAAACACTGAATGCATTAAATAAAACCAATTGTCCAAGAACAGCAAAATATGCTAAAATTCGTAATCAACTACTATGCATCAAAAATAAAAAACAATAACATTCAAATAATTGAGTATTTATGATGTAACATGACTTCTTTCTGTTTTTGTTTTTCTTTCTTTTCTTTTTTCTATTTTTTAAAACTTGCATGATCTAATTTCATTATACTCTCAAAAGACACTTTTATACTTTCAAAAGACAATTTTCTACAATCAAAGGTCACTGGAAGACAAAATATCATATTCAGCATACTAGCAGCAAAGCAAAAGAAATTATAATTACAGAAACCGAATGGAGTTCAGAAAAAATGATACCTCATCAATCTGATCCCACCATCGGAATTCAGCCTGAATCTTATTCCTCACAACATTATACAAAAGGGTGGGATAAAACAGGGCCCGAGCCCCAGCTCCAACCAAAACCCTCTTTGCCAGTATTCCGCCACTCAACACCTCACCACCACCTGGCAACTGCTCCTCGAACTCCACCCCTCCCTTCAATTCCTCAATACGCATAATAATAACCTCAAATTTACTCCAAACAATAACTAGCAATCCGTAACTACCTCCTTACAAATACAACCCTATATATGTACTATATCAACACATTAAAGACCACAACTTCACTTCACCACCGCCATTCCTAGCACATATACAATATATAATCACAAGAATTCTACAATTTCACACCTTCATATCTAAATTGAAATGAAACGTTTTCCTATTCGATTCACCAATCAGAGAATTAGACTACTGCATAAACTATATCACAATAACCTAAACATCAGACAAAAAGTAAAGCTATTCAATGATCAAACGATAAGGAAGAAGAGAAAAGAGAGGAATTGAGAATCAAGCTAATATGACGATGAAAATGGAGAAGAATATGAGAGGATTTGAATCGCATTCGTGAATCGCGAGCGATAAATTGACCCTCCCCAAAAAAAAATTAATGGTTTGGGATTAATTGAAAAGTAAACCCTAATAAGTTGGATTAGAATATCGGAACCCTAGGTCGTACTCAAAGGGGCCTCACATGAATTGCATCGTCCTGGAGAGAGTTTGGAGGGGGGAGGATAGCGTGAGGAAGGATTCTGAAAAGGCCTATAACAACGCCACGTGTATGAAATGACCGCCAGGTCACCAATATCTATTAACTGTTCATGTTTGTTTGCAAGGATAACGATTATAACAAGTGACTGTATAATAGAAATAAAAAATCAAGTTCGAATGAATGCTCGTTAATTTAATGAGATCAGAGATACCATTACACTCTTATTAATTTTTTTAATTCATTACATAACGAATATAGTCGTTCGATAATGAAATTCTTTACATTTTAATAATAGGTCTGATCATAAAAATTCTTTATCTTCTGAATATTTAAGATTAGACTATTAATCTCATATTTTTTGTTTATTTTAAAAATTAGATTTGGATTATTAGTACGTGGATAAAAATAATGACTTGGATGACTTGGAATGAAGAATTAATTTATATCATGTTCAACTAGGTAAAAATTTATAGATAAAATTAACTTTAACCTTTATTTTTTTTAGCATGACTATTGTATGTTATTTTATCCATCTATATTTGCACTACTAAGAATACGATCTTTTTGCTATTATTAGTAAGGGTATAATAGTTCAAACGTTAGGTTTATCTAATTTTTTAAATAATTTTAGACAAAATAAATACTTCATATGATTATTTTAAATTATCTCATAAATAATTTCACTCTAAACAAATATGTAACTATTATTATTTAATTTTAAAATTAATAATCTTTGGAATTATAATTCATAGGAGTATAATTTTAATATTATAATTCTTACAAACAAACATGATGACCTAAGTACGCAATTATAGCGAGCGAAAATATATAGTAAAAGTCTTATTAAATTTAGATACTAGAATAAAGACAATAAAATAAGTTAAATTATGAAAGCTGACAAATTCAAAGTTTTTAAACTAATTAAGCAAGATGACAATAAATTTGTTTAATTTTAAAATGTGATATATATTCTTAAGGTGGTACAGTAAGCTGAAAGAAATTCAAGTAATAGAGAGTTGTTGATTCAGTAAAAGTAAAAGAGAGAAATTACATAATTGTAAGTGAATCAGAAAAATTAAAACTAGAATGTTTTGCAAATCCAAATTTTCAAACTAACCAACATATATGACGATAAATCATTTTTAAAATATGTGATAATAATGACTAATTACTTATCATAGAACATAGAAATGTGACTAATCATCATGATAATAAAGAATTAAGCATATAACATGGTATATTTCTCTATTTTTCATGACTGTGTGATATTTTTGAATATTTTTCATGTACGTAGCTAGTTCATGGTTGGGACTCCACTCCACCAAGAATAATGAAATTTTATGGGCAACCCTAAATCTATTGTAGTTATAGATAGTTACCTAATATACGAATGCATGGGAAACTGAACACCGATAAAATCAACGGAAGTGGACTATCTGCAGCTGTACGTAAGTTAGAAATTTATATATAGAAATGGGCTAATGACAAAACGGTCCCCCTAAGTTTGGACGAAAATCAATTTGATACTCAAAGTTTGAGAATATTCAATCAATACCTCTAAGTATTTTAAAACAACAAAAGTGTCCCTTTTTGGCCGGACCGACCAATTTTCAGGGGCGGATCTACTTAGAGGGCAGCATAGCTGCCTATGCTGACTTTTTTTTTTTTTTTTTCTTTTGCTTTTTTTTTTTTTGTAAACTCAAGAGGGCAGAATTTATAAATTAGTAAACTCAGGGGGGCAGATTAATAAAAAAGTTAAACTTGGTACATCAAAAAAAAATTCCATTAGTTACAAAAGGCTGATCTATTGTTTGCGGTGAGAATTTCTAGTTGAATTTCAATATTTTTGAGTACATATTTTTATGGGTTATAATTTTATGTAACTAAATTAACTCTTATTTTACATATGTAATCATCCAAAAAACATAAAATTATCTAAAAAATTTGGCTCGGGGGCGCAGCCCCCGAACCCCCGCCAAATTAAAATCCGCCCCTGCTGATAATTATTCCTAGATCCGCCCCTGTATATATTAAAAAAACAAATATATTAAGATGGCTGATTCTAAAGGAAAACTTCAGTTAAACTCGATCAGAGAATTTCATAGTCAAAATGTTTACAGTGTTTATCTGTCAAGGTATAAAATTGAAGTTCGAACACGATTTTTA
Organism: Aralia elata; assembly: GCA_034770075.1. NCBI lineage: Eukaryota > Viridiplantae > Streptophyta > Magnoliopsida > Apiales > Araliaceae > Aralia > Aralia elata. Next base: position 77,921,552 of record CM068379.1, on the reverse strand, counting down.
ATTTTTATTTTTATTTTTTTGAAGTGGGCTGGCTATGTGTGCATGTGAATGGGTTGAAAGTTGAAACAGATGCAGCTCTTTGACGAAAAGAAAAAAATTAATTAGGTATAGAGAATATTATTGGAGGTTTAAGTTGAACATGGTAAGTAGTGAAAGGTGCAGATTCCAAAGCACAATTTTTGGTTCTTCATTATCACAACCCTCATGCCACACTATACCTATCTTAATCTCTCCTGATGATGCGAGTTAATTCTTCACCGACAACACTTTGCTTTGTAATCAAGCAAAACATGCACCACCGGTTAGGGTTTGGATTTCTTAATCCCTTTTAACTCGGCCTTCCAAATGTTAATCAACACTCTGGAATCTGGACCTTATTTATAAAATTTAGAATCTTTTAATAAAAATAGTTTTGTTTCATATTTAATCTTTTAATTCATTGACCGATAAGTTTAACACCAATGATATGATATGATATAATGATAATAAAATTGTTCTATTAAACTTGAAAACATTAATCACTATCAAATAAATGCAACTCTTTTCTCTAATAAAAAAAATTTTGACAAACCTAACTCTTTTTAAGGCATTAAAAAAGTATTATGATGAAATAATTGCACTATCCCAAACATTGATGGGCATAATACAATTAATTTCTTGATGGGTCCACTCTGTTCTTCACTTTTATATTTTTCTTACTTCTAGAAAATGTTACCACTATATACCGGCCACTGTATATGTTTGTAATGTACATATATGATATATTCTCTATAGAGAGAGAGAGAGAGAGAGAGAGAGAGACTGGTCCTAGCTAAAGAGCATCTAATATCAAGTCCAGAGATAAGAAATGCTGAATATGGAGATGGAGAGGGAAGACAAGAGAGAGAAGAAAAGCATTACCGCCGCCCAAAGGTGCAAACGCACAGTATAGAAGGATTAGTCTAGTAGGAATTATAGTATATTTTCTTAAAATGAACACCAACAAAAAGGTTAGCGTATGGGCTCCAAAAGAATTAGAATCCTCATCACATCCACGCAACCTATTTGCCCCACCTCCATCTGTCTCATTCCCATTTTCTCCCCACCCTGCATGCGTTATCAAAATTTAAATTTCTGGTTTAGTGCTTATCAGTGCTTACAAAAGCTTAATTTTCAATAGGACAAATCCCATATTTATGATGTCATAGTGATGCATATAAAGGGTGGTTCAAATAAAAATAGAACACTTAGTACTAATAATTAAGATGCAGAAATTGCTAGGCTTATTGAGATAAGAACAGAAATGATGTATATTGCGACTTTATACTATTCATAGTTTTATTATCGTTAACGTTAATAATTATTTTTGGATATATTTTAAAGGGATTGTAATTCGATGAATCATCTTTGTTACTATAACCAACTTCACGTATTTATGTATTTCGTAATTGTAATTTAACAATAATTTTTATTTTTTCTGCAATATACAGATCTATTGATCAGAAAAGAATATATCTAGAGAAGGAAAAAGTAATAGATGATAAACATCTTTTCCCATCCCAAATTCCAGAAAATAGAGAAAGTTTAAGCCGAAGGAAAAGAACAAAAAAAAAAAAAAAGCAATGGCAAACAAAATATGGGATACGAATATAAATATGAAGCAAACCAACAAAAGTATATATGCAAATTTGATTTTCAAATGAGAAGGGTATGAATGGCAATGGGTTGATTTGGTTAAAGTAACTAAAGCACTTTGAAATCGGGTCACTCCTCCCCAAAACTTTCCTCCTCACTCTCTTCTTTTCTATACTTTTCCTTACCCTCTAAGTCTCCTATCCTTCATCTTCTCATCTCCTTCAACATTCTTAACAAGATCCAAAATAGAGCTTCCCTCTGCCCTCCGATGGCAGAAACAGACTCCTTTACCTCCAATCCACAAAGAGTAGCTACCACAAAAATTCAAGAAAATCATCCAAACCCAAGTAAGTTCTATACCCATTTTCTCTATAAAGCTGTAATTGTTTCAATTTTTGTACTTGTACTCCCACTTTTTCCTTCGCAAGCCCCTGAATTCATCAACCAAACATTACATACTAGAAGTTGGGAGCTTTTGCAGCTTATATTTGTTGGCATAGCTGTCTCTTATGGCCTATTTAGCAAGCGAAATGACGAAACAGAGAAAGAATATATCTCAAAATTTGATAATGCTCAATCATATGTGTCTAGATTTCTTCAAGTTTCATCAGTTTTTGATGATGAAACTGAAAGCCCATCTGGAACTTATGAGAATAAAGTCCAAACATGGAATTCTCAATATTATAGGGGTCAACCAAATATAGTAGTAGCTCCAGAGAACTCTGTTCTTGAAGAACAGAGAGGTACTAGTTCTCGCATTGGCGAAAAGCCACTGCTTTTGCCTGTTAGAAGCTTGAAATCAAGAGTTACTGACCCTGATGTTGTTGAATCAAGCAATGAGTCTAGTGTTAATGGTGGTTCCCTCAATAGGTCTAGCTCAAATTCGGGTTCAAAGCGATTTTCAAGAAATTCTAGTAAATCAAGAACAGAAGGATTTGGAGGTGTAGCCCCTCTAGAATTAGGAGAGAAAGTGGAGGAAAATATTGTTCTTCGATCGCCAATTCCATGGCGATCGAGATCAGGAAGAATGGAAATGAAAGAAGATGTGGATAGTCCTCCTCTGTATTCTCTGCCTCCTTCAATGGAGGAATCAGAATTAAACAAGTTCGAATCGCGTTCTTTTACCTCTCAATCATCTAGATCATCAAGAACAAATTCAACTTCTCCTTCCCCACAAAATCTTTCTCCTTCACCCTCTTTAACCTCAGAATTCCAAGCCAAAAATGTTGAAGATTTGGTAAGGAGAAAGGGTTTTCACAAGTCTACACCTCCACCAGCTCCTCCTCCTCCACCGCCACCACCACCATTTCATCGTAAATCTCCATTGATGAAATCAACTTCTAGTGTGAAAAACGATGAATTTTTTCCTCAGAGGGAATTCAAGAGAAGTATAAGGAGTGTACCAATGGAATTGAATGGGAGTGACAGAGAGGATCCAAGGAACAGAGCAAATTCAGGGGAAGGGGCAGAGAGGTGGACTAGAACTTCAAGTGATGGTTCATTAATGGGAAAATCTGTCCGAACACCTAGACCGAATGAAGCAATCCAAGGGGCAGCCAAAACTAAAGCTTTTAGCGAAGATTTTGTGTATGTTAAGGAAGAGAAAAGATCAAATGAAGTTGAATCAACCTTCATTGAGAAAAAAGGATACGTGGATAAAGTTACACGCGAAAATGTCCCTTTTGTGTCAAAACAAATTTTCTCTGAGCTTCCGAAGGAGGAGAAGAAAGAATTCCTTGAACAGGTGCTTATGGAAACTGATGAAGATGACTCGGAGACTGATGATGATGAATTTGAAGAAATATCTGGAAATGATCAACAAGTTGCACACAATAATGCTAGTGATGGGGGACCTGATGTTGATAAGAAGGCTGATGAATTCATAGCCAAGTTTAGGGAACAGATTCGGCTTCAGAGGATTGCGTCGATCAGAAGATCGACAGGGCAGCTGCCTAGGAACTCAGTGAGGTAAAATGGTGGATTTGGCATTGGTGTTCAAAGTTTCCCTTTTTATCAGCTTTATATTCTTATGATCATAGTTTTATCTTTTTTTTTGTTGGTATAATTGATCATGGACCTCTCATGGTATACAGACATTGTTGCATGATTTACCTTATTAGTTCATCATGTTGTTGGTTTGATTTCAACTTTTGCATGGCTCCATTGGAAAAGACTTGTCTTTATTCAGCATACCCTGATTGATATTCCTGATGATGAGCTTTAGAACACTAGTAAATGTTAATGGAAGATAATATCATGAAGAGTCTTTGCTATGTATTCCCATAAATTTATGTCGAATTACAATTACTAAATTTATCAATACATGTAATTGGTAGGAATTATAGGAAGACTCCACTTATTACACATCTCTCCAAAAAAATTATTACTAATACTTATCCACGTAACTGACAATCAAAGAGTCGATGTAAACTTTCACAATATATATCATTTTCCTATCATGAATGTTGAAATATCATAGCAGTTGGGTTGGTTGTAACTCTTGTTATAGTCAGGGCAAATAAATGACATCGAGTCTAACTTTCAACAGATTGTAACACTTTATTTTCTACAATATTACAACAGGTTGTTGTTGAACTATCTATAACTACAACATTTCATTTCAAGAACTAGCTTGTTCGGAACCAGATAAACTATTTATTATGCATGTCATAGTTCTAATGTCAAACTTAAAATTGATTTTTATTGGTGATTTGATGAACCAATACAACGAGCTTGAACATGTTTTGCAGATAATTTTACCGCTAATTGCTTAATCAAATATACAAAAGAATAATAATAATATTAATAATAATAAATAGAAAAGAATATTTGGAGTTCGGATGAATAAAGAATTTTAGTAAATGTCACTTTAAATTGTAAAAACTTCTGGCTCCGCCCCTAACTATATTCCAGAATACCAAAAAACAAAGGTTTCAAGGTAAGCTTCTACCATAAGAGCAAAGATAAAGATTCTTGTGTCATAAGTAGGATCAAACCCAACTAAAGCATCAATATTAAAGAAAAATATTCTGCAAATATTTCAAAAAGAAAAAGCATATGTTCCAAACAGTGTACTTATAATAATATAATGCTGGGTTTGCAAATGCTCTATTCTAAAATTAGATATACAATTTAACTTTTGAGGTTAAGTAACAACATATTAAATTTTAAATTGATATGAATTTATTTAATTAGTTGATATAATTATTATAATTGTATAGTATACAATAAAAAATATTAATTACAAAATTTATTTTATTCCAAATTTTATGGGTCATACCATTTTTAAAATTTAATATAATATTTTTTTAATTTAAAAGTCAAATTGTATCTCTAATTTTAAAAATTAGGGAATATAATTTAAATTCTACTCAGCTATTTATAATCTTAAAATGTCTGCTTTGGGCTTTTGATGTTCAGATAGTGAAGCTCGCAAGTGATATTGCGGTCGTATAGTCAAACGACTCAAACCCACCTCGCTTTCTACTGAAAATGTTATTCCACCCGTTTTATTTGGGCTTTGTATTGTTAAGCATACCTCCCTAGACATTTCTGAAATGACTCTGTCCAAAGGAGAACCACAATGTCATTGTCAGGCATAAACTAAGGAATCTAATGACTTTGTTGATAGTTTAAGTGTCATATAATATTGTAAAAGTTTTTATCGAATTACGATCATGACATATATTAATACATAAAATTTGGTAGAATTATAAGGTTGATCCACTATCTCACATATATCGTTAAAATATCATCAACGATAGTTATCCATATAACTCGTAACAAAAAAATCCACATATTAAGTCGCAAAATATATATCATTTTTCACGGTTTAATGTCTTTTACATTTGCTTTCATATGGCTTTGACTTTATTTATAAAAATAAAAAATAAAAAATGAAAAGTATCATTTGCGCCAAGGGAGTGAACCCCAACAATTAAACAACACTACTCACTCGGTGGTGGTATATACATGAGCAACTATCGGTCGGGGTCTTGTTTCTCTTGTTCGGCTCTAAATTTAACTACCTAAAGTCATGATTAATAACACATTCAAAAGAAAACAATTTGGAAAAGTGAGGCATCTGATGAGAGTAGAAGAATGTCTCCATTTGAAGTTATTCCAACTATTAACTTTAGCTTCAAAAACTTTGAACAAAGACTTTGTGTTGTTTCATAGCCTATAAGAATGAAAACAAACGAGTAGTTTTGTCTACTAAGGTGCAAAAAAGGCTAATGTCAAAGTTAATTACTATACGTCAAAAAAACAACCGCCGTAAAAGGGAAATTCTATGTCTAATTGCCTCCAAAAGTCAAGAGCTAGACTAGAAAAAATTAGTCTGTCTTCGAATTTTCTCTAAAGTCAATAAAGTTATGTTTATAGTCTTTAAAAATGATCATTATATCACTATCCATTTTGGTTGTTAGAGACTTTAAAAGTCAAAAATTGAGGAAGACTCCTATTTCTTTGTTACTCTTTTGGACCCATTTTAACATATATTTTGAAATTTTGTAATTGAGTGCTTTACTTTTTCCAAGACTATTAAATAAAGAGGTTTATAATCAATGAATTAAGAAACATAATTCAAAGCAAAACTAAATTTCAGAAACACAATGATCTTAATAAGTTAATAAATAATTATAGAGCACTTTACATTCAACACTCCCTTACTTGGCTTCCAAAACAAAAACTTTCTTTTCTCTCTTGAAAGGGTGAAGAACAATTAGTACTATAGACTAAAAAAAAACCTATCTTGGTCACTTTAAAATGGGATGGGGGGCTTACACAACAAACCCATATTGAGACCCTACCATATCTCATTCCAACAACCATATCTTAGACTTCATACATATATATATACACATGATATATGATATTCTAATTAACAAGTAAAACTCTCCATTTCTTCATTTGCATATTCCACAAATGGTCGTATGAGATGACAACAATGCCCTTTGAGCGATTCGATTATCATGATCGAGGGTGGAGGGCATCAAACGGCCGGTGAGCAACTGCTGTTGAGGCCCACGGGTTGAAGGGGACCCGATGGTGATGGTAATTAGGACCCATTTGGTGGGGCCGAGGAGGCTCAACCGGTGTTGACGATGGGCCTGCAGATGTGGCTGATGGTGGGACAGCAACACGTTCACATGAAGGGCACATGGTGAGGGTGGTGGGAGGGGTCATTTGCATGTAGAACTGTGGGGACAATTTGAGTGCCCTCAGTTCCTGAACCTCCTTCTGCAACCTCCTGTTTTCCTCAGTTAGATTCTCGCAGCATCTCTTTAAGAACTCACAATCAACCTCTGTTTGCTTCAACTTTGTCCTGCACAAACCCAATTTTACACACCGTTAATATTAAGTTAACCTGTGTAGTCAAAAGCAAGTAATTTGACACAAGACTTAACAACCAAACTTCAGATATTTGGTTACTTAACAAGAGGGGGTGATTTGAAGCAAAATCCATATAGTATCCATCTATCCGAAAATGAGAGTCTCATTTGACTTTTTAACTTTTTTTATAAGTACTAAAATTGTCTAGAACACATATTTAGAAATAGTTTTCTCAATTAAGAAAAAACTAGATTTAAGTGTGTCATAAACAAATCTTAACGTGAACAAAATAGTCAAAAAATCAACTGAGACCCTCATTTCCGAATCGAGGCAACATATGTGATCTTGGTCTTGATTTTATATTCAGACGATTTTTCTTCTTCTTTTCCTTAGTTTATCACTTCATCTTGATAGCAACCTATGATCACTACTCTCTGACAAACACAAGATAAAACACCGGCTGCAACAAAATAACTCACAAACCACACACAAGCCAATCTCATACTTCTTCTGTCCAAGTTTACGTGTCTTAATTTCCTTCTTGATTTGTCCTCTTTTCTTTTTAATGCTATTTTTGACATCATACCCTCATTTAACTTTTAAAAAAATCATTTAAAACAACATGACATTCATTAAAAAAAAATAACACTATTGATTTTGACATTGAAATCACAATCACAACATTTGTCTCTCACTCCTTTATTTTATTGTTCTAAAAAAGAGTTGAGAGATTAAATAAAATAAAAAAAATAATAATATGGCAATTGAGATGGGTAATTTGGATGTCAAAAAGTTTTCTTAATAAGTGTGTATTTTTAAATTAGGACGAGTAAAATTAAACGGAGAGAGTAACAAAGTTTTGTGCCGATGTCTCCAAAAAATACGAGTCATTTAAAACACTTGGCTTGTGTTCTTTTATTAACATATATATATATATATATATATTGTCCTCTTATATTCTTTTGTTGGTTACCGGAAATGTAAAATAGGCCGGTACTCGACCATTAAAATTTAAGCAAGAAATACATCACTATTTTCACCACTTCCTAACAAAAGAACACACATGAGTTGCCACACCCTCATGGAACGTGAAACACATACGATGTTGTCATGCAACAGATAATGTACTCTCATTTTATTTCACAAAATAAAAATCTACAGTCTGAAAATACCAAATATAACCTTGAACGATAAGTGAAATATCTTACCTTGCCCTCCTGTTCTGAAACCAGACCTCCACCTGACGAGGTCTCAAGCCTAGTCTCTTAGCCAAAGCCAACTTTTGCTTCTGCAAACAAAAACAACCCATGCCCATCAATATTATTACCAAAACACCCCTACCACCATAATAGTATAAATAAATATCATTATTCCAAACCATTGATTTTGGAAAGCCTATTAGACGGTCATAATTGCATTTTTATAGTTGGTGAGTTGTAATTCTATAACAGTATTATATAACAAAAATCATCTAAATTAAAAATTAATTAACATACTGTTTTCTTCTATCGGTACACATAAAATTATTTATATTATTCATGTATGTATGCTTACGGGGTTGAGGGTGTTGTGTTCTTTGAAGCTCTCTTCAAGGATGACGGACTGATCTTTAGAGAGCCTAAGCTTCTTCCTTGAATTGTCGCCATCTTCATCTTCACTGTTAGTACCTCGGGAGCAATCTATTAGATCGTCGCCGTTGACTAATTCAGATCTCTCATGACTCCTCTTCCCACTAACGCTTGATAGCGTGCTGTTTGGCGACGACACGCCGGCTTCCTCCTCCATGTCCACCGTCGACGGCAGCCGGTTCACGTCGATTCCCTTTAGGAACGATCTCGTCTCCACTCTGCATGCCTCCAAGTTCCGATCTGCGTTGAGTAAGAATAACAGTGAGAAAAGGCAATGCAGATATGGATTTCGTGTCGGGTTATTTATTCACCCGACCCGTTAGTTATAAGGTAAGTATGCAAATTTGGGAGCTATTTAAAAATAAGTCTAATGGTATTAATATAAATGAAAAATCTATCCGACGAACCTGTTCCTTAACGAACCGATTATGACGACGATTCGTATACGAAAGCGCATATAAAAAAGAAAAACAATCTTTAATATACACAAATTTTACAAGTGAGTTTTTTTGGAAGGAGAGAGTATTTGGTTACAGATCTGTTCTAAATGGAGCTCAAGTAATTAAATTCACCGTTAATCAATAAAGGTCTTGTGAGTGTCATGCATGTGTATGAGAAAAAGAAAGCATTTTTATGAGGCAAAAATTACATATAAAGGGAAAGCAGGGGGAAAGGGGCTTAAGAAAAATGTAAAGGGGATTTTATTGAAAGAGGGGGGAAAATCAGATCTAAAGGATATACTGTAAGATGGAAGGGAAAATAGAGACAAACCTGAGGAAAAATTGGAGTTGTTTGTAAGAAAATTGAAGGGTGAAGGAGATGAAGAAACCAAAGAAGGCATGAGATTCAGCTGCAGTGTTGATGAAGATGAAGCAGTCTGGTTCTTATTATTATCAGCTGGAAAACTCAAGCTTAAACTCAAACCCAAATCCTCTCTTTGATGAACCATCATGCTTTAATTTTATCAAAGCTAGTTGTATATTTTGTTCAAGAATCCACCAAGAAAGTAAACTAGATTTAGAGCAGAGAGAAAGTGCAGGGTTTGGGAGTTTAGAGAGAGAAGATTGGGGATTGTAAGGTTGGATATGGGAAGGTAATGAAGTATGGGTTGGGCTGTTATATAGAAAGAAAAGAAGTGAGGAGAGAGAAATATAAATTTGGGAGGGGGGGGGTTGTAAGTTCAATGATGACATGGTGTGTCAGGGGGTACCAATTATCTCAATCATGGCTTTTGCCCCCCTCACCCCATATACTTTATTATTATTTCATTCATGGGCTCTCTTTTGTCCTCTCTCTCTATTCTTAACCATGGTAAAAGCTTGTTCATTTACTTACTGTTACCCCATTTAATAACAACACTGATGAGGACATTGAGGTATGCATCATGTATTTGTAGTTTTGTACTAGTATTTGGCTTTGAGTTGGCTAAAGCCTAAGCCAGCTTAAACCACACACATACATACATATGCATATACATATATATATATATATATATATGACTAGGGGAGTTTTGCTCACTAATAAATAATAATGCATTATTTACTTTTCTTTCCTCTTTTTTTCCTTCACACTATTGGCTGTAATTTATCATAAATAATAGGGGGTTTTTTAATGAAAAATTATATTTTTAATGCCATCCATAATTGTACAATATATAGTGCATGCATTAGTATCTGAATCTAAAAAATATATTTTAAAAACAATTTTAGACACGAGTGAAGGGGTAAGTTAACCCCTTAAAATTTGTTATAAACAAAGGGTAAAAAAACCCTTAACATTTAAGATAATATATAAGAGAGAGTATTGTTATGTTGACAAAAAAGAATTTATAAAATAATGTGATAAGATATAATTAGTTGATGTTCTACTATACATGGATGAATCTAGTGATAATAACTCGTTTTAACTAACTACATCATTTTGTATTTATCTTTAATAACAATTTTTTAGTAACCAAAATATTATTGATATAAGGGTGACCTTTTATATCATATATATATATATTCAAATAACTATAATACTTCAATTATTATTGATACTGATTTTAGTATCAAAAACACATTCATAAACAGCATGTCTACGTATTCCTTCCTTTTAGAGTTCGTATAGTAAATCAAGTTTATTAAAAATATTTAATAATTCCACAGGTTTTATCTCATATTTACATGATATTCTTCATTACAGCTTAAAGGAAAGAGACTTTGTAAACCTATAAAATCAAAAGAAAATAATGGAAATATTTTTAATAAGTATATGGGCATGAAATGACCGAGCTAAACAATCATAAAGTAGTACTGTAGTAATAATGGTACTGTTGTAGAGTCTAAACAATTATTTCCCCACATAAATGTGGGTGAAAAGGGCCAAAAGCCAGTTAGGCGTGGACAAGCATCAAATCAAAGAGAGGGTATGATTAGAAGGAAGAGACATATAAACTTTACAACACCATCAATACCATGTATCTGGGGTCCTACCTAGTTACCTCTCTATCCCCCTCTCTCTCCTTATCTTTTTTTCTAAGAGAAAAATCTTTTCAAGCCCCCATTACCACGAGGGGTTCTCGACAAAATCATCGCTTTCTTAACCTTTTCTCTCTTCGCATTGTCCTTCACCCACATTCATCTCACCGCGTACGTTTATCAGTTCTTGCGCAAACTTTCTATGCAGTTTGATTTGTAGTTTTAATTCGTTTAGAGCGATTGAAGATTACACGCATTTAAAAATAGCAGACATATTATATGTTAAAATATTACGTGATAATAAATTCTCACATTAAAATTTTAAAAGAAAAATTAAAAACATATATACTCTCGTACACAATAAATTTAATAAGTTAATTTTTTAAATCAAAATGTAGTTATAAATGAATTTATATCATAAATGTATCGTTTAAGTACTTCAACTAACAAACGCATCAGACTCGTATCAAAAACAATATTGTGCATTTGAAGGTCAAAACGTACATCTAAGGGCGGATCTATTGCAAGAGCAGCATAGGCAGTTGTCCCTGTTGAATTTTTTATTTTATTTTTATAAGTATAGAGGTAGGGGCAAATATGTAAGTTAATAAATTCATGGGGACAAATTAATGGAAGAGTTAAATTTGGAGGGAGCAAAAAAATGTATATACATAGGTAGCAAGCTTCCTAAATGGCATAGTAATAACTTATAATTATAAGTTGTTGCACATTTATTTGTGTACCTAGTTATAAATATATATATACATAGGTATCAAACTCTCATCTTTTATTGTTTAATAATGTTTCTCATTTAATTTGAATATTGATATTTGCACGCACAAACAAATTTTTATGTTTTTACAAGTTTCTTCTCAGGTAATTGGGGAATATTTACTATTCATGCGAGACAGAGATCTTGTAGAACTATAACTTTTACTTGTAAAATCACTTCTTAATTTTTTTGTCAATTTAATCTTTTGTCATATTCTTTTAATTCAAATATTTAAAGTTAAGTTTTGGTATTTTTTTTTTTGACATGCTAAAATTTACAAGACCAACCTTGCGTTGCAGAAAATTATGACAATGAAGAGAGAACTTAACATGACAAAGGTACAAAGTTTTTATAGCTTGTTTTTCTTACTTCTTTACTTGTATTAATGATTAAATATTTTAGGTAATATAGCCTTCAGAGCACCTACATTTGTTTTGATTACAAGTCTTGTACGTTTTGTTACTTGATTATTACATGTTTAGCTATGAATTATACAACTGGTTATTTATATAATATAATATTTTATTTGTTGTTGATTACAAATTAATAAATACTTTTAAAATATTTTTAATTTGCAATAATTTGATAATTTAATAGTAGTATTGTCGAATAAATTTTTTCTTGGTAAATTAAAAAAGATCACAAAATGTAATTAGTGAAGAAAATATAATTTTTCTAAAGTAAATATGTTCTTCACAAATTGTTATTTATGAAGGAAGACATTTTTATTAGTTATTTCAAAATGTTAATTGTGAGGAAATCATCTCGTCGTCAAACAAAAATAATCTTTTATAATACATAATTTGTGAAAAATATATTCTTCACAATATATCATTCACAAAAAATATTTAGTCACCAACTTATCGAATGATACTTTTAGCGAGGAGGTTTAATGCAGGAAATTGTGCAAAGGAAAGTTTTCTTCACAATAAATTTCTTGTAAAAGATTTGTCCTTCATTGCAACCCTTTTCTTGTAGTGAAAATATGTCTTTGTTGGAAAAAAAAAATCTGAATCCGCCCATACGTACATCAAACATTTTTAATCAACACTCTAAGATGACACTTTAAACTCGTAATGACCATTTTTTTCTTTTAACCTCGGAAAATATCTCATTGATAATTAGTTCGGATTCTAACAATTAAAAAAAAGTTAAATGTAATGAAGTTTAATACGAAATCAAACAAAAAAAAAAGTTACATATAGTAAATTAGGCTAATATTTTGAATACTTTTAACATATATGAGATGTTGTAGTGAACGTACTTACAGAGGAGCGCGTTGGGAACATGCAAACATGATCAATAATTGGCAAATAAGTCGGAGAGATATAGTAGTAGTTTGAGATGGAGCCAGGTGCAATTGATATGGTCCAACCAACTACTATATGGTATAACTGGGACTATGATATCATCTGTGTATTCATGATGATGAGTTGGACTTTATATTCTCTACTGTACGGTGGAATATGGCAGGACCAAATGAAGTTGAGAGCAAAATTTTGAGCACCACAAGAAAATAAATAATTTCAAATTAATTGTTCAATTTTGACTCTTTTAAGTCAAATTGGCTATTTTTAGAGTTAATAATTAAGCATATATAAATATATTTTTAAAATTATAAAAATTAGAATTAGTAATAAATTGTATATACTTTCTTTTGGTTATAATCTCTTCACCTATATTTTAACAAAAATAATAAAAAGATTAGTTCTAAAAAAAGTCAATTTGACTTAAAATGATAAAAATTGAGCAATTAATTTGGGACGGAGAGAGTATTATAATTAATGCTGCTACTTAGTTTCACTTTCACACGCTATGTTTACCATGTTTCTAGCTTTTACTATCTACTACTACTACTTTGATGCTTGATCTCAACTTTTCTTACTTTGATTTTATTGAAAGCATCTTTTAGAAAATTATCAACAATGTAGGGAAATTTTTGAATTACTCTAGTAATTCGTGAAGGGAATATCCTTATAATAGATTAATTTTTATACTATCTACGTACCTTTTAAAATTAAGTAGCTTTATTGGATTATTTGGCGTGACAAAAGCTTGGGGTCTAAATTTTATTATTGTTTTACTCGGTTTAACTAGAAATTCAACAAGATATCAAAACTTGGTTTTACTTGTTAGAAGTTAAACTCATTTAAGCTCCAGTATAATTGAACTAATATTTCAAGCTGCTTATATCATACTCCCTCCGTCCCAAATTAATTGTTTTTCTAGGACTTTTTAAGTCAAATTAACTATTTTTAAAATTAATAATTAAGCATATATAAATATATTTCTAAAATTATAAAAATTAAAATTAGTAATAAATTGTATATACTTTCTTTTGGTTATAATATCTTCACCTATATGTTAGCAAAAATAGTAAAAAGATTAGTTTTAAAAATAGTCAATTTGACTTTAAAAAGTCCTAGAAATGCAATTAATTTGGGACGGAGGGAATAATTTATACTCCCACTGCGTTTTTTGTCTTAATTAATTTTTTATGATAAAATTAATTATATTTAAATTAAAATTTATTCTTAAGTTTATTATATATAGACACAAGATTATTATAATAAAAAAATATGTTGAATATACTATAAAAGTCAACTAATTTGATTTTAAAAAATTTCATATATTTATTTAATTATTAATATTATAATTGGCCAATTTAACTATAAATAGTCAATCAAGATAAATAAAATCTTACTAAATCAAGCCATTTTTAAATAAAGTCAAGCCAAGCCAAGCCAGGCGTGAATAGAGTTGGATGGAGAGAGAGAGAGAGGTGGGGATACAACAAGTGGGTTGAGGCAGAGGATGGGAAAAAGAGACAGAGGAGAGTGGAAATCACGTGGGAGGGAAGAAAATGAGTGTAGCGTGGAAGTAAAAGGCCCACCTTTTCTTTTCACAAGTCTCTCACGTGGACCAACATGTCTTGCTGGTGTCCACGTGATCTCAGATTTCAATGTATCCACAACACTGTTACATTTGTGGGCCCCATCTTACCCAGCCGTGCGTGTCATCTTGTCCCATCAATAGCCGACACGCACTCTCCCTACAATCATTTGAACTCTCAACCTCTTCGATTACTTCCCCTTCTCTCCCTTCTTTTATCTGACCTTTCTTTGCATACGCTTGCTGAGCGCGTGTCTTCCGTCTTCCAACCATTTTCTATAATTCCCTCCACCCTAAAGTTTATAAAATAGTTCAAGTTTGCACTCTAATATTTAAAATATATTTAAATATATTTTATAATTTTTTTTGATGTTTTAACTGTTTAAAAGTAAGAGTTCATTTTATTTAACGTAATAAATTTTGGGATACATTTTGTTGAGCTAAAAAGAACTTTGAGGTGTATTTTGACCAGTTTAAACTTCAAATGGTACATTTTGTTTAACATAAATTTTTTTTGAGGTGTATATAGATATGTTTTAAATATTGAAGTGCAAACCTCAACAACCGTAAAAACTTTAGAGTTTAAAGTGTATTTTAGTCTTTTATCTATAGTGAATTTGTTTGGCTACCAACATTTCCAACGTTTGTTATTGTAGTATTTACAGTATTTGGATTTTTAAACGCAGAGTATCAATTTTGATACATTGCATTTGAGATTTAAACACTGTGTTTATGAGTTAAATAAATTACGTTTAAAATAAATTGATATTGGATAAACAAAATTTTCAGGTACTTTTAAACTTTTAAACGCTCCAAATATTGTACATGTTAAGTAACCAAGCATACACATTATAAAGCGTGAAGAAGAAGTTAACAATTAATTTCGTATAAACAAGATAAGAAAGTCTTTTTTACTTTTCTATTTTATCCTTAAAATTTTAGTGCTCGATAAAAGTATGAAAAAGTCAAAATTAACGAAAGACATGAATAAGATAAGTTTTGAAGTGGTAATTTTTTTCCCTAATTCCCTTCGTGACCTCTCTCAAGTTTTTTCTAAACTTTTAGATGTAATATTAAAAATACTAAGTCTCAAATATTTTGTCTTCGATATCAAATGATATAATATTGAATATTTAAATAAAAATTTGTGATATAATTAATTACATGAATCTGTTCGGTCTATGTAATAATGACACATTATTTAAAATATTTTTTAAAATCAAAATTTAAGATTTCTAATATTATTCTCGCAATATATCTCTAAAATTCAATTATTGTAGATAGGTTCTACAAAAAATTTCTAAGGCCCCACGTGCAATGATAATGCGTGTTGTTAACGCTCGAATCAAAAGTATGCTAAACTTTTCATGTAGCAGTTCATATATATTTGGATCTTCAGGTCTGCTTGCAAGTTGCAACTAGATAAGTAACACTCTATTCACTTTGAATTTACCAAAAAGTCCATGTATGTGAAATAACATGCCCCGTCAGATGAGCTAATGATTAGAATCTTGACAGATATTTAGGGCATTATCATTCCTCTCAACTTCATGTCTATTTATTCCAGTTATCAAGTTTATTTTATAGGAGTATAATATTAAAAATTAATATTTTTACATGTATTTTTAATATTTTTATATAATTTCTTTTAAATAAACATAAAATAAGTCTCATCTTTATATAAAAAAAAATTATATAATAATATCAAAAATATATGTAAAAATAATATTCCTCTGTAATGTATTGTGAATCTATGAGTAACCCAATAATTAGGGTTCACAACGCATGCGTGGTGTGTGTGACAACTGACAAAGAATTGTCCTCTCATAATTGGGATATTTTTCTTGAACATGCATAATGAGTAAAGGTAGGTATCTAAAGGCTAGGTTGTGAGATTTAGAATAAAAAGTTTTTATTAAAATTAGAATTATTATAATCTAATAAAAATATAAAAAATAATTTATAGTAAATAAATTAATTTTTGGCATACCAGTACTAAATAGGAATTCATTTATTTATGATTATTTTACACCATTTCTAACTGCAAAACCTGTAACTCTAACACAATAACAATTATACATCTATTATATAATAATAATATTATGTTTGTATTAAGATATAAGCGTAAATAATTTTTAATTTTGTTCGAAAATAATTTTTCTACGTCAAAATATAAGAACAACTTTGACCTTTTTTTAAAAGTTAATTTGATATATTTTTAAATATAAAAGTGATATTTTTTATTTAACTTTTTAAAAATAATAAATTTTGTAATCAGTTTACTTGTTAGATTTTTATAAATATCAAAAAATATTTGTGATTTTTTATAATTGTATTGTTTAAAATAAATGAATTATTATTGATTTTAGATTTGAATTAATTTTTAAAAGTCAATTTTTATATCTTTTAAAATGGTGGCATATGAGTAAAAACTTTAAAATTATAAATATAATATAATTTTTGTTATATAAACTATTTCTATAATTTTACATTTTTAATAATTAAGCTTTATTCATATTTTGAAACAAGTGGGTTACATTTGGACACTTTGTTGACTTATTTTCAAATTCCTTCCGAACACTGCTTTGAAACTCGGCCGGAATCGACCGGTTCAACTAGTTGAATCGAAAACCAATTTTATGCTCAATCTGATTTGACTCGATTGAATCCATTTGGTCAAAACTCGGATTGAACTAGTTGACCATTGGTCAAATCGATTGTTTAATCGGTAAAATCAGTTGAATTAACCTAATAAATCGGTTTTTAATTTTTTTTTAATATTAAAATTAAACTTTTTAATAATATTATAACTCAACTGTATTATATTTTAATTCATAAAAATGAGATTTTTTTAAATTTTATTAATTATTAATAATATATATTTTTATATATTTATGATTTATTTAGTTTAATAACAATTTCATCACTACTTGAATCAATGTTTTATCCATGCGATGATTTTTTTCATTCAATAACCGATCCGACTTAAATTGCCAAATAAACCAAATGTGCTGCTAATCATTGGTGCTAAAATTGGAATCACACCCTCTCAGCCTTAAGGAAGGAAAGCCCATTAATATCTAGACAAATCATATTCTCCTTGAAAAGTTAGTTGCCTAAATTAAAAAAATCATTAGTGTAACAATAGGTTTTTGCTTCATTAAGATGGTCAATGTCACACTTATAAAATATCTCAACAAAACTTATCACAATCCCAACCCTCAACCTATCGCGCGTGTTTCAAAATAATGCTACTTTACATTAATATATATTTATGAGAATATATTTAATAAAAAAATAAAGAATTAATAGCTATGATAAGAAATATTCCCTTTGTTCCAAATTAATTGTTTAGTTTTGATTTTTTTTTAAGTCAAATTGACTATTTTTAGAATTAATAATTAAGCATATATAAATATATTTCTAAAATTATAAAAATTGGAGTTAGTAATAAATTGTATATACTTTCTTTTGGTTATAATCTCTTCACCTATATTTTAACAAAAATAGTAAAAACATTAGTTTTAAAAATGGTCAATTTAACTTTAAAAAGTTAAAACTGAGCAATTAATTTGGGACGAAAGGAGTAATAAACAAATTTTAATCATGCACATATGATTATGGAAATATAAGTGTATAATTATTTATGCTCGTATACAATATACAATCCACAAAATAAAATCGTTGTTCATTTTTCTTCTTCCTATTTTTTTTAAAACTCAATACAAATATAGTATTCCTTATGTCTAAGAATATAATCTCGTGTTCTTAAATTTTGAACGATAAGAAAAGAAATGATAACTTAAATTTGAATATAAGAAAACGAGAAAAATTTATTAGAAAATATTGTCTCGGACCATCACTCTATTCCCCGGCTAATCCCCGCTACACTCTATTTTCCTGAAGAGAACAAAGAAAAATGGTGAACACAAATAGCCCAGTAGGAAATATCATGACTAAGATAATGAAGAATAAAAATTATCTTTAGTCTTCAACAATAATAAATCAGAGATTTAAAGATATTATATTTGTTCAACAACAACAACTGCAGCAGAACGAACAATCCATTAGAAGAGTCAAGTAGATTATAATATCTACCATCTTCTATAAGTTAAAGGATCACCACCAATATTTTATCCCTGTAACACCAATAAACAATTCCTGTTTATGAACAACCAAATCAACAATTTATTATTCAACAGCCTCTCTTTGCACTATGTGCCAAAGATATTTATTTGTAACATCACCGGTCATGATCATGCCAAATGTCAGTTCATCTTTGCACTACGGGCCAAAGAGAACTTTCACCATACGCCTTTGTTTGTAACACCAAAAGTCATGATTATACCAATACACAGTTTAGTCAAAATCATGTCACGCCAGTTCATCTTTGCACAACAGGCCAAAGAGAACTATCACCACAATTTAAGTATGAGGATGAGGATGATGACAATGATACAGTGAGATTAAGGATAAGAAAAGATTTATATTTTAATCAGTATCAGAGATTGACCAAATTACCAACACGATGACCAAATTGTGGAGTCAAATTCAAGAATGATATTCAAGGAATTATTTCATGCTTCAACTATAACGTATAAAATGAAATAGAAAGATTCAAGTGAAAAGATATTAGATGAAGCACAAACTATTAAGCTACTAATTTTCAGAAATTTTCACCATTTAAAAATAAGATTTTGGAAACAAACAAAGATTTCTTATCTTAAATGGAGAAATGTGAAAGAAAAAGATATCCCGTAAAAAGTACAAAAGAAATGATACGTTATACGAATATAACAGAATATATGAAACTGCAAATGGATTTTCACCCGTCATGCGATAATTCGTGTAGACAGGTTATTTCCACAAAAAATTAATAAGTAACGAATACGACGGGTTATTCACCAGGTATGCGTCAATCCGCACGAATAGGTTATACCCACAAATTTATAAGGAACAAATGCAAATGGATATTCACCAGGTACGACACTCCGTACATATAAGTTATTCCCACATAGTAATAAGGAATGAATACAAAAGGGTATTCACCAGGTACGACACTCGTACATACAGGTTATTCTCGCATAATAATAAGGAATGAATATAAAAGGATATTCACCAAGCATGCACCATACCGCACGGACAGGTTATCTTCACAAATTAATACAGAATAAATAACAACCTTTATGAATATAATATCACTTACGAACATGAAAGTAAATGATATTATATATGAGTATGAAAGATATGATATTCCCTACCTTCGTTAACAAAAGACTGGATGTTACTTTCTATGAAGTTTACTAACTATGGACTATACTAGTATTCTCACAAATACTCACAATAGGTTAGCCCACTAAGAGAAGTTAAGAAATTAAGAGAGAGAGAAATATAGTCAATGAAGGTGTGAAAATTTCTTAAACAAATCCTCCCTATTTATAGGAAAATGTAATCAATATCTACCACACATTAATTATCACACTCTTATTATATCATCCATCCATTTTTCTTCAATTTATATCATCCATCCATTTTTTTCTTTAATTTATATTATCCATCCATTTTTTCTTTAATCTATATCATCAATCCATTTTTTCTTTAATCTATATCATTCATCCATTTATTCAAAAAGATTAATCCATTATCAAAAGATAATTCCATTATCAAAAAGATAAAACCATTATACAAAAATAACTCCATTATCACAATAAATCTTTTTTTTTGTATTATTGTGTTAAATATATTAATATCACCGATAGCATATACTCGCAATACTGGCAACCAGATTATTCCTAGGAAATAGGGGGTCTTCCATAAAAATGGCGCGCAATTAAATAACCCCTTTCCTTGACAGAATTTTTAGACATTGTCAATAATGCTAAACTATCATATCAAATAATATGTGTTACAGTGTCGTGACAAATAATATAAAATATTATGCAGATACTACTATAACAATTATTGAATCAAGATACTGTGCAATTACTACTTTATCAATTATTGAATCAATAATATAAAACACTGTGGAACACCGTGTGCTATTGTGGAATACCGTGTACTACTGTGGAATAACGTGTGCTACTGTGGAATAACGCGTTTTACTATTATTTCTATCACCGGGTATTTCAACAGTTATTGGTTAAAGTTTTGCTGTCAATTTCTATCACTTTCTATATCCGACAGAAGGAATATTCCCGGACATACTAGTTTGACTTTTTGTATAAATGAATAGTATATTCGTATGAATAGTACTTTCGTATTTATACCGTATAATTTTCGTATCCAGCTTATATAAACGTTATGACGTAAGTCGAAGATCGAAGAAAATGTAAAAGCGTTTTAGCGTGAATAGTACCCCATGAATAGTGATTTAGCGTTATTATTAGACATCTCAATTGTCAGATTTCACTAGTAACTTTATCATTATCGATTTAACACCTTTCTGTTTAAAATAATAATAAGAAGAAAATTAAATTATATTTATTAAAATTTTCGGGGTCTTACAGTAAATAATATACAATGTGTGTTAATAATTATAATATTAATATTAACTTTTTAAAAGTTTTTTTTAAATATTTTTAAATTATATCAATAAAGCTACTTAAAAGTACTACGAGTTAGAGATTTAATATTTTTAAATTTAAATGAATAATGTTAATTTTAAATTTTAGATAATTTTAAATTAATTTTTAAAAAGAACTTAACTTAAATTTCAATTAAAAACGACGATGATCTACATTTCACACGGCGCACGATTACATTAATAGTTTCATTCGACATCGTGATGGAAAATATTCAATATTAATCTTATAATTTAAAATAAAAAGAATATAACTATATAGGGCAAATAGTTTTTAAATTTAATATTTGTCTATAAGTTTGCCCGCATAAAATTATTTTTTCATATTTTAAAGTGGGAGAGTTATATTTGGAATTGAAAGGAATGAAACACAAATTGGGATGAGGTAGTCATGAGCGCGTGTATTGCACCTAATTGCATTACTAGTAAAACTTGGGGTTGTTTTCCGACAAGATGTTGGATGATGATTAGGTGTCCCCACGGGTGCGTGCTAGCTGTCCCACGTGTTCCCTAACCCCAATAATGGATCTACACCCGCAACCCGACAAGCGCCCCATCATTATGCCCATCCTCAATTCTTGTCCGTACGAGGCTACTTCCCATGTGATTCGCACGTGGACTCGGCCCCTTCGCGATATGTTTCCTGCTTTTCAATTTTCATCACCAACTTGTAGTTGTCATTTACCGTTTTGTCCCTCAATATTTGTAGTATTTGTTTTGGAAACTATTCCAACGTTATTTTGTTATTTTCTTCTTCTGTTTTTTTTTTACTTTAATTTAAAGTTGTTGATATGGATGGAGTAATATTTACGTTGTCAAAATAAATTTATATTAACCTATATTTTTATTTTATTTTTTTTGTCTCAAAACGATAAGTAAAGTATACTTTGTATACATATTAAAAAAATAAAAATAAAGAAAAGAAAGTAAAAAAATTTTAAATTTATCCATAGTAGTCCCATAAGATTATATAAACTAATGAGTATTTATATTTTTTTATATACTAATAGACTCTACTTAATGACTTACTATCTTTCACTTTATGTATTTTATCTCACCGTTTTAAGAATAAAAAAATTTGTACGTTTACTCATCCTTTCGAGGACGGAGAGACGTATTTGTTTTAACAATATTATAAATTTTCAAAACACATATTTATTTAGTAATACAATTAGTACTCTAACATTATCGATTGCCTTAGTTAATGCCACTTATAATATTAGAGTAATATTATGTTGTTAGTGTAATAAATATTGTTACAATTTTAAATTGTTGTTAAAATAAATATAAAAGTGTTGCTAAATACACATTTATTCTCACAATATAAATATTATTTTGATATTATCAATTACCTTATTAGCTTATAAAATTCCCTTCGTCTAAATTTATTTGTTCTTTTTCTATTAAAACATTATTTTTCTAATAATGACGTCAAGTAACTTTATTAAAAAATTTGTGAAAACAACATGACATATATTTAAAAAAATAACACTGTTCACTTTGAGATGAGAAGTACAATCACACTCTTTTTTTTCACTCTCTGTCGTCTATTTATTATTCTAAAAAAGAGAAAGAAAGAGTTAAGAGATTAACTAAAGCAAACAAGATGGTAATAAAATAATTTTTTAAAAATAAAATTATTTTCTTATAATTTATAAATGTGTATTTTCAAATTAGAACACGCCTAAGAAGGAGTACTACTAATCTTAGGAGTTTGGGAAAACTTTTTACTATGAAACAATTAAATCAAGATCGGTAAATGAAGAGAACTTACCACACACATTATCTGTTAATCGAACTTCTTATTTGTTTCAAAAGGTAATATAGTAATATTTTAACTTTCGTTAAATATTAATTTTACTAACTTCAGTTATGCATTGAGCAGAGATGTATAATCTTATATTTAAAAAATTTATTACTCACTATTTTAAGTGCCGTTTTAGGATTAAACATATACATTATGAAATATATTCATATTTTTTTATTAACTGAGTTGGGTATAGAATACGAATATTATCCTTCTAAATTCATTAAAAGATAAGAAAAAAATAGATAACGTTTTTTTAGCAGAATAATTAATTGAAAAGATGAGAAAAACACAAATTTATTATAAATATTTAATGATAATATGAGAAACTAAGTAACTAATTATTCTTTAATATACAAAAAGCAAATAAAGAGGAACAAAATCGTAAAATATTAATTTAAGTAATACTACCAGCATTTCTTACATTTGGTGCATGTGTTTTTTGGAATTTCAAAGTGCCTTTAAAAATTTTATTTGTCTGACAATAATTTATTTATAAACGCATTTTATTTGATGAGTCTTGCAATACGTTGCGAGTATTTTTAACAGAATTACAATTGCGACTTCTGTCCATACATGAGATAAGTACGAATTAAAAGTAATGCTACATTAATTTATTATATCTTACCGTATAAACTTCAACGTTGGTCGTAATCCAACTTCGTCACAAATTTATTGACATGTATATCATTTTCCTTATTCAATTCACAAAAATATCATTTTGGGGCTTAGATGTGTTGCATCAAAAATAATGCATTGCGCAAGGCCGAGTTGACCTCACATTACTATTCTTTTTTTATTTTTTATTTTTTTATTTTTAATGTATGACAAATTTAAAAATTTTACGTGCAACACATAATCTGACTGTATAAAAATTTTGTAAATTTTTTAATATATATGGTCAAATTGAAATTATGATTTTCTTAATTAAATATCAATCTCATACCACTCGTACTTCCTTTACTTTACATATGCATCTTTCTCTAATTTTCTTGTATTAAACAATAACTTAACCTATAATATCTTTTAAAATATTTACAAAATCAAGTATTTAAGAACAAATATGTGATTAGAAAAGTATATTTAGGAATAAGGTGTACATATAATGCTATTATTGACAATCAAATATTCCCACACATTCAAAATTAGATTTACATTTTTAAAATGATGACTTTTTAAAAATTATTTTTGAATATCCAAATATATCTACCTAGTATATAAAAACGATATGTTAAGAATTTTATGTAATTTTATAGTTTAAATATAAAAATATATTTCTAATTTTAAAACAAAATAAAATATGTATATATATATATATATATAATTTTGAAAGGTTGAACTACGTGTTATATATATATATATATATATATATATATATAATTCGATTGTGTAAAAATGTCTATAAAATTTGAACCAAATATGATGCCCCATAAATTATTTGCCTTTACAACAACTAGCTAAGCGTCATGTGCGAAACACGGGTTAATTTTTAATTCCTTATTTATTCTATATATATAATAATTATAAAATAGTTTTTAAAATTTTAATTTCACTTATCGTAGAATAACTATAAACTATGTTCAAACAAACAATTATCAAAGACTTGCAATTGAATATTAGTAATATGTTTATTTTTTTTTGTTGTTTTTAATTTAATATTCAGTTTATATAGTTTTTAAATTAAATATTTAGTTTTCATTTTCAATCTTTCGAATTTATATATAGTTAGTTATAGTTAAAAAATGAGTGAAACCTAGAAGTCTAAACTTGGTGTTTAAGAAATTTTATATGACATAAAATTATTGTAAATTAATAAGTTATCATCATAATTTTTTATTTTTAATGGCAACTTAAATTTTAATAACTATATATATGTGAGATTTTTTTCTAACATTGATTAACTAAAGATCTCCTATCTAGAGGAGTGGTAATGGTTCCAATTCAACAAAGGTAAAATACCTGGCTGGGGGTTCAGTATAGTAGGTAGCAAGCCTGTTCGTTTTAACTTCCGAGCGCTGAAAAAAAATTAGTAATTAAAGTTTAATCATTAATATATTTTGTAATATATATTACACTTTTTAATATTAATTATTATTTTCTCGTAATATTTTTTCTATGTTTTTAATAGATAGTTATTTAGGAAAAAAGTTGTTGTGGAATAATAAATTACTGTTATGACTTTTACTTTTAAAAATTAACTAAATTTTAATCACAATATATAAGTCATAATTATTTTTTACATTAATTAACTAAATGTCTCCTATATTAATTGCTATGTAATTCATAATATTTTTCCTATATTTTTAATATTTAGTTAGTTAGTATATTAAGTTGAGTAAATTAAAATTCTAAACATGTTTTCAAAGTTAAAATTTATTGTATGAGTAAGTAATTAAAGAACTATAAAATAAAATTATTATAGAATAATAAATTAACATTAAAGTTTGTAAGACCATAAAAAGAATTTTGGTTCTCTAACTTTAATTATTAATTATTTTTAATAGTTAATAATTTCACAACTTAACTTACTAATTGCATATAATTTGGTTGAATTTAGGACTTCTATAAGAAATAAAATTGTTATAAAATAATAACTTATTCTAAAAATTTTCAGGATCATAAATAATGTATTGGTTCTAGTTAAATTCTTGATTTAAAAAGTGTTTTAGTAGTAATTAATAAAATAAAATCAGGAGGTTTTAAAAAGTGTTTTAGTAGTAGTTAAATTTTACTCATATACCAAATACTAAAGACCAAAAAACTTAATTTGTCTTATTATATATGTATATAGATTTTGACCTAATAACTTTGTCATTCAAAGGCGTTTGAAACTTTAAGTGCTTGTTCAGTTAGTAACCAAACGTGGACTGTAAATGCAGTAATATTCTTGTCCGACAAGCTAAGCGTTGGCGGTCCAAATGAAGAATCCCGACATTTATAAAATGTTATTACTGTTATGTAAATGAACAAATTCTAAATGTTAGGATATAGGCCCAAGTGCTTAGGCCAAAATCAACTTCAGCATGATCTAGACTCAATAGACATTGGGTTATATATGACCCGCTCGGTAAGACATACTAAGGAAGTCAAGGGGACATTTTCTAATCGAGGACTCTACACAACCGCTCCTCGAGCAATGTAGGTGTTAGGCGATGGGACAGTTTTTCCCCAAAGTATTTGCCCATGCGCTTAATTGGACAAGTTGAGTGGACGAGAACGTGAACCATATATGGAGGACTACAAGGGCAAAAGAGGTTAGATACAAATTTTACACTTGAAATTCAGACATAATATTATTGATAACTTATCTCTGACTCTGTTCATTGATATTTTATACCAAAAGTGTCTGGCAATGACTCAGCCGTGAATCAAAGCGAGGACATTATGTGTAGGTCATCTTTAACGAGGACCCCGCGAATTGAAGACATCCCAAGAGTTAAGTCGTCATCACTAAAAACAAATTTTACACTTGAAATTCAAACATATTATTATTGATAATTTATCTTTTAATTTTGTTCATTGATATTTTACACCGAAAGTGTTTGGTAATGACTCAGCCGTGAATCAAAGTAAGGACATTGTGTGTAGGTTATCTTTAACGAGGACCCCGCAAATTGAAGACATCCCAAGAGTTAAGTCGTCATCACTAAATATACCTAATGTGCCGACCTAAACGCAACGCATCTAAGCAAATCATTTTTTTAGGGCTAGAGTAGTGGTAATTAACATTTATGTGGGTATGCAATAATAGAATCGGTTGGCTGTGGTTGTGTTATGGCCTTATCGGACATGCTTGGTTGTACTTGGGTTGATTAGACTTATCAAATTTTGGAGGTGGGTAAAGTCAAGTCATGATCACAGAATCTGAAGGTCTGGATATTTGAGTCCCACCAATCACATTATTAGTCAGGTGGACTCAGGTTCACATGTCCGGTGGTTCATTTGTATTGGTGATGTTTCTCTATCTTTGTCTTCGCTTCAATTAACTACTTATCCTTGTTAACAAGCTCATGGTCTCTTTATGAAATCAGTTGGTGTAAACATAATCTCTTTAATTTTTTATTACCAATTATCTGACACACACTGAGTATACGTAAAATATGATAAATAAAAGTTACTCCTTCCGATTTAAATTAATTGTTCAGTTTTGACTTTTTAAAATCAAATTAACCATTTTTAAAACTAATCTTTTTACTATTTTTGCTAAAATATAAGTGAAAAGATTATAATCAAAAGAAAGTATATATAATTTATTATTAACCCCAATTTTTATAATTTTAGAAATATATTTATATATGCTTAATTATTAATTCTAAAAATAGTCAATTTGATTTAAAAAAAAGTCAAAACTGAGCAATTAATTTGGGACGGAGGGAGTAAAGAATAATAAATTATGAGAGAGTTTTTTAAACAAACGGCAAAAAAAATTTATTTTTAAGAATATCTATAATTCAAAAGATTTAAACTATAGATAAAAAATACAATAAAGTCTAAATACATCAAAATGATTATAATATACAATAATATTAAATGAAAAAAATAACTCTACTCTTAAGAATCCTACAACTAATTTATAATATCATAAATCACATTGAGCAAATTTTCACAACAAATTATAGCATTGTAAACATTTGAAAACTTATGAGAAAGTAAAAATAAGAATAAGAGAGTGAAAAAAAAGAAAAATAATTTTTTTTGTCACTCTATTTTTGTAAAATAGATATATACATCAAGTGCGAGAAATTAGAGTTAAAATTTTATACGCTATCATTATATACGAATAATATTAAAATTATGACATATTATTAATATTAAAAAAATTCTTATATTTTAAAAACGTGTCATAATTTATGGTTGGTTTATACATTTTCCCTATATCAAATTTAAACTCTACTAATTATGCAGAACAACTTTTGAGCTTAGTAATTTTATACACAACGTGCAGCTCTAGGGTTCCTCACCAAAATGTCCTCCATCATTACCACTCACGTGGATCCTCCGTGGCACACAGCCCTTCTGAACAGCCCAACAACAGCAAAGCACACGTGTACTCCACGTGTACCCGCACGTTCAGTTTTGGTCAAACTAATCTTATGGGAGTATTTTCTCGTCAACGGTCAAATCCCCCGACCCGTAAAATCATTTCCATCATTTGGTTGTAATTATTTTTACTAATCAAAACATTTGCTTCCTCGTAACCTTCGTTCTCCGGTGGTCGGTCAACCACAGACGGCTGGCCTTACGTGGAATCACGTACGGCAGCAATCACAGCCGTCAGATCGAAGAATAAAAAAGTTTTACCGCCTTTGATCGTGGGATACTCACACGTGCACTCGTGCATGTGCAACTATTACCAAGAAAAGTGAGAAGGTCCATATGGTGTCCACGATATTCGTGAAATAGCGGGGCCTACAATTATCTCAGGGCATGTGACCGGCTGAGCTGGTCACCATGTGATTAAATCCGTTAAGAGAATCGTTGCTTCAATTCGGTATTACAATTAATCAGGGTTGCACGTGTGGGTCTAAGGAACATACATACAGATCCGTTTATATATAATTTATTTCTAGTTGTGAGCTATTTGACATATATACCCTCAATCAACATTATGGAGAGCTGAAACATATGGAAGGTTGGAGGTGATTCTGGTAATATTGGATCTGAGTTGGGGAACATACTCAGGAGGCATGTCTGATTGGTTGGAATTATTTTATATTATGATATGATTGGGTATTGATGTAATACTAATTATTTGTGGTATAGCACATGATGAGATTATGAATTATAGCTTAATTATATAATTATACCTACCAAATCATTTCATTAGTGGTATGATACGATGATTCTGTTTTGACATATTATCACTCCCTCTCAAATTAATTGCATTTCTAGAACTTTTTAAAGTCAAATTGACTATTTTTAAAACTAATTTTTTTACTATTTTTGCTAACATATAAGTAAAGATATTATAACCAAAAGAAAGAATATACAATTTATTACTAATTTCAATTTTTATAATTTTAGAAATATATTTATATTTGCTTAATTATTAATTTTAAAAATAGTCAATTTGACTTAAAAAAGTCCTAGAAAAGCAATTAATTTGGGACGGAGGGAGTATTATTTAGAGGACTCATATTTTCACGCGTGTTTTTGATATTTTCGCATGATCCTCTCTCACATGAGTATTCAGTAAATCTCATTTCATATGAGAAAGAACTGTGTAAAAATATCAAAATAAATGTGTAAATAGTACTCCCATATTATTTAATTTGTATTGGTTGTGGACCATATTCAATAATATCATACCAATTATATCGAGTCTGAAAATGATTTTGATTAAAGGAAAATGAAGCTTCTATGGAAGCTAATAGTTAAAATGACAGCAGCTTGGTGATTTAAGTTCATGCATTTCCATCCTTTTTTGTTCTCATTTATTTCTTTCAAATAAATAAAAAATAGCAACATTCTCGGACTTTATTTGTTTCTTCTAATCATCCAACCAATAAAAGAATGATAATAATTTTCTTTCCTATTAGGTCATGTTTATTTACAAAAAAACATGTTTGAGGTTGGATTATTTTGTCTTAATTTAACACAAATTCAGACTATTTAATCTTTTGACAATGGACTATTAGTCCCATAAAACCAATTGATAGCTTAAAATAGGAGGACTATTAATGTCACATTCATCATGAGATTATATAATCTCTCATAAATAGCCTTAAAAATGACAAAAAATAAATTTATAGGACTATTTAAAGAACTATTAATATCTCATTATGAAATAAAATAATCTGAAATAGTGTTAAATTAAAATAAATAGTCCGAGCCCATTTATTTTATTGACACTTCCTTTGGACTGTTAGGCTCTAGTTTATTCCCTTATTTGGGATTCATAAGTAGGAGGAGTATGATACTTTCCTTCTTGGCTTTTGTTGAGCTATTACTCCCAGGCCCAAAAGGCGCACTCAAAGTTGCTACATATAGAACCCATTGTTAATGGGTATTGGCAGTTCACAAAAGTTCACATTGCATGGTTAGTGGATCTTTAAGGAATTTCCACTGGGCCTAGCCCACTTATGTTAATCTGCTAGCTGTAAGCTTGTGTAACAGATTGATTAGATTAGGAATGATTTCTTCTTTTGTGAGTCTAGAAACGAGAGTCCCATTTGAACGTTTTTACACAAATTATGGTCAATTAGGGCACATTTTTAAGTATAGAACTTTAAATAATTCTTTTAATATCGAATACGAAAGCTGAAATTAGTAATTAAGAAGAAAAGACTAAAAAATTGTTATTTGGTATTTCCTACCATCGGATTTCAAAGTAGCACGATCTAATTCAAAAATTTCACCCAATTGACAATTCACGTAATCGTTGACCTCTTGCCAATTGATTCTGAGTAGCTTTATCGAGATCAGAAGCAAATTGTGCAAAGGCTTCTAATTCTGCGAATTGCGCCAGTTCCAATTTTAATTTGCCAGCGACTTGTTTCATAGCTTTAATTTTGGCAAAGCAGTCATACTTCCTTCACATAAACTAGAACTTAATTTAGCAGCTCTTTCCAAAAGGCGGCAAATTAACCCGTTTCAATAAATTGGAGAATTTTGCAAATAATTTTTTTTTATTTAAAAAAATCAATCACTTTAATCATAAATACTACACCACACTATATGTGATGCAGGAAAATATACAACTATATAGGCCGGGGCTTGTCATTATAACTAGGACCAGATTTGATTTCAATAGCAAGTAGAAAGTGCTCCAATTTCTAGTAACATTTTTTGCGGTTCCCTTTCAATTGTATTTTGCTTTAAATGTCATTGGCTATTTAGATGGTACATTGATAATAGATAATGGGCCAGCATCTCCGCGGAAAAATGGGCCAGTATGCCCATAGATGATGGGCCAGGGCCTAGTATGTCCGGGGATGAAATTCCCACCTACGAATGTTGAAATCTTAACTATGAGTTCATGTCACAACTGTCCATATATTATTGTTGGGTGTCCTCGTCGAATATTAAAACATATGTTGTGTGATTAATATGGCCTGGACGGCCATGAAAACCATGGTTTTAAAAATCGGACAGAACCGCCAGTTCAACCGGTAAAAATTAAAATCGGTTGGTACTTCGGTCAGGTTTAAACCAAAAAATCATTTTTGATCAAAAATCGATTGACCCATTGGTTGAACCGATTTGACCTAGTGACCTGGTTTTTAATTTTTTTGGAACCAAATTTTTTTTAATATTAAAGTTAATCACTTTTAGTAATATTGTAACTCAACTTTATTAAGTATGTTTTAGTTCATAAAAAATGAGATTTTTAAATTTTTTATTAATTACTAATAATATATATTTTTATATATTAATAACGTCATTGGGTCAATAACGGTTCGACTCTACTCAATATTTGTTCTGGTTCAATAACCGGTCTGAGTCTAAAAAGCTTGATGAAAACTATGCATATTTACACTAATTTGGCCCTCTCCATCCCCATCCCAATCCCATTTTCAACTTCTCTCTCACCAAATTCCTCTTATTCTCTCTGCTCAAGGTAATTAATCTTCACTCAGCTCAATAAAGTAACGTTTTTATGTTTCATATTTAGTTGAGTTAATTTGGAAATGAATATCATATGCTAGTGTAAAAATAGAAAAATTAGCTCAGATACAAGATGACAATCTCTGGCATAGAGTAAGGCATTCATCTATGTTAGATTTAAGATTCGAATATTACAAACAATATAACAAAAATTAAAAAGGAATGAAAAATAAATGACACAAGATATATTTAGGTTAATTAAATTTGTAATTAGTCCAGCTTGTTTGATATATTTATATATGTGCCTCTTACACTCTACAATAATATACATGTTAAACAATATTTACATAATAGCTAGAAAATTCTAACTCTTATAACATAAACTCCCCTAAGATCCAAAATATTAATAAAACTCAAAACCAGCCATTGATCGGGCCTATAGCTGCCTAAATACCTTTCACGTACTGACTCATTATTTATCTGTTTATTTAATGTTGCAATTGCATTG
Organism: Aralia elata; assembly: GCA_034770075.1. Lineage (NCBI taxonomy): Eukaryota > Viridiplantae > Streptophyta > Magnoliopsida > Apiales > Araliaceae > Aralia > Aralia elata. The sequence goes on along the minus strand of CM068379.1, from coordinate 77,889,411 downwards.
TTTGTCCCATAAGATCCAAAATATTAATAATATGATATGCTGCACGCTGTGCTTCAAGTGTAATCAGTTTTGCTGTTATTTCCGCCGCCTCTGTCCGAAGCTTTGCTATCTCTCCATCTACTTTCATAATCACTGGATTTAGATCCACAGTTTTATCTACTACTCTGCTTGGTGAAAATTGAGATTCAGCTTCCTCAGTTGTCTCCTTGTCCGGATTAGGATTACTACTTGACTGCTCCTCCATTAACATCCCCTGATTGATCAGATAATTAGTATCACATGCAAATTAAGTAATAAAATTTATTATAATCTTTATAATATTGGGTGGTTTTTCAGAGCATTTGTGGCGTCCATCCAAATATTAAACAAATTTAAAAACGAGTTTAATTTTGATATACTACAATGTTTAATGTACACACTAGTGGTAATATTAAAATAACAAGCTATTAAAATAATTAAGGTTAATTTTGTCTAATACAAGCACTTTATTAATAATGTGTCATAATCTTAACACTACTTATGTATAGACTTGCAACATATATCATGTGCATTGTTGGATGAAAGTTACTACTCCCTCCGTCCCAAATTAATTGCTCAGTTTTGATTTTTTAAGTTAAATTGACCATTTTGAAAGTTAATCTTTTTACTATTTTTGCTAAAATATATGTGAAGAGATTATAACCAAAAGAAAATATATACAATTTATTATTAACCTCAATTTTTATAGTTTTAGAAATATATTTATATATGCTTAATTATCAATTCTAAAAATAGTCAATTTAACTTAAAAAAGTCAAAACTGAGCAATTAATTTGGGACGGAGGGAGTATTAAATTAGTTTTATTTCCAAATGAACGGTCACAATTGCACTAACGGAACGGATCCATAACTAACGCTATTTATATACGAGTCTCTTATTTATATATATATATATATATATGGGGCTGCGAGAGGTGTGGGTTATCGGATGCTGTTGCATGCGGTAGTACTAGAGATGCACAAAAGGCCTGCAGCCCGCGGCCTAGCCTTGGTCCGGCCTGGGCCCGACCTGGTCAAAGCCCGGCCTGGTCAAGGCCTGGACCTGCCTGGCCCGGCCTAGAAGGCTTAAAAAGGCTGCCATTTAAGTATAAAAATCTGGCCTGGCCCGGCCTGGTTCAAAGCCTTGCCTGGACTGGCCTGTGGCCTAAGTCTGGCCTGGGCCTGGCCTGGTCAGGCGCAACAGGCCTGACCTGCTTGTTAGTTGTTTACCACTTTGTTTCCTATAGTCTACTCTAAGCCCAACCCAAGAAGACCATTGAATACAAAGGAAAAAAATTAATCAGGCGGCCCAGCACCCCAGCCCAACACGCAACACCACACCAGCCACCAGGCCTAGCCCCCTAGCCTTAACGGTTAAAAAAAGAAACAGAAGCCTAATATACATAATACATTCAACGGTTGACTGATTGCTCAACTCCCAACTCCCAAAGTCACATGCAAGACACTGAGACAGCAAGAGCTAAAGCCTACAATGAGCACTTAAATTAATTTAGTCTACTGCCTACAGCACAAATGGCACTGACAAACCCATCAAGGCATCAACTCAAGACTCAAGTAAATGAGTAACGGTTAAAAAATAAAAAATAAAAAATAAATAAAAAGAACCATGTCCAATATTTGTAACCCACTCATTCTTGATTATTGTTTAAGTTATACTTTAAAAGTTATAAACTTATAATTATTCATCAAATTATTGATTCAATAAATTATTACTTATTCATTATTATAATTTGTAAGTTGTAATACATAATTTGTAAGTTTTAATTAATACATCAATCAAGTTTAAAGTTTAAATTATTCATTCTTAGTTTCTTGTAAGTACATTTAATTAATATACTAGTTAGTTTATTTAATATTAATAAGTTAGTTGATTAAATTTTAATATTAATATACTATTTAGTTTATTAATATTCATAAGTTAGTTGACCAAAATTTAATATTAACATACTAGTTAATTTATTAACATAATAGTAATATTTGCATGGAATATAGATGATGAATTGGTCATTGGAGTATTCTGACGATTTGGAGCCTTGAAAATTGAAATTTGGATAGATGATGATTTGATGGATTGGATAAAAATAAAATAAAATAACAAAGCTAAAGGCCTAACTGGCTAACTCTTAAGCTAGTAACAGACTTGCTGCCAAGGCCTAAGGCGCCAGCGACCAGGCCCCACTACCCCAACCACTGCCCAGACCCTAGGCCACATGAACATTTAAAAAAAAAAAAAAGTGCAGGACTAGACCGGACCAATTTGGGCCTGGCCCAAAGCCTGGCTTGGCCTGGCCTACAGGCCTCATCAGATCATAGTTTGGTGGGATAGGCCTGGCCTGGCCTGGCCTTCAAGGCCCAAAGTCAAAGCCTGACCTGGCCTGGTCAATGGCCAAAGCCTGGCAGGCCCAGGCCGGACCGGACCAGGCCGGCCTGTTGTGCAAGACTATGCGGTACCCTTATATGGGGGTTCAAAACGTTGTTCAGATTACAATTGCACCACCATCTACAGCCACCACCAGCATTATCAAAAAATACAGTTCACCACCATGCACAACTAGCTCACATAAGTTACACCACCAACAGAGCAACCTAGGACTACTTTAACCACCATTAGATCCACCAGATCTACCACCAAAAATACAAATTCACCACCATGCACACTTGCCTCACAAAGTCACACCCCCAGCAAATAAACTTACCCTCGGGTACAATCATTAGATTCACCAGATCTACCATCACCTACCACCAACAAACAGATCCACCCACCACTGTCACCCACTACCATACATCATCGCCCATTCAAAAAAAATGAAGAAAATAAGAAGAAGATGATATGGGCCACCCACTACCATGCACCGCCGCCTACATAATTACACCTCTGCCGCACCATCGACCAATCATAAAATAAAATGAAGAGGGAGAGGAAGGACGAGATCGGAGATGATAGAGAGACAAAAAAGAGAGTAAAATGCTCTATTTTTTTAAAAATAAAATATATGTAGGCCTCTAAAACAACATTATTTTGGAGACTAAAAAGAATATAAACCTCTAAAACAACATCGATTTGGAGGCTAGCGCCCCTAGTTACGTGCGGCTTACAGCACTTCCCTATTTCACTATATATATGTATATGTATATGTATATGTATATGTATATGTACCTGAGGGAGTATGCAATCGATGTGAGCAACAAAGTTGCATTTGGCACAAGAATAAAAACAATGATTTGGGTTTATTTCTTTCCTGCAATCGTTGCAAATTGCACGTTCTCCGTCATCTTCTTCATCGAACATTTCATCAGGATTTTTATGAACAGAAGAAGGATCAAGGAGCGCCAAGGGATGCCCATGAGAATCATGCTTAAGAAATGGCGGTACTTTAGGAATACACTTGGGATGGAAATTGAGGTCACACTCTACACACCTCAGAAAAGGAGCACCACAAGAGTCACCACAACTGCTGCACTGAATCCCACCACCAACATCATAATAAGCCTTATTGAACAGAGCAAGAAGGTGTTGGTGACTCTCGTATCTTAATACTCGGCTTTAACGAAGCACATTCGATCTCCAAATTGAAATCACAATCAGAACAACTGTAGGAAAATCCACTACAACCACCATTGCAACAACCTTTACATTTATATCCACCTCCTCCGCCGTGAGGAGGGTGAGAAGGTGTGGTGGGTGAAAAGGGTGTTTTATTAAACGGGGCAATTCGGTACATGATTTGTGGACTGTGAACATACATTGGGGACAAACCAACATTGATGTACCTTGCAAAATTGGTAGCTCACAGCCAGAGCAGAAAAAATTAGTACAACCATTAATGGCGTCACATAATTGAACAGCTATCAGAGGGTGCGGGTGGCTGTAGTGTTGAATTTTGGGCTCTGATAGTTTCTTCCCGTGGCCGGAATCGGGATCGGAAAGTAAAAGAAGAGCACACTGGATATCCAAGTCAATGAGGCAATGGGAGCAATGAAAAGTGAAGGCATGAGAAGGGTTACAACAGGCTCTGCAGAAAAATGTTTTGGTGGAGTTACTGAGCAGAGTTAGTGGGTGTTGGGGGTGGAATGGGAGTTGGATCTGACGGGGCAAGGCGGCGCAAGTTTTGTGGAGGTAAAAATGGCAACCGGAGCAGCCGTAGATTAATGAGCCCCGGAGGATGCGTAGTTCGCAGCCGGAGCAGTTGTCAATTTTCTGGTTTGCAGGATCAACAGTTGAGACCAAGAGTAAGGGGTGTGGGTGGCTGAAATGTTGAAGCTCCATTGCCGTATTCTCTATATCGGGATCATTACATTTATATAGATAATAAGGATTTTCTTAATGTGTGCCCTAAAGGCACACACTATACACAGGAATCGAGAGAATATTCTCTTAATTTCTGTACATATTCTCTTGATCTGTGTGTAAACACAGAAATCAAAGGAATATGCACAGTAATCAAGTGAATATTCTCTCGATTCCTGTGTATAGTGTGTGCCCTTAGGGCACACAGTAGAAGGACCCATATAATAATTAAACAAAATCTTCGTTCAACCATAAAATTTTAAAATGATTTTCAACCTAAAATTTTAAAGAACACCCTATTTCAAACTTTTTACTATATGTATCTTATATAAAATCCTACCAAAAAAGGTTTTCTTAATTATACCACTACAACGGATATCATGAATTCTTACACAACACTTTTATCGATCATGAATATTCAATTAATTGTTTTTTGGATGTACCGTGATTTGTTTGATAATTATATCGCACAATTCTCTTAAAATTATAGTTCAATAATTGCGTCGATTTTTTATTATTATTAGTGAAGGCTGCAAATTACATGTTATAGTAATTTAAATGATGAGGAGATTGAGAGGATTATTCATCTTTTGTATTTCAACAGTGGAACATCATATCATTAATTTCAATCGATTTTAATATAAATAATTTATCAACAATTTGTATTTTAGCCGCGTATAAAATTTAAAACGAATCAAGATCTTTTTCTTCGGTTATGAAAATCAATTTATACATTTAAAATAAAAGAAAATTTACATTTTTCTAAGAAAAAGATTCACTCAATTAATATTTTTCATGTTTTATTCGATTTCAAAATTTTTCCATCAATATTCTTATTATCATAATTATCTACCTACCCTTATCTCTCTCATTTTCATACAATTTTTAATTTAGTAAATTGTACAAGTATATTTGTTGGAATCTAAATATAATTTAGTGTCACATGATAAACACATAGATGAATATACAAACAAATGAATTGTTAACTTAAAGACAAATACTATTATCTAAAATTATATGAATCGATGAATTATTATTATTAGATTTTATTAGTTAAATAATACTCCATCCGTCTCAAATTAAAAGTTATTTTTGATTTTTTTGGTCAAACTTACTGATCAATTTTAGAATTAATAATTAAGTATATATAAATATATTTTTAAAATTATAAAAATTGGAGTTTGTAGCAAATTGTATCTAGTTTCTTATGATTATATATAATCTCTTAACCTAAATAATTGTTAAGTGTTTTGTATATTTATAAAACTATTGTACACAATATTAATCTATTATATTATTATAATTAATATATTAATAATTTTATAATAAAATTCGTGCTACGCACGAGATCATGAGCATAAAATTTAGAAATAAAAATATAAAATTTTAGAAAAAAACCAATAAAAAATAAAACTTCAAATAATAAAACCTAATTGATTAGTTTACATAATCTTCTCCTCTTTTTCCTCTCTTACGTTAACTCTCTTTTCTTTGTTTTGCCTTTTCTTTTCTCTTTTCCACTCACCTTTTTTTTTGTCTTTCACATATTCTTCTCTACTTTTTAAATGATTTTCGGTTCTACATGTTTAGTTAGTTTTTTTCCTTTTCTTCAGTAATTATTCTTTATTTTTATTTTTGCTAAACCTTTGGAACACATGATTTTTAATTTCCTTTTCTTCAATAAGTTATTTTTTAATTTTTTTTTGCTAGCTAAACCTTTGGAATGCATGATTTTTAATTTTTTCTTTCAAATGGAACACATGCAGCCATGTTGTGCTTAATAAAGAGGGAAGATTTACGAACGGTTTTGTTGGGGTATGATTTTGACTACCCGTGGGACCCATGAGCAAAACATGGTCCTTATTTTGGGACAGAAAAGCAAGAGTAAAGCAAGGAGAGAGAAAATGACTTTTGTCCTGTAGTTTCTTCCTCAGTTGACAACACCAATATATATACTCCATCTGAGAGCTCAGGGAGGAGAGGAGATAATTCCACAACAATAACCAGCAGAAAAGGAGAAGCTTTGTAGAGAGCAAATAGCGATATAGAGAATTTAGATGACTACACACAATGGAAATACACCATCTGTACTCTTGATATTATTATAGTGAATTCTCTCTCTCTCTCTCCGTGGTTTTCTCCCTATTGGGTTTCCACGTAAATTCTTGTGTTCATATCTTATACTGTTCGTGTATGTTTATCTCTTTTGTATTTTGAGAGTTTGATTTCACATCAATACAATCAACCGTTGGCGCGATTTTGGCCCCGTTGTTTTGGTGATTTCATCGGGTGGTCAAAATCTGGCGTTAACATTGGCGCCATCTGTGGGAAACCAAAATTAAGTTCGAAAAATCATCGATCCACTTTGCCAAAGTTTGGGTTGGCAAAATTTGAGCATCAACCGTGATGTTAAATTTATTCATCCATTGATCTGACCAGATATGTGTTATTATATGATACATTGATGACGTTTGTAATTGTTTATAATAACTAATATCTGTGATATTGAAAATAATTAATTGACATATCAATATATCTCGAGTCCCGCGATAGGATGTCATTGATGGAGCATCTGATGGGATACTGTTACTTTGGATTTCATGGATGTATTCGTTAAGATTACTGATTGCTTCAGCACATGGCTTCGGCTTCAGCATTCATTGCTTCAGCCTTCCGCTTCAGCTTCAGCACATGGTTTCGGCTTCAACATTCATTGCTTCAGCCATCACCCGCTTCGGCTTCAGCATTCATTGCTTCAGCCTTCACCCGCTTCGGCCTCAGCCTTTGGCTTCAGCCTTTTGGGTTCAGCATTCAGCTTCAGCCTTTTGGGTTCAGCATTCGGCTTCAGCTTTCCGCTTCAGCATTTGGCTTCAGCCTTCACCCGCTTCGGCTTCAGCCTTTTGGGTTCAGCATTCCGCTTCAGCCTTCACCCGCTTCGGCTTCAGCCTTTTGGGTTCAGCATTCCGCTTCAGCATTCCGCTTCAGCCTTCACCCGCTTCGGCTTCAGCCTTTTGGGTTCAGCATTCCGCTTCAGCCTTTGGCTTCAGCTTTCACCCGCTTCGGCTTCAACATTCATTGTTTCAGCTTCAATGCGTTATAAGGTCGAGTATGTGTCCTGAAATGATGAATATTCTTTGGTTAGACATTTTACGGATGGACATCCTTCGGCAGGGGATGGGGATCTCTTCAGCTCAGGTCATTGGTCGAGCAGAGCATTTTGGGTCTCCCAAACAAAGGTCGGGGACCTCTCCTCTTCAGGCCCTTGGTCGAAGAGGAGCGTTCCTCCTGAACGGATAAACATCCTATAGATCGACATCCTTCGAATAAACATCATTCAGGAAAAGCTTTGTTCTCCCGAAGGGTCACGCATTGGCAGATGTGGTGGGTTCAATAGTTTTACTAGCTTGGCTATTAGAAGGTTTGGTGGGCTTACTGTATAGTCTCTTATTTTAAGTTCCTTATAAATAAGAGACTGAGGGGCAATGTTGGGGTATGATTTTGACTACCCGTGGGACCCATGAACAAAACATGGTCCTTATTTTGGGACATAAAAGCAAGAGTAAAGCAAGGAGAGAGAAAATGACTTTTGTCCTTTAGTTTCTTCCTCAGTTGACAACACCAATATATATACTCCATCTGAGAGCTCAGGGATGAGAGGAGATAATTCCACAACAATAACCAGCAGAAAAGGAGAAGCTTTGTAGAGAGCAAATAGCGATATAGAGAATTTAGATGACTACACACAATGGAAATACACCATCTGTACTCTTGATATTATTATAGTGAATTCTATCTTTCTCCGTGGTTTTCTCCCTATTGGGTTTCCACGTAAATTCTTGTGTTCATATCTTATATTGTTCGTGTATGTTTATCTCTTTGTATTTTGAGAGTTTGATTTCACATCAATACAATCAACCGTTGGCGCGATTTTGGCCCCGCTGTTTTGGTGATTTCGTCGGGTGGTCAAAATCTGGCGTTAACAGGTTCCATTTCCATTGTGTTAATAGAAAATTAAAAAGTTTTCAAACAACAACTCCGTAAGCGCGGTTCATATAGTTGTTTTTCTAATTTATTTCTCTTAATATATATCACTCCGTCCCAAATTAATTGCTCAATTTTGACCATTTTAAGTCAAATTGACTATTTTTAGAATTAATAATTAAGCATATATAAATATATTTCTAAAATTATAAAAATTGGAGTTAGTAATAAATTGTATATACTTTCTTTTGGGTATAATCTCTTCACTTATATTTTAGCAAAAATAATAAAAAGATTAGTTCTAAAAATAGTCAATTTGACTTAAAATGGTCAAAATTGAACAATTAATTTGGGACGGAGGGAGTAGTTATTATTTAATTTTTTATAATTCACTTTCCAATGCAATTTTTCTTTTACTTTGGCTTCGGGAGTTTTTCATATTTGATAAACAGTTAAAAAGGTTTGGAGAAGAAGTGAAGGACAAAGAAAATATAACAATTGATTTACTTTGTGCTTAATAAAGTTGGCATTATATTTGTAAGTCAGCCCTTTTGTTTTTGTTTGTTTGTTTTTATTTTATTTTATTATTATTATTTTTAATCTTTTCATAATATAATGTGACGGCTGTTCCATGGTAAAATTTCTTATATTAGGTAATCGATCATAAAAATACTACTACTTTTTAAAGGCGCTACTACCTTTTAAAATCATCAAGTTATTTGTGCGATTTATTATATACACACTTATTTGAAAGATTTTAATATACATGATATCCTAAATTTTAATTTTTTGAGACTTTGAATTGATCTTTTTAAACGGAAATTATTTGTTTTCTTTTTTCCTTTCTTTTCTACCTAATTTTTATTTATTATGTGACTTTGAGTTTGAAGTGAAAAGGCCCAACAAATAAGAAAATAAAATAATAAGGCAAGTCCAAAAAATTATTATAGATTAAAAATAATGAATTATTATTTGAATTTTAAAAATCTACTTGAGATATTTTTGAATTTAAAGTTATGAATTAATGCATTATTTAATTAATAATTATTATGATTATATTGTTTATAAAAATAAATGACGATATCAATTTTAAGTTTAAAAATGTCTCACATTATTTTTTAATAAGTCAATATCAATTCCATATGTTGGAAAACGGAAGAAATACATAATACGAAGTATAACATGACCAAATAATATACAAAAATCATTATTATCATAGCAAAAAATATAAATATAAAATATATGAAAAATCTCTATAAAATTTAAAATAAAAAATTATAAAAAAAAAATCAAACATAACTCGTGATTTGCACAAGGACAATGTGCTAGTTTGATAAAGATATTATTATATCCATCCACCAATATTTTCATGGATAATAATAGCAATATGTCGGTGTTTCATAATTAGTAAGAGATTTATTTGATTGGTGTATTAATATCGCATTAGTTGAGATTAAAAAATAAATAAATTACATTACTCTTTTCATCCACATAAGGATGAGTCAGGAACAATTTTTACACAAATTAAAGTAGTCAAATAATTAGGCGTCAATCATGGGGGTAGAGAGACAATGAAGATCCTCTTTAGCAAAATATGTTCAGGTGTCAGCCATGTTTGTCTAGGTGGCAGGTCTGTTAACGGAAGGAGCATAGTTGAGCTGAAAATTATAACGTTAGGGGTAGTTTTGGAAAAAAAAAGTTCATAGACTAACGGGGACTTCGGGCAAAACTATAGGGGCAATTTTGCACCTTTGCCCTATATATATAGACACATGCATATACGTATGTATGTGTGAATGTTTCTCATTGGATCCTGTGGTGATTTAGTTAATGAAATTAGAGGGAAAATATTGAGGGTTTCTTTTGGGTTATTCGGATCCTAAGTTATGACTTGGGTGTTACAAACTCACCTACTTAAATTTCTAACGTCCCCGGCAGAATCGATCACACACATGGTCCACAAATCTTTGCCTCTCTAGCCATTGTAGAATAATACTGGCTAGCTTCTTGTCCCCACCTCCGAATGTCTCTCCATTGTGGGATAATAGTACCAGCCTTCGTGTCTCAACTTCTGGTAACTCGATCAGATGACCCGACTCGAGTTTTCAAGTGTCAGCTTTGATACTATATTAAATAACCCGGGTCAAATTCCAAGTCTGGAACAAATCTTAGGTCAAATCCCAAGTCCAAATCGAATTAAATTCATCCAAAAACGGCCTTAAACTACTAGCCTAATAGTATCTTATTTGGTCATCTTAGCCCACCATAGGCTCACCCAAAAGGTCATGACTGAAGGTACTATTGTTAGTAACTTAATTCCGTATATATAAACAAATTTTTTCCATATCTTTCAATATGGGAGTGGGGTGTTACAAACTCCTTCACTTAAATTTTTAACGTCCCCGTCAGAACTGATCACACACGGTCCACAGATCTTTGTTTTTCTAGCTATTGTGGAATAATACTGGCTAGCTTCGTGCCCTCACCTCCAGACCTCTCTCCATTGTGGGATAATAATACCAATCTTTGTGTCCCTACCTTCGACAACTTGATCGGATGACCCGACTTAAGCTTTTGAGAGTCGGTTTTAATACCAGATTAAACAACTCGGATTAAATCCCGAGTCCGGAACAAATCTTAGGTCAAATTCAAAGTCCAAATCGAATCAAATTTATCCAAACACGACCTTAAACCACTAGCCCAATAGTATCTTCTTGGGTCATCTTGGCCCACCAAAGGCTCACCCAAAAAGTCGTGACTGAAAATATTATTGTAAGTAACTTAATTTCTTATATAAAGACAAAAATTTTCTATACCTTTCAATATGTGACTGGAGTGTTACAAACTCGTCCACTTAAATTTCTGACGTCCCAGTCAGAACTGATCATACACACGGTCCACAAATCTTTGTCTCTAGCCATTGTGGAATAATACCGGCTAGCTTCGTGTTCCCACCTCCATACCTCTCTCCATTGTGGGATAATACCATCAAGGCATCAACCTTCGTGTCCCCACCTCCGGCAACTCAATCGGAAGACCCGACTTGAGCTTTCGAGAGTTGGCTTTGATATCATATAAAACAACTCGAGTTAAATCCCGAGTCCGGAACAAATCTTGGGTCAAATCCCAAGTCCAAATCGAACCAAATTCATCCAAACAAGGTCTTAAATCACTAGCACAATAGTATCTTCTTGGGTCATCTTAGTCCACCACGGGCTCACCCAAAAGGTCATGACTGAAAGTACTATTGTTAGTAACTTAATTTGACAAATTTTTACCAGATCTTTCAATATGGGACTGAGGTGTTACAATTAATCTAATCAAGAATATCATAAATTCATTAGCTAACGAAAATTTAAAAGAAATTTTTATAAAGTGATAGGCTCAATCATAGCCCTGTCCTAAGCTCTCTATTACCTAGATAAAATAAGATTTCTACAAAATAAACTAAATGCCTCCTCAATTTTAAAAACTATAAAATTATTTTCACTTTCTTTTCTCCCTACCCATCCACGTCATTTTTCTATTTCCCTACCCCTCTTTGCCTTTACCTTCCCCATCCACGTCCTTCTTCTGTTTCTTTTTCCATTCTTGCCCTTTACCTAAGGCTGTAAATGAACCAAACGGTTTGAACTTGATTCTTATTCGCTCGACTAAAAGTTTGATTCGAGCTTGACTCGAAATATAAACGATTCAAATTTGAGTAAATTTTAAAGTTCGATAAATTACTCGAACTTATTCAAATTATATTTTTTTATTGATACTCGGATCATGTTCGCTCGAAAAGTTTAAACTGCTCGGGCTCGATTTGAGATCGTACTCGACTTGGTAGCTAAACGTCCTCAATTAAACTTTATTTCTTACACGATAAATTTTATGAATCAAATTTGAGCAACTCAATACTCGGCTCAGTTCATTTACACCCCTACTTTACCCTCTCCATCCATACCTTCCTCCTCTTTCCGTTTACCCTCTCCGTCAATTTCTTCGGTCAGTTCCCTTTGTCAAGTCTACTAACAAATTTTCTGTTCTACTTGATGAGAATTTCCACCTGGACGGAGATTACAACAATTTCCGTCCAGGAAACTGTCAGACCATTAATACATTCATCCTCCCTGATAAACTTGAAAACTTTTTTAAGGAAAGTCAGCATCTACTCAACTTTGACCGCAACAACCAGGTAATCGTTAAATTCATCTTTTATAATAAATAATGTTTAAATTGAGACCCCAATCCCCACAACAATCCCCATAGCAGTGCCCATACGGTTAAAGTGTTACAAGGGATCCACCATCTCCTTATAGAAATTCCATGCCTTAGACATCATAATATTTAATTTTGTACGGAAAGAAAGATTTCCGTTCTTTCCCCTTCCCTTTTCTGGTCCCATCAGAATCTCCATTAAAATCTCCACCAACCCCAATGTCGCGGACACCCTCCTTAGTGACGCCGTTGGCGCCGAGGGTGGCAGGAGCTGAAAGGAAGAGAACTGAAAGTATGTGAAAGTAAAATGAGAGGGTGAGAAAGAGAACAAACGAGATTATTTATGCGAGCAAGACATATAAGGGAAGGAGAAAAATATTACCTTTCAAGCAAAAGGCGACAATGGAGGTTGGCGCATCGACGTTGGAAGCCGTGTTGTGCGGAGCGGCGGAAGCTGTGTGTGTTCAAGAGAACTAAAAATTTAAGATGGAGTTAAGTTAGAAAGAGATATTACTTCTCCGCCGCCGCTGGCGCAGGCCCATATCCGTATCTTTAAGAAAACAAAGGATTATTTATGCGAGAGAAACACACAGTTAACAAATGAATGAATGAGTAAATAATACCTTCACGTAAAAGGCAACTGCAAAGGTAGCGACGGTGTAGGTTGCGATGAGCGGAGCGGTGGAAGCCGTGTTCAATAGAAAATACATGAGGAACATAACTAAAAAAATTTAAGAAATAGTAAAAGGAGTTAAGTGTGAGAAAGAAATAGGACCTATCTTCATTACTTCGCCGTCGCTGGCGGCACGCGCGATCGTAGAGGTAGCGACGATGGAGGCCGCAATTAACGAAGCTGCGTAAGCTGTGTTCAAGAAAAAATACATGAGAAAGAAAACTAAAAATTTAAGCAGAGTTGAGTGTGAGAAAGAAATAAGACCTATCTTCATTATTTCTTCGTCGCCGCTGCCGGCAGTATGCAACTCATATCCATACTGATGGATGGTCGTAGAAGCTGTGAAAGTATGAAACACAAGATTATTTAGGTAAAATGACAGATGTTAAATAAATGAGGGCATATATTAAATGAGGGAAGGATAAATCATCAGCCCTGAATCCCAATAATCTTGATACGACGATTGTTTTTGGAGAGCGAAAAGTCATTGAGAGATTTTTTGTGGAGTTGTAAAATGGCAGATGTGGGTTTTCTGTAAAAAGTAGATGTGGGTTTTCTGTAAAAAGTAGATGTGGGTTTTGTTGGTTGAAGAAGGCTATACGTATTTTTATAAGCATTAGGTTGGGAGAGAGTTGACGTGTGTCACTCTCCCACCCGTTCATTCCCTTTTAATTTCCGCAGTTACATACACTTCTATTACACATGTGAATCAAAAAATGGGAAATGAGCGTTCATTTGAGGCGTTGACATATGGGTTTGTGCGTTAATGAGCTGAGAAATAACGAGCGGCCGCCGATAAAAGGAATCGACGTGAATACACATTTAACCCATTCCAAATGTATGACTGCAATAACATATGTAATGTCCGGAAAATTTTAAACACTGTATCAAATTTATTTTTATAAATAAATTCATTTTATATAATTTTAATTGGACCCATGTAAGAATGTTTATTTAATTATATAATTATAGATCCAATAAACTTTTTGCATTAAAGGGGCTCATTATTAGTGCGATTTAAATTAATGAGTTAACCCAAAGAATTTATTTGCAAAGAAATTTGGATAATTAAATAGATGATTTTATTATTATCAGATTAAATAATTCGAGTGAAGAATTATAGTTATATTAAATATTTTAAATAAATAATTAATTTGTTTAGCCATTAATTTAAAATATCAGAAATACGAGATGGTTGATTTAACTGGGCCGATTTTCCTCATTTAGATTAGCCCATTGCTCTTATTTATTTTGATTTAAGCCCAAATTCCATTTCTTTTTAAATTTGGGCCGCCTCTTAACTAATTTCAGCTGGCCCAACTATTGGGTTAAGCCCAATTTGGATTCCAGCGGGTTGGACCAAGATCACCGGGTCGAACCATTTGGAACGGGTTGAACCGTTCCTATACAATTAGGGGCAATCAGTGGACTGAATGGGGATCAAACCAAGCGAAGCAAACTGAAAATCCCAAACCGCTTGAGAGTACTAAGCCCTAGCTGACCTAGGCCATCAATCGGACGAGACGAGAAGGAGGAAGGAGGGTCACACCAGACGACGTCGGTGTGACGGTCGGCGATGACCGGCCGTTTGGACTAGAGGGAAAGTTTGCCGACCAACGGGTGATGCGGGTTTCGACACGGGCGACCGAGCAATAATCAAATGGACCGTTGGTCCCGGATTTTAGGCGATGTGACCGACGAAGCACACGGCTCAAAGGCCGGCCGGCGATTTTCACAGTGGGCATGATGGGACCAATCGGACGCTTACCCTTCTCCTACCGACGGTCCTTGAATGATCAAATAAGGTAAAAACCGGTCCAGTTGGATAATCAATTTGCTATAAATTGAGCCAAACCCCAACCCCCAAGCTGCCGATTCCCTCTGTTTGTAAGTCCCAAATTAGACAAAATTAGGGATTTGAAATTTAAGAGAGGAATCAGAAGAAATTTTTTTTTTTTTTAATTAGAGTGAGGCATAACAGAGAAAGGGATTGCTGAGGAGGAAGGCTAGCCGTGGATGCTCAACTTCGTTAATTATTTTGGAAGAAGAAGGCGGACTGCTATTCGGTCGAGTCCAAGGTAGTGATCTTAGGCTTAATTTGTTCTTTTATCTGATTGTTAGTGTAACCATCGAATTACGTTGTTCTTGTTGGATGTACAAGGCTGGTATTGTATTACATTGATTGATTTGGTTAGAAATTTGGTATGGTGATGATTATACTATACTTTGTGTTGGATTAACCTGGTTTAGAAAACTGGAATGGTGTTAATTTTCTATACCTTGCAGTGTATCGAGTTAAATTGTTTCCCTGTATTGGTTAATTTCTCTCTGTATTGAATTTACGGTTGGGTAACTGCTTGGATTGTGTTGTGTTGGTATTGTGATAATAATATTCTTATGGTGATGGAGGCAGTCATGGTGTTGGTAGACTAAGCATTGTTCTGGGTTTTATTGTATACTTCATGTTTGGTTTTGGTTGGGAATCAGGTACTAGGTTGTCCCTGTTTGGTGTGATGACTGAATGAGCCAAGTTGGGCTATGATTTCAGTCCAGAAACTTGAATAAGCTGTGTCACTAAGAAAGTTTTTAAGTCGTAACTGCATAATAAAAATTGGCTATGATAGCCACGAATAAGGTGAATAAAGTAATTATTTAATTATTATTTAACTAATGTTAAAAGATAATTAAAATAAAGTTAATATGATAATTCTTATTATATAGTAAATAAGATAATAAATGTTTAATTATTATAACAATTAAATATGAATAAATATTTAATTATTATTTAATAATAATAATAATAATTAAATATTACTAAAGTTAATAAAATAATTATTTATTATTTATTAATAAATAATAAATAAAGATAATAAATATTTAATTATTATTTAATAATAATAATAATTAAATATGAATAAAGTTAATAAATAATTATTTATTATTTATTAATAAATAATAAATAAAGATAATAAATATTTAATTATTATTTAATAATAATAATAATTAAATATGAATAAAGTTAATAAAATAATTATTTATTATTTATTAATAAATAATAAATAAAGATAATAAATATTTAATTATTATTTAATAATAATAATTAAATATGAATAAAGTTAATAAAATAATTATTTATTATTTATTAATAAATAATAAATAAAGATAATAAATATTTAATTATTATTTAATAATAATAATAATTAAATATGAATAAAGTTAATAAAATAATTATTTATTATTTGTTAATAAATAATAAATAAAGATAATAAATATTTAATTATTATTTAATAATAATAATAATTAAATATGAATAAAGTTAATACAATAAATTTATAAATAAAGATAATAAATATTTAATTATTATTTAATAATAATAATTAAATATGAATAAAGTTAATAAAATAATTGTTTATCATTCATAAATAGTAAATAAAGGTACTAAGTATTTGATTATTATTTAATAATAATGACTAAGTATGAATAAAGTTATTGAATAAGAAGGAAATTAACTACTTAATCATTAATGAAATAGTGATTAAGTATAAGGGATATTTATAAGTTCATTAGTTAACTGTGGCCCTTAATAAATAGTGATTATAAACACTTAATGATTAATTAAATATATTAAGTGTGTCAAGTATTAAATCAATGTTGAATAAGAGACAAGGTTAATGATTACTAAATTATCCTTAAGGTAAATAGTAATTAAGTAAATAAAAGATTAAGTAAGAGACCAACTGCTATTTAGTTGTTATCAAATTATGTTAAAGTTATTAATTATTTTGTAACTAATAAATGAGAAATTTTAACCCATAGGTAATAATTGGAGTATTCAAATGATAAGTGACCCTGATTAATTATTATCTGTTTAAATAATAAATAGAGGTCATTAAATTTTTGTTAGCTGATGGCTAGGTAGTAATTAAGTTCGGTGAATTATTTATCTGCTAAATGGATAGCATAAGTGGGTATAATTACGCAATGCTAATGGATAAACCAATTCTACCAACTGATAGGTTATCCACGGTCAAGTAATTAAAGCTAGAATTTATCTGTAGCTGAGCAAACAGGCAAGTCCTCTATCCCGAACTTTGATTTCTGCAAGTTCCTAACTCTAAACTTCTTACATTAATGCAAGTTCTTCATTACTCAACCTTTTACCTTGAGTAATACTTCTAAAACCTTATGCAGTATTTTAATTCATGCAAAAAGGTATATATTATTGCAAGTATTCTTAAAGCTTGAATTTTATTTCCAAGCATGCTTTAAGTGGTCTAATTACTTTCAAAGTTATTCCACATCTGTATATTATTGACATTCGTGCATTTTGAATTCGAATATTGAATTAAATTCAGAAGTTTTATGAACCATTCATGGTTAATTCTGAACCCTTGTTCGGTCAGACAATTTTGTGAAAATTTATAAAAGCTATCCGAACCAATCAATGGTAAGGATTCTTAGACTGTATGAACACCCCTTTATTTATAGGGGAGTACCCCACGTACCGTATATAAGGTACAAATAGCAGAATTAAATGTTATGCATATACATAAGGTACGCGAGGCTGATCCCCTCAAGTACGTTATTCTGTAGCCAGTAACCAGAGGGTCAACCAGCTATTGACTCCTCTGGAAGTTATCGTTCAAAGTCTATTCGACTATCAATTGTTCTAAAAGCATTTATTGTTCTTGCTTCTGATTTATTCTATTGTTGAAATTCCTTTTTAATATCCCTTCATCATGATATATCCTTATTGTTGCACTTTAAACTTGCTGGGCAAACTCGTTGCTCATTCTTGCTATATCATGACTTCATTGCAGCTAAACCCGAGACGTCAGGGAAGAACAAAGGGAAAGAAAAGATGAAATGATAGATTTCTAGTAGCAGACTTTAGATTTATGTGTTAGTTAATTTCGGTTAATGTAATCTAAACCTTGATGGCTATTTAAGGTATGTTTTGTGTAAACGTTTAAGGTTAATCGTATTCTGGGACTAGTGACACCTTGTAATGAACAATGTATGTTTATTATATTCCGCACTTTTAGATATCATATGTTGTTAAAGGTGAATGTTTGTATTGGATCGTGATGACCAGATCCGGGTATTTGGAGACCCGAATTTGGGGGCGTCACAACATATATGTTATATGAAACGTAAATAACATAATTACCAATAATTTCAAACATGTATGTGAATGATTCACCAATATGTAAAAAGGGAACAATTTTGTAAAAAATTGAACTTGAAGGAACACTATTGAGAAATTTGATACATTAAGACTAGAAGTGTATGTAACTTCGGAAATTAAAAGGGAATGAACGGGTGGGAGGGTGACACACGTCAACTTTCTCCCAACCTAGTGTCTATAAAAACACGTATAACCTTCTTCAACCAACAAAACTCACATCTGCTTAAAATTCTCATCTGTCATTTTACAGCTCCAACAAAATTTCTCGATAGGTTTTTGCTCTCCAAAAACCACCGCCGTAGCAAGATTATTGGGGTTTAGGGGTAATGATTTCTCCTTCACTCGAGTATATGCCCTCATTTATTTAGTATCCGTCATTTTGTTCAAACAATCATGTGTTTCATACTTTCACAGCTTCTACGACCATTTATCGGTATGGGTTGCATACCGACGGCAGCGGCGAAGAAGTAATGAAGATAGGTCCTATTTCTTTCTCACACTCAACCCTGCTTAAATTTTTAGTTCTGTCCCTAATGTCTTTTCTCTTGAACACAGCTTGCACAGCTCCGTTAATCGCGACCTCCACCGTTGCTACCTCCGCGGTCACATGTGCCGGCGGCATTGGTAGCGGGGAAGTAATGAAGATAGGACCTATTTCTTTCTCACACTTAACTCCTTTTACTATTTCTTAAATTTTTTTAGCTCTGTTTCTCATGTATTTTCTATTGAACACAGCTTCCACCGCTCCGCTCATCACGACCTCCACCGTCTCTACCTTCGTAGCCACCTTTTGCGTGGAGGTTATTATTTTCTCCTTCCCTCATTTGTTAACGGTGTGTTTCTCTTGCATAAATAATTCTCTGTTTTGTTCTTAAAGATACGGATATGGGCCTGCTGCCGGCGGCGAAGAAGTAATATCTTTTTCTGACTGAACTCCTTAAACTTTTAGTTCTTTTGAACATAGCTTCCGCCGCTCGTCGCGGCCTCTACCGTCGCTGCGCCAACCTCCATCATCACCTTTCGCTTGAAAGGTAATATTTTTCTCCTTCTCTTATATGTCTTGCTCGCATAAATAATCATGTTTGTTCTCTTTCTCACTCTCTCGTTTTACTCTCTCACATACTTTCGGTTCTCTTCCTTTCAGCTCCCGCCACCTCGTCTCATTTTACTCTCTCATATACTTTCGGTTCTCTTCCTTTCAGCTCCCGCCACCTCGTCTCATTTTACTCTCTCATATACTTTCGGTTCTCTTCCTTTCAGCTCCCGCCACCCCCGGCGTCAGCGGCGTTACTAAGGGGGCCGCCCGCGACATTGGGGTTGGTGGAGATTTTGACGGAGATTCTAGTGGGGACCAAAAAAGGGAAGGGGAAAGCACGGAAATCCTTCTTTCCGTATGAAATTGAATATTATGGTGTCTAAGGCATGAAATTTTTACAAGAAGATGGTGGATCTCTTGTACTACTTCAACTGTATCGGCACTGCTATAGGGATTATTATGGGGATTGGGTCTCAATCTATACAATATTGATTATAAAAGATAATTTTAAGGATTACCGGGTTGTAGCGATCAAAGTTGAGCAGATGCTGACTTTCCTTAAAAAAGTTTCCAAGTTTATCTGGGAGGATGAATGTATTAATGGTCTGACAGTTTCCTGGACGGAAATTGCTGTAACCTCCGTCCAAATAGAAATTTTCATCAATTAGAACAGAAAAATTGTTAAGACTTGACAAAGGGAAACGGGCTGAAGAAATCAACGGGAAGGGTAAAGGGAAAGAGGAGGAAGGTGTGGATGGGGAGGGTAAAGTATGGGTGTAAATGAATCGAGCCGAGTATTGAGTTGCTCAAATTTGATTCATAAAATTTATCGTATAAGAAATAAAGTTTAATTGAGGACGTTTAGCTACCAAGTCGAGCACGATCTCAAATCGAGCCCGAGCAGTTTAAACTTTTCGAGCGAATATGTTCCGAGTATCAATAAAAAATTATAATTTGAATAAGTTCGAGTAATTTATCGAACTTTAAAATTTGCTCATATTTAAATCGTTTATATTTCGAGTCAAGCTTGAATCGAACTTTTAGTCGAACGAATACGAATCAAGCCCGAAACCGTTTGGTTCATTTATAGCCTTAGGGTAAAGGGAAAGAAGGGGAAGAGAAACAGAAGAATGACGTGAATGGGAAAGGGAAATGGAAGAATGACGTGGATAGGTAGGGAAAAGAAAGTGACAATAATTTTATAGTTTTTAAAATTGAGGAGGCATTTAGTTTATTTTGTAGAAATCTTATTTTATCTAGGTAGTAGTGAGCTTAGGACATGGCTATGATTGAGCCTATCCCTTTGTAAAAATTTCTTTTAAATTTCCGTTGACTAATGAATTTATGATATTCTTAATTAGATTAATTTTTCTGACTTGTCATTATTTTGAATGTAAATTTTATGATCATAATTCCACTAGATTGAACGTTAGTACGTGTCTCATCATTTTAGACTTTATATATATATAACCATCATACACCGCTTGGATTTTCAGTTTAAATATACGTATTAACATCAAAAAATTTAAATAACATAAAAATGAATACACAGGCAAATGGTTTCCTAAAATTCTCCATAACATAATTTTTTTATGGATGTTTGTTGTCAGTTATGACTAATATTTTTTGTGTATTGATCAAGAAAAATATAAGCATGGAAAGTCAAAAGGCCGAAGAAGTGATGAAAAAAGGTCCATGGATTGTTGAAGAAGATGAAATAATGATAAATTTAAGAATAAGAATGGTCCGAGAGCATTCCAAATTTACAGGAAAAAAGTGGATTACTGAATCTATATCTATTCTAGCTTTATATTTAAAATTTTCAAACTTAAAAAGTAGAAAGCACGGGACGTGAGGGAGACCTCAGCTTGTTGCGTGAGGCGTCCTTTATAATAGTAATATTTTTAAAAATTACAAAAACATTTTTTTTACCTAATATTCGAGGAAGTGTACTCAATTAAATAAAACGATGTTTTTGTATGATAACTCACACAATTACATGTTGTGTTTCTTACCTCATTTTTATCTAAAAAATATTCAAAAATATATTTTACAAAATGTTGAACACTTGAACAATCAAATGATATAAGCAATTTTTCATTGAACATCGACCTTTCATTTTTTTTAATTGTACATTTATGTGTTAGAAAACTATGATCACGTTATATTCATGACTTGTGGGTGGCTTCAAGTATCTGAACTAATTTCTCATCATAAAAAGATGGTATATTATTGACCTAGTTTCTTATCAACAAAAGATATTTCGTCAAAGTATTAGTATAAGATAGAGTCTTACTATATATGTTGATAAATTTATATATAATAAACACCCAGAGGTATGTATAGAAATGATAATTCTTACTAACCTGATCTTGTCATCCCTGACTAGGGGTGTTCATCGGTAATTTACCGTACCGAACCAGACCGGTTACCGAATATACTCAAAACTGAATACCGATACCGGTACCGGTTGGACCGATATACCGAACCGGTTAGCCGGTCCGGTACCGGTTCGGTACCGGTTTTTATCTACTTTTGTACCGGTGAAACAATGGGACTAGTCACAGGATTCCCATTTGAGTCCGAAAAGCTCTACTGTTACACGTAAGACATGGTTTGCAATGATGGTGACTAAGCTAGCTTGAGAAGCAAAAATAAGATCCAGTGGCCATCTGAAATTCTTCAAAAAATTAAGATTCCTTATTTAATTTATGGGCATTCATGAGGCTTTTTGTCAACCAAATTGCTATTTCTCTGGATTACATAGCTTCTTCTCCAAATGGTTTTAGCACATCAGCAAACTCTTCTAGGTTGTTTTGTTTAAGTAATCCCGCGCATAGCTCGAGAAGAGACTCAGCCCTTTGCTGGATTGGATTTGTCCATTCACTCTTACTATTATCACTATCAATTGCAACAAGTGTACTCAACAGTGAAATTTCACTTGGGGCTTGATTTAATATCACATCAATGATTGATTATTGAATGAATTTTGGTGCTGCAATTGTTGCTGAAGAAGATGAGACTGATTTTCGTTTATGAGGATGCAGCAAACCAGCAGATCTACTAGGAACACCGGTATAAGGATAAAGCATAAAGGCAGAGGCTTAAAATTAGGGAATAAAATTAAAGATTTTAATACTCAACCGGTACACCGGTTCGGTACGGTATGTACCGAACCTTCAAAATAATGTCCCGAACCCGGTACTGAAAAACCGGTATATACCGGTTACATATACCGATACCGAACCGGTTTTGTTTTGTCCCGAACTGACCGGTTCGAACCGGTTCGATTAACCTAAAAACTGAAAAAATCGAAAAAAATGCACACCCCTATCCCTGACATAGGACGGATTCAGGAATTTTTTTCAGCCGGGGCAAAACTTAAACGAGACTAGTATCATTCATGAAAAGAAAAACATACAAACTACAATTGAACTACTCGGATTGGTTTCACAACTCGCCCCTTCCTTTGGCCTTTTAGTAAAGTATTTCTCCATATGAATTAACCAATGATTATGAACCTACAGGCTACAAATCCCTATCAATTAATAAATAAATTTAAGTTAATAATCAATCTTATTTCCTAAACATTACAATTTTACAAAACTCACAAGTCACAAATTCACAATAAACATCATACGAGGAGACCAATTTTAACTAATCAAAAATCATAAAATCCCCAAATGTCATAAACAACATCACATTTATTATTTATATCAATTTTAACTAATTTATTAACTAATCAAAAATTCCCAAAAGTCATAAACAACATTGCATTTATATCAAATTTAATTAATGACAACATGTAAACAAATGAACGGACAACAATAACCATAAATCCCTAATTTTTTAAAACCCTAAAACATTTAAAGAAATATTCAATTAAATATTTAAAATGACAAGTGAGAAGGTTGAACCACTTACCGGTGAGGCGGTGACCGGAGCGGAGGTCGGAGGAGGGGCGCTGCGGACGGATCCAGGAATTTTTTTCAGCCGGGGCAAAGCTTTAATGAGACTAGTATTATTCATGAAAAGAAAAACATAATCACTACAATTGCCCACGGCGAGTTTTCATTTCGTGAAAACGCCGCACTATGGTTTCGTTATTAACACAAGCACAATTGGAACAATTACACGTCTCTAGTAATATACCTAGCTTTGTTCCCACAAGTACAATTGGAACATTTGGTGCAAATTGACGAAGCTCTAGCATCCACCGAAGACATTCAAAGCATCACTTAATGATATTTAAACCATATCTAAAATTAAGATTTGAAACTCTCTGTACCAGAAAAATTATAATATATGCAAAGCAAACAATCATGAAGGATTTTATAGGAAATGAAAAGGGACTACTTCACATTTGAAACATCAGCATAACAGGGCAAAAGTAAGAAATAGTACAAGTAGAAAGAACAAATGAAGGAACAGATATTGGCTCTGAAATGAATACCTTCTTGAGCACATTTTCATAGCTTGCCCTACTGATTAAAGAGAAAGCTAACACAATATGTCTGCACCTCTATAACTAAGAGGCCTCAACCTGCTATAATCTTCTTGACCTAGAAAACAAAACCCAAACTCAATCAGGCAAAAATAAAGGACCCTGAAAAACCTAATTCCAAATCCAAACCCAAACTCAAACTCAGCAAATGCTGAAAAATTACTTGCAGTGTCCCATAGTCCCAAGTTGACAATGCTCCCATCCACAGCCACAACAATAACCACAATTACAATTTACAAATCAATTTTTCGTTATTTGTATCAAATATCAATTTTAAGTAATGACAAATTGACAACAAATCAACAGACAACAATAACCACAATTACAAATCCCTAATTTTTTAAAACCCTAAATCAAATATTCAATTAAATAATTTAAATTGACAACTACTTAAGACTAACCGACTCTTACCGCAGCGGCGCGACGAAGGAGGGGTCCGAGGGGAGATCGACCGTCGACGGCGACCTTCGTTGCCGGTGCGCCAGTGCCCGCGAAGAGGGGAGCTGCCGAGCTGCGGTGTGGGCCGTGTGGCACTTGGAACTTGGAAGAGGCTGAGGACTGAGGAGTGGAGTGACTGAGTGAGGCAGTGAGGCAGTGAGGCAGCGAGGCCTGTGCGGCTGTGCGAAAGAGAGAAGAAAACCAGCTGATTTTTTTTTAAAACTTACTACATGAAACGACGTCGTTTCATGTAGTGAGTTATAAAAAAAATTAACAAAACCCTACATGAAACGACGTCGTTTCATGTAGTGAGTTTTAAAAAAAAAATAATCAAAACCCATCTCATGTCTGCAACTCTGTCGTCGCCGGTCACCTCTCTCTTCGTCCGATGGAGTTCTCCGCCTAAGCTGCCGGGGCATTTTGGGCCTCTCCTCGAAGGTTTTTCGTCGGCTGCCGGGGCACATGCCCAGGTATGCCAAAATGTGGATCCGTCCTAGTGCCCGCTGCCGGCTGGGGCTGAAGAAATGAAGAAACGGAAATGAGAAGAAATGAAGGCTGCTGGCTTGTGAAGTAATTAGATTTTTTTAAAAAAAACTTACTAAGTGAAACGACGTCGTTCACTTAGTAAGTTTTTAAAAAAAAAACCTAACTCGGCATCTTCTTCATCTCAGACCAGTCGGCATCTTCTTCATCTCGCCGCCGGCCCGCCGCTCCTCCGCTCCTCCGCTCGCTGCCGGAGCAATCTAAGACCTAATGGGTGGGATTCTCGTCGGCTGCCGAGGCACTTGCCCAGGTATGCTAAACTTTGGATCCGTCCGTTAAGAAGAGAGAGGTCTGCTATTTTTTGAGTTCGTTCTAAGTGAAGATATCACACACTTTCTGCCTACCCTTTTGGCACGAGCACAATTGGAACAATTACACGTCTCTAGTAATATACCTAGCTTTGTTCCCACAAGTACAATTGGAACATTTGGTGCAAATTGACGAAGCTCTAGCATCCACCGAAGACATTCAAAGCATCACTTAATGATATTTAAACCATATCTAAAATTAAGATTTGAAACTCTCTGTACCAGAAAAATTATAATATATGCAAAGCAAACAATCATGAAGGATTTTATAGGAAATGAAAAGGGACTACTTCACATTTGAAACATCAGCATAACAGGGCAAAAGTAAGAAATAGTACAAGTAGAAAGAACAAATGAAGGAACAGATATTGGCTCTGAAATGAATACCTTCTTGAGCACATTTTCATAGCTTGCCCTACTGATTAAAGAGAAAGCTAACACAATATGTCTGCACCTCTATAACTAAGAGGCCTCAACCTGCTATAATCTTCTTGACCTAGAAAACAAAACCCAAACTCAATCAGGCAAAAATAAAGGACCCTGAAAAACCTAATTCCAAATCCAAACCCAAACTCAAACTCAGCAAATGCTGAAAAATTACCTGCAGTGTCCCATAGTCCCAAGTTGACAATGCTCCCATCCACAGCCACAACAATAACCACAATTACAATTTACAAATCAATTTTTTCGTTATTTGTATCAAATATCAATTTTAAGTAATGACAAATTGACAACAAATCAACAGACAACAATAACCACAATTACAAATCCCTAATTTTTTAAAACCCTAAATCAAATATTCAATTAAATAATTTAAATTGACAACTACTTAAGACTAACCGACTTACCGCAGCGGCGCGACGAAGGAGGGGTCCGAGGGGAGATCGACCGTCGACGGCGACCTTCGTTGCCGGTGCGCCAGTGCCCGCGAAAGAGGGGAGCTGCCGAGCTGCGGTGTGGGCCGTGTGGCACTTGGAACTTGGAAGAGGCTGAGGACTGAGGAGTGGAGTGACTGAGTGAGGCAGTGAGGCAGTGAGGCAGCGAGGGCCTGTGCGGCTGTGCGAAAGAGAGAAGAAAACCAGCTGATTTTTTTTTAAAACTTACTACATGAAACGACGTCGTTTCATGTAGTGAGTTATAAAAAAAATTAACAAAACCCTACATGAAACGACGTCGTTTCATGTAGTGAGTTTTAAAAAAAAAATAATCAAAACCCATCTCATGTCTGCAACTCTGCCGTCGCCGGTCACCTCTCTCTTCGTCCGATGGAGTTCTCCGCCTAAGCTGCCGGGGCATTTTGGGCCTCTCCTCGAAGGTTTTTCGTCGGCTGCCGGGGCACTTGCCCAGGTATGCCAAAACGTGGATCCGTCCTAGTGCCCGCTGCCGGCTGGGGCTGAAGAAATGAAGAAACGGAAATGAGAAGAAATGAAGGCTGCTGGCTTGTGAAGTAATTAGATTTTTTTAAAAAAAACTTACTAAGTGAAACGACGTCGTTCACTTAGTAAGTTTTTAAAAAAAAAACCTAACTCGGCATCTTCTTCATCTCAGACCAGTCGGCATCTTCTTCATCTCGCCGCCGGCCCGCCGCTCCTCCGCTCCTCCGCTCGCTGCCGGAGCAATCTAAGACCTAATGGGTGGGATTCTCGTCGGCTGCCGAGGCACTTGCCCAGGTATGCTAAACTTTGGATCCGTCCGTTAAGAAGAGAGAGGTCTGCTATTTTTTGAGTTCGTTCTAAGTGAAGATATCACACACTTTCTGCCTACCCTTTTGGCACGAGCACAATTGGAACAATTACACGTCTCTAGTAATATACCTAGCTTTGTTCCCACAAGTACAATTGGAACATTTGGTGCAAATTGACGAAGCTCTAGCATCCACCGAAGACATTCAAAGCATCACTTAATGATATTTAAACCATATCTAAAATTAAGATTTGAAACTCTCTGTACCAGAAAAATTATAATATATGCAAAGCAAACAATCATGAAGGATTTTATAGGAAATGAAAAGGGACTACTTCACATTTGAAACATCAGCATAACAGGGCAAAAGTAAGAAATAGTACAAGTAGAAAGAACAAATGAAGGAACAGATATTGGCTCTGAAATGAATACCTTCTTGAGCACATTTTCATAGCTTGCCCTACTGATTAAAGAGAAAGCTAACACAATATGTCTGCACCTCTATAACTAAGAGGCCTCAACCTGCTATAATCTTCTTGACCTAGAAAACAAAACCCAAACTCAATCAGGCAAAAATAAAGGACCCTAAAAAACCTAATTCCAAATCCAAACCCAAACTCAAACTCAGCAAATGCTGAAAAATTACCTGCAGTGTCCCATAGTCCCAAGTTGACAATGCTCCCATCCACAGCCACAACAATAACCACAATTACAATTTACAAATCAATTTTTCGTTATTTGTATCAAATATCAATTTTAAGTAATGACAAATTGACAACAAATCAACAGACAACAATAACCACAATTACAAATCCCTAATTTTTTAAAACCCTAAATCAAATATTCAATTAAATAATTTAAATTGACAACTACTTAAGACTAACCGACTTACCGCAGCGGCGCGACGAAGGAGGGGTCCGAGGGGAGATCGACCGTCGACGGCGACCTTCGTTGCCGGTGCGCCAGTGCCCGCGAAGAGGGGAGCTGCCGAGCTGCGGTGTGGGCCGTGTGGCACTTGGAACTTGGAAGAGGCTGAGGACTGAGGAGTGGAGTGACTGAGTGAGGCAGTGAGGCAGTGAGGCAGCGAGGCCTGTGCGGCTGTGCGAAAGAGAGAAGAAAACCAGCTGATTTTTTTTTTAAAACTTACTACATGAAACGACGTCGTTTCATGTAGTTAGTTATAAAAAAAATTAACAAAACCCTACATGAAACGACGTCGTTTCATGTAGTGAGTTTTAAAAAAAAAATAATCAAAACCCATCTCATGTCTGCAACTCTGCCGTCGCCGGTCACCTCTCTCTTCGTCCGATGGAGTTCTCCGCCTAAGCTGCCGGGGCATTTTGGGCCTCTCCTCGAAGGTTTTTCGTCGGCTGCCGGGGCACTTGCCCAGGTATGCCAAAACGTGGATCCGTCCTAGTGCCCGCTGCCGGCTGGGGCTGAAGAAATGAAGAAACGGAAATGAGAAGAAATGAAGGCTGCTGGCTTGTGAAGTAATTAGATTTTTTTTTAAAAAAAAACTTACTAAGTGAAACGACGTCGTTTCACTTAGTAGGTTTTTAAAAAAAAAAACCTAACTCGGCATCTTCTTCATCTCAGACCAGTCGGCAGCTTCTTCATCTCGCCGCCGGCCCGCCGCTCCTCCGCTCCTCCGCTCGCTGCCGGAGCAATCTAAGACCTAATGGGTGGGATTCTCGTCGGCTGCCGAGGCACTTGCCCAGGTATGCTAAACTTTGGATCCGTCCGTTAAGAAGAGAGAGGTCTGCTATTTTTTGAGTTCGTTCTAAGTGAAGATATCACACACTTTCTGCCTACCCTTTTGGCACGAGCACAATTGGAACAATTACACGTCTCTAGTAATATACCTAGCTTTGTTCCCACAAGTACAATTGGAACATTTGGTGCAAATTGACGAAGCTCTAGCATCCACCGAAGACATTCAAAGCATCACTTAATGATATTTAAACCATATCTAAAATTAAGATTTGAAACTCTCTGTACCAGAAAAATTATAATATATGCAAAGCAAACAATCATGAAGGATTTTATAGGAAATGAAAAGGGACTACTTCACATTTGAAACATCAGCATAACAGGGGCAAAAGTAAGAAATAGTACAAGTAGAAAGAACAAATGAAGGAACAGATATTGGCTCTGAAATGAATACCTTCTTGAGCACATTTTCATAGCTTGCCCTACTGATTAAAGAGAAAGCTAACACAATATGTCTGCACCTCTATAACTAAGAGGCCTCAACCTGCTATAATCTTCTTGACCTAGAAAACAAAACCCAAACTAAATCAGGCAAAAATAAAGGACCCTGAAAAACCTAATTCCAAATCCAAACCCAAACTCAAACTCAGCCAATGCTGAAAAATTACCTGCAGTGTTCTGGTCCCATAGTCGCATGTTGTCAATGCTCCCATCCACAGCCACAACAATAACCACAATTACAATTTACAAATCAATTTTTCGTTATTTGTATCAAATATCAATTTTAAGTAATGACAAATTGACAACAAATCAACAGACAACAATAACCACAATTACAAATCCCTAATTTTTTAAAACCCTAAATCAAATATTCAATTAAATAATTTAAATTGACAACTACTTAAGACTAACCGACTTACCGCAGCGGCGCGACGAAGGAGGGGTCCGAGGGGAGATCGACCGTCGACGGCGACCTTCGTTGCCGGTGCGCCAGTGCCCGCGAAGAGGGGAGCTGCCGAGCTGCGGTGGTGTGGGCCGTTGTGGCACTTGGAACTTGGAAGAGGCTGAGGACTGAGGAGTGGAGTGACTGAGTGAGGCAGTGAGGCAGTGATAGTGATGGCAGCGAGGCCTGTGCGGCTGCTGTGCGAAAGAGAGAAGAAAACCAGCTGATTTTTTTTTTAAAACTTACTACATGAAACGACGTCGTTTCATGTAGTGAGTTATAAAAAAAATTAACAAAACCCTACATGAAACGACGTCGTTTCATGTAGTGAGTTTTAAAAAAAAAATAATCAAAACCCATCTCATGTCTGCAACTCTGCCGTCGCCGGTCACCTCTCTCTTCGTCCGATGGAGTTCTCCGCCTAAGCTGCCGGGGCATTTTGGGCCTCTCCTCGAAGGTTTTTCGTCGGCTGCCGGGGCACTTGCCCAGGTATGCCAAAACGTGGATCCGTCCTAGTGCCCGCTGCCGGCTGGGGCTGAAGAAATGAAGAAACGGAAATGAGAAGAAATGAAGGCTGCTGGCTTGTGAAGTAATTAGATTTTTTTAAAAAAAAACTTACTAAGTGAAACGACGTCGTTTCACTTAGTAGGTTTTTAAAAAAAAAAACCTAACTCGGCATCTTCTTCATCTCAGACCAGTCGGCATCTTCTTCATCTCGCCGCCGGCCCGCCGCTCCTCCGCTCCTCCGCTCGCTGCCGGAGCAATCTAAGACCTAATGGGTGGGATTCTCGTCGGCTGCCGAGGCACTTGCCCAGGTATGCTAAACTTTGGATCCGTCCGTTAAGAAGAGAGAGGAGGTCTGCTATTTTTTGAGTTCGTTCTAAGTGAAGATATCACACACTTTCTGCCTACCCTTTTGGCACGAGCACAATTGGAACAATTACACGTCTCTAGTAATATACCTAGCTTTGTTCCCACAAGTACAATTGGAACATTTGGTGCAAATTGACGAAGCTCTAGCATCCACCGAAGACATTCAAAGCATCACTTAATGATATTTAAACCATATCTAAAATTAAGATTTGAAAACTCTCTGTACCAGAAAAATTATAATATATGCAAAGCAAACAATCATGAAGGATTTTATAGGAAATGAAAAGGGGACTACTTCACATTTGAAACATCAGCATAACAGGGCAAAAGTAAGAAATAGTACAAGTAGAAAGAACAAATGAAGGAACAGATATTGGCTCTGAAAATGAATACCTTCTTGAGCACATTTTCATAGCTTGCCCTACTGATTAAAGAGAAAGCTAACACAATATGTCTGCACCTCTATAACTAAGAGGCCTCAACCTGCTATAATCTTCTTGACCTAGAAAACAAAACCCAAACTCAATCAGGCAAAAATAAAGGACCCTGAAAAACCTAATTCCAAATCCAAACCCAAACTCAAACTCAGCAAATGCTGAAAAATTACCTGCAGTGTCCCATAGTCCCAAGTTGACAATGCTCCCATCCACAGCCACAACAATAACCACAATTACAATTTACAAATCAATTTTTCGTTATTTGTATCAAATATCAATTTTAAGTAATGACAAATTGACAACAAATCAACAGACAACAATAACCACAATTACAAATCCCTAATTTTTTAAAACCCTAAATCAAATATTCAATTAAATAATTTAAATTGACAACTACTTAAGACTAACCGACTTTACCGCAGCGGCGCGACGAAGGAGGGGTCCGAGGGGAGATCGACCGTCGACGGCGACCTTCGTTGCCGGTGCGCCAGTGCCCGCGAAGAGGGGAGCTGCCGAGCTGCGGTGTGGGCCGTGTGGCACTTGGAACTTGGAAGAGGCTGAGGACTGAGGAGTGGAGTGACTGAGTGAGGCAGTGAGTGAGGCAGTGAGGCAGCGAGGCCTGTGCGGCTGTGCGAAAGAGAGAAGAAAACCAGCTGATTTTTTTTTAAAACTTACTACATGAAACGACGTCGTTTCATGTAGTGAGTTATAAAAAAAATTAACAAAACCCTACATGAAACGACGTCGTTTCATGTAGTGAGTTTTAAAAAAAAAATAATCAAAACCCATCTCATGTCTGCAACTCTGCCGTCGCCGGTCACCTCTCTCTTCGTCCGATGGAGTTCTCCGCCTAAGCTGCCGGGGCATTTTGGGCCTCTCCTCGAAGGTTTTTCGTCGGCTGCCGGGGCACTTGCCCAGGTATGCCAAAACGTGGATCCGTCCTAGTGCCCGCTGCCGGCTGGGGCTGAAGAAATGAAGAAACGGAAATGAGAAGAAATGAAGGCTGCTGGCTTGTGAAGTAATTAGATTTTTTAAAAAAAAACTTACTAAGTGAAACGACGTCGTTCACTTAGTAAGTTTTTAAAAAAAAAACCTAACTCGGCATCTTCTTCATCTCAGACCAGTCGGCATCTTCTTCATCTCGCCGCCGGCCCGCCGCTCCTTCCTCTCCGCTCCTCCGCTCGCTGCCGGAGCAATCTAAGACCTAATGGGTGGGATTCTCGTCGGCTGCCGAGGCACTTGCCCAGGTATGCTAAACTTTGGATCCGTCCGTTAAGAAGAGAGAGGTCTGCTATTTTTTGAGTTCGTTCTAAGTGAAGATATCACACACTTTCTGCCTACCCTTTTGGCACGAGCACAATTGGAACAATTACACGTCTCTAGTAATATACCTAGCTTTGTTCCCACAAGTACAATTGGAACATTTGGTGCAAATTGACGAAGCTCTAGCATCCACCGAAGACATTCAAAGCATCACTTAATGATATTTAAACCATATCTAAAATTAAGATTTGAAACTCTCTGTACCAGAAAAATTATAATATATGCAAAGCAAACAATCATGAAGGATTTTATAGGAAATGAAAAGGGACTACTTCACATTTGAAACATCAGCATAACAGGGCAAAAGTAAGAAATAGTACAAGTAGAAAGAACAAATGAAGGAACAGATATTGGCTCTGAAATGAATACCTTCTTGAGCACATTTTCATAGCTTGCCCTACTGATTAAAGAGAAAGCTAACACAATATGTCTGCACCTCTATAACTAAGAGGCCTCAACCTGCTATAATCTTCTTGACCTAGAAAACAAAACCCAAACTCAATCAGGCAAAAATAAAGGACCCTGAAAAACCTAATTCCAAATCCAAACCCAAACTCAAACTCAGCAAATGCTGAAAAAATTACTTGCAGTGTCCCATAGTCCCAAGTTGACAATGCTCCCATCCACAGCCACAACAATAACCACAATTACAATTTACAAATCAATTTTTCGTTATTTGTATCAAATATCAATTTTAAGTAATGACAAATTGACAACAAATCAACAGACAACAATAACCACAATTACAAATCCCTAATTTTTTAAAACCCTAAATCAAATATTCAATTAAATAATTTAAATTGACAACTACTTAAGACTAACCGACTTACCGCAGCGGCGCGACGAAGGAGGGGTCCGAGGGGAGATCGACCGTCGACGGCGACCTTCGTTGCCGGTGCGCCAGTGCCCGCGAAGAGGGGAGCTGCCGAGCTGCGGTGTGGGCCGTGTGGCACTTGGAACTTGGAAGAGGCTGAGGACTGAGGAG
This sequence comes from Aralia elata, assembly GCA_034770075.1. Lineage (NCBI taxonomy): Eukaryota > Viridiplantae > Streptophyta > Magnoliopsida > Apiales > Araliaceae > Aralia > Aralia elata. Next base: position 77,856,256 of record CM068379.1, on the reverse strand, counting down.
TGGAGTGACTGAGTGAGGCAGTGAGGCAGTGAGGCAGCGAGGCCTGTGCGGCTGTGCGAAAGAGAGAAGAAAACCAGCTGATTTTTTTTTAAAACTTACTACATGAAACGACGTCGTTTCATGTAGTGAGTTATAAAAAAAATTAACAAAACCCTACATGAAACGACGTCGTTTCATGTAGTGAGTTTTAAAAAAAAAAATAATCAAAACCCATCTCATGTCTGCAACTCTGCCGTCGCCGGTCACCTCTCTCTTCGTCCGATGGAGTTCTCCGCCTAAGCTGCCGGGGCATTTTGGGCCTCTCCTCGAAGGTTTTTCGTCGGCTGCCGGGGCACTTGCCCAGGTATGCCAAAACGTGGATCCGTCCTAGTGCCCGCTGCGGCTGGGGCTGAAGAAATGAAGAAACGGAAATGAGAAGAAATGAAGGCTGCTGGCTTGTGAAGTAATTAGATTTTTTTAAAAAAAACTTACTAAGTGAAACGACGTCGTTCACTTAGTAAGTTTTTAAAAAAAAAACCTAACTCGGCATCTTCTTCATCTCAGACCAGTCGGCAGCTTCTTCATCTCGCCGCCGGCCCGCCGCTCCTCCGCTCCTCCGCTCGCTGCCGGAGCAATCTAAGACCTAATGGGTGGGATTCTCGTCGGCTGCCGAGGCACTTGCCCAGGTATGCTAAACTTTGGATCCGTCCGTTAAGAAGAGAGAGGTCTGCTATTTTTTGAGTTCGTTCTAAGTGAAGATATCACACACTTTCTGCCTACCCTTTTGGCACGAGCACAATTGGAACAATTACACGTCTCTAGTAATATACCTAGCTTTGTTCCCACAAGTACAATTGGAACATTTGGTGCAAATTGACGAAGCTCTAGCATCCACCGAAGACATTCAAAGCATCACTTAATGATATTTAAACCATATCTAAAATTAAGATTTGAAACTCTCTGTACCAGAAAAATTATAATATATGCAAAGCAAACAATCATGAAGGATTTTATAGGAAATGAAAAGGGACTACTTCACATTTGAAAACATCAGCATAACAGGGCAAAAGTAAGAAATAGTACAAGTAGAAAGAACAAATGAAGGAACAGATATTGGCTCTGAAATGAATACCTTCTTGAGCACATTTTCATAGCTTGCCCTACTGATTAAAGAGAAAGCTAACACAATATGTCTGCACCTCTATAACTAAGAGGCCTCAACCTGCTATAATCTTCTTGACCTAGAAAACAAAACCCAAACTAAATCAGGCAAAAATAAAGGACCCTGAAAAACCTAATTCCAAATCCAAACCCAAACTCAAACTCAGCAAATGCTGAAAAATTACCTGCAGTGTCCCATAGTCCCAAGTTGACAATGCTCCCATCCACAGCCACAACAATAACCACAATTACAATTTACAAATCAATTTTTCGTTATTTGTATCAAATATCAATTTTAAGTAATGACAAATTGACAACAAATCAACAGACAACAATAACCACAATTACAAATCCCTAATTTTTTAAAACCCTAAATCAAATATTCAATTAAATAATTTAAATTGACAACTACTTAAGACTAAACCGACTTAACCGCAGCGGCGCGACGAAGGAGGGGTCCGAGGGGAGATCGACCGTCGACGGCGACCTTCGTTGCCGTGTGCGCCAGTGCCCGCGAAGAGGGGAGCTGCCGAGCTGCGGTGTGGGCCGTGTGGCACTTGGAACTTGGAAGAGGCTGAGGACTGAGGAGTGGAGTGACTGAGTGAGGCAGTGAGGCAGTGAGGCAGCGAGGCCTGTGCGGCTGTGCGAAAGAGAGAAGAAAACCAGCTGATTTTTTTTTTAAAACTTACTACATGAAACGACGTCGTTTCATGTAGTTAGTTATAAAAAAAATTAACAAAACCCTACATGAAACGACGTCGTTTCATGTAGTGAGTTTTAAAAAAAAAATAATCAAAACCCATCTCATGTCTGCAACTCTGCCGTCGCCGGTCACCTCTCTCTTCGTCCGATGGAGTTCTCCGCCTAAGCTGCCGGGGCATTTTGGGCCTCTCCTCGAAGGTTTTTCGTCGGCTGCCGGGGCACTTGCCCAGGTATGCCAAAACGTGGATCCGTCCTAGTGCCCGCTGCCGGCTGGGGCTGAAGAAATGAAGAAACGGAAATGAGAAGAAATGAAGGCTGCTGGCTTGTGAAGTAATTAGATTTTTTTAAAAAAAAATTACTAATTGAAACGACGTCGTTCACTTAGTAAGTTTTAAAAAAAAAAACCTAACTCGGCATCTTCTTCATCTCAGACCAGTCGGCATCTTCTTCATCTCGCCGCCGGCCCGCCGCTCCTTCCGCTCCTCCGCTCGCTGCCGGAGCAATCTCAGACCTACTGGGTGGGATTCTCGTCGGCTGCCGAGGCACTTGCCCAGGTATGCTAAACTTTGGATCCGTCCGTTAAGAAGAGAGAGGTCTGCTATTTTTTGAGTTCGTTCTAAGTGAAGATATAACACCCTTTCTGCCTACCCTTTTGGCACGAGCACAATTGGAACAATTACACGTCTCTAGTAATATACCTAGCTTTGTTCCCACAAGTACAATTGGAACATTTGGTGCAAATTGACGAAGCTCTAGCATCCACCGAAGACATTCAAAGCATCACTTAATGATATTTAAACCATATCTAAAATTAAGATTTGAAACTCTCTGTACCAGAAAAATTATAATATATGCAAAGCAAACAATCATGAAGGATTTTATAGGAAATGAAAAGGGACTACTTCACATTTGAAACATCAGCATAACAGGGCAAAAGTAAGAAATAGTACAAGTAGAAAGAACAAATGAAGGAACAGATATTGGCTCTGAAATGAATACCTTCTTGAGCACATTTTCATAGCTTGCCCTACTGATTAAAGAGAAAGCTAACACAATATGTCTGCACCTCTATAACTAAGAGGCCTCAACCTGCTATAATCTTCTTGACCTAGAAAACAAAACCCAAACTCAATCAGGCAAAAATAAAGGACCCTGAAAAACCTAATTCCAAATCCAAACCCAAACTCAAACTCAGCAAATGCTGAAAAATTACCTGCAGTGTCCCATAGTCCCAAGTTGACAATGCTCCCATCCACAGCCACAACAATAACCACAATTACAATTTACAAATCAATTTTTCGTTATTTGTATCAAATATCAATTTTAAGTAATGACAAATTGACAACAAATCAACAGACAACAATAACCACAATTACAAATCCCTAATTTTTTTAAAACCCTAAATCAAATATTCAATTAAATAATTTAAATTGACAACTACTTAAGACTAACCGACTTACCGCAGCGGCGCGACGAAGGAGGGGTCCGAGGGGAGATCGACCGTCGACGGCGACCTTCGTTGCCGGTGCGCCAGTGCCCGCGAAGAGGGGAGCTGCCGAGCTGCGGTGTGGGCCGTGTGGCACTTGGAACTTGGAAGAGGCTGAGGACTGAGGAGTGGAGTGACTGAGTGAGGCAGCGAGGCAGTGAGGCAGCGAGGCCTGTGCGGCTGTGCGAAAGAGAGAAGAAAACCAGCTGATTTTTTTTTAAAACTTACTACATGAAACGACGTCGTTTCATGTAGTGAGTTATAAAAAAAATTAACAAAACCCTACATGAAACGACGTCGTTTCATGTAGTGAGTTTTAAAAAAAAAAAAATCAAAACCCATCTCATGTCTGCAACTCTGCCATCGCCGGTCACCTCTCTCTTCGTCCGATGGAGTTCTCCGCCTAAGCTGCCGGGGCATTTTGGGCCTCTCCTCGAAGGTTTTTCGTCGGCTGCCGGGGCACTTGCCCAGGTATGCCAAAACGTGGATCCGTCCTAGTGCCCGCTGCCGGCTGGGGCTGAAGAAATGAAGAAACGGAAATGAGAAGAAATGAAGGCTGCTGGCTTGTGAAGTAATTAGATTTTTTAAAAAAAAACTTACTAAGTGAAACGACGTCGTTCACTTAGTAAGTTTTTAAAAAAAAAAACCTAACTCGGCATCTTCTTCATCTCAGACCAGTCGGCATCTTCTTCATCTCGCCGCCGGCCCGCCGCTCCTCCGCTCCTCCGCTCGCTGTGCCGGGAGCAATCTAAGACCTAATGGGTGGGATTCTCGTCGGCTGCCGAGGCACTTGCCCAGGTATGCTAAACTTTGGATCCGTCCGTTAAGAAGAGAGAGGTCTGCTATTTTTTGAGTTCGTTCTAAGTGAAGATATCACACACTTTCTGCCTACCCTTTTGGCACGAGCACAATTGGAACAATTACACGTCTCTAGTAATATACCTAGCTTTGTTCCCACAAGTACAATTGGAACATTTGGTGCAAATTGACGAAGCTCTAGCATCCACCGAAGACATTCAAAGCATCACTTAATGATATTTAAACCATATCTAAAATTAAGATTTGAAACTCTCTGTACCAGAAAAATTATAATATATGCAAAGCAAACAATCATGAAGGATTTTATAGGAAATGAAAAGGGACTACTTCACATTTGAAACATCAGCATAACAGGGCAAAAGTAAGAAATAGTACAAGTAGAAAGAACAAATGAAGGAACAGATATTGGCTCTGAAATGAATACCTTCTTGAGCACATTTTCATAGCTTGCCCTACTGATTAAAGAGAAAGCTAACACAATATGTCTGCACCTCTATAACTAAGAGGCCTCAACCTGCTATAATCTTCTTGACCTAGAAAACAAAACCCAAACTCAATCAGGCAAAAATAAAGGACCCTGAAAAAACCTAATTCCAAATCCAAACCCAAACTCAAACTCAGCAAATGCTGAAAAATTACCTGCAGTGTCCCATAGTCCCAAGTTGACAATGCTCCCATCCACAGCCACAACAATAACCACAATTACAATTTACAAATCAATTTTTCGTTATTTGTATCAAATATCAATTTTAAGTAATGACAAATTGACAACAAATCAACAGACAACAATAACCACAATTACAAATCCCTAATTTTTTAAAACCCTAAATCAAATATTCAATTAAATAATTTAAATTGACAACTACTTAAGACTAACCGACTTACCGCAGCGGCGCGACGAAGGAGGGGTCCGAGGGGAGATCGACCGTCGACGGCGACCTTCGTTGCCGGTGCGCCAGTGCCCGCGAAGAGGGGAGCTGCCGAGCTGCGGTGTGGGCCGTGTGGCACTTGGAACTTGGAAGAGGCTGAGGACTGAGGAGTGGAGTGACTGAGTGAGGCAGTGAGGCAGTGAGGCAGCGAGGCCTGTGCGGCTGTGCGAAAGAGAGAAGAAAACCAGCTGATTTTTTTTTAAAACTTACTACATGAAACGACGTCGTTTCATGTAGTGAGTTATAAAAAAAATTAACAAAACCCTACATGAAACGACGTCGTTTCATGTAGTGAGTTTTAAAAAAAAAATAATCAAAACCCATCTCATGTCTGCAACTCTGCCATCGCCGGTCACCTCTCTCTTCGTCCGATGGAGTTCTCCGCCTAAGCTGCCGGGGCATTTTGGGCCTCTCCTCGAAGGTTTTTCGTCGGCTGCCGGGGCACTTGCCCAGGTATGCCAAAAACGTGGATCCGTCCTAGTGCCCGCTGCCGGCTGGGGCTTGAAGAAATGAAGAAACGGAAATGAGAAGAAATGAAGGCTGCTGGCTTGTGAAGTAATTAGATTTTTTTAAAAAAAACTTACTAAGTGAAACGACGTCGTTCACTTAGTAAGTTTTTAAAAAAAAAACCTAACTCGGCATCTTCTTCATCTCAGACCAGTCGGCATCTTCTTCATCTCGCCGCCGGCCCGCCGCTCCTCCGCTCCTCCGCTCCTCCGCTCGCTGCCGGAGCAATCTAAGACCTAATGGGTGGGATTCTCGTCGGCTGCCGAGGCACTTGCCCAGGTATGCTAAACTTTGGATCCGTCCGTTAAGAAGAGAGAGGTCTGCTATTTTTTGAGTTCGTTCTAAGTGAAGATATCACACACTTTCTGCCTACCCTTTTGGCACGAGCACAATTGGAACACTTACACGTCTCTAGTAATATACCTAGCTTTGTTCCCACAAGTACAATTGGAACATTTGGTGCAAATTGACGAAGCTCTAGCATCCACCGAAGACATTCAAAGCATCACTTAATGATATTTAAACCATATCTAAAATTAAGATTTGAAACTCTCTGTACCAGAAAAATTATAATATATGCAAAGCAAACAATCATGAAGGATTTTATAGGAAATGAAAAGGGACTACTTCACATTTGAAACATCAGCATAACAGGGCAAAAGTAAGAAATAGTACAAGTAGAAAGAACAAATGAAGGAACAGATATTGGCTCTGAAATGAATACCTTCTTGAGCACATTTTCATAGCTTGCCCTACTAATTAAAGAGAAAGCTAACACAATATGTCTGCACCTCTATAACTAAGAGGCCTCAACCTGCTATAATCTTCTTGACCTAGAAAATAAAACCCAAACTCAATCAGGCAAAAATAAAGGACCCTGAAAAACCTAATTCCAAATCCAAACCCAAACTCAAACTCAGCAAATGCTGAAAAATTACCTGCAGTGTCCCATAGTCCCAAGTTGACAATGCTCCCATCCACAGCCACAACAATAACCATAATTACAATTTACAAATCAATTTTTCGTTATTTGTATCAAATATCAATTTTAAGTAATGACAAATTGACAACAAATCAACAGACAACAATAACCACAATTACAAATTCCTAATTTTTTAAAACCCTAAATCAAATATTCAATTAAATAATTTAAATTGACAACTACTTAAGACTAACCGACTTACCGCAGCGGCGCGACGAAGGAGGGGTCCGAGGGGAGATCGACCGTCGACGGCGACCTTCGTTGCCGGTGCGCCAGTGCCCGCGAAGAGGGGAGCTGCCGAGCTGCGGTGTGGGCCGTGTGGCACTTGGAACTTGGAAGAGGCTGAGGAGTGAGGAGTGGAGTGACTGAGTGAGGCAGTGAGGCAGTGAGGCAGCGAGGCCTGTGCGGCTGTGCGAAAGAGAGAAGAAAACCAGCTGATTTTTTTTTAAAACTTACTACATGAAACGACGTCGTTTCATGTAGTGAGTTATAAAAAAAATTAACAAAACCCTACATGAAACGACGTCGTTTCATGCAGTGAGTTTTAAAAAAAAATAATCAAAACCCATCTCATGTCTGCAACTCTGCCGTCGCCGGTCACCTCTCTCTTCGTCCGATGGAGTTCTCCGCCTAAGCTGCCGGGGCATTTTGGGCCTCTCCTCGAAGGTTTTTCGTCGGCTGCCGGGGCACTTGCCCAGGTATGCCAAAACGTGGATCCGTCCTAGTGCCCGCTGCCGGCTGGGGTTGAAGAAATGAAGAAACGGAAATGAGAAGAAATGAAGGCTGCTGGCTTGTGAAGTAATTAGATTTTTTTAAAAAAAACTTACTAAGTGAAACGACGTCGTTCACTTAGTAAGTTTTTAAAAAAAAAACCTAACTCGGCATCTTTTTCATCTCAGACCAGTCGGCAACTTCTTCATCTCGCCGCCGGCCCGCCGCTCCTCCGCTCCTCCGCTCGCTGCCGGAGCAATCTAAGACCTAATGGGTGGGATTCTCGTCGGCTGCCGAGGCACTTGCCCAGGTATGCTAAACTTTGGATCCGTCCGTTAAGAAGAGAGAGGTCTGCTATTTTTTGAGTTCGTTCTAAGTGAAGATATCACACACTTTCTGCCTACCCTTTTGGCACGAGCGTACGACTGGTTGAAATTTTAAAGTGAGATGCATGAAATATGTATAAATCAAAAATTACTTCACTTTAATTTATTATATTTTTATTCATTGTTGGCATATAAATGATAACCGTATAAGATACTCCAATAAATACTAATACAAAAATACGAGTACAATAACACTCCAATTTTGGAGAGGAGATAAGAGTAGCAAAAATGGTCATGGAGAAAGCTCTGGAACTCCCCATTATTGACCTCTCCTCTTCGGATCGCATCGCCACTGCCCAATCTATCCATCAGGTCCCTAAACTCTGAACTCTCTCTCTATATATGTCATATATATATATACACACACACACGTATATACATTCATATTGTTGATAATTAGAAATTTTATGAGTTTATCTTACTTTACTACTAGCATATTATTTTAATGTCTTTTATACAGTCGGCTTTAGTTCGTTTAAGTTGATCGAACTATATTTATGCTTTGATTTATTTTGACTCCAGTTAGCTGAATTCAATGTAGCAAATTTTAACATATTAAATATTAATTTTACTTGGAAATTGTTGAACAATTGTGTAATCATATGATTTCTGTCGGCAAAACAATTTTTAATTTGAAAATTTAGTGACTTGTGTTGGGAGCTTTGAAAAAGTTGGGGGATATTAATAATATCAAACATAAAGTAATTAAAAATTACGTAAAATTCTAGAAATTCATATCCTCTGATTTACATTTTTTCTTTCAATTTTGACTTTCTATTCCATTTCATTTCCTTTGCTGTTTCCAAGTTCCAGTCACAGAGTAGCAAACTATCTTAAAATGTTGTAGCATTCAACAATTAAAAAAGTTAAATATTTCTGTTGTTGAAAAAAAGAAATTTACAAATTTAGAGGTTATTATTATCTAAAGATTTATGCTTTATGTAAATTTACTGAAACTACAGAAACTGGTTTGTTGTGTAGGCATGCTTGGACTGTGGTTTCTTTTATCTTATCAATCATGGGGTAGAGAATGAGTTATTTCAAACAGTGTTTGAAGAAAGCAGGAATTTTTTCTCACTCCCCCTCGAAGAGAAGATCAAATTGCCTCAGAGGGATCATAGAGGTTATCAGAGATATCACCATAAATCAAGCACCAGATCAGCTCAAAGATAATTAAACGACATTTGTGGGTGTAACAGTCGGATTAACCACAAGAATCAAGTCCTGTAACAGTCCCAATATTTCAGCCAAGATTCTAGCTAGCCTTCCTAGAATAGCTTTGTAATCTTTGTATATATTTTGGCACACAATTCCTTCGTAAAATGCACTGCTGTATTATAATCACCTTTGTTCAATATACAGTCAAAGTTTAAGTTTCATCAGAGGTTACACGGCACTTTATTCTGTGAAACTTGATCCCTCTTCCAATTCCAAAGGTTCTACAATTTTTGTGACTTCTCAGTATATTGTACTCTCCTTGATTTTCTACTTCTCCAATTGAATTTATAATACCTTGAGCCGATATGGCAATATCTATTAGAAATGACTATCCAACTGATTCAGTAGTTATCAAAAAGGAAAAAAAAAACGAAATAGACTGTCAAACTGCTTGGCTAATATGCAAGAAAACTTGCTAGTCATATACAATGTAGACACATGCATGTCTCTGCTGGTGGGTATCTGTCTGTGCGAGTTACTTTTTTCTTTTCTTTTTTTAACTTTGAATTAACCAGGATTTTGAAACTTCATATCTTGCTACTGTCATTGCTATTAAATTCAAAGATGACACTAAACTAGTTTCCATTTTCAAAGTATATGGCTGCAAGTAGATGTTTAGTTGATCTTTGAAAATGTAAAGTGCCAGATAGGAGGACAGCTCTGAAGTTTTCTGTTCTTGTTGGTTCAATTTAATTGGTGCTGATTTTTTCAACTGATTGAAAAGCAGGTGATCCAAAAGAGTCATTCTATATTGGTCCTATGAAAGATGATAAAAGCTGTCTGAATCAGTGGCTTTCAGCAGTTTAATATACATCAATCCATGTGCTTAGGTGAAAAATATGTTTTATTTGAGTACTTCCTTTTCCTAAGGATTTTTGAAGATAATCACGCTAGGAAATAAAGAATACGTGGGCTGTAATTGAGCTGTGATATAATTTTCTTTATTCCTGCATTTGCTAATCTATCCTTGCAGTATTCGTTTCGTGATCCATGATTTGAAGGTGGGCATCTATTAACTATTTATTTATTTCGAGATTAACTAGAGGTATTTTCCCTGTTTGGAAATTCCAGAAGTATTACCATCCTGGAGATACTAATGGAACTATACGATAAGTGTCTGGTAAGCTACGAACATCTAGTTTTTCTGTCAGTATTGATACCGTGTGTGAGATAGATAAAAGAGATTTCCCTGCATTCTAGTTTAGAAAGTTTCACATAAGTTAAATGCATACCTTCAAGCATATATTATTGTGTTTTAACCACTCCTTACTACTGAGGACTGGCTTTACGCATGCCTATCCCACTTCTGCTCCTTTTGTATTTGTGAATATGTTGGTTTCTATTTATCCTATTTATTTGTGTGTGTGACAGTGTGAGGGAGGGATTAATTGAAGTATTTTAGGTGATTCCTACTATGTTCTAGTGAAAATTATGATGCGTGTCGGTGCTATGGTGCTTTTTTTTCTTATTTGGAAAATGTGAGATAAGTAGATAACAGCAAGACCTTGTTACTTCATGATGATATATGGCTGCTGGGAGAAAGTTGATCTCTTTGATTGCTTTGGCTTTAAATCTAGAAGAAGACTTCTTCAAAAAAGCGGGGCCCATCGACCCTTTTCTTTGCCTATTACATTGTCCAGGTTTAATTGTATAGCATGAATTGTCTATATTTTCACTTTATCACTTGATTGTTTTGAACGCTGTTATTGCTTCCCACTTCTTTCTCACCTTTATACTTTCAGAACTAACGTAGCCATGGTCAATTTTTTTTACCTCTGGCACTGCCCTTTAGAAGGGAGCTGAATCATTAAGCTTTTTACTTATTTGTTTAAATTTAATTTTTTGTGTGTGTAACAACCCTTCTTGTCTTTGCTTAATTTACATAGCAGATTTACCTTTGCTGATAAACATAGGGTATTTAAAAAATTCCAGGCTTCTATTGTTGTATACCGATGTGTTTGTCTGTGATTTTTGTCCCTTTTCTAAAAATGTGTATGGGTATGGGTTGGTGTTATAAATTGATTAGTGTATTAATTATACTTCATTACCCAATTAATTGAATTTACTTATAATTTCCTAGAGTCTCGCTTGTACGCCAGTATGTGTGGGTGCATGTGCATATGAGCTTATGATGTGTTGTGCTTTGCTGTGTACGTGTGTGCGGGAACATGAGAAAGATAGAGGAGTATTGGCTGTAAAACCATTCAATTTCCAGGTTTCTCAATATATTGACGACATAATGTTATTTATCATTGGTTTTAGGTGAAGTGGGATTACTAGATGAACAAGTATGCAGTGCATCGACTCATTCAGATTATGGAATGATGACTCTGCTAGAGAATGAGTTATTACAAAAAGTGTTCAAGGAAAACAGGAATTTTTTTTCTCTCCCCCTTGAAGAGAAGTTGAAATTGCCTTGGAAGGAGAATAGAGGTTACACGCCACTTTATGGTGAGAAACTTGATACCTCTTCAAGTTCCAAAGGTTCTACAAGTTTTGTAACTTCACAATAAGTTGTACTCTTTGATTTTTTACTTATTCAATACAATTTATAGTACTTTGAGTCGATATGGCGATATATGTTGGAAATGATTATCCAACTGATTCATAGTTATCATAAATGTGGGAAAAAAAAAGAAGAAAAAGAAGAAGAAAGAAATAGACTGTTCGGCTGATTAGCTAATATGCAAGAAAACTGGCTAAAGTCATATATATACATCCACAGACTAGGCTGTTCAGTGTATGAAAACATACTGGCATGTGTAGAATGTAGATACATGCATGTCTCTGATGGTGTGTATCTGTCTGCATGAGTTGCTTTTATTTATTTATTGAACTTTGAAGTAAGGTGGATTTTGAAACTTCACATCTTGCTACTATTAGTTATTGCAATCAGCAAAGACGCACCAAACCAGTTTCCATTTTGAAAGTATTTGGCTGCAAGTAGATGTTTGACCGACATTTTCAGAAACTCTTAAAGAATATTCATAAAATGATAAGTTAACATTCATTAAAATCAGATGTTGATTTCATAAACTAATGTGGAGAAAGAGTGAAATTTTGGACCAATTCCGTAAAAATCAGACCAATTCAATGCAAAAACCTTATTCCATCATATCATAATATTACATGGTTTATCATATCAATTTCAGCATGAATTGTTAGAATAGCTAAAGTGCAATATAGGACAGTTCTGAAGTTTCTGTTCTTGTTGGTTCAAGTTTACTTGGTGCTGATTTTCTCAACTGATTGAAAAGCAGGTGATGCAAAAGAGACATTCTATATCGGTCCTTTAGAAGATGATAAAAGCCTTCTGAATCAGCGGCCTTCAGCAGGTACTTGTACATCTATCACTATCCATGTGCTTAGGTGAACAAATTGTTTTATTTTAGTACCTCCTCTTATGTTTTATTTCCTTAAGATTTTGGAAGATAATCGCAGTAGTCAATAAAAGAATATGTTGGTTCTCATTTAGCTCTAATATAATCTTCTATATTCCAGCATTTTGCTACAGATTCATTTCATGATCCATGATTTGAAGGCGTGCATCTATTATGTATTTATTTATTTCGAGATTAACTAGAGGTATTTTCATTGCTTGGAAATTACAGAAGTATTAACCTCTTGGAGATTCACAATGGAACTATACTATGAAAAAGTCCGGTAAGTGTACACAGGTAGTTTTTCTACCAACATTGATATGTGTAAAGGGATTGATAAAGGAAATGAACCTGCATTCTATTTTAGCAAGTTTCACATTAACTTAAGTACATATCTTCAAGCATATCTCATTATTGTGTTTTTCCTCACTACTGGCTTTAAGTTCACCTATCCCTGTTGTGCTGATTTCTTTTATTATGTTTATTTGTGTGCTGGAGGCAGAGAGGGAGGGAGGGGTTAATTAAAGTATTTTAGGTGGTAAATTAAGATGCATCATGATACACGCATATGGTTTTTTGCGAGATAACAGCAAGACCTTGTGACTTTGTGGTGATCTATGCTCTTATAGGGATGCTGGGAGAAGGTTGATCTCTTTGATTGCTTTGGCTTCAAATATAGAAGAAGGGTTCTTCAAGAAAGTGGGGCCCTCGGAGCCTTTTCTTCGTGTGTTACATTATCCAGGTTTAATTTTATAACATGAATTATCTATATTGTCACTTTGATTGTTTTGAACATCTCCCCAGTTCTTTCTCCCCTTTATACTCTCTGTACTAATGTAGAGAAGGTAGAATTGTTTAAACTCTAGCACCTCCTTTTGGATGGGAGATAAATCATTAAGCTTTTCATTTGGAGTATTTATTTACGTAATTATGTTATTGTAACTTTTGGCAACAGCTTCATGTCTTAACATAATACACACACCAGATGTATCTTTGATGATCTACGCAGGGAAATAAAATTCCCTGGCCTTGTAAACTATTGTTGTCATATGCCAATGTGTTTGTGGTTATTATTCATCTTTTGGTACATTATTTTAGCTTCAAGTGATAGATTTATTCCAATTATTTGTTGGGAATTATGTCAACGCAAACCACACAATAAAATAAAGAGAGATAAAACAACAGAATATTTAATGTGAAAAACCCTTAAAATAAAAAAAAAACAACATGTCAAACTCCGAACCTCCACTATATCAAAATAACGGGCTTACAATAATCCTCTGAAGTTTTACGCCCTAAACTTGAAAGCTGTAAAAACTTTCTTCTTCACACAAACACAAAATCCACTCACACCCTCTCTTCTTCTAAACACGACTCTATTTATAGAGTACTCACAACTTCCTTTTCCTAATCTAATTAGGATACTCTCACATGATAAATATATCTATTACACATAGGTCTATTTCCAAAATAATATTCATATCAAAAATAAAATTCCTTATCATAATAGGACACCTATTCAAAATAGGACAACTTCCTTTTTTGAATAGGATTCGAGGAGTTACCTAACATTATTTTCTATATAAATTGCAACCTTTTTTTGACCCTTTCCTAAAAATGTGTATGAATATGAGTTGGTGTTATAAATTAATTAATGTATCAATTACATTTCATTACCCCATTTATTGAATTTATTCGAAAAATTCGTATGTTAGTCAATTTTTATTTTCCTATTTTTTGGTTATTATTCTGTTATTAGGTCTGTATTTTAGACATCTTAAAGTCTCTCTTATAAGCCAATATGTGAGTGGGCATGTGCATATGAGCTTATGAAATTGCATTAACTCAGCCATTTGTTTGTTAATTTTGGTTGAATGCCAAACTAATGCAATTTTTGTAATACAAGAAAGATATGACCAAATTAAGCTGGTCCAATTTGATCAGAACTTTTAAAGCCCAGATGAACTTTTAAAACCCAGATATGATTTAATGCTTATAGCCTACAGGCCCAACAGCTATTGGGCTATTCAGATATGTTAAGATACAAACAAACAGAGCCTTTGTTTACACTTAAAGAGAATATATATATACGTGACTTCATGTTGGATATTTAAATAGATTATTCGGTACTATCTTCATTCCATAATAATAATCATTTTAATTTAATTCACATAAATTAAAAAAATTATTTAATACTATTATTTAATAATTAAAATTTGTATAAAATTTCATTACTGTTTCTTTATAAGAAGTTGAAAACTACTAATACTTGAGAAAAGATTTCTTAGGATGATGAGAGAAATTAAGAGTGATATAAAAAAAGTAAATAATTTATTCTCTTAGAAAATTATAAACCACAAATAAATTGAAACAAATATTTTCTTTTAAAAAGTCTATTATAATGGAATGGAAATAGTATATAAAAACATGATGCGCCAATGATTATGTATATTGAAACTAAGAAAACATCTTATTCTTTTTTTTTAATACCAATTTACATTATTTATTTTCATTTTCCTTCTCTCCCCCGCCCAACAAAAAAGAAGGAAAAAAAAAAGAAAAGAAAATCCTTCATCTTTCTCGCATGAACAAGCACAGAAACCCCTCCATCAGCCAGCCCTTAACCACCACCATCGTCCATCAATATCCCAAAATTTTACACCACAACATCTAGTACAATCTAATAAATTCCACTACAATCTAGATATAAACAAAATCCAACTCCATCAGTCACCTCCACAAACCCAGATCTAAATAAAATCCAATCCCATTTGTGTTTGAGAGAGAGAGAGAGAGAGAGAAATTGAATAGATATACACATCTGTCATAAATTGTTTGGTGGTGGCCTGGTGGGTACACAAATTCGCAACACTGGGATTGGAAAAGTAAGGAAAAGATGGATACAGATCCACCTGCAACTCTACAACAAAGAAAAAAAGCAAATACAAATAATAACAAGAAAATTCTTACTGGTACTTCGGTAATGATGGGTGGATTTTCAGTGACCTTTTTTTTTTATTTTTTATTTGGGTCTTCTTGCAAGGGGTCTGATTGTGAAGGTAATATACTATTAATATTTATTTTACTTTAATATTTAACTTTTATTTTAATTTTTTTACTAACATATATATATATATATATATATATATATATATATATAATACCATATTTTATCTAATTATTCTTTTTATATCTTACATTTTATAACTATAAAGTTAAATATATTTTATTTGGTTGATTTGTTTATTTTACTTAATATGGTTAACTTGTTTTAATTGCTAGTTTTAAGTTTTTTTTTTTTTTTAACAATGGCATGCTAATTTGGCGTATATATGCACAAATACTCTCTCATGTATTAGTCAATTTGTTAAAAGTCAAACAATTTAGCAGATTTTGTAACAATTTATTAAAAAATTATAGTTCATTAAGATAAAAATATATAAAAAAAAAATTTAACTTCGTCGTACAAATATAAATTGGGCCAAGCAAAAAGTGCAAAAAGTGATTTAACCCTTTAATATTGTTAGAGATGACCTAATAAGTGTAAGAGACTTCAACCAAATACGTCATTTAATACGTCCTTTTGTATCCATATTTTTGTCAATTAACATGAGATTAATGTAATTTTATTAACAAGTTACAAATGGTTATCTGCATCAATCCTCAAACTAAAAAAAATAACATTTGCACCTTTTGAATAATCTATTATTTCTCATTCAATAGCATAGATTTTTAATTTTCTTCTTTAATTTTAAATAGGAAGGTTTTACATTATAATAGTGTGTAAAAAAAAGACGGTGTCTCTTACTTTTATCTTATTTTCATTATTTATACGATTAAATTTAAAAGAAAATTTTAAAAAATATTGTTTTAAATTGACTTGTAATGAGTTAAAACATTTCTTAGAATCGACGAGTTAATTATGCAACAAAAAGGAAAATATACACTCGTTCGTATGGTATTGGATAAAGTTAATTCTTGATGACTGTCTATTTTATAAGTATCACTCCGTCCCAAATTAATTGTTCAATTTTAACTTTTTTAAGTCAAATTGATTATTTTTAGAATTAATAATTAAGCATATATAAATATATTTCTAAAATTATAAAAGTTGGAGTTAGTAATAAATTGTATATATTTTCTTTTGGTTATAATCTCTTCACCTATATTTTAGCAAAAATAGTAAAAAGATTAGTTCTAAAAATAGTCAATTTGACTTAAAATGATCAAAATTGAACGATTAATTTGGGACGGAAGGAGTATTGTTTTAGGAGTTTATGTACACAATAAAACTAGTTTATAAGTACACCTCTGTATTGTGACTCGTTGGGTTGGGCTGGGCTGGGCTGGGCTAACGCAAAAGAAATCAAAGCGAATCTAAACCCGACTGAATATATAATTTGAGAAGTAGTCGGTTATCATTTAAGGCAAACAAACGGGAGGAAAGCATTTTCGAGATTTCGCAGCGCATCTGTTCAATCTCGTTCAGGAATCATGAGCCCCAGTTAGTTTTCTTTTCCGATCCTCCTTGTATATATGTTTAATTTATCTTGTATATATGTTTAATTTATTTGCTAGGTTCAGTAATTTATCCTCTTGTTGCTACTGTTTTAGAAACCCTAACCCTAACCTTTTTGCTTTCAAAGGCAGTTTCATCTGATTTCTATATATATATATATATATATATATATATACACGCGCGCATATATGTATGTATGTGTGAATTGTGAAAGGTTCTCATTGGATCCTGTGGTAAGTTAATTAATGAAATTAAAGGGAAAATATTGCGGGTTTCTTTTGGGTTATGAGTTCGTTTTTGCATTTAACTTTGGATTAGGCGGACTAGTAGTCCCTTCTCGAATGCCTTTATTCATGATTTACTCTTATTTGATCAATTGTGTTTCTAATTTTTTTTATGTTTAATGGCACAGTTTCGCTCTATCTTTGTACCTTACCGCTAACAGTACTGGCATGGAGATCGCACCGACGTAGGCTTATCTGGCGTGAGCTTAATGAAGAGGTATGCATTCTGACAGACAATTAGGACGAAAAAGGTTGCTATAGCTTTTTGGGTTTCCTACTTTTACAGTGGGAGGATTTTGTATGATTCTAGTTGTTTCTTCTATACTTGCAAATTGTATTACAAAGACAAAAACATAAAGAAAAATAGCAAGTTTTTGTTGATGTTGAAAAGGTTATAATATTTGTTTTGTGCTTTTGCAGCATGCAAAGCTCGAGGGAAGTGAGGCACCGGATTTCGGTATGTTCAAAAATACTTTGCTGAAAAATTATGATGCAAGAGATGCAACTTTGGACGGTGTTGTTTCTTCTATGTTCTTACAATAATGTTCCCTTTCATTCTGTACTTGGTCTGTAGGTTTATTTTGTTTAGTTTAAATCCAGAGTAATTAGATAAAGTGTCAGTGGGCACATCCAGTTCAGTATCGGCTTATTACAAATCCGATGTATCCACAATAAATTTATTTTTGTTGTTCCTTCTGTCATTCATTACTTTACCCTGCTGCATCTCATTTGCAGGGAGTTCTGTTTGAAAAAATCTCGTAAAGATATCCTTGGTGCTGAAATAGGACCCCGTAAGTAATGACATTCCTTTCTATTAGTGAAGTTGAACTAACAAACAGTTTAAACGTGTAGCTGTTAGTCTAAGGTGTTCTAATAAGCGTAGAGGTTATATGTGGAGTTATGAAGTAATGACAGTTCTATGAGATTTTGACTTGAGTCGGGGTGAGCGTATTAATTTGCTCGTAGAAATTTGCTAATTATTGTTAAATAAATTATATTGGAATGTGCTATTTCATAGAATAAAATTAATTAATTAATCATTACATTAGGTACTTACATGAATTGAGAGAATACATCTTGTATGTATCACGCTTTCGCTGTGTTTAAGGGTGAAAGTCTTTAATTGTCTCTCTCAATCTTAGGATAAATGTATAGATGTGTATAAAATTCTTGAGACGGCAATTGGGCCCAAACCCTAATTGTTTTATTTATAAAATAGTTTAAGGTCAAAATTGTCCATCAAGATCATGCAGGGTTCATTATGCCAAATACTATCATTGATATTATTTATAGGCCACATAATTACCAAACTCATAAATAAAGTGATTAAATTAATACAATATGTAAGCCCAATAATTCCATAAATAGTAGAGGCCACATAAGGAAATAAAATATTCTAACATATATAACACCTTTTATTTTGTATTCCAGCATATAGTTGATTATGCCATCTGTGCCTTTTATGTACATGCTAATCTTGTGTTGATTCTCTTCTCAGGCAACCACCCTAAACAGAACCTTGTCGAGGGCAGGAGAACTGTTGAGGATCAGTGGCGTTGGTGGTGTGTGTTTCTATCCAAGAAGCATGCGGAGGTATGATAGTTGTGTTTCTTCAAAGATGGGTTTTTCTTCATTTGGACTCTTTTCAGGGCCAATGCTGCGACAAGTTTTGTCCGTTTTTAGTTTTAAGTTATTTTGATGTGTTGTATTTGGACGTCTCTTTACTCTGTCGGATTGATTATTTAATACATTGTGCATGAGTTTATATTATTAGTGTTTGTGTAGTACATCAGCAGATTCTCATGAGAGGATATCCCGAGGATGATTATTATTACTGCTTTATTTTGGCCACTAGAAATGTTGCAAAACTGATGCAAACTATTTTTAGATATCTGAACTATTAGTAGTTTTTATGTTTAACTGGGTACACCAGAGTTAATATGAGTAATTTTCTTTTTGGTGTAGATTAATTTAGCTTTCATTTTCCTTTACTAAAGTGTATGATAAAACATATTCTTAGATAAGTATTCCACTTTTAGGTTAAGAGGTATTATAAATAAAATGTAAACAAGAAAAAAATTTCTCTATCATTGCATTGCCATGCCTATTATAGTGAAGGTAGCTGAAATTATCATCAAAATGGAAAAGTAAACACAGCTAGCTAAAAGGGTGCGTCCTTCCACAACTAGAATTGTTGAATCCCAAAGGCGTCGGGGATTCTTGCTTCGTCAAACATGTCTTCGTGCGGTTGAGGAGGAAACAAAGTCACCATTTTATGAAACTTTATTTCTTTTCCTATAAATGTCGCCAAGTTGATTAAGTTGTAAAAAGTGAACCTAGTGCTCAGGTTGAGATTTTATAGATTTGCCAACTCTGATTGTGATAAGAATCAGAGCGTATCAGTGAGGTTGAGCTCCTGAGATCTGCCCACTTGGTGAGGTGAAAGAGGAAGATGACGGCGATTTGTCCTTAAGGCGAAATTCCTATATGATTGAGTGTAGGATATTCTATGTAATCGACTTGTATTATATCATAGTTTTTTTGATGTTGAAACGGTTATAATCTTTTGTTGTGTGCTTCTTTCAGTGTGCAAAGCTCAACGGAAGTGACGAGCCGCTTTGCGGTGTGTTTAAAAATGGTTGGCTGAAAGATTGTGCAACTTTGGATGGTGTTGTTTCGTCTCTCTTCTTACAATTATGTTTCTTTTCATTCTGGACTTGGTCTTGCTATATTTTCTATGCTCATAGAGTCATATTCCTGTGTTGGTGACTGTAGGTTTTAGCGTGTGTAGTTTAAACCCCAGTAATTAGATAAGGTGTCACTGGGTACATTCAGTTCAGTGTTGGCTATTACAAATCCGACGTATGCACAATAAATTTGAAAGCATGTTGTTACTTCTGTCATTCTTAACTTTGACCTGCTGCATCTCATTTGTAGGGAGTTCTATTCCTTGAAGCAGAAATAAGACCCCATAAGTCCCATAAGTAATGACATTTCTTTTCTACTAGTGAGATTGAACTAACAAATAGTAAAAAGGGTTTAGGTGTCTGAGGTGTTTTACTAATGGTAGAGGTTATATGTTTTGTTAGGAAGTAACAAAAGTTCTATGAGATTTTGTGACTTGTGTCGGGGTGAGCATAAAAAATTCTTGTAGAAATGTGCTAATTTTAAGACCTTTTATTTTGTATTCCAAGCATATATTTGATTATGCCATCTGTGCTGTTTTATTTACATGTTAATCTTGTGTTGTTTCTTTTCTCAGGTAAGCCTAAACGGGTCTTTGTCCAGGACAGGAGCATCTTTGAGGGAGGACAGGAGCATCTTTGAGGGTGAGCTTCTATCCAAGAAACTTGAGCATGCTGTTAGTTGTGTTTCTTCAAACATGATTCATTTGGACTTTTTTTTAGGGCCAATGCTGAGACGAGATTGTCTTTTTTTAGGTTTCGGTCATTTTGTATGATGATTTGTACTTGGACGTCACTTTACTCTATATGTTGGCGTTGGGCTGAGTTCATTGATCAAAGTCTTTTATGGTATTATTATTTTTTTGGAGATGCTAATTAATTCTTTTTATCTTTTTGGTGTGTAATGCAGTGTGAAACCAGGTTTGGGAGTGGATGCATGTCACGCGATTCCATTAGGAAGTGGTTTCCACAGTAGCGTGACATCACAAATTATTTAATGCGTTGTGCATGAGTTTTAAAGTTTAGTGTTTGTTTCCCATGTCAGCAGATTCTCATTAGAAGATATTCCGACTATGACTAATTAGTACTGTATTATGTAGGCTGCTAGAAACATTCCGGATTTAAGCAATTGCCATTATGAGGCAATCCAAAATGAAATTGTTATGCACAGCTTCCCATCCCTTAACAACTGATTAGTGATTTCGATTGTCTTGTTTACAAAGCAATTATCAAAACCCACCACGAAACCCAAATAAGTATCTCAGATCCAACCACAAAATTATCAAAACCCACCACGAAGACTATCTCAGATCAATCATCATCGATTCATCCATCAATTTGCCCAACAAATTCAATCATCGATCCATCTATCCCGGAAATTTTAGAAATTTAAAATAAGAATTTAATAAATAAAATTCTTATCAAGAGATAAAGTAGATTTGAACATATATGTATATATATATATGTGTTTCATATAATGTGAAGTATGTGATTTTGTGTAATGGACTAAATATGTATATATAGATGTGAAATGTATACATATATTGGGAAAATAAGATTTAATAGTTAATTAAATCATTAAAGAAAATAGATGAAATTAGTTCACATTAATTAATTGAGATTATATTATTAAATAATATAATTTGAATATTGAGCCTTGGACGGTGATAGAATTGTTATGAATTAAAAATTCATAAAACGAGTTAATTAATTCACATACTTAAAATTAATGAATTAATGTATGTACTTTGTGGGAATAAAATGAGGGAGTTAATTAAACTCATTATTATACATATACTACATATGAATGTAAAATATATTTATGTAAGGGCTTAATATATAATATTATCCCAAATGAATGTAAATTAATAGTTGGTTCAAAGGTAATTAATTTAATTAGTATGAACTAACTAAGGAAACGAATAATTGCATATAGTACAAGAATAGTGGCAGAAAACTCAAATTTGAGTTCGAAATGGAATTTGGAGACGTGGACTGGACGGTTGAGTCCGGTACGTCGAAAATAGTATGAATAGACTAAAAACACATAATATGTCGGGGTTGACTTTTTGGTCAAAAAGTTAACAGTTGACTTTTCGGTAAAAAGTCAAACTTGGAATTCGAAGATGAATTTGAAGAAACGGATATTCCCATGACGTTGAGAACGTCGAAATTAGTATGAATCGACTGCAAGTTCGAAAAAAAAATTTGATTTTTAGTATCCGAAATGGTCAAATGGACAATTAATCAGATAAGAGGAGAAAATAAATTATGAGAAAATGTGGGCCTTAGGAGGGCTGTCGGCAGCTGATCTTTGGAGAGATTAATGAGGGGACAAATGGGGGGACAGCCCATGAAAAGGTGGAAGAAAAGAAGGAACAAAGAGAGAAAAAAAAGGAAAGTAAGGAATAGAGAAAGAAAAAAAAGAAAAGAAAGGAGGGGACTTCTTTCACTCTCACCCATTCCACCTATAGCTAATTTTCAGCAAAATAGAGAGATAGAGTTATAGAGAGAGAGGAGAGAGAGAAAAAAAAGAAGAAGAAGAAATGAAGAAAATCCTAACTAAGGTAATTACTAAAGCTTAATTTATTCTTTGATTTAAGTTTTTATATAATTTATGAAAAGAGTTTATGTTTATACTTGTTCAAATGATTTAAACTTGTATAAACAAGAATCCAACAAAAGAATTCAAGAAAAGAAATAAAATGAAAGAAGAAGAACAAAAATAGTTTTTAAGCTCAAAAGTCCTACACTTCAGTCCACTTTGGACTTTTACCATTTAAAATCTATAACTTCTTTTTGTAATCCGTTAAAGAGGGGTGTTAGATATATGAGTTATCTGATGAACCCAAGTAGAATCACTTAAAAAGATTAAACGGATCAACTGTGGTGTAATTTTTGGTAAATTACTTCCTGCTGACAAAAATTTGAAAAAATAAATGAGTTTCTGGACAGTTTATGTTGAGGACTGTTTCGGCAACTTTTGGAGCTCTGAAAATTCTGGTCTTTTGTGGTATGTTAGTAAATCAAGTATCTAGATGCTGTTCAAATATGGGAATGTTTCGATGTCCTGAGAAGGAGTTATGACTTTTATAAGAAAATATGATTTTAAAAGTAAACTGTTATAACTCAGTGAATACAACCCAAAAAATTATGAAAATTTAACTGGAATTAGTATGTGGTAGTATGAGTCGACCGTATAAATTTCATGATTTTTGGACAAAAGGACAATTTATGATAAATGTAGCCATTTTTGTACTGTTTTAGCCTATTTAAAAATAGGAAACGATATTGAAAAATTGCAGAAAACTTATTTTTAACTAAAATACCATATACTGATATTTTTCAGAAGATATATAAATAATAAGTTATTTTGGTATTTTTATACCTATGATTATGTTAAGAATAATGAGTAAATTAAGTTATATTAAGTTGTAAAAGTTGTTAATGTGATTTTATTGACTAATGATCCATAATATTATATGATTAGATTATGTAAAAGTATTTTGGTCATTGTCTTTAATAAAATGTTATGTTTATGGTATATTATATTTGTTAAATAAATTAAATAGAAAGAGATAAACAATTAAATTAAATTATTTATAAATTATTAAAATGTTATCAAATGATTAATAATATTATTAAGTGATTAAAATATTATTAAAGGATTAATAATATTTGTAAATGATTGAAACATTAATAAATGTTATTAAGTGATCAAAATATTATTAAATGGTTAATAATAGTTGAAAGTGAATTAAAATATTATTAGATGATTAATAATATTGGATGAGAGTTTTTAGATGATGATAAAGTGATTTAAATATTTTCAAAAGACGATAATAATAATAATGGTTAAAGGTGTATTTAACATTTGATTATGTGGCTAAATGTTAGATGATTTATTTATAAAGTAGTAGTATTATGAGGTTTGATATGATATGCTGATTGAAAGATCAATCTTATAAATGTTAGGTCTTTCATAAGAGATTAAATTAGATTGCGTAGCAGTAAGCGACACTATAACAAAAAGGCTTATTTTCGACGGAATGTTCCGTCGATAATAAGGCTATTTCGTCGAGGATAACGTTATTTTCGACGGAATATTCCGTCGGGAATTCAGTCGTATATAAGCACGCCGAAATTAAGTTCGTCGATCTTTCAGTCGGAAATAATTAGGGTCGACGGAATTATTACCGACCGAATATTCAGTCGGAGTTAATATATCCTCGACTGAAAACTAGCCGTCGAGGATATTCAGTCGGTGATAAGTATGCCACGTGGTAATCTGCTAAAATTGGAAAACAATTTAAACTTGACAGAATTCTGTCGAGGATACCACTATTTCGTCGAGGATAGTGTTTTTTTTTATAAATATTTTATTTGTTTTTGCAATATCCAGGGATTTAACCCATATCTTATACCTGTACCAGTACCTGCTTTCCCAATATCACATACACAAGCTAACAATATGGCCAATAACATGAATTGCAATTACAATAACCTCATCCAACAATATATCAAAAACCAACTAATTAAATGAGAAGTAAGAAGGTCAAAAACATCCCATTAATCTAAACTAAACTATAACAAACATCCTATTAAGTTAAATTAAACTAAGTGTCAAACCGCAACAAAATCAAAGTAATGATAAGGTTTAAACTACAATATATACGTCAAAAATTATGTAAACTACAAAAGAATTTAAACTACAAAAGAATGTAAACTAAGTCAAGCTAGTAGAGCCCCCGGTGTGAGGAGAATCATCGGGCGGGCGTCGACTTTGCTCTGGAGTATGAAAATCGCCCTCATCATCATCCCACTTGTCAGTCCGCTCATCACCCTGTTAATACAATATAATGTAACTCATTAGTCCATATATATGATTTAGTTGAAGATAACTAAATGAAAATTAAATAACATGCAGAATATATATTTGTATTTAAAACGAAGTATACCTGAGCAGTCGAGCGCTGACTCAACATCGGCCCAAATGCGTCCTCGACTAAGGTAACCACCATCCGAACAATCTCGTCGCGTATTGCGGCCCACTGCTCTGGAGGGATACCCGTACTCTCGGCGGTGGCACCAGCTACAACGTCCTGCGCAAGCTGATGAAGGCGAGAACAGCTGGGCGGGTCCTGACGATGGAACAACGGATTAGTCTTAAACCTCTCCGACACCGCAGTCATAACACGCTGGAACAAAGTATCATCTAAGCCAGCGCCCGTATGTGATGGTCCCACGGGGGCTCTCGGACGCAGACGCTGGCTAGAGCCTACAAAAATAAATATAACATGAACAATATTACAAGTTTACTTTATTCATAAACATGAAATAAACACAAATATTATACCTCATGGCAGTGTATAGGCTGGTATCCTCGGTAATCCCAGCATTCGATACTGACCGGTAGTACTAGTGGGAGTATCTTGAGACGCGACCCAAAGAGCCATCTCCTCGTCCTGAGATAAACTAATCTCGGGCGGAGGGACAGTGGAATCTAACGTCTCAGCATCGCCCCTAACAGCCTCTAACTCTGCTATACGCTGGCTGCGGAGCTTCTCAAACCGTTCCTGTAATTTTATATACAAGTGAGTTATCTTGGTATCATCATATAAATTACGTAATATTATCCTAAATAATATTTATTATAGTAAATGTATTACCCGTATAACTATTGCTGCTGCAGATATCGTCGACCCCGAAGTAGAGCCCTTCGGCGTATGGACTCTATCCCATAACTCGATCATAGTAGGAGGTTGGCCCAAGCTACTCCGCATGGCCTAAATCATATACATTAACTATAATTGCAGTATAATATTAAACTAGTCTAAAGAGAAATACATATCGACTTAACCTCCTGAAACGACTACGAGCCAGAAGTATGTACAACTCGTAGCTTACCGCGATTTTTCTTCATCTGCTCCGACTTGGTCTTGAACGCATCATCATCCTAGTACGCACACATCGCAGCGCATGCTGCATCTGATACTGCCAGCGGCTGATGATGTCGCAAAGTAGTCCCGGGCGATTCTTATATCGCCCGAACTGCCCTCTGTCGTATCTCGTACAACCAGCCGACATAATTCTTCGAGATGTGGGCAATGATAATGGCGTCACCATCCGCCTCAGTGATGTCAGCCTCGTATCTGTAATATCTCTATCAAACAGACATAACATACATATAATTTATTATTTGAACAATATGTAAATAACATGCATGGACCTTGATTTAATATATGTAATTCGACTTACATGAAACTCCCGTAACACTGTCACCATGAAGCCGACATCGTAGCGCGCGTACTGACTAAATCGCATGCAACCAGTAGGGAGATGCGCCAGGCAGATGGCGTGTACGGTCGCCTTAGCGACAGGATCCATAATACTAGAATACATAATTTATTAAGAACATTTTAATTTATTAATCACATGATAATATCATTCTAATTGAACATAAGTGATATATTATAGTTGAAACCTACACAGACGAGCCGACATCAACTGGAACTGTGTCAGGCACTGCCAGTGGACGACCTAATCGACCGAGGTTAGGCTCTCGCGAACGCCGACGTCTAGCATCTGTATGTTTAATATAGTTATGACATTGTCAAAAAATAGTAATTGAATGTATAATATAGTTATGAAAATGATGTTACTGAACCGAAAAAGAAATCAACTCACTAGCATCTGAAGACGACCCTCCCTGGGAGCCGTCACCCGATCCGGAGCGGCCACCACCACAGCCACCTCCACTGCTATGTCGAGGCATATATAGCTGTACTACTGAAATAACAGACATAGATACGATGAAATTAATTAAATTTCAAATCTTTTATTATATAATGATTAATTTTAGTTGTATAGTATTTACAAAACACCAATTAGTGAAGAAGTAGTACATCCCGTCAGAATCAAAATCATTTTCATCCTCTGATTCTATCTCTTCCTCTTCTGTATCAATTTCTTTCTCAATATCATCTTCTACCATCACATACGGACTAACAACCACATCTTTCTCCACTTCGTCAACATCGAGTACGTCAACGACATCATCACCTAACACATCGTCATCATATAACACAACGTGGCTGAGATTGCTAACTTGTTCTTGCAACGGGTCATCTGTTCCAGACAACTTAGTACCATCAAATGGCCGAGTCTTCGTTGTCACAACTATATACCAGGGGGTTCTAGTGTCAACGACATTAGGGGCGTAGTACACTTGAGTTGCTTGGCTGGCTAACACGAATACATCATCAGATTGTAAATTCGATTTTATATCTACTTTGACGATTCTGTTACGATCAACTTTAACACCCTTTGCAGTATCAAACTGGCAACACTTAAATGTAACGACCTTTTTAACCCCTGGATAATTGAGCACAACCACTTCCTTTAATCTGCCATAGTAATTGGATTCAAAATCTCCATAACAACTTCCCAACACGACAACGCTGGAGTTGACTGATGTCAATTCATTCAAGTCATCAACCTTGAATCTATACCCATATTATATTATGTTATATTATTTAATTTAATTTAACTTAATTTAATAAAATTAATTTATTAATTTATATTAATTAAGTTATTTTATTTCATTTCATTTTGTATTATATTAATTAATTAATTAATTTAATTTTCTTTAATTAAACTTATTTTAATTTAATTAATTAATTAATTAATATTAATTAAGTTATATTATTTCATTTTATTTTGTATTATATTAATTAATTAATTAATTTTAATTAAGTTATTTTATTTCATTTTATTTTGTATTATATTATTTATTTAATTAATTAATTTAATTATTTTAAATAAGATATTTCATTTTATTTATTTTCTTTATTTTATTTTGTATTATAAAATATTATATTAAGCAATTTTACTTTATTTTAATTTATTTCATTTAATTTTTATGTTATTATATTATTTAATCTAATTTACTTTAGTTTAATTTAATTTAATATTAAATTTTAATTTATTTTATTTGGTGTTATATTATTTATTTAATTAATTAATATTAATTAAGTTATATTATTCATTTTATTTTTTATTATACTATGTTATATTATTTAATTTAATTAATTAATTAATTAATTTTGATTAAGTTATTTTATTTCATTTTATTTTGTATTATATTATTTAATTAATTAATTAATTTAATTATTTTAAATAAGATATTTCATTTTATTTATTTTCTTTATTTTATTTTGTATTATACTATATTATATTAAGTAATTTACTTTATTTTAATTTTATTTTAATATTGTAATCTAATTAAAATACGTAAATATTATACTGTAGGGGCCACAGATTTTGTAATTGAACAATTCTGATAGAAATTCCGTCGGGAATTCCGTCGGAAATAACAATAATGACAAGAAAATGCAAGAAATATAAGTATCAGCCTCATCAATAGCAAATTATTTGATCCAGTACAGTAACATTAGCCTCAGTATGTAAATTAGGATCATGCAAATTGCAGGAATTAAACCCAACTTGAATCAATTATCAGATTCATGTAAAAATTTCAGCTAACCTTGAATGACATGAAAAATTAATACCAATATGCATTATTCATCAATAAAAATGAATAACAAGTTTCACATTCACTTTCTCAATATGTAGATTCCCAATTTTAGAAAGAAAAAAATTAAACGACAAGACTCCAATTTCAATATGTAATATTCCGAAAATTGAATTGAACTCAATATGCAGATTCCAATATCCCAATTTCAGATTCAACAATTATTCTGAATTACCAATATCAATACATGACAAATTGAATGACAAAATTACCAAAATTTCAATACACATGAAAAATTGAATGAAATATTTACTAAGTTAAATTTACAAATTCTTGCACTAACCTTGAAAATTGACAGAAAGAGATAGAGATGAGGTGGTGGAGCAGCAACGGTGTGGCGACAGCGTGCGGTGGCGGCAGCGTTACAGCGGCTGGGAATGAGAGAGAGAGAGAGGTGGGTGAGTGAAAATGAAGTCAACAACGGCTGAAGGAAATGATAATAGGTTTTATTGTTAATTCTGACGGAATTTCCGTCGCAAATAAGTCCGTCGGAATTATATGTTATTCTCGACGGATATTCCGTCAGAAATAAGACTGTTCCATCGAAATTAATATTGGCGCTGGCGGGAATATTGGCGCCAACGGTCCGACGTTAGTGCCGGCGGAATTCCGTCGTACTTAAGCTATTGTCGAGGGACTTATTTTCGACGGATAAATTCCGTCGAAGTCAAGTTACTTTCGACGGAAACCATTATGCCGGAAATAAGTCCGTCGATCTTAAACGATTTTCTTGTAGTGTGACA
The DNA here is from genome assembly GCA_034770075.1 of Aralia elata. Classification (NCBI taxonomy): domain Eukaryota; kingdom Viridiplantae; phylum Streptophyta; class Magnoliopsida; order Apiales; family Araliaceae; genus Aralia; species Aralia elata. Next base: position 77,827,173 of record CM068379.1, on the reverse strand, counting down.
GACAAGGCAAGTTCTTAATCCTAAACTTCTTATGTTATTGCAAGTTTTCTAACTCAAACTTGAGTTAATATTTTCAAGCATGTTAGTGGTTTAATTATCATCAATTATTCCACATCAATGAAATTTATTGTTAATCGCACTTAGTGCAAGTTGTATATGTTCACCTGGTATGAAAGACTGATCACCTTGATTACCAAATTTGTTCATGGTCATTGTTGGCCACTCAACGTTATGGATTCAGTTATTCATGTATTAAAATTTGATTATCGTTATTTCATAATTATTATATATTGTTGAAAAATCGAAAACCTATTCTTTTTCAATCATGATATATCTTTTCTTGTATTTAAACTTGTTGAGCAAAGTAGTTGATAATTCTTGCTATATCATGATAATATTTCAGTTAAGCCCGAGTGCTTCAGGAAGGACAAAGCCAAAAGGAAAAGTTCTACAGTAACTTAATAGGCGTTAACTATTATGATATCTTATGTAAATGATTATGTAAACCTTTTGAGTTATTAAGGTATGTTTTGAGTTAAGGTTGTAGATCTTGAGAAATATTGTAGAATCATTTGAAATAAACAATGTATGTTTATATATTCCGCGTTAGTTGTATAATGTGTAAGACGATGATGTATCGTGATGCACTAGGTCCGAGGTTCAAGGGACCCCGATTTGGGGGCACGACAGGTTGGTATTAGACTTGTAGGTTATAGCTCTAGGGTAAGAGTACCTTAGGATATAACCTAGAGAAATTAAGCCGTATTTAAAAACCCTAGAGGTCGGGTAAACCAATAGGGGGCACAGGTGATGTAGGAGCCAACTATAGGCCAAATATAGAAGGCGAGAACTTTAGTAGCCTCGTTGAAAATGAGTCCCCAAAAAGCGGACCATGTCCCCTTGCTTTAACTAATAAATTCTTATTTTAACCTTATTAATTGAATAATTGAGATTAGTGAGGATAAGACTGAGAACCCTGGTGGGACCGCCAAGGGAAGGTGAAAAGAATAGAGAATACTAATTATGAGTCTAAGAAGTGGCCTATAAATAAGCCTTTATAGAATTGTGTATTCTACCAAGTTAGAAGTAAGAGAAAATAAGAGTAAGCTAAAGAGAAAAAATAAGAAAAAGAGAGAGATACACAAAGTTAAGAAGAAATAAAATGTCAGGAAATAAAGCACTTATAGATATTCCAGTAGTTTGGGAGGAGCCGATATCAACGGAGCCTATATCTACGGTAGCTCTTGAACCCGAGGATGCGGAGGAGCCGGTGGAGAATCTATTAACAACAGTGGTAGATAAGAAAGTTGAGTTGGAAAATATGGTGCAAGAACTAAAGGCGAAAGTGGAAGAACTTCGATCAGACAATCAAAAACTAGAGGTGAAAGTGGAAGAATTCTGAACAGACAAGCAGGCTATAGAAGCCCATTTGGAAGATGAGATTTTAGAAAAGTTGAGAGCGTAAGATCAGGCACAAGATTAGGAAGAAAAAGTAAGAATAGGAAGATGGATAAGATGAAGTACGCCTTTAACAAGCTGGTTGGGCGCATTCAGGATAGGGTATCCAATTACCCCGAGGAGGAAGATCAGACTCTACCTGCCATCAGTAGGGATCGAGTAATAGCCATTACAAAAGAGGAGCACAAAGAAGCCAGTGAGCGTGGTCTGGGAGGTTGAGATGTGGAAGGCGTATATGCATACGCCTACTTATATATATATATATTTATATATATGATGCTATAAATAATTAATCCCAACTTGTGTAAGGTATTGGATATGTTATTGTTATGTTTTTGTAAGTCCCCACTTATGTATTATTAGAGAGATATGTTATATAAAATAGAGTAGTGTTAAGGGATGTTATGTACTACGAGACGCCTATTAATAAAAGTATGTTAATTATTATATGTGCTTTGTGATGAACAAATTTAGAATCAATGATTTATAATAAATAAAGAAATACTACTCGTAGTAGATGAAAAAAGATGATAAGAGATGAATTTAAAAAATTCACTATTAAGTAAAGGAGAAGATAAATCAAGAAGATTCAAAAAAGAATCTTGAAGAGGTATAAAGATAAGAATTCGGAGTTACCTGACTCCAGTAATACAGATGAAAAGTGTAAATAAAATCATAATATAATATGATTAAATAGAAGAATAAGAAGATCGTAGAATAAAACGATTGTAAGGATAAGGGAAAATAATTGCAAAATAAGATCACAACGTGATCAGATTAAATTGTTGAATAACATATAATATGAAATGATATAGCCTGACGCTATAAAGAGAATGTACTATGAAATAGTACAATGTAAACTCAGAAAAGAGTTGTAAATGCTAAGATAAGGATTAAAGAAAATTCGTATTGGGTAAGGAGAAGATTATGATTATGTGGGATTTCAAATGAAAACTCATGTGATAGCTAAGTCGTACAAGCCTTTGTATGGGTAGGGGTTTTGTGCTTGGTCTAACGACTACTCAGTTTATCACATGGATAATCATTGAAATGATGGTGTCGCGTTATCGATATACATATGACGAGAAGGTGATTCTTTTATCATATTATATTTGATAGATAAAGAATATAAGATTAGGTGCGAGTTCTTAAAACTCATGCTTGTGGTAAGTATGATGAACTATACTGGGGTATAAAAAAACGTTGTGTATTGAGATCTGAGGATTTTCAGTATAGTAAACTTTAAGGATGATAGAAAAAGATAGAATTATTAAGCAATGGATCATGGGAGAAATTAGAGTTAATGGAGAGAGCATAGGTATTCCAAATCTTCTAGCTATGCTAGATTTCGAAATTTATTGACATCGTGCTAATAAAAGCATTTTTTTTTAAAAATATTGGGTCAGATTATTGAACCAATGAGTTTTAAAAGTTCTATTATTTATATGTCTATGCTAATTGTTTCAGTTAAGACAAACATGATTTGAAATATATCAAAATGTATTTTTTAAGTAGTCATCAATGCATCATGGAACCTGGTGTAGAAATGATAAATGATGGAGTCATCAATACAGTCTAACCTAGTGTTGGATTTGATCATAGAATCGTCAACCCACTAGGTATGTTGTTGTAATAACCCAAGATTTTTGATATATTTAAATAAGAAATTTTACGAATAATTTTTTTTTTATTAAGTATCAAAAGTGAATATAGTAATATGTGAAAGGTAAAGTATATGTGTACATGTGATAAATTTATATTTGTTTATCGCATGAATGATTTCAAATAAATTTTTCGAAAAAGGAATTATTGATTATTATAAATTATATTCTTATAATAAATTAATTTTGTAGTAAAAATATTTTATTATTTATTTTTCATGAAGATATGATTAATGTATTATTTAAATAACATATGTATATTTTACGAATAGATCTTTAGTATTATTATTATTGATATGATTATTTCCTTATGATATGAATTTAGCAGATTAGTTAGTTTATTTATTTTAAATTGACTAAGAAAGGTAAATGAGGCAAAGTGAAACAATTGATCAAAACCCTAATTTGATCTATGAATATGGATTTGAATGTTAAATACATTTATTATTATAATTGTATTTAAAAGTATGTATGTTTGTATTATGTAATATATATATATATATATATATATATATATATATATATATATATATATTAACCTAAGAGATTAATTTTATTATCTCAATTTATTATTTATTTAAACCTAATTAAAACAAGTCTAATTGGGTCATGTAATTAAACTTATATAAGTAATTATTTAAAAAGTCCAAAGTAAGTGGACTAGTAACCCTAATTAAATAATTAATAAAATTGATGTATTGGACCTATGCTATTTTACATGGCCCAAATAAATTAAATGGGAGCCCAAACAATTAAAGGTTTGGCCCAAAACCATGGCCCAAATGAAATTGGAATTCTAGAAGACTTAATGTGCAAATAAAGCATTAAATAAAAAATAAAAAATGGAAGAAAATAAGGGGAGATGTCCGGCTATAGAAAGAGGAAAATAGCACATGGTTATTTAGATTTTTAATCCACAAAGTCAAGATTTGTTCACCAAATCTATAGGCCTTGTCTCCCTAGCCTTTTAGTCTAATAAAAATAAAATCTATAGCTTAGATTGTGAAGAGATATTGGGAGATATCATGTATACATATATGAGTTATATGTATATTAATTGCCAACTATAAATAGCCTCACTCTTAGTTAAATTAAGAGTTTACTTCATTTACCAAAAAGCTAAAGAGAAAGCAAAAGAGAGAGAGAGAGAGAAACCAAGAGGGGGCTGTCGGACATCAAAGGAAGAAGAAGAGGAGTTTTATTTTTTCCATGCCATTCAATTTCATAATCTATTGTGGGAGAAGAAGAAAGATTACTCATAAATCTAGGTATAAACCCTAACCATAAATTAGCTTATGTAATTTCTTGTGGATATTTTTAAATAAATCATGAGTTTATAATTTTAAACTCTAGAATATTAGATCTAAATGTTTCATAATGTATTATGTTTAGATCATGTCATGTTGGGTGTTGATTTGTTTAAAAAGTAAAAGAAAAGAAAATTAGTTTTTTTTTCTTTGGTTAGAAAACCCTAACTTTTCCTTACTTTGATCATTTACCATTTAAAATCTACACATTATTTTTGTGATCCGCCAAAGAGGGGTACTAGATATGTGAGTTACTTTTAAACCAAGTAGTAGCATTCTAAAATGTTGATTTTCAAGCCATGGGGGCTGTTTTAGTCAAAACAGTCCAGTTTAAAGAAAAAGAGAAAGAAAACTGTTTTGGGTCAGTTTATTACATGGGTAATTTCGTCCAATTTTTTTACTTTAAAAATTATGAGAAAATTTGGTACGTTAATATGATGAGTTAATTGAGTCCTGTCCAAAGATGGTAATTTGTTGATGTATAAAATGAAAGTTATGACTTTTACTAGAACGCGTTATTTTTAAAGTGATTCGAAATAACTTTTTCTGTGTGACTCCAACAATTGTAAAATTTTTACTGGAGGTATAGGATCATAACAGGAGCATACCCTGAAAATTTCGTAATTTTTGAACAAAAGGATAATGTATGATAGTTGTAACAATTTAAGACTATTTTGGACACTTTAAAAATAGTAAACGAAATTTAAAAATTACAGGATAAATATATTATCACTAAAATATCATATACTGATATGTTTTAGAAAATAAAAAAAATAAAAAGTTATTTTGGTATTTTTCACGGCTATGTTTAGGTTATGAATAAATAGATAAATTAAGTTAAATCAAGTTGTAAAACTTGTGAATGTGATTTTATTTATTAATAATCATTATATGATGTATTAAAACTTTATAAGGGTATTTTGGTCTTTTTTAATAAAATATTATATGAATGACATGATACGTGTGATAAATGAATTAAATAGTAAGAGATAAACAATTTTATTAAATTGTTTATAAACGATTAAAATATTATTAAATGATTAATAATATTAGTAAATAAATAAAATATTATTAATTGATTAATAATATTCGAAATTAAATAAAATATTATTAAATGAATAATAATATTAATAAATAATTAAAATATTATTAAATTATTAATAATATTAATAAGTGATTAAGATATTATTAAATAATTAATAATATTAGTAAGTGATTAAAATATTATTAAATTAACAATAATATTAATTAATATTAAAATATTATTAAATGATTAATAATATTAGTAAATGATTATAATATTATTAAATGGTTAATAATATTTTTAAATGATTAATATATTATTAAAGAGTTATTAAAATATTATTAAGTGATTAATAATATTAGTAAGTGAATAAGATATTATTAAATGATTAATAATATTATGAGGTGAATAAGATATTATTAAATGATTAATAATATTATGAGGTGAGTAAGATGTTATTAAATGATTAATAATACTTGTGAATGAATAAAATATTATTAAGTAGCTAATAATATTGAAAAGAGAATAAAATATTATTATGTGATTAATAATGTTAAGAAGTGATGAAATATTATTTGATATTAAAGGGAGTTTAAAGATGATGGTTATGTGATAGACTATTATCAGAAGATGATGATATTACTAATGATTTATTATAGTATCTAGTATTTGAATTATGTGACTAAATGAGTTATAATATGTTATGTTGATTAAAAGATCAATCTTATAAATGATAGGTCTTTCATAAGAGAATAAATTAGATTGCGTAGCAGTAATCGACGGACAAGGCAAGTTCCCTAACCTTACTGAAATTTGTATTGAGCAATTATCTTAACCCTTGCATTTACTTTATGCAATGGATCCATATATTATGCAAGTTTCAATACTTTTTTTATGTGCAAGTATTCTTGAACTTTATTCAAGCTATCTATTGATTTCAAATATCTTGATATTATCTCATGTGAAACATTTACAATCAAAATTGTTCTGTTCTTTGTGCAAGTGTCCTCACTTGTACAAATTGTTATAATTATCGTAAATTCGAAATTCTTTGACATGATAAGTTTTGATACGTACTATTAAATTTCGGTATGTATACATAATTTAAAGGTTGTCTAAGCTATTTGATTCGGCTAGACATAGTTTGGAATGTATTATTGAATATGATTGGTCATGATAAAGTCATCCAACTAAATTGCTTTAGTTAGGACTCCAGACTGAGTATAAACAACCCGAAATGGGAAATTTTTATGCGCCAAAGGTGGTGATGATGAACGCAAATGTCGTTCTAGCATGTAGTGTTGATCAATACAGGGCACAACGGGGCTGATCACCCTCCGTGTCCGTAAGCCAGACGATTTGCAGATGAATTTCTGTACAAACCTTTTCAAACTTGAAAATTAAAGTTCATGGTCTATTGACCGCTTAGCATTCAAAGTCACTACGTTGTTTCAAAAATTGTAAATGATTTGATATGTTATTAAGAACTATTTCAAATGACTTCACAACTATTGATTCGTTGTAGAAGTAGTCCTCAAAGAAAAACATTTACTTCTTTCAGCTAATGTTTATTAATTGTTATTACTTGCTGAGCAATTAAATGCTCATTCTTGCTTTAAATTAAATGTTTTCAGCTAACTGTGATCGACCAGAAGGCTCTGGCAAGGACAAGGGAAAGGGAAAGCTGAAGGATTAAGTATTAGGTGTTATTTGTAATATCTAGACTTTAGTATTGTGATAACATAATATCTATCATGTAATAATGTACTTTAAAGGTCGTCGTACCTGGGGATTAGACAACTCTGATATAATTTTTAAGTTTGTAATATATTAAGTAGTTTGAAGGTATGGTATCGTGTAGCACCAAGTATGGGTTTCAAGTACCCGGATTTGGGGGCGTTACAGGTTGGTATCAGAGCTTTAGGTTAGAAACCTTAGGTGGGGGATACCTTAGGCTATAACCTTAGGCTAGATAGAAGCGTTAAAAAACAAATAACTCAAATAGAGTTTAAAGAAAACAAATTAAGGAAATTCATTATAAAACAAAATAAAAATAACTTATATAAACTATTGTTTGTTATGTGTATATATTATATACTAATTAAGAATATTTGTATATAGATGTCAGGAAGGAAAGGATTAGAAAATTTTCATGTCGCGAAGAAGGAGCAAATCACTCCAACTGAGCCAAAATCCCAGCCAATAGGTGAAAGGGAGGCTCATATCGAAAACAACCTTGATGAATTGGTTATCTTGGAAAGCATAGAACCAGAACCAGAAATGGTAATGCTGACAGATAGTGATTCAGACACTGAAGTTGGAGCTGACCAGGCATCAACGGAAGTGTAGAATCTGAGGAATAAGGTGTTATCTTTAGAAAAGTTATGGGACATGGAAAGGCTACTAAATAGTCAATTGCAAAAGGCGTTAATCGAAATAATGGAAGAACAAGATAAACTAAAAATCCGAATTGATAAGATGGGAGCCAAATGCAGTAAATCGTGAGTAGCCCCAAGTCGGAAGGGGAAAAGAAAGATGAATGACCGTGATATGGAAAATTCCAACCGAGGAAACTTTAAAAAAGTAATAAGGTGTGCAAACTGTAACAGAAAACATGAAGGTGTATGTATGAAAGGGCAGAACGTGTGTTATAATTGTGGACGTGAAGGACATATCTCTTCTCATTGTCCCGAACCGAAGTAATGCGTATGTTTTGTATGTGGAATGGTAGGTCACCAAGCAAAGGTTTGCCCATGATCTAAGAATAGTGTAGGGAATAAATAGGATAAGTGCTTTAGGATTATGTATGATATGATGTGTGTAATGTACTACTCCCGACTTTTGTTGTCACTAAGGGATAGTAAGTGGTTGTAGCAGCATGCGCTGTGTAATCAAAAGTAATATGTACTATTTAAATTAATATGAAGATAAGTGAAATGTTATGATTTTATATTTGATTAAGATAGTATGTTGCTTAATTGATAAAGTGTTAATTCGGGAAGCTGAATTCATGAATCCAGCAAACTGAATTGGTCTAAATTCAAAATTGTGTGTTCAAACTTTTATGATACCACTAATAATAGGTGGCATAATGGTATATGAAAGACGAAATTATATTTTAAGGATTTGTTTATTCAGACAATGCCGCCAAGAAGAGAACAACGACACCGAAGGGTAGATGAATTCGATAACAATGGAGGAGGTAATGCAAACCCGATGCAAGATTTTATGAATATGCTGGCAGAGGCTATACGGAATCAAGCACCAGTCGCAGGAAATCCGCCAGGAAAACAATTGGCAAACTTCAAAGACTTCAAGGCAGTAGGACCGCCTGAATTTAGAGGGACGACTGATCCTATAGAAGCCCAAACCTGGGTAAAAGAGATAGAAAAAGCATTTGTTATTGCTAGGATAGCGGAAGAGCAAAAGACAACTTTTGCTACCTATATGATGAATGGGGAGGCGAATTTCTGGTGGGAGGCAAATCAAACTAGAGCCGGAGCAGGAATGGTGACATGGACAAGGTTTAAGGAACTGTTCTTCGAGAATTACTTCTCGTCCAGTATGTAGGCTAGGATGGAGGTTAGATTTCTAGAATTGAAGTAGGAGAATATGACTGTCTCGGAATATGCCGCTAAGTTTAACGAATTAGCCAGATTCGCTCCACACTAAGTGGATACTAAAGCAAGGAAGGCACGAAGGTTTGAGCAGGGCCTAAAACCCTGGCTCTATAATAAGGTGGCAGTGTTGCAGATTGAATCTTTTGGATCGCTATTAGAAAAGGCTATCATAGCCGAAGGAGGAAGTGAGGCCATGAGCCTCTACAATAAGGAGAAGAAGAATAAAGTCAAAGTTGAGGGAAGTAGTGGAAGTGAAAAAAGAAAATGGAACAATTCAGGAAATACTAGTAATAGCCAGGGAGAAATAAAGAAGCAGGTTAAGAAGTGTGAAAATTGTGGAAAAAATCACTCGGGAGAGTGTCTAAAAGGAAAATTTGTGTGTTATAAATGCGGGCAGGAGGGACACATCTCTCCTAACTGCCCCAATCCAAGAAAGGACAGTGGGTGTTTTATTTGTGGATCAATAAATCATATGGCAAGGGATTGTCCGAAAAGAAAGGTCGATGGGGGAAGTGCTAAGGCAGGGAATAGCGGCGAAAAGTTAGCGATAACTTATCCCACTCCAAAAAACAAACCAACTGCAAGGACCTTCAATATGACAGTTCAAGATACGGTATCAGCCGGAGATGGAGTTCCAGGTATGATTCGGATATAATTTATTTTTGCATGTACCGTGAGGTACGTTTACACTTATAAACTCTAGAATCCTTGAATATAGTCATAAAAAAAAGAACTTTACGAAAAGACCTAGATTAATAAATAAATAATACATAATCTAATAATAAATCGTTTTATTAACGTATTTTGGAGGAGGAATTTGAGTTCTATTAGAAATCAAATTCCGTATAATCACATAGACAAACTTTATGTTGAATAGTTAAAGATCGATTCGATTGAATCAGATCGTGATCTACTTGAGATATGAATGTGTATAATATTTACCCTCATGGGTATAAGTTTTGTAACGGTGATTCCGGGGACGGAATCCTTATAAGGGAGGGTGAATGTAATAACCCAAGATTTTCGATATATTTAAATAAGAAATTTTACGAATAATTTTATTTTATTTTATTTTTATTAAGTATCAAAAGTGAATATGGTAATACGTGAAAGGTAAAGTATATGTGTACATGTGATAAATTTATATTTGTTTATCGCATGAATGATTTCAAATAAATTTTTCGAAAAAGGAATTGTTGATTATTATAAATTATATTCTTATAATAAATTAGTTTTGTAGTAAAAATATTTTATTATTTATTTTTCATGAAGATATGATTAATGTATTATTTAAATAACATATATTTTACGAATAGATCTTTAGTATTATTATTATTGATATGATTATTTTCTTATGATATGAATTTAGCAGATTAGTCAGTTTATTTATTTTAAATTGACTAAGAAAGGTAAATAAGGCAAAGTGAAACAATCAAAACCCTAATTTGATCTATGAATATGGATTTGAATGTTCAATACATTTATTATTATAATTGTATTTAAAAGTATGTATGTTTGTATTATGTAATATATATATATATATATATATATATATATATATATAAACCTAAGAGATTAATTTTATTATTTCAATTTATTATTTATATAAGTAATTATTTAAAAAGTCCAAAGTAAGTGGACTAGTAACCCTAATTAAATAATTAGGGTAAGATAAAATTGATGTATTGGATCTATACTATTTTACATGGCCCAAATAAATTAAATGGGAGCCCAAACAATTAAAGGTTTGGCCCAAAACCATGGCCCAAATGAAATGGGAATTCTAGAAGACTTAATGTGCAAATAAAGCATTAAATAAAAAATAAAAAATGGAAGAAAATAAGGGGAGATGTCCGGCTATAGAAAGAGGAAAATAGCACATGGTTATTTAGATTTTTAATCCACAAAGTCAAGATTTGTTCACCAAATCTATGGGCCTTGTCTCCCTAGCCTTTTAGTCTAATAAAAATAAAATCTATAGCTTAGATTGTGAAGAGATATTGGGAGATATCATGTATACATATATGAGTTATATGTATATTAATTGCCAACTATAAATAGCCTCACTCTTAGTTAAATTAAGAGTTTACTTCATTTACCAAAAAGCTAAAGAGAAAGCAAAAGAGAGAGAGAGAGAAACCAAGAGGGGGCTGTCGGACATCAAAGGAAGAAGAAGAGGAGTTTTATTTTTTCCATGCCATTCAATTTCATAATCTATTGTGGGCGAAGAAGAAAGATTACTCATAAATCTAGGTATAAACCCTAACCATAAATTAGCTTATGTAATTTCTTGTGGATATTTTTAAATAAATCATGAGTTTATAATTTTAAACTCTAGAATATTAGATCTAAATGTTTCATAATGTATTATGTTTAGATCATGTCATGTTGGGTGTTGATTTGTTTAAAAAGTAAAAGAAAAGAAAATTAGTTTTTTTTTCTTTGGTTAGAAAACCCTAACTTTTCCTTACTTTGATCATTTACCATTTAAAATCTACACATTATTTTTGTGATCCGCCAAAGAGGGGTACTAGATATGTGAGTTACTTTTAAACCAAGTAGTAGCATTCTAAAATGTTGATTTTCAAGCCATGGGGGCTGTTTTAGTCAAAACAGTCCAGTTTAAAGAAAAAGAGAAAGAAAACTGTTTTGGGTCAGTTTATTACAGAGGTAATTTCGTCCAATTTTTTTGCTTTAAAAATTATGAGAAAATTTGGTACGTTAATATGATGAGTTAACTGAGTCCTGTCCAAAGATGGTAATTTGTTGATGTATAAAATGAAAGTTATGACTTTTACTAGAACGCGTTATTTTTAAAGTGATTCGAAATAACTTTTTCTGTGTGACTCCAACAATTGTAAAATTTTTACTGGAGGTATATGATCATAACAGGAGCATACCCTGAAAATTTCGTAATTTTTGAACAAAAGGATAATGTATGATAGTTGTAACAATTTCAGACTATTTTGGACACTTTAAAAATAGTAAACGAAATTTAAAAATTACAGGATAAATATATTATCACTAAAATATCATATACTGATATGTTTTAGAAAATAAAAAAAATAAAAAGTTATTTTGGTATTTTTCACGGCTATGTTTAGGTTATGAATAAATAGATAAATTAAGTTAAATCAAGTTGTAAAACTTGTGAATGTGATTTTATTTATTAATAATCATTATATGATGTATTAAAACTTTATAAGGGTATTTTGGTCTTTTTTAATAAAATATTATATGAATGACATGATACATGTGATAAATGAATTAAATAGTAAGAGATAAACAATTTTATTAAATTGTTTATAAACGATTAAAATATTATTAAATGATTAATAATATTAGTAAATAAATAAAATATTATTAATTGATTAATAATATTCGAAATTAAATAAAATATTATTAAATGAATAATAATATTAATAAATAATTAAAATATTATTAAATTATTAATAATATTAATAAGTGATTAAGATATTATTAAATAATTAATAATATTAGTAAGTGATTAAAATATTATTAAATTAACAATAATATTCATTAAGATTAAAATATTATTAAATGATTAATAATATTAGTAAATGATTATAATATTATTAAATGGTTAATAATATTTTTAAATTATTAAGATATTATTAAAGAGTTATTAAAATATTATTAAGTGATTAATAATATTAGTAAGTGAATAAGATATTATTAAATGATTAATAATATTATGAGGTGAATAAGATATTATTAAATGATTAATAATATTATGAGGTGAGTAAGATGTTATTAAATAATTAATAATACTTGTGAATGAATAAAATATTATTAAGTAGCTAATAATATTGAAAAGAGAATAAAATATTATTATGTGATTAATAATGTTAAGAAGTGATGAAATATTATTTGATATTAAAGGGAGTTTAAAGATGATGGTTATGTGATAGACTATTATCAGAAGATGATGATATTACTAATGATTTATTGTAGTATCTAATATTTGAATTATGTGACTAAATAAGTTATAATATGTTATGCTGATTGAAAGATCAATCTTATAAATAATAGGTTTTTCATAAGAGAATAAATTAGATTGCGTAGCAGTAATCGACGGACAAGGCAAGTTCCCTAACCTTACTCAAATTTGTATTGATCAATTATCTTAACCCTTGCATTTACTTTATGCAATGGATCCATATATTATGCAAGTTTCAATACTTTTTTTATGTGCAAGTATTGTTGAACTTTATTCAAGTTATCTATTGATTTCAAATATCTTGATATTATCTCATGTGAAACATTTATAATCAAAATTGTTCTGTTCTTTGTGCAAGTGTCCTCACTTGTACAAATTGTTATAATTATCGTAAATTCGAAATTCTTTGACATGATAAGTTTTGATACGTACTATTAAATTTCGGTATGTATACATAATTTAAAGGTTGTCTAAGCTATTTGATTCGGCTAGACATAGTTTGGAATGTATTATTGAATATGATTGGTCATGATAAAGTCGTCCAACTAAATTGCTTTAGTTAAGACTCCAGACTGAGTATGAACAACCCGAAATGGGAAATTTTTATGCGTTAAAGGCAGTGATGATGAACGCAAATGTCGTTCTAGCATGTAGTGTTGATCAATACAGGGCACAACGGGGCTGATCACCCTCCGTGTCCGTAAGCCAGACGGTTTGCAGATGAATTTCTGTACAAACCTTTTCAAACTTTAAAATAAAAGTTCATGGTCTATTGACCACTTAGCATTCAAAGTCACTACGTTGTTTCAAAAATTATAAACGATTTGATATGTTATTAAGAACTATTTCAAATGATTTCACAACTATTGATTCGTTATAGAAGTAGTCCTCAAAGAAAAATATTTACTTCTTTCAGGTAATGTTTATTAATTGTTATTACTTGCTGGGCAATTAAATGCTCATTCTTGCTTTAAATTAAATGTTTTCAGCTAACTGTGATCGACCAAAAGGCTCTGGCAAGGACAAGGGAAAGGGAAAGCTGAAGGATTAAGTATAATGTGTTATTTGTAATATCTAGACTTTAGTATTGTGATAACATAATATCTATCATGTAATAATGTACTTTAAAGGTCGTCGTACCTGGGGATTAGACAACTCTGATATAATTTTTAAGTTTGTAATATATTAAGTAGTTTGAAGGTATGGTATCGTGTAGCACCAAGTACGGGTTTCAAGTACCCGGATTTGGGGGCGTCACAGCTGTAGTATGATAAAACCATAAAATAATTTTCAGTTTATTAAAGTTATAAAAAAAATATGTGTCAGTGCTAGTTGATTGGCTAGACAAATGTTTCGATTGATGTATGAATTGCTGATGTAAGTCTAACCTATTTGATTCGGCTAGACGAATGTTGAGATATATTTATGAAATTCAAACTTTCTTTGAGAATTTGTGTATCCAAACCAAATTGTTGGTGCGGACTCGTATGTCTGGGCTGAGATGAACAACCCTATTTATATAGGGGAATATTTATGGAGAGTTTTTTAGTCTATATGATTGTTAAACATTTATGGAGAGTTTTTCAGTCCATATGATTGTTAAACATTTATGGAGAGTTTTTCAGTCTATATGATTGTTAAACACTTATGGAGAGTTTATGGTCTTTAAGGTCCCTCAGCATGATATGAAAAGTTTTTAAAAGAATCTTTTATTTTTTTGGTTATCATACTGCTTCATAAATTTTGAACAATTGTTGAAGACTCCTGGAAAAAAATTTCTTTATCTTGAAAGTTGCATGTTTAGAAGATGTGAACTTTCTTGGAGAAAAGTGGTGATTGTAAGATCTCGACTTTATGAAATAAAAGTTTATTATTTTCTTTGTGATTATTTTTTTTAAATAGTGAAGTGCTTAATTGTTATAAATGATAGTTAAGGGTGTTATTTACAAATTATCTGATAAACAGTATGTCGCAGAATATTCTTTTTATCGGGGAATATTCTTTCTGTCGGGGAATATTATATTCGGTACCGTACGACGGCGCCGAAATAACAAAATATTAGTGGGCCCCACAATGTCAATATTGTCAACGATAGTAGGCCCCATTGTCTGATACTGAAAACGACAGTATTATCATCGGCAACTGTTAAAATACTCGGTAATAAAAAAAACAGTAAAACACGTTATTCCACAGCAGTACGCGGTATTTCACAGGCACACGGTGTTGCACAGTATTTTAAATTATTGATTCAATAATTGATAAAGTAGCAATCGCACAGTATTTTACAATAGCATCTGCATGGTACTTTGTCATGGCACTGTAACTCATATTATTTGACATGATATTTTAGCATTATTGACGAATTAAAAGTGGAGTCTAACTTAGGGTACCTAATTGAAATTGTGAAATTCACATGCTGTGAACTATTGGCTTACATGTGGGAACTATTGGGGGATGTTATGCAAGATTGAAAATACTTGAGGGATTATATTAAAAATAGAGGCAAAGATGGAGGTACTAAAGTGTAATAAGTCGAGCCCTTATTGTGTAATTAATAAAACTTGGTTTTTCTATAAATAGGAAGGATTATCTTAAGAAATCTTCACACCTTCCTTGCATATACTTCCTCTCTCTATCTCTAAATTTCTTGATTTCTCTAAGTGTGTTAGGCTATTGTGAGTATTTGTAAGAATACTAGTATTGTCCAAGTTAGTAAACTTCATAGAAAGCAACATCAATCACTTATTAACGAAGGTAGGGGATATCATTTCTTTCATACTCTCATGTAATATCATTTGCTTCCATATTCGTAAGTGATTGTAGACACCCGAATTTTGCATTTCCTATACTAACCCTGACAGGACGGCAAAATCGTCAATTGACCCGGCACACGAGAATAAAAGGCGGACATAAAGACGAACCCTCAAAGCCACCACGACGGGATGAGATTGAAGCCGACACGACAATAAGCGAATGTCGAGAGTCAGTTACTGATAACTATGCTTACCCGGATGACGTGGCACGTTTCCCGACGGTTCCCGGACTACAGAACGCAAACCCGTCAGCGGAAACCAACGGTACGACACGAAAATCGAGACGAGGCACGAAAAACGAGAAAATCAGCACAGCCAGCCGCAGATCAATTCGCGACCAAGGACGAAACTCGAGGCAACACGGGACTCGAAGCGCACGGGACTCGAGTGCGGCTGGGGGGAGAACCAAGGGCCAGCCGCAGATCAATCTGTGGCCAGCCGCAGATTTATCTGCGGCTGCCCTTGGCAGTGCCTTATTAGGCCAGTTCGCATACAGGAAGAAAAGGAGAGGAGAAGAAGCATTCAGCAGCAGCAGCAGTTCGTGGAGAGGAAGAAAAATAGGAAGAAAACAGCAAAAATTAAGAGAGAAAAGAGTGAGAAATAGTAAAAAATTGTACCTATTTTGTGAGATTATATTTCATATTTTTTACTCTACTCAATACACAAGTTCATACATATTGTGGGGATCATTTGCAAGGTAAAAAAATCTTTTGTTTTAGCATTTTGTTATACCATTTTTTGCCAAGCTTTTGTCATCCGGATTACCTTCAATGTTGCTTTCTTACATGTTATTGTGAAACCATGGATTAGGGACTATTAGTGAGGGTCTCATCGGAATGAAATTCCCCCTAATAGCCCGATGATATCCGTTTGGCGCAAATTTTATCTATTATGGTAATGTATCATTCGTAGTGTATTTTAATCGTCATTGTAAGATATCCTAGAGTGTTAGGCATCCCGTTGTTGTTTCTTTTCGTTATATCCATTTTGGTTGTTTGTGCAATAAGTTCGGATGTGAGCCTAGGAACGCGACCCCGTAGTCCAAATCCGATGATGGACATTTTTGAATGTATGTAATCGGGTGGATGTATTCGTCATTATAAATATGTAATCGTCGGGGCCTTAAAACGACGCTAAGGCGAGGATCGTGTTTAAGGCCCCGTCATAGTAAAAGTATGCGATTGTTGGCGTTCGGGGTTATTTTGATGGCTTACATGCCCATGAATAGCCCCGACGTGTGTTTATGCTTGATTGGATTTTGTGACACGCACGAAAAATGATTTCAAAAATTAAACGATGAAGGTTTTTCCTTAAAATCAAGTAAACCAGGAGGTTAGCATCACGTAGCTAAAAAATTGGAGGTGTTAATGAATGTCGATTTCTATTAAACGAGAAGGCTAAAGAAAGTCGTTTTCAAATGTCACAAAAAATGGTTTTATAAAATAAAACAACGTTTTATTAAATCTTGGTGCGTAGGGTGAAAGATATCCTAGAAGTTGCCCATCATTTTATGAAAGCAATGTATAGATTTCGATTCCTATTTTGACGAAGGTTTAAAACTCTTGTTTTGCCAAAACGGCACTTAATGAAAATCTCATAGTTTTTGCCAATTAAAATCAACCCTTTCTCATATAGCTTTCTCGTTTAAGCCGATGGACATTCTAAGGCATTCTCAAAAAGGAAAACACAATTTTCCCTAATATCCAAATGATTCTTTTATGCAAACTCACCACAACATTCACATCGGCACACACACACATACGCGCGCACACACATATTTCATGAATTAAAGGAGAGGAAAGCATCAAGATTGCGGTAACCGTGCTTCACGGAAGTCGAGGGGTTCCTAACACCTTCCCCTCACTTAAGCAAGCCCCCGAACTCTATGAATCTCGATTCGCAGACCAATTAATTCGGAGTCACATATGAGCCAGCGATTTATAAAAAACGAAAACTCGGATGAGTTGGTACATCCATTTCAAATATACCAACTGACGACTCTGGTTAAATTGGCTCATCATAAAAACAATCTTTAAAAACCCCGTCGACATTAATGCCGACCTTTTTCCAAAAAATCATCTAATGAAAGGGCAAAAATTGGAAAGGGTAATAATCACCGCGTAAGCGATTCCTCCCGGCATCGACAGCTGGCGACTCTGCTGGGGACATTAGAGGGCATAAGCCGCATTCAAATCTTGATGCTATCCTATCCTTTAAAATTTATAAATGTGTATGTGCGTACGACATTTTGACGTCTTTTATTTATTGTTGTGTAAATGTGTGTTGTGGTCCAATGAATGAATGATTGAATGGGTTTTTCTTTACTTCAAAGTAATCATTTGCATGCGGTGAGGACGATGAATGTGAATGTATGTTGAGAGAGTACCTCCTCCTGAGGCGAACCTGTCGGTTGCTTATTACTGGACTCGAAGGGGCTGCTCCCCGGAGATGGCTCAGGAAACGCACCACCCAAATCCGGTCCAATCGAAAGGTTTCAGACGAGTAAATTGCGAAGATTTGGGGACCTTCATGCCGAAAAGCCCGTGAGAGTAACCTTAGGATAGGTCAGCCTCAGATTAACCCAACGCAGGAAAAGCCTCTTCATGCCCTTTTTACGTTTACGTGTATTAAATGTCATGATCCAATGCAATATCATTTACATCCCCTGTTGCTAAAAGAAGGTATTGACCTCTATGTTTACAGGGAACAGCTGGGGAAAACTTCATAATTCGCATCTAGCATTGATTATTGTAATAAAAGACTGCTAACATTTGGTTTTGCAGGGAAAGATTAAAAGACCCTAAAAACACAAAATTTACAGTTTGAGCATGCATCCACATCTCTCATTTCCCTAGACTAAACTTTAAACCGTTTTCCCCTATAGGATTGCTCCTCAAACGCGTTTGCAGTCTAAAAAGGCCCAAGTCTCTACCTCTGAAATGGCTGATCTCCCCAATCATAGTTCTGTATCTCGGGAAGAGTTTGATGACTTTAGGAAGCAGATGATGGAAATGGCCACAATGCTAAAAGAACAGTTCCTAATCAGACAGGATCCGCCAAACCAGGGACCGCATAATGTACCACCGCCAGGGGGTGACCAGAATCCTCCTAAAGATGATGCAATCCTGTTTAAAAATAACCAACATCAGCTTAAGGACGAGCCGGTCCTCCCAAAGGTCATTCCTACCCTCAACAAGACAGTAATCACGATTCCAGAGGATGGAGATACTGACGACCTTCGCAGGAAAATGAAGCAGATGGAGGAGACCATCCAATCTCTAAAAGGCATAGGCTCCCTGGGTAGGGTTAATTATGCAGATTTGTGTGTCTTCCTTGGAACCAAATATCCAGAGAAATTTAAGATCCCCGAATTCGAGAAATACAATGGGAAAGGGGATCCTTACACTCACCTGAAAATATATATTGGAGAACTGGGGTCCTATGCGGAAGACGAAGGACTAAGGATGCAATTATTCCAGAACAGCTTGACGGGGGAGGCGAGGATCTGGTATGCCCGTCTCGATAATGCCCGGATTCATAATTGGGAGGAGCTGGCCCATACCTTCTTGACACAGTATAGCTTTCAGGCACAGATGGCCCCTGATAGATATCAAATGACAAAAGTCAAGAAGCAACCAAGGGAAACCTTCAGGGACTATGCCCAACGATGGAGGGGTATGGCCGCACAAGTGAATCCTCCAATGAGTGAGTCAGAGATGGTGATGACCTTTGTGGATATACAGGAAGCGCCTTATTATGAGCGGGTCATATCGGGGATTGGAAGACCTTTCGTTGAGATGATAAAACACGGATAAATGGTGGATATGGGGTTGAAATTTGGCAAAATCCGGGACTTCACAGCTCTTGAAACGGCTGCGGAACAAATCCAAAGTGGGAATTATGGCAGTACTTCCCGCAGGCCCCAAAAGCGAAAAGAGGAAGATGTCTCTCTTGTACTGCAGGGATCATCCAGGAAAGTGGAGAATAGCCCTCCTATACAAATCCAGAGATTTGTGCCGCCCCGGCAACCTAATTTTGATAATCCCAGAACGGACGGACGAAGGAGGTTTGAGACCACACAAAAGTGGGTATTCACCCCGCTTGGGGATCCTCTTGAGCAGATTTTGGCAATATTGATATCACAGAGGAAGATTGTCGATTTGGCACCTCCAAGTAACCCGAAGGGAAGAAAATTTGACCCCAGTAAAAAGTGTGCATATCATTCGGGTTCCCCGGGTTATGACACTCAGGAATGTTGGACGCTGAAACACATAATTCAAAACCTGATTGATAGCGGGGAAATCGTGGTGGAACAGCCCGAGCCGCCAAATGTTAAAATCAATCCCCTACCGAAGTATGAGGGGGGAGGGGTCAATATGGTGGAAGCCATCGAAATCGAAGGACAGCCAAGGCAAGATTATATGACAAGGATTGATGAGATGGTTGGCATGACAGGTAGTCAGGAGAATATGCAAGGGGCACCGGTTAGGTTGACGGTTGCGAGCCGGAGTATCACAGGGGGGCCTATCAAGTTAACGGCTCCAAAACCTCTCATCATCGCAGCAAGACCACAGATCCCTATTTGCAATCTAAAAACAGTACCGTGGAACTACGGGGGTGTATTAGAGGAGGCGGCAGTTGTGCTTCCGTAACATCAAAGGGGAATCCCTTGTATCTTCCAGGAAGAGTCCTCAAGAGTAAGAGAAAGGAGAACGAGAAGATATCCGAGGAGAAAGCCGTGGAGTTCTTGGAAAAAATGGATCATCCGGAAGTAAGGGGGATCAAGACGATGAGCGAGGAATCGACTCTAACGTCGATCATGGATTTGGTGTTATCGTCCAGCGACCACTACAGAATCTTGGACAAAGTCCTAGGGGAGGCTCACATTCCCAAGACAATTAGCCAAGAAAGTTTCGGCCGCCTAGTGGACCATCTGCTAGAGAACAATGTGCTATCATTCACAGATGATGATATCCCGAAAGAGGGAAGGGGGCATCGGAGACCACTGCACATTGCAGTGATCTCATCAGGGTATGTCATGAATGGGGTGTTGATTGTTGGGGGATCAGCACTGAATATTTGTCCCATCAGTACACTGAGGAAAATGAACATCAATCCCAAGCGCCTGCGGGCCAGTCATGTGGTGGTGCGAGCCTTCGATGGATCCCGGAAGGATACAATGGGAGAAATAGAATTGCCCGTGGAGATAGGGCCGTGTACTTTCGATATTTCCTTTCAGGTCTTGGATATCTCGGCCAGTTATAACATGTTATTGGGAAGACCATGGATACATATGGCCGGGGCAGTTCCCTCTACACTACACCAACAAATCAAGTTCATCGTCAGCGGGAATCTGGTAACAATCTCCGTAGAGCATAATGACCCTTTCCCCTCCAAGAATGGTCTGCCAGTAATCAATGCGCCTGCCAGTTTTCAAGCACTGGAAATCAGCACTCCCCACTATAGAGGTCTGGGAGCTCCAGCCATAAAATCCAAAGCCTCCCCTGAGCTCACCTTCGTTGCTAGAGAAATGATGAAGATGAAGTTTCAACCTGGGCAGGGGTTGGGAAAAGACAACCAAGGAATTTCCACGCCTATTCAACTGCCCAACCAGACAGGCAGGGCAGGATTGGGATATCATGGAGGCATAGAGCGGAACCACTCACAAAGGGAAACCCCATTTCGATCGACCGGAATCCTAATGCCGAAGGTCCACAATGAACAGGGGGTGGACAAGCCCGTGTCCGAATTAGAAGGTAAAGATTTGACTCCTGCGGATGATGAGGCAATCAAAAGGAAGAGTTTCCTGCGGGAGGTCATGCAGCAGTTCGAAACCAAATGCTATATCTCTGGACCATCATTAAACATTGAAGAGGGGAAGGATACGGCTACAACGTCGGGAGCCCAACAGAGTATGCCTGTCATCGATTGGGCAGGGTTAGTTATCCCTAACAAGGCTATGAGGGAAGACCGATACGATGTGGCGGTAGTCGTCAAGGAAATCTCTGGTGCGCAGCCGCCTGTCATGTGTCGCATCCCTGCTGATCTGACCACCGATAACTGGACGGTGGAGCCAATAATATCCAGACAAGGGTAAAACATGGTGCCGGGGTGGTAGACCCCGGAGAGTGGGGGATGAATGTCTACCAGTTTTGGTTCTTTATTTTATATTTTGCATAACTATGTTAGTTTGTCATGTTATTTTAAGAGCGATCATTGTGGAAAGATGAATTATATATATGACAGTATTTTGTTTCAATGTCAGCTGTACCAATTTGATTCCTTGCTTAACAAACGATCCCTCAAATTTGAATGATGACTATGATTTTGATATTGAGCTGGATTTCGATTTAATGGGCATTGAGCAGGACGAGACAGATTACGACGACGTGCCTGACGAGATCAAAGGATGGGTCAAGGATAAACCCAAACCCAACTTAGACCAAACCGTCACCATAAATATCGGAACCCCTGACCAACCCAAAGAGCTCAAGATAGGGACAGACCTGACCCCTAACCAGAAAGTAAAAATGACCAAGTTGCTACGCCAGTATGAGGATGTGTTCGCCTGGTCTCATGAGGACATGATTGGATTATCCACCGACATTGTGGTACACCAGCTGCCCATCAAAGAGGGTTTCAAGCCTGTCAAGCAAAAACTAAGGAAGCTAAAACCAGAATGGAGCTTGAAGGTAAAGGAGGAGATCATCAAACAGTTCAGGGCTGGAATCATCATGGTGTCCACCTACCCAGAATGGTTGTCCAATGTGGTCCCAGTGGCTAAGCCTGGAGGGAAGGTGAGGGTATGTGTTGACTATAGAGATCTGAACAAGGCCAGTCTCAAAGATAATTTGCCAGTGCCTTTCATACACATATTGGTGGATAACACAGCCCAATACGAGATGTACTCTTTCGTTGATTGCTTTGTGGGGTATCATCAGATAATGGTGGCAGAGGAGGACCGGGAGAAAATAACCTTCATCACCCCTTGGGGCACTTTCTGCTACAGACGGTTGGCTTTCGGTCTCACAAATGCAGGGGCTACTTATCAAAGAGCTATGATGGCCCTGCTCCACGATATGATGCACAAGGAGATAGAGGTCTACGTGGATGACATTATCGTGAAGTCAAAGATAGAATCTGATCATGTGACCCATCTCCAAAAGCTATTTGAACGGCTCAGAAAATACAATTTAAGGCTCAATCTAGCAAAGTGTGAATTCGGAGTGCAATCGGGGAAACTCTTGGGATTCCTGGTTAGTGATCGTGGCATCGAGTTGGATCCAGCCAAGATTAAGGCCATTGTGGATATGCCGGCACCCCGCACTGAAAAGGAGATAAGAGGATTTCTGGGAAGAATAAATTTCATCAGCCGCTTCATATCCCATTTGACAACCACGTGCGAGCCAATTTTCAAGCTGTTAAGAAAGGATGTCTCCCAAGAATGGAATGAGCAATGCCAAGAAGCCTTTCAGATCATTAAGAAGCAGCTGACGGAAGCACCCGTACTGGTACCCCCGAAGGATGGGATCCCTCTGTTCATGTATATATCAGTCAATGACATTGCGATGGGCTGTATGCTGGGGAAGAAGAATGAATCAGGCAAAGAGCAGGCCATTTATTACCTCAGCAAGAGATTTAGCCGATGTGAACAGAATTACTCCCCTATCGAAAGGACCTGTTGTGCTTTGGCTTGGGCTGCAATGAGATTACAGCATTACCTCCATGGGCACACCACGTACCTGATATCAAGGATGGATCCCTTGAAATATATCTTTGAAAGGCCCATGCTGAACTGTCGACTTTCAAGATGGCAGTTAATCTTACAACAGTTCGACATTGTATACGTAACTCAGAAAGCCATGAAGGGGCAGGGAATTGCAGATCAATTGGCAGAAACGCCATCAGGGGGAATGGAGCCTTTAGACACTCCTTTGCTGGGCGACGATGTATTCTGGATCTTGCGCGCGAGAGGAGATGACGAGGGGCAGTTCTGGAAATTGTATTTTGATGGTGCCATGAATGCGGAGGGGGCAGGAGCCGGAGCAGTCCTGGTCTCTATCACAGGAGAGCAATACCCCGTAGCCACTAAATTGCAGTTCAGTAACTCGAACAACACAGCTGAGTATGAGGGATGTATATTGGGACTCCGTTTGGCCCGCGATATGGGGATGAAAAGGTTAGCGGTGTTCGGGGATTCGGAGCTGGTAATCAGACAGGCGATCGGGGTGTACAACACTAAAGAGCTCCGATTACTTCCATACCACCGTTGTGTCATCCAACTGATGCAAGAGTTCGAAGATATCGCTTTCCGACATATCCCCCGGGGACGGAATGATTTCGCCGATGCATTGGCGACTTTAGCTTCTCTAGTCCACACAATGAAAAGCAGGGACATTCCACAGATTGAGATAGCAGTGCAGAACGCCCCGGCATACGAGGAGCATGTGGCGGTACTATCGGACGAGG
Source organism: Aralia elata (assembly GCA_034770075.1). NCBI lineage: Eukaryota > Viridiplantae > Streptophyta > Magnoliopsida > Apiales > Araliaceae > Aralia > Aralia elata. Next base: position 77,802,860 of record CM068379.1, on the reverse strand, counting down.
GGGTTCTGCCAAAGCAGCCTTGGTATCACGACATAAGGGAATATCTGAGGGATAGATCCATTCCCGACCAAGCCAGCTGAGCGGAGAGGTTGAGAATTCAAAAGATGGGAATGGAATTTTATCTGAGCGGAGATTCGCTGTACAAGAGGGATGCCAATTTGGGATTGCTACGATGTGTAAATGAAACACAGGCCCAAAAGATTATGGATGAAATACATGGTGGGGTGTGTGGGCCACACATGAGTGGGCCGATACTGGCCAAGAAGATCTTGAGAACGGGGCATTACTGGTTGACGCTGAAAGCCGACTGTGATGATCACGTCAAACGGTGTTACCAATGCCAGGCGCACGGTAATGTTATCCATGCGCCTCCCAATGAACTGCACTGTATGACCTCCCCTTGGCCATTCTCAATGTGGGGTATGGATGTGATCGGACCAATAGAGCCCAAAGCAAGCAACGACCACCGATTCATATTCGTCATGATCGATTACTTCACTAAATGGGTAGAAGCAGCTTCTTTCCCCAAAGTAACTCAGGAGATCATCGTCGGTTTCATCAGGAATAATGTCATTTGCCGATACGGGCAACCTGAGGTTTTAGTCTCCCACAATGCCAAGAATTTGAACAATGCCCTTATGAAGGGATTATGCGACCAGTTTAAGATCAAACACCTCAATTCTGTCATTTACCGTCCTAAGATGAATGGGGCAGTGGAGGCTGCAAATAAGAATATCAAGAAGATCATGGCGAAAATGTCTGCTAATCATCGGGGATGGCCGGATCTGCTACCTCTCACCTTGCTGGCGTACAGAACGTCGGTAGTACTTCTACAGGGGCAACCCCGTACGTTCTAGTATACGGAATGGAGGCGGTTCTGCCAGTTGAGGTTGAGATGGCGTCCCTCAGAATCCTGATTGATGCTCAGATAAACGAGGAGGATTGGATGCAAAGTCGGTATGACCAATTGGCCCTAATTGATGAAAGGAGGGTGGCCGCTGTGTTGCACGGTCAGTTATATCAGCAAAGGATCTCTCGATCATACGACAAGAAGATAAGACCTCGAAAATTCAAAGAAAATGACCTAGTGTTGAAGAGAGTAATGCCTTGTCAAGACGAAGCCAAAGGGAAGTTTGCCCCGAACTGGGAGGGGCCTTTTGTGATTAAGAAAGTGCTGTCCGGAGGAGCCCTCATACTGCAAGAAATGGACGGGGAGGTGTTCCCACAGCCCCTAAATGCTGACTCGGTGAAGCGGTTCTATGCATAAAAAAAAAAAAAAATCTCGTCATTTTTCTCCCTGTTTTGGAGAACGAACTACGTAGGACCTGATCTCCCGACTTGTGGGGGTACGTAGGCAGCCATCGTGGCACGGTCCTATTCCTTACAAAATAACACTTTCTCCTATCAAAACCGATTCCCAACAGCCAGAAAAAAAAAACCTTCCTATACCCTTGAAACTCTCCCGAAACCAGCCACCTGATCAGCTTCATCTCAAGTGACCTAATCCTAACCCAACCAAGCAGTTAGCCCAAATCTAAGACTCAGCCGATGAAATCGACAGGATATGCGGTAATATCTGACAAATCCCCATCAAGACTTGAGAAGAGGAAGGCGAAATATCAAAATCATGGTTAGCTGGATAAAATGAGGGTCCAATGAAAGGCAACGATACGACAAAAGGGGAAAACGACTAAATTTAAATACCTGTTTATATAAATAAGTCATTTTGTTACAAGGTTTCTCTTTTGATAACCGATGAAACTGACATAGTCCATGCAGGAAATAAAATGATCTACAAATCTGAAACTAATCGAAGCAGGATGGATAAAATGGTGGATGGATCTGAGGCATCGGCATTCCCTGCAATCTGCTGCCCCATCATGTCGACGCGATCCAATAAAGCAGTGGCTCGGCTAACGGTCTCAGAGTGAACATCTATAATTGCCTTAGTCTGCAATATATTGGCGTCTCTATCAGCATGAGCAACTTCCCTGGCCAGAATAGCAGCATCTCTCTCAACAAGAGCAACATACCTCTCAGCCTCGGTAGTAATCGAGGTCAGTCGGATCCGGCTTTCCTCGGTAATCCGACTAGGGGCAAAATCAGCTGAGGTGGAATAAGGAATATGGGCGGGGGTATCAAAGCCTTCAAAATCATCTCCGGACGTCATCTCTGTAGACTCATGAGGAGTAAATACCTCTGGATGGTATCATTTGTGAAAATCATTCAAGAATCATCAAATACCCCAAATTTGACTCAAACCAGCCATTGCACATAAGCAGATGCGGGAACACCGGACGGACAGGGACCTAATAGCTCAGAATACCCTCCGCAAAGCCCGCCGACGCCGGAAAGAATAATAAGGATCAGGAACGTTCCGGAAGATCATCTGCAATATCTCTGTCGTCGGCGACAAGCCGTCCAATCAGCGGGGAATCCGCCAACCAATCCCGTGGGAGGACCGAGATCCAAGAATACCACGGCACCTGACGACGACACCTGTGGAAAATAATATCAAAAAGACTGTACAGGGGTCATTCTCTATCCATGAATAAAAGCATTCATCATACATGACTCGTTATGTGAAAATAAAATACAAGATTCTGAATAAGTCGGACGTGGAACACGATGAATCGGTCTGTCGGGGCAAGACCCGGCAGAAACCTGGGAAGGCATCCAAGCAAACCACAACAAGGTGGAGAGCAAACCTGGGAAGGCATCCAAGCAAACCACAATAAGATGGTGAGCACCCTGGGAAGGGCTGGGATCCAAAAAATCAACACCCTGGGAAGGGCTGAGATCCAAAAAACCAACACCCTGGGAAGGGCTAAGATCCAAAAAAAACCAACACCCTGGGAAGGGCTGAGATCCAAAAAACCAACACCCTGGGAAGGGCTGAGATCCAAAAAAACCAACACCCTGGGAAGGGCTTAGATCCAAAAAACCAACACCCTGGGAAGGGCTGAGATCCAAAAAACCAACACCCTGGGAAGGGCTGAGATCCAAAAAAACCAACACCCTGGGAAGGGCTGAGATCCAAAAAACCAACACCCTGGGAAGGGCTGAGATCCAAAAAACTAACACCCTGGGAAGGGCTGATATCCAAAAAACCAACACCCTGGGAAGGGCTGAGATCCAAAAAAAGCTAACACCTTGGGAAGGGCTGAGATCCAAAAAAAGCTAACACCTTGGGAAGGGCTGATATCCAAACCACTAACATCCTGGGAAGGGCTGATATCCAAACAACTAAACCCTGGGAAGGGCTGATATCCAAACAACTAACTCCTTGGGAAGGGCTGATATCCAACCACTAACACCCTGGGAAGGGCTGATATCCAACCACTAACACCCTGGGAAGGGCTGATATCCAAACAACTAAACCCTGGGAAGGGCTGATATCCAAACAACTAACACCTTGGGATGGGCTGATATCCAACCACTAACACCCTGGGAAGGGCTGATATCCAAACAACTAACACCTTGGGAAGGGCTGATATCCAAACCACTGACACCCTGGGAAGGGCTGATATCCAAACACTAACACCTTGGGAAGGGCTGATATCCAAACACTAACACCTTGGGAAGGGCTGATATCCAAACACTAACACCCTGGGAAGGGCTGATATCCAAACACTAACACCCTGGGAAGGGCTGAGATCCAAACAATCGACCGACGACGATACCCGGCGGTTACGAAATGGGTGACCGGTGACGATACACGGCCCCGACAGGACAATCAACCGGCGACGATATCCGGTGATTACAAGACGAGCAACCGGATACGAAACCCAGCGCGGACAAGACGATGGCGTGAGGCATTGACACCCTTACGAATGTTTTGCATGCTTTGCCTCTTGTGTTGCATCACAAATTATATGTGTTGCATCACGTATGTATTGTCATTCTTGTGCACTGTCATTCATGCATCGAGTGTCTATTCTTTATCCTGTTCATTTCATTTATCATTTCATAAACATGATAAAAAGGGGCAGCTGTAGACACACGAATTTTGCATTTCCTATACTAACCCTGACAGGACGGCAAAATCGTCAATTGACCCGGCGCACGAGAATAAAAGGCGGACATAAAGACGAACCCTCAAAGCCACCACGACGGGATGAGATTGAAGCCGACACGACAATAAGCGAATGTCGAGAGTCAGTTACTGATAACTGTGCTTACCCGGATGACGTGGCACGTTTCCCGACGGTTCCCGGACTACAGAACGCAAACCCGTCAGCGGAAACCAACGGTACGACACGAAAATCGAGACGAGGCACGAAAAACGAGAAAATCAGCACAGCCAGCCGCAGATCAATTCGCGACCAAGGACGAAACTCGAGGCAACACGGGACTCGAAGCGCACGGGACTCGAGTGCGGCTGGGGGGAGAACCAAGGGCCAGCCGCAGATCAATCTGTGGCCAGCCGCAGATTTATCTGCGGCTGCCCTTGGCAGTGCCTTATTAGGCCAGTTCGCATACAGGAAGAAAAGGAGAGGAGAAGAAGCATTCAGCAGCAGCAGCAGTTCGTGGAGAGGAAGAAAAATAGGAAGAAAACAGCAAAAATTAAGAGAGAAAAGAGTGAGAAATAGTAAAAAATTGTACCTATTTTGTGAGATTATATTTCATATTTTTTACTCTACTCAATACACAAGTTCATACATATTGTGGGGATCATTTGCAAGGTAAAAAATCTTTTGTTTTAGCATTTTGTTATACCATTTTTTGCCAAGCTTTTGTCATCCGGATTACCTTCAATGTTGCTTTCTTACATGTTATTGTGAAACCATGGATTAGGGACTATTAGTGAGGGTCTCATCGGAATGAAATTCCCCCTAATAGCCCGATGATATCCGTTTGGCGCAAATTTTATCTATTATGGTAATGTATCATTCGTAGTGTATTTTAATCGTCATTGTAAGATATCCTAGAGTGTTAGGCATCCCGTTGTTGTTTCTTTTCGTTATATCCATTTGGTTGTTTGTGCAATAAGTTCGGATGTGAGCCTAGGAACGCGACCCCGTAGTCCAAATCCGATGATGGACATTTTTGAATGTATGTAATCGGGTGGATGTATTCGTCATTATAAATATGTAATCGTCGGGCCTTAAAACGACGCTAAGGCGAGGATCGTGTTTAAGGCCCCGTCATAGTAAAAGTATGCGATTGTTGGCGTTCGGGGTTATTTTGATGGCTTACATGCCCATGAATAGCCCCGACGTGTGTTTATGCTTGATTGGATTTTGTGACACGAAAAATGATTTCAAAAATTAAACGATGAAGGTTTTTCCTTAAAATCAAGTAAACCAGGAGGTTAGCATCACGTAGCTAAAAAATTGGAGGTGTTAATGAATGTCGATTTCTATTAAACGAGAAGGCTAAAGAAAGTCGTTTTCAAATGTCACAAAAAATGGTTTTATAAAATAAAACAACGTTTTATTAAATCTTGGTGCGTAGGGTGAAAGATATCCTAGAAGTTGCCCATCATTTTATGAAAGCAATGTATAGATTTCGATTCCTATTTTTACGAAGGTTTAAAACTCTTGTTTTGCCAAAACGACACCCTAAGGAAAATCTCATAGTTTTTGCCAATTAAAATCAACCCTTTCTCATAAAGCTTTCTCGTTTAAGCCGATGGACATTCTAAGGCATTCTCAAAAGAAAAACACAATTTTCCCTAATAATCCAAATGATTCTTTTATGCAAACTCACCATAACATTTACATAGGCACACACACACACGCGCACACACATATTTCATGAATTAAAGGATAGGAAAGCATCAAGATTGCGGTAACCGTGCTTCACGGAAGTCGAGGGGTGCCTAACACCTTCCCCTCACTTAAGCAAGCCCCCGAACTCTATGAATCTCGATTCGCAGACCAATTAATTCGGAGTCACATATGAGCCAGCGATTTATAAAAAACGAAAACTCGGATGAGTTGGTACATCCATTTCAAATATACCAACTGACGACTTTGGTTAAATTGGCTCATCATAAAAACAATCTTTAAAAACCCCGTCGACATTAATGCTGACCTTTTTACAAAAAATCATCTAATGAAAGGGCAAAAATTGGAAAGGGTAATAATCACCGCGTAAGCGATTCCTCCCGGCATCGACAGTGATATTATACTCATAAAGGTTGTTATTCATTTTGTATTAATTTGTGGGGATAACCTGTCCGTGCGGATTGACGCATGCCTGGTGAATATCCTTTTGTATTCATTCCTTATTACTCTATGGGAATAACCTGTATTTACGGATTGTCGTACCTGGTGAATATCCTTTTGTATTCATTCCTTATTACTCCGTGGGAATAACCTGTATGTACAGAGTGTCGTACCTGGTGAATATCCCTTTGGATTTATTCCTTATTAATCTGTGGGTATAACCTGTCCTTGCGGATTGACGCATGCCTGGTGAATAACCATTCGTATTCATTACCTATTAATCTTTTATGAAAATAATTTGTCTACGCGGATTACAACATGACGGTTGAAAATCCATTTGCAGTTTCATATATTCTTTTATACTCGTATAACGTATCATTTCTTTTGTACTCTTTAAGGGATATTTTTTTCTTTCACATTTCTCCATTTATGATAAAAATCTCTCTTTGTTTCCAAAACCTTATTTTAAATGATGAAAATCCCTGAAAATTTGTAGAATATCCTTAATAGTTTGTGCTTCATCTAATATCTTTTCACCTCAATCTTTCTATTTCGTTTGATACGATATAGTTGAATCGTGAATTTTATTCTTGAATATCATTCTTGAATTTGACTCCACAATTTGGTCATCATGTTGGCAATTTGGTCAACCTTCGACACTGGATATTCATTCTTATTCTTTTCACTGTATTCATTTTATATCATTGTAATCATCCTCATACTTAAATTTTGGTGATAGTTCTCTTTGGCTCGTAGTGTAAAGATGAACTGGCGTGATATGATTTCGACCAAACTGTGTATTGGTATAATCATGACTTTTGGTGTTACAAACAAAGGCGTATGGTGAAAGTTCTCTTTGGCCTGTAGTGCAAAAATGAACTGGCGTTTGGCATGATCATGATGACCGATGATATTACAAATAGATATCTTTGTCACATAGTGCAAAGAGAGGCTGTTGAATATAAACTGTTGATTTAGATGTTCATAAACAGGAACTGTTAATTGGTGTTACAGGGATAAAATATTGGTGGTGATCTTTTAACTTATAGAAGATGGTAGATATTATAATCTACTTAACTCTTCTAATAGATTGTTCGTTCCGCTACAGTTGTTGTTATTGAATAATTATAATATCTTTAAATCTCTGATTTATTTCGGTTGAAGGCTAAAGATAATTTTATTTTTCATTATCTTAGTCATGATATTTCCTACTGGGCTATTTGTGCTCACCCTTTTCCTTTTTGTTCCATTGTTCTCTTCAGGAAAACAGAGTGTAGGGGGGACTAGCCGGGAAATGGAGTGATGGTCCGAGACAATAAAAGTATCTCAATACATTACTATTAGTGTGGCAATAAGTGTATTGAGAATTTAAGATGTATTTGTATTGTGTTGTCGTATTTTGCACAACACTTATTATTTATAAATGGAAAAATTCGTATTTGTATTTGTATTTTGTATAATTTTATTGACGACTCAAAATGGGTTGTATGGACCTATTTTGGGGGCGTCATAGTTGGTATCAGAGTTTAAAGATATGATCTCTGGTAGAGATCTAGGATTAGAACTAGGAGGGGAGAGACGAGTAAAATCCTTCGCTAGTGTGTCCTACCTAAGCTATTTTCGTTATTTAAGTAATTGATTTGGTTATAGGGACAAGATGTTGCATGTATATTTCTTTAACTAATCTTTGTTTTGTAATCACATTTCAGAATGTTATCTGAAAACCAAGAGATTCACTATGAGACCATTGTGGCTGAAAATCAGGAAGCTTAAATAATACGGGTGCAAACTCAGAACATCATGATGCTAACAACAGGATGAATGATAAATTTTTTAGGAACTTCATGCAATACACGCAGAACCAGGCGAGAAGAGCTCATGTCTACAATACTGACAGAAACACTGATAATGCACGAATGGTCACTGCCAAGTAGTTCAAAGAGTTGGGACCACCTGAATATTTCGGCAAGCCAGATCCACTCAAGGCAGAGGCGTGGCTCAAACAATTAACAAAGATATTTGATGTACTGCGTTGCATAGACGAACAAAAGGTTCCTTTCGCCACTTTTATGCTACGAAGAGAAGCGGATCATTGGTGGGAATCTGTGAAACGTACCCATCACTCGGCACTCAAGATGTCTTGGGTCGAGTTCCAGGAATTATTTAACGAGAAGTATTTCCCGGAGAGTATTCGTCATATAAAGGAGGTGGAATTCATCAAACTGGAACATAATAACATGACAGTATCGCAGTACGAAGCCAAGTTTGCCGAGCTGTCTCGATTTGCATCCCATTTGGTGGACACTGAGGAACGGATGACACGAATGTTTCTACGAGGTTTGAAACCAGAAATTCGTAAATATCTTGTTTCTCATAAAATTTGTCTATATTCAGATGCCATAGATAGGGCTCAAGTAGTGGAGCAAGATAGAGGAATACTTCAACCAGGAAGTAACACCTAACAACGAGAGAAGAATTACGATAATAATCGTAACAGTGGCAACAATCATCGAAATAATGATAACCATCGAGGAGGGAATCATCACGTCGGAAATGGTAACCACTTCGGTGGTAATCCTGGCCCAGATAACAGGAGGAGTGAGTCAAGCAACAACAATTCCAAAAAGAGGAAATTCAACAACAACCATGGAAAGATACCAACATCAGCACCAACACCAGTACCAGTTTCGAGGGGAGGAAAATGACCACCAGTTAGATGTTTCAGGTGCGGGAAGCAAGGACACATCAGTCCAAATTGTACACAGTCGCCATCCCAAGTTTGTTACAATTGTGAAAAAGAAGGCCATATAGCTCAATTTTGTCATGCAGTGAAATCAAGTCCAGCTGTAATGATGACACCAAAGGCGGTCACGGACAAGTCAAAGTATGTGGTTCAGGGGAGAGCTTTTGTCGTGACATCCCATAAAGCACAGAACCCGAACGAAGTTATTACGGGTAAACTACTTATTAACTCTTGTGAAGTCTATGCCTTGCTAGATACTAGTTCTACCCACTCTTTTATTTCACCAACATGTGCTCAACGTTTGAATTTAACTCCTGAAAAATTAGATTTTAAATTATCTTTTGAAACACCATTAGCATAAACATTCGTTATATTTACAGTCTATAAATCTTGTTTTGTTCAAATCGACACCCTCGCATTACCTGTTGATCTTATCTCCTTGAACATGCATGAATTTGATTTGATTTTAGGAATTGATTGATTAACTACTCATCATGTTAAAATTGATTGCTTTCTTAAGGTCATTAGTTTTCATATTCTTAATCAACCTATTATGCGAATTCAAGCAACCAAAGCATTGAAATCAATAACCGTCATTTTTAGTCGCAAAGCCATTCGTTTATTAAAAAACGGATGCCAAGCTTTCTTAGCCCATGTAACAGATTTAAACAAAAATACGTCAGATTTGAATAATATTTCTGTTATTAATGAGTTCCCTGACGTATTTCCCGAAGATCTTCCTGGCCTACCCCCAGACCGTGAAATCGAATTTTGTATCGACCTTGAACCCGGTACAAAACCCATTTCCAAAACCCTATATCGAATGGCTCCTATTGAACTTCAAGAGTTAAAAGTCCAACTACAGGAGTTGTTAGACAGCGGTTTCATACGCCCGAGTACATCACCTTGGGGTGCTCCTGTTTTATTCGAAAAGAAAAAAGACGAGAGTATGAGACTTTGCATTAACTATCGGGAGTTAAACCATGTCACTATCAAAAATAGGTACCCGTTACCTTGCATTGATGACTTATTCGACCAGTTACAAGGTGCTTAATTCTTTTCAAAGATCGACCTCTGTTCTGGGTATCATCAGTTGAAAGTTAAAGCTGATGACATTCCAAAGACTGCCTTCAGAACTCGATACGGACATTATGAATTCCTAGTCATGTCTTTTGGATTGACTAATGCTCCTGCTGCTTTCATGGATATGATAAACCGGATATTCAAGGACTATTTGGATCATTTCGTGGTTGTCTTCATTGGTGACATTCTCATATATTCTAAAAGTCGTGAAGATCATGAGCAACACTTGAGGTTGATACTCCAAAAGCTTCGTGAAAATAAGTTATATGCTAAGTTGAAGAAATGTGAATTCTGGCTTGAGGAAGTTGCATTCCTTGGTCACTTGGTTTCTAAACAAGGAATCTCGGTTGACCCAACGAAGATTGAAGCAGTATCAAATTAGGGAGAATCTAAGTCAGTAACCGAAGTACAAAGCTTTCTGGGTCTAGCTGGTTATTATGGAGATTCGTAGAAGGATTTTCTCGAATAGCCATTCCATTAACTCAACTGACTCGGAAAAGCACAACATTCAAATGGAGCGAAGAATGCGAGAAGAGTTTTCAAGAACTCAAAAGAAGACTCATTTCAGCACCTGTATTGGCAATACCATCAGGATTGGAAGGATTTGTCATCTACAGCGACGCTTCAAGCAAAGGACTAGGTTGTGTTCTGATGCAACATGGGAAGGTTATAGCCTATACGTCTTGGCAACTCAAGGAATATGAGAGGAATTATCTTACTCATGATCTAGAGTTGGCAGCAGTCATTTTCGCATTGAGGATTTGAAGACATTACTTGTATGGAGAGAAAATGGAGATCTTTACAGACCACAAAAGTCTCAAATATTTCTTCACCCAGAAGGAACTCAACATGCGACAGCGGCGTTGGCTCGAACTGTTGAAAGATTACGACTATACCATCCAATACCATCTTGGAAATGCGAACATAGTAGTTGACGCATTGAGTAGAAGATCATATGCAAGTACGAGTGTGTTACTGACATCGCAAAAGCCCATTTTGGATGATTTACAAAGGATGGAGATAGAGTTAAAGACTCCAGGAACCCACGTGAAGATCGCACATATACAAGTAGAACCGGCTTTAATCGATAAAATTAAAGCTGCTCAAGTTACAGACCCGGAGTTGGTGAATATGAAGAAAAAGGTACAAGAAGATGCTATTCCAGAAGCCAGAGTCGACGAAGACGGAATACTTCGAATTAACTCTAGACTGTGTGTCCCTAACGACCCTGACTTGAAATACAAAATCATGATGGAGGCACACAACACACCGTTTGCAATCCGCCCTAGAAGTACCAAAATGTATCGTGATCTTCGACATACATTTTGGTGGAACAATATGAAGAGAGATTGCAGAGTTTATCGTAAGATGTTTAACTTGTCAATGTGTCAATGCAGAGCATCAAGTACCAAAGGGTCCATTGCACCCACTTGAGAATCCAGAATGGAAGTGGGAACACATCAACATGGATTTCGTGACAGGTCTTCCCAAAGTTTCTCAAGGCTTAGACGCAATTTGGGTCATTATAGATAGATTGACCAAGTCTGCTCATTTCTTGTCTATACGAGAAAACTATTCACTTGAGCGTCTTGCTAGTATGTATATAAGCGAGATTATCAAATTGCATGGCATGCCAGTATCCATAGTTTCTGATCGAGATCCTAGATTCACTTCACGATTTTGGGTCAGCTTGCAAAAAAGCTATGGGCACTGAATTACGATTCAGTTCTGCATACCATCCCCAGACAGACAGGCAATCAGAAAGGACTATTCAAACCCTCGAAGATCTATTAAGACTCTACGTACTAGACTTCAAAGGAAGTTGGAACAAATACTTGCCATTGGTAGAATTCTCTTACAATAACAGTTATCAAGCAAGTATAGGCATGGCTCCCTTCGAGGCGTTGTATGGACGAAGGTGTCGATCTCCAACATGTTGGGATGGAGTGGGTGGGGCAAAATTGTTGGGACCCGAGTTGATACGTATGACTGCAGAAAAGATCCAAATGATCCGGCAACGTATACAAACAGCTCAAGATCAACAAAAGAGTTATACCGATCTTCATCGAAGAGACGAGGAATTCAATGTCGGAGATCATGTATTTTTACGTGTTGTTCCGTGGAAAGGAGTTACGAGATTCGAAAATAGAGGAAAGCTTAACCCTCGATTTATCGACCCATTTGAAATCCTCGACCGAGTAGGAACTGTGGCCTACAGACTCGCCTTACCACCAAGCATGTCTCGTGTTCATAATGTTTTTCACATATCCATACTACGTAAATATGTGAAAGATCCAAACCACATTATTGAATTAGAACCAGACGAGATAGCAGAGGATTTAACGTACGAAGAGATACCTGTCAAGGTCTTGGATAAGAAGGAACAGATTTTACGATCAAAGGTTATACCTCAAGTCAAAGTTTTATGGAGAAACCATGATGTTGAGGAAATGACCTGGGAGTTAGAATCTGAAATGAGAGCGAGGTATCCTCACATTTTCGAAATGTCAGGTACGTACGTCAATTTCGAGGACGAAATTTCATAAGGAGGGGAGATTGTAAGATCTCGACTTTATGAAATAAAAGTTTATTATTTTTTTTATGATTATTTTTTCTAAATAGTGAAGTACTTAATTGTTATAAATGATAGTTAAAGGTGTTATTTATAAATTATCTGATAAATAGTATGTCGAAGTCGAAGAATATTCTTTTTGTCAGGGAATATTCTTTCTGTCGGGGAATATTATATTCGGTACCGTACGACGGCGCCGAAATAACAAAATATTAGTGGGCCCCACAATATCAATATTGTCAACGATAGTGGCCCATTGTCGGATACTGAAAACGACAGTATTTTGTCAACAGTATTATCACCGGCAACTGTTGAAATACCCGATAATAAAAAGAACAGTAAAATGCGTTATTCCACAGTAGTACGCGGTATTTCACAGGCACACGGTGTTGCACAGTGTTTTAAATTATTGATTCAATAATTAATAAAGTAGTAATTGCACAGTATTTTACAATAGCATCTGCATGGTACTTTGTCATAGCACTGTAACTCATATTATTTGATATAATATTTTAGCATTATTGACGGATTAAAAGTGGAGTCTAACTTAGGGGTACCTAATTGAAGTTGTGAAATTCACATGCTGTGAACTATTGGTTCACATGATAGAACTATTAGGGAATGTTATGCAAGATTGATAATACTTAAGGGATTATATTAAAAATAGAGGCAAAGATAGAGATACTAAAGTGTATTAAGTCGAGCCCTTATTGTGCAATTAATGAAACTTGGTTTTCCTATAAATAGGAAGTATTATCTTAAGAAATCTTCACACCTTCCTTACATATACTTCCTCTCTCTCTCTCTAAATTTCTTGATTTCTCTAAGTGTGCTAGGCTATTGTGAGTATTTGTGAGAATACTAGTATTGTCCAAGTTAGTAAACTTCATAGAAAGCAACATCCAATCACTTATTAACAAATGTAGGGGATATCATTTCTTTCATACTCTTATGTAATATCATTTGCTTCCATATTCGTAAGTAATATTATACTCATAAAGGTTGTTATTCATTTCGTATTAATTTGTGGGGATAATCTATCCGTGCAGATTGACGCATGCCTGGTGAATATCCTTTTGTATTCATTCCTTATTACTCTGTGGGATTAACATATATGTACGGAGTGTCGTACCTGGTGAATATCATTTTGTATTCATTCCTTATTACTCTGTGGGAATAACCTGTATGTACGGAGTATCGTACCTGGTGAATATCCCTTTGCATTTATTCCTTATTAATCTGTGGGTATAACCTATCCGTGCGGATTGACGCATGCCTGGTGAATAACCCTTTGTATTCATTACCTATTAATCTTTTGTGGAAATAATCTGTCTACGCGGATTACCGCATGACGGGTGAAAATCCATTTGCAGTTTCATATATTCTTTTATACTCGTATAACGCATCATTTCTTTTGTACTCTTTAAGGGATATTTTGTTTCTTTCATATTTCTCCATTTATGATAAAAATCTCTGTTTGTTTCCAAAACTTTATTTTAAATGGTGAAAATCCCTGAAAATTTGTAGAATATCCTTAATAGTTTGTGCTTCATCTAATATCTTTTCACCTGAATCTTTCTATTTCGTTTGATACGATATAGTTGAATCGTGAATTTTATTTTTGAATATCTTTCTTGAATTTGACTCCACAATTTGGTCATTATGTTGGCAATTTGGTCAACCTTCGACACTGGATATTCATTCTTATTCTTAATTTCACTGTATTCATTTTATATCATTGTCATCATCCTCATACTTAAATTGTGGTGATAGTTCTCTTTAGCCCGTAGTGCAAAGATGAACTGACATGACATGATTTTGACCAAACTGTGTATTGGTATAATCATGACTTTTGGTGTTACAAACAAAGGCGTATGGTGAAAGTTCTCTTTGGTCCGTAGTGCAAAAATGAACTGGCGTTTGACATGATCATGATGACCGATGATATTACAAATAGATATCTTTGTCACATAGTGCAAAGAGAGGCTGTTGAATATAAACTGTTGATTTAGATGTTCATAAACAGGAACTGTTATTTGGTGTTACAGGGATAAAATATTGGTGGTGATCTTTTAACTTATAGAAGATGGTAGATATTATAATCTACTTAACTCTTCTAATAGATTGTTCGTTCCGCTACAGTTGTTGTTATTGAATAATTATAATATCTTTAAATCTCTGATTTATTTCGGTTGAAGGCTAAAGATAATTTTATTTTTCATTATCTTAGTCATGATATTTCCTACTGGGCTATTTGTGCTCACCCTTTTCCTTTTTGTTCCATTGTTCTCTTCAGGAAAACAGAGTGTAGCGGGGACTAGCCGGGAAATGGAGTGATGGTCCGAGACAATATAAGTATCTCAATACATTACTATTAGTGTGGCAATAAGTGTATTGAGAATTTAAGATGTATTTGTATTGTGTTGTCGTATTTTGCACAACACTTATTAGTTGTAAATGGAAAAATTCGTATTTGTATTTATATTTTGTATAATGTTATTAGCGACTCAAAATGGGTTGTATGGATCTATTTTGGGGATGTCACAGTGGTAGAATGAGATCCTCAGAATAAGAAGTTAAGAGTGATCATTAAAGTGAGAATGTAATGAAATATGATTAAATAAAGGTTAATTTGAAGACCTAGTTCTGGTAAATAAAACGAGTGGGCCATTAAAGTGAGAATGTAATGAAATATGATTAATTTGAAAGCCTGCTGGGAAAGGAAGGACAATGGAGTGGATTCAGGATTGGGCGTAGGAAGGAAGGCGCGACTTGGGCTTTAAATCTAGAGGAAGAAGAAGAAGGCTTAATTCTTCGAAAAAGTGGGACCCATTGACCCTTTTTTCGCTTGTTATATTAATTATCCAGGTTTAATTGTATAACATGAATTATATTCTCCATATTTTCACTTTATCAATTGATTGTTTTGAATGTTGTTGTTGCTTCCTACTTCTTTCTCACCTTTATACTTTTAGTACTAATAATGTAGCCAAGGTCAATTTTTTTGACCTCTACCACTGCCATTCCCATGTAGAAGGGAGCTGAATCATATAGTTTTTTATTTATTATTGGTTTATGTTTAATTTTTTTTATGCGCGTGTAATCACACTTCATGTCTTAATTTCCTTAATTCACATAACAAATGTATCTTCGATGATAAATACAGGGCATTTAATAAATTTCAGGTATGCCAATGTGTATTTGTCTCTGATTTTTGTCCCTTAGTTCCCTAATTAAGAATGTATATGGATGTTTAATTTACCATTGGTTTCAGGTGAAGTGGGATTGTTAGATGATCAACAAGTATGCAGTGCATCGGCTCATTCAGATTATTATGGAATGATGGCTACTCTTTTAGCAACTGATGATGGTGTTGGTGGACTTCCGGCATGTTTGATCTATACCATATATATATATATATATAGATATATATATATATACATATATATATATATATATATATCCTCAGACTGTATGTTTTGTCTTCTGATCATCCAATTAATAAAAGTTTCTTTTCTCCTCTTAAAGTATATAAGTGTATAACAACCATTACTATTTACTATTATTTACATTTCAATTCACTGAAGAAGATATAGTCTCTTCTAAAACAAAATATTTGACAAATGAAAACGTATAACGGTTGAAATTATTTCGTGAGAATCTCATCTTAGTAGTGTTTATTTTTTTGTATCCATGTTTTTTTGTCAATTAACATGACATTAATGTAATTTTAGTAACAAGTTACAAATGGTTCTCTTCGACCAATTCTCAAAATAAAAAAGAAATTCATTTGTACCTTTTGAATAATCTATTATTTCTCAATCAATAGCATAGATTTTCAATTTTCTTTTTTAGCTTTAAATAAGAAGGTTTTACATTATAATAGTGTAAAAAAAAGACAGTCTCTTACTTTATCTCTTTTTTTCATTATTTATACGGTTAGATTTAAAAGATATTGTTTTTAAACTGACTTATAACTAAACTTGGTTAAAACATGCCTTATAATTGACACGTTAATTATGCAACGAAATGAAAATATACTCATTCATATGGTACCCTTATATGGGGGTTCAAAACGTTGTTTAGATTATAATTGCACCACAATCTACAGCCATTAATGGCGTCACATAATTGAACAGCTATCAGAGGGTACGAGTGGCTGTAGTGTTGAATTTTGGGTTCTGATAGTTTCTTCCCGTGGCCGGAATTGGGATCGAAAAGTAAAAGAAGAGCACATTGGATATCCAAGTCAATGAGGTAATGGGAGCAATGAAAAGTGAAGGCATGAGAAAGTTTTATGTGCTAGCACACACACTTGGAATAAACCCATTACATGCAACTACTGAGAGAACACCCATTCCATGTGCCTATACCTACCTCCCTTATTACTCTCCACTATTTTATTATTTATTTTAACCAATATTCCAACAAACTCCACCTTGGTTAAAATAAAATAATCACCATAGCTTTCGCTATCACCGTCTTCACCAATAGTCATAATTCTCGGTATAGAGAATTATCATACTCCACCACGGAGAGTACACCTCCGCTCAGAATCAACCATTCTAAGATTTTTCATAGCTTCCGCTATCACTGTCTTCACCAACAATCATAATTCTCGGTATAGAGAATTATCATACTCCACCATAAAGAGTACACCTCTACTCAGAATCAACCATTCTAAGATTTCATGTCAAACAACCTTGCTGAAAAATTATGGTGCTATTTCCTCGTTGGCTTTCCCAAAAGTATATCAGTCATCGACATCACCACACACCTTGCATCAATGCCAACCAATGCCCGTGTGTATAAAACCCGTTAGTGGTAACACATCCTCTTTCATGACAACTTTGGATACTAGCGGCATGCCATGAGGATCCGTTCATACTGAACGCCTTGTGTAACTTAGATTGAATCATCACATCTTTGACTTGACTTTGCCACAAGCCAAAAAATAATTCTCCCATCGAATTTCTCTATATCAATTTTCATGCCAGATATTTTTCTTTAAACGGACCGTACCCGTTGGAGACACCAACGACGTGAACCAAAAGCTCTTGATACCAATTGTTAGGAATTACAACGTCTCACAATATAGAGAAATAGGAAATTGAGAATTTAGAACACAATCACACAACAAAAGAATTATAGTGGAAACTCCAAAACCGGAGAAAAACCACTTTCGTTGTCAAAGAAAACTAGAGAAAATTTACTATGTGAATAATATTACAATCACTCACACTCTCAGAAAGTTCCTCACATCCACTCAAGTAAGATAATCTTCCTAAAAGAATTTTTCCACACAAAATTCTCTAACTGATACCTCTTATCTCTCTACATTTGGATATCTCTCTCCACCCTGTTCCGGATGGGATCCTACTGCCTAGAATGATCCTTTGGTTTACAATAAGGCAAGTATTTATAGGCAATGCCTTTCTCTCCATTAGCACACCAACATAGAAAGTTTGGTGTGTTAGCACACCAACTTAGAAAGTTTCATGTGCTAGCACACACACTTGGAATAAACCCATTACATGCAACTACTGAGAGAACACCCATTCCATGTGCCCACACCTACCTCCCTTATTACTCTCCACCATTTTATTATTTATTTTAACCAATATTCCAACAAACTCCACATTGGTTAAAATAAAATAATCACCATAGCTTTCGCTATCACCGTCTTCACCAACAGTCATAATTCTTGGTATAGAGAATTATCATTCTCCACCACAGAGAGTACACCTCCGCTCAAAATCAACCATTCTAAGATTTTTCATAGCTTCCGCTATCACTGTCTTCACCAACAGTCATAATTATCGGTACAGAGAATTATCATACTCCACCATAAAGAGTACACCTCTACTAAGAATTAACCATTCTAAGATTTCATGTCTACACATACACCACTCAGAATCAACCATTCTAAGATTTCATATCGAACAACCTTGCTGAAAAATTATGGTGCTACTTCCTCGTTGGCTTTCCCAAAAGTACATCAACCATCGACATCACGACACACCTTGCATCAATGCCAACCAATGCCCGTGTGTATAAAGCCCGCTAGTGGTAACACATCCTCTTTCATGGCAAGTTTGGATACTAGCGGCATGCCATGAGGATCCGTTCATACTGAACACCCTGTGTAACTTAGATTGAATCATCACATCTTTGACTTGACTTTGCCACAAGCCAAAAAACAATTCTCCCATCGAATTTCTCTATATTGATTTTCATGCCAAACATTTTTCTTTAAACGGATCGTACCCGTTGGAGACACCAACGGCGTGAACCAAAAGCTCTTGATACCAATTGTTAGGAATTACAACGTCTCACGATATAAAGAAATAGGAAATTGAGAATTTAGAACATAATCACACAACACAAGAATTATAGTGGAAACTCCAAAACCGGAGAAAAATCACTTTCGTTGTCAAAGACGACCAGAGAAAATTTACTATGTGAATAATATTACAATCACTCATACTCTCAGAAATTTCCTCACATCCACTCAAGAAAGATAATTTTTCCCAAGAGAATTTGTTCACACAAAATTCTCTAACTGATACCTCTTATCTCTCTACATTTGGATATCTCTCTCCACCCTCTCCCGGATGGGATCCTACTGCCTAGGATGATCCTTTGGTTTACAATAAGGCAAGTATTTATAGGTAATGCCTTCGTCTCCATTAGCACACCAACATAGAAAGTTTGGTGTGTTAGCACACCAACTTAAAAAGTTTCATGTGCTAGCACACACACTTGGAATAAACCCATTACATACAACTACTGAGAGAACATTCATTCCATGTGCCCACACCTACCTCCCTTATTACTCTCCACTATTTTATTATTTATTTTAACCAATATTCCAACAAACTCCACCTTGGTTAAAATAAAATAATCACCATAGCTTTCGCTATCACCGTCTTCACCAACAGTCATAATTCTTGGTATAGAAAATTATCATTCTCCACCACAGAGAGTACACCTCCGCTCAAAATCAACCATTCTAAGATTTTTCATAGCTTCCGCTATCACTGTCTTCACCAACAGTCATAATTTTCGGTATAGAGAATTATCATACTCCACCATAAAGAGTACACCTCTACTCAGAATCAACCATTCTAAGATTTCATGTCTACACATACACCACTCAGAATCAACCATTCTAAGATTTCATGTCGAACAACCTTGCTGAAAAATTATGGTGCTACTTCCTCGTTGGCTTTCCCAAAAGTACATCAGCCATCGACATCACCATACACCTTGCATCAATGCCAACCAATGCATATGTGTATAAAACCCGCTAGTGGTAACAGATCCTCTTTCATGGCAACTTTGGATACTAGCGGCATGCCATGAGGATCCGTTCATACTGAACGCCTTTTCATGCTAGACATTTTTCTTTAAACGGATCGTACCCGTTGGAGACACCAACGACGTGCACCAAAAGCTCTTGATACCAATTGTTGGGAATTACAACGTCTCACGATATAGAGAAATAGGAAATTGAGAATTTAGAACATAATCACACAACATAAGAATTATAGTGAAAACCCCAAAACCGGAGAAAAATCACTTTTGTTGTCAAAGACAACCAGAGAAAATTTACTATGTGAATAATATTACAATCACTCACACTCTCAGAAATTTTCTCACATCCACTCAAGAAAGATAATTCTTCCCAAGAGAATTTTCCCACACAAAATTCTCTAACTGATACCTCTTATCTCTCTACATTTGGATATCTCTCTCCACCCTCTCCCGGATGGGATCCTACTGCCTAGGATGATCCTTTGGTTTACAATAAGGCAAGTATTTATAGGCAATGCCTTCGTCTCCATTAGCACACCAACATAGAAAGTTTGGTGTGTTAGCACACCAACTTAGAAAGTTTCATGTGCTAGCACGCACACTTGGAATAAACCTATTACATGCAACTAATGAGAGAACACCCATTCCATGTGCCCACACCTATCTCCTTTATTACTCTCCAATATTTTGTTATTTATTTTAACCAATATTCCAACAAAGTCATTTAAGGCAAGGTGGTACGACTGTTCCCATATAAGTCATTTAGTATTTTCTATATCGGGATCATTACATTTATATATATAATAAATAGTACAAAATCTTCATTCAACCATAAAATTTTAAAATGATTTTCAACCTAAAATTTTAAAGAACACCCTAAAACCCTATTATAAATAAAGGATAAAATTCTAAATACTTAAAAATAAAAAATTGGTCAAAATTTTTACTATATGTATCTTATATAAAATCCTACCAAAAAAGCTTTTCTTAATTACACCACTACCGACTATATCATGAATTCTTACACAACAATTTTATCGATCATGAATATTCAATTATTTTTTTTAGATGTATGGTGATTTGTTTGGTAATTATATCGTACAGTTCTCTTAAAATTATAGTTCAATAATTGCGTCGTTTTTTATTTTTATTATTAGTGAAGGATGCAGATTACATTTTATAGTAATTTAAATGATGAGGAGGTTGAGAGGATTATTCATCTTTTGTATTTCAACAGTGTAACATCATTAGTTTCAACCGATTTTAATATAAGCAATACATCAACAATTTGTATTTTAACCGCGTATAAAATTGAAAAGGAATCAAGATCTTTTTGTCCGGTTATGATAGTCAATTTATACATTTAAAATAAAAGAAAATTTATATTTTTCTAAGAAAAAGACTCACTCAATTAATATTTTTCATGTTTTATTCGATTTCAAAATTTTTCCATCAATATTCTTATTATCATACAATTTTTCATACAATTTTTAATTTAGATAAAGTTCAGTAATATTCATATGATCAATTATATTAATAATTTTTTTAATAAATTGTATAAGTATATTTGTTGGAATCTAAATATAATTTACTGTCACATGATAAACACGTAGATGAATATATGAATATACAAACAAATGAATCGTTAACTTAAAGACAAATACTATTATCTAAAATTATATGAATCGATGAATTATTATTATTAGATTTTATTAGTTAAATAATACTCCATCCGTCTTAAATTAAAAGCCTCTTTTTTGACTTTTTTTGTCAAACTGATCAATTTTAGAATTAATAATTAAGCATATATAAATACATTTTTTAAATTATAGAAATTAGAGTTTGTAGCAAATTGTATCTAGTTTCTTATGATTATATATAATCTCTTAACCAAAATAATTGTTAAGTGTTTTGTATATTTATAAAACTATTGTACATAATATTAATCTATTATATTATTATAATTAATATATTAATAATTTTATAATAAAATTCGTGCCCACGGGATCATGAGCTTAAAATTTAGAAATAAAAATCTAAAATTTTAAAAAAGAAACTATAAAAAATAAAACCCAATTGATTTGTTTACATAATCTTCTCTTCTCTTTTTCCTCTCTTACGTTAACTCTCTTTTCTTTGTTTTGCCTCTTCTATTCTCTTTTCCACTCTCACATCTTTTTTGTCTTTCACGTGTTCTTTTCCACTTTTTAAATGATTTTTACATGTTTAGTTAGTTTTTTTCCTTTTCTTCAGTAAGTTATTCTTTTTCTTTTTCTTTTTTTGCTAGACCTTTGGAATACATGATTTTTAATTTCCTTTTCTTCAATAAGTTATTTTTTATTTTTTATTTTGCTAGTTAAACCTTTGGAATGCATGATTTTTAACTTTTCCTTTCAAATGGAACACATGTAGCCATGTTCTGCTTAATAAAGTGGAAAGATTTACGAACGGTTCCATTTCCATCGCGTTAATGGAAAATTAAAAAGTTTTCAAACAATCGTAAGCGTGGTTCATACAGTTATTTTTCTAATTTATTTCTCTTAATATTTGGTTATTATTTAATTTAGTATAATTCACTTTCCAATGCAATTTTTCTTTTACTTTGGCTTCGGGAATTTTTCATATTTGATAAATAGTGAAAAAGGTTTGGAGAAGAAGTGCAGGATAAAGAAAATATAACAGTTGATTTAAAGGGTCACTACTAAACGGGAACATATAATCCCAGGCTTGCAACTAAACTTTCTACAACTTTACAATTAATTGTTAGAATATTTTATTCCTTATGTGGCCTCTACTATTTATGTAATTATTGGGCTTACATATTGTATTAATTTAATAACTTTATTTATAGGTTTGGTAATTAATTATGTGGCCTATAAATAATATTACTAATACTATTTGGCATAATGGGCCCTAGGTTTCATAATCTTGATGGACGATTTTAACCCTTAGCTATTCTATAAATAAAACAATTAGGGTTTGGTCCCAATGGTCGTCTCAAGAATTTATACACACACCTATACATCCATCCTAAGATTGAGAAAGACAATTGAAGGCTTTCACCCTTAAGCGCAACGGAAACGTGATACATACAAGATGTCTTCTATCAATTCATGTGAGTGCCTAATTGATTAAATATATTTTATTCTATGTAGTAGCATGTTCCAGTATAATTTTAATTAACATTTGGTATCAGAGCCTGGTTATGCTATCGCATAGAATAACTAAATTATGATGGTATGCCAGAAAATTTCAATTCATTCATTCTATTGATATGCTCCCATTAAAAGAAACTACGAAAGGAATGAACTCTGTTGAAATTGTCATTAGCAATTAGACTATTTTATGTGATGTATTCATGGATTATCAGCATCTTTAATTTTATTTTTTATTATCTTTAACTCATAACATGTTATATACACGCATACTGCATGTACTGCTTTTCATGTCTACATTAACATGTTTAATGTATTAATTTTGTATTCATTAAAATAATCCATGACTACTGCCATATGCCTATATATTATGTTTATTGGGACTTTGACTTTTTAGTAATGGTTATTGATATATTTCTAATTATGTTCATATAATATCATTTTATATTATGTCTTTATGTACTTGGTTATAAAATTTATGTGAATATTTTATAATCAATTCATGTTCATAACTATATATTTTAATTTAAAATTCATAACATGATATGATATATTATTAGGGCTTTTAAGTTATTGCATGTAAATTATAAATAGTGTTAATTTTCAAACTTGATTAATATATTATTTAAAGAAAATTGAGTTTGATCATGATAATTTACATGTTTGCGTGACTCTTTTATTGTTAAAATTAATAATTAGCCTAACGGAGGGTTATTGGGCTGGTTATTAATTGAAACAATTAAAGATTAAGAAAAGTCACATAATGTTACATTTAATAAATGAATATTTTAATTTTACCCAACGGAAAAATTAGAATTAAAATTTATTAAATGGAATTTTATTGCATAAGTAACATGTTTATTTCGTTTCTGCCCAACGGTGATGCGTGGATAAATGTGTTGTGCATTATTTTATGGGAATGTTATTAGCATATTATTAATTGGACCAACGAAAGATTAATAATTATGCACCAACATCTCATTAAAATCTATTTTTGGGTGTTGTAAATAGATTTTTTGTAACTAACTGCTTGCCCTACAGTTGGTTTATTTATGATTAATTATTAATTATTGTTGTACAATGTGGATTTCTTTTAGTTCTTTGTAAGCATGCTTATGAGCTTGATTATGTTTCAGCATTGACTCCAACTACTATTTCTGGGTATCTCTCTGGAATTGAAGCCTTGAATGGTACTACTTTTACTACTTGGAAAGAGCAAATGAAAATTGTTCTCGGCGTTATGGATTTGGACCATGCATTACGAGTGGATCCTCCTGCTCCACTTACAACTACAAGCTCAATTGAGCAAAAGGCTATTTATGAAAAATGGGAGCAATCCAACCGCATGTCCCTTATGATTATGAAAAACTCTATCACAACAGCCATTTGAGGAGCCATTCCTGACTCTGAGAATGCTAAAGAGTACTTAGCTTCAGTCGAGGAACAATTTAAGGGTTCTTCTAAAACTCATGCAAGTACCCTTATTTTGAAAATGCTCACTAGCAGGTATGATGGGGTTAGTGGAGTGCGCGAGCACATTATGATGATGAACGACATCGCCTTTAAATTAAAGGGTATGGACATGGCGATTTTTGAGGGTTTTCTTGTTCACTTCATTATGACTTCTCTTCGTGCACAGTTTGATCCATTTAAGATCAATTATAACACACAGAAAGAAAAGTGGAAGATGAGCGAGTTAATCGCCATGTGCATCCAAGAGGAAGAAAGACTTAAGGTTGAAAAACCTAAT
The DNA here is from genome assembly GCA_034770075.1 of Aralia elata. Taxonomy (NCBI): domain Eukaryota; kingdom Viridiplantae; phylum Streptophyta; class Magnoliopsida; order Apiales; family Araliaceae; genus Aralia; species Aralia elata. The sequence goes on along the minus strand of CM068379.1, from coordinate 77,778,067 downwards.
GTTGCTCATTTGACTACCACTGGATCCCATAAGAAGAAGGCTTATAAGAATGGCAAAAGTTTTAAGAATAAGGATAAGTCAATTTCTAACAAAACAAACAAGACAAATTATTCAGGTAACAACTCTGAGGCAGGTTCTAAATGTCAAGGACATATTCAGAAGGAATGCCCTAAGTTCAGAGAATGGCTTGAAAAGAAATGTATGTCCTTTAATTATGTGACTTATGAATCCTTTCTAATTGATGTTCCTTCTAATACATGGTGGCTTGACACTGGTGCTATGGTTCACATTACTAATTCATTGCAGGGATTCCTTTCAAAGAAGACACTCCAAAAGGGGGAAAGAACCATTAAAGTTGGCAATGGAGAGTCTATACAAGTTGAAGCTGTAGGAACTCTTCCTTTAGTTTTGGAGAGTGGTTTCACCTTGTATTTATATGATACTCTTTATGTTCCCAGTATGACACAAAATTTAATTTCTATATCTAAACTTGACATTGATAGTTTTTCGTTTAAGTTTGGGAATAATAAAATAATAATTTATCATTACTCCCATGTTATTGGTTCTGGCTCTTTAGAAGGAAACCTCTATAAGATAAATTTGGATAACGTCTTTGCTGAATCCTTGTTAACAATGAATGTGACAGAAAGTACCTCTAAAAGCGGAAATAAGAGAAAACTAGACAATGAGAATTCTTCAAAATTGTGGCATAAACGTTTAGGCCATATTTCAAAAGATAGAATGCAACGTCTTATAAAAGATGGAATTCTTCATTCACTAGATTTTTCTGATCTTGACCATTGTATTGAATGTATAAAAGGAAAATTTATGAAATGAAGTAAGAAAGGAGCCACTAAAAGTGGTGCACTTCTTGAGGTGATTCACACTGATATTTGTGGACCATTTTCTCCTAGAATTGGTGGACATAAATCTTTTATTACGTTCATTGATGACTATTCTCGTTATACTTATGTCTACCTGATTAATGAAAAATCTGAATCACTAAATATGTTTAAAATTTTCAAGGCTGAAGTTGAAAATCAAGTTGACCGAAAAATTAAAGTAGTGAGATTAGATAGAGGCGGAGAGTATTATGGTAAACACTCCGACACAGGTCATAGTCCTGGTCCATTTGCCTTATTTTGTCAAGAAAATGGCATTGTCACTCAGTATACAATGCCTGGTACACCGCAGCAGAATGGTGTAGCTGAGAGGTGAAATCGTACCCTTATGGATATGGTACGTAGTATGTTATGCAATTCCAACTTACCTATATTTTTGTGGACTGAGGCATTAAAGACAGCTGTTTGTGACGCCCCCAAAATAGGTCCACACAACCCATTTTGAGTCGCCAATATCATCCATCCATTTTTTCTTCCATTAATATCATCCATCCATTTTTTTCTTCCATTAATATCATCCATCCATTTATTCAAAAAGATTAATCCATTATCAAAAGATAATTCCATTATCAAAAGATAAAACCATTAAAAAAATAACTCCATTATCACAATAAATCCAATTTTCTGTATTATTGTGTTAAATGTATTAATATCACAGATAGCATATACTCGCAATACTGACAACCAGATTATTCCCAGGAAAGAGGGGGCCTTCCATAAAAATGGCGCGCAATTAAATAACCCTTTCCTTGACAGAATTTCTAGACATTGTCAATAATGCTAAAATATCCTATCAAATGATATGAGTTACAGTGTCGTGACAAATAGTAAAATATATTATGCAGATGCTATTTATCAATTATTGAATCAATAATATAAAATACTGTGCAACATCGTGAGCTACTGTGGAATACCGTGTGCTACTGTGGAATAACGCGTTTTACTGTTCTTTTTATCACCGGGTATTTCAACAGTTATCGGTTAAAGTTTTGCCGCCAATTTCTATCACTTTCTATATCCGACAGTTAATCCGTTGTGGGGCCCACTATCGTTGACACTATTGCCATTTCGGCGCCGTCATACGGTACCGAATATAATATTTCCCGACAGAAAGAATATTCCCTGACAAAAAGAATATTCCCCGACATACTATTTATCAGATAATTTGCATATAACACCCTTAACTATCATTTATAACAATTAAGCACTACACTATTTATAAAAATAATCATAAAGAAAATAATAAACTTTTATTTTATAAATTTGGGGTCTTACAATCTCCCCTCCTTATAAAATTTCGTCCTCGAAATTGACCTACGTACCTGGCATTTCGAAGAGGTGAGGATACCTTGCTCTCATTTCAGATTCTAACTCCCAGGACATTTCCTCAACATCATGGTTTCTCCATAAAACTTTGACTTGAGGTATAACCTTTGATCGTAGAATCTGTTCCTTCTTATCCAAGACCTTGACAGGTATCTCTTCGTACGTCAAATCCTCTGCTATCTCGTCTGGTTCTAACTCAATAATGTGGTTTGGATATTTCACATATTTACGTAGCATGGATATGTGAAAAACATTATGAACACGAGACATGCTTGGCGGTAAGGCGAGTCTGTAGGCTACAGTTCCTACTCGATCGAGGATTTCAAATGGACCGATAAATCGAGGGTTAAGCTTTCCTCTCTTTCCGAATCGCGTAACACCTTTCCACGGAGCAACACGTAAAAATACATGATCTCCGACATTGAATTCCTCGTCTCTTCGATGAAGATCAGCATAACTCTTTTGTCGATCTTGAGTTGTTTGTATACGTTGCCGAATCATTTGGATCTTTTCCGTAGTCATACATATCAACTCGGGTCCCAACAATTTTGCCTCACCTACTTCATCCCAACATGCTGGAGATCGACACCTTCGTCCATACAACGCCTCGAAGGGAGCCATGCCTATACTTGCTTGATAACTGTTGTTGTAAGAGAATTCCACCAATGGCAAGTATTTGTCCCAACTTCCTTTGAAGTCTAGCACGCAGAGTCTTAATAGATCTTCGAGGGTTTGAATAGTCCTTTCCGATTGTCCGTCTGTCTGGGGATGGTATGCAGAACTGAATCGTAATTCAGTGCCCATAGCTTTTTGCAAGCTGACCCAAAATCGTGAAGTGAATCTAGGATCTCGATCAGAAACTATGGATACTAGCATGCCATGCAATCTCATAATCTCGCTAATATACAAATTAGCAAGACGCTCGAGTGAATAGTTTTCTCGTATAGGCAAGAAAAGAGCAGACTTGGTCAATCTATCTATAATGACCCAAATTGCGTCTAAGCCTTGAGAAACTTTGGGAAGACCTGTCACAAAATTCATGTTGATGTGTTCGCACTTCCATTCTGGAATCTCAAGTGGTTGCAATGGACCCCATGGTACTTGATGCTCTGCCTTGACACGTTGACAAGTTAAACATCTTGCAATAAACTCTGCAATCTCTCTCTTCATATTGTTCCACCAAAATGTATGTCGAAGATCACGATACATTTTGGTACTTCCAGGGTGGATTGCAAACGGTGTGTTGTGTGCCTCCATCATGATTTTGTATTTCAAGTCAGGGTCGTTAGGAACACACAGTTTAGAGTTGATTCGCAATATTCCTTCTTCGTCGACTCTTGCTTCTGGAATAGCACCTTCTTGTACATTCTTTTTCATATTCATCAACTCTGGGTCTGTAACTTGAGCAGCTTTAATTTTGTCGATTAAAGCCGGTTCTACCTGTATATGTGCGATCTTCACATAGGTTCTTGGAGTCTTTAACTCTATCTCCATCCTTTGTAAATCATCCAAAATGGGCTTTTGCGATGTCAGTAACGCACTCGTACTTGCATATGATCTTCTACTCAATGCGTCAGCTACTACGTTCGCCTTTCCAGGATGGTATTAGATGGTATGGTCATAATCTTTCAACAGCTCGAGCCAACGCCGTTGTCGCATGTTGAGTTCCTTTTGGGTGAAGAAATATTTGAGACTTTTGTGGTCTGTATAGATCTCCACTTTCTCCCCATACAAATAATGTCTCCAAATCTTCAACGCGAAAATGACTGCTGCCAACTCTAGATCATGAGTAGGATAATTCTTCTCATATTCCTTGAGTTGTCGAGACGCATAGGCTATAACCTTCCCATGTTGCATGAGAACACAACCTAGTCCTTTATTTGAAGCGTCGCTGTAGATGACAAATCCTTCTGATCCTGATGGTATTGCCAATACAGGTGCTGAAATGAGCCTTCTTTTGAGTTCTTGAAAACTCTTCTCACATTCTTCACTCCATTTGAATGTAGTGTTTTTCCGAGTCAGTTGAGTTAATGGAGTGGCTATTCGAGAAAATCCTTCTACGAATCTCCGAAAATAATCAGCTAAACCCAGAAAGCTTCGTACTTCGGTTACTGACTTGGGTTGTTCCCAATTTGATACTGCTTCAATCTTCGCCGGCTCAACCGAGATTCCTTCCTTAGAAACCAAGTGACCAAGGAATGCAACTTCCTCAAGCCAGAATTCACATTTCTTCAACTTAGCATATAACTTGTTTTCACGAAGTTTTTAGAGTATCAGCCTCAAGTGTTGCTCATGATCTTCATGACTTTTAGAATATATGAGAATGTCATCAATGAAGACAACCACAAAATGATCCAAATATTCCTTGAATATCCGGTTCATCATATCCATGAAGGCAGCAGGAGCATTAGTCAATCCAAAAGACATGACCAGAAATTCATAATGCCCGTACCGAGTTCTAAAGGCAGTCTTTGGAATGTCATCAGCTTTAACTTTCAACTGATGATATCCAGAACGAAGATCAATATTTGAAAAGAATTGAGCACCTTGTAACTGGTCAAACAGGTCATCAATGCGAGGTAACGGGTACCTATTTTTGATGGTGACATGGTTTAACTCCCGATAGATAATGCAAAGTCTCATACTCCCGTCTTTCTTCTTTACGAATAAAACAGGAGCACCCCAAGGCGATGTACTCGGACGTATGAAACCGCTGTCTAACAACTCCTGTAGTTGGACCTTTAACTCTTGAAGTTCAATAGGGGCCAGTCAATATGGGGTTTTGGAAATAGGTTTCGTACCGGGTTCAAGGTCGATACAAAATTCAATTTCACGGTCTGGGGGTAGGCCAGGAAGTTCTTCGGGAAATACGTCAGGGAACTCATTAACAGAAATATTATTCAAATCTGACGTACTTTTATTTAAATCCGTTAAATGGGCTAAGAAGGCTTGACATCCGTTTTTCAATAAACGAATGGCTTTGTGACTAGAAATGATGGTTATTGATTTCAATGGTTTGGTTGCTTGAATTCGCATAATAGGTTGATTAGGAATATGAAAACTAATAACCTTACGAAAGCAATCAATTTTAGCATGATGAGCAGTTAACCAATCAATTCCTAAAATCACATCAAATTCATGCATGTTCAAGGAGATAAGATCAACAGGTAATGTGAGGGTGCCGATTTGAACAAAGCAAGATTTATAGACCGTAGATGTAACGAATGTTTGCGCTAATGGTGTTTCGACAGATAAGTCAAAATCTAATTTTTCAGGAGTCAAATTCAGGCGTTGAGCACATGTTGGTGAAATAAAAGAGTGGGTAGAACCAGTATCTAATAAGGCATAGACTTCACAAGAGTTAATAAGTAGTTTACCCGTTATAACCTCGTTCGAATTATGCTCTTTTTGTGACGTCACAACAAAAGCTCTCCCTTGGACCACAGACTTTGACTTGTCCGTGACCGCCTTCGGTGTCATCATTGCAGCTGGACTTGACTTCGCTGCATGACAAAAGCGAGCTATATGGCCTTCCTTTCTACAATTGTAACATACTTGAGATGGCGATTGTGTACAATTTGGACTGATATGTCCTTCTTTCCCACACCTGAAACATCTAACAGGTGGTCGTTCTCCTTCCTTCGAAACTGGTCCTGGTGCTGGTGCTGACGTTGGTGCCTTTCCATGGTTGTTGTTGAATCTCCTCTTCTTGGAATTGTTGCCACTTGACTCACTCCTTCTGTTATCCGGGCCAAGATTACCACCGAAGTGGTTACCATTTCCAGTGTTGTGATTCCCTCCTCGCTGATTATCATTATTTCGATAATTGCTGCCACCATTACGATTATTACCGTGATTTTGCTCTCGTGGTTGGGTGTTGCTTCCTGGTTGTAGTAGTCCTCTTTCCTGCTCCACTACTTGAGCCCTATCCACACCATCTGCGTATATACAAATTTTATGAGAAACGAGATATTGGCGAATCTTTGGTTTCAAACCTCGTAAGAACATTCGTGTCATCCGCTTCTCAGTGTCCACCAAATGGGATGCAAACCGCGACAACTCGGCGAACTTGGCTTCGTACTGTGACACCGTCATGTTGTTCTGTTCCAGTTTGATGAATTCTACCTCCTTCATATGACGAATACTTTCCGGGAAATACTTCTCGTTAAATAGTTCCTGGAACTCGACCCAAGACATCTCGAGTGCCGAATAATGGGTACGTTTCACAGATTCCCACCAGTGATCCGCTTCTCCTCGTAACATAAAGGTGGCAAAAGGAACTTTTTGGTCGTCTGTGCAACGCAGTACATCGAATATCTTTGTTAATTGTTTAAGTCATGCCTCTGCCTTGAGTGGATCTGGCTTGCCGAAAAATTCAGGTGGTCCCAATTCTTTGAACTGCTCGGCAGTGACCATCCGTACATTATCAGCGTTTCTGCCAGTATTGTAGACAGGAGCTCTTCTTGCCTGGTTCTGCAGGTATTGCATGAAGTTCCTAAAAAATTCATCATTCATCCGGTTGTTAGCATCATGATTAGCATCATGGTGTTCTGAGTTTGCACCCGTATTATTTCTGGCTTCCTGGTTTTCAGCCACAATGGTCTCATAGTGAATCTCTTGGTTTTCAGATGTCATTCTGAAATGTGATCACAAAACAAAGATTAGTTAAAGAAATAGACATAAAACATCTTGTCCCTATAACCAAACCAATTACTTAAATAACCAAAAATAGCTTAGGTAGGACACACTAACAAAGGATTTTACTCGTCTCTCCCCTCCTAGTTCTAATCCCAGATCTCAACCAGAGATCATATCCCTAAGCTCTGATACCAACTGTGACGCCCCCAAAATAGGTCTACACAACCCATTTTGAGTCGCCAATATCATCCATCCATTTTTCTTCCATTAATATCATCCATCCATTTTTTCTTCCATTAATATCATCCATCCATTTATTCAAAAAGATTAATCCATTATCAAAAGATAAAACCATTAAAAAAATAACTCCATTATCACAATAAATCCAATTTTCTGTATTATTGTGTTAAATGTATTAATATCACAGATAGCATATACTCGCAATACTGACAACCAGATTATTCCCAGGAAAGAGGGGGCCTTCCATAAAAATGGCGCGCAATTAAATAACCCTTTCCTTGACAGAATTTCTAGACATTGTCAATAATGCTAAAATATCCTATCAAATGATATGAGTTACAGTGTCGTGACAAATAGTAAAATATATTATGCAGATGCTATTTATCAATTATTGAATCAATAATATAAAATACTGTGCAACATCGTGAGCTACTGTGGAATACCGTGTGCTACTGTGGAATAACGTGTGCTACTGTGGAATAACGCGTTTTACTGTTCTTTTTATCACCGGGTATTTCAACAGTTATCGGTTAAAGTTTTGCCGCCAATTTCTATCACTTTCTATATCCGACAGTTAATCCGTTGTGGGGCCCACTATCGTTGACAATATTGCCATTTCGGCGCCGTCGTACGGTACCGAATATAATATTTCCCGACAGAAAGAATATTCCCCGACAAAAAGAATATTCCCCGACATACTATTTATCAGATAATTTGCATATAACACCCTTAACTATCATTTATAACAATTAAGCACTTCACTATTTATAAAAATAATCATAAAGAAAATAATAAACTTTTATTTCATAAATTCGGGGTCTTACACTGTTCATATTTTAAACCGGGTTCCTAGCAAATCCGTCCCTAACACTCCTTATGAAATTTGGACAGGTAGAAAACCTAGTTTAAAATATTTACGAGTGTGGAGTTGTCCAGCCAAGGCTAAGTTATTTAATCCACAAATAAAGAAACTTGATTCTAAAACCATTAGTTGTCATTTCATTGGATATCCTGATAGATCTAAGGGTTTTCGATTTTACTGTCCCTCACATACCACTAGAATTGTTGAGACTAGGCATGCAGAATTTTTAGAGAATGGCGATTTAAGTGGGAGTGGTGAGCCTAGAAAAATTGATCTTGAAGAAAACAGGATTTATGTTCCTAATCATGTAATTCAAGAGGGTGGGGCACAACAACCTCCTATTGAGGCCAATGATACCCCTGAAATAGATGAGCTACCACCTAATGTTGAACCCCACATTATTGAAAATCATATTCCTGAAATTGTGCAGCCTTTACGTAGGTCCGAAAGACCTAGAAAGCCTATTAATTTTGATGATTTTATAACCTATCTTAATGAGATTGACTATGATTCAAGTAAAATTAATGATCCTATCTCCTATAAAGAGGCCATTACGAGTGCTCAATTAACTCAATGGCTTGAAGCCATGAATGATGAGTTGAAATCAATGGAGCTTAATAACGTTTGGGATCTTGAAGAGTTACCAAAAGGTGTTAAACCTGTTGGTTACAAATGGGTCTATAAGACCAAATTAGATCCTAAAGGGAACGTTGAAAGGTATAAAGATCGATTGGTTGCTAAGGGTTTTACTCAAAAGGAAGGTGTGGATTATAATGAAACTTTCTCTCCAGTATCCAGGAAAGATTCATTTAGAATAGTCATGGCTCTAACAGCTCATTATGATTTAGAGTTACATCAGATGGATGTTAAAACTGCATTCCTTAATGCTAACTTGCATGAGAATGTCTATATGGCACAACCAGAAGGTTTTCTGGTTAAAGGCAAGGAACATATGGTATGTAGACTAAAGAAGTCCATCTATGGGTTAAAGCAGGCTTCTCGACAATGGTGTCTTAAGTTTCATGAGGTGATGAGTAATTTTGATTTTAAGAAGAATATAGTGGATCAATGCATATACTTGAAGGTCAGTGGGAGTAAATTTGTTATTCTTGTTTTGTATGTTGATGATATACTGCTTGCAAGTAATAACTTAGACATGTTGCATGAGACAAAACGTTTCCTTTCTGAAAATTTTGATATGAAGGATCTCGGTGAAGCCTCTTATGTCATAGGTATTGAAATTCATCGAGATAGGTCTCGTGGGATATTAGGATTGTCCCAAAGAGCTTATATTGATAAAGTTCTTAACAAATACAACATGCAAAATTGTTCTCCTACTGTCGCCCCTGTTGTTAAGGGTGACAAATTTGGCTCATATCAATGCCCTAAGAATCAGTTGGAACGTGATCAAATGAATCTTATTCCCTATGCTTCTGTGGTTGGGAGTCTTATGTATGCTCAAGTTTGTACACGTCCAGATATAGCGTATGTAACTGGTATGCTTGGACGTTACCAGTCAAATCCAGGTTTGGATCACTGGAAAGCAGCCAAAAAGGTTTTACGCTACTTACAGGGTACTAAGGATTTTATGCTTACATTCAGGAAAACAGATAACCTTGAAGTTGTTGGTTATTTTGATTCTGATTTTGCTAAATGTAAAGACGAAAAGAAATCTACATCAGGGTACATCTTTATGTTTTCAGGAGGCCCTATTTCGTGGAGAAGTCATAAGCAGGAATTAACTACCACTTCCACGATGATGACAGAATATGTGGCTTGTTATCATGCTACTTGTCACGCTGTATTATTGAGGAATCTTATTTCAGGACTTAAGGTTGTAGATTCCATTTCAAGACCGTTGAAAATATTTTGTGATAATGATTCTACTGTTAGTTTTTCCAATAGCACCAGTTCAAGTGGTGCTGGACTATACCTCGACACTAAGTATTTATTTGTCAGGGAAAGAGTTGAAGATCAAAGCGTTGTCATTAAGTATATTAGAACGCATGATATGTTAGCGGATCCACTTACGAAAGGCTTACCACCCAAGCTCTTTTTAGAGTACGTTGTCGGCATGGGTTTAACTGGTAGTCTTATTTAGTGAGTTATTTTGATGTAAGACAATAATTTTGAGCTCGTTGTTTTGAACTTCACATTACGTTTATGGTTTGCTATTCTCTTTATTGTGCACACTTGAGAACTTGTGAGCAAACAGTTATGTTTGGACCATATGAATGGGTTTAATTTATTACCACTTATGTAAACTCTATTCATACCTGTTATGCTTATTGTTAATCTTTGTTCCAATGAAAGTACTAATTGTGTAACTAATGGGGATCTTGTGTTAATAGTGACACGAAGATTGTGTTAATTCGCATTGGTTTTTTTATTTGAACAGGATGTAGACATTAAATTAATACTTGGCCAAAATAAATGATTATAAGCGTTATGTTTTGTATATAAATAGTATTTCGGCCAAGTGGGAGAATGTTAGAATATTTTATTCCTTATGTGGCCTCTACTATTTATGTAATTATTGGGCTTACATATTGTATTAATTTAATAACTTTATTTATGGGTTTGGTAATTAATTATGTGGCCTATAAATAATATTACTAATACTATTTGGCATAATGGGCCCTAGGGTTTCATAATATTGATGGACGATTTTAACCCTTAGCTATTCTATAAATAAAACAATTAGGGTTTGGTCCCAATGGTCGTCTCAAGAATTTATACACACACCTATACATCCATCCTAAGATTGAGAAAGACAATTGAAGGCTTTCACCCTTAAGCGCAACGGAAACGTGATACATACAAGATGTCTTCTATCAATTCATGTGAGTGCCTAATTGATTAAATATATTTTATTCTATGTAGTAGCATGTTCCAGTATAATTTTAATTAACATTAATTACATTACTTTTCAATTGGCATTATATTTGTAAGTCAGCCATTTTGTTTTTGTTTGTTTGTTTTTTTTTTAATTTTATTATTATTTTTTTTAATCTTTTCATAATATAATGTGACGGCTGTCCATGATAAAATTTCCTTATATTAAGTAATCATAAAATACTACTACTTTTAAAATCATCAAGTTATTTGTGTAATTTATTGTATGGACACTTATTTGAAATGTTTTAATGTACGTGATATCCTAAATTTTGATTTTTTGAGACTTTGAGAAATGGCTTTGAATTGTTGATATTATATGACACTGACTAATGACTTTGAATTGATCTTTTTAAACGGAAATTATTTGCTTTCTTTGTTTCCTTTCTTTTCTACCTAATTTTTATATATTATGTGACTTTGAGTTTGAAGTGAAAAGGCCCAACAAATAAGAAAATAAAATAATAAGGCTAGTCCAAAATATTATTATAGATTAAAAATAATGAATTATTATTTGAATTTAAAAATCTACTTAAGATATTTTTTGAATTTAAAGTAATGAATTAATACATTATTTAATTAATAATATCTTTTATTATTAAAAATTATTATGATTTTATTATTTATAAAAGTAAATGACTATATCAATTTTAAGTTTAGAAATCTCTCACATTATTTTTTAATAAGTCAATATCAATTCCATATGTTGGAACGGAAGAAATACATAATACGAAGTATAAGACGATCAAATAATATACAAAAATCATTATTATCATAGCAAAAAATATAAATATAAAAATACATGATAAATCCCTATAAAATTAAAAATAAAAAATTATTAAAAAATATTTCAAACGTTGCTCGTGCTTTCCACAAGACCAATGTGCTACTTTGATAAAGATATTATTATATCCAACCACCAATATTTTCATGGATAATAATAGCAATACGTCGGTGTGTCATAATTAGTAAGAGATTTATTTGATTGGTGTATTAATATCGCATTAGTTGAGATGAAAAAAAATAAATTACATTACTTTTACGTCCACAAAAGAATAATTTTTACAGAAATTAAGGTAGTCAAATAATTATGTAAGACTATAAATTTTCTCCCAATTTATCTTTGAGTTTTGGGTTTGGAGAGAAAAATTAATATGAACCACTCATTTGTGAGATAAGTAATTCACTATTTAACTAAGTAAAATATGATATATAACCAAGAGTAAATTAATCCATGCAAAATTTTATCTAATTGAATTGTCTACTTTACTCATACTTTTGAGCACAAAATCTTTTATCACTTAACTCATTATTTTGGAGACGGAGGGAATATATATTAATGACATTACACTTATTTAAAAGAAATTAAAGATATAGATAAGAGTTCTTTTATATAATAAGATTGAGATATAAAATATATATAAATTTTGTTATTTGTAAACATAGTTATAAATTAAATACAAATACATGATAAAATGAATGATTCGTTTACTCCCTTTAAAAAACTTTGATCTTGGAAAAGAAGTACAATCCAATAAAAAATGCTTACAACAATCATTTTCAATACTTTTTAAAATCACTTTAATCGATTCGATGCTTGTTAGATGTGAAATTTAAAGTCAAACATATTCGTGTGACCATGTAACTTTTCAAAGAAAATAATATTTATATTCTGATTATTTATCTCGCTTTTTGATTGCAAATAGATAATATTTTAAAAAAATGTATAATAAGTAAAACTATATTATAACTCTTATCATTTCATTGTATTGATATATATTTAATTCAACATATATTTGTCCAATACATGGCAATACTCAACATTTTATCACCGACCAAACAACAAATGTAATATCACGCACACGAAAAAGTGATCACAATTCACGATTCGGTAGGCCCACAAACTGAATATTGCCAATGCACCATGCATTGCTGGGTAGTCCGCACAAGGCCCACCGTAAAATGTGTTGTCCCATAGGTGAACAATAAGTATTCTGGTGGCCCATACCCACGTGAAGATGATAAGCTTCTCAACACACTCATAAATATGATAAGAATGGATAATCCAAATAACAATAAACTTTACTGAAAAAAGATTAAATACAAAGAGAAAATATAAAATGATATTTATGGTAGTTATTGATTATAGTTATTAGACCTATTTATGTATAGCAGAATATTCACTAATTAGAATTTTACACATTATTTTGTATTTAATTTTTTGTAGGCATCTTTTGTCACCGTAACATTACTCTCCAAATAATATCATCATACGCACATCAAGATATAATGAGATTAAATTATATGCATTGATTTCGAAAATGAATTCTCATTTTTTGAACGTCCAAAATTAAGAACATCCAATATATGAACCCAATGTCATCAATAAACAACACTAGTCTATGTGTGTTAAGAAATGAAATAGAATATTTGAATAAAACCTGAAAAACATAGACGAGAAAATATAAGAGAGAAAATAGTGATAGAAAGTAGAAAAAGCAATTTGGCGATAAATCATGGATATAATGAGTTTGTTATGAATTAACCGTTGTGAAATGATAATTTAGCTAAAATATAACAATATAAACTTTATCACTAAACAGGCCAATATAGAATGGGAGTCCAAGTCCTTCTCTGACTTTATAAACTAGATAAGGGATATTTACATGAAACATATAATTATTCAAAGTATTCGAATCATATAATAGACTAAGACTATGTTTAACAATTCAATTCTACATTTTGAAATTGGAATTCAAAACACATTTATAATTTCATATAATTGAAATATATAGTTATAATTTGACGACTTAATTCTAGTTTCAAACCTAGAATTGAGTTCTCAAATATAACTTTAAGAATTTAGACAACTGTCAGTTTTGTCCTAATATTCCCCCTCACTACTATAAAAGTGATATATAAGTAGGAGTAGGAGTAGGGTATATAACAAAATAGTAATCTTGTTATTAGTATACAACAAGAAATGCAATCAAGGAACTGCCAAACATCATCACCAAGTTAGAAGGTTTGTTCATATAACTACGAAGCATATATTAGTACAGTAATCATGCTTACCTAAAAATGAATATACATGATTTTCATGGCCTTCCACGCCAAATTATCCACACAATATATATTTTAATAGGAGATTGATATGTTTACGGGTAAAATTTAATATTTTAATAAGTTTTCTCACTTGAGTGTAGAACTCATTTATTATTAATGTGAGAGAAATCTTGTGAAATTATCACTTTTATCCGCGAAAATATCAATTTTTTATTACTGAAGTATTCCCCGAGAACAACCGACAATAGTGAATGAACAGTTGTGATATGCATCCACAATTAATATTCCAGTATTTGGAATTTTTGATAAGGACAAAATTATTAACACTATCCTAAAGTGACTAAAAAAAATTAAAAAATGCCAAAATAGTTATTACACCTGTTCCACAGACATACTGGCCCATCATCAATGATCAATGTAACATCTAAATAGTCAATGGCATCTAAAGCAAAGTACAATTGAAAGGGAACTACAAAATGTTGGAGCAGTATATATCTGCTAGGACAGTATACTTGGAATGAGATGGAGTTTTGTAACTTCACTAGTTTAGTTGGTGCAGGTTTCCGATTTATCAACTGGATTTTGGTTTTGGAGAAACTGATTGGGCTTGTGCTCCCGACAGGCCTTTCAAAAATGTGATCATTTTGATTAGTACTAAAGATGGGGAAGGAATACAGACTTGGATGAACTTATTGTAGGATATGTGTAGTTGAAGTGAGTGAGTCACCGTGAGGAAGAAACTATATATATATATATATATATATATATATATATATATATATATATATATATATATGATTCATAGTATGTATTTGCTATAAATCCTTATAGAATATACACTATCTATATCATTGAAAATAAAAAGAAATGATCAATATTACAAATTGAAAATCAACGTCCGCTACTAATAGTAACGGATAGTAAAAAAAACACATATTATCCGCTACTAATAGTAGCGGAAGCCAATCAGATCCTTTTCCCGTCGTATCATAATATTAGGTGGTTGATCATATTCAATTTCAGTCTGAAAATGTTGAGTGCCAGATAGAAGAACAACTTTGAAGTTTTATGCTTTTGTTAGTTCAATTTGATTGGTGCTGATTTTCTCAACTGATTGAAAAGCAGGTGATCCAAATTAAAAGAGTCATTCTATGTTGGTCCCATAAAAGATGATAAAAAACCATCTGAATCAGTAGCAAAAAATATGTTTTATTTTGAGTACTTCCTCTTTCACTTCATTGCATTTCATTTTCTAAGGATCTTTGAAGATAATCACAGTAGGCAGTAAAAGAATATGTAGGTTGTAGTTGAGCTGTAACATATATAATTTTCTTTCCTCCTGCATTTGTTAATCTATCCTTACAATATTCATTTCGTGACCCATGATTTGAAGGTGGTAATATATTTATTTATTTTGAGATTAACTAAAGTTATTTTCCCTGTTTGGAAATTCTAGAAGGATTATCCAGGAGATTCATAATGGAGCTATACTATGAAAAAGTCTGATGAATATACGAATTAACTTCTAATTTTTTTGTCACTATTGATATGTGCGTGGGACAGAAAAAAGAAAATACACCGCATTCTATTCTAAAAAATTTCACATAAATTAATTGCATATCTTCAAGCATAATATTATTGTGTTTTAACCACTTCTTAGTATTGGCTTTAAGTGTACCTATCCGACTTAATTCCGCTCCTTTTTTTTATTATTAATTTGTGAATATGTTGATTTTTATTTATCCTATTTATTTGTGTGTGGGAGGGAGGGAGGGGAGATTGATTGAAGTATTTTAAGTGATTCTTACTATTTTGTAGCGAATTATGTTGCGTGCAGGTGTTATACAGAGTTGCACAACAGGTCAGCTTGGTATGATCTGGCCTAGGCCTGTCAGGTCTTGGTTGTTGACCAGGCCAAGCCAAGCCTTGAGTCTTCAAGATCAGGCAAGGCTTATTCCACAAAAAATTTGATCTCTGTAGGCTTGTAGTCCAAGCCCAGGCTGGTCTAATTTGATCCTGCACTTTTTTTTAAAAAAAATGTACATGTCTAGGTCCGGTCCATCATCCATATGTGATCTGCATGTTCAGTCCGTTGGACATGTGTGATTAAAAACTTTTGTGGCTGGGGCGGCGGCGCCTTAGGATATTTTTTTTTTTTTTTTTTTTACTTTTACTTTTGGTCCAATCCATCATCCATCAAAGATTCTAAGGGACCAGTCTCCTACTGCAGTGCTGCCAGGCCAGCCCATGGCTCCAATTGTGCATTGGTAGTGTGGTGCCCAAGGTGACCAGCTTAATAAGCTTTATAATTGAATGACATACACATTAATTGTATATTTCCTTATTTTGGTTTGTATAATTAATAATATGGACACTATAAATATATAAAGTATTCTGTGATACTTTCTTCATTTTAAAATATTTCATCAATATTTAATACTTTTTTATTTTAAAATATAAGATTAATATTTTAAATTTAATATTAACATTATTCATTTAAGTTTTTAAAATAATAAATTTTTTCAATTAGTAATGCTTTTAGATAGATAATAATATTTATAATTTACGGTACTGAACCGGTACTCCGAACCAGACCAATTACCGAATACACCAAAATTAGGTACAAATACCGGTACCGGTTGGACCGATATACCGAACTGGTTAACCGGTCCGGTACCGGTCTTTATCTACTTTTGTATCGGTTTTTCCTAACATGGTATTTGATAACTAGTATTTGTTATTGCTAATTTTTGTTATGCTATGAACACGTGGCAGTAGTTTAAATTTATGATACAACAAAAACAGAGAAAAACAACACATTCTTGAGTCTCAAAAGGAGAGAAAACTTCAACTTGTACATATTTATGGTTTGTTTTTATCTTGTTGTTCTTTCTCAAACCCACCACGAAGTAGCATATAGGAAAGGGAAAACTTCCTCCACCTCAAGACCCAAATAAGTATCTCAGATCCAACCACAAAATTATCAAAACCCACCACGAAGACTATCTCAGATCAATCATTATCGATTCATCCATCAATCTACCCAACAAATTCAATCATCGATCCAACCATCAATCTGGCCAAACTGGTATGCTCAACAATCTCCTCTAAGTATCTCTCTCTCCATATGTGTGTACTCTCAGATGAATAAAGGTACACTCAGAGAAGAAAAGAAAAAGAAAAAAGGGAGCTATTTGCCTATTTTCGGAATACAACCGGTTCATTACGGTATCTACCGAACCTCCAAAGTTCCTTTCCGAACCTGGTACCAAATAACCGGTATATACCCGTTACTTGTACCGATGCCGAACTGATTTTGTTTTGTCCCGAACCGGCCGGTTCGAATCGATTTGGTTAGCCTAAAAATCGAAAATATTGAAAAAAATGCCCACCCCTACGTAAGTATATTTTTACAGTTATAGACCTCTCTAAACAAATCATATTATGTACTATTTCACCTAGTGTTATTATCAAATTTTACTTATGTTTTTTTATTACTAAAAAAAATAAAATTTATTCTTTAAAAATTTTCACATCGTGCATGACAAAAACTTAAAATCTTGAATTTTTCTATTTGAACTATAAACATAACTAATTATAGCACGAATCTTATATATTGTCCCTCGTAAATAATTGAATCTAGAATGAACAATTAAATTTAATATTAAATATTAAAAAGGGCAATTAATTATTATATGAAATAGTTGTTATAGATGAAAGTTAACCAATATATATAATATATTATAATTTATATTATAGGTTGAGTAAGACAACAAGACAAATTAATAAAGCAAGAAACATGTGATATACAAATGTAGTACTATTACACATAGTTCCGTATGTAAGATTCTATGAAGATCAAGAGACATGTGCCTCGTGAGGAGGGGAAGTAGTACAATTTGTCTTTTATGTCCATCAGTCCACTCTTCAATTTCTCTCAATTATTTATGATCAGTCTTGGACCCAAAGTCACCGTTGCTGCTTTCTGGGAAATGAAGGACTAAAGAGTAGATTCAGGATTGGGTGTAGGAAGGAAAGCGCGGCTTGGGCTTTAAATTTAGAGGAAGAAGAAGGCTTAATTCTTCAAAAAAATGGGACCCATTGACCTTTTTTTCACTTGTTACATTAATTATCCAGGTTTAATTGTATAACATGAATTATATTCTCCATATTTAACTTTATCAATTGATTGTTTTGAATGCTATTGTTGCTTCCCACTTCTTTCTCACCTTTATACTTTTAGTACTAAGAATGTAGCCAAGGTCAATTTTTTTGACCTCTACCACTGCCATTCCCATTTAGAAGGGAGCTGAATCATACAACTTTTTATTTATTATTTGTTTATATTTTTTTTTATGTGTATGCAAGCACGCTTCATGTCTTAATTTCCTTAATTCACATAACAGATGTATCTTCGATGATAAATACAAGGCATTTAATAAATTCCAGGTATGCCAATGTGTATTTGTCTCTGATTTTTGTCCCTTAATTCCCTAATTAAGAATGTATATGGATGTTTAATTCCCTAATTAAAAATGTTATTTACCATTGGTTTCAGGTGAAGTGGGATTGTTAGATGATCAACAAGTATGCAGTGCATCAGCTCATTCAGATTATTATGGAATGATGACTACTCTTTTAGCAACTGATGATGGTGTTGGTGGACTTCAGGCATGTTTAATCTACATATATATATATATACATATATATATATATATATATATCCTCAAAGTGTATGTTTTTTCTTCTGATCATCCAATTAATAAAAGTTTCTTTTCTCCTCTTAAAGTATATAAGTGTATAATAACCATTACTATTTACTATTATTTGCATTTCAATTCACTAAAGAAGATATAGTCTCTTCTAAAACAAAATATTTGACAATGAAAAAATATAACGGTTGAAATTATTCCGTGAGAATCTCATCTTAGTAGTGTTTATTTTTTTTGTATCCATGTTTTTTTGTCAATTAACATGACATTAATGTAATTTTATTAACATGTTACAAATAGTTCTCTTCGACCAATTCTCAAAATAAAAAAGAAATTCATTTGCACCTTTTGAATAATCTATTATTTCTCAATCAATAGCATAGATTTTCAATTTTCTTTTTTAGTTTTAAATATGAAGGTTTTACATTATAATAGTGTAAAAAAAGACAATCTCTTACTTTATCTCCTTTTTTCATTATTTATACGGTTAGATTTAAAAGATATTGTTTTTAAACTGACTTGTAACTAAACTTGGTTAAAACATGCCTTATAATTGACAAGTTAATTATGCAACGAAAGTGAAAATATACTCATTCATATGGTATTGTTGAGGGACATAAGCTAATTATTTTCTTATGTTATTGTTTCAGGAGTTTATGTGCACAATAAAACTAGAATATGGGAGTATAAATTTGTATTGTGACTCGTTGGGTTGGGCTTACCCAAAAGAAATTAAAGGCGAATCTAAACCCGACTAGAGTATATAAATTGAGAAGTAGTCGTTTCTCATTTAACGCAAACAAACGGGAGAAAAGGATTTATCTTCGCAGCGCATCTATTCAATCTCCTTCAGGAATCATGAACCCCGTTAGTTTTCTTTTCTGATCCTCCTTGTTTGTTGGGTAATATCCTTCATATGTTTCTACTTTAGACTATGTTTGTGAGTTTTCTTTTGGAGAGAAGTGTAGAGACGGGAAGAAAAAGTTCTTCCTAAACTAAAACTCACAAACAAGAGGCTAATATTCAATGAGATGACCATTTATATATTAAGCGCAATGGGTTTCTTCCCAAGCCCATTTATTTTATTGTCAATTCCTTTGGACTGTTAGGCTCTAGTTTATTCATTTATTTGGGATTCATAGGTAGGAGGAATATGATACTTTCCTTCTTGGCTTTGTTGAGCTATTACTCCCAGGCCCAAAAGGCGCATCCAAAGTTGCTACATATAGAACCCATTGTTAATGGGTATTGGCAGGTCACAAAAGTTCATATTGCATGGTTGGTGGATCTTTAAGGAATTTCCACTGGGCCTAACCCAGTTATGTTAATCTGCTAGCTGTAAGCTTGTGTAAGAGATTGATTAGATTAGGAATGATTTATTTTTTTGTGAGTCTAGAAATGAGAGTCCCATTTGAACCTTTTTACACAAATTATGGTCTATTAGGACACATTTTTAAGTATAACCTTTAAATAATTCTTTTAATATCAAATACGAAGGCTGAAATTAGTAATTAAGAAGAAAAGACTCTAAAAATTATTCTTTGGTATGTCCTATGGCAAACCCGTTTTTATAAATTGGAGAATTTTGCAAATAATTTTTTTTTTAAAAAAAGTAATCACTTTAATCGTAAATACTACACCACACTATATGTGATGCAGGAAAATATACAACTATATAGGCAAGGGTTTGTCATTATAACTAGGACCTAATTTGATTTTAATAGCAAGTAGATAGTGCTCCAATTTATAGTAACATTGTGACGTCCCCAAAATAGGTCCATATAACCCATTTTGAGTCGCCAATAATATTATACAAAATACAAATACAAATACGAATTTTCCCATTTACAACTAATAAGTGTTGTGCAAAATACGACAACACAATACAAATACATCTTAAATTCTCAATACACTTATTGCCACACTAATAGTAATGTATTGAGACACTTCTATTATCTCAGACCATCACTCCATTCCCCGGCTACTCCCCGTAATACTCTCTTTTCCTGAAGAGAACAATGGAACAAAAAAGAAAAGGGTGAGCACAAATAGCCCAGTAGGAAATATCATGACTAAGATAATGAAGAATAAAATTATCTTTAGTCTTCAACCGAAATAAATCAGAGATTTAAAGATATTATAATTGTTCAATAACAACAACTGCAACGGAACGAACAAACCATTAAGTCAAGTAGATTATAATATATACCATCTTCTATAAGTTAAAGTATCACCACCAATATTTTATCCTTGTAATACCAATCAACAATTCCTGTTTATGAACATCCAAATTAACAGTTTATATTCAACAGCCTCTCTTTGCACTATGTGCCAAAGATATTTATTTGTAACATCACCGGTCATGATCATGTCAAACGCCAGTTCATCTTTGCACTACGGGTCAAAGAGAACTTTCACCATACGCCTTTGTTTGTAACACCAAAAGTCATGATTATACCAATAAACAGTTTGGTCAAAATCATGTCACGCTAGTTCATCTTGCACTACGGGCCAAAGAGAACTATCACCATAATTTAAGTATGAGGATGATGACAATGATATAAAATGAATACAGTGAGATCAAGAATAAGAATGAATATCCAGTGTCGAAGGTTGACCAAATTGCTAACATGATGACCAAATTGTGGAGTCAAATTCAAGAATGATATTCAAGAATAAAATTCACGATTCAACTATATCATATCAAACGAAATAGAAAGATTCAGGTGAAAAGATATTAGATGAAGCACAAACTATTAAGGATATTCTACAAATTTTCAGGGATTTTTACTATTTAAAATAAGGTTTTGGAAACAAACAGAGAATTCTTATCATAAATGGAGAAATGTGAAAGAAAAAGATATCCCTTAAAGAGTACAAAAGAAATTATACGTTATACGAGTATAAAAGAATATATGAAACTGCAAATGGATTTTCACCCGTCATGCGGTAATCCGCGTAGACAGATTATTTTCATAAAAGATTAATAAGTAATGAATACGAAGAGTTATTCACCAGACATGCGTCAATCCGCACGGATAGGTTATACTCACAGATTAATAAGGAATAATGCAAAGGGATATTCACCAGGTACGACACTCCGTACATATAGGTTATTCCCATAGAGTAATAAGGAATGAATACAAAAGGGTATTCACCAGGTACGATACTCCGTACATACAGGTTATTCCCACGGAGTAATAAGGAATGAATACAAAAGGATATTCACCAGGCATTCGTCAATCCGCACGAACAGGTTATCCCCACAAATTAATACTGAATGAATAACAACCTTTATGAGTATAATATCACTTACGAACATGGAAGCAAATGATATTACATAAGAGTGTGAAAGAAATGATATCCCCTACCTTCGTTAATAAGTGATTGGATGTTGCTTTCTATGAAGTTTACTAAGTTGGACAATACTAGTATTCTCACAAATACTCACAATAGCCTAGCACACTTAGAGAACTCAAGAAATTTAGAGAGAGAGATGAAGTATAAGCAAGGAAGGTGTGAAGATTCTTAAGATAAGCCTTCCTATTTATAGGAAAACCAAGTTTCATTAATTACACAATAAGGGCTCGACTTATTATACTTTAGTACCTCCATCTTTGCCTCTATTTTTAATATAATCCCTCAAGTATTATCAATCTTGCATATCATCCCCTAATAGTTCCCACATATGAACCAATAGTTCCATCATGTGAACCAATAGTTCATTGCATGTGAATTTCACAATTTCAATTAGGTACCCCTAAGTTAGACACCACATTTAATCCGTCAATAATGCTAAAATATCATATCAAATAATATGTGTTATAGTGCCATGACAAATAATAAAAAGTACCATGCAGATGCTATTTTAATTATTGAATCAAAATACTGTCCAATTGCTACTTTATCAATTATTGAATCAATAATTTAAAATACTGTGCAACACCGTGTGCCTGTGAAATACCGCGTACTACTGTGGAATAACGCGTTTTACTGTTCTTTTTATTATCGGTTATTTCAACAGTTGCTGGTGATAATACTGTTGACAAAATACTGTCATTTTCAGTATCCGACAATGGGCCCACTATCGTTGACAATATTGTCATTGTGGGGGCCCACTAATATTTTGTTATTTCGGCGCCGTCGAATATAATATTCTCCGACAGAAAGAATATTCCTCAACAAAAAGAATATTCCCCGACATACTGTTTATCAGATAATTTATAAATAACACAATTAACTATCATTTATAACAATTAAGCACTTCACTATTTAGAAAAATAATCATAAAAAAAATAATAAACTTTTATTTCATAAAGTTGGGATCTTACAATCTCCCCTCCTTATGAAATTTCGTCCTCGAAATTGACGTACGTACCTGACATTTCGAAAAGGTGAGGATACCTTGCTCTCATTTCAGATTCTAACTCCCAAGTCCTTTCCTCAACATCATGGTTTCTCCATAAAACTTTGACTTGAGGTATAACCATTGATCGTAGAATCTGTTCCTTCTTATCTAAGACCTTGGCAGGTATCTCTTCGTAGGTTAAATCATCTGCTATCTCGTCTAGTTCTAATTCAATAACGTGGTTTGGATCTTTCACATATTTACGTAGCATGGATATATAAAAAACATTATGAACACGAGAAATGCTTGGCGGTAAGGCGAGTCTGTAGGCAACAGTTCCTACTCGGTCGAGGATTTCAAATGGGCCGATAAATCGAGGGTTAAGCTTTTCTCTCTTTCCGAATCCCGTAACTCCTTTCCACGGAGCAACACGTAAAAAGACATGATCTCCGACAATGAATTCCACGTCTCTTCGATGAAGATCAGCATAACTCTTTTGTCGATCTTGAGCTGTTTGTATACGTTGCCGGATCATTTGGATCTTTTCTGTAGTCATACGTATCAACTAGGGTCCTAACAATTTTGCCTCGCCTACTTCATCCCAACATGCTGGAGATCGACATCTTCGTCTATACAACGCCTCGAAGGAAGCCATGCCTATACTTGGTTGATAACTGTTATTGTAAGAGAATTCCACCAATGACAAGTATTTGTCCTAACTTCCTTTAAAGTCTAGTACTGGTGTGCTGTCGCAGGCAACCAAAAATAAACCTTACTGCGAAAGATATTTATGTAGTAGTACAAGCAAGAGTCGATCCCACAGAGAATGATTAATCTATTTTTATATTTTGTATACTAGAAAAGGGGGTTTTGAATGTGATTATTAAAGTAAACTAAAAATAATACAAAATAATTTATTAAAGTAAATCAGAAAAAACAAACCTTGGATTAAATCAACTTCCACCTCAAAAACTTACACTGATCATTGACTCAAGTATAATCAATTAATATTTTGAATATTCACCGTTAGAATCAATTCACCATTCTGAATTATTCCGTGTCTTTCCTTAATTTTAGTTAGATAGAAACAAGCGATCTAAATAACCCTAACTACTAAACAACTTCAGACAAGCGCTAAAAGTTTAATCTAGTAGATGCTTTAAGAATTAGAAAAACCGATGAAGCTAAACAACACACACTACAAAAAAATGGGCCTTTAGCAACGATTTTTCGGGCAACGACTTTATAAGTCGTTGCTAAAAGTATATGTTTAGCAACAAAATTTGTCCTTCGTTGCAGATTGTGTCAGGCTTTCACTTTTTGCAACGAAATTCATAAGTCGTTGCAAAATTTCGTTGCTAATCCATTGGCGGGAAAAAATTTCATTAGAAATTCGTTGCAAAATTTTTGGCCACTTGATTTCCCGTTATCGTGGGCAACGAAAGTTGTTTTGTTGCTAAAAATGGGGCTTTAGCAACGATTTTTCAGGTAACCACTTTATAAGTCGTTGCTAAAAGTGCGTGTTTAGCAACGACACTTGTCCTTCGTTGTAGATTGTATCAGGCTTTCACTTTTTGCAACGAAAGTCATAAGTCGTTGCAAAATTTGGAACACAAAATTCGTTAGAAATTCGTTGCAAAATTTCTAACCACTTGATTTCTCCTCATCGTGGGCAACGAAAGTTGTTTTGTTGCTATATTTCGTTGCCTAATATGGACTACATTCATTGTCAACAATTTTTATTTTCGTTGCATATTGTATACAACTTTTTGCAACGACTATTAAAATGTTGCCTTAAATTAAGATAATCCCAATAAGCATGTTTTTGTAAGAACATATTCGGTATTTAGAGAATTGTCAAAAAATATTCGTATTTAGTATTTAAAAATTATGTCCAAATGCGGAAAATATTCGTTTCTATTTTTTATTCGGATAAACAAATTATTCAAATATCCGAATTCGAATGTTAATCACCTAATAAACAATTTATTCAATTTATTTATAAAAAGTAAAAATAAAAAAATATTGACCAATTACTAACAAATCACAACCATTTAAAGTTGTAAAAATACATATCATAAATGGGAGACATATCAAATACATCATCATTCATAATTGATCATAAAAATCAATTAAAATTTAATAATAGAAATTGTACATATAAGTTGTATGATTAAACGGTATCATCAGCAAATTTCGTTCTTATACACAATAAATTACGGAATTGTTTTAATAGCATCTCACAAGGCTGGAAGCAGTAGATTTTAGAAAAAGAAACCTAAAGCACTTATTAAAGACTACTATCAAAAAAGATGAATGAGAGATGTCGTACATAGAGCAATAATACCTCGGTGTCTGTGCCTAACTTGTAAATATCATACAGGATTTCCTCCTGTTTACCATCCAAAGCAAACTAAATGTATATATACATATTTATATACACTAGAGAGAGAAAAGTAAGTCATACTCTTTCTTTAACAACAAATTTTCATTTCATTTTGTAACTTATATTTAATTGATGAACTTTGGGATTCAAATTATTTAATTTTTATTAATATTATAAATATTTTAAAAAATATTTACTCCATTTGTTTTATATAAAAAGGTTTTGTTTATAAAATGAGTTGATTCAAAACAAATGACAATTTTTATTCATAATACTACAAAATAACACAACATTTATGAGTTTGTTAATTTTATATTATTTAAAAGAGTTCGATTATGTATTGTAAAAATTTCATATCGAATTATAATTACAAAGGTGAATTATCATATTATATTATTTTTTTATAAAATATCACTCATATTTTTTCATATAGTTGACAATAATTAGTGAAAAGATATATACTCCTTCTATTATGAATGATAGGATCATTATTAACTTTTTAAAAGTCAATTTAAAATATTTTTAAATTTTAAATTATATGATTTATTTAAATTTTTAAAACAATAAATTTTATAACTAGTATTATTTTTTAGATAGTTTATAATATTCATAATCGTATTAATATAATTTAAATAAATTAATCTCAATTTTAATTTTAAAATTAACTTTTTTTAAAAACAAAATTTAATTTTATAATTTGACACAAAATAAGTATGGTTTATTTAAAAATAAGAAACAGGAAACACGATAGAGGTGATAAGGTGAATTAGAGGACGGCGTTTGGGAATAGCGCGTGTGATGTCAATCTCTTTTCCTTCCCACGTGTACTACCAGGGTAACAAGTAACAACAATTTGCAATATTTTGAAAACATTCAGGCTCCCATTTCAAATGTTTGCCAAAAGTTTCCTATTTACCACACATGGCCCAGTTTAAATTAGATTTATTTATGTATTGATTTTTTAGTTAATTGTTGTTTCAATAATGAAGTGAATATCATCTATAAAAAAGGTTTTTTTTTGGACAATTTATTAAAATTATGATAATAAAAATAAGGATATTTTCATATAATTATCCATAAAAATACAAAAAATATTTATTGTAATTAAAATATGTTGATATTTGTTACGAGTAAACACATCAATCGATTAAATATGTGTTTATATTAATTTATAACCTATGTTTATGTTTATTCGTAATAAATTTTGACATATTTCTATGACAATATATAAAAATACTCATAAAAATAATAAATTATACTTTTTGTTGAATAGAGGAAGTAGTATTACTTGTAAGAATTTTTATACTCCTCGTAATTGATCATAAAAATCAATTAAATTTTAGCAATTATTATTATTATTATTATAATTACAATTATTATTATTATTATTATAATTACAATTACAATTATTATTATTATTATAATTATTATTATTATTACAATTCCTAGTACAGTGGCCAAAAAGTGTATTATCTCATTTTCACATGCATAGAAACGATGCTAGGTGGTTTAAATATTAGTGTTACATATTTTTTAGCATGATAGATAGTTGGTTCAGTGGCTATTGTTGGAATATAAGGTTTCTAGTGTGTAGAGGTCTAGAGTTCAACACTCATGAGCAACATTTTTTTAAGTCATTTCAGACTATTTGCATTTTCTCAGCCAAATTTTGTTATGTACTGATTGCGTTTGATTTTTCTTTAATAAATTAGTAACCAATTTAATGAAAGTTGTTATAATCTTTTGTTTTAATTTTATGGACCGATAAAATGTTATTAATATTTTTTAGTTTTTTTTCGTAAAATTATATTACTAATAACATACTTCATTAAAAATTGTTCAAAAATTTATATGTTTGTTTGAGTCATAATTGAATTCTACTTGTTTGTTTTATTATTTATTTAAGTATATGCATATGTGTGCTCACTACAAGAAATTGGGGCTCTTGCGAAGAAAATTTGTGACTGAATTGTTTCCTTCCCAAATAAGCCTTTTTTGTGAGGGACTAATGAAGAAATTTTTTATTTATGAAATAAATTTTATTCACAATATGTAATTAATGACAATTATTTTGTTAGGAAAAAATTCTTCATTACTTTGCTTGAAGTAAATCTTAGAGCATCAATGATATATTTTCACAAAAATATTTTTAATTTTAAAAATAGATATTAAATTAATATAAAATAATTTTTAAAATTTTAAGTATATATTCTATTAAAGGTACATGTTAATCATTTTAATTACATTAACTAAAGTTTAAAATTATAAACTATATCATTTATATACTACATCACATCCAATAAAGAGTGCTTATTTTTTTTTTGAGAAGTCTCCTTTTTGAGAATTCTAAAAATCTAAATCTCTTTTGAAAAGTATTTATGAAATAGGTCATCAATGTTAATTTCAACTTCAATTTTGTTAGCAAGAAGAATGATGATGTCAAATATTTTAAGTGAGTTATTTAAATTATATTTTTTTTGTTCTAAGAGTCAATCTTAAAAATACTATATTTTAATATGGGCATGATCGAAAAAAACTCGAAACTCATGAACTTATTTGGACTGAGTTTAGACAATTTTATCATAGTCCGAATAGGCCAAGCATGCACTCGAGTCCGATAATTTAAAATTAGGTTGAGCTTGGACAATATTAAACCTGGCTCACAAAGCTCAATTGAAAGACCTAGTTATATGTATTCCTTAACATCAAAAGATTAATCGTGCTAAAAGATTAATTGATGATTTATTTAGTTATTTTAAAACAACAAATCTTGTAATTAGTAGTACTACTTATATAGTTTATAATTTTTAAAATTCTATTATTCAAAATTAAATTAACTCATATTAATTTTTGTTTTGTAAATTGAAATGCAGAAAACCTTCAATTGACAAACAATCATGTCAAATTGACTTCCAAAAATTAATATTGATATTATATTTTGAAAGATAGAGAGTAATTTTCAACATAGAGGCCCTAAGGTTCTTCATGCTCACCCAAGAAGGTAGCTTCAAGTGCTTCCAAAAAAAAAATCTTGGAACTTTTTTTAATAAACACAGCTTACACCAAAAAATTTAAATTGTTAAATTTAGTGATAAACTTTGAAGTAAAAAATACTTCCAAGTAAGTATGTAATATTCCCACTATTTGAAAAAAAAAATCCTATTTATAAAATTTATAAATATTAATGATATATTTTACTTTATTTTCACCCTCAAAAATAACAAATTATTAATTCATACTCACATTTTGATTTGGACTGTTTTTTCAAAATTTAAAAATTTGATGACTTATTTTTATTTTTTTGTGGGAGAAGGATGGATTATTTATGACGTGTTATTGGGCCGAGCTTTTGAATCCAATTAGAACCCAATTAGAACATTGAAATAGTCTTTTGTCCATTACTCTTTAGTTTCTTACTCCTGAACAAACCCTAGAGAGGGACTGAAAGAGCCGTTTCCGAAGAAAAAACAATCAAAATGGTAAGCGATACAGGGATGCCGATACAGATTTCAATCAATTTCTCTTTCATTTTGATGAATTAAAATCTATATTTGAATTTGGGATTTGAAATCTATTTTCAATCAATTTCTAGTTCATTTTGATGAATTAAAATCTGGATTTTGAGATCTTTCTGTTTTCAATCAATTTCTTGTTCCTTTTGATGAATTAAATACTAGATTTGAGTTGGGATTTGAACTCTTCTGTTATCAATTTTGGCGTAGCGCAGACTTTTAAGCGTAGGAATGGTGGCCGCAACAAGCACGACCGTGGCCATGTCAAATTCATTCTCTGCTCAAATTGCGGAAAATGCTGCCCTAAGGTATACTTAGCTCTCTTCTCCCTGCTGTGTGTGTGTATGCCGGAAAATTTATTTTGAGTTGTAATGCTAGTGAATTGAACCCAATTTATTAGTGTTTTGGTTGGTTCATCCAAATTTTATACAATTGCACATCTATGTAAGTTGTTATAGGTTTTGCTGATTTAATTTGTTTGTTTAGGAATTAAACATTGAATAACCCTGTATAATATGTGAGATTATTTTTCTAGTTGGGGGATATGCCAATTTGTTCTTACCTGATTTTGAAAATTGGAACCTATTGACAGGAAAAGAAAATAGCATGCTACGAATGTAAACAAACTCACCAAAAGGTTATAAAAATCCAACTGTTCATACTTCAGAATTTCTTACCAATATGTATTGTTAAACGTGTAGTGTAATGGCGTATTGATAGAACTGGTATAACTTTTAGCTTTCATTTCCTTTTACTTTCCTTTCTTTCTGATCGTAGACCACTCTTGCTTGTTTGCTAAAGAGGCGAATTCCAGGCCTTTCCCTGACATTTCCTTAGTTCCAAGCATGACCTAAATATATGAGGTTCTTAGTCTATGTTTGTTCTGTTCTGTTACTAGTTTGGTATTGATACATACTTGTGTAAATTTAATCTGTGTCTGATGTAAATTGGTTAGTTTCTTGATGCGTTATTGGCTGCAACTTTCTTTCTTTACTCGTTGTGTTATTGGCTGCAACTTTCTTTCTTTACTCGTTATATATACATAGTTTAGTGTTATAACGTTTCATTTGGTTAATTAGGATAAATCAATCAAGAGGTTTCTTGTGAGGAACATAGTTGAGCAAGCTGCTGTTAGTAGGGCTGAGCAAGTAACCAAATCGCCTCCGAAACCGCACCAAAAACCGCACAAACCGCATCAATTAAAACCGCACCAACGGTTTCGGCGTATGTTGCGGTTTTAGGTGGGTTAAAAACCAAATTTACGGTTCGGTTTTGGTTACTAGTCAAAACCGCACGCATAAAACCGAAACCGCACCATGTGTGTGTATGTGTGTGTGTATATATATATATATAATGTATATTGTATGTAGTACACTTTATATCATTGTACGTAATGTAATGAATACAAAATGTCTAACTTCACTATATATATAATGCATATTGTTATGTAGTACACTTTATATCATTGTATGTAATGTAATGAATGCAGAATGCCTATTTGATATTATTTTTTGAATTAAAAAGTTCTAATTATGATATGCGTTATTAAATTTATTGCTCTTTTCCCTGTGTGACTAATGAAATGCAAATATGTAAGTCTTATTTTCAATTTTATGCAGTAAACTTATAATATGTTATGCAGTAAACCTATAATGTTCTATTGACTAAGCATTTATCCATGTAAACATTGTTTTATTTCATTTCTTCTTCTAACTGAATTGGGTGATGGGCTATACATTTAGAATTGGTTTGTCTATTTGTCCAAGCCCATACCAAGGAAATGGTTGATTTAATTTCAAATAAGGAATACTGGAAAGATTTTAAAAGATTGAAGAATTTGTTTTTCATTGTTAATTTAAATTGTATAAAAATTTGTTGCCTCAATTGGTTTTGTAACCGAAACCGCACCAAATGAAACCGCACCGCACATTTCAAAACCGCACCAAACCGCACCACGCGGTTCCATGTGCGGTTTTGGATTAGTGAAACCGCACCTAAGCGGTTTCGGGTGTGGTTTGAGCTTCAAACCGCACCAAACCGCACCATGCTCACCCCTAGCTGTTAGGGATGTGCAAGAGGCTTGTGCTTTTGAAGGTAAGTTATTTTGGGCTTGTTTGTGACTTCTCATTTCTACTTTTCTAATTGTCATTAATTGCATTGCAATGAATTTTGTTATAAATGAGTTTGAATTTGTTTTAATTGTTTTTCAGCCTATACACTTCCCAAGTTGTATGTGAAGATGCAGTACTGTGTTTCATGTGCAATTCACTCCAAAGTGGTCAGGGTTCGGTCCCGTACTGACAGGAGGAACCATGAGCCTCCGAAGCGTTTTACTCGCCCAAAGGTATGTTATGTACTTAACTTATTATCACATTCTCTAACCTGTTATATTACCATCTTCTCTATATCTGTTGTTTTTATTTGTTTCTCATGTCATTGCAATTACAAGAATCTCTATTGGTATCCTGGATATTAGTATAATATGTTTTTTCTCATTATTTTGTCACTTACCTTACATCTGTTGAAGATATTTGGAACATCTTGGCCATTTTTCGGTTCGATAATTATCCAGAATAGATAAGCTTTTTAGTTTACACTGCTTTCCATTTATTTTCAACCTGTTCTAAAGTATTTTTGATACATAATACTGTTTTTAAATAATCTTTTTGACATCTATGATCAGTTTTCTATATATATTTTGCCATGGGTAATATTTGTTGTTTTTAAGTTGGTGCCTAGTATTCCTGAGCTTTATTGAGTATTTTATGGAGAAAACACCTGTGGTTATCTGTAGAACCATTATCTTTTTCACCCAATTGTTTAAAATTGTTGTGATACTTAACCCAAAGTATCCCATAGTTTGTGAAGACAGAAAATTTCAAACATGCAGTATAACTTCTGTTTGATAAATTTCCTATCCTGAAAACTTAGCTTGAAAGTTGTATTTTTTTTCCTTTTGTTTTTTTTATTTTTGACACTGTTAAAAGTTCTTACTGCATGGTATCCCTTTTGAAAAGTATTTATGAAATAGATATATACTACATATCTAATTACTTTAGGAGGGAGAATTTGATTCATCCAAGTTTACAAAATTTATTTTACAAGTTTACAAAATTTATTTTACATGTATAAAAGGGAGTATGTAGGGTTAGTAAACAACTGTACCACAGGTAGCGTAAAAGTTTAAACAGTTCAGGTGAACAATAAAGTTGGTATTGGTTTGTTTCTAGATCTTGTCCTGAAAGTCTATTATTTATTAATTTCTAATTAGGTTAATAGACCTGTTCATGGATTATAAATATTATAATAGCAATCAATACGAATTCATGTGTAATTAAATCTATGATGTCTGTGATTATAGCTAGCATCTTTGGGGCATATACTGCATGGAAATTTGTCGTCTCAAGAAAAGTTTTTATACATTGACTAATAGCCTCAACGTTTCCATAATTGTTGTCCTTTCTATATAGAAATCTAAACATTGTTATTTAAGATTGTGTGATGCTTGTGGTTGTTGAATGTGACTGAATTCTGACTTGAGGTCAACATATAATAATAATCTACAAGTCTTGTAACAGAAAATATGTTTACTACTATGCTTACTGAAATTAATTCATGAAATGGCCGATTAAGATTCCAATTTTTTCTTGTAACAGAGCAATCATATAGTCGCACTGAAGGTTCTTTTTCTATTTGGATTTGTAGCAAAAGATATTGTGATTGCCTATTTGTCTTTTTCTGCTTATGAGCAATACGGTGTACATTAGTACCACGTAACAACTCTATTGTCTTTGATTTTGGC
Organism: Aralia elata; assembly: GCA_034770075.1. Lineage (NCBI taxonomy): Eukaryota > Viridiplantae > Streptophyta > Magnoliopsida > Apiales > Araliaceae > Aralia > Aralia elata. Next base: position 77,745,378 of record CM068379.1, on the reverse strand, counting down.
ATTAAGTGCCTCTGGTGACCTATTTGCTTCATTTTCCTGACTTGCTATTATTTTTAAGTATGTGCAGGAAGACTGCTTCTACGACCTGCCTTACAATACCAGGTATCAAATTTTCGTGCTACGTTTACGGAAGACAAGGGACGAAATTATGACGTGTACTCTCTCTATATATGTAGATATATACTTTGATTGAAGAACTGTGGTAGCTTTAGATGGTTAATTGTAAAGCTACTGAATGATTATATAGTGGATGATTTTATTAAGTTAATAATATTTTAGTTTTTTGTATTTTTGCCATTATTTGCAATGGGGACATTGAGCCAGCCAGGTACACAAAATAGAATGTCAAATTTTGATTTGGCAACAATATAATTCGTTACCAAAGCATTGAACAAGTATTAATATAGCAACAATTTTTTATACATTTAGCAACAAATTTTCGTTGCTAATGGCATTAAAACTATAATATTTGGCAACGAAAAATTAACCTAATAACAACGGAGATGATATTGTTGCTAATACTAAAATAAAAGGCAACATTTTTTATCGTTGCAAATCATATCAACTTTCGTTGCACATATAAAGAAACGGCAACATATAATGTCGTTGCTAATCGACGCCTTTTGTTGCTATTGAAAAATAACAAGCAACAAATATTTTCGTTGCTGATTCAGCATAATGTCGTTGCCAAATAGTATAATCAGCAACGCAAATCGTTGCTAAAAAATTTACATTCTGAACGAAAGCAAGCTTAGGCAACAATTTTCATAATTTACCGCAACGAAACATGTCGTTGCAAAATGGTGTCAAGTGCAACGAAAATGCATGGTCGTTGCAAAAATAAAAAGTTCATTTCGTTGCCAATTAGCAGGTTTTTGCAATGAAAAGTATTTTTTAACAACGAAAATTTAATTATTCGGCAACAATACATTTCGTTGCTAAAGGATCGAGGCCTCTATACAAAAGCCAACTTTCGTTGCAAAATGTATTACGTTTGGCAACGAACAAAATACGTTCGTTGCGTAACAATTAGCAACGCTCATTGCGCAACGACGGACGCAACGACAGTAAAGTCGTTGTCAAAACCCTTTTGCAATGAAATTTGACATCTTTAGCAACGAAAATCGGTTGTTGCTAAAGCCCCATTTTTTTGTAGTGACAAGCACAAGCGGTTGCATTTAATTTAGTTGAGTATTCTTCCTAAGATATAATAATCTCGTGATCTGCAGTCAATTATTAACCTTAGTTGCTTCACAAATTAGAGTGACCAAACAATTACGGATTTGATATCTAATTTAGCAGTAGATTTCACCACTTAATAAACTAGTATGCATACTAGCAATTAAATATATCAATCATAGAATTCAAGCACAGAAGAATAATCAATACTCAAAATAATAATTGAACAATTAAAATCAATTAGATCTCACAGTGTAATACTTCTGAGGCTTCCGTCTCCTTAATCCAAGAACAGAAATTTAGCTACTCATAACTATAAAAAACACCAAAGAATAATAGAGAGAGAAATATTTTTATTTATTGAATGAAGTATTATGTCCCTTACATAAAACCTTGACCCCTTATTTATACTACTCAAAAATAACCCTAACCCTAATAATAATAGAAACAATTACAATCCAACTTAAAATTGGAATTGAAATCCTAACTAAATAAAATCCTAATTATATTAGTATTAAAAATTAATATTCTAGAATCTACTTCTATTAGTTCCTTAAAGAAATCAGATTGCCAAGATTGAATTTCCAAAATTGCCACGTAAAAGATCTTTCCTTGTCGCGTTTGGAAATAAGCTGAATCCAAATCTAGTTATGATTCCAATTGTTGAATCCTTGAGCTGCTAGGAATCCCATAAATATCTTCCAATTTGGAAAGAAATCTGTGAATATAAAAAATACCATGTACGTCCACATGAACTTGTGCATTATTACAACTTTGCCCCTCCAAAGCACTTCCAAAGTCACGGATTCCTTTAATTGTACCTAAAATAAAAATATAAGAATAATGAGTGTATTTAGGCACAAAATAAATATAAAAGATAAAGTATTAAGGGATAAAAATATAACATATTTTATTCTCATCGAATTCTCCCACATTTATCTTTTGCTCGTCCTCGGGCAAAACAAAAATAAAATTAACAATCTTGACAAACTTGAGCCACAAATTAATATGAACTTCAACATTGACCTCAAAGATTCAACACAATAGCTCTTGAAAAACTTCAAAACACTGTATCATCTAGAACTTAAGCTCCTTTATCAATCTTACTTTACTTTTTACCTTTCGTGTGTGTGTGTGTATCCAAATGTATCAACCCAATCAAAACTCAGAAAAACTTATGAAATCAAAACCTTCAAGGAAAAAGAGAAACTCAAGCACTTATTCTCACACCATTCTCAGGTAACACAAGTAATCAACACTAAAGGATCAAGAGGCTTTTCTTTTTCTTTCTTTTTTTCTTCGGTAAGTGCATTTTATGCTTCATCTTACCAGCGAGTGCGTTTTACGCTCCATCTCGCATGTCACGTGTTTATGAGTGAATGCGTTTTACGCTCCATCTCAACCCACCACATGAACCATATTTTTTCTTTCTTTTTCTTTTTTTTTCTTCTTTCGTTGTTTTTTTTTCAAACTTGCAAAATTTTGCTAAATCATTTTCCCTTTAAATAACACCTCATATTAACATCAAATTATGATCAAACAAGTGATAGAGCTCCAAAATTTCTCCTTTAATTCATTCAATTAAATAAATTTCTTCCAAGATAAAACTAGGTTAACCAAATGAACATGTGCTCAAAAATGAAGGGTCTCAAATAAAGTAATAATCAACAAAGAAAACCAAGTTCAGATTACCCAATGTCTATCAATCTTTCAAGAAGTTATCAAAAAGAAATCAAAATTTTATCATCGGTTAAAAATTAAAATTCAAATCAATTTATTGCTCAAGTGACACATCCTAAAAATTATCCAATTTTCGTAGGAAACACGATTGCACTTAGCATGTGCAACAAGCCTTTAAACCCCAAGGTTACCCCAAGTGGACGAGTTGTGTCTCGTGAGGGTTTGCAGTGAATATACCCACAAAATTCAAAATAATCTAAAAAAAATAATCAACCTAAAAAAAAAACAAATAATAATAAAAAAAATAACAAGTACCCTTAAATCCTCCCCCCCCCCACACTTAAAACTTACATTGTCCCAATGTGAAGTAAAATGTATAGAAAAGTAGAAAGATACTCCCCTATGGGTTGCCTCCCATGCAGCGCCTTTGTTTAAAGTCTTTGGCTCGACCTTATTCCCTTGTCTCAATCTGGTTCAAACACACAAATTGTCTTTTCATGTTGCCACTTGCTCTTTTCATTGAATTCCTCGGCATCATTATACAAGTGAAAATCCTCGAACTCATCTTCATCCATCAGCAGAAAATAACTGTCATCATTCGATTCATTTTTTACTGCATCATTGACCACACCATCCCGGAAACACTCTTCACGACCATTTGAAAGCTTCATCGACTGCAAAACAGATGGTACGGACTTTTTGTCAGAAATTGACAATTCCACATAAAAGATATTACCTAACTTCGGTGCATCATTCAGAGCTTCCACAGTCTCTTGCAAATCTGTGTTCAAGGTTGACTTTGCACTTCTTTCATCAATGTTTTTACTGAGTACAATCTCCAAGTCATCCTTTCTTTCAAGATCAAAGTCTTCCTGTGCTAAAGAGTCAGTCACATCAATAGAATAAACAGGTTTATCATCACTAGGATATTTCAAGGTATCATCAATATTAAACTTAACAATTTCACCATTAAATTCCATTGAAAGTGTACCACTATGAACATCAATTTTAGTTTTGGATGTCTTTAAGTCTTCCTAACAAAATCGGTGCATTTTGGCCACCGTTTTCCATATCAAGCACATAAAAATCAACAAGAAAAATCAAACCATTGACTTGACCAAGAACATCCTCAACTACACCTCTAGGATTAACATTAGATCCATCAGCCAATTGAATTACAGTACCAGTCTTACTCAAAGGTTCAAGTGACAAAGAAGCATATATAGAATATGGCATGACATTAATAGATGCTCCTAAATCTAACATGGCTTTTTCAAATCTAGTGCTACCTATTGTGCAAGGAATGGTAAACATGCCCGGATCTTGACACTTAGTAAGGAGTTTTCTCTGAATAATAGCTGAGACATTCTTTCCTACTTTTACCTTTTCATATCTTTTTAATTCCTGTTTCCTTTTGTGTGTGCACAGTTCTTTCAAAAATTTAGCATATCGAGGTACTTGTTTAATGGCATCAAACAATGGAATATTTATCTCGCATTTACGAAAAGTTTCAAACAAATCTGAGTATTTATCAATTTTTCTTTTTTCATTTAAAGCAAGAGGGAAAGGGGGTACAGGTTTATATTCAGAGAGAGGAGGAAATTTACGTTTCGGTGCACCTTCATCACTCTCATCTCCACTGTCTGTTTTACCGTTAATTGCTTCTTCTTTATCGTCATCTACATTGCTTTGCTCCTTTGGTGTAGGTATTGACTTTTCTGGAATTTCTAACTCTCTACCATTTCTCAAAGTGATGGCGCTTACATTCTCTTTTGGATTCACCACTGTTTGAGAGGGTAATTTTCCCGAACCTTGCGCCTCCAAGCGACTAATTGCAGTTGCCATTTGTCCCACTTGCGTACCCAAATTCTGAATACTTGCCCTCGTTTCCTGTTGAAATTGTAAAGTGTTAGTGGCAAGAGATTTAACAATACCTTCTAAAGACATATAATAGTTAGAAGATTGGCCCTGTTGTTGTCCATTGGGATATAGTTGTTTGTATTGCTGAAAATTTGGGGCATTTTGATTTGTAGGCTGATTTGCTTGAGGATTCTCGCAGCTGAAATTAGGATGATCCCTCCATCCAGGATTATACGTGTTTGAATAAGGATCATATTTTCTTTGGGGTTATCCAGGAAATCCTCCTACTGCATTTATTTGTTCAAAGGACTCCTTTTGAAGGGTTGGGCACATATCTGTTGGATGTCCTACTACCGCACAAATTCTGCAAGCTTTCACCCGTTGTGGATTACCTACAGCCATTTGACGAACAAGAGATGTTAGACTCGCAATTTGCTGTTCAATTGAAGAAATTTGTACCTCACTAGCATTCTTGGGTGCAAAATCAAGTCTAGTGCCAAATTGCTGAGAGTTAGCCGCCATATTCGCAATGAGATTCCTTGTAGCCTCAGGAGTTTTATCCACCAAGGCCCCTCCACTCGCAGCATCGATCATGCTTCTATCGGTAGAAGTAATTCCTTCATAAAAGTATTGAATGAGAAGCTGTTCACTTATTTGATGATGGGGGCAACTTGCACACAATTTCTTGAAGCGTTCCCAATATTCATGCAAAGATTCTCTATTATTCTGCCTCAAGCCACAAATTGACTTCCGAATGTTGGTTGCTCGTGAAGCGGGAAAATATTTCTCTAGGAACAATCTTTTCATCCCTTCAAATGTTGTGATACTCCCGGAGGGTAGATAGTAGAGCCAATCCTTTGCCAAATCCTTTAGAGAGAATGAAAAGGCTCTCAATTTGATTTGCTCCTTGGTCACTCCAGTCGGTTTCATACTCGTGCATACCACATGAAATTCCTTCAAGTGTTTATGTGGATCTTCACCTGCCAAACCATGAAAAGTAGGGAGAAGATGTATTAGTCCAGATTTCAATTCAAATTGAATATTATTATCAAGATTAGAAAAAGTTATGCATAATGGTTGTTGATCCAAGTTCGGGGATGCAAGCTCCTTCAAAGTTTGATTCGCTGCCATAACCTCCTTCTTTTTGAAATTTCTCCGAGCTTCCTTCCTTAATATGCGTATAGTTCTCTCTATCTCTGGATCACACTTTAAATCACCTTGATTAGTAGATCGAGTTTCGGGCATAAACAATCAAGAAAATTCAAATTACTTATGAAAAATAATTAAAATAAAATAAGGATAACAAAAATATAAAAACAAACTAAAATCACTCCCCAACAACGGCACCAAAATTTGGTGTGCTGTCGCAGGCAACCAAAAATAAACCTTACTGCGAAAAATATTTATGTAGTAGTGCAAGCAAGAGTCGATTCCACAGAAAATAATTAATCTATTTTTATATTTTGTATACTAGAAAAGGGGGTTTTGATGTGATTATTAAAGTAAACTAAAAATAATACAAAATAATTTATTAAAGTAAATCAGAAAAAACAAACCTTGGATTAAATCAACTTCCACCTCAAAAACTTACACTGATCATTGACTCAAGTATAATCAATTAATATTTTGAATATTCACCGTTAGAATCAATTCACCATTCTGAATTATTCTGTGTCTTTTCTTAATTTTAGTTAGATAGAAACAAGCGATCTAAATAACCCTAACTACTAAACAACTTCAGACAAGCGCTAAAAGTTTAATCTAGTAGATGGTTTAAGAATTAGAAAAACCGATGAAGCTAAACAACACAAGCACAAGCAGTTGTATTTAATTTAGTTGAGTATTCTTCCTAAGATATAATAATCTCGTGATCTGCAGTCAATTATTAACCTTAGTTGCTTCACAAATTAGAGTGACCAAATAATTACGGATTTGATATCTAATTTAGCAGTAGATTTCAACACTTAATAAACTAGTATGCATCCTAGCAATTAAATATATCAATCATAGAATTCAAGCACAGAAAAATAATCACTACTCAAAATAATAATTGAACAATTAAAATCAATTAGATCTCACAGTGTAATACTTCTGAGGCTTCCGTCTCCTTAATCCAAGAACAGAAATTTAGCTACTCATAGCTATGAAAAACACCAAAGAATAATAGAGAGAGAAATATTTTTATTTATTGAATGAAGTATTGTGTCCTTTACATCAAACCTTGACCCCTTATTTATACTACTAAAAAATAACCCTAACCCTAATAATAATAGAAACAATTACAATGCAACTTAAAATTGGAATTGAAATCCTAACTAAATAAAATCCTAATTATATTAGTATTAAAAATTAATATTCTAGAATCTACTTCTATTAATTCCTTAAAGAAATCAGATTGCCAAGATTGAATTTCCAAAATTGCCACGTAAAAGATCTTTCCTTGTCGCGTTTGGAAATAAGTTGAATCCAAATCTAGTTATGATTCCAATTGTTGAATCCTTGAGCTGCTAGGAATCCCATAAATATCTTTCAATTTGGAAAGAAATATGTGAATATAAAAAATACCATGTACGTCCACATGAACCTGTGCATTATTACAACTTTGCCCCTCCAAAGCACTTCCAAAGTCACGGACTCCTTTAATTGTACCTAAAATAAAAATATAAGAATAATAAGTGTATTTAGGCACAAAATAAATATAAAAGATAAAGTATTAAGGGATAAAAATATAACATATTTTATTCTCATCAAGTACGCAAAGTCTTAATAGATCTTCAAGGGTTTGAATAGTCCTTTCCGATTGCCGTCTGTCTAGGGATGGTATGCAGAACTGAATCGTAATTCAGTGCCCATAGCGTTTTACAAGCTGACCCAAAATCGTGAAGTAAATCTAGGATCTCGATCAGAAACTATGGATACTGGCATGTCATGCAATCTGATAATCTCGCTTATATACATACTAGCAAGATACTCAAGTGAATAGTTTTCTCGTATAGGTAAGAAATGAGCAGACTTGGTCAATCTATCTATAATGATCCAAATTGTGTCTAAGCCTTGAGAAACTTTGGGAAGACCTATCACGAAATCCATGTTGATGTGTTCCCACTTTCATTCTGGAATCTCAAGTGGTTGTAATGGACCCTTTGGTACTTGATGCTCTACCTTAATACGTTGACAAGCTAAACATCTTGCTATAAACTCTGCAATCTCTCTCTTCATATTGTTCCACCAAAATGTATGTCGAAGATCACGATACATTTTGGTACTTCCAAGGTGGATTACAAACGGTGTGTTGTGTGCCTCCATTATGATTTTGTATTTCAAGTCAGGGTCGTTAGGAACACACAGTCTAGAGTTGATTCAAAGTATTCCGTCCTCGTCAACTCTTGCTTCTGGAATAGCACCTTTTTGTACCTTTTTCTGCATATTCACCAACTCCGGATCTGTAACTTGAGCAACTTTAATTTTGTCGATTAAAGCCGGTTCTACCCGTATATGTGCGATCTTCACGTGGGTTCCTGGAGTCTTTAACTCTATCTCCATCCTTTGTAAATAATCTAAAATGGGCCTTTGCGATGTCAGTAACGCACTCGTACTTGCATATGATCTTCTACTCAATGCGTCAGCTACTACGTTCGCCTTTCCAGGATGGTATTGGATGGTATGGTCGTAATCTTTCAACAGCTCGAGCCAACGTCGTTGTCTCATGTTGAGTTCCTTTTGGGTGAAGAAATATTTGAGAATTTTGTGGTCTGTATAGATCTCTACTTTCTCTCCATATAAGTAATGTCTCCAAATCTTCAACGCGAAAACGACTGCTGCCAATTCTAAATCATAAGTAGGATAATTCCTCTCATATTCCTTGAGTTGCCGAAACGCATAGGCTATAATCTTTCCATGTTGCATGAGAACACAACCTAGTCCTTTGCTTGAAGCTTCGCTGTAGATGACAAATCCTTCCGATCCTGATGGTATTGCCAATACAGGTGCTAAAATGAGTCTTCTTTTGAGTTCTTGAAAACTCTTCTCGCATTCTTCTCTCCATTTGAATGTTGTGCTTTTCCGAGTCGGTTAAATTAATGGAATGGCTATTCGAGAAAATCCTTCTACGAATCTCCGATAATAACTAGTTAGACCCATAAAGCTTCGTACTTCGGTTACTGATTTAGGTTGTTCCCAATTTGATACTGCTTTAATTTTCGCCAGGTCAACTAAGATTCCTTGTTTAGAAACCAAGTGACCAAGGAATGCAACTTCTTCAAGCCAGAATTCACATTTCTTCAACTTAGCATATAGCTTGTTATCACGAAGCTTTTGGAGTATCAGCCTCAAGTGTTGCTCATGATCTTCACGACTTTTAGAATATATGAGAATGTCATCAATGAAGCCAACCACGAAATGATCTAAATAGTCCTTGAATATCCGGTTCATCATATCCATGAAAGCAGCAGGAGCATTAGTCAATCCAAAAGACATAACTAGGTATTCATAATGCCCGTATCGAGTTTTGAAGGCAGTCCTTGGAATGTCATCAGCTTTAACTTTCAACTGATGATACCCAGAACGGAGATCGATCTTTGAAAAGAATTGTACACCTTGCAACTGGTCGAACAGTCATCAATGCGAGGTAACAGGTACCTATTTCTGATGGTGACATGGTTTAACTCCCGATAGTCAATCCAAAGTCTCATACTCCCGTCTTTCTTCTTGATGAATAAAACAGGAGCACCCCAAGGTGATGTACTCGGGCATATGAAACCGCTGTCTAACAACTCCTGTAGTTGGACTTTTAACTCTTGAAGTTCAATAGGAGCCACTTGATATGGGGTTTTGGAAATGGGTTTTGTACCGAGTTCAAGGTCGATACAAAATTCGATTTCACAGTCTGGGGGTAGGCCAGGAAGCTCTTCGAGAAATACATCATGGAACTCATTAACAACAGAAATATTATTCAAATCTGACGTATTTTTGTTTAAATCCGTTACATGGGCTAAGAAAGCTTAGCATCCGTTTTTTAATAAACAAATGACTTTGTGACTAGAAATAACGATTATTGATTTCAAAGGTTTGGTTACTTGGATTCGCATAATAGGTTGATTAGGAATATGAAAACTAATGACCTTACGAAAGTAATCAATTTTAGCATGATGAGTAGTTAACCAATCAATTCCTAAAATCACATCAAATTCATGCATATTCAAGGAGATAAGATCAACAGGTTATGTGAGGGTGTCGATTTGAACAAAACAAGATTTATAGACTGTAGATGTAACGAATGTTTGTGCTAATGGTGTTTCAACAGATAAGTCAAAATCTAATTTTTCAGGAGTTAAATTCAGACGTTGAGCACTACCCGTAATAACTTCGTTCGGGTTCTGTGCTTTTTGGGATGTCACGACAAAAGCTCTCCCCTAAACCACAGACTTTGACTTGTCCGTGACCGCCTTTGGTGTCATCATTGCAGCTGGACTTGACTTCGCTGCATGACAAAATCGACCTATATGGCCTTCTTTTTCACAATTGTAACAAACTTGGGATGACGGCTGTGTACAATTTGGACTGATGTGTCCTTCTTTCCCACACCTGAAACATCTAACTGGTGCTCGTTCTCTTCCCCTCGAAACTGGTACTGGTGCTGGTGCTGATGTTGGTACCTTTTCATGGTTGTTGTTGAATTTCCTCTTCTTAGAATTGTTGCTGCTTGACTCACTCTTCCTGTTATCTGGGCCAGGATTACCACCGAAGTGGTTACCATTTCCGACGTGATGATTCCCTCCTCGCTGGTTATCACTATTTCAATGATTGTTGCCATCGTTACGATTATTATTGTAATTTTTCTCTTTCTGTTGGGTGTTGCTTCCTGGTTGCAGTATTCCTCTCTCTTACTCCACTACTTGAGCCCTATCCACGACATCTGAATATAGACAAATTTTATGAGAAATGAGATATTTACGAATTTTTGGTTTCAAACCTCGTAGAAACATTCGTGTCATCCATTCCTCAGTGTCCACCAAATGGGATGTAAATCGAGACAGCTCGGCAAACTTGGCTTCGTACTGCAACACCGTCATGTTGTTCTGTTCCAGTTTGATGAATTCCACCTCCTTCATATGACATATACTCTCTAGGAAATACTTCTCGTTAAATAATTCTTGGAACTCAACCCAAGACATCTCGAGTGCCGAGTGACGGGTACGTTTCATAGATTCCCACCAATGATTCGCTTCTCCTCGCAGCATAAAAGTGGCGAAAGGAACCTTTTGTTCATCTTTGCAACGCAGTACATCAAATATCTTTGTTAATTGTTTGAGCCACGCCTCTGCATGCCTTGAGTGGATCTGGCTTGCCGAAGAATGCAGGTGGTCCCAACTCTTTGAACTGCTTAGCAGTGACCATTCGTGCATTATCAGCGTTTCTGCCCGTATTATTTATAGCTTCCTGATTTTCAGCCACAATGGTCTCATAATGAATCTCTTGGTTTTCAGATGCCATTCTGAAATGTGATCACAAAACAAAGATTAGTTAAAGAAATAGACATGCAACATCTTGTCCCTATAACCAAATCAATTACTTAAATAACAAAAATAACTTAGGTAGGACACACTAGCGAAGGATTTTACTCGTCTCTCCCCTCATAGTTCCAATCCTAGATCTCTACCAGAGATCATATCCCTAAGCTCTGATACCAACTGTGACGCCCCCAAAATAGGTCTATACAACCCATTTTGAGTCGCCAATAACATTATACAAAATACAAATACAAATACGAATTTTTCCATTTCCAACTAATAAGTGTTGTGCAAAATACGACAACACAATACAAATACATCTTAAATTCTCAATACACTTATTGTCACACTAATAGTAATGTATTGAGATACTTCTATTGTCTCGGACCATCATTCCATTCCCCGGCTAGTCCCCGCAACACTCTTTTTTCCTGAAGAGAACAATGAAATAAAAAGGAAAAGGGTGAGCACAAATAGCCTAGTAGGAAATATCATGACTAAGATAATGAAGAATAAAATTATCTTTAGCCTTCAACCGAAATAAATCAGAGATTTAAAGATATTATAATTGTTCAATAACAACAACTGCAGCAGAACGAACAAACCATTAGAAGAGTTAAGTAGATTATAATATCTACCATATTCTATAAGTTAAAGGATCACCACCAATATTTTATCCCTATAACACCTGTTAATTGCACCTTTTTTTATAAGTTTTGATCAATTTTGGGATTGATTTAGACTAATTAATTGATTAAATTTAAATTAAATTAAAAGTGCATTTGATAGTCTACTACAAGAAGATTAAGGGATAGCAATATATAATTCAAGTAGGAATTATATATTGTATTTTAATTGTATTCAAAGTTGGGCATATGAAAAAGTACATTGTTGTTTTAAAAAACTATTTTCTTTAAGTCCCACATTGAGAAGGAATAAAACTATTTAATACTTTATAAGTATATGTGGAATAGTTTAATTCACTTGTGGTACTAAAGGAAATGCTTGGATCTGGTCATAATGATGTGGTGCAAAGCACCACCCGCCCGCGTCCCGGGTCCCAGGTGCGGGTTCGCGTCGCAAAGTCGCATTGGCACTTTAGGCACACTTTGCACTTCGCACGTACGCATCATTGCTAGGAACTTCGCCCGAGCCATGAGCCTATCTTTTTAGATAATACTCGAACCAGGTGAATGGACCTCATTCATGATTAAATAGTTTTGTGTTTAATCACTATGGATACAAAAGAGTTTAAAACTGTCATAAACTGATCTGTGATAATTGTATAATTTATTTTTATAAACTGATGCATTATACACAGTTCAGTTTTTATCAGTTTTGGAACTGAACAATCCTTAGCTTTCTTTTACTCATCAACCTTTACAAAGTAGCAGAAATAGAGATTCATAAGTGAGTTGCTATCACTGTGAATATACAGGCTCGACATATATCTTGGAGGTATATTTTCAGTAGCCTTTAGCAAACCTTTATGGTAAGGGGCAATAAACACATTAAGGATAGGGACTATCCGTGTTAGTCCCACTTGTCATATTGTTCTGTATCTGTTTTCTTCTTTCAATCTTAAGGTGTTTATATATATGGATACAAAATCATTCAAAATTATGAACCAGGATTTTGTCAAGCTTGATCGCTTTAACGAAAATAATTTCAGTCGTTGGCAAGACAAACTGGAATTTTTACTTACAATTCTAAAGATAGCATATGTATTGGATCCTAATCTTCAGCCTATTCCAGAAGATCCCAAACCAGCAGAAGGTCAACAACCAGACAATGATACAATTGAAGCACTGAAGGAGCAAAGAAGGAAGAGGACTGAAGATGAAGAGCTTACTCGTGGACATATTCTCAACACTCTGTCAGATCGTCTCTACGATTTCTATAGCAACATTCAGTCACCAAGGGAATTGTGGGAGGCTTTGGAATTCAAATACAAAGCTGAAGAAGAAGGTACAAATAAATATTTAGTTTCTAAATATTTTGATTTTAAAATTGTTGATAATAAGCCTATTTTGGAGCAAGTGCATGAGCTCCAAGTTATTGTTAACAAGTTGAGGGTTCTTAAAATTGTCTTGCCTGAAACATTTCAAGTTAGAGCAATAATTGCAAAATTACCTCCATCTTGGAAGGATTTTGCCAAAAAATTAATGCATAAATCTGAGGACTTTTCCTTGGATCAAATTCAGAAACATCTGCGTATTGAGGAGGAGGCCCGAAAACGTGATGCTAAGAATTTGATTCAAGAACAGTCGAGTGTCAACTATTTGGAGGCAAGATCATTTAAAGGGAAAGGACCTGGAATTAAAAAAGATAATAATAAGTTCAAGCATCCTGGACAGAAAAATAAAAAACCTGATCCTAATAAAAGAAAAGGTAAGTGTCATGTTTGTGGAGAAACTGGACACTATACCAGAGAATGTAAACAACGCAAGAGTGATTCTGCTAACATGGTTGAGGAGAACCTTGTTGCCATGGTCTCTGATCTTAGTTTTGATGTGACTATGATTTCTAAGGTTAACATGGCAAGTGAGCTTGATGGTTGGTGGTTGGACTCCGGAGTTACTGTCCATATTTACAATAATAGAGAGATGTTTAAAACATTTGAAGAAGTTATTGGATAGGAAGTTCAGATGGGAAATAGTTCAAAGGCAAATGTTAATGGCAAATGAACTTTGGAAATTAACTTCACCTCCGAAAAGAAGTTGACTTTGCTTAATATGTTGTTTGTGTCTGAAATTAGAAAAAAATTTAATTTCTGTTGATCTTTTAGATAGGAAAGGTTTTAAAGTTTCTGTTGAGTCCGGCAAACTCATTCTTTCAAAGAAAGGTATTTTTGTTGGGAAAGGTTATGCTTGTAATAGGATGTACAAATTATCTATTAATAAAATCAGTTCTGTTTCTGCTTATATTACTTGTGAAATTTCTTTGTGGCATAGTCGTTTAGGACATATAAATTCAAAGAATTTGAAAAATATGCATGCAATGAAATTAATTGATATTGGTAATAATGAACTTGAGAAATGTGAAATTTGTGTTAAATCAAAAATTATGAGGAAACCATTTCCAAATGTGCATAGAGAAACACAATTGTTAGAATTAATATATACTGATATCTGTGAGTTAAATGGAATATTGACAAGGGGTGGAAAATAATATTTCATTACTTTTATAGATGATGCTAGCTGATATTGTTATGTGTATTTGTTAAGAACAAAAGATGAGGCATTTAACTCATTTAAAAAATACAAATCAGAAGTAGAAAATCAACTTAAGAAGAAGATTAAAATTTTACGTTCTGATAGAGGCATGAAGTATTGTTTGAATGTTTTTGATGCATTTTGTGAAGAAAATGGCATTATACATCAAACAAGTACAGCATATACACCACAACAAAATGGTTTAGCAGAAAGCAAAAATCGTGTATTTCATGATATGATTACTTGTATGTTAAATCATGCTTGTTTGCCAAATAATTTATGGGGTGAGGCACTTCTAATTGCTTGTCATATTTTAAATAGGATTCCTAGTATTGTAATAAAAACTAGTCCTTATGAAATATGGAAAGGTAAAAGACCTAACATAAATTATTTTACAATGTGGGGGTGTATAGCTTATTTTCGTGTTCCTGGTCCTAAAAGGACTAAGTTAGGAGCTAGGGTTATTAAAAGTATATTTGTTGGATATGCTGAAAATAGTAAAACTTATAGACTTCTTGATTTAGAGTCTAATGTAATAACTGAGTCAAGGGATGTGGAATTTTTTGAAAATAAATTCTCAAAAGATGTTGAGAATGTTGATATGCCTAAACTTGATGAGCCTAGAGGTCCTATAAGGTCTAATGTTGAGGTTGATAAACCTAGTGTTCCAAATCAACCAAGTAGACCTAGAAGGAGTACTAGAGCTAGAAAAAATAAAGATTTAGATGATGATTTCATTTGTTCTCAGTCCTTATTATTTTTGGTGGAAGGGGACTAAAATAACGAGGTGGTAAATGAAATACCCTATATATATAGTCTTGAGACTGATCCTAAATCATTTAAAGAAGCTATGGCTTCTAGGGATGCTGCCTTTTGGAAGGAAGTTATAAATGATGAAATGAATTCAATCTTGGGAAATAATACTTGGGTATTGACAAATTTACCTAGAGGTTCTAAACCCATAGGGTGTAAGTAAGTAGGTTTTTAGAACAAAATATAATACTAATGGTACTATTTCTGCTTTTAAAGCAAGATTAGTAGCAAAAGGGTTCAGACAAGTAGAGGGTATTGACTATTTTGATACTTATGCACCGGTAGCACGAGTTACTTCTATTCGAATTCTTTTTGCCTTAGCTTCATTGTTTGATCTTTACGTTCATCAAATGGATGTTAAGACAGCATTTTTGAATGGCAATTTGAATGAGGAAGTATATATGGAACAACCCGAAGGGTTTGTTGCTCCCGGAAATGAGGCTAAAGTATATAAATTAGTTAAGTCCCTTTATGGTCTAAAACAGGCACCAAAACAGTGGCTCGAGAGATTTGACACTACTATTTTAAATTTTGGATTTAAATATAATAGTGCAGATAGGTGCATATACTCTAAAACCATTTCTGACTATATGGTGATAGTCTGTTTGTACGTGGATGATATGTTGATAATCAGTACGAATATGGTTGGAGTAAATGAGACTAAAAAGTATCTATCCTTTGTCTTTAAGATGAAAGACTTAGGTGAAGTAGATACTATTTTAGGCATCAAAGTTAAAAAACATAGTGGGGGTTTTGTATTAAATCAATCTCATTATATTGAAAAAATATTAACTAAGTTTAGTCACCTCGAGTTTAAGGAGGTGAATACTCCTTTTGAGAATGGAGTTAAACTCAAAGAAAATAATGGTTAATTAGCAAAAAAAGAAAAAGAAAATAATGGCAGAGCTATTGCACAGCTAGAATACGCAAGTGCTATTGGTAGCCTTATGTATGCTATGCATTGTACTAGGCCAGATATTTCTTTTGCAGTTTCTAAACTTAGTAGATATACGAGCAGTCCTAATGTTGATCATTGGAAGGCTATTGGGAGGATATTTGGATATCTTAAAAGAACCAGTGGTTTAGGATTGTTCTATAGTAAATTCCCTAGTGTTTTGGAGGGATACTCTGATGCAAGCTGGATTAATAGTGTGGGAGATAATAAATCCACAAGTGGGTGGATTTTCACTCTTACCAGTGGTGCTGTTTCTTGGGCAAGCAAGAAACAGACTTGTATTTCTCACTCTACTATGGAGTCAGAGTTTATTGCTTTGGCTCAAGGAGGAAAAGAGGCTGATTGGATTAGAAATATGTTGTTAGACATAAATTTATGGCCAAATTCAATGCCTCCAATTTCATCATATTGTGATAGTGAAGCTACGCTTACAAAAGCATATAGTGGTACCTATAATGGTAAGTCTAGACATATTGGTCTGAGACATGAATTTGTGAGACAATTGATACATGATGGTATCATAACTATTGTCTATGTGAAGTCAAGTAAGAACTTGGTTGATCCACTTACTAAGCCTCTGACGAGAGACTTAATAAGTTTGACTACACGAGATATGGGACTTAAACCATTCTGAGCCAGGGGTGATGGAAACCCAACCTATATCTAGGTTACCCCTAGTTTATAGGTTCAATGGGAAAAACAAGTCACAGATGTTGGTTGTGTTACTATCGACTTGGTCTCATATGTAGTATATAATAGTAACGTCTGTTGCACGACCGAGGATGAGATATGCTCTTAACAAAGTGTTGCAATTATAGCAACAAAAGTGCTTGAGAAACACTTTGCCTATATGAACTAGAAGTGGAGTCGCTTCTTATAGAGAGTTAAGGTTTACTCTCTTAGAGGTTCAAGAAACAGGATATTGCGCATGGCTTTAATAGCGCAAAGCGATGATAATGCTCATCGTAAAGGGAGGTTTTTATGTGCATGACAACTCCGGTTATATCATTTGGAATAGAGGTTCAATCTACGGACACCATCTATTTCGATATGACTTTGAGTTGTTTATACTAAAATAAGGTTCAATGTTCGTCACACCTTCTATTATGCATAAAAGACTTAGAGTTGATAAAAAGAGAATTGTTTGAAGAAAAGTAGTTTTTTCAAACAAGTGGGGGATTGTTAATTGTACCTTTTCTTTTATGAGTTTTGATCAATTTTGGGATTGATTTAGACCAATTAATTGATTAAATTGAAATTAAATTGAAAGTGCATTTGATAGTCTACTACAAGAAGATTAAGGGATAACAATATATAATTCAAGTAGGAATTATATATTGTATTTTAATTGTATCCAAAGTTGGGCATATGAAAAGGAACATTGTTGTTTTAAAAAACTATTTTCTTTAAGTCCAACATGGAGAAGGAATAAAACTATTTAATACTTTATAAGTATATGTGGAATAGTTTAATTCACTTGTGGTACTAAAGGAAAGGCTTGGATCTGGTCATAATGACGTGGTGCAAAGCACCACCCGCCCGCGTCCCGGGTCCCGGGTGCGGGTTCGCGTCGCAAAGTCGCATTGGCGCTTTAGGCGCACTTTGCACTTCGCACGTACGCATCGTCGCTAGGAGCCTCGCCCGAGCCATGAGCCTATCTTTTTAGATAATGCTCGAACCAGGTGAATAGACCTCATTCATAATTAAACAGTTTTGTGTTTAATCACTATAGATACAAAAGAGTTTAAAACTGTCATAAACTGATCTGTGATAACTGCATAATTTATTTTTATAAACTGATGCATTATACACAGTTCAGTTTTTATCAGTTTTAAAACTGAACAGTCCTTAATTTTCTTTTACTCATCAACCTTTACAAAGCAGCAGAAATAGAAATTCATAAGTGAGTTGATATCACTATGAATATATAGGCTTGACATATATCCTGGAGGTATATTGCCAGTAGCCTTTAGCAAACCTTTGTGGTAAGGGGCAATAAACACCTTAAGGACAGGGACTACCCGTGTCAATCCCACTTGTCATATTGTTCTGTATCTGTTTTCTTCTTTCAACACCAATCAACAGTTCTTGTTTATGAACATTCAAATCAATAGTTTATATTCAACAGCCTCTCTTTGCACTACGTGCCAAAGATATTTATTTGTAACATCACCGGTCATAATCATGCCAAACGCCAGTTCATCTTTGCACTATGGGCCAAAGAGAACTTTCACCATACACCTTTGTTTGTACCACTAAAAGTCATGATTATACCAATACACAGTTTAGTCAAAATCATGTCACGCCAGTTCATCTTTGCACTACGGGCCAAAGAAAACTATCACCATAATTTAAGTATGAGGATGATGACAATGATATAAAATGAATACAGTGAGATCAAGAATAAGAATGAATATCCAGTGTCGAAGGTTGACCAAATTGCCAACATGATGACCAAATTGTGGAGTCAAATTCAAGAATAATATTCAAGAATAAAATTCACGATTCAACTATATCATATCAAACGAAATAGAAAGATTCAGGTGAAAAGATATTAGATAAAACACAAACTATTAAGGATATTCTACAAATTTTTAGGGATTTTTACTTTTTAAAATAAGGTTTTGGAAACAAACAGAGATTTCTTATCATAAATGGAGAAATGTGAAAGAAAAAGATATCCCTTAAAGAGTACAAAAGAAATGATACGTTATACGAGTATAAAAGAATATATGAAACTGCAAATGGATTTTCACCCGTCATGCGGTAATCCGCGTAGACAGATTATTTTCACAAAAGATTAATAGGTAATGAATACAAAGGGTTATTCACCAGGTATGCGTAGACAGATAATTTCCACTAATATTTTGTTATTTCGGCGCCGTCGAATATAATATTCTTCGACAGAAAGAATATTTCCCGACAAAAAGAATATTTTCCGACATACTGTTTATCAGATAATTTACAAATAACACCCTTAACTATCATTTATAACAATTAAGCACTTCACTATTTAGAAAAATATACATAAAGAAAATAATAAACTTTTATTTCATAAAGTTGGAATCTTACAAACATTTTTTGTGGTTCCCTTTCAATTGTATTTTGCTTTAAATACCATTGGCTATTTAGATGGTACATTGATAATTTGATAATGGGTTAGTATGTTCGTTTGTTTGATGTATTCATATATGTGTCTCTTATATTATAGATATACATGTCAAACAATATTTACATAATAACTAGAAAACACTAATTGTTATAACATAAACTCCCATAAGGTTCAAAATATTAGTAAAACTCAAGACCAGTCATTGGTCGGACTTGTAGGTACCTAGGTATCTTCCACGTACGACTCATTATTTATCTGTTTATTTAATGTTGCAATTGTATTGTTTGAATTTATTATTGATTTTCAGCTTAATATTGTCAAGAGCCACTCCACCCTCTAAATTAGCTACATTCCTATTCTGTTCTCAGGTGGGATCAAATATGATCATCTCCCTTTTTCAATTAATAATTGGGATTATCATTTAAATCCTTAACTTCAACAACCATATGATCTAACATATTATGAAATAGTAGTACATAGTTTATTTTATTTTATTTTATTTATTGAACTCTACTACAGTAGTAGCATTATACATAAAGACGGCAGGCAGCAGCTCATGATGATCGCATCACTTTGAGCTAAATAAAATGTTTGTTCCAGCATTTGTATTTGATGCAATAATATGATATGTTGCACGCTGTGCTTTTCAAGTGTAATCAGTTTTGCTGTTATTTTCGCCGACTCTGTCCGAAGCTTTGCTATCTCTCAATCTACTTTCATAATCACTGGATTTGGATCCACAGTTTTACCATTTGCATTTGTTCCATCCACAAAATTATCTACTACTATTCAGCTTCCTCGGTTGTCTCCTTGTCCGGATTAGGATTACTAGTTGACTGCTCCTCCATTAACATCCCCTGATCGATCAGATAATCAGTATCACATGCAAATTAAGTAATAAAATTTATATAATAATATTAATTTATAATATGGGGTGGTTTTAATTAATTTATATATACTAGTTGATATCCCGTGCAATGCACGGGCTAGTTTGGATAATAAATTTAATAATTTGTTCGACATTCATGTCAAAAAAGAACTCGAAGTACACAATTCATGTAAATTAGTTGAATTACCGTAGCATAAAATTAAGAGATTGACGAATTTCTTCAACAACATTTAGAAAACAGTACAATTTGAAACAACAATCAACACAATAGCTATAAATTAAGAAGTAAAACAACGCATAATTCAGTAATTCGTTTTACCCGTCACTGAGCGTCTTCTAAGGGAAAAATAGTTCCCTAAATTAGCGTTATCTGATTTTGAAACCAATGGAATGGGATTCATGGATTGAGCACAGCCAGCAACTTATAATACTCAGTAAGCTCATCTTGCAGTACAGAACAAAAGGCTTACCCCAATAGTTCCAACATCTTCAGGTGGAAACCTGTCCATACACTCTGAAATGTACCCCTTAACTGTAACTTTAGTACCTAAAGCCTTTGCCATTTTAACAGCTACATGGCCAAGTCCATCTAAGCCTACAACACCCACGTACGGGGCTTGGCTGGTCCAAAGTGTCCGAAGGGGCTGTAAGTTGTGATCCCAGCACATAGTAGAGGAGCACCTGAATCCAGAGGCAAATTTTCTAGCCAACGAACCACAAAAGTGCTTGTCCGCAACCATGGAATCAGAATACCCTCCATATGTTTTGGTTCCATCAAAGTATGGAAAACCATAGGTGAGTATTTTCTTAGAACAGTAATATTCCAAATTGTCACTGCAACTGTCACATGAACCACATGACCCGACCAAACACCTTACACCAACTTTGTCCCCAACCTTTGATTTTTCTACTTTGCTTCCCATTGTCACAACACCCACAATCTCGTGACTGTATCAATATATTAAAATAATTAACTTAACTGATAGAGAAAACATATACAAATTGGTCATGCAAGGAATTTTAACTCTTGATTTGTTGTAGCCAGAAGGCCTGCACCTAAATCTGTTTCTTATTTTATTTTTCCACGAAATAGACCTCTGTTTAAAATATATGAATTCACCAAACATGATTTTTTTTATTTCCCTCAAAGACCTAAAAAAGTAACAACTTACTGAAAGATTATTTATGAAAATCCTGCTAAAACATCAGAAATAATCCCAAATAACTTCTTAATGTTTCTATAATTCCACTAATAAATAAAAATCTCATATAACAGTTAATACTCAAAGTTTAAGCATGATCTACATATATAAAGCAAATAATTCACAATCATAAATTAAAAATAATGTATACTGTCCATCACTTAAGGTGTTGGGTTCCAACATGAATTAGAACATAACAACCTCATAATACTTTTCCCAATATTTTTTCCCATCTGCTTGTGGATCTAATAGTATCATAAATCCCTTAAAAGCAAATGCTAATTCTATATATAAACAGACAGATTAATGGTGATAAATATACTTACCCAGGGACAATTGGATACACATTCCTCATTCGTTCTTGATCATGTGAAGATCCGAATGACAGATCCCACAATACATTACTTTGAACCTCACATCCTTATCACATGTTGCTCTGCACCCATGCATTTAAAATTCCCATAATCATTAGTAAAAATCAAAATAAATGAATACCCAGATGAATTTGTTTTATATTTACATATAAAATTACAAATTATTACATAATGGGTTAAAGTTATAAGTTAGAATGAAAATTATTTATATATAAAAAATACCTTCTTGAGAAATTGAAAGGAGAAAGAACCCCAGATGTGATTAAAGAAAAAATAAAGAAAAACCTTCTCTTGGTTTCCATAGTGGTGGGTCCTCACCCATAACATGCAGCAAAACATGGATTGCTTTTTGGCATAAAACATGAGGAATGTTTTAGGCATGAAAAAAAAAGGGGAACATGGAATCCTATCTTCAGCAGAAAATCAAGGAGAGAGAGAAAACTCATCTCCTATATATAATCCTCCATTCTGCTGAAGGAAAATACACATCCGAGAGCAACCATAGAGAGAGAGAAAAAGAATGAGAAAGCTTTTGTTAAAGTTTAGAAAAATAGAGAGAAAGAAAGATCAAACAAATAGATATTTTGTTTGAGTTTTTATCACATAGTTATTGTGGTGAGGTAATTTGAGTGTACTCAAATTAGAATATCTTTGTATTCTCTCAGTTCATTCCAGTGGATTTTTCGGAGATCGTCCCGTGGTTTTTACCTCTTATTTATAGAGGGTTTTCCACGTAAAAATCTTGGTGTCTCGTGCTTGGTTATTTCTTCTCATTATTTCCTGCAGTGGTTATTATTTTGGTGGAACTGCAAATTTAATCTGCTTGGCATGTACTGATATTTTTTGGCCCATTAATTTATCAAAGACAACAGTATTTGGGAGGTGATTTTTCCCAACAATTGGTATCAGAGCTAAGGTTATTTTGCTTAGTTGCTTTTGATAAATTCTATGGAGGAATCAGGTGGAGCCATGATTAAATTGACCTCTTCAAATTTTTCGATCTGGAAGTCCAGAATGGAGGATATCCTTTACTGTAAGGATTTATATGAACCGTTAGAGCTCGAGGGAAAGAAGCCCGCAGATAAATCTGAGGCTGATTGGAAAAAGATGAACAGGAAGACTATTGGTCATATCCGGCAATGGATTGATCAAAGTGTGTTCCACCATGTTTCGCAGGAGACAGATGCTCATGCTCTATGGACAACACTAAAGTCCATGTACGAGAAGAAGAATGCACAAAATAAAACTTTTGTGATTCAAAAAATTGTCAACTTGAAGTACAAAGACGGGAGCAGTGTGTCGGAGCATATGAGTGAGTTTCAAGGTTTGGTGAACCAGTTGTCTACCATAGAGTTGAATCTTGATGATGAGATTCAGGCTCTTTTGCTTCTCAGTTCATTGCCTAACAGCTGGGAAACTTTGGTGGTGTCTCTAAGCAATTCAGCTCCAGCAGGGAAAATAACCATGCAGTCGGTCAAAGACAGTCTTCATAATGAGGACACTAGGCGAAAGGAGCAAGGCTTTAATTTCGAGACACAAGCTCTTGTTGCAGAGAACAGGGGCAGAAGCAATTTCAGGGGATCTCACCAAGGCGATAAAAGTCGCAGCAAAAGCAAAAATCACCGGAGCAAGTCAAAGACCAGACAAGGCGATATGTATAGATGCTTCTATTGTAATAAGGAAGGTCATTACAAAAGAAATTGCAAGAGCTGGTTAGACAAGCAGAAAAATGGTGAGCAAAGAAAGGTTGAGGAGAAGAACACTGCAGCCACAGTCACCGAAGATGTTGTGATTCTTTCATTTGGGGAAGAAGAATGCTTGCATGTTGATGATCAGAAAGTTGATTGGGTGGTGGATATATACTGGTGCTTCGTATCATGCTACACCCAAGAGGGAATTCTTCACAACTTATAAAGTTGGAGACTTTGGGTATGTGAGAATGGGGAATACTGATCAGTCCAAGATTATTCGAATTGGAGATGTTTGCATTCAAACAAGTGTTGGTTGCACTATTACCTTGAGGGATGTTAGACACGTTCCTGATTTGCGTCTCAACTTAATTTCTGGCATGGCCTTGGACAGAGAAGGCTATGAGAATCACTTTGGCAGTGGAAAGTGGAAGCTTACCAAAGGCTCTATGGTGATTGCAAGAGCTGCTGCTTATTGCTCATTATACAAGACTCATGTGAAGGTGTGTTCTAGTGAGTTGAATGCAGCTGAGGATGACTCTTCGCCAAACTTGTGGCATAAGAGGCTTGGCCACATGAGTGAGAAAGGGTTGCAGTTATTAGCAAAAAGGTCACTCATTTCTGTTGCTAAAGGTACTGTTTTAAGCCCTTATGATTATTGTTTATTTGGGAAACAACATAGAGTTTCTTTTAGTAGTTCAGCTAAAAGAAAATCAGAGTTACTAGAAAGAGTATATTCTGATGTATGTGGACCCATTGAGGTTGAGTCTTTGGGTGGAAATAGGTATTTTGTTACCTTTATTGATGATGCTTCACGGAAGGTGTGGGTATATTTGCTGAGAACAAAAGACCAGGTATTCCAGTATTTTTAGAGTTTTCATGCTATGGTTGAAAGGGAGACTGGAAAATTATTGAAGTGCCTTCGCAGCGATAACGGAGGGGAATACACATCAAAGGAGTTTGCTGATTATTGTAATAAAAATGGCATTCGGCATGAGCAGACTGTTCCTGGTACCCCACAACATAATGGTGTAGCTGAGAGAATGAACCGCACTATTGTTGAGAGAGTGCGATGCATGTTGAGAATGGCTAAACTACCCAAGTCATTATGGAGTGAAGCTGTTCGTACTGCTTGCTATCTGATTAATAGATCTCCATCAGCGCCTTTGAATTTCCAGATTCCAGAGGAGATTTGGAGTGGTAAGGATGTGTCATATTCTTACTTGAGAATATTTGGGTGCAAGGCTTTTGCACATATCCCCAAGGAACAAAGATCAAAGCTTGATGACAAGTCCACTCCATGTGTTTTTGTTGGCTATGGAGATGCAGAGTTTGGATATCGGCTATGGGATCCAGTGCAGAGGAAATTATTTAGAAGCAGAGATGTGGTGTTTCATGAGCACCAGAATTATGAGGATTTTGATAATGTTACACAACCCAAAGAGAATAGAGTTTCATACCTCAGCGAAGTTCCTTCTTCATTACAGAATGCCACAGTTGGAGAAGGAGATCAGAATGAAGATTTAACTGATACAGATTTGCATGATGGTGATGGGTCAGATGCAGAGGGTGTTGATCAGGGGGAGCAACCTGACATTGAAGAACCTCAGCTAAAAAGATCCATAAGAGAACGTGTACCATCAGTCAGATATCCTTCATCTGAATATCTTTTAGTTGCTAAGGAGGGGGAGCCAGAGAATTTTCAAGAGGTCAAGACTCATAAGGAGAAGAGCAATTGGCTGAGAGCTATACAGGAAGAGATGGATTCTTTGCACAAGAATCACACTTATGAGTTAACTACACTTCCAAAGGACAGGAAAGCATTGAAGAACAAATGGGTGTTCAAGCTGAAAAAGGATGGTGAAAAACTAGTGAAGTACAAGGCTCGGTTGGTCGTCAAGGGTTTTGCTCAAAAGCAAGGCATTGACTTCGAGGAAATTTTTTCTCCAGTTGTGAAGATGACTTCTATTCGAGTGGTGTTGGGGTTAGTAGCTAGTATGGATCTTGAGCTTGAGCAGTTGGATGTGAAGACTGCATTTCTTCATGGCGATTTGAAGGAGGAAATCTACATGGAGCAGCCAGAGGGTTTTGAAGTTAAAAGGAAAGAGCACTTGGTTTGCAGGTTGAAGAAAAGTTTGTACGGCCTGAAACAAGCCCCAAGGCAGTGGTACATGAAATTTGATTCATTTATGGTGGATCAAGGTTATAGTAGAACAGTTGTAGATCACTGTGTGTATGTGAAAAAATTCCCGGATGGTAACTTCGTTATTCTGTTGCTATATGTAGATGATATGTTGATAGTTGGGCAAGATGCTAACATGATTCACAGGCTCAAGGGTGAGTTGTTCAAGTCCTTCGATATGAAGGACTTAGGCCCCGCTAAGCAGATTTTGGGCATGAAGATTATTCGTGACAGGAAAACCAAGAGGTTATGGTTGTCACAAGAGAAGTATGTTGAACGGGTGCTTGCAAGGTTCAACATGGGTGATGCTAAGCCAGTTAGCACACCACTAGCCAATCATATTAAGTTGACAAAGAGTATGTGTCCCTCTACTAAGGAAGGGAGAGATGCTATGGCAGCAGTTCCTTACTCCTATGCTGTAGGGAGTCTTATGTATGCAATGGTTTGTACACGGCCGGATATTGCTCACGCAGTTGGCGTTGTTAGCAGGTATTTATCAAATCCTGGAAAAGAACATTAGGAAGCAGTTAAGTGGATTCTTAGATACTTGAAAGCTACTTCCAGTTTGTGTTTGGGTTTTGGTGGTTCGAGTCCAGTCTTGGAAGGTTTTACAGATGCAGACATGGCAGGCTCTGAAGAGAAGAAGTCTACTTCGGGGTATTTGTTTACTTTTACAGGGGGAGCTGTATCGTGGCAGTCCAAGTTGCAGAAGTGTGTTGCTTTGTCTACAACTGAGTCGGAATATATTGCCGCTACGGAAGCAGGCAAAGAGATGTTATGGTTGAAACGGTTTCTCCAAGAGCTGGGTTTGACACAGGATGAGTATGTGGTTTATTGTGATAGTCAAAGTGCAATTGACTTGACAAAGAACGCCACTTATCATAATCGTACCAAGCACATCGATGTTCGTTATCACTGGCTTCGAGAAGTGATGGAAAAGGAGTCGATGAAAGTCAAGAAAGTTCATACCGACGAGAACCCCTCAGACATGTTGACAAAAGTTGTCACTCGTGACAAGCTGGAATTTTGCAAGGAGTTGGTTGGGATGGACTTCAAGTGACGGAGTCACATAAAATACTCTCTTATGGGTTCGGAGGGGGAGATTGTTGGTTTCCATAGTGGTGGGTCCTCACCCATAACATGCAGCAAAACATGGATTGCTTTTTGGCATAAAACACGAGGAATGTTTTAGGCATGAAAGAAAAAGGGGAACATGGAATCCTATCTTCAGCAGAAAATCAGGGAGAGAGAGAAAACTCATCTCCTATATATAATCCTCCATTCTGCTGAAGGAATACACACCAACACATCCGAGAGCAACCATAGAGAGAGAGAAAAAGAGTGAGAAAGCTTTTGTTAAAGTTTAGAAAAATAGAGAGAAAGAAAGATCAAACAAATAGATATTTTGTTTGGGTTTTTATCACATAGTTATTGTGGTGAGGTAATTTGAGTGTACTCAAATTAGAATATCTTTGTATTCTCTCAGTTCATTCTAGTGGATTTTTCGGAGATCGTCCCGTGGTTTTTACCTCTTAGTTATAGAGGGTTTTCCACGTAAAAATCTTGGTGTCTCGTGCTTGGTTATTTCTTCTCATTATTTCCTGCAGTGGTTATTATTTTGGTGGAACTGCAAATTTAATCTGCTTGGCATGTACTGATATTTTTTGGCCCATTAATTTATCAAAGACAACAGTATTTGGGAGGTGATTTTTCCCAACACCTTCTTCAATGAATTAAAGAGAAAGGTAAATGACTAACCTTCATCTTCCCAGGGTAGCAAACGAATTAAAGAAGATAATGGCTGAAATTAGGATGCAAATGAAACGCAACACGTTCCATATTAAAATTGGAGCAAATAATTACAGAGAAATTAGAAACAAAAATTGAACTCTCAAAATGCCAAAAAAGAGAATAAAGGGGAAAGAAAACCCACCCGAGATTGTCAAACAGTTCCCAAATGAGTCATCTATAGCTCTGACAGCGACGTAAGCCTGCTCGACAAAAACTTTGGGGATATAGTTTCAACCTGTAAACATGGAACTTCAAACTGAAATGCATCCAACATCTATTATTTTCAATTTGATAATCTAGAGTCTAATACACAATCAAAGCCAAGAGATGATCTAACTCACATTAATAATAATAATATATATAAGCTTGACTACAAACAATAATTGTTTACTTTAATCCAATATGTTACATATAACAAATTATAGTTTACCTCTTAGCTATATTTGTTTGCAGCGACTATTTGGGGATTTGTTTGTAATCCTTTAATGAACACTTATCTTGTTTTTTTGTACAAAAGTTTTACTCCGAATTATAATCTGGTTATAGAATCATAGCCAAAAAAAAGGCATTATCCAATACCTATCTCCCCCAGTTATTATATAATCTTCTCAGCATAATTCATGATACTATAATCTTAATTAATAGACCTTGCAACCAAACATAGACATCCTTGAGGAAATTATAAGCAATCCAGATTATAATTACAATTTTTTTTTAGAAAACTCTGTTTGATGCTTTACACTGGAAAAAATATTTTATAATAGTAGAATATATAGTACATTCAATAATAGAAACAAATAAACCCTAATGGAATTAATGCTATATATTCTTTTCAAAACCTTAAAGAACTAAAAAAACGCAAACCTTGTGCGAAACACATTTCCTTCTTGACTTTGGCCTGCATTTTTCCAAGAGTTGTTGCTTCGTCTTCCATCTCTTTTATCATCTTCATCTCATCTAATTCCTGCATTTAAAATTAATCAAATAATTTAGCTTTTTCATATTATTGATTTTAAATAATAGAGGAATTGTATCAAAGTAACGAAAAAATATGATAAGAGGGATTCCCCCCTTTTATCCTTTTTATAAGTTAAATATAGGATTAAGACTTGCATTTAAGGTAGAACAATGAAACTCTTCAGTGAATTTCGTCATTCAGCTTTCAAACAACAGTTATATTCTGGAACCCTGATCTGTGTTACATACTTTCTTAGGAGCCTCATGTTTATACCTCTATATTGTTCTGTAGCTTAACCATGAAGAACTTGTTTCCTCCAGAAGAACTTGCTTCCTCCAGAAGAACTTGCTTCCTCCTTAACTGCAGGTCCTTTGTGGACAAAACTTTCCAGTCACAGTATAATCCTTAATTAGTTTTTATTGTTCTAATTTATTTTTGTTATTCAACTTTGTCTAATTTTTGAAATAATTATTTATATCCTTATAAATGTTGCTTGTAAATGAGTCTTACAATAGTCAGAACCATACATTAGAGGAAACACGACACTTCTTATATTAGTCCTGTGCTAGTGTGCAGTTGATTGATAATTGATTAAGTTCATCAGCAAATTAAAACATCGAGGCAGTGAAATTTTCTATTTCTTTTGTATTAAAAAAATTTGAATTATCCAAGCAAAATGTAGGGAGTTATTAAACGGGATAACACATCTATATATAAAACAGATACTCACGGTTTCAGGCAAAACACATTATTTCTCTCTATATACACACATGAATTGTACAAAACAGTGACACAATTAAGCTATTTAAAGCAAATAGTCCATCACAAACTCATACGAAATTAGTAATAAGCTTCAATTAGGCATTGAATTTGAGAATAAGCACAAAACATAAAATGTACATCCGATTTATGAGCTGATACAAACAAACTGGAACATTGAACTATAACATAAATGTTCAGAACACTTAAAATGCATCAAGTCAGCCAAAGTAAGTAACAATTATAACTCCAAAAATTGATAAAATGATAAGGAAACCTCGACATAGTTAGTTGGTTAAGGAGAGGGAAGTGTGAAATTGAGAACTAAATCTACAACACCTGTATAGAATGAAGTCCTAGGTCCTCACCATCCTTTTTCTTTATTATCTTCAGCTTGATTCTTGTCCCTGCCATCATCGCCAAGACTTGTCATCCGCAGATTCCTCAGGTCTAGAGTTTTGGTCCCCTAACTACGATTGAAATAGGAGAAGAGAGAATATGCAAAGCCACATAAACGAAAGAGTGAAGATGAGTAAATGAAACGAAGGAATCACCCGGCTCTCTTCGTCATCATTGAAACGTGAAATTGATTTGGGATTGTTTGCCGCTGCCGTCGTCTATTGGCCGGCATTACAATCCCAATATTAAAATCAATAACCCAAACTGAAATTCGATTCATATGAACACAATTATATTAACATAAATAGAATCAAAATCTCATAGAAACCCACATCAAAATCATACCTTATCTGTGAATTGTCAACTGAAAAACTATAATCCGCCTTGTTCATCCACTTGCCAGAGTCAACCTCGTCCTCGTTGCCTGAAAATCCCTAATCTCGCCCCTAAAAACTTTACATCAACCGCCTATTTAGTTTTAATTTTTTGAGGTTGTGGTTTATTTTGGATGTGGTTTCAATTTCTAGAGATATAGGTATATAAAGGCAGAGAAATTGGAAGTGAAAGATGAAGGAATCAGAGAGGCAAACATACTTTAAGGAAGAGAGGCAAAATTTCGTATCTTTTGTTTGCAGAAAAAGAAGAGGATAGTTCAATTTAGACATCAGATAAGGTTTAGAGGAAGAGGCGAAGAAGAAAAAGAAGAAGAAGAGGAAGTGGAAGTGGTGGAGGAAGAGGAAGAAGAAGAAAAAGGGTAATCTGAAGAGACCGATGGTTCTGTCAATTGAAGGAGGGACTCGCGTGAGTTTTTTTTGGATTGAGCGAGTTAACTCTTAATTAATTAAGGGTTGACTAAGCGAGTTTTTCAATTGATTAAAGATAGGATCGGTTGTCCTGCTTTTATATATAAAAATAAATATAGACACACATATGGGGCTGCGAGAGGTGTGGGTTATTGGATGCTGTTTGATGCGGTACCCTTATATGGGGGTTCAAAACGTTGTTTAGATTACGATTGCACCACCATCTACAGCCATTAATGGCGTCACATAATTGAACAACTATCAGAGGGTGCGGGTGGCTGTAGTGTTGAATTTTGGGTTCTGATAGTTTCTTCCCGAGGCCGGAATTGGGATCAGAAAATAAAAGAAGAGCACATTGGATATCCAAGTCAATGAGGCAATGGGAGCAATGAAAAGTGAAGGCATGAGAAGGGTTACAACAGGCTCTGTAGAAAAATGTTTTGGTGGAGTTACTGAGCAGAGTTAATGAGTGTTGGGGGTGGAATGGGAGTTGGATCTAACGATGCAAGGCGGCGCAAGTTTTGTGGAGGTAAAAATGGTAACCAGAGCAACCGTAGGTTAATGAGCCCCGGAGGATACGTTGTTCGCAGCCGGAGCAATTGTCAATTTTTTGGTTTGCAGGATCAACAGTTGAGACCAAGAGTAAGGGGTGTAGGTGGCTGAAATGTTGAAGCTCCATTGCCGTATTCTCTATGTGAGTACTCGTGTGAGGGCTACGAAATACAAATCAAGGGATAATGATAATATACTGACAAGGCCAAGGCGGTACGACTGTTGCCGTATAAGTCTGTTGGGAATTACAATGTCTCACGATATAGAGAAATAGGAAATAGAGAATTTAGAACACAATCACACAATACAAGAATTATAGTGGAAACTCCAAAACCGGAGAAAAACCACTTTCGTTGTCAAAGACAACCAAAAAACATTTACTATGTGAATAATATTACAATCACTCACACTCTCAGAAATTTCCTCACATCCACTCAAGAAAGATAATTCTTCCCAAGAGATATTTCCCGCACAAAATTCTCTAACTGATACCTCTTATCTCTCTACATTTGGATATTTCTATCCACTCTCTCCCGGATGGGATCCTACTGCCTAGGATGATCCTTTGGTTTACAATAAGGCAAGTATTTATAGGCAATGTCTTCCTCTCCATTAGCACACCAACATAGAAAGTTTGGTGTGTTAGCACACCAACTTAGAAAGTTTCATATGCTAGCACACACACTTGGAATAAACCCATTACATGCAACTACTGAGAGAACACTCATTCCATGTGCCCACACCTACCTCCCTCATTACTCTCCACTATTTTATTATTTATTTTAACCAATATTCCAACAAACTCCACCTTGGTTAAAATAAAATAATCACCATAGCTTTCGGTATCACCGTCTTCATCAACAATCATAATTCTCGGTATAGAGAATTATCATACTCCACCACAGAGAGTACACCTCCGCTCAGAATCAACCATTCTAAGATTTTTAATAGCTTCCGCTATCACTGTCTTCACCAACAGTCATAATTCTCGGTATAGAGAATTATCATACTCCACCATAAAGAGTACACCTCTACTCAGAATCAACCATTCTAAGATTTTATGTCTACACATACACCACTCAGAATCAACCATTCTAAGACTTTATGTCGAACAACCTTGCTGAAAAATTATGGTGCTACTTCCTCGTTGGCTTTTCCAGAAGTACATCAGCCATCGACATCACCACACACCTTGCATCAATATCAACCGATGCCCATGTGTATAAAACCCGCTAGTGGTAACACATCCTCTTTCATGACAACTTTGGATACTAGCGGCATGCCATGAGGATCCGTTCATACTGAACGCCTTGTGTAACTTAGATTGAATCATCACATCTTTGAGTTGACTTTGCCACAAGCCAAAAAATAATTCTCCCATAGAATTTCTCTATATCGATTTTCATGCCAGACATTTTTCTTTAAACGGATCGTACCCGTTGGAGACATCAACGGCGTGAACCAAAAGCTCTTGATACCAACTGTTAGGAATTACAACGTCTCACGATATAGAGAAATAGGAAATTGAGAATTTAGAACACAATCACACAACACAAGAATTATAGTGCAAACTTCAAAATTGGAGAAAAACCACTTTCGTTGTCAACGACAACTAGAGAAAATTTACTGTGTGAATAATATTACAATTACTCACACTCTCAGAAATTTCCTCACATCCACTCAAGAAAGATAATTCTTCCCAAGAGAATTTTTTCACACAAAATTCTCTAACTGATACCTCTTATCTCTCTACATTTGGATATCTCTCTCCACCCTATCCCGGATGGGATCTTACAACCTAGGATGATCCTTTGGTTTACAATAAGGCAAGTATTTATAGGCAATGCCTTCCTCTCCATTAGCACACCAACATAGAAAGTTTGGTGTGTTAGCACACCAACTTAGAAAGTTTCATGTGCTAGCACACACACTTGGAATAAACCTATTACATGCGATTAATGATAGAACACACATTCCATGTGCCCACACATACCTCCCTTATTACTCTTTACCATTTTATTATTTATTTTAACCAATATTCCAACAAAGTCATTTAGGGCAAGGTGGCACGACTGTTCCCATATAAGTCATTTAGAATTTTCTATATCGGGATCATTACATTTATATATATAATAAATAGCACAAAATCTTCATTCAACCATAAAAGTTTAAAATGATTTTCAACCTAACATTTTAAAGAATACCCTAAAACCCTATTATAAATAAAGGATAAAATTCTAAATACTTAAACATAAAAAATTGGTCAAAATTTTTACTATATGTATCTTATATAAAATCCTACCAAAAAAGCTTTTCTTAATTACACCACTACCGACGATATCATGAATTCTTACACAACAATTTTATCGATCATGAATATTCAATTATTATTTTTTTAGATGTATGGTGATTTGTTTGGTAATTATATCGTACAGTTCTCTTAAAATTATAGTTCAATAATTGCGTCGTTTTTTATTTTTATTATTAGTGAAGGATGCAGATTACATGTTATAGTAATTTAAATGATGAAGAGGTTCAGAGGATTATTCATCTTTTGTATTTCAACAGTGTAACATCATTAGTTTCAACCGATTTTAATATAAGCAATACATCAACAATTTTGTATTTTAACCGCGTATAAAATTGAAAAGGAATTAAGATCTTTTTCTTCGATTATGATAGTCAATTTATACATTTAAAATATAAGAAAATTTATATTTTTCTAAGAAAAAGACTCACTCAATTAATATTTTTCATGTTTTATTCGATTTCAAAATTTTTCCATCAATATTCTTATTATCATAACTATCTACCTAACCTTATCTCTCTCATTTTCATACAATTTTTAATTTAGTTAAAGTTCAGTAATATTCATATGATCAATTATATTAATAATTTTTTTAGTAAATTGTATAAGTATATTTGTTGGAATCTAAATATAATTTACTGTCACATGATAAACACATAGATGAATATATGAATATACAAACAAATGAATCGTTAACTTAAAGACAAATACTATTATCTAAAATTATATGAATCGATGAATTATTATTATTAGATTTTATTAGTTAAATAATACTCCATCCGTCTTAAATTAAAAGCCTCGTTTTTGACTTTTTTTGTCAAATTGATCAATTTTAGAATTAATAATTAAGCATATATAAATACATTTTTTAAATTGTAGAAATTAGAGTTTGTAGCAAATTGTATCTAGTTTCTTATGATTATATAGAATCTCTTAACCAAAATAATTGTTAAGTGTTTTGTATATTTATAAAACTATTGTACACAATATTAATCTATTATATTATTATAATTAATATATTAATAATTTTATAATAAAATTCGTGCCCACGGGATCATGAGCTTAAAATTTAGAAATAAAAATCTAGAATTTTAAAAAAAGAAACTATAAAAAATAAAACCTAATTGATTTGTTTACATAATCTTCTCTTCTCTTTTTCCTCTCTTACGTTAACTCTCTTTTCTTTGTTTTGCCTCTTCTATTCTCTTTTCCACTCTCACCTCTTTTTTGTCTTTCACGTGTTCTTTTCCACTTTTTAAATGATTTTTACATGTGTAGTTACTTTTTTTCCTTTTCTTCAGTAAGTTATTCTTTTTCTTTTTCTTTTTCTTTTTCTTTTTTTGCTAGACCTTTGGAATACATGATTTTTAATTTCCTTTTCTTCAATAAGTTATTTTTTATTTTTTATTCTGCTAGTTAAACCTTTGGAATGCATGATTTTTAACTTTTCCTTTCAAATGGAACACATGCAGCCATGTTGTGCTTAATAAAGTGGAAAGATTTACGAACGGTTCCATTTCCATCGCGTTAATGGAAAATTAAAAAGTTTTCAAACAACAATTTTGTAAGCGTGGTTCATACAGTTATTTTTCTAATTTATTTCTCTTAATATTTGGTTATTATTTAATTTAGTATAATTCACTTTCCAATGCAATTTTTCTTTTACTTTGGCTTCGGGAATTTTTCATATTTGATAAATAGCAATACGTCGGTGTGTCATAATTAGTAAGAGATTTATTTGATTGGTGTATTAATATCGCATTAGTTGAGATGAAAAAAAATAAATTACATTACTTTTACGTCCACAAAAGAATAATTTTTACAGAAATTAAGGTAGTCAAATAATTATGTAAGACTATAAATTTTCTCCCAATTTATCTTTGAGTTTTGGGTTTAGAGAGAAAAATTAATATGAACCACTCATTTGTGAGATAAGTAATTCACTATTTAACTAAGTAAAATATGATATATAACCAAGAGTAAATTAATCCATGCAAAATTTTATCTAATTGAATTGTCTACTTTACTCATACTTTTGAGCACAAAATCTTTTATCACTTAACTCATTATTTTGGAGACGGAGGGAATATATATTAATGACATTACACTTATTTAAAAGAAATTAAAGATATAGATAAGAGTTCTTTTTATATAATAAGATTGAGATATAAAATATATATAAATTTTGTTGTTTGTAAACATAGTTATAAATTAAATACAAATACATGATAAAATGAATGATTCGTTTACTCCCTTTAAAAAACTTTGATCTTGGAAAAGAAGTACAATCCAATAAAACATGCTTACAACAATCATTTTCAATACTTTTTAAAATCACTTTAATCGATTCGATGCTTGTTAGATGTGAAATTTAAAGTCAAACATATTCGTGTGACCATGTAACTTTTCAAAGAAAATAATATTTATATTCCGATTATTTATCTCGATTTTTTATTGCAAATATATAATATTTTAAAAAAATGTATAATAAATAAATCTATATTATAACTCTTATCATTTCATTGTATTGATATATATTTAATTCAACATATATTTGTCCCATACATGGCAATACTCAATATTTTATCACCGACCAAGCAACAAATGTAATATCACGCACACGAAAAACGTGATCACAATTCACGATTCGGTAGGCCCACAAACTGAATATTGCCAATGCACCATGCATTGCTAGGTAGTCCGCACAAGGCCCACCGTAAAATGTGTTGTCCCATATGTGAACAATAAGTATTCTGGTGGCCCATACCCACGTGAAGGCGATAAGCTTCTCAACACACTCATAAATATGATAAGAATGGATAATCCAAATAACAATAAACTTTACTGAAAAAAGATTAAATACAAAGAGAAAATATAAAATGATATTTATGGTAGTTATTGATTATAGTTATTAGACCTATTTATGTATAACAGAATATTCACTAATTAGAATTTTACACATTATTTTGTATTTAATTTTTTGTAGGCATCTTTTGTCACCGTAACATTACTCTCCAAATAATATCATCATACGCTCATCAAGATATAATGAGATTAAATTATATGCATTGATTTCGAAAATGAATTCTCATTTTTTGAACGTCCAAAATTAAGAACATCCAATGTATGAACCCAATGTGATCAATAAACAACACTAGTCTATGTGTGTTAAGAAATGAAATAGAATATTTGAATAAAACCTGAAAAACATAGACGAGAAAATATAAGAGAGAAAATAGTGATAGAAAGTAGGAAAAACAATTTGGCGATAAATCATGGATATAATGAGTTTGTTATGAATTAACCGTTGTGAAGTGATAATTTAGCTAAAATATAACAATATAAACTTTATCACTAAACAGGCCAATATAGAATGGGAGTCCAAGTCCTTCTTCTCTGACTTTATAAACTAGATAAGGGATATTTACATGAAACATATAATTATTCAAAGTATTTGAATCATATAATAGACTAAGGCTATGTTTAACAATTCAATTCTACATTTTGAAATTGGAATTCAAAACACATTTATAATTTCATATAATTGAAATATATAGTTATAATTTGACGACTTAATTCTAGTTTCAAACCTAGAATTGAGTTCTCAAATATAACTTTAAGAATTTAGACAACTGTCAGTTTTGTCCTAATATTCTCCCCCACTACTATAAAAGTGATATATAAGTAGAGTAGGAGTAAGGTATATAACAAAATAGTAATCTTGTTATTAGTATACAACAAGAAATGCAATCAAGGAACTGCCAAACATCATCACCAAGTTAGAAGGTTTGTTCATATAACTATGAAGCATATATTAGTACAGTAATCATGCTTACCTAAAAATGAATATACATGATTTTCATGGCCTTCCACGCCAAATTATCCACACAATATATATTTTAATAGGAGATTGATATGTTTACGGGTAAAATTTAATATTTCAATAAGTTTTCTCACATGAGTGTAGAACTCATTTATTATTAATGTGAGAGAAATCTTATGAAACTATCACTTTTATCCGCGAAAATATCAATTTCTTATTATTGAAGTATTCCCCGAGGACAACCAACAATAGTGAATGAACGGTTGTGATATACACCCACAATTAATATTCCAGCATTTTGATTTTTTGATAAGGACAAAATTATTAACACTATCCTAAAGTGACTAAAAAAAATTAAAAAATGCCAAAATAGTTATTATACCTGTTCTACAGACATACTGGCCCATCATCAATGATCAATGTAACATCTAAATAGTCAATGGCATCTAAAGCAAAGTACAATTGAAAGGGAACTACAAAATGTTGGAGCAGTATATATCTGCTAGGACAGTATACTTGGAATGAGATGGAGTTTTGTAACTTCACTAGTTTAGTTGGTGCAGGTTTCCGATTTATCAACTGGATTTTGGTTTTGGAGAAACTGATTGGGCTTGTGCTCCCGACAGGCCTTTCAAAAATGTGATCATTTTGATTAGTACTAAAGACGGGGAAGGAATACAGACTTGGATGAACTTATTGTAGGATATGTGTAGTTGAAGTGAGTGAGTCACCGTGAGGAAGAAACTATATATATATATATATATATATATATATATATATATATATATATATATATATATATGATTCATAATATGTATTTGCTATAAATCCTTATAGAATATACACTATCTATATTATTGAAAATAAAAAAAATGATCAATATTACAAATTGAAAATCGACTTCCGCTACTAATAGTAACGGACGGTAAAAAAAACACATATTATCCGCTACTAATAGTAGCGGAAGCTAATCAGATACTTTTCCCCTCATATCATAATATTAGATGGTTGATCATATCAATTTCTGTCTGAAAATGTTGAGTGCCAGATAGAAGAACAACTTTGAAGTTTTATGCTTTTGTTAGTTCAATCTGATTGGTGTTGATTTTCTCAACTGATTGAAAA
Organism: Aralia elata; assembly: GCA_034770075.1. Classification (NCBI taxonomy): domain Eukaryota; kingdom Viridiplantae; phylum Streptophyta; class Magnoliopsida; order Apiales; family Araliaceae; genus Aralia; species Aralia elata. The sequence goes on along the minus strand of CM068379.1, from coordinate 77,707,202 downwards.
GCAGGTGATCCAAATTAAAAGAGTCATTCTATGATGGTCCCATAAAAGATGATAAAAAACCATCTGAATCAGTAGCAAAAAATATGTTTTATTTGAGTACTTACTTCCTCTTTCACTTCATTGCATTTCATTTCCTAAGGATCTTTGAAGATAATCACAGTAGGCAGTAAAAGAATATGTAGGTTGTAGTTGAGCTGTAACATATATAATTTTCTTTCCTCCTGCATTTGTTAATCTATCCTTACAATATTCATTTCGTGACCCATGATTTGAAGGTGGTAATATATTTATTTATTTTGAGATTAACTAAAGTTATTTTCTGTGTTTGGAAATTCTAGAAGAATTATCCAAGAGATTCATAATGGAGCTATACTATGAAAAGGTCTGGTGAATATACGAATTAACTTCTAATTTTTTTTGTCACTATTGATATGTGTGTGGGACAGAAAAAAGAAAATATACCGCATTCTATTTTAGAAAATTTCACATAAATTAATTGCATATCTTCAAGCATAATATTATTGTGTTTTAACCACTTCTTACTATTGGCTTTAAGTGTACCTATCCGACTTAATTCCGCTCATTTTTTTTTTATTAATTTGTGAATATGTTGATTTCTATTTATCCTATTTATTTGTGTGTGGGAGGGAGGGGAGATTGATTGAAGTATTTTAAGTGATTCTTACTATTTTGTAGCGAATTATGTTGCGTGCAGGTAGGGCTGCAAACGAACCGAACTGTTCCCGAACCGGTTCGGTTCGGTTCGGTTCGAGTTCGAGTTGATCACCTAGTCGAATCGAGTCCGCACATAATGTTCCGTTCGATTGCTCGATCGAACATGTTCGCGAACGATGTGGTTCGGTTTGACTATGTTCACGAACAGTTCGGGTTCAGTTCGGTTCGACATGTTCGAGTTCGAGTTCGAGTTCGGTTCGATTCAACTTGTTCGAGTTCGGTTCGGTTCGACTTGCTCGAGTTCAATTCGAGTTATTCGCGAGTAGCTCGTGAGATGTATTTCTTACATGTTTAATGTTTTTAAAATTCTAAATAAAAATAGTTGGTTATTTCATACTCCCTCGGTCCCTCAGTCTTTTATTTTTTTTGTTTTTTTAAAATTAATGGACACACATGTTAAGAAAAATAATTAATATTATCTTTTTAATTAAAAATAACTCTAAATGTCAATATTGTCCTTGGATTGGAATAAGAGAGTGTTACTTATTGGATATAAAGTAGTGAGAGAAACAAAATTAATTTTAGTACTTGGGGTAATATTGGAAATTAATACTTAATCGAAATTCTTAAATAACAAATATTAAGAGACAAAAACACTTCTCTAAAACGACATTTAAAAAGGAATATGAGAGTGTTAAATTCTAAATTTGTCTTATCAATAATTGTTAAATTTGTAGTAATTTTCTTTTTTTATTACTTAAATATCTTTTTTTTTGATAATTGATTGTAAGTATATATTTTTATTAAATAATTAATAAATAATAATGTGTACTTCTTCAACTCTCTAATTTAATTAAAATAATTTTAATATTTTTATAAATTTTTTAACAATGATTGTTGAATTATTACAATTTACATCACTAATAATTCAATAAATTATAACTCATGTCATAAATCACATAAATAAAGTCTTTAATCATTATGCAATTAGAATTTGACATTAATTAATTAAAAGCAAAAAGAATGATACAATACAGTTACTTACATTTAATTAGTTATTGAAATTGTCAAATCGAAATAGAAAATAGAGAAATCAAATCGTCAATGTATCGAGACTTCACTAATAGTCAATGTACAATTATTATTGTATATTATATTAATTATTAACTATATAATTAAAAGTGCAAACTTGATTTCATAAATTTTTAAATATTTTAGTGTTACAGACTTATGGTATATATGTGAGAATGAGAGAGAACGATTGACTAACTTTGATTTATGCAATTAAGTAATCATATTTAGTGTAAAAAATAAGGTTTAATAATCCAATTAAATAATTAAACAATATGTCATAACATCGTTTGCATGAAATTAAAATGAGTTATTAATTTAAATTAAAACAAGCAAAAAAGTTTTTTTTTAAAATGAAACGATGTCTCTTAATGGCTTTGAGCCTTTGATCTCGTAGTTAATTTATTTAATTTTAACTTTTAAACAATATAATTATGAAAATTATAATTTTTTTATAAAGTAATTCTCAAGATTTATTGTATTTAAAAGTTAATTATCAATTTATCGTATTCCTTTTGAATTAAAAATATTTCCTATCAATTTTGAAAATTCATACTTAAAGATTTGAAAGATTTTTTGGATATTAATATTTGATTTTTGATATTTGTAAATTAAGAATTTATAAGTACTTGTTAACTTTTAACTTTTTTTAAGTAATCATTTTTTATTTTAGATAAATGTTGATTAAAATATTTGGCCTAATTTTTGCTTCAGTTAGTTGATTTAATCATTCAAAATTTCAAATATTCATGATGATGTTCGCGAACATGGTTATGTTCGCGAAAAGAATGATGTTCGTGAATCGCGAACATGACCTTGTTCGATTATGTTCGCGAACATGACCATGTTCGACTATGTTCGCGAACTGTTCGCGAGCATCTATCGATCCGAACTCGCACATGGGTGTTGGTTCGATTATGTTAATCGAACATGTTCGAGTTCGACTCATAGTGTTCGAGTTCGGTTCGAGTTCGACAAAGTTCGGTTCGATTCGGATCGTTTGCAGCCCTACGTGCAGGTGTTATACAGAGTTGCACAACAGGTCAGCCTGGTCTAATCTGGCCTAGGCCTGTCAGGCCTTGGCTGTTGACCAGGCCAAGCCAAGCCTTGAGTCTTCAAGACCAGGCCAGGCTTATTCCACAAAAATCTGATCTCTGGAGGCTTGTAGTCCAAGCCCATGCTAGTCTAATTTGATCCTGCACTGTTTTTTTTAAAAAAAATATACATGTCTAGGTCCGGTCCATCATCCATATGTGATCTGCATGCTCAGTCCGTTGGACATGTGTGATTAAAAACTTTTGTGGCTGGGGCGGCGGCGCCTTAGCTTAGAGGATCTTTTTTGTTTTTTTTTTTTTACTTTTACTTTTGGTCCAATCCATCATCCATCAAAGGTCCAATCCATCATCCATCCAAGATTCTAAGGGACTAGTCTCCTACTGCAGTGCTGTCAGGCCAGCCCATGGCCCCAATGTGCATTGGTAGTTTGGTGCCCAAAGTGACCAGCTTAATAAGCTTTATAATTGAATGACATACACATTAATTGTATATTTCCTTATTTTGGTTTGTATAATTAATAATATGGACACTATAAATATATAAAGTATTCTGTGATACTTTCTTCATTTTAAAATATTTCATCAATATTTAATACTTTTTTATTTTAAAATATAAGATTAATATTTTAAATTTAATATTAAAATTATTCATTTAAGTTTTTAAAATAATAATTTTTTTCAATTAGTAATTCTTTTAGATAGATAATAATATTTATAATTATATTAACTAAAAATTAATATTAAATTTTAATTAACTAACTTATGAATATTAAATAAACTAAGTAGTATATTAATATTAAAATTTAATCAACTAGCTTATTGATATTAAATAAACTAAGTAGTATATTAATATCAAAATTTAATCAACTAACTTATTAATATGGAATATAGTAACTAGTATATTAATTAAATATATTTACAAGAAATCAATAATGAATAATTAAAACTTTAAACTTTATTGATGTATTAATTCAAACCAATGTATTGCAACTTACAAATTACAATAACGAATAAGTAAAAACTTATAATTTATTGAATCATTTATAAACAATTATAAGTGTATAACTTGAAAGTATAACTTAAACAATAATCAAGAATTAGTCGGTTACAAATATTTGTCTTCAAAATATTTAAAAAAAATTCTTTCATTGAAAAAATAAGGTCAACCAAAAAAGGATCATATTTAAATTATTGAAATATATTTGTTATTTCTAAACATGAAAACAGAACTTGATGAACTGTAGAATAATAAACACCACTTAATAGTTTTGTGTGTTTTTAAAAATTTTAAGAATATTTAAAAGTTAACCAAATATATCCCAGTCTTGGTTTGTTAATTCATGATTAGTTTGTAGGGGTGTTCATAATTTACGGTACTGAACCGGTCCGAACCAGACCAATTACCGAATACACCAAAATTAGGTACAGATACCGGTACCGGTTGGACCGGTATACCGAACCGGTTAACCGGTCCGGTACCTGTCTTTATCTACTTTTGTATCGGTTTTTCCCAACATGGTATTTGATAACTAGTATTTGTTATTGCTAATTTTTACTATGCTATGAACACGTGGCAGTAGTTTGAATTTATGATACAGCAAAAACAGAGAAAAACAACACACTTCTTGAGTATCAAAAGGAGAGAAAACTTCAACTTGTACATATTTATGGTTTGTTTTTATCTTGTTGTTCTTTCTCAAACCCACCACGAAGTAGCATATAGGAAAGGGAAAACTTCCTCCACCTCAAAACCCAAATAAGTATCTCAGATCCAACCACAAAATTATCAAAACCCACCACGAAGACTTTCTCAGATCAATCATCATCGATTCATCCATCAATCTGCCCAACAAATTCAATCATCGATCCATCCATCAATCTGGCCAAATTGGTATGCTCAACAATCTCCTCTAAGTATCTCTCTCTCCATATGTGTGTACTCTCAGATGAATAAAGGTACACTCAGAGAAAAAAAGAAAAAGAAAAAAGGGAGTTATTTGCCTATTTTCGGAATGCAACCGGTTCGTTACGGTATCTACCGAACCTCCAAAGTTCCTTTTCGAACCTGGTACCGAATAACCAGTATATACCCGTTACTTGTACCGATGCCAAACTGATTTTGTTTTGTCCCAAACCGGCCGATTCGAGTCGATTTGGTTAGCCTAAAAACCGAAAAAATCGAAAAAAATGCCCACCCCTACGTAAGTATATTTTTACAATTATAGACCTCTCTAAACAAATCATATTATGTACTATTTCACCTAGTGTTATTATCAAATTTTACTCATGTTTTTTTAGTACTAAAAAAAATAAAATTTATTCTTTAAAAATTTTCACATCTCGCATGACAAAAACTTAAAATCTTGAATTTTTCTATTTGAACCATAAACACAACTAATTATAGCACGAATCTTATATATTGTCCCTCGTAAATAATTGAATCTAGAATGAACAATTAAATTTATTATTAAATATTAAAAAAATGGGCAATTAATTATAATGAAATAGTTGTTATAGATGAAAATTAACCAATATATATATATATATATATATATATAATATTATAATTTATATTATAGGTTGAGTAAGACAATGAGACAAATTAATAAAGCAAGAAACATGTGATATACAAATGTAGTACTATTACACACAGTTCCGTATGTAAGATTCTATGAAGATCAAGAGATATGTGCCTCGTGAGGAGGGGAAGTAGTACAATTTGTCTTTTATGTCCATCAGTCTACTCTTCAATTTCTCTCAATTATTTATGATCAGTCTTGGACCCAAAGTCACTATTGCTGCCTGCTACGAAAGGAAGGACTAAGGAGTGGATTCATGATTGGGCGTAGGAAGGAAAGCGCGGCTTGGGCTTTAAATCTAGAGGAAGAAGAAGAAGGCTTAATTCTTCAAAAAAGTGGGACCCACTGACCCTTTTTTCGCTTGTTACATTAATTATCCAGGTTTAATTGTATAACATGAATTATATTCTCCATATTTTCACTTTATCAATTGATTGTTTTTAATGCTATTGTTGCTTCCCACTTCTTTCTCACCTTTATACTTTTAGTACTAATAATGTAAAGGTCAATTTTTTTGACCTCTACCACTGCCATTCCCATTTAGAAGGGAGCTGAATCATACACCTTTTTATTTATTATTTGTTTATATTTATTTTTTTTATGTGTATGTAACCACACTTCATGTCTTAATTTCCTTAATTCACATAACAGATGTATCTTCGATGATAAATACAGGGCATTTAATAAATTTCAGGTATGCCAATGTGTATTTGTCTCTAATTTTTGTCCCTTAATTCCCTAATTAAAAATGTATATGGATGTTTAATTCCCTAATTAAAAATGTTATTTACCATTGGTTTCAGGTGAAATGGGATTCTCAGATGATCAACAAGTATGCAGTGCATCGGCTCATTCAGATTATTATGGAATGATGACTACTCTTTTAGCAATTGATGATGGTGTTGGTGGACTTCAGGCATGTTTGATCTATACCATATATATATATATATATATATATATATATATATATATATATATATATATCCTCAGACTTTATGTTTTGTCTTCTGATCATCCAATTAATAAAGTTTCTTTTCTCCTCTTAAAGTATATAAGTGTATAACAACCATTACTATTTACTATTATTTACATTTCAATTCACTAAAGAAGATATAGTCTCTTCTAAAACAAAATATTTGACAAATGAAAATATATAAGAGTTGAAATTATTCCGTGAGAATCTCATCTTAGTAGTGTTTATTTTTTTGTATCCATGTTTTTTTGTCAATTAACATGACATTAATGTAATTTTATTAACAAGTTACAAATGGTTCTCTTCGACCAATTCTCAAAAAAAAAAGAAATTCATTTGCACCTTTTGAATAATCTATTATTTCTCAATCAATAGCATCGATTTTCAATTTTCTTATTTAGTTTTAAATAAGAAGGTTTTACATTATAATAGTGTAAAAAAAAAGACAGTCTCTTACTTTATCTCTTTTTTTCATTATTTATGCGATTAGATTTAAACTGACTTGTAACTAAACTTGGTTAAAACATGCCTTAGAATTGACAAGTTAATTATGCAACGAAAGTGAAAATATACTCATTCATATGGTATTGTTGAGGGACATAAGCTAATTATTTTCTTATGTTATTGTTTCAGGAGTTTATGTGCACAATAAAACTAGTATATAGGAGTATAAATTTGTATTGTGACTCGTTGGGTTGGGCTTACCCAAAAGAAATTAAAGGTGAATCTAAACCCGACTAGAGTATATAAATTGAGAAGCAGTCGTTTCTCATTTAACGCAAACAAACGGGAGAAAAGTATTTTCCAGATTTATCTTCGCAGCGCATCTGTTCAATCTCCTTCAGGAATCATGAACCCCGCTAGTTTTCTTTTCTGATCCTCCTTGTTTGTTGGGTAATATCCTCCATATGTTTCTACTTTAGACTATGTTTGTGAGTTTTCTTTCAAAGAGAAGTGTAGAGATGAGAAGGAAAAGTTCTTCCTAAACTAAAACTCACAAACAAGAGGCTAATATTCAATGAGATGACCATTTATATATTAAGCGCAATGGATTTCTTCCCAAGCCCATTTATTTTATTGTCAATTCCTTTGGACTGTTAGGCTCTAGTTTATTCATTTATGATACTTTCCTTCTTGGCTTTTGTTGAGCTATTACCCCCAGGCCCAAAAGGCGCATCCACAGTTGCTACATATAGAACCCATTGTTAATGGGTATTGGCAGGTCACAAAAGTTCATATTGCATGGTTGGTGGATCTTTAAGGAATACTACACCACACTATATGTGATGCAGGAAAATATACAACTATATAAGCAAGGGCTTGTCATTATAACTAGTGTAAGACCCCGAATTTATGAAATAAAAGTTTATTATTTTCTTTATGATTATTTTTATAAATAGTGAAGTGCTTAATTGTTATAAATGATAGTTAAGGGTGTTATATGCAAATTATCTGATAAATAGTATGTCGGGGAATATTCCTTTTGTCGGGAAATATTATATTCGGTACCGTACGACGGCGCCGAAATGGTAATATTGTCAACGATAGTGGGCCCCACAACGGATTAACTGTCGGATATAGAAAGTGATAGAAATTGGCGGCAAAACTTTAACCGATAACTGTTGAAATACCCGGTAATAAAAAGAACAGTAAAACGCGTTATTCCATAGTAGCACACGTTATTCCACAGTATTTTATATTATTAATTCAATAATTGATAAAGTAGCAATTACACAGCATCTTGATTCAATAATTGATAAATAGCATCTGCATAATATATTTTACTATTTGTCACAACACTGTAACTCATATCATTTGATAGGATATTTTAGCATTATTGACAATGTCTAGAAATTCTGTCAAGGAAAGGGGTTATTTAATTGCGCGCCATTTTTATGGAAGGCCCCCTCTTTCCTGGGAATAATCTGGTTGTCAGTATTGCGAGTATATGCTATCTGTGATATTAATACATTTAACACAATAATACAGAAAAATGGATTTATTGTGATAATGGAGTTATTTTTTTATGGTTTTATCTTTTGATAATGGATTAATTTTTGAATAAATGGATGGATGATATTAATGGAAGAAAAATGGATGGATGATATTAATGGAAGAAAAAATGGATGGATGATATTAATGGAAGAAAAAAATGGATGGATGATATTAATGGAAGAAAAAATGGATGGATGATATTAAAAGAATATGGGGAAAAGACCAAAATGCCCTCACCTTGATTTTCCTATAAATAGGGAGAGTTTGCTTAAGAAATTTTCACACCTTCATTGCTTATACTTCCTCTCTCTCTCTAAATTTCTGAAGTTCTCTTAGTGTGCTAGGCTATTGTGAGTATTTGTGAGAATACTAGTATTATCCGAAGTTAGTAAACTTCATAGAAAGTAACATCCAGTTAACGAAGGTAGGGAATATCATTTCTTTCGTACTCATATATAATATCATTTGCTTTCATGTTCGTAAGTGATATTATACTCATAAAGGTTGTTATTCATTCTGTATTAATTTGTGGGGATAACCTGTCTGTGCGGTATGACGCATGCCTGGTGAATATCCTTTTGTATTCATTATTCTATGGGAATAACCTGTATGTACGAGTGTCGTACCTGGTGAATACCCTTTCGTATTCATTCCTTATTATTCTGTGGGAATAACCTGTATGTACGAGTGTCGTACCTGGTGAATACCCTTATGTATTCATTCCTTATTACTCTGTGGGAATAACCTGTATGTACGAGTGTCGTACCTGGTTAATAACCCTTTATATTCGTTACTTATTAATCTGTTGTGGAAATAATCTGTCTACGCGAATTATCGCATGACGGGTGAAAATCCATTTGCAGTTTCATATATTCTGTTATACTCGTATAATGTATCATTTCTTTTGTACTCTTTAAGGGATATCTTTTTCTTTCACATTTCTCCATTTATGATAAGAAATCCTTGTTTGTTTCCAAAACCTTATTTTTAAATGGAGAAAATCCCTGAAAATTAGTAGAATATCCTTAATAGTTTGTGCTTCATCTAATATCTTTTCACTTGAATCTTTCTATACGTTATAGTTGAAGCATGAAATAATTTCTTGAATATCATTCTTGAATTTGACTCCACAATTTGGTCATCGTGTTGGCAATTTGGTCAATCTTTGATACTGATTAAATTATAAAACTTTTCTTATCCTTAATCTCACTGTATCATTGTCATCATCCTCATCCTCATACTTAAATTGTGGTGATAGTTCTATTTGGCCCGTAGTGCAAAGATGAACTGGCGTGACATGATTTTGACCAAACTGTGTATTGGTATAATCATGACTTTTTGTGTTACAAACAAAGGCGTATGGTGAAAGTTCACTTTAGCCGTAGTGCAAAGATGAACTGGCGTTTGGCATGATCATGACCGGTGATGTTACAAATAAATATCTTTGGCACGTTGTGCAAAGAGAGGCTGTTGAATATAAACTGTTGATTTGGATGTTCATAAACAGGAATTGTTGATTGGTGTTACAGGGATAAAATATTGGTGGTGATCCTTTAATTTTTAGAAGATGGTAGATATTATAATCTACTTGACTCTTCTAATGGATTGTTCGTTCCGCTGTAGTTGTTGTTGTTAAACAAATATAATATCTTTAAATCTCTGATTTATTATTGTTGAAGACTAAAGATAATTTTTATTCTTCATTATCTTAGTCATGATATTTCTTACTGGGCTATTTGAGCTCACCCTTTTCAGTTTTGTCCCATTGTTCTTCTCAGGAAAGGAAAATGTAGCTGAGACTAGCCGGGGAGTGGAGTGATGGTCCGAGTTAGTGGTTGTCCTCATCAAGTTGGCATAGTTTAATAGTAATTGTACTGAAGACTTAACACATGTGTTGTCGTCTTTTTATGGCATTGTAATAATTTGGGTTTGGATACTGTGGTACCATACGGTACGATATTTGTATGGAGAGTCACAGTATATGTGTGGTCGTATTTTGCACGACAAATATTAGTTGTAAATGGGAAAATTCGTATTTGGTATTTGTATTTTTGTAGAATGTTATTGGCGACTCAAAATGGGTTGTGTGGACCTATTTTGGGGGCGTCACAACTAGGACCTGATTGGATCCCTTTCAATTGTATTTTGCTTTAAATACCATTGGCTATTTAGATGGTACATTGATAATTTGATAATGGGTCACTATGTTAGTTTGTTTGATGTATTCATATATTTGTCTATTGTACTTTATAATGATATACATGTCAAACAATATTTACATAATAACTAGAAAACCCTAACTGTGATAACATAAACTCCCATAAGGTCCAAAATATTAGTAAAACTCAAGACTAGCCATTAGTCAGACCTGTAGCTGCCTAGGTATCTTCCACGTACAATTCGTTATTTATCTGTTTATTTAATGTTGCAATTGTATTGTTTGAATTTATTATTAATTTTCAGCTTAATATTGTCAAGAGCCACTTCACCCTCCAAATTAGCTACATTCCTGTTCTGTTCTCAAGTGGGATCAAATATGATCGTCTCCCTTTTTCAATTAATAATTGGGATTATCATTTAAATCCTTAACTTCAACAACCATATGATCCAACACATTATGAAACAGTAGTACATAGTTTATTTTATTTTATTTTATTTATTGAACTCTACTACAGTAGTAGCATTATACATAAAGAAGGCAGGCAGCAGCTCATGATGATCGCATCACTTTGAGATAAATAAAATGTTTGTTCCAGCATTTGTATTTGATGCAATAATATGATATGCTGCACGCTGTGCTTTTCAAGTGTAATCAGTTTTGCTGTTATTTTCGCCGACTCTGTCCGAAGCTTTGCTATCTCTCAATCTACTTTCATAATCACTGGATTTGGATCCACAGTTTTACCATTTGCATTTGTTCCATCCACAAAATTATCTACTACTATTAAGCTTCCTCGGTTGTCTCCTTGTCCGGATTAGGATTACTACTTGACTGCTCCTCCATTAACATCCCCTGATCGATCAGATAATTAGTATCACATGCAAATTAAGTAATAAAATTTATATAATAGTCTTAATTTATAATATGGGGTGGTTTTAATTAATTTATATATATATATATATAGACACACATATGGGGCTGCGAGAGGTGTGGGTTATCGGATGCTGTTTGATGCGGTACCCTTATATGGGGGTTCAAAACGTTGTTTAGATTACAATTCCACCACCATCTACAACCATTAATGGCGTCACATAATTGAACAGCTATCAGAGGGTGCGGGTGGTTGTAGTGTTGAATTTTGGGTTCTGATAGTTTCTTCCCGTGGCCGGAATTGGGATCCGAAAGTAAAAGAAGAGCACATTGGATATCCAAGTCAATGAGGCAATGGGAGCAATGAAAAGTGAAGGCATGAGAAGGGTTACAACAGGCTCTGCAGAAAAATGTTTTGGTGGAGTTACTGAGCAGAGTTAGTGGGTGTTGGGGGTGGAATGGGAGTTGGATCTGACGGTGCAAGGCGGCGCAAGTTTTGTGGAGGTAAAAATGGCAACCGGAGTAGCCGTAGATTAATGAGCCCCGGAGGATACGTTGTTCGCAGCCGGAGCAGTTGTCAATTTTTTGGTTTGCAGGATCAACAGTTGAGACCAAGAGTAAGGGGTGTGGGTGGCTGAAATGTTGAAGCTCCATTGCCGTATTCTCTATGTGAGTACTCTTGTGAGGGCTACGAAATACAAATCAAGGGACAGTGATAATATACTGACAATGCCAAGGCGGTACGACTGTTGCCGTATAAGTCATTTAAGGCAAGGTGGTACGACTGTTCCCGTATAAGTCATTTAGCACAAAATTTTCATTACATTTATATACTCCCTCCATCCCAAATTAATTGTTCAATTTTGATCTTTTAAAGTCAAATTGACCATTTTTAAAACTAATCTTTTTACTATTTTTGCTAAAATATAGGTGAAGAGATTATAACCAAAAGAAAGTATATACAATTTATTACTAACCCCAATTTTTATTATTTTAGAAATATATTTATATATGCTTAATTATTAATTCTAAAAATAGTCAATTTGACTTAAAAAAGTTAAAATTGAGCAATTAATTTGGGACGGAGTGATATATAATAAAGGGCTAATGACAAAACTGTCCCCCTAAGTTTGGACGAAAATCAATTTGATACTCAAAGTTCGCAAATATGCAATCAATACCTCTAAGTATTTTAAAACAACAAAAGTGTCCCCTTTGGCCGAAAAATCCAATTTTTTGCCGGAAATTGCCACGTGTCAGGCGAGAGGAGAGAGAAAATAATAAAAAAATAAATTTTTTCTTTTATCAAATTTCTCTCTCTTCCTCCCCTTTCTCTCTCCACTTTCCTTCTCCTTTTCTCTCTCCTCTCCCCTCCCTATTTCTCTCTTCCTCCCCTTTCTCTCTCCTCTTTCCTTCTCATTTTCTCTCTCCTCTCCCCTCCCTATTTCATCCGCATTCTCTCTTTCTCTCTCCTCCTCTCCTCCTTTTCTTTCCCTCTCCTCTCTCCTCTTTCTCTCACCTCTTTGTTGGTCTCTCTTACTCTATTCCTCTATTTTACTTAATTAATTGATATTTTAATATTTTATTTTAAATTATAATTATTTTTTGAATTATATTTTTGTATAAAATCATAATATATGTATGCATACATTTAAAATATATAATACATTAAAAAACATCAATAGTAAGAAAACAAAATTAACAACAAGATCATAACTTACTTATAAAAAAAACAATTACAACATAATTACAAAATCAAAAAATTAAATAGATTTTTTTTCTTTTTCTTTATCAAATAGAACAAATTTGATAAAACTTTCTCAAAACAGAGTTGATAAAAAAAAAAGAAAAAGAAAAAAATTATTTTTTTTTCTTATTTTAATTTAAAAAATTAGATTCCGTTTAATTAAATTAAAATTTTTAATTTTTCTTTTTTCTTATTTTTTTCTTTTTCTTTATCAACTCCGTTTTGGGAAAATTTTATCAAATTTGTTCTATTTCATTAAAAGAAAAAGAATCTATTTAATTTTTTGATTTTGTAATTAATTTTTTTAAGTAAGTTATGATCTTGTTTTTAATTTTGTTTTCTTACTATTGATATTTTTTTATGTATTATATATTTTAAATGTATGCATACATGTATTATGATTTTATACAAATATATAATCTAAAAAATTATTACAATTTAAAATAAAATATTAAAATACCAATTAATTAAGTAAAATGGAGGAAGAGAGTAAGAGAGAGGCCAACAAAGAGGTGAGAGAAAGAGGAGAGGGAAAGAAAAGGAGGAGAAGAGGAGAGAGAAAGAGAGAAGGCGGAAGAAATAGGGAGGGGAGAAGAGAGAGAAAAGTATAAGGAAATAGGAGAGAGAAATTTGATAAAAGAAGAATTTTTTTTATTATTTTCTCTCTCCTCTCACCTGACACGTGGCGATTTCCAGCAAAAAATTGAATTTTCCGGCCAAAAGGGACACTTTTGTTGTTTTAAAATACTTAGAGGTATTGATTGCATATTCCCAAACTTTGAGTATCAAATTGATTTTCGTCCAAACTTGAGGGGACACTTTTATCATTAGTCCTATAATAAATAGCACAAAATCTTCATTCAACCATAAAATTTTAAAATGATTTTCGACCTAAAATTTTAAAGAACACCCTAAAACGTATTATAAATAAAGGATAAAATTCTAAATACTTAAAAAAAACAATTGGTCAAACTTTTTATATAAAATCCTACCAAAAAAGCTTTTCTTAATTACACCACTACCGACGATATCATGAATTCTTACACAACAATTTTATCGATCATGAATATTCAATTATTTTTTTTAGATGTATGGTGATTTGTTTGGTAATTATATCGTACAGTTCTCTTAAAATTATAGTTCAATAATTGCGTCGTTTTTTATTTTTATTATTAGTGAAGGATGCAGATTACATGTTATAGTAATTTAAATGATGAAGAGGTTCAGAGGATTATTCATCTTTTGTATTTCAACAGTGTAACATCATTAGTTTCAACCGATTTTAATATAAGCAATACATCAACAATTTTGTATTTTAACCGCGTATAAAATTGAAAAGGAATTAAGATCTTTTTCTTCGATTATGATAGTCAATTTATACATTTAAAATAAAAGAAAATTTATATTTTTCTAAGAAAAAGACTCACTCAATTAATATTTTTCATGTTTTATTCGATTTCAAAATTTTTCCATCAATATTCTTATTATCATAACTATCTACCTAACCTTATCTCTCTCATTTTCATACAATTTTTAATTTAGTTAAAGTTCAGTAATATTCATATGATCAATTATATTAATAATTTTTTTAGTAAATTGTATAAGTATATTTGTTGGAATCTAAATATAATTTACTGTCACATGAAAAACACATAGATGGATATATGAATATACAAACAAATGAATCGTTAACTTAAAGACAAATACTATTATCTAAAATTATATGAATCGATGAATTATTGTTATTAGATTTTATTAGTTAAATAATACTCAATCTGTAATGTCCAGGAAATTTTAAACATTGTATTAATTTATGTTGATATATGAAATTCGTTTTATTTAATTTTACAGATTTAATTGGATCCGTGTAGATATTATTATTTAATTATATAAATACATGGTCCAATAATTTTCTTTGCCTTAAAGGGGCTCACTAATAGTTTGAATAAATTAATGAGTTAACCCTAACATTTGATTGGCAAGAAAGTTGGGGGGAATTAAATAAATAATTTTATCATTATCGGATTAAATAATTCGAATGAAGAATTATGGTTAAAATAAAATATTTTAAACAATTAATTAATTGGATTAGTTATTAAACGTAAATATTAGAAATATAATGTTGATGAATTTAGGTGGGTCCATTTTTCTTTCCGGATTGGGTCGAACCCATTTTCTTTTATCTTATTGGGCCCAAATTCTTTCTAAATTTGGTTAGCCCAAATTCCCTGCTGGGCCGAACCAATTTAGGTTGAGCCCAATTCCCTTTTATTTTCCTATTGGGCCACTTATGTTTCTTATTTCAACCGACCCAACTTCCCTTGTGTTGAGTCCAAGCTCTTATCCAGTCGGGTTGAATCACGGGGCACGGGTCGGATCCCTTCCTAACTGATGTGGGCAATTGGCAGCTTAATTGGGGAAACCCACCGGTACATCAAATTAGGGATTTAACAGCCTAATAGCCTAACATCTCAAATCAGACCAAACCTCTCAAAGCAGACGAAGTCGGAAGAGAAGCAGGGGTCACGCCGAGCCGCGCGCCGGCGTGTAAAAAAGGGTGGTGCGATGACATGAGACGACCGGTCGTTCGGACTGGAGGGAGAGCTTGACGACCTCTGGGCTGTGCAAGGCTCGAGGTGGGCAACCGAGCGCTATCGACCGGACCAAGGGTTTATGACGCGACTGGGTGGCATAGGGGGTGATGAGGGTCGTCAGCTAGCGGCCTTAGGTCCCCTCCTCCTACCGTCGGTCCTTGTAGGATCAATTTAGGTAATACCCAGTCTATTGGGTAAACGATTTGCTATAAATTGAAACCCCCAAACCCTAGCAAGCTGCTAAAATTTTTGCCTTTCAAATTAGAGAGAGCAGTCACTGGGAACAGGGGAGGCCGATAGGGGAATGTCCGAGTACACCACCTACTTTGGAAGAAGGAGAAGGACTGCATTTCGATCGGTAGCAAGGTATATCGGTGGACGGCTGAGTGCTTTAGTTTTATTTTTCCTTTTGTGTTGGTTTGTATTATACAATGTGTTGTTATATTTTTTTTTCTCTTTTCTCTTTCTGTGCTGGGACTTTATTGCTCTTTTGTGTTGAGCTCTGGTATGATGAACCAAAAGGTTCGGGCAGCATGATTGAACATGGTAACTAGGCTATTGTTGTGGCTAAGCATGCCCAGTAGGTGTTTGGTTTAATGTCTAAGCCAGATTTTTGTTTTCTTTGGTTGTATAAATTGTCTTGCTGGCATTATGGTTCATAGAATCAAGCATTGGTTATCTGTATGTGTGATGTTGGACTGGCCACAAAACCTTGATATAAAATTTTACAAGAAGGAATAAACATATGATTCCAATAGTATTATGTAATAATTGTATTAATTTGGTTGTGAAATTCATTGGGTTGTTCAAACAAATAACTAACGAGTGGAGGTAGATTGTTTGTTGTACAACTATTGCCTAACAATAATTAAATGAGTATCATTGGCTTAATTGATGGTTATTATTGGAACTACTAAAATAATTATGTATTAACGTAATAGATATTGAATTATTATTTAACTAATAATAATTAAGTATAAATAAAGTTAATAAATAATTATTTATTATTTATCAATAAATAATAAATAAAGATAATGAATATTTAATTATTATTTAATTAATATTAAATAATAATTAAGTATGAATAAAGTTAGTAAATAATTATTTATTATTTCCCATTAAATAATAAATAAAGATAATAAATATTTAATTATTATTTAATTAATATTAAATAATAATTAAGTATGAATAAAGTTAATAAATAATCACTTATTATTTCCCAGTAAATAATAAATGAAGATAATAAATATTTAATTATTATTTAATTAATATTAAATAATAATTAAGTATGAATAAAGTTAATAAATAATCATTTATTATTTCCCAGTAAATAGTAAATGAAGATAATAAATGTTTAGTTATTCTTTAATTAATATTAAATAATAATTAAGTATGAATATAATTAAGAAGATAATAAATATTTAATTATTATTTAATCAATATTAAATAATAATTAAGTATGAATAAGGTTACTAAATAATAAAGATAAAAAATATTTAATTATTATTTAAGTAATATTAGATAATAATTAAATAAAATAATTATTAATAAATAAAGAAGATAAATATTTAATTATTATGATTAAGTATGAGTAAGGTAAATAAGTTGATTAATTTTTATTTACCATTAAATAATGAATAAAGATGATAATTACTTAATTATTATTGCATTGTTATCAAATAATAATTAAGTATGAGCAAGAGTTATAAATTAATTATTTATGGGACCTTAATAAATAAAATAATGGTACCTTAATTATTAATTAATAATTAAGTTTGGGTAGAGATAATACATTAATTATTTAATTAATGTTGAATAAGGACTAAGGGGTCATAAGTACTTAATTACCCTTAAAAGTGAATAGTAGCTAAGTGCAAATAAACTTAAATAACTTATTAATCACTACTAGTTAGTAATGCACTAATAAATTTATTATTTATTTTTATAAATAATAAAAAGGGGTTATTAACCAAATAAAATAGTCGTTAAATTATTATTTGGATACTATTAGGCTATGCACTAACAAGTTTATTATTTAGTTTGTAAATAATAAATTGGATTACTAACAAATAATTAAAGCAAGTAAGGTTGCTAATTTGAATATCCAAGTAATAAATGAGCATGATTAATTAGTTGTTGAAATAACAACTAAAGGTCACTAATTAATTTCTATTTAGCTAATGTTAAATAGTAATTAAATGTTAATAGAGTTAATATAGTAATGTAAATGAATTAAAACAGTTAGAAGTAATTGTTAGAAAGTGTTTATCACTTAAGAGAAACATTGTTAATAAATAATTTCTCAGTCTACAGATTTATTAAGTATCTTATGGGATTGAAAACGGTCTATTGACTTATATGCTATGTGAATTGTTCATCTGTCAAATAAATAGCATAAGAGGGTGTACCGATATATAACTATGCCATGTTAATTGATGAATCGACTTTATCAAATGTTAGGTTCTTCAAGGCCAAATAATTAAAGCTAAAATTAGTTGTAGCCGAGCAAACAGGCAAGTTTCCTTTAACCCTACTCAATTTACATTCGAGCAGGATGTGATGTATTATGCCAGTTTCTTAACTCAATTTATATTTGAGGAAATTCTAAACCTTATGCACCAGTTATTTCGTGCAAAGAGGTATATGTTGTGCAAGTTCCCTAACTTCATTCTTTCAGTATATTGAATGTAAGTTCACCTTACTCAACTTTTACCCTTGAGCAAGTTCTTTACCCTGAAACTTTAATTATTGCAAGTTATTCTTTAAGCTTGAATCTTACCTCCAAGCATGCTTTAAGTGGTCTAATTACCTTTAAAATTATTCCACATCCACGTATTTATGGACATTCGCACTCGTGCATTTGAATTCGTACATTTATTAAAGTTCCGAGATTTACGAACTATCCATGATTAAGTCTGAACCCTTGTTCGGTCAGGCAAGTATGTGAGAATTTATAAAAGTTATCCGCACCGATCGATGGTAAAGATTCTTGGACTGAATGAACACCCCTTATATTATAGGGGAGTACCCCAGGTACCGCATATAAGGTACAAATACCAGAGTTAAATGTTATGCATATACATAGCGTACGCGAGGCTGATCCCCTCAAGTACTTATTCTGTAGCCAGTAACCAGAGGGTCAACTAGCTATTGACTCATTTGGAAGTTATTGTTCAAAGTCTACTTGACTATCAATTGTTCTAAAAGCAATAATTATTCTTGCTTCTGATAATTATATTGTTGAATTCTCTTCTATATTCCATTCATCATGATATATCCCTTATTGTTGTATTTTAAACTTGCTGAGCAAACTCGTTGCTCATCCTTGCTATATCATGACTTTCATTGCAGCTAAACCCGAGACGTCAGGAAAGGGCAAGGGTAAAGAAAAGATGAAGTGATAGGCTTCACGTAGCTGATTTTAATTTTATGTGTAGTTAGTTACTATTAATGTAATTTTAACCCTGATAGTTACTTGGGGTATGGATTTGTGTAAGTATTTAAAGTTATTGTATTCTGGGACTAGTAACACCTTTCTAATGAACAATATATGTTTGTTATATTCCGCATTTTAGTCAATGTATGTTGTTGGAGGTGAATGATGTATTGGATCGTGATGACCGGATCCGGGTATTTGGATACCGGAATTTGGGGGCGTCACAAGTTGGTATCAGAGATGTAGGTTATAAACTTTAGGATCGCAAAACCTAGGTTATGACCTTAGATTTAAACTCGTATTGAGTACGTTAGGATATGAATCAAGGAGATTCGAATAATGGCCTTGTCTGGGGGTGGATTGTGGAAATCTGCCAAGCCGAGTTGTACATGATAAAATATCCTTTCATTTTATCAATGAATGTATTTTATTATGATACTGATATTGTTGCCTCTGTCTGTGTTTGTAGGATGGCTGATATAGAAGGGACCAGTGGAGTCCAAGAGGAGGTATTCACAGATATACCTGTGGTTACCGAGCAGTTAGTGGGCTATGCACCTTTTGCCCCAAGAGTACCACTGGATGGGCTCGAACCAGAGCAGGATTATTTGGAGGATCTGGTAGAGTCGGTCATAGGCCGAGTCATGAGATTCGGCAGTCAAGACTCGGATGATGAGGAGGAGGACCCCGAGACTAAGGGAGACGAGCCACCTACTTATGTTGATGGCATGGGCTCTACTGCAGATGATGTCATAGAGGGACTGACAAGTAGGAACGAGGAGTTGGAGGACCAGGTAGCTCATCTGGAGGAGCAGAACCAGACCCACCAGATCACGGAGGATCAATATAAGGAGCTAGCCTATCAGCTGGAGCAAGAGTTGGGGGTGGTGAAGGCACAACTGCAGGGTTATGAGACCTCAGCGCAGCAGATTGGACCACTGCTACACCAGATGGTGGCCCGGAATGCTGAGCTGAGAGAGAGATTAGAACAGAAGGATATGGAGGTCGCCCATCTGAAGGCCAAACAAGCGGCCATGAAGTTCGAGTTCGGGCTAGAGGTTTCTGAGAGGATGAGGGTCAGAGATGCTTGGTTCAGGGAAGCCAAGAGGGTTGACCAGTTGGAGGACCAATTGGAGGCCAGAGCAGTGAGGGTCGAGACCTTAGGTTTTGCCTTGGATGCCGCCTACAGGAGGCCCCGAACTGAGGTAGAGGAGTCTAGCCGCTCTGTTCGTCGCCAGGTCATGAGTGGAGCATTCTCTTCTAGTCAGCAGGCCCGGATTCGTCACGACGTGCAGTGACGTGATATGATGGTTGTTTTGTCTTTAGTACAGTCGATCCCACTTTTTATTATATTAGGGACGTATTCATGTTTGTCTTGTGAAACTCTATACTTGTTTTCATGTTTGGGGTAGCAGTTAAACCCCAACTTTTGTTGTCTTGAGGGATGGAAAGTTAGGATTCCCCACTTTTGTCTTAGGGGAATGTTTAATGATGGATAGGGCTTGTAGTGGCGCATTTATAGAAGTATGCCACAGGTTTTTGTAACAAAACAGTGGTATATAAATATAAATGCAGTTGTTTCATTTAAATCAAATGTATTTGATAAATGTTTTTACTCTTGATCGCTGATTTCAATAATATATTGTGTAGAATATAAAACTATAGGTAAAAGTCAGCAGTTTTCCTTATTCAAATCATGCCGCCAAGAGGACGACCACGTAACCAGCGGGTTGAAGAGTCAGAAAGCGAGGTTGGGAATCAATCCAATCCAATGAGAATGTTCGCTGAGATGCTGGCAAAAGTCATGCGATCAAGACCACCACCTGTAGAGACCCAAGCGGCACCCGGGCCAGCGCACCATTTGGCAAGTTTTAAGGATTTCAAACTGGTTGGACCACCCGAGTTCAAGGGAACTCTTAACCCAATAGAAGCACAGACCTGGATCGAAGAAATAGAGACGGTCTTCGAGGTCGCACGGATGGTCGAGGAACAGAAAACAGGGTTTGCCACTTTCATGCTGAAAGGCGAGGCTAACTATTGGTGGAAGGCCAATAAAGGACGAGCAGGTGAGGGGGTCATTTCCTGGGAGAGATTTAAGGAGTTGTTCTTCGAAAATTATTTTCCGGAGAATACACAGCAAGATATGGAAGTTAAGTTTCTGGAACTAAAGCAGGGGAATATGACTGTCGCCGAGTACGCGGCAAAATTCAATGAGTTGGCCCGATTTTCCCCACACCAGGTGGACACCAAGTCCAGGAAGGCGAGAAGGTTTGAGTTGGGACTGAAACCATAGGTTCAGAAGTCAGTAGTAATACTGAAAATTAAGAATTTCTCGGAACTGCTGGAAAGAGCTATCATTGCGGAAGGGGGCAATGAAGCAGTGGCACGGTTCAACCAAGAGAGAAAGAAAAATCAAGAGGTAACCAAGGCAGGGAGCAGCGGAGGTAGTAACCCCAACAAACGTAAGTGGCTCGAGAGTCAGTCATCCGAGGGAAACAAATCTGGAGGGGAGGTGAAGAAACCAGGCAGGTGCAATAATTGTGGCAAGAACCACACGGGGGAGTGCATGAAGGGAAAAAGTGTTTGTTACCGATGCGGACAACCGAGGCACATGGCTCCCCAATGTCCGAACAAACAGAAAGGAGGATGTTTCTCTTGTGGAGCACCCAACCACCAGATTAAGGACTACCCGAAGAGGAAGGGCGACGTCGGGAGTGGCAACAGGAGCAATAACAACAGCGGGAACAACAACCGGCTGAGCTATGGGGCACCCGCCAGTCAAGTTAACAGGCCAACAACCCGCACGTTCAACATTACTATCCAGGATGCAATGGAATCCAAGGACGTGGTGTCAGGTATCATCCCAATCAATGATATAAATGCATATGTGTTATTCGATTCGGGTGCTACCTGCTCTTTTGTTTCCGAAGAATTTGCTAGTCAGTTAAATTTACCTCGTGAAAAGTTAGAACACCCTATGAACGTAGAAGTAGCAAACAAGGAAATTATCCTCGTAGAATACATCCATAGGGATTGTTGTGCGGAATTGTGAGGATTTAAGCTCAAGGTGGATCTGATACCAATTCGGCTATGAGAGTTTGATGTAATCCTGGGAATGGATTGGCTATCAATTCACGGAATAGTTATTGACTGTAAAAAGAAATGTGTACACCTGAAGACTCCTAACAAGTCGAAGGTGGTATTCTATAGTAATAAATCACCAAGACAATCTTGTTGTCTGACAATGATGCAAACCAAGAAATTGCTTAAGAAAGGTTGCGTATGTTATTTGGCCCATGTGGTCGATACCCGTCAGGTTGGGGATGAGATGAGTCAAATACCAATCGTGAGGGAATTCGCCGATGTCTTCCTAGAGGAGCTTCCGGGATTGCCACGAGACAGGGAAATTGAGTTCGTTATCGATTTGGTACCGGGAACTGCACCAATATCGAAGCCGCCGTATCGAATGGCACCTGTAGAAATGAAAGAGTTGATGGTGCAACAACAGGAACTGTTAAACAAGGGTTATATCAGACCGAGCGTGTCCCCGTGGGGAGAGCCAGTTCTGTTTGTAAAGAAGAAGGATGGTTCTATGAGGCTTTGTATCGACTATCGGGAGTTGAACAAAGTTACGATTAAGAATAGGTATCTGCTTCCTAGGATTGACGATTTATTTGATCAACTTAAGGGAGCGAAGTACTTTTCGAAGATCGACCTAAGAATAGGCTATCATCAGCTGAAGGTGAGGCAGGAAGATATCCCTAAGACTGCATTCAGGACTCGTTATGGGCACTTCGAGTTTCTGGTGATGTCATTTGGATTAACAAATGCGCCAGCGGCATTTATGGATATGATGAACAGAGTGTTCAAGCAGTACTTGGACAAGTTCGTAGTCGTATTCATCGATGACATCTTGGTGTATTCAGAGTCAGAAAAGGAGCATGTTGAACATTTAAAGATTGTACTAGAAGCTCTCAGGAGGGAGAAATTATATGCGAAGTTTTCTAAGTGTGAGTTTTGGTTGCAGAGGGTACAATTTCTAGGTCACGTCATCGACAAAAATGGTGTTTCGGTGGACCCAGCAAAAGTAGAAGCGGTTATCAATTGGGAGCAACCGAAAACGCCAACAGAGATCCGGAGTTTCTTGGGATTAGCGGGATACTATCGTAGATTCATCCAAGATAGCATCGCCGTTGACCAATCTCACCATAAAAACAGTTAAGTTCGTTTGGTCGGAGAAATGCGAGGAAAGTTTTATGGAACTGAAGAAGAGACTTAGCCAAACACCAGTGTTGACCTTACCCGATAATACTGGGGGTTTCGTAGTATATAGCGATGCGTCACACAAAGGTCTTGGTTGTGTGCTGATGCAGCATGGCAAGGTTATTGCGTACGCATCACGTCAGCTGAAGGACTATGAGAAGGGTTACCCGACTCATGACCTGGAGTTAGCCGTGGTAGTTTTCGCCTTGAAGATTTGGAGGCACTACCTATACAGGGAGAAGTGCGAGATATATACAGATCACAAAAGTCTGAAATATATCTTCACTCAGAAAGAGCTGAACATGAGGCAGCGCCGATGGTTAGAATTGATCAAGGATTACGACTGTGAGATTCTGTACCATTCGGGCAAAACAAATGTAGTGGCTGATGCCTTAAGCAGGAAAGGCAAGGTGAATTGATGCAGCTGACAGTTCAAGAGGAGTTGATAAGGGACTTTGAACATCTGGAACTGGAGGTCAAGTATTCGATGGAGACGGACGAAAAATTGTTTACCGTAACAACAGGTCCGACTCTACTAGATAAGATAAAGGAGGCTCAAGAATTTGACGAGGAGTGCATTGACATTAAGAAGAAACTATCGGAGGGAAAAATGTTGAAGCACAAGATTGACAGCACAGGATTATTGAGATTCGAGGGAAGGATCTGGATACCCTACGTACCAGACTTAAGGGAAGAAATATTGCAGGAGGCCCATAATACGAGATTTCAGGTACATCCGGGTAGCACCAAGATGTATCAACATCTTCGCCAACATTATTGGTGGCCGCATTTGAAAGAGGAAGTTGCAGAATTCGTCAGCCGGTGTTTAACTTGTCAGAGGGTCAAGGCAGAGCACTAGCGGCTGAGCGGGTTGTTGCAACCTTTGGAGATTCCAGAATGGAAGTGGGAGCACATCACAATGGATTTTGTAGTAGGACTTCCAACAACACAAAAGGGTCTAGATGCCATCTGGGTGATCGTAGATTGTTTGACCAAGTCTGCCCATTTTCTACCTATCAAGATCAGGTACAAATTGGAGCAGTTGGTGAAACTTTACGTGAAGGAGATAGTATCGCGACATGGGGTGCCGGTATCTATTGTATCTGACAGAGATCCGCGCTTCACGTCAAATTTCTGGAGAAGTCTGCAGGAAAGAATGGGAACACAGTTGAGGTTGAATACAGCGTACCATCCTCAGACTGATGGCCAGAGCGAGCGAACGATTCAGACCTTGGAAGATATGCTCCGAGCAGTCGTGATGGACTTAGGGGGCAACTGGGACGATCACTTGTCACTGGTAGAGTTCGCTTACAACAACAGTTATCATGCTAGCATTGGCATGCCTCCGTACGAAGCATTATATGGAAGGAAGTGTCGGACGCCGTTGTGTTGGGATGAAGTTGGTGAGCGGAGATTGTTGGGACCAGAATTGGTACAACAAACCGTGAAAATCATTAAAGTAATAAGACAACGGTTAGTAGCAACTCAGGATCATCAGAAGAAGTACGCTGACTTACATCGTCAGGAACGAGACTTTGAAGTTGGTAACTTTGTGTTCTTAAAAGTATCTCCCTGGAAAGGGAAGATCCATTTTGGGAAGAAGGGCAAATTGAGCCCTAGGTTCATAGGACCTTTTGAAACATTGAGGAGAATAGGCGAAGTGGCGTACGAGGTAGCATTACCTCCTGAACCTGAGCACATTCACAACGTGTTTCATGTATCAGTGTTACGTGCATATAAGCCAGACTACAAGCATGTCATCTCCTATGAACCAATTCAGGTCAAAAAGGACTTATCGTACGAGGAGATCCCTGTCCAAATACTTGATAGGAAGGAACAGAGGTTGAGAAATAAAGTCATTCATTCGGTTAAAGTTCTCTGGAGGAATCACGCGGTGGAAGAAGCCACGTGGGAGCTCGAAGAGAAGATGAGAGCAAATTACCCCCAGTTATTTGAGTAACCTTAGGTTGAAATTCCGAGGACGGAATTTTTATAAGTGGGAGAGGATGTAATGTCCAGGAAATTTTAAACATTGTATTAATTTATGTTGATATATGAAATTCGTTTTATTTAATTTTACAGATTTAATTGGATCCGTGTAGGTATTATTATTTAATTATATAAATACATGGTCCAATAATTTTCTTTGCCTTAAAGGGGCTCACTAATAGTTTGAATAAATTAATGAGTTAACCCTAACATTTGATTGGCAAGAAAGTTGGGGGAAATTAAATAAATAATTTTATCATTATCGGATTAAATAATTCGAATGAAGAATTATGGTTAAAATAAAATATTTTAAACAATTAATTAATTGGATTAGTTATTAAACGTAAATATTAGAAATATAATGTTGATGAATTTAAGTGGGTCCATTTTTCTTTCCGGATTGGGTCGAACCCATTTTCTTTTATCTTATTGGGCCCAAATTCTTTCTAAATTTGGTTGGCCCAAATTCCCTGTTGGGCCGAACCAATTTGGGTTGAGCCCAATTCCCTTTTATTTTCCTATTGGGCCACTTATGTTTCTTATTTCAACCGACCCAACTTCCCTTGTGTTGAGTCCAAGCTCTTATCCAGTCGGGTTGAATCACGGGGCACGGGTCGGATCCCTTCCTAACTGATGTGGGCAATTGGTAGCTTAATTGGGGAAACCCACCGGTACATCAAATTAGGGATTTAACAGCCTAATAGCCTAACATCTCAAATCAGACCAAACCTCTCAAAGCAGACGAAGTCGGAAGAGAAGCAGGGGTCACGCCGAGCTGCGCGCCGGCGTGTAAAAAGGGGCGGTGCGATGACATGAGATGACCAGTCGTTCGGACTGGAGGGAGAGCTCGACGACCTCTGGGCTGTGCAAGGCTCGAGGTGGGCAACCGAGCGCTATCGACCGAACCAAGGGTTTATGACGCGACTAGGCGGCATAGGGGGTGATGAGGGTCGTCAGCTAGCGGCCTTAGGTCCCCTCCTCCTACCGTCGGTCTTTGTAGGATCAATTTAGGTAATACCCAGTCTATTGGGTAAACGATTTGCTATAAATTGAAACCCCCCAAACCCTAGCAAGCTGCTAAAATTTCTGCCTTTCAAATTAGAGAGAGCAGTCACTGGGAACAGGGGAGGCCGACAGGGGAATGTCCGGGTACACCACCTACTTTGGAAGAAGGAGAAAGACTGCATTTCGATCGGTAGCAAGGTATATCAGTGGACGGCTGAGTGCTTTAGTTTTATTTTTCCTTCTGTGTTGGTTTGTATTATACAATGTGTTGTTATATTTTTTTTTTTCTCTTTTCTCTTTCTGTGCTGGGACTTTATTGCTCTTTTGTGTTGAACTCTGGTATGATGAACCAAAAGGTTCGGGCAGCATGATTGAACATGGTAACTAGGCTATTGTTGTGGCTTAGCATGCCCAGTAGGTGTTTGGTTTAATACCTAAGCCAGATTTTTGTTTTCTTTGGTTGTATAAATTGTCCTGCCGGCATTATGGTTCATAGAATCAAGCATTGGTTATCTGTATGTGTGATGTTGGACTGGCCACAAAACCTTGATATAAAATTTTACAAGAAGGAATAAACACATGATTCCAATAGTATTATGTAATAATTGTATTAATTTGGTTGTGAAATTCATTGGGTTGTTCAAACAAATAACTAACGAGTGGAGGTAGATTGTTTGTTGTACAACTATTGCCTAACAATAATTAAATGAGTATCATTGGCTTAATTGATGGTTATTATTGGAACTACTAAAATAATTATGTATTAACGTAATAGATATTGAATTATTATTTAACTAATAATAATTAAGTATAAATAAAGTTAATAAATAATTATTTATTATTTATCAATAAATAATAAATAAAGATAATGAATATTTAATTACTATTTAATTAATATTAAATAATAATTAAGTATGAATAAAGTTAGTAAATAATTATTTATTATTTCCCATTAAATAATAAATAAAGATAATAAATATTTAATTATTATTTAATTAATATTAAATAATAATTAAGTATGAATAAAGTTAATAAATAATCACTTATTATTTCCCAGTAAATAATAAATGAAGATAATAAATATTTAATTATTATTTAATTAATATTAAATAATAATTAAGTATGAATAAAGTTAATAAATAATTATTTATTATTTCCCAGTAAATAATAAATGAAGATAATAAATGTTTAGTTATTCTTTAATTAATATTAAATAATAATTAAGTATGAATATAATTAAGAAGATAATAAATATTTAATTATTATTTAATTAATATTAAATAATAATTAAGTATGAATAAGGTTACTAAATAATAAAGATAAAAAATATTTAATTATTATTTAAGTAATATTAGATAATAATTAAATAAAATAATTATTAATAAATAAAGAAGATAAATATTTAATTATTATGATTAAGTATGAGTAAGGTAAATAAGTTGATTAATTTTTATTTACCATTAAATAATGAATAAAGATGATAATTACTTAATTATTATTGCATTGTTATCAAATAATAATTAAGTATGAGCAAGAGTTATAAATTAATTATTTATGGGACCTTAATAAATAAAATAATGGTACCTTAATTATTAATTAATAATTAAGTTTGGGTAGAGATAATACATTAATTATTTAATTAATGTTGAATAAGGACTAAGGGGTCATAAGTACTTAATTACCCTTAAAAGTGAATAGTAGCTAAGTGCAAATAAACTTAAATAACTTATTAATCACTACTAGTTAGTAATGCACTAATAAATTTATTATTTATTTTTATAAATAATAAAAAGGGGTTATTAACCAAATAAAATAGTCGTTAAATTATTATTTGGATACTATTAGGCCATAATGCACTAACAAGTTTATTATTTAGTTTGTAAATAATAAATTGGATTACTAACAAATAATTAAAGCAAGTAAGGTTGCTAATTTGAATATCCGAGTAATAAATGAGCATGATTAATTAGTTGTTGAAATAACAACCAAAGGTCACTAATTAATTTCTGTTTAGCTAATGTTAAATAGTAATTAAATGTTAATAGAGTTAATATAGTAATGTAAATGAATGAAAACAGTTAGAAGTAATTGTTAGAAAGTGTTTATCACTTAAGAGAAACATTGTTAATAAATAATTTCTCAGTCTACAGATTTATTAAGTATCTTATGGGATTGAAAACGGTCTATTGACTTATATGCTATGTGAATTGTTCATCTGTTAAATAAATAGCATAAGAAGGTGTACCGATATATAACTACGCCCTGTTAATTGATGAATCGACTTTATCAAATGTTAGGTTCTTCAAGGCCAAATAATTAAAGCTAAAATTAGTTGTAGCCGAGCAAACAGGCAAGTTTCCTTTAACCCTACTCAATTTACATTCGAGCAGGATGTGATGTATTATGCCAGTTTCTTAACTCAATTTATATTTGAGGAAATTCTAAACCTTATGCACCAGTTATTTCGTGCAAAGAGGTATATGTTGTGCAAGTTCCCTAACTTCATTCTTTCAGTATATTGAATGTAAGTTCACCTTACTCAACTTTTACCCTTGAGCAAGTTCTTTACCCTGAAACTTTAATTATTGCAAGTTATTCTTTAAGCTTGAATCTTACCTCCAAGCATGCTTTAAGTGGTCTAATTACCTTTAAAATTATTCCACATTCACGTATTTATGGACATTCGCACTCGTGCATTTGAATTCGTACATTTATTAAAGTTCCGAGATTTACGAACTATCCATGATTAAGTCTGAACCCTTGTTCGGTCAGGCAAGTATGTGAGAATTTATAAAAGCTATTCGCACCAATCGATGGTAAGGATTCTTGGACTGAATGAACACCCCTTATATTATAGGGGAGTACCTCAGGTACTGCATACAAGGTACAAATAGCAGAGTTAAATGTTATGCATATACATAGCGTACGCGAGGCTGATCCCCTCAAGTACTTATTCTGTAGCCAGTAACCAGAGGGTCAACTAGCTATTGACTCCTTTGGAAGTTATTGTTCAAAGTCTACTTGACTATCAATTGTTCTAAAAGCAATAATTATTCTTGCTTCTGATAATTATATTGTTGAATTCTCTTCTATATTCCATTCATCATGATATATCCCTTATTTGTATTTTAAACTTGCTGAGCAAACTCGTTGTTCATCCTTGCTATATCATGACTTTCATTGCAGCTAAACCCGAGACGTCAGGAAAGGGCAAGGGTAAAGAAAAGATGAAGTGATAGGCTTCACGTAGCTGATTTTAATTTTATGTGTAGTTAGTTACTATTAATGTAATTTTAACCCTGATAGTTAATTGGGGTATGGATTTGTGTTAAGTATTTAAGGTTATTGTATTCTGGACTAGTAACACCTTTCTAATGAACAACATATGTTTGTTATATTCCGCATTTTAGTCAATGTATGTTGTTGGAGGTGAATGATGTATTGGATCGTGATGACCGGATCCGGGTATTTGGAGGCCCGAATTTGGGGGCGTCACACCATCTGTCTTAAATTAAAAGTCTCGTTTTTGACTCTTTTTGGTCGAACTGATCAATTTTAGAATTAATAATTAAGCATATGTAAATATATTTTTAAAATTATAAAAAATAGAGTTTGTAGCAAATTGTATCTAGTTTATTATGATCATATATAATCTTTTAACCTAAATAATTGTTAAGTGTTTTGTATATTTATAAAACTATTGTACACAATATTAATCTATTATATTATTATAATTAATATATTAATAATTTTATAATAAAATTCGTGCCCACGGGATCATGAGCTTAAAATTTAGAAATAAAAATCTAATTTTTTTAAAAAAGAAACTATAAAAAATAAAACCTAATTCATTTGTTTTACATAATCTTCTCTTCTCTTTCTCACGTCTTTTTTGTCTTTCGCATATTCTTCGATAAGTTATTCTTTTTTTTTTGCTACTTTAACACACACACACGCACCACACACACACTCTTTGCTACCACTAAGGATCGAACCTCCAACCTCATGTTTGAGGTGGGTTGAGTCGTACCATTGGGCCAAAAGCCACTTGGTATAAAACGACAATTTTTTGGAATACATGATTTTTAATTTCCTTTTTTTTTGCGAAATAAAATTATAAATATTTTTTAATTTCCTTTTCTTCAATAAGTTATTTTTTATTTTTATTTTTGCTAGCTAAACCTTTGGAATGCATGATTTTTAATTTTTTCTTTCAAATGGAACACATGCATCTGTGTTGTGCTTAATAAAGTGGAAAGATTTACAAACATTTCGCATTAATAGAAAATTAAAAAGTTTTCAAACAGCAACTTCGTAAGCATGGTTCATATAGTTATTTTTCTAATTTTTTTCTTTTAATATTTAGTAATTATTTAATTTATTATAATTCACTTTCCAATGCAATTTTTCTTTTACTTTGGCTTCGGGAATTTTTCATATTTGATAAATAGTTAAAAAGGTTTGGAGAAGAAGTGAAGGACAAAGAAAAATATAACAGTTGATTTAAAGGGTCACCTACTA
This sequence comes from Aralia elata, assembly GCA_034770075.1. Taxonomy (NCBI): domain Eukaryota; kingdom Viridiplantae; phylum Streptophyta; class Magnoliopsida; order Apiales; family Araliaceae; genus Aralia; species Aralia elata. The sequence goes on along the minus strand of CM068379.1, from coordinate 77,676,268 downwards.
AACGGGAACAAATAATCCCAGGTTTGCAACTAAACTTTCTACAACTTTACAATTAATTACATTACTTTTCAATTGGCATTATATTTGTAAGTCAGCCCTTTTGTTTTTGTTTGTTTTGTTTTGTTTTTTTTTAATTTTATTATTATTTTTTTTAATCTTTTCATAATATAATGTGACGGCTGTTTACATAAGATAGATTGAGTTGATTAGTTTGTTTACAGTAGTGTATGGTGTCTACTCAAAATTAAAAAAAACAAATCAACATAAACGCTAGCTGAAAATAATGATACAGATAGATATCCAATTATTATAACCAAGTAACTTGGGAGATTTCTCATTTCTATATCGTTCTTCTTTATAGTGCAGTTGTAAAGAAATTTGTTCTTAAGCTTGGAATGGTTGAAGCAAAAAAACTGTTTGTTCAGTACTATCAATTGTATGTATGGACCAAGAAAAAAGCGGAGAGAGAGAGAGAGTAAATAAAAGTACCATACTGACAGTATGTCTGATCATATGATGTACCGGCCGGAGATAAGAAGGGTGAGGTCCCCTAATCCCTATATAAATAAATAAAATAAAAAAAAAAAAACCCAGACATTGGTGGGGTGGGACACAAGTTGCTTTTATGGCTGAGGGCTCTGTTTTTTAATGTACAAACACAACGCACAGGTGATAGCGACTTTTATTAATTTATATATGTACTTAAATATGTGCATGCAAATAGGGCGGAGGTGTACTGTACTGTCCATAACAATATAGGAATATTAGATCGAATAGAGTTGTATGTATGTGTGATCGATCAATGCTGTGGACTTTGGACGGTCCAGATTTATTAATCGGTCGTATTAAGTTCTCCGGTGAAGATAGAAAGAGAGAGATGCGGGTTCTTGGGTTCGTGTCAGTCTGTTACGCAGATTTGGGCCTTTTATTCTCTGTAGTTTTGTTGGTTTAGAGGGTGAAGATGAGGAAGTAGCAATGATATTGATGTGCAGTGTATATATATGTATCCATTTTTGTGTAAGATACAGACACACCATATCTCACTACAGGTTCATATCTTCATTAATAATTGCCATTGGACTACCTATGTTACTTCTCCCATTCTCCCTTTCTCCCTTTCTCCCTTTCCTTATTTATTGTGCTACAAGTTGATATATCTATCTATGTCTTAACACAACCAACTCATTTGGTGCAAATTAAGTACCGAGTCTTATTGTAAAATTATTATATTATTGCTATTAGATAGAATAATTAAATTGATTTCTTCTAAAATTGTGTTATTTAATTGATAATAAAATTTTACATAAACAAGTGAAAATAGAAACATACAAAAATAAAATTAAAAAGCAGAAACATAAAAATAAAAACAGTTATTAAACAAACCCTAATATTTATACTATATATTTTTGGGTGAGATTTGTGTAGACATTTATTTAAGGATAAGGACGAAAGCTAGGTGTTAAATTAAACACTTTGGGCATGATTTTTAAGGAGAGACGGACTATAATCGTATAATTCTATTAAGTTAGTAAGTTTTTGATCTGGGATGGATAGGATTAAGTGCATGCTTAAATGAAAGGATACAAAAGTGAAATAACATAAGATACATAAAAAAGTTGTGTTGCTCGATCGGTGGTAGGTAGGTAGGTTGATGAGATGAGTTAATTAGTGAAGGAAGTAAGCAAAAAGGCAAAATTAAGATGATCCTGATCTGATCATGAATAGATGAGATCAACGAGTCTCAAATTTTTAGTCTTAGTTAGTTAAATGACATGACATTAAATATTTTTGTTAGTTAAAACATCTAACTTTAAATTAATTGATACCAATTGAAGAGGTCTCTCAAATATGTATAGTGAATTTTTTGGGTCTAACTTAATCGGTTTATGAATTTAACCCAATAATTTTAATAATAATTTATGTTATAGTCAATTAAAATGAGTGGTTCATATTAATTTTATTATTGTTTTTTTTTAATCTTTTCAAAATTTTACACAAATAATTAGGTGAGACTATAAATTTTCTTCTCAATCTATCTTTAAGTTTTGGGTTTAGAGAGAAAAATTAATATCAACCACTCATTTGTGATGTAAGTGATTCACTATTTAACTAAATAAAATATGATATACAGTCGGGGTAAATTAGTCATGTAAAAATTTATCTAATTGAATGTTTACTTTAGTCGTACTTTTGAGCACAAAATCTTTTATCACTTAATTCATCATTTTGGGAACAGGGGGAGTATATATTAATGACATTACACTCACTTAAAAGAAATTAAAGATATAGATAAGAGTTCTTTTATAAATTAAGATTGAGATATAAAATATATATAAATTTTGTTGTTTGTAGACATAGTTATAAATTAAATACATAACATGATAAAATGAATGATTCGTTTACTCCCTTTAAAAAGCTTTGATCTTGGAAAATAAGTGCAATCCAATAAAAAAATGCTTACAACAATCATTTTCAGTATTTTTTAAAATCACTTTAATTGATTGCTTGATATCACTTATCGATGGTCGTTAGAGGTGAAATTCAAAATCAAATATATTCACGTGACCATGTAACTTTTCAAGAAAATAATATTTATATTCCGATTATTTGTCTCAATTTAATTACGAATAGATAATTCTTTTTAAAAATATATATATAACAAGTAAAACTATATTTTAACTCTTATCATTTCATTGTATTGATATATATTTAATCAACATATATTTGTCCAATACATAGCAATACTCAACATTTTATCACCGACCAAGCAACAAATGTAATATCACGCACACGAAAAACGTGATTACAATTCACGATTCGATAGGCCCACAAACTGAATATTGCCAATGCACCATGCATTGCTGGGTAGTCCGCACAAGGCCCATCGTAAAATGTGTTGTCCCATAGATGAACAATAAGTATTCTGGTGGCCCATACTCACGTGAAGGCAATAAGCTTCTCAACACACTCATAAATATGATAAGAATGGATAATCAAATAACAATAAACTTTACTGAAAAAAGATTAAAAAGTTTTCAAGCAACAATTTCGTAAGCGTGGTTCATACAGTTATTTTTCTAATTTATTTCTCTTAATATTTAGTTATTATTTAATTTAGTATAATTCACTTTCCAATGCAATTTTTCTTTTACTTTGGCTTCGGGAATTTTTCATATTTGATAAATGGTGAAAAAGGTTTGGAGAAGAAGTGAAGGACAAAGAAAATATAACAGTTGATTTAAAGGGTCACTACTAAACTGGAACAAATAATCCCAGGTTTGCAACTAAACTTTCTACAACTTTACAATTAATTACATTACTTTTCAATTGGCATTATATTTGTAAGTCAGCCCTTTTGTTTTTGTTTGTTTGTTTGAAAGATTTTAATATACATGATATCCTAAAATTTGATTTTTTGAGACTTTGAGAAATGACTTTGAATTGTTGATATTATATGACACTGACTAATGACTTTGAATTGATCTTTTTAAACGGAAATTATTTTCTTTCTTTTTTCATTTCTTTTCTACCTAATTTGTATTTATTATGTGACTTTGAGTTTGAAGTGAAAAGGCCCAACAAATAAGAAAATAAAATAATAAGGCAAGTCCAAAAAATTATTATAGATTAAAAATAATGAATTATTATTTGAATTTTAAAAATCTACTTAAGATATTTTTGAATTTAAAGTTATGAATTAATACATTATTTAATTAATAATATTTTTTATTATTAAAAATTATTATGATTATATTGTTTATAAAAATAAATAACTATATCAATTTTAAGTTTAGAAATGTCTCACATTATTTTTTAATAAGTCAATATCAATTCCATATGTTGGAAAACGGAAGAAATACATAATACGAAGTATAAGATGGCCAAATAATATACAAAAATTTATTATTATCATAGCAAAAAATATAAATATAAAATATATGAAAAATCTTTATAAAATTTAAAATAAAAAATTATAAAAAAATTTCAAACATAGCTCGCGCTTTGCACAAGGCCAATGTGCTAGTGTGATAAAGATATTATTATATCCAACCACCAATATTTTCATGGATAATAATAGCAATATGTCGGTGTTTCATAATTAGTAAGATATTTATTTGATTGGTGTATTAATATCGCATTAGTTGAGATGAAAAAAATAAATAAATTACATTACTCTTTTCGTCCACAGAAGGATGAGTCAGGAACAATTTTTAGTCAAATAATTAGGTGAGACTATAAATTTTCTTCCCAATCTATCTTTGAGTTTTGAGTTTAGAGAAAAAAAATAATATGAACCACTCATTTGTGATGTAAGTGATTCACTATTTAACTAAGTAAAATATGATATACAGTCAGGGTAAATTAGTCCACGCAAAAATTTATCTAATTGAATGTTTACTTTACTCGTACTTTTAAGTATAAAATCTTTTATCACTTAATTCATCATTTTGAAGACAGAATGAGTATATATTAATGACATTACATTTATTTAAAAGAAATTAAAGATACAGATAAGAGTTTTTTTATATATAAAGATTGAGATATAAAATATATATAAATTTTGTTGTTTGTAGACATAGTTATAAATTAAATACAAATACATGATAAAATCAATGATTCGTTTACTCCCTTTAAAAAACTTTGATCTTGGAAAAGAAGTGCAATCCAATATGAAATGCTTACAAAAATCATTTTCAGTACTTTTTAAAATCACTTTAATTGATTGCTTCCGATCACTTATTCATGCGGTGAAATTTAAAGTTAAATATATTTTTATGACCATGTAACTTTTCAAGAAAATAATATTTATATTCCGATTATTTATCTCAATTTTTATTACGAATAGATAATTTTTTAAAAAAAATATATATAATAAGTAAAATTATATTATAACTCTATCATTTCATTGTATTGATATATATCTAATTCAACATATATTTGTCCAATACATAGCAATACTCAACATTTTATTACCCACCAGGCAACAAATGTAATATTATGTACACGAAAAACGTGATAACAATTGACGATTCGGTAGGCCAACAAACTGAATATTGCCAATGCACCATGCATTGTAGGGTAGTCCGCACAAGGCCCATCGTAATAAGTGTTGTCCCATGGGTGAACAATAAGTATTCGGGTGGCCCATACCCACGTTAAGGCGATAAGCTTTTCAACACACTCATAAATATGATAAAATGGAAAATCCAAATAACAATAAACTTTAGTGAAAAAAGATTAAATATAAAGAGAAAATATAAAATGTGTTGTGAAATGATAGATATAACAAAATGTATATCAATAAAAATGTATATTGATAAACTCTTTATTTAAGTGGTCATCCACAATTCATTTGATATCTATCAAACTACTTGGATGAATTTTATATTTTCATTGAGAGAATTGTTCTACACTAAAATTGATATCTATTTGATGCCTTATATATAGGCATGGAGAGAGAGAAAGTGGAAGATGAATAGATAGGAAGATTAAAGGTTTTCTAACACTCCCCTTGGATGACCACTTTCTAAGAATATGTCTCATTAAAAACCTTACCAAATAAAAACCCTATGAGAAAAAAAATTGGCCAAGGAAAAGAGTACAATATTCTTGTATAACTTCTAGTGCCTTAGGATTGCCTCATTAAAACCTTGCAAAGGAAAATCCAGTGGGAAAAAACCTTAGCGAAGGAAAAAGAGTACAATCAGCACATATCCTTCAAAAAATTTACTCCCCCCATGAGTACTATAGTTCATGGTAAAAATATCCTTAAGTCGACGCATGCCAATGTTGTGCATCATCTTCTTAAAAGTCGTAGTTGGTAGTGGCTTAGTGAATATATCAGCTAAATTATTACATGATCGTATCTGCTTGACATCAATATCGCCACTCTTCTAGAGCTCATGAGAAGAATTTTGATGCAATATGTTTGGTTCTATCACCCTTGATATAACCTCCTTAATTTGAGTGATACAAGCAGCATTATCTTCGTATAATATCGTTGGACTATTTATGATTGATGATAATCCACAGTTCTTACGAAGGTGTTGAATTACCGATCTCAACCAAACACATTCACGACTCGCTTTATGAATTGCGATAATCTCTGCATGATTTGATGAAGTAGCAGAAATTGTTTGTTTAACAGATCTCCATGAAATAGCAATATTTCCATAAGTAAATAAATATCTTGTTTGTGATCCGCCTTTGTGTGTATCGGAAAGATAACCTGCATCAGTATACCCAACTAACTGTGGTTTTGATCCATTTAGATAAAATAATCCCAAATCAGTAGTCCTACGAAGATATCGCAAATATGCTCGATTCCATTCCAATGTCTTCGAGTTGGTGCATAATTGTACCTTGCTAGTAAGTTAATTGCAAATGCTTTATCAGGTCGTGTGAAATTTGCAAGATACATCAAAGCACCAATTGGAGTGCTCAAAGGATGAGCTTTATCCATGTAAAAGTGCTTCAGGAATTTTTTTGTGTATGTTGATTGATGAACAAGAATTCCATTTGGAAGATGTTCAATTTGTAGGCCAAGACAAAATTTTGTCTTACCAAGATCTTTCATCTCAAATTCATTCTTTAAACAATTTGTTGTTTTTGTTAACTCTTCTAGAGTCCCTACAAGATTTAAATCATCAATATATACTGCAACAATAGCAAATCCGGATTCTAATTTTTTGATAAAAATACATGGACAAATTGAATTATTCTCAAATCCTTCTTTCAAAAGATATTCACTGAGGCGATTATACCACATGCATCCGGATTTCTTTAACTCATATAAAGATCTTTGTAGCTTAATAGAATACATACTTTGAGATGTAGAATTATATGCTTCAGGCATTTTATATCCTTCAGGAATTTTCATATAGATATCATTATCTAATGATCCATACAGATATGCTGTAACAATATTCATTAATCGCATATACAAATTTTCTTTTGCTATCAAGCTAATTAAAAATATGAATATAATTGCGTCCATTACAGGAGCATATGTTTCTTGATAATCAATGTCAGGTTTCTGCGAGAAACCTTGTGCTACAAGTCGCGCTTTGTACCTTATAATTTCATTTTTCTCATTTCATTTACGTACAAATACCCATTTGTATTCAGCAGGCATTACACCTTCAGGTGTTCAGACTATAGGTCCAAAAACTTTATGTTTATTTAGTGATTTTAATTCTGCTTGAATCGCCTCTTTCCACAATTGCCAATCATTTATACGTTGACATTCATCAACGGTTTGTAGTTCATATTCATTATCATTACTTCTGGTAATGTCAAGAGCATCTTTATATGAAAATATATTGTCGACAACAATTTTATTTATATCCAATACTTCTCTTATATATATATATATAATGTATCGAGATCTCGTTATTTTTAGGTACCTGATCCTTTTCAGGGGATAACTCTTCAAGAGTTTTATTTTCAGGAGATTTTTGCTCATAAGTGTTGGATAAATAAGTTATTTATGTGGTCTGTTTCATGGGTATAGCCTCTTTATAGGCTGCAACTTGTTTTTCTTGTACTTTCCTCTTCCAGGAAATTTTATCTTTAACACCGATTGGTCTTCCACGCTTCAGGTGTGGTTTTGATTCATTTGCTACTATGTTAACTTATTTTCCTACATGGACTTCAATCCGTGCTAGAGTATTAGCAGCTGGAATGTGAGATTTCACTATTTTCTTATTATCGGTGAATACATCTGGTAATTGATTTGTAATTCCTTGCAAATGAATAATCCTTTAAACTTCTAGTTCACATTAATTTGTACGAGGATCGAGATGAGATAACGTCGAAGCATTCGATGTAATCTTTCGTCTTGCTTCAGGTAAATTTCGTGCCTCAGACAAACGTCGTGCTTCAGGCAACGACTTTTCTCCCTTAATGGTGGGATGATTGTTTCATTAAAATGACAATCCTCAAAACGTGCTTGAAAAACATCACCAGTTAGAGGTTCAAGATATCTAATGATAGATGGAGAATCAAAACTCGTATAAATTCCAAGTCTACATTGAGGACCCATTTTAGTGCATTGTGGGGGTGCAATAGGTACATATACAACATAACCAAATATGCGCAGGTGAAAAATATTTGGTTCTTGGCCAAGTACAAGTTACAATGGTGATTATGATAAGTAGTTGGTCTAATGCGAACTAATGGTGCAACATGTAAAATAGCATGATCCCAAACAGAAAGTGGTAATTTTGATTTCATAAGCAAAGGTCGAGCAATAATTTGAAGTCTCTTGATAAGTGATTCACCTAAACCATTTTGAGTATGTGTATGTGCAACAGGATGTTCAACATCAATTTTAATAGACATGCAATAGTCATCAAAAGCTTGAGATATAAATTCACCAGCATTATCTAAACAAATTTTCCTAATTGGATAATCAGGAAATTACACTCTCAACCTAATTATTTGAGCAAGAAGCCTAGCAAATGTAACATTTCTAGTAGAAAGTAAACATACATGTGATCATCTAGTTGATGTATCAATTAAAACCATAAAATACTTAAATGAACCACAAAATGGGTGTATTGGTCCACATATATCATCCTGAATTCTTTCTAAGAAAGATGGACACTCAACAACAATCTTTAAATGTGATGATTTGGTAATTAATTTACCTTGAGAACATACATTACATGGATAATCAGTAGGTAAAAGAATCTTCTGGTTCTTTAAATGATATCTATGAGAGTTTTCAATAATTCGACGCATCATTACTGATCCTGGATGACCAAGACGATCATGTCAAAGCATAAAAACCTTTGGGTCTGAACACTTCTGGTGTATTGCAACATTTGTTTCAACTGTTCTCATTGTAGTATAATATAACCTAGAAGAGAAAATAAGCAGTTTTTCTAGTATGAGCTTCTGGCCCGATGCTATTGAAGTAATATAAAAAAATTATTCACTGCCTTTGTTATTAGTTACAACATAATAACCATTATAACATATATCCTTAAAACTGAGTAAATTTCTGCTTGACTCAGTAGAATACAAAGCATCATTAATACAAAGTTTTGTGCTATTTGACAACATTATAATCACTCTTCCAAAGTCTTCAATTATAATCGCTCTTCCAGAGCCTTGATTAAGTTTGATGAATAATCGCTCTTCTAGAGCTTTTAATTAAGTTCAATGAACCTGATACGATATTGACATTGGCTTTGCATAATTTTAAAAATCATTCTATATGGTAATCGCTCTTCTAGAGCCTTTAATTACCAATAGGACTCACGTGTCTTTATATATGTAAAACATAAATTAAACTTTATTACTTGAAACATAAATCAAACATATCAAAATAAAAATGCTTATTATAATGTCATTGTAATGTCCATGGAATTTTAAACATTGTATCAAATTTATTTTAATAAATAAACTCAATATATTTAATTTTTCGAATTTAATTGGATCCATATAGGTGTTATTATTTAGTTATATAAATATATGGTCCAATAATTTTCTTGCATTGAAGGGGCTCATTAATAGTTGGAATAAATTGGTGAGTTAACCCTAAGACTTGATTTGCAAGAGATTGGGGAAATTAACTAAATGATGTTATTATTATCAAATTAAATAATTCGAATAAAGAATTATGGTTATATTAAATAATTTAAATAAATTGGTTTAGTTATTTAATTTACATGTCAGAAATATAAGACGGTTAATTTAAATTGGGCCGATTCTCCTTATTTAGATTGGCCCATTGCTCCTATTTATTTTGATTTAATCCCCAAATTACATTTCTTTTATTTTCTTTTTGGGCCGCCCTTTTTGATTTAATCAACCGGCCCAACCCTATTGGGTTGAGCCCAAACGCAATTTGCAGCCGGGTCAGTCCAATTCTTTTTAGCCAGTTCGGATCCGTTTGGGGCAAGCGGTAAGGAATTTGGGGAAAACCAAATCTGACCGGTGGGACTAAGCCGGCAAAGTCATTTGGGAGGGTTTCATATCGACGAAATCAATTTGGGGGAGAGCTCTGCAGCCTAATCTCTCAAGTAGCAGACCTAACAGGGACGAGTCGAGGAGAAGGCGTCGCCAGGCATGCGCCGACGACAGCTCGAAGCGAGCGGACGGTGTGATGGCTGACCAGCTGCTTGGACCGAAGGAAAAGCGCGCCTACCGGCGGCCAAATGAGGATCGGTATCGACGACCGAGCAGACGTCGCACGGACCAGAGGTCCCAGAAAATCCGGCGAGAACGCGTGGCTCAAGGTCCTGCCGGCAAGTCACATATGGCGTGATGGGGCTTGAGGTGGACCGACGACTGCCACTCCCTCCGACCATCGGTCCTTAACCGACCAATTTGGGTAATACCCAAACTATTTGGGCAAAATTTCTACTATAAATTGGACCCCCCCCCAAACCCCAAGGCTGCCAATTTTCCTTTGTTTGAGAGTTCCCAATTAGAAACTAGGGTTTTAAATTAGTGAGAAGATATAGAGAGAAAAGGGAGACAGAGGAAGGCCATTGTGAATGTCCGGCTGGGTTTGGTACTACGGAAGAAGAAGAAGAACGCCAATTCGATCTACACCAAGGTATAAATAGCGACTGTGGTGGGTTTGTTTAATTTTCCATCTTGTGATTGGTTATAATATATATGGTATTGGATTGTATTGTGTTTCTTGCTGGGAACCTGTAATTGAGGAACCAAAATGGTTCGGTAGCGTGTTAGTGTATAATAATTGTATTGTTTTGATGTGAATTTGGGAGTTGTATTATAATTTTGAGTTCAAAATCTGGGTTTCTGTTGGTTGTATCATTGTGATGGTGTAATATACATTGTTTTGGGAATACATGAATACTGTGATAGTCCATATGGTTAGGAAATTATTGCGATGAACCTTAACGGTTCTAGCAGTTGGAAGTATTAAGCTTATACCATATATTTGTTGGATTTGCATCACGTTAAATCTGTGTTGATTTGTTTTGGTATTTGGATGGTTCTGTTGACAGTGTAACTATAAACACAAATCCTTGGCTTTCTTTTGGGTAGGATATCAGTGTTGCTGTAATCTGTTTGGGAATTGTTTTTTACTGGCTGGGAAATAAATTTTGGATAGTTTGAAAAAAAAAAAAAAATTACAGGGAATTTGGTTATATTGTGATAATAGTGGCTGATGATTTTGACATGAAGGAACAAACAATTGAAGCTAATAATACACTTGTAAACTAAGTAGTTACAATAAATAATAAATAAAGAAAATAAATATTTATTTATTATTTAATAATAGTAATAATTAAGTATGAATTAAGTTAATAATTTAATTATTTGCCAGTTAAGTATTTAATTATTATTTAATTAATATTAAATAATAATTAAGTATGAATAAGATTAATAAAATAATTATTTATTATTTATCAATGAATAATAAATAAGGATAATAAATATTTAATTATTATTTAATTGATATTAAATAATAATTAAGTATGGATAAAGGTAATAAAATAATTACTTATTATTTATCAAATAATAAATACCGATAATAAATATTTAATTATTATTTAATTAATATTAAATAATAATTAAGTATGAATAAAGTTAATAAAATAATTATTTATTATTTTTCCAATAATTAATAAATAAAGAGAATAAATATTTTAATTATTATTTCATTGATATTAAATAATAATTAAGTATGAATAAAGTTAATAAAATAACTATTTATTATTTTTCCAATAAATAACAAATAAAGAGAATAAATATTTAATTATTATTTAATTGATATTAAATAATAATTAAGTATGAATAAAGTTAATAAATAATTGTGTATTATTTTTCCAATAAATAATAAATAAAGGTAATAAGCACTCAATAATTATTCAATAAACATTTAATAATAATTAAGTGTGTGTAGAATTAATACATTGAGTATTTAATTAAGATTGAATATGGAACAAGTGTAATAATTACTCAATTACGCTTAAGGTAAATAGTAATTAAGTAAATAAAAGATTAAGTAAGAGATCAACTACTATTTAGTTGTTATCAAATCATGTTATATTTATTAATTATTTTGTAACTAATAAATAAGAAATTTTAACCTACATTTAGAAGGGTACTCAAATGATAGGTAACCATGATTAACTATTGTTTATTTTAAATAATAGCTAGAGGCCATTAAATTAAATTCTGTTTAGCTGATGGCTAGGTAGTAATTAAATGTATTCGGTGAATTGTTTATCTGCTAAATAAATAGCATAAGTGAGTATAGTTACGCAATGCTAATGGATAAACCAACTCTACCAACTGATAGGTTATCCAAGATCAATTAATTAAAGCTAAATCTTATCTGTAGCTGAGCAATCAGGCAAGTTCTCTATCCCGAACTTGATTTTTGCAAGTTCACTAACTTCATTCCTTCAGTATATTGAATGCAAGTTCCTTCTTAGCCAACTTTTACATTGAGCAATATTTTTAAACCTTATGCATTATTTTTAATTGTGCAAAAAGGTATATACTATTGCAAGTTATTCTTTAAGCTTGAATCTTATCTCTAAGCATGTGTTAAGTGGTCTAATTGCTTTTAAAATTATTCCACATCTGTGTATTCATTGGCATTCGCACTTGTGCAATTGAATTCGTATAATTATTTAAGTTCTGAAATTCACGAACTATTCATGATTAAGTCTGAACCCTTGTCTCGGTCAGGCACGTATGTAAGAATTTATAAAAGCTATCCGAACCAATCAATGGTAAGGATTCTTAGACTGAATGAACACCCCTTTTTATTATAAGGGAGTACTCCATGTACCGTAAATAAGGTACAAATAGCAGAGTTAAATGTTATGCATATACATAGCGTACGCGAGGCTGATCCCCTCAAGTACTTATTCTGTAGCCAGTAACCAGAGGGTCAACTAGCTATTGACTCCTTTGGAAGTTATTGTTCAAAGTCTATTTTGACTACCAATTGTTCTAAAAGCATTTATTGTTATTGCTTCTGTTAATCCCATTGTTGAAATCTCTTCTTTATCCCTTTCATCATGATATATCTTTATTGTTGTACTTTAAACTTGCTGAGCAAACTCGTTGCTTATTCTTGCTATATCATGACTTTATTGCAGCTAAACCCGAGACGTCAGGGAAAAGCAAAGGGAAAGAAAAGATGAAGTGATAGACTTCATGTAGCAGATTTAAACTTTATGTGTAGTTAATCATTGTTAATGTAATTTAAACCCTGCTTGTTATTTAGGGTATGGATTTGTGAAAGTGGTAAGGTTATTGTATTCTGGGACTAGTAACACCTTATAATGAACAATGTATGTTTATTATATTCCGCATTTTAGATACCATATGTTGTTATAGGTGGATGTTTGTGTTGGATCGTGATGACCAGATCCGGGTAGTTGGAGACCCGAATTTGGGGGCGTCACAGGTTGGTATCAGAGCTGTAGGTTATAAACTTTAGGATCGCGAAACCTAGGTTATAACCTTCATAGTAAACTCGTATTGAGTATTAGGAGATAAATCGAGGAGATTTATTATATGTGGTTTTGATGAATTGGGGAATTCATCGAGTCGAGTAGTACCCAATGAAATATAATTTCATTTCTTCAATGAATATATTTTATTGCTGTACTAATGTTAGCTTTTGTGTGTTTGTAGGATGGCTGCCGTAGGGGAAACCAGTGGAGCCCGAGAGGAGGAGGAGGTATTTATAGATATACCGGTAGTTGCAGAACAGCTGGTGGGCTATGCTCCTATTGCCCCAGGATTTCTACAAGAGGAGTCCGAGTCAGGGGAGGACTACCAGAGGGAGCTACCAGAGCCGGTTGTAGGTAGAGTTATGAGGTCGGGCAGTCAGGATCCAGATGCTGAGGAGGAGGACCTCGAGACCGAGGGAAAGGAGCCACCTGCTGATATTGATGGCATGGGGTCCACTGTCGATGATATCATCGAGGGGCTGACTAGCAGGAATGAGGAGCTGGGGGATCGAATAGCTCACCTGGAGGAGCAGAATCAGACCCACCAGATCCGAGAGGACCAGTATAGAGACCTGGCCTATCAGCTTGAGCATGACTTGGGGGTGGCGAAGGCACAGCTACAGGGCTACGAGTCCTCGGCACAGCAGATCGGACCACTGCTACATCAGTTGGTGGCCCGAAACGCTGAGTTGAGAGAGAGGCTGGAGCAGAGGGATCTGCAGATCGCCCACCTAAAGGCCAAACAGGAGGCCATGAGATTTGAGTTTGGGCTGGAGGTGTCTGTGAGGATGCACGTCAGGGAGGCCTGGGCCAGGGAGGCCAGAAGGGTTGATCAGCTAGAGAACCAGTTGGAGGCCAGAACTGTGAGGATAGAGACCGTAGGACATGCTCTAGATGCAGCCTATAGGAGACCCCGGACTGAGGTAGGGGAGTCTAGTCGCTCTGTTCGTCGCAGGGTCGGGGATGGAGCATTCTCTGGTCAGCAGGCTCGGATTCGGCACGACGTGCAGTGATATGTTATGGATGGTTGTCTTGTCTTGGGTACCATAGGTCCCACTTTTGCTAGATTATAGACATGTTGTCTTGTGAAACTTTATCCTTGTTTACCTGTTTGGGGTGACAGTTCAGCCCCAACTTTTGTTTGTTTTTAAAGAATGGAAAGCTAGGATTCCCCACTTTTGTCTTAGGGAAAATGTGTAATGATGGGTAGGGCATGTAGTGGCGCATTTATAGAAGTATGCCACAGGTTTAGTCTTGTAACAAAACAGTGGTATATGAATATAAATGCAAATGTTTCACTTAAATCAAATGTGTTGATAGATATTTTTCCCTTGATTACTAATTTTAATGACATATTGTGTAAAATATAAAACTATAGGTAAAAGTCAGCGGATTTCCCTTATCCAATCATGCCGCCAAGAGGACGACCACGTAACCGACAGGTTGAAGAGTCAGAGAGTGAGGTTGGGAATCAATCCAACCCAATGAGAATGTTCGCAGAAATGCTAGCAGAAGCCATGCAATCAAGACCGCCACATGGAGGGACCCAAATAGCACCCGATCCAGTGCATCATCTGGCGAATTTTAAAGATTTCAAATTAGTGGGACCACCTGAGTTCAAGGGAATTCTTAACCCAATAGAAGCACAGACCTGGATAGAAGAGATAGAAAAGGTTTTTGAGGTAGCACGGGTGGCAGAGGAACAAAAAACAAGTTTTGCTACCTTCATGTTAAAAGGCGAGGCAAACTACTGGTGGAAGGCCAACAGGGGCCGAGTGGAAGGAGGCATTGTCGCATGGGAACGCTTTAAGGAAATGTTCTTGGAAAATTACTTTCCAGAGAGCATGAAACAAGATATGGAGATCAAGTTCCTAGAATTAAAACAAGGAAACATGTCCGTGGCTGAGTACGCGGCTAGGTTTAATGAGTTGGCACGGTTTGCAACTCACCAAGTCGACACAGAGGAAAGGAAAGCTCGTAGGTTTGACCAAGGGTTAAAACCATGGTTATACCGTTCTGTTGCGGTATTGAAAATCAAAACATTTGCAGAACTATTGGAACGGGCAATCATTGCAGAGGGTGGCAGTGAGGCCCTGGCCAAATACAATAAGGGACATGAGGGCCCGAAGGCAGGAAGCAGCGGGGGCAGTAACCCCAATAAATGCAAGTGGACTGAGAGTCAGTCAGCCGGGGGAAACAAATCTGGAGGGGAGGTGAAGAAGCCAGGTAGGTGCAGTAATTATGGCAAGAACCACACGGGAGAGTGCATAAAGGGAAGGAGTGTTTGTTACCGGTGTGGACAACCGGGGCACATGGCTCCCCAATGTCAGAATAAGCCAAAGGGAGGATGTTTTTCATGTGGAGCACCCGACCACCAAATCAAGGATTGTCCGAAGAAGAAGGGTGACGCCGGGAGTGGCAACAGGAACAACAACAACAGCGGGAACAATAGTCGGCTGAGCTATGGGGCACCAGCCAGTCAAGCCAACAGGCCGACAACCCGCACGTTCAACATGACTGTCCAGGATGCAATGGAATCCAAGGACGTGGTGTCAGGTATCATCCCAATCAATGATATAAATGCATATGTGTTATTTGATTCGGGTGCTACTTGCTCTTTTGTTTCTGAAGAATTTGCTAGTCAGTTGAATTTACCTCGTGAAAAATTAGAACACCCTATGAACGTAGAAGTAGCAAACAAAGAAATTGTCCTTGTAGAACACATTCATAGGAATTGTTGTGTTGAATTGCGAGGATTTAAGCTCAATGTGGATTTGATACCAATTCGGCTGGGAGAGTTTGATGTAATCTTGGGAATGGATTGGCTATCAATTCACGGAGCAGTTATTGACTGTCAAAAGAAATGTGTACACCTGAGGACTCCTAATAACTCGAAGGTGGTATTCTATGGCAGCAAGTCACCAAGACAATCTTGTTGTCTTACTATGATGCAAACAAGGAGATTACTCAAGAAAGGTTGCGTGTGTTATTTGGCCCATGTGGTCGATACTCGTCAGGTCGGGGATGAGATGAGTCAAATACCAATCGTGAGGGATTTCGCTGATGTCTTCCCCGATGAACTTCCGGGACTGCCGCCGGACAGGGAAACCGAGTTCGTTATCGATTTGGCACCGGGAACCGCACCAATATCGAAGCCGCCGTATCGGATGACACCTGTAGAAATGAAAGAGTTGATGATTCAACTGCAGGAACTGTTAGACAAGGGTTACATCAGACCGAGTGTGTCCCAATGGGGAGCACCAGTTCTGTTTGTAAAGAAGAAAGATGGTTCGATGAGACTTTGTATCGACTACTGGGAGTTGAACAAAGTTACGATTAAGAATAGGTATCCGCTTCCTAGGATTGACGATCTGTTTGATCAACCTAAGGGAGCGAAGTACTTTTCAAAAATCGACTTAAGAACATGCTATCATCAGCTGAAGGTGAGGCAGGAAGATATCCCGAAGACTGCATTCAGAACTCGTTATGGGCACTTCGAGTTTCTGGTAATGTCTTTTGGATTGACAAATGCACCGACAGCATTTATGGATATGATGAACAGAGTATTCAAACAGTACTTGGACAAGTTCGTAGTCGTATTCATCGATGACATTCTGGTGTATTCAGGGACGGAGGAGGAATATGCTGAACATTTAAGGATTGTATTAGAAGCTCTCAGGAGGGAGAAGTTGTACGCAAAGTTTTCTAAGTGTGAGTTTTGGTTGCAGAGGGTACAGTTTCTGGGTCATGTCATCAACAAAAATGGTGTTTCGGTGGACCCAGCAAAAGTGGAAGCAGTTATCAACTGGGAACAGCCGAAGACGCCGACAGAGATCCGGAGTTTCTTGGGATTAGCAGGATACTATCGGAGATTCATCCAGGATTTTTCAAAGATAGCATCGCCATTGACCAATCTCACCAGGAAAACAGTTAAGTTCGTTTGGTCGGAGAAATGTGAGGAAAGTTTTATGGAGCTGAAGAAGAGACTTAGTCAAGCACCGGTGTTAACCTTACCCGACAACACTGGGGGTTTCGTAGTGTATAGCGATGCGTCACACAAGGGTTTGGGCTGTGTACTGATGCAACACGGCAAGGTCGTGGCGTACGCATCATGTCAACTGAAAGACTATGAGAAGGGTTAGCCGACTCATGACTTGGAGTTAGTAGCGGTAGTTTTCGCCTTAAAGATTTGGAGGCACTACCTATACGGGGAGAGGTGCGAGATATATACAGATCACAAAAGTCTGAAATATATCTTCACTCAAAAGGAGCTGAACATGAGGCAGCGCCGATGGTTAGAATTGATCAAGGACTACGACTGCGAAAGTATGTACCATCCGGGCAAAGCAAATGTAGTGGCTGATGCCTTAAGCAGGAAAGGCAAGGTGAAATTGATACAGCTAACAGTTCAAGAGGAATTGATAAGGGACTTTGAACGTCTGGAACTGGAGGTTAAGTATCCGATGGAGACGGACGAAAAACTGTTTACTGTAACAGCAGGTCCGACTCTATTGGATAAAATAAAGGAGGCTCAAGAATTTGACGAAGAGTGCATTGACATTAAGAAGCAATTATCGGAGGGAAAAACATTGAAGTTCACGGTTGACAGCACAGGGTTGCTAAGATTCGAGGGAAGGATCTGGGTACCGTACGTACCAGACCTAAGGGAAGAGATATTACAGGAGGCCCATAATACGAGATTTTCAGTACATCCGGGTAGTACCAAAATGTATCAAGATCTTCGTCAGCATTATTGGTGGCCGCACTTGAAGGGGGAAGTCGCAGAATTCGTCAGCCGGTGTTTAACTTGTCAGAGGATCAAGGCAGAGCACCAGCGGCCGAGCGAATTATTGCAACCCTTAGAGATTCCCGAGTGGAAGTGGGAGCACATCACAATGGATTTTGTGGTAGGACTCCCAAAAACACAAAAGGGTCTAGACGCCATCTGGGTGATCGTAGATCGGTTGACCAAGTCCGCCCACTTTCTACCGATCAAGATCAGGTACAAATTGGAACAGTTGGCGAAACTTTACGTGAAGGAAATAGTATCACGACATAGAGTGCCGGTATCTATTATGTCCGACCGGGATCCGCGCTTCACGTCAAATTTTTGGAGAAGTCTACAGGAAAGACTGGGAACACAGTTAAGAATGAGTACGGCATATCATCCTCAGACTGATGGTCAAAGTGAGCGAACAATCCAGACCTTAGAGGACATGCTCCGGGCGGTTGTGATGGACTTAAGTGGCAGCTGGGACGACCACTTGCCACTAGTAGAGTTCGCCTACAACAATAGTTACCATGCTAGCATTGGTATGCCACCGTATGAAGCGCTATACGGAAGAAAGTGTCGAACACCGTTGTGTTGGGATAAAGTTGGCGAACGGAGATTGTTGGGACCAGAATTGGTATAAAAAACTGTGGAAATTATTAAAGTAATAAGACAACGGTTAGTAGCAGCCCAGGATCGTCAGAAGAAGTATGCTGACTTATGTCGTCAGAAACGAGACTTTGAAGTTGGTAGCTTTGTGTTTCTAAAGGTATCTCCCTGGAAAGGAAAGATCCGTTTTGGGAAAAAGGGTAAATTGAGCCCTAGGTTCATAGGACCTTTTGAAATATTAAGGAGAATAGGCGAAGTGGCGTACGAGGTAGCATTACCCCCTGAGCTTGAGCACATTCACAACGTGTTTCATGTATCAGTATTACGTCCCTATAAGCCAGACTATAAGCATGTCATCTCCTATGAACCAATTCAGGTCGAAAGGGACTTATCGTACGAGGAGATTCCTGTTCAAATACTGGATAGAAAAGAGCAGAAGCTGAGGAATAAAATTATTCACTCTGTGAAAGTTCTCTGGAGAAACCACGCGGTGGAAGAAGCTACGTGGGAACTCGAAGAGAAGATGAGAGCAAATTACCCCCAGTTGTTTGAGTAACCTTAGATTGAAATTCCGAGGACAGAATTTTTATAAGGGGGAGAGGATGTAATGTCCATGGAATTTTAAACATTGTATCAAATTTATTTTAATAAATAAACTCAATATATTTAATTTTTCGAATTTGATTGGATCCTTATAGGTGTTATTATTTAGTTATATAAATATATGGTCCAATAATTTTCTTGCATTGAAGGGGCTCATAAATAGTTGGAATAAATTGGTGAGTTAACCCTAAGACTTGATTTGCAAGAGATTGGGGAAATTAACTAAATGATGTTATTATTATCAAATTAAATAATTCGAATAAAGAATTATGGTTATATTAAATAATTTAAATAAATTGGTTTAGTTATTTAATTTAAATGTCAGAAATACAAGACGGTTAATTTAAATTGGGCCGATTCTCCTTATTTAGATTGGCCCATTGCTCCTATTTATTTTGATTTAAGCCCCAAATTACATTTCTTTTATTTTCCTTTTGGGCCGCCCTTTTTGATTTAATCAACCGGCCCAACCCTATTGGGTTGAGCCCAAACGCAATTTGCAGCCGGGTCAGTCCAATTCTTTTTAGCCAGTTCGGATCCGTTTGGGGCAAGCGGTAAGGAATTTGGGGAAAACCAAATCTGACCCCGGGGACTAAGCCGGCAAAGTCATTTGGGAGGGTTTCATATCAACGAAATCAATTTGGGGGAGAACTCTGCAGCCTAATCTCTCAAGTAGCAGACCTAACAGGGACGAGTCGAGGAGAAGGCGTCGCCAGGCATGCGCCGGCGACAGCTCGAAGCGAGCGGACGGTGTGATGGCTGACCAGCTGCTTGGACCGAAGGAAAAGCGCGCCTACCGACGGCCAAATGAGGATCGGTATCGACGACCGAGCAGACGTCGCACGGACCAGAGATCCTAGAAAATCCGGCGAGAACGCGTGGCTCAAGGTCGTGCCGGCAAGTCACAGATGGCGTGATGGGGATTGAGGTGGACCGACGACTGCCACTCCCTCCGACCATCGGTCCTTAACCGACCAATTTGGGTAATACCCAAACTATTTGGGCAAAATTTCTACTATAAATTGGACCCCCCCCCCCAAACCCCAAGGCTGCCGATTTTCCTTTGTTTGAGAGTTCCCAATTAGAAACTAGGGTTTTAAATTAGTGAGAAGATATAGAGAAAAGAGAGAGACAGAGGAAGGCCATGGTGAATGTTCGGCTGGGTTTGGTACTGCGGAAGAAGAAGAAGAACGGCAATTCGATCTACACCAAGGTATAAATAGCGACTGTGGTGGGTTTGTTTAATTTTCCATCTTGTGATTGGTTATAATATATATGGTATTGGATTGTATTGTATTTCTTGCTGGGAACCTGTAATTGAGGAACCAAAATGGTTCGGTAGCGTGTTAGTGTATAATAATTGTATTGTTTTGATGTGAATTTGGGAGTTGTATTATAATTTTGAGTTCAAAATCTGGGTTTCTGTTGGTTGTGGCACTGTGATGGTGTAATATACATTGTTTTGGGAATACATGAATCCTGTGATAGTCCATATGGTTAGGAAATTATTGCGATGAACCTTAACGGTTCTAGTAGTTGGAAGTATTAAGCTTATACCATATATTTGTTGGATTTGCATCACGTTAAATCTGTGTTGATTTGTTTTGGTATTTGGATGGTTCTGTTGACAGTATAACTATAAACACAAATCCTTGGCTTTCTTTTGGGTAGGATATCAGTGTTGCTGTAATCTGTTTGGGAATTGTTTTTTACTGGCTGGGAAATAAATTTTGGATAGTTTGAAATAAAAATAAAAATAAAAAAAAATTACAGGGAATTTGGTTATATTGTGATAATAGTGGCTGATGATTTTGACATGAAGGAACAAACAATTGAAGCTAATAATACACTTGTAAACTAAGTAGTTACAATAAATAATAAATAAAGAGAATAAATATTTATTTATTATTTAATAATAGTAATAATTAAGTATGAATTAAGTTAATAATTTAATTATTTGCCAGTTAAGTATTTAATTATTATTTAATTAATATTAAATAATAATTAAGTATGAATAAGATTAATAAAATAATTATTTATTATTTATCAATGAATAATAAATAAGGATAATAAATATTTAATTATTATTTAATTGATATTAAATAATAATTAAGTATGGATAAAGGTAATAAAATAATTACTTATTATTTATCAAATAATAAATACCGATAATAAATATTTAATTATTATTTAATTAATATTAAATAATAATTAAGTATGAATAAAGTTAATAAAATAATTATTTATTATTTTTCCAATAATTAATAAATAAAGAGAATAAATATTTAATTATTATTTAATTGATATTAAATAATAATTAAGTATGAATAAAGTTAATAAAATAACTATTTATTATTTTTCCAATAAATAACAAATAAAGAGAATAAATATTTAATTATTATTTAATTGATATTAAATAATAATTAAGTATGAATAAAGTTAATAAATAATTGTGTATTATTTTTCCAATAAATAATAAATAAAGGTAATAAGCACTCAATAATTATTCAATAAACATTTAATAATAATTAAGTGTGTGTAGAATTAATACATTGAGTATTTAATTAAGATTGAATATGGAACAAGTGTAATAATTACTCAATTACGCTTAAGGTAAATAGTAATTAAGTAAATAAAAGATTAAGTAAGAGATCAACTACTATTTAGTTGTTATCAAATCATGTTATATTTATTAATTATTTTGTAACTAATAAATAAGAAATTTTAACCTACATTTAGAAGGGTACTCAAATGATAGGTAACCATGATTAACTATTGTTTATTTTAAATAATAGCTAGAGGCCATTAAATTAAATTCTGTTTAGCTGATGGCTAGGTAGTAATTAAATTGTATTCGGTGAATTGTTTATCTGCTAAATAAATAGCATAAGTGAGTATAGTTACGCAATGCTAATGGATAAACCAACTCTACCAACTGATAGGTTATCCAAGATCAATTAATTAAAGCTAAATCTTATCTGTAGCTGAGCAATCAGGCAAGTTCTCTATCCCGAACTTGATTTTTGCAAGTTCCCTAACTTCATTCCTTCAGTATATTGAATGCAAGTTCCTTCTTAGCCAACTTTTACATTGAGCAATATTTTTAAACCTTATGCATTATTTTTAATTGTGCAAAAAGGTATATACTATTGCAAGTTATTCTTTAAGCTTGAATCTTATCTCCAAGCATGTGTTAAGTGGTCTAACTGCTTTTAAAATTATTCCATATCTGTGTATTCATTGGCATTCGCACTTGTGCAATTGATTTCGTATAATTATTTAAGTTCTGAAATTCACGAACTATTCATGATTAAGTCTGAACCCTTCTCTCGGTCAGGCACGTATGTAAGAATTTATAAAAGCTATCCGAACCAATCAATGGTAAGGATTCTTAGACTGAATGAACACCCTTTTTTATTATAAGGGAGTACTCTATGTACCGTAAATAAGGTACAAATAGCAGAGTTAAATGTTATGCATATACATAGCGTACGCGAGGCTGATCCCCTCAAGTACTTATTCTGTAGCCAGTAACTAGAGGGTCAACTAGCTATTGACTCCTTTGGAAGTTATTGTTCAAAGTCTATTTTGACTACCAATTGTTCTAAAAGCATTTATTGTTATTGCTTCTGTTAATCCCATTGTTGAAATCTCTTCTTTATCCCTTTCATCATGATATATCTTTATTGTTGTACTTTAAACTTGCTGAGCAAACTCGTTGCTCATTCTTGCTATATCATGACTTTATTGCAGCTAAACCTGAGACGTCAGGGAAAAGCAAAGGAAAAGAAAAGATGAAGTGATAGACTTCATGTAGCAGATTTAAACTTTATGTGTAGTTAATCATTGTTAATGTAATTTAAACCCTGCTTGTTATTTAGGGTATGGATTTGTGAAAGTGTTAAGGTTATTGTATTCTGGGACTAGTAACACCTTGTAATGAACAACGTATGTTTATTATATTCCGCATTTTAGATACCATATGTTGTTATAGGTGGATGTTTGTGTTGGATCGTGATGACCAGATCCGGGTAGTTGGAGACCCGAATGTGGGGGCGTCACAGTCATAATATAATGAAAGAAAAATAAATAATTGATATGATCATTTACATTTTGAAACTCAAGATAATTCATGAGATCTTCAAGATCCTTATGATTAACAAATTTTCGTTTCAATTCCTTTTTCCTTTTCTTTTATGGCAACCTGGTACAAATCTACAAAATGATAGGTACGTGACCAATAACCTTCCACTCCACACCTATGACCACGACCATAAATCAAATGAGGTTCCATTCGCTTCAAGGAATGAAGTATAACGGGTCAGGCGAGATTAGTGGGTTTTTAGCAAAAGCTCATTATCACTATAAGAAAAGCGGACAATTCCAACGGAATTATTTCCGACGGATAAGTTTTAGTCGAAATTAGTTTAATTCCGACGGAATATTCCGTCGAAAATAATTCCCTCATAGATAAAAATAATTCCGACGAATTCCGTCGGATATATTAGGCACCCTTTGGCGCCAACCGTTCCCGCCAGCGCCAACCAAAATTGCGACGGAGGGGACTTATTTTCGACGGCAATTCCGTCGAAAATAACCTATAAACCCTAAAAGTTATCAGTTCCCCCATCCGCCTCATTTACTTTCTTTAATTTTTCTCTCAACTCTCTCTCTCGCAGCAATCTCTCTCAATCTCTCATCTCTCTTCCTCCCTCCCGCCGGTTCACTCCTCCTCTCGTCGGAACTTCCTCCTCCCGTCGGAGCTATAACATCGGAACTGTGCTTAGGTCGGGGACAACTGTGGTGGGAGAAGCTTGGCGGCACTGTGGTGGGTGTGGTGACAAGCAGTGGTGGGTGTATAGCTAGCACATCCTCCTTAATTCGTTAACTAGGTAATTGGGGAAACATTAGGTAATTGTGGGAAACATTTGGGCTGAATGATTTTATTTATTTATATATGATAATTTCAGTTCACTGAAGTTAGGGTGGAATTTTCAGTTGCAGTATGAATTTATGCTATCTGAATATGTAAATTTATGTAGTATATTTCTTCAATTAGTTGATTGAAATATTGAATTTAGGTATGTTTTGGCCAAATTTATTTGGGTTTGTTTTGGTATATATGTAAAAATGTTTGTTTTAGCAAGCAAATTTGTTGGGAAAACTGCTGAATTTGGGTCTGATAATCATATTGTTGAAGTTTGTTGGGTATTTGTTGGTTTGTTGTCTCAGTCTCAACTATTATCCATTGTAACCATCACTGAAACAATAGAAAATTGGTTTGTTTTTGGGACTAAATTTGTGTTTTGTGACTAATTGGGATTGATTTCAATTGATCAGAAGATATGTTAATTTACTCAATTGGGACTGATTTTGGGACTGCCATATGATTCTTGTTGTGTACATAGTATATTTGTTATTTTCGACGGAATTCTCGACGAAATTTTAGTCAAAATTGATCAATTGCAATATATATATATATATATATATATATATATATATATATATATGTGTGTGTGTGTGTGTGTGTGTGTGTGTGTGTGTGTGTGGACCTTGCTTTATTTTATTTATTAATTTTACTTAGTTTGTCAATATTAAAATAAACTAAGTAGCATTTACTTAGTTTTGTACAACTAAATATTGAAAAAATAAAATGATATAATATAATATAATAAAAATTAAATAAAATTTAAATACAATCAAAATAAATAAAATTTATTTTAATTTAATATAATAATATATAAATAATATAATAACATAAACTAATTTTACATAATATAATATAAGATAATATAATATAAAATAATAAAATTACATAACATAAGATAATTAAGATAAATTGAAATAAAATAAAAGAAAATAAAAATATAATAAAATACAATATAATAAAATAAAAAAAATTAATATAAAATAAAATAAAATAAATTTAATTAAAATAAATTGAATAATGTGATATAATGTAATATGAAATAAATTAAAGAAAATAAAAGAAAATAAAAATAAATTAAATAACATAAGATAATTAAGATAAAATAAAATAAAATAATTTAATGAAAATAAATTAAATAATGTGATATAATTTAATATGAAATAAATTAAAGAAAATAAAAATAAAATAAAATAAATAACTTAATTTATATATATCTAATAAATAAAATAAAATAGAATTAATAATAAAATAAAATATAAATAAAATAAAATAAAATACAAGAAATAATAATAATAAATTAGAATAAATTTAATTAAATTTAATAAAAAGAGCTAAGTTCGACGGAATTATTCTCGACGGACTCCAGTCCGTTGATAAAATGAAATAATAATAAAATAAATTTAATTTAAGTTAAGTTAATAAAATAAATTTAATTTAATTTAACTAAATTAAAATTAATTATATATTATAATATAAATTAATATAAAATAAAATAAAAATAAATGAATAAATAAAGTAATTAATTATAATAACACATAAATAAAATAAATAAATATAATTTGTATAAAATAAATAAAAGAAATCAATTATATTATATTAATTAATATAAAAAATATATATTAAAATTTTAATATTCGTTAATAAAGTATTATAATATAATATACGTACTAACTTGAACTACTTAAGTAACATTTGCTTAGTTCCATTGCTATATAAAGTAAAGTAGCATTAATATACTATATTCATATAGATAATTCTTCTAATAAACTGAGTAGCATTTACTTAGTTTATCATTGAAAAAATAAACTAAGTAGCATTTGCTTGGTTTTCCACAATTACAGTAAACTGCATATATAATACGCATGTAGTACATTAATTAGGAGCTTAGAAACCCGTTTGACATTCACTCAGTAGGAGTGAATGTCGAATAGTCCCTAGTTTGGGACTGTGACTGGATGTTACGTCTCTCACTTAGGTCGGTGTCAATGAGTTAAGTACGTTTTTAATTGTTTTGATGATTTTTCGACGGTTATCTCTACATGTTCTTTGAGTGCATACTTAGACTAATTTATCTTAGTCTATTTCGTGTACTTGGAGACCATGGGGAGGTGCTGCCAAAATTTTCTTGAAGCAGGTAGAAACATCTTGAACGTGTTGACACTAGTGAGGAGACGCATCCAGGAACGGGATATAAGCCTAACCCCTATAGAATGGAGATGCTAGGAACATATAATTCATGCATGGACCACATGAATGAATATCCCTGACCTAAATGTGTCTTTTGTTCAGTTAAAGATGTCAGCCGACCGGAGTTGGATGTACCGTAGGATACCCATTAATGGGAGGGGATTAGTGGAAGCTTACCGTGAAGGGGTGTGCTGTGATATCCCGAATATTTGTACGATGAATATTTATGCGATGCTAAATCAGGATATTAAATGATTACAACGAGTATGTTATGCAATGATCCTTAGAGAAAGGAAGTGAATGCGTTAAAGGGTGAAAGGATATATAATACTCGAAGGGTTCCAAATTTAAATGAAGGTGATGAGATAAAACCTACACTAAGGTAATGCGTTGAAGTTATTCAACGATAATTGTGAAAGAGATTTAGTGAAAACCGAGTAAGGGAGGTTTCGTTGATTCTGAGGACGGAATCCTTATAAGGAGGGAAGGATGTGACAACCCAGATTTTCAGAAATTATTAAATAAGAATTTAATAAATAAAATTCTTGTTACGAGATGTTTTGGATTGGAATATATGTATATATGTGTTATATATTGTGAAATATGTGATTTAATGTGAAGAGAATTATATGTTCGTGTATTTGAGAAAAGAGGTTTAATAGTTAATCTAACTATTTGAATGATATGAGGGAAATTGTTAAAAAAAATATATATATTTTCTGAATATTAGTAAGTTGAGAATTATATTATAAAAGAATATAATTTGATTGTTATGTCTTGTGAACAATGGAAATTATTGTGAATTAAATTTCATAATAATGTGAGAGATTTATTTAATTAAAATAAGGAATTAAAGAGAATATTACTATTTTAATAAAATGAGAAATAATGTGTTGCATATAAATGTAACATGTTAATGTAGTATGATTGTGAATTTCATAGATTAAAATGTTTATTGAATAAACATTTGATAGAAATTATTGTAGAATAATTTAATTAAGCGTTTTAGTGTGTATGTTATTACGCGAGTAATATTCTAATTTAATTTAATAATTAAATTAGAGGAATAATGATTTATTAAATGAAATTATAATTATAATTGTCTAATTTGAGTTTGTAAATTTTGTTAGTAAGATTTAATTAGATTTATTAATATAATAAGTTTAATTAAGATTTAATAGGTGTGACAAAATATCATATAGTAAGAAGGAATATTAAAATAAGGGAAAAATGGGGTTTTTTTTTAGAGCTTAGCCAAAGAAGGCCTTGTGGCCTTTGGCTTTCTTAACCGATGAAAGGCACGTTTATCAGGAGTTGGAAAAAAAAACAAAGAACAGAGGAGAGGAAGAGAGGAAATTGAGAGAGAAGAGTTCTGTGAAATTGAGAGTCAAAACTCAAGGAAGGAATCAAGAGGAAGGAGAAGGATAATCAACAATCCTTATCATTGAACTGATTAAAGGTAAATTCTATATTTCTAGTTTTAGTTTTAAGTTCTCTGTAATTGAATTTATAGGGTCAAATTGTTGAGAAATTGGGTTCATGTGTTAGTGAGTTTATTTAATCTGATATATGTTGTTAGTGGATGATGTTTGTAGTATCAAATTCATGAAAACATGTGTTAGAAGAGAAAAAATTGAGTTTTGTAGTAATATGTATATTTTGGTCTATTTTGAGACTAAAATTGGTTATGAATTTGGGTAAAGAATCCGAAATTGATGGTGGATATTGTTAACACTTTGATTGTAATGTCCAAGAAATTTTAAGCCTTGTACAATTTATTTTAATATATGAAATTCGTTTTATTTAATTTTAATTTTTCGAATTTAATTGGATTCATGTAGGTATTATTATTTAGGACATGGTCCAATAAATTTTCTTGCCTTAAAGGAGTTCACTAATAGTACAAATAAATTAGTGAGTTAACCCTAAAGATTTATTTGCAAGAAAATTGGGAAAAATTAATTTATTTTACTATTATCGGATTTAAATAATTCGCATGAAGAATTATTGTTGAAATAAATATTATAAATAATTAATTAACTGAATTATTTAATTCAATTTAAATATTAGGAGCATAGTGTTAATAATTTTAATAAACAAGTTGGACTATTTTCTTTTTATTTCAATTGAGCCCAAATCCCTTCCAACCAAATCAAACCCATTTCCTTTGAGCCCATTCCAATTCTTTTTAGCCGGATTAGATCCGTTTGGGCGACCCGTGGAATTAAGGGGATAACCGGCAAGTTCATTTGGGAGGAGTTCAAACCAACAAAATCGATTTGGGGGAAAATCCTATCAGCCTAGGCTCTCAAGTAGCCGAACCTAGCTAGACTCAGTCAATCGAATCGGACGAACGAGAGACGGGAGGAAGAAACGGGGCTGTCAATCGCCGGCGACAGCAGGGGATAAGGATCGACGACCGACGGCTATCAAGGAAAGACCAGCGGGCTAAGCGGGGAATTGTCGTGAGTAACCGAACGACCATCAACGGACTAAGGGTTCCGGATTTTCGGCGACGCGACCGGTGAAGACGCACGGCTCGAGATTGCCGGCCGGTGCTAGCTGGGTGATTGACGAGGCTTGATGGGGACGACCGGTCGCTGCCTCCTTCCTACCGCTGGTCATGGACTCGGTCGAACAGGGTATTACCCAATAAGTGGGTAAAATTTCTTCTATAAATTAGAACCCCCAAACCCCAAACCGAATTTCAGATTTGGTGAGTTCAAAAAAAAAGAAGAAATTTTGGGAGCGAGTCAAATAGAGAGAGAAATTGCTGAGAGGAGCGGCGGTGAATGTCTGAATTCGTCGAGTACTTTGGAAGGAGAAGAAGGAGGGCGATCCGAGCGAACCCAAGGTACATTAGTGCAGCTGAGTTGTTTAAATTTCCATTTGGTGTTGGTTTGTATTAAAATACATTGTGTTGACACATTGGGTTGGTATTGTTTATATTTCTCCCTTTTCTCTTTCTGTGCTGGGATTTTATTGCTCCCTGGTATTGAACTGTTGTTGATGAACCTTAAAGGTTCTAGCAGTCGATGGTGTTGGTTCATATTATATATTGCTTTGGAACTGTATTGTATGGCCCTGTGAATTGGGAAGTTGTGTACATTAAGGGAGGGTGTTGGGTTCTTGTATGGGATAATGCTTGGCTAAACACAGTATATCATATGAATTTGTTGCTTGTTGTACTGGATAATAATATTGGGTTGGGTTGAAAATAATTTGCAGGAGCTTGGTACATCACTAGTGACTGTGATACAACTATTAAACTAACTGTACTATCATTGGCTCAAATATTGGTTATTAATTTGAAGCTAATAATGCACTTGCAAATTGATTAGTTATTATAACTAATAAATAAAATTAATAAAGTAATTATTTATTATTTATCAATAAATAATAAATAAAGATAATAAACAAATTAGTATTTGACTAATATTAAATAATAATTAGTAAATTAATTAAATTAATTATTTATCAATAATTAATAAATAAAGATAATGAATATTTAATTATTATTTAATAATAATTAATTATGAATAGAATTAATAAATTTATTATTTATTATCGATAAGTAATGAATAAAGATAATCAATATTTAATTATTAATATTAAGTAATAATAACTAAGTAGAAATAAAAGTAATAAAGTAATTATTTATTTTACTAATAAATGAAGATAATAAGTATTTAATAATTATTGTTTAACATAATAAATATCTAATTATTATCTAATTAATATTAACAATAATTAGGTATGAATAAAGCTAATAAGGATAATAATTACTTAATTATTAATGAAATAATGATTAAGTATGAGTGAGATTTATAAGTTAATTATTTTTTTTTTGCCCTTAATAAATAAAGATAATAAATACTTAATGATTATTTAATAATAATTAAGTGAGTAGACTTAGTACCTTAAGTATTTAATTAATGTTGAATAAGGAACAAGGATAACAATTACTCAGTTACCCTTAAGGTGAATAGTAGTTAAGTGTAAATAAATTAAATAAGTGATCAACTATTATTTAGTTGCTATTAAACCATGATAAATTTATAAATAATAAATAAGGATTATTAACCCATAGTTAGAGACAAATAAGGGTAATAGTTGAGTACTCAAATAATAGGTAACCATGATTAACTATTATTTATTTTTAAATAATAGCTAGAGGCCATTAAGTTAATTTCTGTTTAGCTAATGATTAGATGGTAATTAAATATATATGGGGAATTGTTTATCTGCTAAATAAATAGCATAAGTGAGTGTATCGATATACAATTATGCAATGCTAATGGATAAACCGACTTTACCAACTGATAGGTTATCCAAGATCAATTAATTAAAGCTAAATTTTATCCGTAGCTGAACAAACAGGCAAGTTCCCTAACTTCGTTCTTTCTATATACTGAATGCAAGTTCCATTTTACTCAACTTTTACATTGAGCAAGTTCTCTATCTCGAAACTTTAATTGTTGCAAGTTTCCTTTAACCCTACTCAATTATATTCGAGCAGGCTATTATTGTGTTGTAGCATGAAGTTTTATTTCCAAGAATGCTTAAGTGGTTTAAATCAATTAATCCACATCGATATTATTGACATCCGCACTCGTGCATTTGAATTCGTACATTTATTAAAGTTCCGAAATTTACGAACTATTTAAGAATAAGTCTGAACCCTTATTCGGTCAGGCAAGCATGTGAGAATTTATAAAAGCTATCCGAACCAATCAATGGTAAGGATTCTTAGACTGAATGAACACCCCTTTATTATAGGGGAGTACCCCAGGTACCGTATATAAGGTACAAACAGCAGAGTTAAATGTTATGCATATACATAGCGTACGCGAGGCTGATCCCCTCAAGTACTTATTCGGTAGCCAGTAACCGGAGGGTCAACTACCTATTGACTCCTTTGGAAGTTATTGTTCAAAGTCTACTTGACTATCAATTGTTCTAAAAGCAATAATTGTCCTTGTTTCTGATAATTATATTGATGAATTCTCTTTCTATATTCCATCCATCATGATATATCCTTTATTGTTGTATTTTAAACTTGCTGAGCAAACTCGTTGCTCACCCTTGCTATATCATGACCCCATTGCAGCTAAACCCGAGACATCAGTAAAAAGCAAAGGGAAGGAAAAGATGAAGTGATAGGCTTCACGTAGCTGATTTTATTTTATGTGTAGTTAGTTACTATTGATGTAATTTTAAGCCTGATAGTTACTTGGGATATGGATTTGTGTTAAGTATTTAAGGTTATTGTATTCTGGGACTAGTAACACCTTTCTAAATGAACAACATATGTTTGTTATATTCTGCATTTTAGTTAATGTATGTTGTTAGAGGTGAATGATGTATTGGATCGTGATGACCGGATCCGGGTATTTGGAGACCCGAATCTGGGGGCGTCACATTGATAAACGAAAACAAAGCAAGTTGAATCAACCAATTTGGTTGAAAAACGAATTCATGGTGTTTGATTTCGTTAATATGTCAAAAATATGAAAAAAAGAGCATAAACATGAAATTTGAATCCTGTTTGAACATTCTAAGATGGTGAAATAGTGTTGGTACATGTTTAGTTTGGTGTTTATTAAGTTTATAGCATTTGAGATTGGCTAAATGGGTCCTTAAGTGTTAGATGTGTTGGATTTTTGGTTAGAGCAGAGTTTGCTGCAAATTGCAGGTTCTGTGTCTGCGCTTGGGTGCAGCTGCACCGGAACCTAAGCCAAAATGGGAGCAGCTGCGCCGGGCTCAATGAAGGCCTGGACTGTAATAAAATGGTCATAACGTTTTCATACGAACTCGGAATTGGATGATTCAAGATGATTCGGAAAGCTAAGAGATAGACATACAACTTCCTTTTAATAAGTTTTGTATTTGAGGTCTGTAATAGGTCCTAAAATAGTCATTTTTAAGACTGATGTGCAATTGATAGCAAACGGAGGTTGTCGGACATACGCGTAAGCACGCGTAATGCTCCCAACAACGTAAAATGATGTTCTAAGTTTTAAAACATGATCATTATGAATTATAATGATGCTTAACATTAATCAATGATGAATTAGATAAGTGTATGAGTATGCTAAGCATGTACGAAGGAGGCAAGTTAGGCATGTGACGTTTAAACGTCGAAGCGCCGCGTAAATTGTTAATGCACTTAAATAGTATTTTGAATCCATTGAAATGAATATTATAAGATATAGAATGAGGTTTTTATAAACCAACGAGGATGGATGATGATGAAGGTCTTAATGTTATCAAACTACGCGATGGCGAGAAATGTTTTAGAGTTAATCGCGTATATCATCTATAATGCGCGAACAATATGGAATAAGAATTATTCTTAGTGTAAACCATTATGTGAAACCTTACTAGTGACTAATGAATGATGTAAATGATTATATATTGTGTAGGATACATGAGGTGCAGATAAGTATAAGCTTTTTATGGTAATTGGTAATCTATGAACCAGGCAAATCTTTCAGTTCCTATTTGTTATGTGAACTAAATAATTAACTGTTTTAAATTTATGGTGTAAAAGCATATTGTATTTTTATATATGTTGCAATTATGAAATGACAAGGTCAAAATATGACTACGTTCGTTAAGTAAAAAATGCTGATTGAGTTATGGAACTCAATCTTTACTTGATATGTATTGATCATTATGTATGATATGTTTAGTCAAATGATTATGATTATGATTTAGATGATGAGCATGTTATTTATGTGCTATGTGATGCATGCAAACTGTTAGATTTTGCTGAGCTGTCGAGCTCATTCTTAAAAATAACCACTTTTGCAGGTTAAAGATTCAAGGTAACATTATGTGCTACCCAAATGACATGGATCAAAATGTTGTATGAAGATTAAATATTTTAGTTGAAGTTATTACCTGAATTATGTTAAGTTTTCAATAAATGTATTTATGTTGAGTTGTAAAGTTTGTATTGAGGTGTAAACTTTTGTAATAAGTTCGACAAGGCGAGTCATGATATTAACATGATTCTAAGATATTTAAATGTAAAGGTTGAAAATACATTTTGATAATTTCAAATCATTTTTGTCTAGCTGAAACAATTAGCATAGACATACGAATAATAGCTTCTTTTTAAAACTCATTGGCTCCAACATTGACCCAATATATTTTTGAGAATTCAAAATTGCGAATTTCAGCACGATGTCAATAAATTTTGAAAGTCTAGCATAGCTAGAAGATTCGGAATATTCATTTCTCTCCATAAACTTCAATCTTTACTCCATTGCTTCATTACTCAATCATTCCATCATTCTTCAATATCATCAATGTTATTTATAGCATAACTTTTCTATACCCAATACAGTTCATTAAATTTACCAGACTTTGGAAATTCAGGAACTTACCACAATTATATAATTTTAGGAACTTATCCTAGTCAGACCAAAATCGTCCATTCGCTGAGGGTTCCACCATACGATTATGAGTCACGAACTTACCATAAGTATGAGTTTTAAGAACCATACCTAATCTTAAATATTCCCTAACTATCAAATATAAATTTGAGAAAAGAATCACCTTCTCGTCATATGTATATAGATAGTGCGACACCAATATTTCAATGATTATCAATATAGGAAGCTAAGTGATTGTCGAACTAACTCGACCACTAATCAATATAGGAAGCTGAGCGGTTGTTGAACCATGGAAAAATCCCATCCCATACCAGGATTTGTTCAACTCAACTACTATATTAATATAGGAAGCTAAGTAGTTTTCAAACCAAGCACAAATTCCCGTCCCATACCAGGAATCGTACAACTCAGCCACTAACATGAGTCCTCAATTGAAATCCCACCTAATTTCATCTTTCTCTTAACTTACTCTTTGTCTGATACGAATTTCTCGTATTTCATCATCCATAACTCCTCGTGAGTTTACCTCGTACCATTTCATAGTACCATCTCTTTATAGCATCATGCTACAACTATTCATTTCAGATCCTCTGACCCTTTTACAACTTTAGCATATCACGTCGTGATCTCGTTCTATCATCAACTCTTCTTAGGATTCTTGCTTATCTTATGATGGTCTCATTCTACGATCTTCTTTATTCCTCTCTTTAATCACATTATCTTATGATTAATCAACTTAGGTGTTCCTTGTTCTTTTAGCTCTTCAGGTCCTTCTTTGAACCTAAACATTTTATCATAATCTTGTCTCACATGAATTCTCTAAACTCTATTTGAGTTCATCCTTATCATTATATCATTATCATCTTATAGATATCGTCCATTTATTAACACTATCTTTATTACTAGAGTCAGGTAACTCCTGGTTCTCATCTTTCATAACTCTTCAAGATTTTTCTTTGAATCTTCTTGTTTATATATCAATTCTTCGTTTAAGAATTTCTAACTTCATTTATATCATTCACTATTTTATTCGAGTTTACTTCGCGTCATTCGCATATTCTTCTTGTAACGTTTCTAGGACTTAACTCATCTCATGCATCTGCCTATATAAAAGAATCACTTCTTAATCATAC
Source organism: Aralia elata (assembly GCA_034770075.1). Lineage (NCBI taxonomy): Eukaryota > Viridiplantae > Streptophyta > Magnoliopsida > Apiales > Araliaceae > Aralia > Aralia elata. Next base: position 77,641,172 of record CM068379.1, on the reverse strand, counting down.
ACATCCATAATTCTATACTTGATACACATCGAGTCTCTAACAGTGTTCAGTATAGTACCTGAGTGGTTTCCCACAAATAACCAACAAACTAGTCCTCGTCTCGTCTACACTGTCTCTCACAGCGAGTTATATCGGTCGCTAGTTCGTATCAACCTCCGCTCTCTGAAGGAATTGTTTAGCCCAGATACCATACATCAACCATTAAAGAGTACGATTGTACCATAATCATACTTAACTTACTATTCTTTAAACTCTATCATCTTCACCTCTCTTCTCTAAGGTTATAGCCTAAGATACTCGTACCTAAGGTTTCTAACCTATCAGCTCTGATACCAACTGTAACGACCCCAAAATTTATACATTCCAATTCTCAACTTCGGTCGTTAACAATACATCTATATTCTAACTTTACAACATTATTCAATGTTAAACTTAATAAAATGCGGAATAATTTTAAACTTTTCTATTATAAATCATTCTCGATTCCAAAATTTTCAACCTTTACATCTAAATGTCTTAGAATCATGTTAATATCATGACTCGCCTTGTCGAACTTATTACAAAAGTTTACACCTCAATACAAACTTTACAACTCAACATAAATACATTTATTGAAAACTTAACATAATTCAGGTAATAACTTCAACTAAAATATTTAATCTTCATACAACATTTTGATCCATGTCATTTGGGTAGCACATAATGTTACCTTGAATCTTTAACCTGCAAAAGTGGTTATTTTTAAGAATGAGCTCGACAGCTCAGCAAAATCTAACAGTTTGCATGCATCACATAGCACATAAATAACATGCTCATCATCTAAATCATAATCATAATCATTTGACTAAACATATCATACATAATGATCAATACATATCAAGTAAAGATTGAGTTCCATAACTCAATCAGCATTTTTTACTTAACGAACGTAGTCATATTTTGACCTTGTCATTTCATAATTGCAACATATATAAAAATACAATATGCTTTTACACCATAAATTTAAAACAGTTAATTATTTAGTTTACACAAATAGGAACTGAAAGATTTGCCTGGTTCATAGATTACCAATTACCATAAACAGCTTATACTTATCTGCACCTCATGTATCCTACACAATATATAGTCATTTACATTATTCATTAGTCACTAGTAAGGTTTCACATAATGGTTTACACTAAGAATAATTCTTATTCCATATTGTTCGCGCATTATAGATGATTTACGCGATTAACTCTAAAACATTTCTCGACGTCGCGTAGTTTGATAACATTAAGACCTTCATCATCATCCATCCTCGTTGGTTTATAAAAAACTCATTCTATATCTTATAATATTCATTTCAATGGATTCAAAACACTATTTAAGTGCATTAACAATTTACGCGGCGCTTCGACGTTTAAACGTCACACGCTTAACTTGTCTCCTTCGTACATGCTTAGCATACTCATACACTTATCTAATTCAGCATTGATTAATGCTAAGCATCATTATAATTCATAATGATCATGTTTTAAAACTTAGAACATCATTTTACGTTGTTGGGAGCATTACGCGTGCTTACGCGTATGTCCGACAACCTCCGTTTGCTATCAATTGCACATCAGTCTTAAAAATGACTATTTTAGGACCTATTACAGACCTCAAATACAAAACTTATTAAAAGGAAGTTATATGTCTATCTCTTAGCTTTCCGAATCATCTTGAATCATCCAATTCCGAGTTCGTATGAAAACGTTATGACCATTTTATTATAGGAGGTCAAACTAGTCCAGGCCTTCATTGAGCCCGGCGCAGCTGCGCCCATTTTGGCTTAGGTTCCGGCGCAGCTGCGCCCAAGCGTAGACACAGAACCTGTAATTTGCAGCAAACTCTGGTCTAACCAAAAATCCAACACATCTAATTAACACTTAAGAACCCATTTAGCCGATCCCATATGCTATAAACTTAATAAACACCAAACTAAACATGTACCAACACTATTTCACCATCTTAGAATGTTCAAACAGGATTCAAATTTCATGTTTATGCTCTCTTTTTTCATATTTTTGACATATTAACGAAATCAAACACCATGAATTCGTTTTTCAACCAAACTGGTTGATTCAACTTGCTTTGTTTTCGTTTATCAAAGTATTAACAATATCCACCATCAATTTCGGATTCTTTACCCAAATTCATACCAATTTTAGTCTCAAAATAGACCAAAATATACATATTACTACAAAACTCAATTTTTTCTCTTCTAACACATGTTTTCATGAATTTGATACTACAAACATCATCTACTAACAACATATATCAGATTAAATAAACTCACTAACACATGAACCCAATTTCTCAACAATTTGACCCTATAAATTCAATTATAGAGAACTCAAAACTAAAACTAGAGATATAGAATTTACCTTTAATCAGTTCAATGATAAGGATTGTTGATTATCTTTCTCCTTCCTCTTGATTCCTTCCTTGAGTTTTGACTCTCAATTTCACAGAACTCTTCTCTCTTAATTTCCTCTCTTCCTCTCCTTTGTTCTTTGTTTTTTTTTCCAACTCCTGATAAACGTGCTTTTCATCGGTTAAGAAAGCCAAAGGCCACAAGGCCTTGTTTGGCCAAGCTCTAAAAAAAACCCCTTTTTCCCTTATTTTAATATTCCTTCTTACTATATGATATTTTGTCACACCTATTAAATCTTAATTAAACTTATTATATTAATAAATCTAATTAAATCTTACTAACAAAATTTACAAACTCAAATTAGACAATTATAATTATAATTTCATTTAATAAATCATTATTCCTCTAATTTAATTATTAAATTAAATTAGAATATTACTCGCGTAATAACATACGCACTAAAACGCTTAATTAAATTATTCTACAATGATTTCCATCAAATGTTTATTCAATAAATATTTTAATCTATGAAATTCACAATCATACTACATTAACATGTTACATTTATATGCAACACATTATTTCTCATTTTATTAAAATAATAATATTCTCTTTAATTCCTTATTTTAATTAAATAAATCTCTCACATTATTATGAAATTTAATTCACAATAATTTCCATTGTTTACAAGACATAACAATCAAATTATATTCTTTTATAATATAATTCTCAACTTACTAATATTCAGAATATATATATATATATATATATATATATATATATATATATATATATTTAATAATTTCCCTCATATCATTCAATAGTTAGATTAACTATTAAACCTCTTTTCTCAAATACACGAACATATAATTCTCTTCACATTAAATCACATATTTCACAATATATAACACATATATACATATATTCCAATCCAAAACATCTCGTAACAAGAATTTTATTTATTAAATTCTTATTTAATAATTTCTGAAAATCTGGGTTGTCACATGTGCTACTTTCTGGACAAAGCCATAGAACATGCTGATGATCCGAACGGGAAGATAAGATGCCCGTGTGTCAAGTGTAAAAACTTGATCTGGAAGAAAGCCGACGAGATTAAATTCGACTTATTTTCTCGTGGTTTTGTGGATGGGTATTCTGTATGGATCCATCACGGGGAATCAGCTGAGTTGAGAGAACTGACCGGCTCAGTAGACCAATTAGTTCACGGTGATTCAAACGCCGATAACTATGATGTTGTGGAGATGTTGGTGGATGCTTATGGGCCTAACAATATAAATTAGACTGAAAACGATCATTCTTCAGGCAGTGCTCAACAAGAGCCAAATGATACAGCTGCTGCCTTTCACAAGATGCTATCTGAATCGGGGGTCCCATTGTATCTCGGAAATGATCAGCACACCAGGCTATCTGCAGTTACAAAGCTCTTACACTTCAAGAATGAGCATGACTGCAGTGAGAGAGGTTTCAATGCTTTGCTCTCTCTTATCAGCGAGTTCTTACCCAAGCATCATACTTTGCCCTCGAATTATTACGAAGTGAAGAAGATGGTAAAGGGGTTGAATATGGGGTATCAGAAGATCGATGCTTGTGAGCAAGACTACATGTTACACTATGGGAGGGACAGAGATAAGGTGCAGTGTGTTATATGTAACTTACCTCGGTACAAGGTGACAAAACGTGGGGGGAAGGAGAAACATGTGCCCAAGAAAATCCTACGGTATTTTCCTCTTGCGCCAAGGCTGCAACGACTATTCATGTTGTCTCACACGGCTCATCATATGAGTTAGCATAGAACAAGGGACGTCGTGCCTGGTCAACTGACACACCCTGCAGATGGAGATGAATAGAAGAAATTTGATGAAAATTTTCCACTATTTGCGGAGGAAGTTAGGAATGTGAGGCTTGGTATAGCTACGGATGGCTTTTGCCCTTTTAATAATTTTAGCTAGCCTTACTCAGTTTGGCCAGTTATAATGGTAGCTTATAATCTTCCACCGTCAATGTGCATGAGGGATCCGTATTTGTTCTTGACTTTACTCATACCGGGTGATAAGAGTCCTACAAAAGACATAACCGTGTACCTCAGGCCGTTAGTCGATGAACTAAAGATGTTATGGGAGACGGGGGATAAATGATGAGGAGGAGGAAGAGACTGAATCCGATAATGATATTGATGTTGAATCAGATGGGTTTGAGGACGTACAACCTCTAAACGTATTTCAAATTAGTAAATAATTTAATATTAATATATTAGATTTAAATAATATTAATATATTAGATTTTCGTTATTTCAGTAGCACATTTATGGCTAAAAATAGCGGTGGCGGTCGTCGCGGCGGTGGGCGATCAGGATCCGGAGACGCGAGCCAGGCTAGAGGCTCGTCTTCAGGAGCTAGTAAGTGGTCTGATTTGTGAAAACGTATAATATATCTCAATATGCATTAGTTTATGTATTTTGACTAAAGTTTTATAATATAATTACAGATGCTTGTCGTCGACGAGACCGGCAGACTAAACTCGGTCTCTTCGGTCGTCCACCAGCAGTTCCACATGTAGTCCGAGTGGATGTCGGCTCTTCCTAGTAAGTATTCTACTTTGACTTAAAAATAAAGAGTTAAATTTATATAATTTGTTGCATTAAACATTTAATGTAACAATATTCAATTGTTTTTACTGTAGTATACTAGACTCGGTCGCTAAGGCGATCATACAAGCTATCTGTCTGATCCACCTCCCGACTGGGTGTATGCACTCTAGCCAGTACAACCAGTACGATCCCGCATTTATGGTCACTATCTTGCAGGAGTTTCACGTAAGTTCATTTTCTTATAAATTATAAAATTATACGTCCATAGTCGTTGCCCAATAATTTAATGGTTCATAACTTTTAAACTTTTGTTATAGAAATATTTTAGATATGATGAGGGCATCTCTAAGGCAGCCGGCGATGATGTTGTTATTGCACACATCACCAAGAACTACACCGGCTGGCTGTATGAGATACGATAGAGGGTAGCCCGGACAATTGATGACCAGCCCCGGACCACGATTAGAGATCACCAACCCCGCATAGTCTCTGATGCAGTGTGGGAGGCTATGTGTACGCACTGTGATGCTGACGACTTCAAGAAGAAGTCAGAGCAGGCAAAGAAGAACCGTCGTCAGCTTCGAGTCGTACACACTACTGGCTCGTAGTCTTTTGAGAAGGTGAAATCGGTAAGTGTCATATACTTAGTTGTTTAGTTACTCATTTCTCACAAGTAAACTTCATAACTACTTTATGAATGTATTTATTAGGCCATACGATAGAGTTTAGGCCGACCTCCGTCTATGTTAGAGTTCTAGGATAGAGCCCACACGCCAAAGGACTCTACTATGTCTCTCGCAGCATTAGTTATACGAGTAAGTGTAATCGTAATTTTACGTAATGTTTAATATTAGTTAGTTCATAAAATGATATAATTAACTTACGTATAAGCCATAAATTACAGGATCGATTTCAGGCTAGTCGGGACCAGCGTGTAGCTGAGTTGCAGGCGGCTAGGCGGGATTCTAAGACGTTAGATTCCACCGTTCCTCCGCCCGAGATTGAATTATCTCAGGATGAGGAGTTGGCACTATGGGTCGCGGGTCAGGATCCCCCTACTAGCAGTACCAGCAGATATCGAGTGCTGGGATTGCCGAGGATACCAGCATATACATTACTTGGAGGTAATATTATTTCTAATAAATTAAGATTAAGTAACTGCATATATTATTAGTAATGATATATTTATTTACGTAGGCTCTAGCCAGCGTCAGCGCCCGAGAGCTTCTGTCGGACCATCTCATATAGGCGCTGGCTTGGACGACGAGATTCTCCAGAGGGTCATGGTTGCGGTGTCGGAGACGTTCCGTACGGATCCGGTCATCTGTCGTCAGGAGTTGCCCAACCGAGTTCGCCTTCACCAGCTCGCCCAGGATATTGCAGCAAGGGCCACCCTGTAGATGGAGATGAATGGAAAAATTTTGATGAAAATTATATATCACTCTATTTCCCATCTTGATCATGCTTCATCTAACCAGGAATTTTTATTATTTGTTTTATCTATGGCTTATACAAATATATATCAAGCGATTCCAAAGCACTTAACTAATTTCCTCAACCATTTACCTGTTCTCATCCATCTTGTTCGTGTGGGCATATATATATATATATATATATATATATTATCATATACAATTTTAATGAAACAATAGTACATATACATGATCAAATTTAATTGTAATGAAACAATACTTACAGTGAGTTGAGACAACTTCCTTTTCAAAATTGGGTAGAAAATCGAGCTGATAACGTGTTGTGAAATGATAGATATAACAAAATGTATATCAATAAAAATGTATATTGATAAACTCTTTATTTAAGTAGTCATCCACAATTCATTTGATATCTATCAAACTACTTGGATGAATTTTACATTTTCATCGAGAGAATTGTTCTACACTAAAATTGATATCTATTTGATGCCTTATATATAGGCATGGAGAGAGAGAGAAAATGGAAGATGAATAGATAGGAAGATTAAAGGTTTTCTAACAAAATGATATTTATGGTAGTTATTGATTATAGTTATTAGACCTATTTATGTATAGCATAACATTCACTAATTAGAATTTTACATATTATTTTGTATTTAATTTTTTGTAGGCATCTTTTATCACCGTAACATTACTCCCAAATATCATCATATGTAATAACCCGGATTTTCGAAAACTATTAAAATAAAAATTTAATAAATAAAATTCTTTTTGTGAGACGTAATGGGTTTGAATGTAGAAATATATATGTGTTATATATATATATATATATATGTGTGTGTGTGTGTGTGTGTGATTTATGTGGTGGATTTAATATGTGTATATATATATATATGTATGGAATATATACATATATTTGGAACGAAAGAGCTAATAGTTAATTAAACTATTAAATTAGTTAGCTTGAGATAATTTTGAAATGAGATACGGAGGTGAAGGAAATCAATTAGTTAATATTAATTAATTGAGATTAAATTTAAATTATATTATGCAATAATATGATTTGATTATTAAGCCTTGTACGACAATGGATCTATTATGAATTAAAATTTATAAGCGAGGTAATTAGCTCACTTAATTAAATCAGTGAATTAATATATGTATTTTGTTTTAATAAAAATGAGAGAGTTAATTAAACTCGTTATTTTAATATATTATATATAAATGTAATATATGTATGTAATAGTTTAATATATTATATTATATTTGAAAAATTGGTTGGTTAATATATTCGTTTTGATTAATTGAATAAAGAAAGTTATTTTCTTTTAACTAGTGGATAATAAGAATCATGTTAGCATAATGTAACATGTAAAGTGTAATGGTATAATATGTAATATTATACTAGGTGGATGTGAATTAAGAATATGAGGTGATGGACCAATATATTTGTAAATGGATATTAGTATCAAAGAATTAATAAATTAAATTAATATTTAATTTATAATTTAATGCATAGGTTAAATAAATTGTTTTAAAACAATTTATGGGAATAAGGGACAATGTTACTTTAATTTAATTATACAATATTAATTGTATAAATTAAATGAGTTATTAGTAATGTAATGTTCGTTACACAAAAAAGTGTTAAATTATGGAGTAATTCCATAATTAGTGAAATGATTTATATATATATATATATATATATATATATATATATATATATAATTACAAGTGTATAATTGTTTATATATGATTAATGAGATTTCATGTAATTAAAATGCATAAACTAATTAATATGGGTATTGGAAGGTATGTTATTAAATTGAATGGAGATATATTATATACATTATGTATATATATGAGAAATTGTAAAGGCTAAACATTAGTGCTGGGTTATTTTCTAAGCAGGAGGTGGCTTAATATGGAATTACCATATATCCACTAAGTGAAAGCAAGTATGACCTGTAAGATTCTTGGAGTATGAGAGTGACACCAAGCAATATGTGTCTAATAATTAAATTGTTGGCATAAGGAGCTTAGTATATACTCCCACCTACCCGTGTCCTCTCTCCTTTTTGTGCTCCCAAATTCCATTCCATTCCATTTTTTCCCCTAAAAGAATTACCTAAATTGTCTTCCTATGTTCAAGTGTTCTTAAATCCCGGCTGGAACAAAGCCAAGAATTGAAATTATAAACTGATTTGGGAAGAAAATTCAACAGCAGCAGTAGAGGGAGTTTATAAGTTGATTACTAAAGTTTAAATTTTAGCAGCTTACATTTGGTGCAAGGTAAGATGGATGTTCTTAATTATCTTTTTAGAAAAAAAATTGAATAATTAGTGTTTATATATCATTGTTGCTGTGATTGAGTTATAAATTAGTAAGAAGGAAGTGTTGTAATTGTTGTGCGGAGTAATAAGGGAGGACTTTCTGGGTTGGAATTCATTTAAACAACCGTGAACTCTGTTTTTAAAAGTAACGCACATAGCGTGTTTGTTATAATGCCTCTATGAGCCTGTTAAGCTTTAGAAGTGGAAATCTGTTAACGTTATGATCAAGGAAGTCTATATATATATATATATATATATATATATATATATATATATATATATTAGATGTAGTAATCCAAGCTGTTTAGGTGAGCCAAAACAAGTTTATTAACGAATTTGTGAGGGTTGAACAAGTTAGGCTTAGTTAAAAATCTGCTCCAACAGGGCTATTTCAAGCCCTTCAAAACCTGATTAAAAAGTCCTTTTTGGTTAAGTTATATTTTTATAAAATAGTATGCTATACCATTTATAATATACCAAAATTTGGAATCGATCGGACTTATGGATTTTGAGATATTAAATTGAGAAGATGTGATATCCCGAGTTTTCAGAAATTATTTTATAAATGTAAAATAATAATTTAATAAATAAGATTCTTATTATGATTTATGGGATACATTTAATATTTAATAGTAATTTAACTATTAAATAACTAATTTAAATTAATGAAATAAGGAATTTGAGAAGGTTAATTAATTAATATTAATTAACTAAGGATAAGATAAAATTAAGCGATGAATTAAATTTCATATACGAATTAGTTAATTCACTTACTTAAATTAGTTAATCAATATATGCATGCTGTTTTATTACGATGAGGGAGTTAATTTAAATAATATATTACGTATAAATATAATATATTATTGTGATGACTTAATATATAATATTATACTAAATTGATTTGATTGAATATCAAATGGGGCTCAATAAATAAATATATATAATATATATATATATATATATATATATATATATATATATATATATTATAATATATATATATAATATATATATATATATACAGTGGCTTTCTCCAACGGACACGAACCAACGAACGGAGTTTATGGACAAAATTATAAAATTAACAATCACTCCGTTAACTCTCTCCCCTCTGTCACATTCACTCTCTCTCTCTCCACTTAGAAACAGACATTAAGAAACTCACAAAGGACAATGAACCCATTAACTCTCTCTCTCTCTCACATTCCATTTTGTTTCCCTCTCTAGGTTTCTCTCATTTTCAATATTTTATTCACAATTCATTTAATTTCAAATAAAAAATCACAAAGTTCGGACAATTTTGTTCCCTTTTGTTGAAAAATAAAAACTTTCAGACAGGGTGCAAATGCTTCAATTATTCAACTATACTTAACTGTTCTAGTTGCATGGGAAAAACTATATAAAAGTATAGTTCATGGTAGAAGAATTGAAATCAATTTCAAAGAAACATGAAAGTAGATAAAATAAAAATGAGCATAATGTTTAATTTTCATAATTTTTTTTTGGACATAAAATTGTCATATCTTTGAAACCAAGTTTTATGCATGTAGGTAGGTATGTAAATTGCTTCAAAGGTTGCCAAAAATAATTGTACCCAGGGACGTAGATTTTACTCAAAGGTCTCTTTTTCAAATGCAACAGTGAAATGGTGCAGTTTCGGTTGTCTCCTTCCCAGTTCCACTACACACACACGGTACCAATTTTGTATTACATCAAATGTTAAATATTGTCAACTAATGCATAAACTTGTGTTTAAATCTTCAATTGATCTAGTCCGTGGATGAAAAACTATTATTTTCTAAACTTGCACTTGAATCTTCATTGCATGGAAAAGACCTACATAAAAATCAAATAGTGTCAATATTCAAGTTAAATGCCTTAAATAAAATGGAAAGAAAAATAATATATTTTTACCGATTTTGGAGCGCTGGACAATTTCTTTTATCATGTGTCTGTCCAATTTTGCCACATCCATGACACATTCTAGCCTTCTTTTGTTTTGCCCTCACCAATGCCTTCTCTTTTCCACCCTTGAGCCCGCACCCTTTTGCTCGCACTTGATTCGGTTCACAAAACACATGTTCATTGCTTGCACTACATTTTCTTGAAACAACTAACATTGGACTACTTTTCTCGTCAGAAACACTTACATTTGTATCACGAATATTCAAATGATTAATTTTTTCAAGTGCACTACACATATCATCATAATAAATTTTTGTACCTTCCTCACTTTCAAGAGCCTTGTTAACTACTTCCAAACTAAATTTAACCATTTCCCTCCGCTTTGCAATATATTCTTTGTCATCTCTTATCACAGTGCCACTATTGTCTACAACATTCTCATATTTTGCACCTTGTGTCCATCTCTTCAAGATGTACTTAGTTGGCAATTGTTCATAATCATGAAACTTGTCAAGATATGCCAAAAGGAGCCTACAAGGGATTCCAGCGCTTTCAAACTTTTTGCAACTACAATAAGCATAATCCAACTCTTTGTCATAAAGAATCTCCCTCACTTTGTACTTTGCCTCATTTTTTTTTTGAACTTTATACACAACAAGATTATCAACGTCTTTGACAAGTTCAAATTTATATCTTAATAAGCTCGCTGTAAGCTCATCTTGAAATTCAAAAAAAATCTCACATGTGTAAATATTAACCATTTGCAACAAAAAATCATGCTCCAGTATCACCTTAGGCGTTTCAATCTTGTCTTTGTTCTCAGCTACCAACTCTTGATGACGTTGGTACGCAAGTCCCCTGCCAAACTGAATCATAAAATCAAACAATGATAAACGCTTGTTCACAAACCTCTTAAAAAATGCGTGAGAGCTTTCTGCTCGCTGACTACTTGACATATTGGCCGAAAAAACATAATTCAAATGAGCAGGCACCCATTTTGAGCGAATCTCATACATTGACTTTAGCCATTTATTGTCACTTAACCCACTTCTTCCAACAAGCTCCAACCACTTTGAGTCAAACTCTTCCTTCAGTTCTGACTTCCATATGCAATCTGAAAACTCTGAATAGTAGTGGTTATACTTAACCGAATCTAACTTTTCTGAAAACTTTGTTAAAATGTGCCAACTACAATACCTGTGATAAGTATTCGGAAAAATTTCAGATATTGCATTTGTCATTGCTGGATCTTGGTCAGTAATAATAATCTTTGGGACATCACCAGGCATAGCTTCTAAAAATTGCTTGAAAAGCCAAACAAATGAATCTATTGTCTCATCAGATAAAAAAGCACAAGCGAATACAATTGTCTGGCCATGATTATTGACCCCCACAAATGGTGCAAATATCATTCCATAACGATTGGTGTTGTATGTGGTATCAAATATCACTACATCACCAAAAAAACTTATAAGCCCGTCTAGATGTTCCATCAGCCCAAAAACAACAAGTGATATGTTTTTCCTCATCTGCCTCAATTTTAAAAGTAAACGAAGGATTCTTGTCTTGTTCAATTTTAAAATACTCAAGCAATAAATCTCCATCGTGGCCACTCATCTCTATACGTTTATCCCTCTCATAGTTATATAAATCTGTTTGTGTACAACCAATATTTTCTATCCCTCCTGCTTGCACTGCAAGAAAATTGAACTGTTGATGTGAGGGTATATTTACCATGCTAAGTTGTTCAGACAAACATTTGTGGGCACTCGAAATAGAACGGTGAGATCTTAACAAAAATGTTCTACTTGGGGTGGATAATGGGTGGCTATGCCCTTCAACAAATACACTAACAACATACAACCCAATTTTTGACATCAAGAAAGCAATTTTAGCTTGACAACACTCTTTTATTGACCCTCGACGCCTTTGTTTAGGCTCTTCTTGAACTACCAAACCTTTTCCTTCTTTATAACAAACAAATTCCTTCCTTATTATTACACCATCCTTCTTCCTTTCACAATTAGCTCGAATACTAAATCCAGATTCTTCCGCATATGTGTTGTAAAAATTTTTAGCATCCTCTATTGTTGTAAATTCTTGGTCTTTTCTTGGCTTCAATTCTTCTCTCACTTGAGGATAATAAATGTGATTTGACTCCTCAATTTCATCCCAACCCCCTCTTACATTATCAAAAGGAAAACTTGCACAACTCCCTACCATATCATTCTCACAACTCTTTGACTCCAAATTCATATCTTCTGTTTCAACTTGACTGTAATAATCAATAAACAAATACTAATTTTAGTATAAGCCCTAATTTTAACATAACAGAGGACCCCAATTTAAACACTAAATAATAAAAGAAGAACAAACCCAAATAATCTTTAAATTTAGGCATGAATTTAATTATAAACGAATAATGCAAAAAATAAAAAGTAAAAAATCTTAGTGTCTTTAGTTTGTTAGAAAGAATACCAATAATGATTATTCTTTTTACATTTAAAAGAGCTAAAAAACAAATTGATAGAAAAGATGAAGTTTATATGCTTACCTTTATGATTTGAGTAATCAACCCAAGTACCAGATGAGACTGTAAAATTGAACAAATTAAAAAAAAGAATTACATATTAGAATCCTAGAATACGTCAATAAAATGCAAGTGAGTTCCCAATTAGCAAGCTTACTCTTCCTTTGCAGAGTTGAAGCAGTGATTACGATGAGAGAGAGAAAGAGCTGATGGTTTCCTTAATGTGTTAGATAGAGATAGTGGGCAAGAGGAGAAAGAGCTGATGAGTTCCCAATTGCCTTTTTGTGGGTTCCTTAAGTGGAGAGAGAGAGAGTGAATGTGATGAGAGAGAGAGAGTTAATGGAGTGAATGTCCGAACTTTGTGATTTTTTATTTGAAATTAAATGAATTGTGAATAAAATATTGAAAATGAGAGAAACCTAGAGAGGGAAACAAAATGGAATGTGACAGAGGGAGAGAGAGAGTTAATGGGTTCATTGTCCTTTGTGGGTTTTTTAATGTGGGTTTTTTAAGTGGAGGGAGAGAGAGTGAATGTGACAGAGGGGAGAGAGAGAGTTAATGGAGTGATTGTTAATTTTATATTTTTGTCCATAAGCTCCGTTCGTTGGTTCGTGTCCGTTGGAGAAAGCCACTGTATATATATATACTATATATATATATATATATATATATATATATATATATATATATATATATATATATTATATATATGTGTGTGTGTGTGTGTGTGTGTGTGTGTGTGTGTATGTCGGAACTAAGTTAGAAAAATTAAATTCATATTGAATGATGAATAAATATATTAAATAAATATATATCGGAGCGAAATTAATAAATTAAATTTATATTTTAATGAATGAATATATTTAATAAATATATTTGACGTATAAATAAATTGTTCTGAAAGAATTTATGGAGGAAACTGATAATTAATTTAATTATATATATTAATGCCATGGTTGCTTGAATTATTGTTGTTGTCGGCAGCCTGCTTAAAGGGGCTAAATTGACGTTTATGCAAGGAACCAAAATGGTGTAGGAGCTAAATCTCCTAAAGTGCATGCATGTGGCTTACAGAGTAATATTCACAATAAACTAGCATTAGTGGGAAAGGACCTTTAAATTAATGAATTAACAACCCACCCATGAGAACTTAAATTATATATTTAGTATATAAATAATTGTTAATTCTATTTTCTCATGAAAGGATTTTATTCATGAGTGTATAGAATTTAACCACTATATATTGCGTCCCTTTTCTTTATTGGCAGCATTAATTAGTACAACTGTCGGCACGAAGAATAAAAACGTGCTCCATGGAATTTTATTAACCTAACCGCCGAAAGTAAAGATTTTATTAAGCAGCCGAAAGGCTACAATTTTCAGATAGAATAATTACCGTAGGCCAAATAGAGGGAATAATTTCATACCCAATAATTATGTAGCAAAATACTTTTCTTGGCCTTTTTTTTTATATAAAAAATTTCCACTAGAATTCATCTAATCAAAACTGCTTCTCTTTCTCTCTCCGACTGCTATGAAATTAAAATCCATTCTTCTTCAGAAATGGTGGGTCAGCCGAGCAAGTTGGAGATGGAGAAGGAATTAAGAGCAGAAAGCTAGAGAGAGAAAGAGAGCAGCTATGAAGGTGGTTTGCATGGCCATGCCATTTGGAAAGAAGAGGGGGAGAAATATAGCTAGTGAGAGAAAGTGGGTGAAGCTGGGAGAAGGAAACACCAACGACATCGCCCCTCCCTGCTCACGTCAATCTAGCGCCCCAACGCCCAGTGCCCTGCCATCGTGATTCGTGTGATTCCCATGTAGCTGAGTTCTTCCAACACTTGCGCGATAAATTTCGAGGCATGCAGTAGCTGGGAATAGTAATTACTATATAGTAAGGTATTAACAACATACTTACTATTATAATTTTTATAAATGAATAAATTATTGGTAATAATTTATGGTAATATTAGTATTATAATATTACTAATTAATATACAGTTGAGGCTAAAGGTCTCTTTGAGAAAAATTGTAATCCAAATGAATTAACGCAAACCATAATGTCTGATGATGACCTAACTATTGATGAAGTTGCTTTATGAAAGGAATTATGTAAATATGATTTAAAGTCCAATCATTTACCGATTTTGAGCTTACAAAAGCCTAAGAATTTGTGCATGTAAAAAGGAACCTCTGGGTTAAGTGATGAGTATTATTTTATTAGTGTATTAAATATATTAATAATTATAAATTATAATATTAATATATATAAAATTGATATGTAAGTTAAGTATATTAATAATACTTAATTATAATATTAATATATAAATGATGACTATTTTAAATATATTAATATTATTTAATTATAATATTAATATATAGATAATGAGTATTTTAAGTATATTAATATCATTATAATATTAATATATAATTGATAATTGACGACAATTTTAAATGAATTACTATTATTTAATTATAATATTAATATATAAGTGATGATCATTTTAAGTATATTAATATTATTTATCTATCATATTAATATATAAGTGCTAAGTATTTTACGCGTATTAATAATATTTAATGTGCTTAAATGGGTGTTAACATATTCAATTAGGTTATCACGGGAAAGGAAAGAATTTTGGATGCGAATAAAATAGATGATGAACTACGGTCCGAGGCAAGTTTTTCAGAACTTGCTCTTATGTGTAAAATGTCATTATATGTTAATGCGTTGTTACATTATAACATGCTATGAACTGTTGATTTAGCTGATATGTTCATTTCAACTCTTCGATTAAACTTTATACTGTGCAGTGAAAAGCATGATGATATATGACTTACGTGTTAATATGTTTACATGTATGACTGTTATACATGGATATATTGTGAAGCATGAATGATACATGATCTATGTGTTATGTGTAACTGTTAAACTTGCGGGCAATATTGTTGTTCACCCACGCCACAAACAGATTTTTGCAGTTAGCGAAAAAGGACCTGGATAGTCAGAAAAAGATGATTGCAGGAGAGACATTTTAAACGAGAAATTAAAGTCTATGTTGCGATATTATATTATTTTAATGTTGCACTATTATTTATAAGTTGATGTATTATATATTCTGATTTAGAATTATTTGTACGATTAAAGGTTAGAAAACCTGGGATTAGACTAAGATGTACTGTAATATTTTAGAGATTACATTTATGTTGTAAGAATTGTATTGTTTATGTAGTAATGTGACGAACTGGACCCGAGATCAAGGTGACTCGGATTTAGGGTCGTCACAGTTGGTATCAGAGCTATAAGCACGAATGTTGTGAAGAGCCCCGAGCCTCTCGTTGGTGACGACCCAAAAATGGGAAGGCACCGAAGCCAGACTCTCCGTAGGGGACGCCGAGCGAGTCGGTAGCAAACTGATATGTACCAGTGTGAGGTGCTATGGTTGAAGCACCATATTCGTTACAGTTGGTATCAGAGCTGTAGGTTATAGTTTTAAGGTAGGAGTATCTTAGGATATAACCTAAAAAAAAAAGATTAAGCCGTATTTTAAAATCCTAGAGGCCAACTAGGCCAATAGAGGGTACAAGTGATGTAAGAGCCAACTACAGGCCGAATATAGGAGGCAAGAACTTTTGTAGACTCGTTGAAATTGATTCCCCAAAAAGCGGATCTTGTCCCCTTGCTTTAATTAATAAATATTTGCTTTAACCTTATTAAATGAATAATTGGGATTAGAGAAGATAAGTCTGAGAACTTTGGTGGGACTGCCAAGGGAAGGTAAAAAGAACAGAGAATATTAATTGTGAGTCTGTGAAGTGGCCTATAAATAAGCCTTCATAGAATTGCATATTTCTCCAAGTTAGAAGTAAGAAAAATCAAGAGTAAGCTAGAGAGAGATTAATAAAAAAAAACAAGATGTCAGGAGATGAAGCACTTAGAGATATCCTGGTAGTTTCGGAGGAGCCGATAACTGTAGAGCCTTTATCTACGGTAGCTCCTGAACCCGAGGATAGGGAGGAGCCGATGGAGAATCTATTAACAGCAGTGGTAGATAGGAACATTGAGTTGGAAAATATGGTGCAAGAACTAAAGGCGGAAATGGAAGAACTCCGATCAGACAATCAAGAACTAGAGGTAAAAGTGGAAGAACTCCGAACAGACAAGCAGGCTATAGAAGTCCACTTAGAAGATGAGATTTTAGAAAAGTTGAGAGCGTAGGATCAGGCGCAAGATTTGGAAGAAGAGGTGAGAAGCAAGAACATGAAGATGGATAGAATGAGGTACGCCTTTAACAAGTTGGTCGGGCGTATTCAGGACAGGGTATCCAATTACCCCGAGGAGGAAGATCATACTGGATCCGTCATTAGTAGGGACCAGGTCATGATCATTACTAAGGAAGAACAAGAAGAGGCCATTGAGCGTGGTCTAGGAGGTTGAGATGTGAATGGCGTATATAGATACGCCTACTTATAATGATATTAATATGTAATACCAATTTTGTGTAAGTTAAGAGATATATTTTTTGTTATAAATCTCCATGTGTATAGTATTAAAGGGATATGTTATGTAAGTGCTATAAGATGCAAAGTATTATATACTACGAGATGTATGTTTAATAAATGTGCTTTGAAATGAATAGAGAGAGACTAGCCGGTCTTAAATAAAAATAAATGATAAGTGATATCTTATGATAAGATTCTTGAAAAAGCAGAAAAGAATAGTAGCAGATCATGAACAGATCTATAGCAGATATTTAAGATGAATCCATTAAGAAATGGATTAAGTTATAAATAAGAAGATTTAAAGAAGAATCTTAAAGAGTTATAAAAGATGAGATACGAATTAAAGAAAAAGTTCGTATTGAGCAAAGAGTAAGCTAAAATTAGAATTATGTGAGATTTCAATTGAGGAATCATGTGATAGTTGAGTTGTACAAACCTTTGTATGGGCAGGGGTTTTGTGCTTGGTCTAACGACTACTCATTTTATCACATCGATAATCATTGAAATGTTGGTATCGCGCTATCGATATATGTATGGTGAGAAGGTGATTCTTTTCTCATATCTATATTTGATAGTTAGAGAATATAAGATTAGGTACGAGTTCTTAAAACTCATGCTTATGGTAAGTTCGTGACTCATAATCTTATGGTATGTTTTTGAACCCCTAAACGTATGGACAGTCCCTGATTGGTTCTTGGACTACGTATTGCTAGGACAAGTTCCTAAACTCATATTATTGTGGAAAGTTCCTGAACTCATAACGTGTGGTAAGTTTGATGAACTGTACTGGGTATAGAAAAGTTGTGTATTGAGATATGAGGATTTTCAGTGTAGTAAACTTTAAGGATGATAGAAATAGATAGAATTATTAGGCAATGGATAATCATGGGAGAAATTGGAGTTGATGGTGGAAGCGTAGGTATTCCAAATCTTCTAGCTATGCTAGATTTCGAATTTATTGACATCGTGCTGATATTTATACTTTTGTGTTTTTGAAAAATATGTTGGATCAATATTGAACCAATAAGTTTTAAAGAGGTCCTATGATTCATATGTCTATGTTATTTGTTTCAGCTAAGACAAAGATGATTTGAAAAATATCAAAATGTATTTTTTTAACAGTCATCAATGCATCATTAAACCTGGTGTAGAATGACAAATGATGGAGTCATCAATGCAGAGTAACCTAGTGTTGGATGTGATCATAGTATCGTCAACCCACTATGGTATGATGTAGTATGACAATCACGAAATGACGGAATTCTAACACACTGATTGCAACAGTGCAGTATTATGACGTCATAAAATGATTTTCAGAATATTTTTTTTAAACCAGTTAAAGATAAGTCAATGCCAACTAAAGTGGCTAGACAAATGTTTCGATTGATGTTCGAATTATTGGTATACGTCTAAGCTATTTGATTCAGCTAGACAAATGTTTATAAAATTCAAATATTCTTGGAGAATTTATGCCAAATCAAATTATGTTGGTGCGGAATCTTATGTTAAGTCTGAGGTGAACAACCCTATAAAGGGGATTTCTCGGATTGGTTAACGTGGTTCAATCCAGGAAAAGTAGTAAGGGTTGGTTAACGTGGTTCAACCCCGGAAAGTCGCTGTGCACAACGCAATAGTATGACAGGCTGATCACCTGGCGTACAAAATTTTGTCCGCGGAAACTGGTAGAAATACTTGAGAACTCAGGACAAGTTCATGGTCTTTATGACCCCTCAGACCGATATGAAAAGTTTTCTTGAATTAACTTTTCACATTATTGATGCTGCTTCACAGTTATTGTACGATTGTGAAGACTCCTAAAAGATATTCTATTATTCTGAAAGTGGAAAGTTTAAAAAAATGTAAACTCCTAGTGGGTCGCTGTTGTAGAATGTGATGATAGAAAAGAAATCTTCAGAGGGGAAAAATGTAACGGTTAAGTTGGAAACCTAGTTTTGGTCAATAGAATGAGCAGAGAAATAAGTACGCTATAATTTCGCTGACGAAATTTTTAGCAGAAATGGGTGAATGTAATATCCCGGAGTAGAGATGAGTATGCTATAATTTCGAGGACGAAATTCTTAGAAGAAGGGGTGAATGTGATATCCCGAGTTTTCAGAAATTATTTTATAAATGTAAAATAAGAATTTAATAAATAAGATTTTTATTATGATTTATGGGATACATTTAATATTTAATAGTAATTTAACTATTAAATAACTAATTTAAATTAATGAAATAAGGAATTTGAGAAGGTTAATTAATATAAGATAAAATTAAGCGATGAATTAAATTTCATATACGAATTAGTTAATTCACTTACTTAAATTAGTTAATCAATATATGCATGCTGGTTTATTACGATGAGGGAGTTAATTTAAATAATATATTACGTATAAATATAATATATTATTGTGATGACTTAATATATAATATTATACCAAATTGATTTAATTGAATATCAAATGGGGCTCAATAATTATATATATATATATATATATATATATATATATGTGTGTGTGTGTGTGTGTGTGTGTGTGTGTGTGTGTCGGAACTAAGTTAGAAAATTAAATTCATATTGAATGATGAATAAATATATTAAATAAATATATATCGGAGCGAAATTAATAAATTAAATTCATATTTTAATGAATGAATATATTTAATAAATATATTTGACGTATAAATAAATTGTTCTAAAAGAATTTATGGAGGAAACTGATAATTAATTTAATTATATATATTAATGCCATGGTTGCTTGAATTATTATTGTTGTCGGCAGTGTGCTTAAAGGGGCTAAATTGACGTTTATGCAAGGAACCAAAATGGTGTAGGAGCTAAATCTCCTAAAGTGCATGCATTTGGGTTACAGAGTAATATTCACAGTAAACTAGCATTAGTGGGAAAGGACCTTTAAATTAATGAATTAACAACCCACCCATGAGAACTTAAATTATATATTTATTATATAAATAATTGTTAATTCTATTTTCTCATGAAAGGATTTTATTCATGAGTGTATAGAATTTAACCACTATATATTGTTTCCCTTTTCTTTATTGGCAGCATTAATTAGTACAACTGTCGGCACGAAGAATAAAAACGTGCTCCATGGAATTTTATTAACCTAACCGCCGAAAGTAAAGAATTTATTAAGCAGCCGAAAGGCTAAAATTTTCAGATAGAATAATTACCGTAGGCCAAATAGAGGGAATAATTTCATACCCAATAATTATGTAGCAAAATGTGACACCCCCAAATCCGGGAAACTCATTTCCTCATGATTTGGTGTTCACAATCCAAAAACATCACATCACATCTAACTACCCATTCAAATATAAATGAAAATACTTGGATAGAAATAGAAATCTCCCATTAGAGGGTTACAACATCATTCATAAACAAATCCCAGGTTATCTAACCTTAATTAAACATCAGTGCGGAAAACATAAATCAAGTCTATTACAGAAATAACAACAAAGCAAATACGACAAGTCTTCATCACTTATTTGCTTTTCCTTTGCCCTTACTAGTAGATGGCTCGTCAGTTCTTTCAACCTTAGCTGCAGTGTTATTATGCAAGGGTGAGCAATGATTGCCCAGCAAGTATAACAACAACAATAATAATAACATGCGAAATAATCAACGGATATCGAATAATTGAAGATTTAGCTTTTGAGTCAAGGAATGTAAAACAAGATTCAAAAGAACATCTGAGGGTCTTAAGACCACGAACTATGTCCCAGGTTATCAAGTATTTCTACTTTAAACCTTTAAACAGTCGTGAGACTATATGGACCTTTCTTCTCGTACTCAGGGGGATCGGCCCTTTGTACCATGTATGTGCACAACATCTTAACGCTAACGCATAAATAATATCCCCTGTATAAGGGTTGTTCATCTCAGTTTGACATCGGAGTCCGCACCAAAGGAAGTTTGGTTTGGATTTACTTCAATAATGTTTCTAGAATTTAGAAACGCTCATCAACTATGGACTAGTCGAATCCAATGAGGGTTTCGCTAGTCAATCAAGGTTCAAAAGGTATAATTCGAGAATCAAAACTAAAATCTCACAAAAGGTACGATTGAATACGTTTTATATAACTGAAGCATTACAAAGAGGAAATCAAAAACATCTCATTGAATCCATGAAATTGAATGGAATAGAAACAATAACTTGCTTAAGAAGTAATAGCATTATGAAGCTTGTACTCTATGATAAAGAAATTTAGAAACTTGCGTAAACGTAAAAGTAAGGATAAGATACTTGCCTCGTGCGTAGACTAAAAATTTAAAACTCACGTTTCTCTAATCAACCTATACATTCCGTTTATAAAACAGTAACAATAATTAGTTATAGTATTATAAACACGTCAAAAACTAATTCAAATCTCATTTCAATAGCTCAGTTGACCCAAACAATCAATGGGCTTATGCTACCACTTTATCACAGTAATTTAACTTTCATTTTATACATTAGCCTAAGCTTTAGGTATAACCACGATTTCATACCATGATCACAAAGAAAGAATAAAATTTCTACTCTCGGTCTTTTTACTCTTTTTTTTTTTTTTTTTTTTTTTTTTTTTTTTTTTTTTTTTTGTTCCCGCCGGGTGCGAGAAAAACCTTCACAAAAAATCTCGCCGGGGCGAGGAATTTCTTCACAAAATTCTCGCCGGGGGCGAGCTCCTCGCCGGGGCGAGGAATTGCTTCACAAAAGTCTCGCCGGGGCGAGCTCCTCGCCGGGGCGAGGAATCCCTTCACAAAATTCTCGCCGGGGCGCGAGAATTACGAATTCCAGTTTCTGCAGTTCGCGAAGAACGCAGAAACAGGCCAAAATTTCCCATTTTGTTACTCTAATCGTCAAATTAAACATACCCAGACACTATATTTCTTTCATAGATAATTGTTACCCAAGCCTTCTAGCATGATTCTAAACAATTTAAATGGCATAAATCATGAATCTAAGAATCAAATTTAATGGTTTCTTATCATTTTTATCAGAGTTCTTCAATAATCATGAAATCACACATAACCAAGTTCATTATACCAACCAAATTAAATCCGTTTTAAAAACTTGATTCCTTCATTTTGAACATGCATAATCTAAGTAAGTTTATCAATTTTAATCAATTAACATACAAAACCAGTATCAATTTTATTACACTCCAACCCATGTTCCATACACTGTATTACTCTGTAACTTTCTGAATTCTCATACAAACATAATTTCACACCGATTAACATTACTCTAAATCATATTTAAATCGTATATTATAAAAACACATAAATACATGCTTATTAACATCTAGCATCAAATTATATAAAGATTTAGCCATACAATTTGGTTTACAGAGAAACTCAGAACATGCATTCATGGAGAAAATTAAGAAAACGTAAATCAAAGGTTTAAAGTCTAAGAATTACCTTTGATTTGGTGGATAGATTTTGCAACTAGATGAATAATTTCCTTCTTCAATTCTCAAAATTCTCACAAATTTTCTCTCCTTTTCTCTCTGGTTCTCTGATTTAGACTTAGGAAAAAAAATATAAAAGAATACGTGAATATAATTAGTCTGATGGAGTGGGTGTGTCAGTTAATCCCATCATGGGTTAACTGACTCCAACCCCTCTAGCCAGGCTTCGTTTGGTAAGTCCTTATAAATCCTTCTTTTTGGTTTATTTTAATAAATAGCTTATTACATAGTTTCATGTTCACACTTTTAATCAACTAAAATAACCTTACTAAAATCCAAATAAATAAAATAGAATAATTCTTCATTAAATCACATAGTCATATAAATAAAATTCTCATTTATTAAATAATGACCATTTACTAAATATCTAATTACTAATTAAATTAATTAGAAATAACATTATACTTATTTAAATAATGTAATTTAATCAAAATAAATTCAATTAAACACATACTTTAAATATAAAAATTCTCCACATTAATCTAATTAATGTAAACACATTATAATTAAAATTAATCTACCACAAATTCATCGATTAATCAATTAATTCAACAATCAAATCATCAAAAATATTTATTTAATCAATAAATATTTAAAATAAGTTACAAAAATTCTCGTTCGTCACACAAAATACTTTTCTTGGCCTTTTTTTTTTATATAGAAAATTTCCACTAGAATTCATCTAATCAAAACTGCTTCTCTTTCTCTCTCCGACTGCTATGAAATTAAAATCCATTCTTCTTCAGAAATGGTGGGTCAGCTGAGCAAGTTGGAGATGGAGAAGGAATTAAGAGCAGAAAGCTAGAGAGAGAAAGAGAGCAGCTATGAAGGTGGTTTGCATGGCCATGCCATTTGGAAAGAAGAGGGGGAGAAATATAGCTAGTGAGAGAAAGTGGGTGAAGCTGGGAGACCTCCCTGCTCACGTCAATCTAGCGCCCCAACGCCCAGTGCCCTGCCATCGTGATTCGTGTGATGCCCATGTAGCTGAGTTCTTCCAACACTTGCGCGATAAATTTTGAGGCATGCAGTAGCTGGGAATAGTAATTACTATATAGTAAGGTATTAACAACATACTTACTATTATAATTTTGATAAATGAATAAATTATTGGTAATAATTTATGGTAATATTAGTATTATAATATTACTAATTAATCTACAGTTGAGGCTAAAGGTCTCTTTGAGAAAAATTGTAATCCAAATGAATTAACGCAAACCATAATGTCTGATGATGACCTAACTATTGATGAAGTTGCTTTATGAAAGGAATTATGTAAATATGATTTAAAGTCCAATCATTTACCGATTTTGAGCTTACAAAAGCCTAAGAATTTGTGCATGTAAAAAGGAACCTCTGGGTTAAGTGATGAGTATTATTTTATTAGTGTATTAAATATATTAATATTATTAAATTATAATATTAATATATATAAAATTGATATGTAAGTTAAGTATATTAATAATACTTAATTATAATATTAATATATAAATGATGACTATTTTAAATATATTAATATTATTTAATTATAATATTAATATATAGATAATGAGTATTTTAAGTATATTAATATCATTTATAATATTAATATATAATTGATAATTGACGACAATTTTAAATGAATTACTATTATTTAATTATAATATTAATATATAAGTGATGATCATTTTAAAGTATATTAATATTATTTATCTATCATATTAATATTTATAAGTGCTAAGTATTTTACGCGTATTAATAATATTTAATGTGCTTAAATGGGTGTTAACATATTCAATTAGGTTAATCACGGGAAAAGGAAAAGAATTTTGGATGCGAATAAAATAGATGATGAACTACGGTCCGAGGCAAGTTTTTCAGAACTTGCTCTTATGTGTAAAATGTCATTATATGTTAATGCGTTGTTACATTATAACATGCTATGAACTGTTGATTTAGCTGATATGTTCATTTCAACTCTTCGATTAAACTTTATACTGTGCAGTGAAAAACATGATGATATATGACTTACGTGTTAATATGTTTACATGTATGACTGTTATACATGGATATATTGTGAAGCATGCATGATACATGATTTATGTGTTATGTGTAACTGTTAAACTTGCGGGCAATATTGTTGTTCACCCACGCCACAAACAGATTTTTGCAGCTAGCGAAAAAGGACCTGGATAGTCAGAAAAAGATGATTGCAGGAGAGACATTTTAAACGAGAAATTAAAGTCTATCTTGCGATATTATATTATTTTAATGTTGCACTATTATTTATAAGTTGATGTATTGTATATTCGGATTTAGAATTATTTATACGATTAAAGGTTAGAAAACCTGGGATTAGACTAAGATGTACTGTAATATTTTAGAGATTACATTTATGTTGTAAGAATTGTATTGTTTATGTAGTAATGTGACGAACTGGACCCGAGATCAAGGTGACTCGGATTTGGGGTCGTCACAGAAGTGGGCTGTTTGTTAAGCTAGTTGTAGGCAGCGAGCAGCAGCTGTACTGTATGGCTCGAGTTAGCTTCTTGGGGCTGTTTTGATTTAAATAAAAATGCAATGATAAGAAATTATTAAACATACATGGAAATTAAAATATTACCTATAATTAACCTATAATATTATAAATAAACCTAATGAATTTGATAAAGTTGAGAATGAATTACTAAGCTTGAAAAATACAAAGTTAAGTTAAAAGTTTATGAGATATAAATGCATTAACTTATATAACAACCCTATGTATGCTATATAGGTGCGATACGAGATAGTATTGCTTCGCGTACACGAAATCAAATAAATGCAAGGAACGATTGATAAGCATTTTGTGATATACAAACCGAGGCAAGTTTTTCAGTCTTGATTGTTATGTGAGAACTTGATATTGTTTATGCGTGAACCATTTTATATCGTAATAAAGCTTTTTATAAGTATGTTGAAATATGCTTTTTGTGCTACAATGCTATGTGAATTGTCAAATTCAAATTATGACTGAAGTTAGTTGAGTTATGAAAACTCAATCTATCTATGATATGTGATATGTGAGAAATGGAATGTATATTTGGAAAATATCAAGTATGGACTATTTAATGCATGAATATAATGCACATCACAAAATGTATATAGCATGAATACGTTGTAAAGCATGTATGCTATGTGAGGCTTGAAATGTGTTAATTGTTAGACTTGCTGAGCCGTCGCGCTCATACTTGCAAAATTTACTTTTGCAGTTGAGAAGATTACTTGAAGATACGAAATTCTCTCAAATGAGGAAACGGTGAAGATATTACATGACAGTAGACGAATGTCTTTTGTGATGATATTAAACAACTTGATATGGCAAAGTTAATAAAGATGCTTACTATAAATGTTGGGTTATATGTATAGGTTCTGATTGGATTGGATATTGTAAATATATATAAGAGATGTTTTAATAAAAATAGACTATGAATTGTGATTATTCACAAGTATATTATTGAATACGAGTGAAGATGTATTAAATTGGTACATATTGAATAAAAGAATAAGTTTGGAAGTTTGAGTTGATATATTCATATGAAATCTGTTGAAAAGAATATCAATATATAGATGAATTGGATATATAAGAATAAATTGTAAAGGTTGCGATTTCGGGGACAAAGAACGATTAAAAAGTGTTTTAAAATTTTTGGTTTTTAGCTAAATTATGAGAAAAGTTTTAAATATCTAAATCTTATATTTTAATTCCATCATGAATGTTATTAAAAGTTTTAAATTTACACACATTTTATTAGTTATAGTATTGAATGATGATGTAAAGTTAGACGTGAATGTATTTTAACGCACAAGATCAGGAGTGAAATTAGTCTTGATTTTGAGGGTGTTACAGTTGGTATCAGAGCTGTACGTTATAAACCTTAGGTAAAGATACCTTAGGCTATAACCATAATGAAAATGACGAGGATAGTACAGAGATAAACTTGGATAGAGTTTAATTGATAATAAATTTTGAGAATTCATAAAGAGAGTTAAAATAATATGTAAAGATTCAAAGAAGAATCTTGAAGAGTATAATAAAAAGTAAAAAGAAAAGGATCAGGGGATACCTGATTTGATTTGTAGAAAAGTAAAGAGATGAAGATAAGTAAGTTGAGAAGCCTAAATGAAATCATAACATGATTGAAAGAGAAGTAAGAAGATCGTAATGTAAGGCGATTGTAAAAACAAGATCACGACGTGATCGAATTGAATTGCAGAATAACAGATGATCTGTTAAATGATTGAAAAGTTATAGCCTGATGCTATAAAGAGAAGGTACTATGAAATAGTATGAGAAAAATTCAGAAAGAGTTATAAAGGATGAAATACAGATTTAAGAACATTTGTATTGAGTAGTAAAGAAAAAAAACTAAGATTGCAGTGTGGTAATCAGTAGTGGTGATGGAAATAGCTAGAATTATTAAATAATGAAGAAGGGAAATTGGAGTTGATGGAAAAAATATAGACATTCCAAATCTTTTAGCTATGACATCGTGCGGATATTTGCATTTTGGTACCTTTGAAAACATTGGTTTAATTGTTGAACTATTAAATTTTTAAAAATAAAGTGTTGTTCACACGTCTATGCTAATTGTTTTGGCTAGATAAAAATGATTTGAAAATATCAAAATGTATTTTATATAATCATATGCATCATTGAACATGGTGCAGAAATGATAAATGATGAAGTCATCAATGCAATCTAACTTAGTGTTGGATATGATCATAAGATTATCAACCCACTATGGTAAGTTGTAGTATGACAAAGTCATAAAATGATTTTCAGTATTTTGAACTATTTAAAGAAAAGTTTACCAGTTGAGCTGGCTAAAATGTTTCGATTGATGTCCGAATTGTTAGTATAAGTCTAAGTTATTTGATTCGGCTAGACGAATGTTGAAATATGTTTATGAAATTCAAGCGTTATTTGAGAATTTATGCCAAACCAAATTATTTTGGTATGAAATTTTATACTCAAGTTGAGGTGAACCAACCGTGTAATGGGGGACATGTTATCGGAGACTATAGTTTCGAACTACGTTTATGCGTTAATACGTTGTGCACGAAGTAGAGTACAAAAGGCTGATCACCTGACGTACGATGGGATTTGTCCATAGTCTTATGACTGTTAAAGGTTACAGTAAAAATACCTGTTAACCTAGGACAAGGTTCATAGTCTCTACGACTCCTCAGCATAATATCAAAATGAATCTTTTTAATTCGTAGTTATTCATACTGCTTCACATGAACAATTGTTGAAGATTCGTATTATTAAGGGAACTGGATGAGGGAAGGATGATTTTCCCTAAGAAAGAAGTAGCCGTAGAACACGAAAATTCTAAATACATGCTTGAAGGAGGAAAGTGTAAAAGTGAGTTTGAAGAAGTGAAATTCTTATAGGGAAATGTACGTAAAATGCAATAATTTTACAAAGATCCTTAGAAAAGAGAATTGGTCAAAGAACTCGATGGCTGAATATAGATTAATATAAAAATCTATTTTGATGAATCGAATGAACGAAGATTAATGAGTTGAAATTTCGAGGACGAAATTCTTAGAAGAAGGGGTGAGTGTGACATCTCGGAAGTTTACGTGATTAGTAATTCTTAAGGTTAAAAAACTACAATGATTGTGACATACCTTGATGGGTTAAAGAATGTATAATACTCAAAATATAATCGAGTCTAAGTGAAGGTTATGAAATAAAACCTATGAGAACTAATTAAGGAAATGAATGAGATAGGTAATATAAAACCTATATTAAAGCGATATGTTGAAAGAATTTAAACTATCAAGATTTCGGAAGAGAATAGACATAGACCAAGTGTAAGGAGGTTTCGGTGATTCCGAGGACGGAATCCTTATAAGAGGGGAAGAATGTGATAACCGTGATTTTCGGAAACTATTAAAATAAAAATTTAATAAATAAAATTTTTATTATGAGACGTAATGGGTTTGAATGTATAAATATATATGTGTTATATATATGTGTGTGATTTATGTGGTGGATTTAATATGTGTATATATATATATATATATATATATATATATATATATATATATATATATATATATATATGGAATATATACATATATTTGGAACGAAAGAGCTAATAGTTAATTAAACTATTAAATTAGTTAGCTTGAGATAATTTTGAAATGAGATATGGAGGTGAAGGAAATTAATTAGTTAATATTAATTAATTGAGATTAAATTTAAATTATATTATGTAATAATACAATTTGATTATTAAGCCTTGTGCGACAATGGATCTATTATGAATTAAAATTTATAAGCGAGGTAATTAGCTCACTTAATTAAATCAGTGAATTAATATATGTATTTTGTTTTAATAAAAATGAGAAAGTTAATTAAACTCGTTATTTTAATATATTACATATAAATATAATATATGTATGTAATAGTTTAATATATTATATTATGTCAAACAAATCAATATCAATATTAATATATAAAGACAGGACAAACGATCCTTAAATTGAAAAACTCACTAAGTCAATTCTTAATTAATTAAAAGTTAACTCCGTTAATTGAAAAACTCATGCTCGAGTTCATCCTTCAATCGACAAAAGAATCGGTGTATCTTTAGATTCCCCTCTTCCTCTTCCTCCTCTTCCTCTTCCTCTTCCTTTTGTCGATTGCTTTTCTTCATCTCCGCCTCGCCGCCATCCTTTCGCATCAACAGGATCCAGCCCTAACTCTTTGTACGACCTCTTCCTCAACCCTCAGGTGCAGCTACTTATGCAGAAACCTTACTTTTCTTCTTCATGCATAACCATGGCCATGGCCCCTTCCTTCAAATTCAATGCCCTTTTCCCTAAAATACCCTCTAGCTCTCAAAGATTTACTAGAATCAACACTCCCCTTCGTATTCGACCCAATCTATCTCTTTTCATCTGTAAAATGAACGACTCAAGTCAGCTCTCTCTCTCTCTATATATATATATATATATATATATATATATATATATATATATATTACAACCAATCATGTTCCTTAGTTAATTTTGCTGCAATTAATCTTTAAAGTTCATGAAGTTGGAATATTGAAGTTGAATTTAATTGATCTGTTGTATGGTTAATTGTATCTCCACTGGGTTTGGTGTATATGTAGAGAGAGGAAATACAAGTTATTTGGAGTATTCTATAAAAATATTATTTGAATTTTTGACTCTCTGATTCCTTAAAATATGTTGAGGTTTTCTCTTCAATTTCTTACAAGCCTAATCGGGGTAAGGGTTTTCATACCATAGATTCCTTTGTCTGTAAATTTCTATAATCTTAATTTATACTCTGTTCATGTGTGTATGTATATATATTTTTATAATTACAGTGGATACAATCTGCTGTTTGCCAATTTAATTCACTGCACATCTTATTTTACTGAATTTTCTTGGAGGATTAGGAAGATGGTGGATCGGTAAGTGAAAATTTTGGACACCCATCTACCAATTTGCTTTATTTGTTTTCTTGGATCAAAATGGATTTTTGGGTGATGGGTCTGTTTTATATTGTTTTATGCTAGGGACAGGGTTAATTTACTATTCTTATCATATCTACCATTTATCCAATCGGACTACTGAACCAAAACAATCGACAAATTTTCAACGAATAGCCACAACCACCTTCACTGGAAGGGGAGCTGAAGAAGTATAATTGGTATTGTTTTACCTACTGCACAAATTGCACTATGAAAATTCAAGTTCCCTCTCTCCTCAGGTACCTCCATATACTCTCTCTTTTACTCATTTTCCTGTGTAATTGTACTGTACTCCTACTTTTATATTTCAATGATGATCTTAAGCTTTTGTTTATTGCTCAATGATCAATGAAGTTGTTACTACTGTTTAATTACATGAATCAAACACTCCTATTGATTTGAAGTTGAATTATCTAGAACTTTTTCTTACAACTATAATATTATGGGTCGTGATTTGGTTTTCTTTATGAAATTATTAAGCATTGTTTATTATACTAGGTTTAGTGCAGTCATTTGTGTAGTGTTGTGACTATCTATGGTTGAACAGAATCAGCTGCAACAATCTAATTCGAGCCAAATTTTGTAATTTCAATCTCAAACTTCTAAAACAGTTTATATTAATGATTTCCATAAGCGCACTAGAAGTGGGATTTGCTTATGAGTCTACATTTGTTGTGTTGATGCTTGCTATGAGATTCTATTGATGCATACATTTCTGTATGCTGATTTATGTAACCAACTTTTAGGACATCAATTGCTTATTAATAGCCAAACAACCATAAAAGACACACAAAAGATCAGTTGTTGCAATCTCACCAGGGCTTCTCTAAAATATCTTTATCTTCAAATGATTACCGACTGCATATATAATAAATAGAAGTGTTTATAACTGAATGAAGTGATTAGAGCGACTACATGATAAAAAGACACTGTGTGTTTGAAATATGAGGTTTTAAGGCTTTGCTTTTGAGTGATTAAAGAGAGGTGGTGAAATTTTGATCCAGGGATTTTTTTATAACTATCAAGGAATGTCATCCATGTTTACTCATGAACCACAAGAGAGTCTAGACTTTTACACCTAAATGTGGTAGATCAAGTTGGGTAGCTACCATAAAAACTGTAATTGTCTTAACAACTAAGGTGGATCCCATAGTGTCCTCCCTAGCTATCATAAATTATGGTATACTTTTACTGGGTTGGAAAGAATATAGATTAATCCCTTTTTCAGTATCTACGAATATAGATATCAACTGATGAAAATTAAGTTGTGTGTGTATATGAGGGAGAGAGAGAAAGAGAGGTAGTTATCAAATTCAATTCTAAAAGATATTGTAGGATGCTGAGAATTCTCAAGGTGAGAAGTATTGAATTGGGTACGTACAACAAATGGTAGGTTTTGAAGGGACCAATGCAAAGTGGAGTTTGGGAGATGAACAGTATATATCTTTCTTGATACTATAGTTGGATAATTCTTCTAAGAATGAATATTAATTTTAGAGTCATAACTGTAGGCTGTAGCTATGGAATGTTGTGAAAGGGCCAATAGAGAGGTTGGATATCAATATCACTGAAAACTTCATAACAAGATGAATACTGACCACTAAGAAAAGGTGGCTATAATTAATGATATTTACATAGTACACCCATATAAGCCATTGCAGCATATATAATTAAAGGGTCTGGCCAAAAAAGGTGGCCGAAATTAATTAAGTTATCGCATTTGTAATCTTGGTGTTCAACTTAAGAGAATTTTGTTGTGAATTCGTAGTTTTCTGTGAAGACTTTTCTTGCTGTTGTTGAATAATTGACGTTTCCAGCCTTGAAAACTGCAGTTAAGAATTCATTGCTTATAGGGTCCTTCACACTAACTCTGATTTTCAATATTTTACATATGATAATTATTTAAAAACCTGAACATTCCTTTTTAGGTTTTTCATTATAAATTGTTCAATATATTTACTCATTGAGATTTGTCGTGATTGTGGTCAAATCTATCATAAACAGAGTTTAGGAGTTTTGTGATTTTAGAACTATACTTGGATTTCTATCTTAATTTGGATTTTCTTTCCTGCCACAAGATAGAAAGGAATGACCTGTCTTAAAACCTTAGCACCTTTTGATGATGCTGATTTGTATGTGGCATTAAATTATGCTATATACCTCTTTTTGTTACAAATAGTGAAAGATGTATTTGGCATCATTGAACACATAGGAGAATCAGGAAAAATGTAACATAATACTTTCTCCTTCATTAAATTGCTCACATCAGCTGTTTGTTCTTGCTTTTGCCGTGTATTTTGCATCTTCGGACTGTTTTTTAATGCTTCAACTTTCCCTGAGCATGAATCAAACATGGAGCTACATTGTATAGTGAAATTGCTATGCAGGGTGGTATAAATGTTGCATTAGGGAATATGACCTAGGATGATTGGAGATGGCACATGTATAACATAGTCAAGGGAAGTGATTGGTTAGGTACAGTGATTGTTTAAATGGACACTCCTCAACTCCTAATAATTTGCACATAAATAATGTTTCTTTTGTATGATCTGTTGTCAAGGTCACAACAGCCCCCTCCCCTCTGGTCCCCCGTGTTCAATGAGACTTGACATCTTTGGAAGCTATTTAATCCAATCTGTTGTGATGTCTTGCCATTGTGTTTCTACAGGTGACCAGGATACTATTTAATATATGTGCAGGGAAGCTCCAAAAGCTATTGTATAGCTTGAGAACTATGGGTTACCATTTTCTCGGAATGAAGATGGAAAAATATATCAGCGTGCATTTGGTGGTCAAAGTTTACACTTCAGAAAAGGTACGAAGTGCTGTTGTTTGGCTGAAACTTGATTTTTGATTTATGCGGAGAGTAATCCGACTCTAACTTCCTATATGTTGTTTAGGTGGACAAGCAAAATCGTTGTGCATGTGCTGCTGATCGAACTAGGCATGCTTTGTTGCACACATTATACGGGCAGGCCATGAAACATAATACGCAATTTTTTGTGGAATATTTTGCTTTGGATCTACTTATGGCCAGTGATGGTATGTGAACTATTCCTTTTCCTTTTTAATAGGATATACTTTCTACTTTTTAAATATTTTTATAGCATGAATTCAAAGATATGCAACGATATGTGTTGGACATGCATCGGACACCAACACTATTTGAACACCATTGGACACGTTTGATAAAATGTTTGATCGTCGCCTGGGATGATAAGTGTTTGTTTGCATAATGTGTTTATTTGTGATGGTCATTACAATATATCCTCGACATGACAATCATATAATTTTGGTTTGAACTTCAAAAGGAGGCAAGTACTTAATATTTTGAAAATCTTGAGAGAGCTATGATGAAAGTTTGGGGTTGATTCCTTGGTTGGATGTATTGATATTTTGCAAGTGTTTAATCATATTCTATCAAATTTTGAGTGGTGTTCTCGCATTTATGTCTGTTAAGGTTTTTTTTTAAATATATAAACAAGTGGTGTTCTAACCTTCTATTTTTTAGACATGTATGATACTAATAGTTTTTCTCAAAATTATATTTTTTTACAGTTGTAATAAAAGTAAAAAAAAAATGTGCTGCTTGCAGAGGGTTGTGGCTTTTGAGCTTGCCTTTCTCTACATATTCGGGTCGTTGAAAGGGGCTCATAGTTTGGGTTACATAGAATGTAATTCTATTCAGATTTAGTTGAGTAAAATTATAATGACATTAGCAATTTTTTACTAGGTTCTGACCAGAATTTTACAATGACTATAATGGTGTATAAAACTAATGTGTTTTGGTTTGAAGTGTGTTATAGAAGGAGGAGTTACAATGCAGGTATAAAGGTGATATATGATAAGAATTGATTTCAAATGTGAATCTAATAAGGATTTGTAACTTCTATTTTAGCCCTCAATTAAAGTGCAAGTGAGTAGGTAAGTGCTATTCAAATTCCTTTATTTGATAAAGACTTTCCCAGCAATATGGCTAAATTTATGTGAATTTTCATGTAATGGAAATACAAGTACGTGAACTCTTTTACAAATTTCTGTAATCTTATGAAATCAAGGCATGTCATTTAGTTATCTTGGATCTTGACATTTTTTTTATAAATTTTTTTTAGAAGGAATATATTTTTGCCTTTGCTTTAAAAAGATGTGCAAATTTGGACTAATTAAGGTTGATGGGCTTACCATGTAGTCAAAATCCATTTACACATTTGTAATACATAAATATCTCTTCTTTCTTTTCGTGTTAGATGTTTGTTTATTGATATTCTACAAATTTTACTTATTAAGGGGTTATATGTAAGACCCCAAAAATTTTAATAAAGAGAATTTAATTTCTTATTATTATTATTATTTTAAACAATAAGGTGTTAAATCGATAATGATAAAGTTACTAATGAAATGTGACAATTGAGAAGTTTAGTAATAACGCTAAATCACTATTCACGCGATCACTATTCACGGGATACTATTCACGCTAAAAACGTTTTTACATTTTCTTCAATCTTCGAATATGAGATGAGCTGGATACGAAAATTATACGGTATAAATACGAAAGTACTATTCATACGAATATACTATTCATTTATACTTGTATGTCGGAGAATATTCCTTTTGTCGGAGAATATTCTTCTTGTCAGGGAGTATTATATTCGGTATCGTACGACGGCGCCGAAATAACAGATATTAGTGGGCCCCACAATGACTCATTGTCAACGATAGTGGGCCCTATGGCGACTAATTGTCGGATACTGATAACGACAGTATTTTGTCAACAGTATTATCACTTGCAACTGTTGAAATACCTGGTAATAAAAAGAACAGTAAAACGCGTTATTCCACAGTCGTACAGTAGTACACGGTATTCCACAGTAACACGGTGTTGCACAGTATTTTATATTATTGATTCAATAATTGATAAAGTAGCAATTGCACAGTATTTCGATTCAATAATTGTTACAGTAGCATCTACATGATACTTTTTATTTATCACAACACTGTAACTCATATTATTTGATATGATATTTTAGCATTATTGACGGATTAAAAGTGGAGGTACCTAATTGAAATTGTAAAAATTCACATGCTTTGAACTATTAGTTCACATGTGGGAACTATTAGGGGGTGTTATGCAAGATTGATAATACTTGAGGAACTAAAGTATAATAATAGAGGCAAAGATGGAGGTACTAAAGTGTAATAGGTCGAGCCCTTAATGTGCAATTATTAAAACTTGGTTTTCCTATAAATAGGTAGGATTAGCTTAAGAAAATCTTCACACCTTCCTTATTATACTTCCTCTCTCTCTCTAAATTTCTTGAGTTCTCCAAGTGTGCTAGGCTATTGTGAGTGTTTGTGAGAATACTAGTATTATCCAAGTTAGTAAACTTCACAGAGAGCAACATCCAGTTAGTTGTTAACGAAGGTAGGGAATATCATTCTTTCATACTCGTATATAATATCATTTACTTTCATGTTCATAAGTGATATTATATTCATAAAGGTTGTTATTCATTCTGTATTAATTTATGGGGATAACATGTCTACGCGGACTATCGCATGCCTGGTGAATATCCTTTTTATTTTTTCCTTATTACTCTGTGGGAATAACCTGTATGTACGGTGTCGTACCTGGTGAATATCCTTTTTATTATTTCCTTATTACTCTGTGGGAATAACCTGTATGTACGTTATCGTACCTGGTGAATATCCTTTTGTATTCTTTCCTTATTACTCTGTGGGGATAACCTGTATGTACGGTGTCGTACCTGGTGAATAACCCTATGTATTCATTCCTTATTAATCTATGGGTATAACCTGTCCGTGCGGATTGACGCATGCCTGGTGAATAACCCTTCGTATTCATTACTTATAAATCCTTTGTGGAAATAATCTGTCTACGCGGATTATCGCATGACAGGTGACAATCCTTTTGCAGTTTCGTATATTCTATTATATTCGTATAAAATATCATTTCTTTGTACTCTTTAAGGGATATCGTTTTCTTTCATATTTCTCTATTTATGATAAGAAATCTTTGTTTGTTTCCAAAACCTTATTTTAAATGGTGAAATTTCCTGAAATTAGTAGAATATCCTTAATAGTTTGTGCTTCATCTGATATCTTTTCACCTGAATCTTTCTATTTCATTTTATACGATATAGTCGAATCGTGAACTTTATTCTTGAATATCATTCTTAAATTTGACTCCACAATTTGGTCATCATGTTGACAATTTGGTCAAATATTTATTCTTATCCTTAATCTCACTTGATTTATCTAATATCATTGTCATCAACCTCATTCTTAAAATTGTGGTGAAAGTTCTCTTTGGCCCGTAGTGCAAAGATGAACTGGCGTTTGGCATGATCATGACCGGTGATATTATATCTTTGGCACGTAGTGTAAATAGAGGCTGTTGAATATAAACTGTTGATTGATATTACAGGGATAAAATATTGGTGGTGAACCTTGATGTTATATCTTTGGCACGTAGTGCAAAGAGAGGCTGTTGAATATAAACTGTTGCTGATAAAATATTAGTGGTGAACCTTGATGTTATATCTTTGGCACGTAGTGCAAAGAGAGGCTGTTGAATATAAACTGTTGCTGATAAAATATTAGTGGTGAACCTTGATGTTATATCTTTGGCACATTGTGTAAAGAGAGGCTGTTGAATATAAACTGTTGATTTGGATGTGCATAAACAGGGACTGTTGGTTGGTGTGGCAGGGATAAAATATTGGTGGTGAACCTTTAATTTGTAGAAGATGGTAGATACTATAATCTACTTGACTCTTCTAATGGATTGTTCATTCCGCTGCAGTTGTTGTTGTTGAACATTTAAAATATCTTTAAATCTCTGATTTATTGTTGTTGAAGGCTAAAGATAATTTTTTTTTCTTCATTATCTTAGTCATGATATTTCCTATTGGGCTATTTGTGCTCACCCTTTTCCTTTTTGTTCCATTGTTCTCTTCAGGAAAAGAGAGTGTATCGGAGACTAGCCGGGGAATGGAGTAATGGTCCGAGACATTAGAAGTATCTCAATGCATTGTTATGAGTGTGTCAATAAGTGTATTGAGAATTTAAGATGTATTTGTATTGTGTTGTCGTATTTTGCACAACACTTACCAGTTGTAAATGAGAAAATTCGTATTTGTAACTCTATTTTGTAGAATGTTATTGACGACTCAAAATGGGTTGTGTGGACCTATTTTGGGGGCGTCACATTATACATCATTTTTTTTTCTCTCTCTCTCTATATATATATATATGTGTGTGTGTGTGTGTGTGTGTGTGTGAATATTTGGACTTCACTATCATTATTTATACCACAAGTTTCATGTATGATTGGTCTCTTTACGTGGACTTCTGTGAACATATGCACCAAAAAATTTGATGTCTAATATGCTTTCATACATAGAACTATGATTATAAATAATCTATTGAATCAAAAAGAAATCCATGCTAAGTAACTACACGATGAATGGTCTCTAAAGTCGTTTTTAATTGTTACGATAGGTAATATATTTTCAATTTCGAGGATGACCATATTGACAAAGATAATTTGATCTTTGATTTTTCAAGATGATTGACATGCATACAAAACAGAATAAGGGTCATGAGTACAAAAAGAGGAGCGAACAATAGACATAATGAGTGTCTTTCTGTTTCTCAAGAAGGAATCTCTTCGTCTCTTTTTTCATCTTATCTGCTTGGCAAATGTATAGTGAATTTGGTACTAATGGTGCAATAACTGAATGACCTTTAATTCAATGTTTATCGCATTAAAGGTGGAAGCAATATTATAGCAAAATTAATATATTTACAAATGTAATTGATATGTCATGCAAAAATGTATTGAAGAGTTTATATGAAAAGAACTTATTATAAAAAAACAATATCTTTTTCATCGCAATATTAACAAATTATACAATTCGATATTCAAACTAGCCCGTGCATTGCACGGGCAATTAATTAGTATAAATTAAATATGAAATGAAGTAATTAGTTCATTATTTGAAAAATTGGTTGGTTAATATATTCGTTTTGATTAATTGAATAAAGAAAGTTATTTTCTTTTAATTAGTGGATAATGAGAATCATGTTAGCATAATGTAACATGTAAATTGTAATGGTATAATATGTAATATTATACTAGGTGGATGTGAATTAAGAATATGAGGTGATGGACCAATATATTTGTAAATGGATATTAGTATCAAAGAATTAATAAATTAAATTAATATTTAATCTATAATTTAATGCATAGGTTAAATAAACTGTTTTAAAACAATTTATGGGAATAAGGGGCAATGTTACTTTAATTTAATTATACAATATTAATTGTATAAATTAAATGAGTTATTAGTAAAGTGTTAAATTATGGAGTAATTCTATAATTAGTGGAATGATTTTTTTATATATATAATTACATGTGTATAATTGTTTATATATGATTAATGAGATTTCATGTAATTAAAATGCATAAACTAATTAATGTGGGTATTGGAAGGTATGTTATTAAATTGAATGAAGATATATTATATACATTATGTATATATATGAGAAATTGTAAAGGCTAAACATTAGTGTTGGGTTATTTTCTAAGCAGGAGGTGGCTTAATATGGAGTTACCATATAGCCACTAAGTGAAAGCAAGTATGACCTGTAAGATTCTTGGAGTATGAGAGTGACGCCAAGCAATATGTGTCTAATAATTAAATTGTTGGCATAAGAAGCTTAGTATATACTCCCACCCGTGTCCTCTCTCCTTTTTGTGCTCCCAAATTCCGTTCCATTCCATTTTTCCCCCTAAAAGAATTACCTAAATTGTCTTCCTATGTTCAAGTGTTCTTAAATCCCGGCTGGAACAAAGCCAAGAATTGAAATTATAAATTGATTTGGGAAGAAAATTCAACAGCAGCAGTAGAAGGAGTTTATAAGTTGATTACTAAAGTTTAAATTTTAGCAACTTACTTTTGGTGCAAGGTAAGATGGATGTTCTTAATTATCTTTTTAGAAAAAAAAATTGAATAATTAGTGTTTATATATCATTGTTGCTGTGATTGAGTTATAAATTAGTAAGAAGAAAGTGTTGTAATTGTTGTGCAGAGTAATAAGGGAGGACTTTCTGGGTTGGAATCCATTTAAACAACCGTGAACTCTGTTTTTAAAAGTAACGCACACAGCGTGTTTGTTATAATGCCTCTATGAGGCTGCCAAGCTTTAGAAGTGAAAATCTGTTAACGTTATGATCAAGGAAGTCTATATATATATTAGATGTAGTAATCCAAGCTGTTTAGGTGAGCCAAAACAAGTTTATTAACGAATTTGTGAGGGTTGAACAAGTTAGGCTTAGTTAAAAATCTGCTCCAACAGGGCTATTTCAAGCCCTTAAAAAACCTGATTAAAAAGTCCTTTTTGGTTAAGTTATATTTTTATAAAATAGTATGCTATACCATTTATAATATAATAAAATTTGGAATCAATCGGACTTATGGATTTTGAGATATTAAATTGAGAAGTGGGTTGTTTGTTAAACTAGCTGCAGGCAGCGAGCAGCAGCTGCACTATATGGCTCGAGTTAGCTTCTTGGGGCTGTTTTGATTTAAATGAAAATGCAATGATAAGAAATTATTAAACATACATGGAAATGAAAATATTACCTATAATTAACCTATAATATTATAAATAAACCTAATGAATTTGATAAAGTTGAGAATGAATTACTAAGCTTGAAAAATACAAAGTTAAGTTAAAAGTTTATGAGATATAAATGCATTAACTTATATAACAACCCTATGTATGCTATATAGGTGCGATACAAGATAGCATTGCTTCGGGTACGCGAAATCAAATAAATGCAAGGAACGATTGATAAGCATTTTGTGATATACAAACTGAGGCAAGTTTTTAGTCTTGATTGTTATGTGAGAACTTGATATTGTTTATGTGTGAACCATTTTATATCGTAATAAAGCTTTTTATGAGTATGTTGAAATATGCTTTTTGTGCTACAATGCTATGTGAATTGTCAAATTCAAATTATGACTGAAGTTAGTTGAGTTATGAAAACTCAATCTATCTATGATATGTGATATGTGAGAAATGGAATGTATATTTGGAAAATATCAAGTATGGACTATTTAATGTATGGATATAATGCACATCACAAAATGTATATAGCATGAATACGTTGTAAAGCATGTGTGCTATGTGAGGCATGAAATGTGTTAATTGTTAGACTTGCTGAGCCGTCGCGCTCATACTTGCAAAATTACTTTTGCAGCTGAGAAGATTACTTGAAGATACGAAATTCTCTCAAATAAGGAAACGGTGAAGATATTACACGACAGTAGACGAATGTCTTTTGTGATGATATTAAACAACTTGATATGGCAAAGTTAATAAAGATTCTTACTATAAATGTTGGGTTACATGTATAAGTTCTGATTGGATTGGATATTGTAAATATATACAAGAGATGTTTTAATAAAAATAGACTATGAATTGTGATTATTCACAAGTATATTATTGAATATGAGTGAAGATATATTAAATTGGTACATATTGAATAAAAGAATAAGTTTGGAAGTTTGAGTTGATATATTCATATGAAATCTGTTGAAAAGAATATCAATATATAGATGAATTGGATATATAAGAATGAATTGTAAAGGTTGCGATTTCGGGGACAAAGAACGATTAAAAAGTGTTTTTAAAATTTTTGGTTTTTAGCTAAATTATGAGAAAAGTTTTAAATATCTAAATCTTATATTTTAATTCCATCATGAATGTTATCAAAAGTTTTAAATTTACACACATTTTATTAGTTATAGTATTGAATGATGATGTAAAGTTAGATGTGAATGTATTTTAACGCACAAGATCAGGAGTGAAATTAGTCTTGATTTTGAGGGTGTTACATCATACGCTCATCAAGATATAATGAGATTAAATTATATGCATGATTTTGAAAATGAATTCTCATTTTTTGAACGTCCAAAATTAAGAATATCCAATATATGAACCCAATGTGATCAATAAACAACACTAGTCTATGTGTGTTAAGAACTGAATTAGAATATTTGAATTAAACCTAAAAACATAAACGAGAAAAGATAAGAGAGAAAATAATGATAGAAAGTAGGAAAAAGAAGAAAAAAAATTGGCAATAAATCATGGGTAGAATGGATTTGTTATGAGTTAACTGTTGTGAAGTGATAATTTAGCTAAAATATAACAATATAAACTTTATCACTAAACATGCCAATATAAAATGGGAGACTAAGTCCTCCTCCGACTTTATAAATTAGATGAAAGAACTCTTATTTACATGAAACATATAATTATTCAAAGTATTCGAATCATATAATAGACTAATGCTATGTTTAACAATTCAATTCTACATTTTGAAATTGAAATTCAAAACACATTTAGAATTTCATATAATTGAAATATAGTTATAATTTGATGCTTAATTCTAGTTTCAAACCTAGAATTGAGTTCTCAAATATAACTTTAAGAATTTAGACAACTATCAGTTTTGTCCTAATATTCTCCCTCACTACTATAAAAAGTGATATATAAGTAGAGTAGGAGTAGGGAATATAACAAAATAGTCCCTCTGTCTTAAATTAATTGCTCAGTTTTGACTTTTTAAAGTCAAAATGACTATTTTTAGAATTAATAATTAAACATATATAAATATATTTCTAAAATTATAAAAATTGAGGTTAGTAATAAATTGTATATACTTTCTTTTGGTTATAATCGCTTCACCAATATTTTAGCAAAAATAGTAAAAAGATTAGTTTTAAAAATAGTCAATTTGACTTTAAAAAGTCAAAATTGAGCAATTAATTTGGGACGGAGGAAGTAGTAATCTTGTTATTAGTATACAACAAGAAATGCAATCAAGGAGCCGCCAAACATTGTCACCAAGTTAGAATGTTTGTTCATAGAACTATGAAGCATATATTAGTACAGTAATCATTCTTACCTAAAAAATGAATATACATGATTTTCATGGCCTTCCAGGCCAAATTATCCACACAATATATATTTTAATATGAGATTGATATGTTTACAGGTAAAACTTAATATTTCAATAAGTTTTCTCTCACATGAGTGGAGGACCCATTTATTGTTCACGTGAGAGAAATTTTGTGAAAGTATCTTTAGTTCGCGGAAATTTTGTAATGTCCAAGAAATTCTTTTTAAAACTTTGTATCGACTTATTTTATGAGAAAATTATTTTATTTTACGAATTTAATTGGATCCATGTAGGTATTATTATTTAATACGTGGTCCAATAATTTTTTTTGCCTAAAAGGGGCTCACTAATAGCTTGAATAAATTAATGAGTTAACCCTAACATTTGATTGACAAGAAAATTGGGGAAATAAATAATTTTATCATTAGCGGATTAAATAATTCGAATAAAGAATTATGGTAAAAATAAATATTTTAAATAATTAATTAATCGAATTAGTTATTTAATTTAAATATTAGAACATAAGGGTATTAATTTAATGGGCCACATCTCTTTCATTTGGGATGGACCCATTTTCCTTTTATTTTATTGGGCCAAATTCCTTTTTATTTCCTATTGGGCCGACCCAATTTCATTTATTTTCTTGTTGGGCAATCAGGTCAGATCGATGCAACCAAGGGCAAACGGGTTGGGACCATTTCTAATTGAATTGGGAAATTGGTGGGATTAAGATTGGGGATAACTGAGCAAGGACTCAATCCTTCGAACCAGACAGAAACGGGAGAGAAATAGGGGTTGCAGAACCTAAGAGTCCAAGCCCTCAATCGGACGGGACAAGGGAAAGGGGGGGAGGTCGCGTCAGGTCATGCGTCGGCGATAACCCGAGGCAATCGATTGTTTGGACTGGGGAAAGGGCCTAGCGACCGGCGGTTCAAGGACTCGAGGCGGACAAACAAGCGACCGGCGATTTGACCGGTGGGGGGGAAACGCACGGCTCGAGGGTGCCGGCTGAACAGCTGGGATCAGATAGGTATCGACATAGACCCTTGACAGCCACTCCCTCCTACCGTTGGTTATTACCTCGATCAATTGAGGGTATTACCCAACAAGTGGGTAAATTTCCTCTATAAATTAGAACCCACAAACCCTAGCAAGCTGCTGAAGTTTGGAGTTCCAATTAGTGAGAAGATACAGAGAGAAGAGGGAGACAGGGGAAGGCCAGCTGTGGGTTGCGAATTCAGCTCGGAGGAGTCGATAGTGGGGCGAATGCCCTCCAATTACGTCGTCTACTTTGGAAGGAGAAGAAGGCCAGCCACTAGGGATCAACCTCGGCATAACCCAAGGTATAAGAGGAGGTCTATTTTGGCCTAATTGCCGTGCGTTCCTCTGTTTATTGTAATTGATTTTGTTGATGTATATATTTTTTTTCTTTTTTTTCTTTTTTTTCTTTCTTTTGGAAATCTGTGTATGGAATCCTTGGTGTGTTTTAATTGATTCTGTTAATATTTTTGGGGAATCTGTGTATGGAATCCTT
This sequence comes from Aralia elata, assembly GCA_034770075.1. NCBI lineage: Eukaryota > Viridiplantae > Streptophyta > Magnoliopsida > Apiales > Araliaceae > Aralia > Aralia elata. Next base: position 77,596,944 of record CM068379.1, on the reverse strand, counting down.
TGTTCGTTTTAATTGATTTTGTTGCTAAATTGCTTGGGGGAAGTCTGTGTAACGAAGAACCATAAGAGGTTCAGGCAACGAGTGTTGTACTGCGTATAGGCTAGTGTCGAGTCCCAGTGTGCCCACCAAGTGTTTGTGATAATGCTCGAATAAGGTTGTTCTTGATTTGGTATCAAATGTGTTGTCAACAGCATTGTTTAGATAAAATCTAACCTTGGTTTATTATGTGCTAGTAATTTGGGCTGTTCACAGAAACTGAAAACGTGTGTGTGGTTTTTTGTTGTTGAAACCAAGCCTAATGTAGCGTATTTATGCGGCTGGTGGTTGGGGCTGGGTCTGCAAGGCGTGAGAGCAGCCACGCCGATGTGCACTCGGTGCAGAGTGGGCTGGCCAAGGAACAGTTGCTAGGCGAAGGCTAAATGAACCTTTCCATATTGATTAATAATATTGCTTCGCAATGTGCAAAATTTTCACTATCGTTTTTAGTAACACCAAGAAGGGATTCATAGCGACACAATAAAATCTGTCAGTGGATGAATATTGTTGACACACCAATTATTTTATTTTTAAGAGTTAATAATAATAGTTGAACCTTAAACCTACTGCTAACAATAAGACATTAAAATAATTATTTAATTATTATTTAGTTAATATTAAATAATAATTAGGTATGAATAAAGTTAGTAAATAATTATTTATTATTTATCAATAAATAATAAATAAAGATAATAAAATGTATGAACAAAGTTAATAAAATTATTATTAATAAAGGTAATAATTATTGGATTATTATTTAACTGACATTAAACAATAATGAGTAAATTAATTATTTACCTTGAATATTTAATTATTATTTAAGTAATATTAAATAATAATTAAATGAAATAATAAATAAAGAAAATAAATTAATATTAAATAATAAAGTTAGTAAATAAGTAATTAATAATAAATAAAGATAGTAAATATTTAATTATTATTTAATTAATATTAAATAATAATTAAGTATGAATAAAGTTAGTAAGTAAGTATTTATTATTTATCAATAAATAATAAATAAAAATGATAAATATTTAATTATTGTTTAATTAATATTAAATAATAATTAAGTATGAACAAGTTAATAAAGTGGTTACTTAATTATTGTTTAATAGTATGAAAAGAGTCAATACATTAAAATTGTTGTTATTAATGACTAAAGGGTCATAATTACTTAATTACCCCTAAGGGTGAATGGTAATTAAGCGCAAATAAAATTAAATAAGTGGTTAATTGTTATTAAAACCACGATAAATTATTATTATAAATAATAAATAAGGATTGTTAACTCATAATTAGAGACAAATAAGGGTAATAAATCCGAGTATTCGAAGAATAGTAATCATGATTAGCTATCATTTATTTTAATAGCTAGAGAGGCCATTAAGTTAATTTCTGTCTAGCTAATGATTAGATAGTAATTAAATATATATGGTGAATTATTTATCTGCTAAATAAATAGCACAAGTGAGTGTATCGATATACAATTATGCAATGCTAATGGATAAACCGACTTTATCAACTGATAGGTTATCCAAGATCAATTAATTAAAGCTAAATTCTATCTGTAGCTGAGCAAGCAGGCAAGTTCTTCTTACTCAATCTTTACATTGAGCAAGTTCCCTAATCTCAATCCTTATGCATGCTAAATGCAAGTTCCTTACCTCGAATTTTTAATTGTTACAAGTTCTTTAAACTCTACTCAAATTATCTTCGAGCAGGGTGTTACTGTATTGCAAGTTATTCTTTAAGCTTGAATCTCATTCCAAGCATGCTTTAAGTGGCCTATTTACTTTTGAAATTTGTCCACATCTATGATATTATTGACCATCGCATTCGATGCATTTGAATTCGTACACTTGTTAAAGTTCCGAAAATTCACGAACTAGTAAGTCTGAACCCTTGTTCGGTCAGGCAAGTATGTGAGAATTTTATAAAAGCTATCCAAACCAATCAAAGGTAAGGATTCTTAGACTGAATGAACACCCCTTTTATTATAGGGGAGTACCCCAGGTACCGTATATAAGGTACAAATAGCAGAGTTAAATGTTATGCATACACATAACGTACGCGAGGCTGATCCCCTCAAGTTCGTATTCTGTAGTCAGAAACAGAGGGTCAACTAGCTATTGACTCCTTTGGAAGTTATTGTTCAAAGTCTACTTGACTATCAATTGTTCTAAAAGAAATTATTGTTCTTGCTTCTGGTAATCATATTGTTGAATTCCCTTTCCATATTCCCCTCATCATGATATATCCTTATTGTTGTACTTTAAACTTGCTGAACAAACTCGTTGCTCATCCTCGCTATATCATGACTTTCATTGCAGCTAAACCCGAGACATCCGGAAAGGGCAAGGGTAAAGAAAAGATGAAGTGATAGGCTCTACGTAGCTGATTTTACTTTATGTGTGGTTAATTATTATAAGTGTAATTTAAACCCTGATATTTATTTGGGGGTACGGATTTGTGTTAAGGAATTTAAGGTTATTGTATTCTGGGACTAGTAACACCTTTCTAATGAACAACATATGTTTGTTATATTCCGCATTTTAGTCAATGTATGTTGTTGGAGGTGAATGTTATCTTGGATCGTGATGACCGGATCCGGGTATTTGGAGACCCGAATCTGGGGGCGTCACAGGTTGGTATCAAAGCCGTAGGTCATAAACTTTAGGAACGCTAAACCTAGGTTATGACCTTAGTTTAAACTCGTATTGAGTACGCTAGAAATTGAATCAAGGAGATTCAGATAATGGCCTTGTCTGGGGGTGGATTGTGGAAATCTGCCAAGCCGAGTTGTACATGATAAAATATTATTTCATTTTATTAATGAATATATTTTATTATGATATTGATATCGTTGTCTCTGCCTGTGTTTGTATGATGGCTGACAGGGAAGGGACTAGTGGGACCCAGGAGGAGGAGACATTCATAGATATACCAGTAGTTGCGGAGCAGTTGGTGGGGTATGCTCCTACTGCCCCAGGAGTACTGCTAGAGGAGGACTATCCGGAGGATCGGGTAGAGCCGGTCGTAGGCCGAGTCATGAGGTCCGGCAGTCAGGACCCGGATGCTGAGGAGGAGGACCCCGAGACCGAGGGAGAGGAGCCACCTGCTTATGTTGATGGCATGGGGTCCACTGCCGACGATATCATCGAGGGACTGACCAGCAGGAACGAGGAACTGGGGGATCGGATAGCTCATTTGGAGGAGCAGAATCAGACCCACCAGTTCAGGGAGGACCAGTATAGGGATCTGGCTTATCAGCTAGAGCATGAGTTAGAGGTGGTGAAGGCACAGCTGCAGGGTTATGAGACCTCAGCGCAGCAGATTGGACCACTGCTACACCAGATGGTGGCCCGGAATGCTGAGCTGAGAGAGAGATTGGAGCAGAAAGATCTGCAGATCGCCCATGAAGTTCGAGGTTGGGTTGGAGGTGTCTGAGAGGATGCATGTTAGAGAGGCCTGGGTTAGGGAAGCCAGGAGGGTTGATCAGTTGGAGGACAGGCTTGAGGCTGGAACTGTGAGGATAGAGACTCTGGGATTTGCTTTAGATGCAGCCTACCGGAGGCCCCGGACTGAGGTAGGGGAGTCTAGCCGCTCTGTTCGTCGCAGGGTCATGGGTGGGGCATTCTTTTCTAGTCAGCAGGCACGGATTCGTCACGACGTGCAGTGACGTGATATGATGGTTGTTTTGTCCTTAGTACAGTCAGTCCCACTTTTTGTTATATTAGGGACGTATTCATGTTTGTCTTATGAAACTCTATATTTGTTTTCATGTTTGGGGTAGCAGTTAAACCCTAACTTTTGTTGTCTTAAGGGATGGAAAGTTAGGATTCCCCACTTTTGTCTTAGGGGAATGTTTAATGATGGATAGGGCATGTAGTGGCGCATTTATAGAAGTATACCACATGTTTAGTCTGAATGTAACAAACAGTGGTATATAAATATAAATGCAGATGTTTCACTTAAATCAAACGTGTTTGATAAATGTTTCTACTCTTGATCGCTGATCTTAATGACATATTGTGTAAAATATAAAACTATAGGTAAAAGTCAGCGGTTTTTCCTTATCAAGTCATGCCGCCGAGAGGAAGACCACGTAACCAGCGAGTCGAGGAGTCCGAAAGCGAGGTTGGGGATCAACCCAACCCAATGAGGATGTTCGCGGAGATGCTGGCAGAAGCCATGCAATCAAGGCCGCCACCTGGAGGGGCCCAACCAGCACCCGAGCCAGTGCATCATCTGGCAAATTTTAAAGATTTCAAATTGGTTGGACCACCCGAGTTCAAGGGAACTCTTAACCCAATAGAAGCACATACCTGGATCGAAGAAATAGAGAAGGTCTTTGAGGTCGCACGGGTGGCCGAGGAACAGAAAACAGGGTTTGCCACTTTCATGCTGAAAAGCGAGGCTAACTATTGGTGGAAGGCCAATAAGGGACGAGCAGGTGAGGGAGTTATTCCATGGGAAAGATTTAAGGAGTTGTTCTTCGAAAATTATTTTCCGGAGAGTACACAGCAAGATATGGAAGTTAAGTTTCTGGAACTGAAGCAGGGGAATATGTCTGTCGCCAAGTACGTGGCAAAATTCAATGAGTTGGCCCGATTTGCCCCACACCAGGTGGACACCGAGGCCAGGAAGGCAAGAAGGTTTGAGTTGGGACTGAAACCATGGGTTCAGAAGTCAGTATACTTGGAATTAGGGGTGTTCATTAATAATTAATCGGACCGGATCGGTTACTGATTATACCTAAAAATAGATACCGATATTGATACCGATTGGACCGGTATAACGAACCAGTTTTTATCCAAAAAAATACCGAACGGAAGTGGTGGATTGAAGAACAAAACAACATGGGAAGTGTTCTTGTGTCATATACAAGTTTCAAGGTGCTTTTTACATAAAAGGAGGGTAATGTGGGATACGAATGCTTGAAATAAAACATAAACCAGTGCATTACGAGAGTTTATCGCCAAAAAAATGGTCCATTTTTCTGCATATTGCTGATATTTTTAGTCGATTATACTGCAAGGAAAAGTCTTGTTAATTTATTCAATGACGGATCCCTTGTTCTTTAACTGAGCTATAATTTATTCAAATTTCAAGGAAAAGTCTGTTATTTTATTCAACGATAGTTTGCGACCCAAAAAAGGAATCTTGACTTTAGACCCATAAATCAAATCAGAGAGTTAGGGCTTCAAAAGCCATGGATTTCCAGAATAAGAGAATTCAGTTTCTGCTCTTTGTTGCTGGGGGGGGTCATCATCGTCAGTATCACAGGTATTATATGATATCTAGATCTATATAGTGTATGTGTTCTTACAAATATCATGTATATATGTATGCTCCGTTCTTTACTGTAGTTTAAAATAACTTCAATTTAAGTTCAATACTTGTTTGTCAGTTGTATTGGGTATTTTGTTTCTGAATCTAGTTTAAAGATTCATAATCTTTCATTTACACCCTATTTTGTTGGGGGAGAAAGGAATTATGAAGTAAAAATCATACAAAATAGAATAAAGGAAATAGGTTTGAGTTGATTTTCAGATTGTCTACTGCCAAATTGAAATAAGGTCATAAAATAAAAATGAAAGTGTGAAAGAGAAGCTTATGATGAAGCTCTGGGAGAAACTAACTGACAAGGAAATGGAGATTGAAACTGAGGCTGCAGATGGGATTCAATTTGATTCGGTACGAACCGAACCATCAAAATAGCTAACCGGTACCGAACCGATTTTCTTTGTGACTCTGTCTCGAACCGACCGGTCCGGTTTACCTTAAAACCCGAAAAAAATCGAAAATTTTGAACACCCCTACTTTGAATGAGATGGAGTTTTGTAACTTAACTAGTTAATAAATCAACCAGTTCATAAATCGGAAACCTGCACCAACTAAACTAGTTAAGTTACAAAAGTCCATCTCATTCCAAGTAGGGGTGTTCAAAATTTTTGATTTTTTCGGGTTTTAAGGTAAACCGGACCGGTCGGTTCGAGACAGTCCCAGAGAAAATCGCTTCAGTACCGGTTAGTTATTTTGATGGTTCGGTTCGTACCGAATCAAATTGAATCCCATCTGCAGCCTCAGTTTCAATCTCCATTTCCTTGTCAGTTAGTTTATCCTAGAGCTTCATCATAAGCTTCTCTTTCACACTTTCATTTTTATTTTATGACCTTATTTCAATTTGGTAGTAAACAATCTGAAAATCAACTCAAACCTATTTCCTTTATTCTATTTTGTATGATTTTGACTTCATAATTCCTTTCTCCCCCAACAAAAGAGGGTGTAAATGAAAGATTATGAATCTTTAAACTACAGAACTTGGGATTTAGAAACAAAATACCCAATACAACTGACAAACAAGTATTGAACTTAAATTGAAGTTATTTTAAACTATAGTAAAGAGCGGAGCATACATATATACATGATATTTGTAAGAACACATACACTGTATGGATCTAGATATCATATAATACATGTGACACTGAGAATGATGACCCCAACAACAAAGAGCAGAAACTGAATTCTCTTCTTCTGGAAATCCATGGCTTTTAAAGCCCTAACTCTCTGATTTGATTTATAGGTCTAAAGTCAAGATTCCTTTTTTGGGTCGCAAACTATCGTTGAATAAATTAACAGACTTTTCCTTGAAATTAAAGCTCAGTTCAAGAACAAGGGATCCATCATTGAATAAATTAACAAGACTTTTCCTTGCAGTATAATCGACTAAAAATATCAGCAATAAGCAGAAAAATGGACCATTTTTTTGGTGATAGATGGTTAGTGGGTTTTATACCTATTAATTAAGTACGTTTGACTTAATAATTTGTTAGTTCTTAAGTATTTTAAGTTAGTATTAGATATTTATAGTGTTTTTATGTTATTTTGTACGAATGAGCAAGGAAATACAATTCGAACATCTTTTGAAGTACAATATGCGAGCAAATGCGAGAAGGGAAGATTGCAAGGTTTTTGACATTAAAATGGATGCATGTTCTTGGTTTGGAACTTGAATGTTATTGTAGATCTTTGAATCACCCCAATCGGAGTTCGGATGCGAGAGTTATGACATTTTTTATCAACAGAGATCAAGGTTTGGAGTTGTCATTTACATAGCAGTCCCTTTAATCTCAATTTCAACCATGCTCCGGCTTGAATCTCTCAATGCTGAAAGAATGAAAGCTGTAGATCTCGTCGATATCTTCGATTTGGTAGGTGGCAAGCCTCGTAACTCCTCCCGGATCAAAAGTTATGGTCATTTTACCAACAGACGTCGAAGCAGAAAATATTTCTCGCCGGGGCGAGAATTTCAAGCTTAAATTTCTCCCCGGGGCGAGAACCTCTCTGCCAATTCTCGCCGGGGCGAGAATTTACAAAGGAAATTTCTGGCCAGGGCGAGAATGCGCGGAAAGGAAAAAATATTTTAATTCAATTCTTTTGGGAAATCGATTTGGAATGGGATTCTTTCTATTGATTTGATTCAAAAACTATAAAGGAGACAGAGAGAGATGGAAATAGAGATGGATACATATATACATACATACATAGATGATACATTAATAGTTACGTACTTACGCAAGGATTGAGATACAGAGCTGAACTTGGAGATTGGAGACTAAGGAAGCGTTGCAAGGAATTCAGATTGGAAGATTGAAGATTGAAGAACTTTTTACTGAGTTTTTCTTATCCTCTATCTTATATTTGTAATTTAATTGTGATGACTTATTTAGGATTCATGATTTCTATTTTCAGTATGAACTAAATTTGCAATTAAGGCTACAATTGAACCTTTTATGTTTATGGATTAGTTATTTATTTGATTTCAATTATTATTTCATATTGAGTTGTCTATCATAATTTGTGTTTATTGAGTAATTGTCCGATCAACAATTAGCGGGATACTTTAGATGAATTCGGGAGATGAAATCTAGGGTTAGATCTTAATGTGATAGCATGTATTCTTAATTATTTGCATGGGATGAATAATTGGGGTTGTGAAGTGAATAGGGATATCTCTTCTCTGCATGTAACTATTAGGAATTGGTGTTTAATGAATTTAATTCTTTAGTTTTGCATAGGAATATCGCAGAATTAATTGGGTTAGATAAATTTATTTGATCACTTGGAAAAGGGCTTATAAATAAAGTTAAATTCCTGTTAACAACTCTATTGGATGTAATAATTGGATGAATTGGATAATTAGTTTATATTGCATAATTGGGAATATTGTAGTCTTAAACCTTAAAATCTGAATTTCATCCTTTGTGTTAGTTCTTATTCTTAATTTTGATTTAAGTAGTTTAATCATTATATAAATTGTGAAAGTTTAAATAAAATTGAATTGATATAATACTAGTAGTTGGAAATTATTAAGCAGAGATTCCCTGTGGGTTCGACACTCTATCTTATCACTTTATTACTTGTTGATCGTGTATACTTGCACGTAATTGTTGATTGTGAAATCTGACAACACGTTTTTGGCGCCGTTGCCGGGGAATCTTTTTGTTTAATATCTATTTCCATATTAGTATAGTCAATTCAATCTTAATTTAAACATTTTATTTTTATTTTTATTTATTTAATTTTTTTTCTCTCTGTTTTACTTCCTTTTGAGGTACACCATGGCTAATTATGACTATCAGTGGCCTTATACGAGAATGACGCAACCAAGAGCGGCAGAAATTTATGAACTTGATGACTTGTCAATACAGATTGAGACACTTTCGAGGATGATTGACACTTTTGCAGTACACCGTATTCAAAGTGTGGTGATGATTTATGATTATTGTGCTGAAAATCATCCAAGTTATCAATGCGCCATCAATTTTGAGTCGATGCAGTATGGTGGCAATTTCGATGATCACCCCAATAATTATGCCTATCCCAACAACTATCATCAGGATTGGGGGTATCATCCGGATTTTTCATGGAGCCATAATAATCAAGTCCAAACCTTTGCTCCAAGCCAATCATACACTCCAGAATTTCAGGATTCAGCCTCTCCACATAAAGAAGAAAGGGAACTGAGTTTGGAGGAGACCTTGGCGAAGTTTATTACAGCTATGGACGAAAGAATGAATGATCAGGATCAGATGTTGAACTTAGTGGATTTAAATATAAAAAGCCAAGCAGTGTCGATTCAAAATCTTGAGAATCAGATGGGACAGATTATCAACGCAGTCAACAGTAGCTATCATTGTACATGGCCCAGTAACGTGATTCTCGAGACTGATGGATTGCCCGTGCCAAAGCTGCAACCGGATGTGCTAATTGATGATGATTCTGATATGGAAGAGAATAGTGGGGATCAGGAACATACAGCCGCAGAAGATCTAGCCGTGAGATCTAACGCTGATGAGCCGATTTCGTTAGTGCCCCATATACCTTCTTCGCCAAACTTCAAAGATCCGGGTAGTTTTGCACTCCCCTGCCCAATTAGTAGTCATATGGTCGGCAAAGCTTTATTTGACATCGGAGCTAACATGAATCTGGAGCCATGGTGGGATGAGAAAAGGGTCCATGAGAAGTTAGTTGAAGATCCAGTTGTGTTTAAGAAGCTTCAATGCCACAGTTCGTTCACAAACACAATGGAGCAAATACCTAGTTACTTCCAGGTCTTAAGGGAGATTCTACAGGAAAAGAGTATGCTAGGTGATTTTGGATCAATGGCCCTTAGAAAAGCAAAGCCCTCAGACGTGTCATTATTACCAATGGATGGAGAGTTCCTCAATTTTCGAAGGGGCATTGGATAAAAAAGGAAGTAGTCAGGCTGAAAGACTCTAAATCAAGCGCTTGATGGGAGGCAACCCAATCATTTTTGTAGTTTTAGTTTTTTTAGTTTTTTTTTATTTTTACATTTAGTTAGGATTATAATAGTTAATTTTTATGATTTTCAGTGCTTTGCTAGTCTCTCATGCTTTTAAAAAGGTTGTGCTAATCCATGCTATGCTATGTTACTTTGAATAGGTAAAAGGTTTTGGGAATGCAACAATTGAAGAAAAGAGGAAAAATTAAAATTTCAAGATCAGGGATTCTCGCCTCGGCGAGAAAAATGACCTAGGAATTCTCGCCCCAGCGAGAACCCCTCTGTCAGTCTTCGCCCCAGCAGTTCCAGATCTCGCCCCGGCCCAGCCTCCTCTGTTAATTCTCGCCCCGGCGAGAATCCAAAGCAAAAATCTCTCGCCCCGGCAAGATCAGTTAAAAAAAACCTTTTAATTTGCAATCCCTCACCAACCTTGAACGTAATCTCTAATCCGACTTCTTCCATTCGAAATCAATCAAAGATGTTCGCAAAGATGAATCCGTGCAGTTCCAGTTCCAGTTTTTTGAGCCTCAGTCGTTGTCGATTTTTCTATCACCAGACTCTAATGATGTCGATCACGCCGTTTGACCAGTCAGGGAAGTCCTTCGTTTTAATTTCTTTATTTTGCAAACAATGAGGACATTGTTCATTATGAGTTTGGGGGTGGATTTGCTATTAGTTTACAGAGTCATGTCATATTGCATTACATAATTGTTTAGTTCACGTACTATGCATTGTTTAGTTATTTTTGCATATTGTAGGAGAAGTTAAAAAAAAGTAAATTTTTTTTAAAAAAAATCACAAAAATATTTTCTTTTTATTGCATTTTCTTATAGCTTTAGGATCATATAAAATTGCATTTAGGTTTAGTTTGAGCAATAAATTGATGTAGAGTATTTAAGGAAGGCCAATGATGAAAATTTGATCAGTTAGTTAATTGGTTTAGCGAGACGGATAAGGAGTTCTACATTATGAATTTTGATTGTTCCTGATTTTGTGGAGCTTGAGACCCTTTTAATTCTTTTATACACATATCCATTTAGTTGAGCTAGTTTTAACTTTGAGAAAGTTTATATGTTAAATGCTTGTGGAAGATATTTATGAACTCTATATCTTGTTTGATCATAACTTAGAGTGTAATATGAGGAAGAATATAATTTAGGAGAAATCTTGGATAATTTGAAAAAAAAATTGAAAATTTTGAACCTTCCCCAGTTGAAAGAATGGACCATGTGGTGGGTTGAGATGGAGCGTAAAACGCACTTACTCATAAACACATGCAAAGAGATGGAGCGTAAAACGCACTCGTTTGATTGAAAGTGAGATGAAGCGTAAAACGCACTCACTAAAAAAAAGAAAAAAGAAAAATTGTGTGAATTATGGGGAAGGGTTTAAAGGAGCTTAAATGTTTTAAATAACCTTGTGATCTTCTAGTGATGTTTTTCTATATTTGCTTTGAGTTGTGGAAGATAAGCATATAGAGTTCTTGTTGTTATACTAACCTTTTTGATATCTTTGATGATGCATTCGATTTCATGAGCTTCTTTGAGGTTTTTTTTTCGCTAGTTTGATATATTTGGATTCACACACACACGAAAGGGTTGAAAGTAAGATGATATTGGTGATAAGTTGATTTCTTGATGGTGCATAAATTTGAATTCTTGCTGAATTGTTAGTTACTGATCTTTGAGGCCTGATATTTATAATTTATATTGATTGATTGCTCGGTCATAATACATCATGCATCTGCATTCATTTAGATAGGTTTGTTTATTTTTGTTTTTCTTGTATTTTTGCTTGAGGACAAGCAAAGATTTACGTTTGGGGGTATTTGATTAATGGGTTTTATACCTATTAATTAAGTACGTTTGACTTAATAATTTGTTAGTTCTTAAGTATTTTAAGTTAGTATTAGATATTTATAGTGTTTTTATGTTATTTTGTAGGAATGAGCAAGGAAATACAATTCGAACATCTTTTGGAGTACAATATGCGAGCAAATACGAGAAGGGAAGATTGCAAGGTTTTTGACATTAAAATGGATGCATGTTCGCATGTTCTTGGTTTGGAACTTGAATTTTATTGTAGATCTATTTCCTAGCTTTCTGGAACATCTTGAATCACCCCAATCGGAGTTCGAATGCGAGAGTTATGACATTTTTTATCAACAGAGATCAAGGTTTGGAGTTGTCATTTACATAGCAGTCCCTTTAATCTCAATTTTAACCATGCTCCGGCTTGAATCTCTCAATGCTGAAAGAATGAAAGTTGTAGATCTCGTCGATATCTTCGATTTGGTAGGTGGCAAGCCTCGTAACTCCTCCCGGATCAAAAGTTATGGTCATTTTACCAACAGACGTCGAAGCAGAAAATATTTCTCGCCGGGGCGAGAATTTCAAGCTTAAATTTCTCGCCGGGGCGAGAATTTACAAAGGAAATTTCTGGCCAGGGCGAGAATGCGCGGAAAGGAAAAAATATTTTAATTCAATTCTTTTGGGAAATCGATTTGGAATGGGATTCTTGTATTGATTTGATTCAGAAACTATAAAGGAGACAGAGAGAGATGGAAATAGAGATGGATACATATATACATACATACATAGATGATACATTAATAGTTACGTACTTACGCAAGGATTGAGATACAGAGCTAAACTTGGAGATTGGAGACTAAGGAAGCGTTGCAAGGAATTCAGATTGGAAGATTGAAGATTGAAGAACTTTTTACTGAGTTTTTCTTATCCTCTATCTTATATTTGTAATTTAATTGTGATGACTTATTTAGGATTCATGATTTCTATTTTCAGTATGAACTAAATTTGCAATTAAGGCTACAATTGAACCTTTTATGTTTATGGATTAGTTATTTATTTGATTCCAATTATTATTTCATATTGAGTTGTCTATCATAATTTGTGTTTATTGAGTAATTGTCCGATCAACAATTAGCGGGATACTTTAGATGAATTCGGGAGATGAAATCTAGGGTTAGATCTTAATGTGATAGCATGTATTCTTAATTATTTGTATGGGATGAATAATTGGGGTTGTGAAGTGAATAGGGATATCTCTTCTCTGCATGTAACTATTAGGAATTGGTGTTTAATGAATTTAATTCTTTAGTTTTGCATAGGAATATCGCAGAATTAATTGGGTTAGATAAATTTATTTGATCACTTGGAAAAGGGCTTATAAATAAAGTTAAATTCATGTTAACAACTCTATTGGATGTAATAATTGGATGAATTGGATAATTAGTTTATATTGCATAATTGGGAATATTGTAGTCTTAAACGTTAAAATCTGAATTTCATCCTTTGTGTTAGTTCTTATTCTTAATTTTGATTTAAGTAGTTTAATCATTATACAAATTGTGATAGTTTAAATAAAATTGAATTGATATAATACTAGTAGTTGGAAATTATTAAGCAGAGATTCCCTGTGGGTTCGACACTCTATCTTATCACTTTATTACTTGTTGATCGTGTATACTTGCACGTAATTGTTGATTGTGAAATCTGACAACAATAGACTCTCGTAATGCACTGGTTTATATTTTATTTCAAGCATTCTTATCCCACATTACCCTCCTTTTATGTAAAAAGAACCTTGAAACTTGTATATGACACAAGACCACTTCCCCTATTGTTTTGTTCTTCAATCCACCACTTCCATTCGGTATTTTTTTTTTGATAAAAACCGGTTCATTATACCGGTCCAATCGGTATCAATATCGGTATCTATTTTTAGGTATATTCAGTAACCGTTCTGGTCCGATTAATTATCGATGAACACCCCTAATTCCAAGTATACTGTCCTAGCAGATATATACTCCTCCAACATTTTGTGGTTCCTTTTCAATTATACTTTGCTTTAGATGTCATTGACTATTTGGATGTTACATTGATCATTGATGATGGGTCAGTATGTCTGTGGAACAGGTATAATAACTATTTTGACATTTTTCAATTTTTTTAGTCACTTTAGGACAGTGTCAATAATTTCATCCTTATCAAAAATTCCAAATGCTAAATGCGGGATATTAATTGTGGGTGCATATAACAACTGTCCATTCACTGTGCCGTAGTTGTAATTTCTATAATTTGCAAATTAAATTGGTCTTTATTATTGCGCTGTGCCATATTTGTGAAAAGTTTTAGTTTTCTCGTTCAATATAATTTCCCTTCATTTACTTCTTTTTACCTTTATTACATAAGATGACTAGTTGTCTACCAACAAGAATTTATAGCTTAAAAGCTTTTTTGGCAACATATGTTTATGCAGGGCCTTTGTAGTCAACATTGGAGACATGATGGAGAGGTGGACTAATTGTCTGTATCGGTAATTTATCTCTTGGATGAACCTCTATTTTTTTATTCAATTACACATATGCAAGTAATTTTCTTTATTAATTTTAATTTTGCCTACTTTTGTCCCAAAATTCTTTTATTTGCAGATCAACATTGCACAGGGTGATACAAACAGGACAGGAACACTATTCTGTAATGAAACATTTGTTTCCCATTTACAATTTTTATGTTTACTGTCATGTATTGTGTCTTTCTCTATGTGGCATACATTTTTGTATATGCTTGAGAGGCACATAGATAAGAAGTGCAGAAGTTAGCTATATAATATACTTTGGATTGGTAAAGTGGTGGCCTCTCACTTGCCTTTTGCCAGTTTCTGCTATGTTCTATATAATTTGTAGCTCAAATTTTTATGTATATATCTATACATTAGAATACCTTGAAGGATAATAACATTTGTTAATTCTTTAAAAAAGAAAACATAGTTATTGTGTACAACTAGATTGAAATAACAATGCTTACTCGGGGTTTAGACAGATAAAAAGGATAGAGCATAAGGCTGACAAAAGTTATATGTACATTGCAACATTTTAGGTGGCTTTCTTTATGAATCCCAACCCAGACACTGGTAGAATGCTTGAGAAGTTGCTGCAGTGAGGCATCTCCCCCAGGCCCCAAGGTATGGTATCCAGTTCACCTCTTATACAATTCATGCATATATGAAGCAAGTGCGTAGTGTTTGTCGAGTCTCTTGAGCTGTAAACTTTATTCTTCATCCTTCTCATTTAAAATATTAGTCATTTACTTGTAAAATGAATAAAGGTTAAATAGTAACAACTTAATATCATTACCATGCCAGATTGTCATCACTATTAAACTACACACTCATTATATTTAGGAATAAACACAAAAGAAAAATATATATTTTAAGTTTGCAAAATTTTGCAAATGAGACTGTTTATGTGGAACAGAGAGAGTATATTGGATTACATTTTATAAGTTTTTGTATGTAGGTTTCCACCTATTCGCAGTGCAGACTACCTGAAAGAGAAGTTCAAGGTTACCTTCATTTTATAGAGTTGGATTTGATGCCACAACATAGTTTGGGAAGATGAAAATGGCTGGTGCTTGGGAGAATGCTATTGTGTTTACAAAGGATCGATGTCATAAAAATTTCACAGAGGTCTTGGTTCATGAAAAAAAAATAATATTGTACTTGCAAAATCTTTTAGGATTCTAAAGGTTGTGAATACTGTAGATGCATTTGCAAGAATTTCATTTTGGTGATGATTAGGGTCGAATTATCTTGTATCATTCAACATTTGGAAAAAAATCTTTATGTTGAAAAAAAAGAAATTTAACAAATTTATGAGGTTATTATCCATTTGAAGATTTATGATTCATGGAATTTTACTCAAACTACAGATACTAGTTTGTTGTGAAGGCATACATGGACTGCAGTTTCTTTTACCTTATCAATCATGGGGTAGAGAATGAGTTATTACAAAAAGTGTTTGAGGAAAACAGGAATTTTTTTTCAGGAAAATATTGCTGGTTTCTTTTGGGTTATGAGTTAGTTTTTGCATCTAACTTTGGATTAGGCGGACTAGTAGTCCCTTCTCAAATGCCTTTATTCATGATTTACTCGGCCCCTTGAAGAGAAGTTGAAATTGCCTCGGAAGGAGCATAGAGGTTACACGCGACTTTATGCTGAGAAACTTGATACCTCTTCAAGTTTCAAAGCTTCTACAAGTTTTGTAACTTCACAATAAGTTGTACGCTTTGATTTTTTACTTATTCAATAGAATTTAGAGTACTTTGAGTCGATATGGCGATATATGTGGAAATGATTATCCAACTGAATCATAGTTATCATAAAAGCGGAAAAGAAAAAGAAGAAAAAGAAAGAAATAGACTATTCCGCTGATTAGGTAATATGCAAGAAAACTGGCTGAAGTCATATACATCCATAGACTAGGCTGTTCAGTGTATGAAAACATATTGGCATGTGTAGAATGTAGATACATGCATGTCTCTGATGGTGTGTGTCTGTCTGTGTGAGTTGCTTTTATTTATTTATTGAACTTTGAAGTAAAGTGGATTTTGAAACTTCACATCTTGCTACTATTAGTTATTGCAATCAGCAAAGATGCACCAAACCAGTTTCCATTTTGAAAGTATTTGGCTGTAAGTAGATGTTTGACCGACATTTTCAGAAACTCTTAAAGAATATTCATAAAATGATAAGTTAACATTCATTAAAAGCAGATGCTGATACATCTGATTTTATAAACTAATGTGGAGAAAGAGTGAAATTTTGGACCAATTCAGTAAAAATCAGACCAATTCAATGCAAAAACCTTATTCTATCATATCATAATATTACATGGTTTATCATATCAATTTCAGCATGAATTGTTAGAATATCTAAAGTGCGAGATAGGACAGTTCTGAAGTTTCTGTTCTTGTTGGTTCAAGTTTACTTGCTGCTGATTTTCTCAACTGATTGAAAAGCAGGTGATGCAAAAGAGACATTCTATATCGGTCTTTTAGAAGATGATAAAAGCCATCTGAATCAGTGGCCTTCTGCAGGTACTTATACATCTATCACTATCCATGCGCTTAGATGAACAAATTTGTTTTATTTTAGTACCTCCTCTTTTGTTTTATTTCCTTGGGATGTTGGAAGATAATCGCTGTAGTCAATAAAAGAATATGTTGGTTCTCATTTAGCTCTAATATAATCTTCTATATTCCAGCATTTGCTACAGATTCATTTCATGATCCATGATTTGAAGGCTTGCATCTATTATGTATTTATTTATTTCGAGATTAACTAGAGGTATTTTCATTGCTTGGAAATTACAGAAGTATTAACCTCTTGGAGATTCACAATGGAACTATACTATGAAAAAGTCCGGTAAGTGTACACAGGTAGTTTTTCTACCAATATTGATATGTGTAAAGGGATTGATAAAGGAAATGAACCTGCATTCTATTTTAGCAAGTTTCACATTAACTTAAGTACATATCTTCAAGCATATCTCATTATTGTGTTTTTCCTCACTACTGGCTTTAAGTTCACCTATCCCTGTTGTGCTGATTTCTTTTATTATGTTTATTTGTGTGCTGGAGGCGGAGAGGGAGGGAGGGGTTAATTAAAGTATTTTAGGTGGTAAATTAAGATGCATCATGATACACGCATGTGGTTTTCTGCGAGATAACAACAAGACCTTGTGACTTTGTGGTGATCTATGCTCTTATAGGGATGCTGGGAGAAGGTTGATCTCTTTGATTGCTTTGGCTTCAAATATAGAAGAAGGGTTCTTCGAGAAAGTGGGGCCCTCGGAGCCTTTTCTTCGTCTGTTACATTATCCAGGTTTAATTGTATAACATGAATTTCTATATTATCACTTAGATTGTTTTGAACATTGTTGTTGCTCCCCAGTTCTTTCTCCCCTTTATACCCTCTGTACTAATGTAGAGAAGGTAGAATTGTTTAAACTCTAGCACCTCCTTTTGGAAGGGAGATGAATCATTAAGCTTTTCATTTATTTATTTACGTAATTATGTTGGTGTAACTTCATGTCTTAACATAATGCACACACCAGATGTATCTTTGATGATCTACGCAGGGAACTAAAATTCCCTGGCCTTGTAAACTACTGTTGTCATATGCCAATGTGTTTGTGGTTATTATTCATCTTTTGGTACATTATTTTAGCTTCAAGTGATAGATTTATTCCAATTATTTGTTGGGAATTATGTCAACGCAAACCACACAATAAAATACAGAGAGATAAAACAACAGAAGATTTAATGTGGAAAACCCTTATGCTACGTTTGGATTGAAGGAATGGAATGAAGAGTGGAATGATTCATTCCATTCTAGTTGGAATGAGTTATTTCATATGTTCTCCCTCCCTCAAGGAACCAAACACAATTTTTTTCATTCCAATCGCAACCAAACATAATTTTTTTCATTCCATAGGAATGAGTCATTCCATTCTCCCTCTTATTCCACCAATCCAAACGTAGCATTAAAGAGAAAAACAACAGGCCATTACAATAATCCTCTGAAGTTTTACGCCCTAAACTTGAGGTTTCACAATATTGCGACACAACTTTTGTGCACGGACCAAAAGCTACAAAACCCTCCCACCCACAATACAACTTTTTTGCACGGAATATCAAAGCTGCAAAAACTCTCTCCTTCACACAAACACAAAATCCACTCACACCCTCTCTTCTTCTAAACACAAGACTCTATTTATAGAGTACTCACAACTTCCTTTTCCTAATCTAATTAGGATACTCTCACATGATAAATATATCTATTACACATAGGACTATTTCCAGAATAATATTCCTATCAAAAATAAAATTCCTTATCATAATAGGATACCTATTCAAAATAGGACAACTTCCTTTTCTGAATAGGATTCGAGGAGTTACCTAACATTATTTTTTATATAAATTGCAACCTTTTTGACCCTTTCCTAAAAATGTGTATGGATATGAGTTAGTGTTATAAATTAATTAATGTATCAATTACATTTCATTACCCCATTTATTGAATTTATTTGAAAAATTCGTATGTTAGTCAATTTTTATTTCCCTATTTTTTGGTTATTACTCTGTTATTAGGTCTGTATTTTAGAAATCTTAAAGTCTCTCTTATAAGCCAATATGTGACTATTGAAATGTTATGATAATTATACGATGGATGTTGTTTATTAATCTATCATTAATTTAATTATTGTTTGTTGGTAAAATCTCTTCATAATTTTCTTCCATTGAAGTCTAGTTTGAATCCTTCCTTGCCTTTCGGTCGGTTTGTACCCAGGCCCATTTGTTTACCGTACAGGAGTTTAAAAGTC
The DNA here is from genome assembly GCA_034770075.1 of Aralia elata. NCBI lineage: Eukaryota > Viridiplantae > Streptophyta > Magnoliopsida > Apiales > Araliaceae > Aralia > Aralia elata. The sequence goes on along the minus strand of CM068379.1, from coordinate 77,577,913 downwards.
CCTCCTGCAACATACTTTAAACTTTAACATTACATCCGCTACAGTATATTTTTGCTGCCTTTTTGGTTGTTCTTATTCGTTGTTATGGGGGCAAAATTGACCAAAAAAAATATTAATTCAGTCCGCTAGTTTTACTAGCGGACGGCGTGTTTTGTTTTTTAATCTCCACCGTTGATATTTGCTATGAAAGGTAGAGATGATATTTGTCCATTTTTGATTCATAGCAAATACATGCTATGGATCATTGTCCATATATATATATATATATATATATAGAGAGAGAGAGAGAGAGAGAAATTGAATAGATATACACATCTGTCATAAATTGTTTGGTGGTGGGTACACAAATTCGCAACACTGGGATTGGAAAAGTAAGGAAAAGATGGATACAGATCCACCTGCAACTCTACAACAAAGAAAAAAAGCAAATACAAATAATAACAAGAAAATTCTTACTGGTACTTCGGTAATGATGGGTGGATTTTCAGTGATGGGAATTTATTCCCATTTTTTTTATTTGGGTCTTCTTGCAAGGGGGTCTGATTGTGAAGGTAATATACTATTAATATTTATTTTACTTTAATATTTAACTTTTATTTTAATTTTTTTACCAACATATATATATATATAATACCATATTTTATCTAATTATTCTTTTTATATCTTACATTTTATAACTATAAAGTTAAATATATTTTATTTGGTTGATTTGTTTATTTTACTTAATATGGTTAACTTGTTTTAATTGCTAGTTTTAAGTTTTTTTTTTTTTTTTTAACAATGGCATGCTAATTTGGCGTATATATGCACAAATACTCTCTCATGTATTAGTCAATTTGTTAAAAGTCAAACAATTTAACAGATTTTGTAACAATTTATTAAAAAATTATAGTTCATTGAGATAAAAATATATAAAAAAAAAGGTTAACTTCGTCGTACAAATATAAACTAGATACAAATCCGCGCGTTGCGGCGGGATTATTCATTTTGTTAATAATAAATGTGTATGTGCAATTAATAAATTAAAGTATAATAAGAAGATGGTAGATTGTTATGCGATGATCAAAATCTGGTAGCATACGTTACATATAGTTAGGTAAAAGTTTTGTTCGCAAGTAAATATCCAAGTATAGAATTAATTTGATCACTAAATACCAGGACATTATATAATATTTGTGTGTGTGTGTGTATATATATATATATATTAATTTCTTGATAAAAATACTTATAATGTAAATAATAAGGTTAAAAATGGGTACCTAATTCATTTTAAAGAAGTAACAAATATTTAGAAAGTGTAATGCTTAATGTCATCGAGTTGTTATATTGATATGATTGCTAGTGGTATATTTAAAGTCTGTTACACATTACACAAAACTCACCAAGCCTCAAATATCTGACACAGATACTTGATGCATTTTAAAGAGTCCATGTCTCATATACGCTTACTTGCACCAGAATTATAACATCCAAACGAAAGTGGAAGTAGCGGAAGAATTTCTAGTTTCGGTCCTCAGTCGTGAAGGAAAAATACATGTTACATGCGGAAACTGAAAAGTACGACCATTAATAATTATGTTGTATCTTCATGTCAAATAACTAAATAAAAAGTTCTACTCAAATTAAGCTGACTTTTTCTTTTATTTTGTGTCAAATTAAAAGTCTAACTTCTAAATTTGTAATACTGGTGAACATAGTACCTGTCTGAATTGTAGCAAGTACCACACATGTTGTCTCCTATTATGTTCCATAGAAAAATAGCAAAAGAAAATTATATGTTATATTACGGAAAATAGTAAGGTTGTGAAATAATTATCATACATCTGTTGCATCTCGTATCTTCTCTAGAGTCTTCCTATCACATAGCTAGAGGAATTCATCTGTTATAGACATTGTGCTCTAGCTGGATAAATAATTTATTGCCGGTTTAGTTCTTTTTGCAACACAAACACTGTTATTTAGGTAGACAATAGTGAGTTGTAAATATAAATACATTAATGTAATAGAAATTGGTTAGTTTAAAAAGAAGTATGTTATATACTTATTTTTGAAATTAACAACTTCAGGAATTTCTTCATTTATTAGACGCCTTGAACTGAACATTGAGTTTGACAATGTTGATGTACCTATTTTTTAATGATGTATATTGTATAGTTAATCAATATTGAGTTTGTTATATATTCAGTAGGCTAAAAGAATACATGTGTTGTGGTAATCACGGATAAATAGCAGTAGTAGGCTAAAGTATATCCCTGTTGCATGTGCTAATCACGGATAAATAGCAATAGTAGGCTAAAGAAAAGAAATATAACAGTAGTAGGCTAAAAAAATACTTGCGGTGTGCTAATCACAGATAAATAGCAATTAGACATCAGTTGTGCACATGCATTATACATACAGAATACTTTAATCTTCTCATTATTCAATAAAGACTTACACAGTGCTTCCAATTAACAATTAAAAAAATATTAATCTACTAATTTGATCTTACCGAATACCGAGTTCGATGAATTTTCTTTCAATTCTTATGCTGCCTCACGCTTCGTTTCTTCAGTTTGTATAAGGTGTAGAACGGCGTAATTAGGTTTTATTTATTAGTTCTCCTAATTTTAATAGGATTCAAATATCCAAATTTTAATAAGATTTAAATTACTAAAATTTTAAAATGCAGTTATATAAATTAGTGTATATCTGTGTATATTTTAAATTATTAAAATATTAAAATGTAGTTAAAAGTTTTAAGATTTTAAATTTTAAATTAGTGTATATCTGTGTATATATTAGATTATTAAAACATTTAAATTAGTGTATATCCACCCCAATTAGTGTATATCCACCCCAATTATTTTTAGATAAAATTTTAAAATGTAGTTACAGATAAAAGATATATATTGTTTGGTACTTGAAGTGCAACCAGTGATGCATACACCGAATTAGTAATACAAAAATAATACGGATAGAAGTTATAAAAAAGGCAAAAATAAATAAATAAATTTCATATATTGATATATACGGATAGAGGTCACCTTAAATTTATAAAATATAGTTATAATCACAGATTAAATTGATATACAACAGTAGTAAATTGATATACAATAGTATTAAGATGAAGAAAAAAAAATTGTGATAATCACGGATTAAATTAGTGTATATCTGTGTTTATTTTAAAAGTTTTAAATTATTAAAATTTTTTAAAATGCAATTAAAGATAAAAAAAATATATCGTTTGGTTCTGGCTCAAACCAACTCCTCGATGTATCAGTTTATGCACTTTTAGGGAAAATTAAACGAATATTATTTTAAAAATATTAGGTTAAAGAAAACAAAATGTAACAAATATGTATAAAATTAGTTTAGATTTGTAGTGATTTTAGGATATTGAAAAAAATTAAGAATATTATAGAATTTAAATAGTATAGAAATTATATTACATACTCATAGGTTAAAGAGGGTAAATTTTATTTCCCTAATATTTTTTTTACTATAAATTGTTTAATTTATTGTGTAAGATTAAAGTAATTAAAAATAATTTTTAAATATGTAGATTAGTTTAATTATGAGGTTAAAAAAATATGTTAGCGGGATGTGTATTTGATAGTAATTGGGTTAAAGATAGAGGTATAGTGTATTTGGGAATTATAAAATCAACATATTAATGTCTTTAGATTAGTATATGTTTTATTTAAAAATATTCAGTTGTTATAGTGATTTGATAATCTTAAAATTATTAGATAAACGTAGTTGTAGGTATAATATTATTAAAATATTTAAAAAATATAAAAATCGGAGATATGGTGTGTGTATAATATAATTAAAATATTAGAAAAACACAAAAAATAGAAATATTATGGTTTAACTGAATGTGAATGACAATTAATGCTGTATAGTAGGTGTCAAATATTAGGAATGCCACTTGTGTCAAATATTAGGAATGCCACTTGTCAAACAACGGTGTCAGGCAACTGCAATTTAGTATATATAATAGATAATAGATAATAGATTGGGCCAAGCAAAAAGTGATTTAACCCTTTAATATTGCTAGAGATGACCTAATAAGTGTAAGAGACTTCAACCAAACACGCCATTTAATACGTCCTTTTGTATCCATATTTTTGTCAATTAACATGAGATTAATGTAATTTTATTAACAAGTTACAAATGGTTATCTGCGATCAATCCTCAAACTAAAAAAAATTCATTTGCACCTTTTGAATAATCTATTATTTCTCATTCGATAGCATAGATTTTTAATTTTCTTCTTTAATTTTAAATAGGAAGGTTTTACATTATAATAGTGTGTAAAAAAAAGACGGTGTCTCTTACTTTTATCTTATTTTCATTATTTATACGATTAAATTTAAAAGAAAATTTTAAAAAATATCGTTTTAAATTGACTTGTAATCAGTTAAAACATTTCTTAGAATCGACGAGTTAATTATGCAACGAAAAGGAAAATATACACTCGTTCGTATGGTATTGGATAAAGTTAATTCTTGATGACTGTCTATTTTATAAGTATCACTCCGTCCCAAATTAATTGTTCAATTTTAACTTTTTTAAGTCAAATTGATTATTTTTAGAATTAATAATTAAGCATATATAAATATATTTCTAAAATTATAAAAATTGGAGTTAGTAATAAATTGTATATATTTTCTTTTAGTTATAATCTCTTCACCTATATTTTAGCAAAAATAGTAAAAAGATTAGTTCTAAAAATAGTTAATTTGACTTAAAATGGTCAAAATTGAGCAATTAATTTGGGACGGAGGGAGTATTGTTTTAGGAGTTTATGTACATAATAAAACTAGTTTATAAGTACAACTTTGTATTGTGACTCGTTGGGTTGGGCTGGGCTGGGCTAACGCAAAAGAAATCAAAGCGAATCTAAACCCGACTGAATATATAATTTGAGAAGTAGTCGGTTATCATTTAAGGCAAACAAACGGGAGGAAAGCATTTTCGAGATTTCGCAGCGCATCTGTTCAATCTCGTTCAGGAATCATGAGCCCCAGTTAGTTTTCTTTTCCGATCCTCCTTGTATATATGTTTAATTTATCTTGTATATATGTTTAATTTATTTGCTAGGTTCAGTAATTTATCCTCTTGTTGCTACTGTTTTAGAAACCCTAACCCTAACCTTTTTGCTTTCAAAGGCAGTTTCATCTGATTTCTATATATATATATACACGCGCGCATATATGTATGTATGTGTGAATTGTGAAAGGTTCTCATTGGATCCTGTGGTAAGTTAATTAATGAAATTAAAGGGAAAATATTGCGGATTTCTTTTGGGTTATGAGTTAGTTTTTGCATTTAACTTTGGATTAGGCGGACTAGTAGTCCCTTCTCGAATGCCTTTATTCATGATTTACTCTTATTTGATCAATTGTGTTTCTAATTTTTTTTTCCATGTTTAATGGCACAGTTTCACTCTGTCTTTGTACCTTACCGCTAACAGTACTGGCATGGAGATCGCACCGACGTAGGCTTATCTGGCGTGAGCTTAATGAAGAGGTATGCATACAATTAGGACGAAAAAGGTTGCTATAGCTTTTTGGGTTTCCTACTTTTACAGTGGGAGGATTTTGTATGATTCTAGTTGTTTCTTCTATACTTGCAAATTGTATTACAAAGACAAAAACATAAAGAAAAATAGCAAGTTTTTGTTGATGTTGAAAAGGTTATAATATTTGTTTTGTGCTTTTGCAGCATGCAAAGCTCGAGGGAAGTGAGGCACCGGATTTCAGTATGTTCAAAAATACTTTGCTGAAAAATTATGATGCAAGAGATGCAACTTTGGACGGTGTTGTTTCTTCTATGTTCTTACAATAATGTTCCCTTTCATTCTGTACTTGGTCTGTAGGTTTATTTTGTTTAGTTTAAATCCAGAGTAATTAGATAAAGTGTCAGTGGGCACATCCAGTTCAGTATCGGCTTATTACAAATCCGATGTATCCACAATAAATTTATTTTTGTTGTTCCTTCTGTCATTCATAACTTTACCCTGCTGCATCTCATTTGCAGGGAGTTCTGTTGAAAAATCTCGTAAAGATATCCTTGGAGCTGAAATAGGACCCCGTAAGTAATGACATTCCTTTCTATTAGTGAAGTTGAACTAACAAACAGTTTAAACGTGTAGCTGTTAGTCTAAGGTGTTCTAATAAGCGTAGAGGTTATATGTGGAGTTATGAAGTAATGACAGTTCTATGAGATTTTGACTTGTGTCGGGGTGAGCGTATTAATTTGCTCGTAGAAATTTGCTAATTATTGTTAAATAAATTATATTGGAACGTGCTATTTCATAGAATAAAATTAATTAATTAATCATTACATTAGGTACTTACATGAATTGAGAGAATACATCTTGTATGTATCACGCTTTCGCTGCGTTTAAGGGTGAGAGTCTTCAATTGTCTCTCTCAATCTTAGGATAAATGTATAGATGTGTATAAAATTCTTGAGACGGCAATTGTGCCCAAACCCTAATTGTTTTATTTATAAAATAGTTTAAGGTCAAAATTGTCCATCAAGATCATGAAGGGTTCATTATGCCAAATACTATCATTGATATTATTTATAGGCCACATAATTACCAAACTCATAAATAAAGTGATTAAATTAATACAATATGTAAGCCCAATAATTCCATAAATAGTAGAGGCCACGTAAGGAAATAAAATATTCTAACATATATAACACCTTTTATTTTGTATTCCAGCATATAGTTGATTATGCCATCTGTGCCTTTTATGTACATGCTAATCTTGTGTTGATTCTCTTCTCAGGCAACCACCCTAAACAGAACCTTGTCGAGGGCAGGAGAACTGTTGAGGATCAGTGGCGTTGGTGGTGTGTGTTTCTATCCAAGAAGCATGCGGAGGTATGATAGTTGTGTTTCTTCAAAGATGGGTTTTTCTTCACTTGGACTCTTTTCAGGGCCAATGCTGTGACAAGTTTTGTCCGTTTTTAGTTTTAAGTTATTTTGATGTGTTGTATTTGGGCGTCTCTTTACTGTGTCGGATTGATTATTTAATACATTGTGCATGAGTTTATATTATTAGTGTTTGTGTAGTACATCAGCAGATTCTCATGAGAGGATATTCCGAGGATGATTATTATTACTGCTTTATTTTGGCCACTAGAAATGTTGCAAAACTGATGCAAAGTATTTTTAGATATCTGAACTATTAGTAGTTTTTATGTTTAACTGGGTACACCAGAGTTAATATGAGTAATTTTCTTTTTGGTGTAGATTAATTTAGCTTTCATTTTCCTTTACTAAAGTGTATGATAAAACGTATTCTTAGATAAGTATTCCACTTTTAGGTTAAGAGGTATTATAAATAAAATGTAAACAAGAAAAAAATTTCTCTATCATTGCATTGCCATGCCTATTATAGTGAAGGTAGCTGAAATTATCATCAAAATGGAAAAGTAAACACAGCTAGCTAAAAGGGTGTGTCCTTCCACAACTAGAATTGTTGAATCCCAAAGGCGTCGGGGATTCTTGCTTCGTCAAACATGTCTTCGTGCGGTTGAGGAGGAAACAAAGTCACCATTTTATGAAACTTTATTTCTTTTCCTATAAATGTCGCCAAGTTGATTAAGTTCTAAAAAGTGAACCTAGTGCTCAGGTTGAGATTTTATAGATTTGCCAACTCTGATTGTGATAAGAATCAGAGCGTATCAGTGAGGTTGAGCTCCTGAGATCTGCCCACTTGGTGAGGTGAAAGAGGAAGATGACGGCGATTTGTCCTTAAGGCGAAATTCCTATATGATTGAGTGTAGGATATTCAATGTAATCGACTTGTACTATAGCATAGTTTTTTTGATGTTGAAACGGTTATAATCTTTTGTTGTGTGCTTCTTTCAGTGTGCAAAGCTCAACGGAAGTGACGAGCCGCTTTGCGGTGTGTTTAAAAATGGTTGGCTGAAAGATTGTGCAACTTTGGATGGTGTTGTTTCGTCTCTCTTCTTACAATTATGTTTCTTTTCATTCTGGACTTGGTCTTGCTATATTTTCTATGCTCATAGAATCATATTCCTGTGTTGGTGACCGTAGGTTTTAGCGTGTGTAGTTTAAACCCCAGTAATTAGATAAGGTGTCACTGGGTACATTCAGTTCAGTGTTGGCTATTACAAATCTGACGTATGCACAATAAATTTGAAAGCATGTTGTTACTTCTGTCATTCTTAACTTTGCCCTGCTGCATCTCATTTGTAGGGAGTTCTATTCCTTGAAGCAGAAATAAGACCCCATAAGTCCCATAAGTAATGACATTTCTTTTCTACTAGTGAGATTGAACTAACAAATAGTAAAAAGGGTTTAGGTGTCTGAGGTGTTTTACTAATGGTAGAGGTTATATGTTTTGTTAGGAAGTAACAAAAGTTCTATGAGATTTTGTGACTTATGTCGGGGTGAGCATAAAAAATTCTTGTAGAAATGTGCTAATTTTAAGACCTTTTATTTTGTATTCCAAGCATATATTTGATTATGCCATCTGTGCTGTTTTATTTACATGTTAATCTTGTGTTGTTTCTTTTCTCAGGTAAGCCTAAACGGGTCTTTGTCCGGGACAGGAGCATCTTTGAGGGAGGACAGGAGCATCTTTGAGGGTGAGCTTCTATCCAAGAAACTTGAGCATGATGTTAGTTGTGTTTCTTCAAACATGATTCATTTGGACTTTTTTTTAGGGCCAATGCTGAGATGAGACGAGATTGTCTTTTTTTAGGTTTCGGTCATTTTGTATGATGATTTGTACTTGGACGTCACTTTACTCTATATGTTGGCGTTGGGCTGAGTTCATTGATCAAAGTCTTTTATGGTATTATTATTTTTTTGGAGATGCTAGTTAATTCTTTTTATCTTTTTGGTGTGTAATGCAGTATGAAACCAGGTTTGGGAGTGGATGCATGTCACGCGATTCCATTAGGAAGTGGTTTCCACAGTAGCGTGACATCACAAATTATTTAATGCGTTGTGCATGAGTTTTAAGTTAAGTGTTTGTTTCCTATGTCCGCAGATTCTCATTAGAAGATATTCGGACTATGACTAATTAGTACTGTATTATGTAGGCTGCTAGAAACATTCCGTATTTAAGCAATTGCCATTATGAGGCAATCCAAAATGAAATTGTTATGCACAGCTTCCCATCCCTTAACAACTGATTAGTGATTTCGATTGTCTTGTTTACAAAGCAATTATCAAAACCCACCACGAAACCCAAATAAGTATCTCAGATCCAACCACAAAATTATCAAAACCCACCAAGAAGACTATATCAGATCAATCATCATCGATTTATCCATCAATTTGCCCAACAAATTCAATCATCGATCCATCCATCAATCTGGGCAAACTAGTATTGTAATATAACGGATATTTTAGAAATTTAAAATAAGAATTTAATAAATAAAATTCTTATCAAGAGATAAAGTAGATTTGAAAATATATGTATTTTATATAATGTGAAGTATGTGATTTTGTGTAATGGACTAAATATGTATATATAGATGTGAAATATATACATATATTGGGAAAATAAGATTTAATAGTTAATTAAATCATTAAAGAAAATGGATGAAATTAGTTCACATTAATTAATTGAGATTATATTATTAAATAATATAATTTGAATATTGAGCCTTGGACGGTGATAGAATTATTATGAATTAAAAATGCATAAAACGAGTTAATTAATTCACATACTTAAAATTAGTGAATTAATGTATGTACTTTGTGGGAATTTAATTAAACTCATTATTATACATATACTATATATGAATGTAAAATATATTTATGTAAGGGCTTAATATATAATATTATCCTAAATGAATGTGAATTAATAGTTGGTTCAAAGGTAATTAATTTAATTAGTATGAACTAACTAAGGAAACGAATAATTGCATATAATACAAGAATAGTGGTAGAAAACTCGAATTTGAGTTCGGAATGGAATTTGGAGACGTGGACTGGATGGTTGAGTTCGGAACGTCGAAAATAGTATGAATAGACTAAAAACACATAATATGTCAGGGTTGACTTTTTGGTCAAAAAGTTAACAGTTGACTTTTCGGTAAAAAGTCAAACTTGGAATTCAATGATGAATTTGAAGAAACGGATATTCTCATGACGTTGAGAACGTCGAAATTAGTATGAATCGACTGTAAGTTCGAAAAAAAAAATTGATTTTTAGTATCCGAAATGGTCAAATGGACAATTAATCAGATAAGAGGAGAAAATAAATTATGAGGAAATGTGGGCCTTAGGAGGGCTGTCGGCAGCTGATCTTTGGAGAGATTAATGAGGGGACAAATGGGGGGACAACCCATGAAAACGTGGAAGAAAAGAAGGAACAAAGAGAGAAAAAGAAAGGAAAGTAAGGAATAAAGAAAGAAAAAAAAGAAAAGAAAGGAGGGGACTTCCTTCACTCTCACCCATTCCACCTATAGCAAATTTTCAGCAAAATAGAGAGATAGAGTTATAGAGAGAGAGGAGAGAGAGAGAGAAAAAAAAGAAGAAGAAATGAAGAAAATCCTAACTAAGGTAATTACTAAAGCTTAATTTATTCTTTGATTTAAGTTTTTATATAATTTATGAAAAGAGTTTATGTTTATGCTTGTTCAAATGATTTAAACTTGTATAAACAAGAATTCAACAAAAGAATTCAAGAAAAGAAATGAAATGAAAGAAGAAGAACAAAAATAGTTTTTAAGCTCAAAAGTCCTACACTTCAGTCCACTTTGGACTTTTACCATTTGAAATCTATAACTTCTTTTTGTAATCCGTTAAAGAGGGGTGTTAGATATATGAGTTATCTGATGAACCCAAGTAGAATCACTCAAAAAGATTAAACGGACCAACTGTGGTATAATTTTTGGTAAAACACTTCCTGCTGACAAAAATCTGGAAAAATAAATGAGTTTTTGGACAGTTTATGTTGAGGACTGTTTCGGCAACTTTTGGAGCTCTAAAAATTCTGGTCTTTTGTGGTATGTTAGTAAATCAAGTATCTAGATGCTGTCCAAATATGAGAATGTTTCGATGTCCTGAGAAGGAGTTATAACTTTTATAAGAAAATGTGATTTTAAAAGTAAACTGTTATAACTCACTGAATACAGCCCAAAAAATTCTGAAAATCTAATTGGAATCAGTATGTGGTAGTATGAGTTGACCGTATAAATTTCATGATTTTTGGACAAAAGGACAATTTATGATAAATGTAGCCATATTTGTACTGTTTTAGCCTATTTAAAAATAGGAAACGATATTGAAAAATTGCAGAAAACTTATTTTTAACTAAAATACCATATACTGATATTTCTCAGAAGATATATAAATAATAAGTTATTTTGGTATTTTTTATACCTATGATTATGTTAAGAATAATGAGTAAATTAAGTTATATTAAGTTGTAAAAGTTGTTAATGTGATTTTATTGACTAATGATCCATAATATTATATGATCAGATTATGTAAAGGTATTTTGGTCATTGTCTTCAATAAAATATTATGTTTATGGTATATTATATTTGTTAAATAAATTAAATAGAAAGAGATAAACAATTAAATTAAATTATTTATAAATTATTAAAATGTTATCAAATGATTAATTATATTATTAAGTGATTAAAATATTATTAAAGGATTAATAATATTTGTAAATAATTGAAACATTAATAAATGTTATTAAGTGATCAAAATATTATTAAAGGGTTAATAATATTTGAAAGTGAATTAAAATATTATTAGATGATTAATAATATTGGATGAGAGTTTTTAGATGACGATAAAGTGATTTAAATATTTTCAAAAGATTATAATAATAATAATGGTTAAAGGTGTATTTAACATTTGATTATGTGGCTAAATGTTAGATGATTTATTTATAAAGTAGTAGTATTATGAGGTTTGATATGATATGCTGATTGAAAGATCAATCTTATAAATGTTAGGTCTTTCATAAGAGATTAAATTAGATTGCGTAGCAGTAAGCGACACTATAACAAAAAGACTTGTTTTCGACGGAATGTTCCGTCGATAATAAGGCTATTTCGTCGAGGATAACGTTATTTTCGACGGAATATTCCGTTAGGAATTCGGTCGTATATAAGCACGTCGAAATTAAGTTCGTCGATCTTTCGGTCGGAAATAATTAGGGTCGACAGAATTATTACCGACCGAATATTCAGTCGGAGTTAATATATCCTCGACTGAAAACTAGCCGTCGAGGATATTCAGTCGGTGATAAGTATGCCACGTGGCAATTTGCTAAAATTGGAAAACAATTTAAACTTGACGAAATTCTGTCGAGGATACCACTATTTCGTCGAGGATAGTGTTTTTTTTTATAAATATTTTATTTATTTTTGCAATATCCAGGGATTTAACCCCATCTTATACCTGTACCAGTACCTATTTTCCCAACATCACATACACAAGCTAACAATATGGCCAATAACATGAATTGCAATTACAATAACCTCATCCAACAATATATCAAAAACTAACTAATTAAATGAGAAGTAAAAAGGTCAAAAACATCCCATTAATCTAAACTAAACTATAACAAACATCCCATTAAGTTAAATTAAACTAAGTGTCAAACCGCAACAAAACCAAAGTAATGACAAGGTTTAAACTACAATATATACGTCAAAAATTATGTAAACTACAAAAGAATTTAAACTACAAAAGAATGTAAACTAAGTCAAGCTAGTAGAGCCCCCGGTGTGAGGAGAATCATCGGGCGGGCGTCGACTCTGCTCTAGAGTATGAAAATTGCCCTCATCATCATCCCACTTGTCAGTCCGCTCGTCACCCTGTTGATACAATATAATGTAACTCATTAGTCCATATATATGATTTAGTTAAAGATAACTAAATAAAAATTAAATAACATGCAGAATATATATTTGTATTTAAAACAAAGTATACCTGAGCAGTCGAGCATTGACTCAACATCGGCCCAAATGCGTCCTCGACTAAGGTAACCACCATCCGAACAATCTCGTCGCGTATTGCGGCCCACTGCTCCGGAGGGATACCCGTACTCTCGGCGGTGGCACTAGCTGCAACGTCCTGCTCAAGCTGATGGAGGCGAGAACGGCTGGGCGGGTCTTGACGATGGAACAACGGATTAGTCTCAAACCTCTCCGACACCGCAGTCATAACACGCTGGAACAAAACATCATCTAAGCCAGTGCCCGTATGTGATGGTCCCACGGGGGCTCTAGGACGCAGATGCTGGCTAGAGCCTACAAAAATAAATATAACATGAACAATATTACAAGTTTACTTTATTCATAAGTATGAAATAAACACAAATATTATACCTCATAGCAGTGTATAGGCTGGTATCCTCGGTAACCCCAGCACTCGATACTGACCGGTAGTACTAGTGGGAGTATCCTAAGACGCGACCCAAAGAGTCATCTCCTCGTCCTGAGATAAACTAATCTCGGGCGGAGGGACAGTGGAATCTAATGTCTCAGCATCGCCCCTAGCAGCCTCCAACTCTGCTATACGCTGGCTGCGGAGCTTCTCAAACCGCTCTTGTAATTTTATATACAAGTGAGTTATCTTGGTATCATCATATAAATTACGTAATATTATCTTAAATAATATTTATTATAGTAAATGTATTACCCGTATAACTATTGCTGCAGATATCGTCGACCCCGAAGTAGAGCCCTTCGGCGTATGGACTCTATCCCATAACTCGATCATAGTAGGAGGTTGGCCCAAGCTACTCCGCATGGCCTAAATCATATACATTAAATAATATCACCTTAATTTACTATAATTGCAATATAATATTAAACTAGTCTAAAGAGAAATACATACCGACTTAACCTCCTGAAACGACTACGAGCCAGAAGTATGTACAACTCGCAGCTTGCCGCGATTTTTCTTCATCTGCTCCGACTTGGTCTTGAACGCATCATCATCCTAGTACACACACATCGCAGTGCATGCTGCATCTGATACTGCCAGTGGCTGATGATGTCGCAAAGTAGTCCCGGACGATTCTTATATCGCCCGAACTGCCCTCTGTCGTATCTCGTATAACCAACCGACATAATTCTTCGAGATGTGGGCAATGATAACGACATCACCATCCGCCTCAGTGATGTCAACCTCGTATCTGTAGTATCTCTGTCAAACAGACATAACATACATATAATTTATTATTTGAACAATATATAAATAACATGCATGGACCTTGATTTAATATATGTAATTCGACTTACATGAAACTCCCGTAACACTGTCACCATGAAGCCGACATCGTAGCGTGCGTACTGACTAAATCGCATGCAACCAGTAGGGAGATGCACCAGGCAGATGGCGTGTACGGTCGCCTTAGCGACATGATCCATAATACTAGAATACATAATTTATTAAGAACATTTTAATTTATTAATCACATGATAATATCATTCTAATTGAACATAAGTATTATATTATAGTTGAAACCTACACACACGAGCCGACATCAACTGGAACTGTGTCAGGCACTGCCAGTGGACGACCTAATCGACCGAGGTTAGGCTCTCGCGAACGCCGACGTCTAGCATCTGTATGTTTAATATAGTTATGACATTGTCAAAAAATAGTAAATGAATGTATAATATAGTTATGAAAATGATGTTACTGAACCGAAAAAGAAATCAACTCACTAGCATCTAAAGACGACCCTCCTTGGGAGCCGTCACTCGATCCAGAGCGGCCGCCACCACGACCACCTCCACCGCTATGTCGAGGCATATATAGCTATACTACTGAAATAACAGGCATAGATACGATGAAATTAATTAAATTTCAAATCTTTTATTATATATAATGATTGATTTTAGTTGTATAGTATTTACAAAACACCAATTAGTGAAGAAGTAGTACATCGTCAAACCCGTCATAATCAAAATCATTTTCATCCTCTGATTTTGTCTCTTCCTCTTCTGTATCAATTTCTTCCTCAATATCATCTTCTACCATCACATACGGACTAACAACCACATCTTCCTCCACTTCATCAACATCGAGTACGTCAACGACATCATCACCCAACACATCGTCATCATATAGCACAACGTGGCTAGGATTGCTAACTTGTTCTTGCAACGGGTCATCTATTCCAGACAAATTAGTACCATCAAATGGCCGAGTCTTCGTTGTCACAACTATATACCAGGGGGTTCTAGTGTCAATGACATTAGGGGCGTAGTACACTTGAGTTGCTTGGCTGGCTAACACAAATACATCATCAGATTGTAAATTCGATTTTATATCTACTGTGACGATTCTGTTACGATCAACTTTAACACCCTTTGTAGTATCAAACCAGCAACACTTAAATGTAACGACCTTTTTAGCCCCTGGATAATTGAGCACAACCACTTCCTTTAATCTTCCATAGTAATTGGATTCAGAATCTCCATAACAACTTCCCAACACGACAACGCTGGAGTTGACTGATGTCAATTCATTCAAGTCATCAACCTTGAATCTATACTCATATTATATTATGTTATATTATTTAATTTAATTTAATTTAACTTAATTTAATAAAATTAATTTATTAATTTATATTAATTACGTTATTTTATTTCATTTCATTTTGTATTATATTAATTAATTAATTAAATTTTCTTTAATTAAACTTATTTTAATTTAATTTAATTAATTAATTAATATTAATTAAGTTATATTATTTCATTTTATTTTGTATTATATTAATTAATTAATTAGTTTTAATTAAGTTATTTTATTTCATTTTATTTTGTATTATATTATTTAATTAATTAATTAGTTTAATTATTTTAAATAAGATATTTCCTTTTATTTATTTTCTTTATTTTATTTTGTATTATAAAATATTATATTAAGTAATTTACTTTATTTTAATTTATTTCATTTAATTTTTATGTTATTATATTATATTATTTATTCTAATTTACTTTACTTTAATTTACTTTAATATTAAATTTTAATTTATTTTATTTGGTGTTAAATTATTTTAATTAATTAAGTTATATTATTCATTTTATTTTGTATTATATTATGTTATATTATTTAATTTAATTTAATTAATTAATTAATTTTAATTAAGTTATTTTATTTCATTTCATTTTGTATTATATTATTTAATTAATTTATTTATTTAATTATTTTAAATAAGATATTTCATTTTATTTATTTTCTTTATTTTATTTTGTATTATACTATATTATATTAAGTAATTTACTTTATTTTAATTTTATTTTAATATTGTAAACTAATTAAAATACGTAAATATTATACTGTAGGGGCCACAGATTTTGTAATTGAACAATTCTGACAGAAATTCCGTCGGGAATTCCGTCGAAAATAACAATAATGACAAGAAAATGCAAGAAATATAAGAATCAACCTCATCAATAGCAAATTATTTGATCCAGTACACTAACATCAGCCTCAGTATGTAAATTAGGATCATGCAAATTGCAAGAATTAAACCCAACTTGAATCAATTATCAGATTCATGTAAAAATTTCAGCTAACCTTGAATGACAGGAAAAATTAATACCAATATGCATTATTCATCAATAAAAATGAATAACAAGTTTCACATTCACTTTCTCAATATGCAGATTCCCAATTTTAGACAGAAAAAATTAAATGACAAGACTCCAATTTCAATATGCAATATTCCAAAAATTGAATTGAACTCAATATGCAGATTCCAATATCCCAATTTCAGATTCAGCAATTATTCTGAAAGACCAATATCAATACATGACAAATTGAATGACAAAATTACTAAAATTTCAATACACATGAAAAATTGAATGAAATATTTACTAAGTTAAATTTACAAATTCTTGCACTAACCTTGAAAATTGACAGAAAGAGACAGAGACGAGGTGGTGGAGCAGCAACGGTGCGGCGACAGCGTTACAGCGGCTGGGAATGAGAGAGAGAGAGAGGTGGGTGAGTGAAAATGAAGTCAACAACGACTGAAGGAAATGATAATAGGTTTTATTGTTAATTCCGACGGAATTTCCGTCGCAAATAAGTCCGTCGGAATTATATGTTATTCTCGATGGATATTCCGTCAGAAATAAGACTGTTCCATCGAAATTAATATTGGCGCTGGCGGGAATATTGGCGCCAACGGTCCGACGTTAGTGCCGGCGGAATTCCGTCGTACTTAAGCTATTGTCGAGGGACTTATTTTCGACGGATAAATTCCGTCGAAGTCAAGTTACTTTCGACGGAAACCATTATGCCGGAAATAAGTCCGTCGATCTTAAACGATTTTCTTGTAGTGTGACAGACAAGGCAAGTTCTTAATCCTAAACTTCTTATGTTATTGCAAGTTTCCTAACTCAAACTTGAGTTAATATTTTCAAGCATGTTAGTGGTTTAATTATCGTCAATTATTCCACATTAATGAAATTTATTGTTAATCGCACATAGTGCAAGTTACATACGTTCACCTGGTATGAAAGGCTGATCACCTTGATTACCAAATTTGTTCATGGTCATTGTTGGCCACTCAACGTTATGGATTCAATTATTTATTTATTAAAATTTGATTATCGTTATTTCACAATTATTATATATTGTTGAAAAATCGAAAACCTATTCTTTTTCAATCATGATATATCTTTTCTTGTATTTAAACTTGTTGAGCAAAGTAGTTGCTAACTCTTGCTATATCATGATAATATTTCAGTTAAGCCCGAGTGCTTCAGGAAGGACAAAGCCAAAAGGAAAAGTTCTACAGTAACTTAATAGGCGTTAACTATTATGATATCTTATATAAATGATTATGTAAACCTTTTGAGTTATTAAGGTATGTTTTGAGTTAAGGTTGTAGATCTTGATAAATATTGTAGAATCATTTGAAATAAACAGTGTATGTTTATATATATTCCGCGTTAGTTGTATAATGTGTAAGAAGATGATGTATCGTAACGCACTAGGTCCGAGGTTCAAGGGACCCCGATTTGGGGGCACGACAGGTTGGTATTATACCTGTAGGTTATAGCTCTAGGGTAATAGTACCTTGGATATAACCTAGAGAAATTAAGCCGTATTTAAAAACCCTAGAGGTCGGGTAAACCAATAGGGGGCACAGGTGATGTAGGAGCCAACTATAGGCCAAATATAGAAGGCGAGAACTTTAGTAGCCTCGTTGAAAATGAGTCCCCAAAAAGCGGACCATGTCCCCTTGCTTTAACTAATAAATTCTTATTTTAACCTTATTAATTGAATAATTGAGATTAGTGAGGATAAGACTGAGAACCCTGGTGGGACCGCTAAGGGAAGGTTAAAAGAATAGAGAATACTAATTACGAGTCTGAGAAGTGGCCTATAAATAAGCCTTTATAGAATTGTGTATTCTACCAAGTTAGAAGTAAGAGAAAATAAGAGTAAGCTAAAGAGAAAAAATAAGAAAAAGAGAGAGATACATAAAGTTAAGAAGAAATAAAATGTCAGGAAATAAAGCACTTATAGATATTCCAGTAGTTTGGGAGGAGCCGATATCAACGGAGCCTATATCTACGGTAGCTCTTGAACCCGAGGATGGGGAGGAGCCGGTGGAGAATCTATTAACAACAGTGGTAGATAGGAAAGTTGAGTTGGAAAATATGGTGCAAGAACTAAAGGCGAAAATGGAAGAACTCTAATCAGACAATCAAAAACTAGAGGTGAAAGTGGAAGAACTCTGAACAGACAAGCAGGCTATAGAAGCCCATTTGGAAGATGAGATTTTAGAAAAGTTGAAAGCGTAAGATCAGGTGCAAGATTTGGAAGAAGAAGTAAGAATAGGAAGATGGATAAGATGAAGAACGCCTTTAACAAGCTGGTTGGGCGCATTCAGGATAGGGTATCCAATTACCCCGAGGAGGAAGATCAGACTCTACCTGCCATCAGTAGGGATCGAGTAATAGCCATTACAAAAGAGGAGCACAAAGAAGCCAGTGAGCGTGGTCTGGGAGGTTGAGATGTGGAAGGCGTATATGCATACGCCTACTTATATATATATATATTTATATATATGATGCTATAAATAATTAATCCCAACTTGTGTAAGATATTGGATATGTTGTTATATTTTTGTAAGTTCCCACTTATGTATTATTAGAGAGATATGTTATATAAAATAGAGTAGTGTTAAGGGATGTTATGTACTACGAGACGCCTATTAACAAAAGTATGTTAATTATTATATGTGCTTTGTGATGAACAAATTTAGCATCAATGATTTATAATAAATAAAGAAATACTACTTGTAGTAGATGAAAAAAGATGATAAGAGATGAATTTAAAAAATTCACTATTAAGTAAAGGAGAAGATAAATCAAGAAGATTCAAAAAAGAATCTTGAAGAGATATAAAGATAAGAATTCGGAGTTACCTGACTCCAGTAATACAGATGAAAAGTGTAAATAAAATCATAATATAATATGATTAAAGAGAAGAATAAGAAGATCGTAGAATAAAACGATCGTAAGGATAAGGGAAAATAATTGCAAAATAAGATCACAACGTGATCAGATTAAATTGTTGAATAACATATGATATGAAATGATATAGCCTGACGCTATAAAGAGAATGTACTATGAAATAGTACAATGTAAACTCAGAAAAGAGTTGTAAATGCTAAGATAAGGATTAAAGAAAATTCGTATTGGGTAAGGAGAAGATTATGATTATGTGGGATTTCAAATGAAGACTCATGTGATAGCTAAGTCGTACAAGCCTTTGTATGGGTAGGGGTTTTGTGCTTGGTCTAACGACTACTCAGTTTATCACATGGATAATCATTGAAATGATGGTGTCGCGTTATCGATATACATATGACGAGAAGGTGATTCTTTTATCATATTATATTTGATAGATAAAGAATATAAGATTAGGTGCGAGTTCTTAAAACTCATGCTTGTGGTAAGTACGATGAACTATACTGGGGTATAAAAAAACGTTGTGTATTGACATCTGAGGATTTTCAGTGTAGTAAACTTTAAGGATGATAGAAAAAGATAGAATTATTAAGCAATGGATCATGGGAGAAATTAGAGTTGATGGAGAGAGCATAGGTATTCCAAATCTTCTAGCTATGCTAGATTTCGAAATTTATTGATATCGTGCTAATAAAAGCATTTTTTTTTAAAATATTGGGTCAGATTATTGAACCAATGAGTTTTAAAAGTTCTATTATTTATATGTCTATGCTAATTGTTTCAGTTAAGACAAACATGATTTGAAATATATCAAAATATATTTTTTAAGTAGTCATCAATGCATCATGGAACCTGGTGTAGAAATGATAAATGATGGAGTCATCAATACAGTCTAACCTAGTGTTGGATTTGATCATAGAATCGTCAACCCACTAGGTATGCTATTGTAATAACCCAAGATTTTCGATATATTTAAATAAGAAATTTTACGAATAATTTTTTTTATTAAGTATCAAAAGTGAATATGGTAATACGTGAAAGGTAAAGTATATGTGTACATGTGATAAATTTATATTTGTTTATCGCATGAATGATTTCAAATAAAATTTTCGAAAAAGGAATTGTTGATTATTATAAATTATATTCTTATATTAAATTAATTTTGTAGTAAAAATATTTTATTATTTATTTTTCATGAAGATATGATTAATGTATTATTTAAATAACATATGTATATTTTACGAATAGATCTTTAGTATTATTATTATTGATATGATTATTTCCTTATGATATGAATTTAGAAGATTAGTCAGTTTATTTATTTTAAATTGACTAAGAAAGGTAAATGAGGCAAAGTGAAACAATTGATCAAAACCCTAATTTGATGTATGAATATGGATTTGACTGTTAAATACATTTATTATTATAATTGTATTTAAAAGTATGTATATTTGTATTATGTAATATATATATATATATTAACCTAAGAGATTAATTTTATTATCTCAATTTATTATTTATTTTAAACCTAATTAAAGCAAGTCTAACTCGGTTATGTAATTAAACTAATATAAGTAATTATTTAAAAAGTCCAAAGTAAGTGGACTAGTAACCCTAATTAAATAATGGGACAATTACATTTATTAGTATATTTTTAAAAAATATCACAACAAAAGTGCATACATAAAATATTTACAAAATTAGTGCATCTTCAATATTTAATTTACAAATTAGTGCAAATTTATCCCCTTAATTTAGGTGGGTGGTTTAATGAGTTGCTGATGTGACCCATGTTTGTCTTTAATTTCACATTTCAAAATTCAAATTTCATCTTCCCTTTCATTCATCTCTCTCTCTTACCTGTTGTTTCTCTCTCTAACAAAAACAATGGCGGAATCAATCACACAGTCCGCCATTATTCCACTTCCAACTCCTCAACTTCAAACCTCTTCGTAGACTCCTTAGTCTTCTACTTTTTCTAAGCTTCTCCAGACATCAATTTACTGGTAATTCAATTCATAAATGTGTAGATACAAAACTCTGATTTTTCAGTATACGATCACTTGGACTGGAATTGCTTATGAAGAGTATGATAACAAAGGGGACAAAAGTTGTACAAAGTTAAAAGGAGGGGACGCTAACAAGAGGAAACAAGAGGATGCTGAACAATTGGAAAGAAGTGACATTACTGTAGAACATGGGCAACCCTTCAGTTTACAAAATCCCACTTATTCGTCTGATAGCACCCATAATAGCAACAAGAGAAGAAAACAGCCTACAAGTGTGAATGTTGATAACAGTCGTGGGCATGGTGAGTTTCTGATTAATAAAAAAAAATATTTTGAATGGTAACTAAATCAATAATATGTAGTAACCAAAATATATCTAATTGGTAACCAAAAGTCTGAAATAGTGATTGTGAATGGTAACCAAATTAATAGTATGTAGTAACCAAAATAAATCTAATTGGTAACCAAAATTATGAAACACATTGGTAGCCAAACCTTCATATAAAGGCAGTCAATTCAGTTTTATTGGGTTATCAATTAATTATAAAAAATTTATTATAATTTTTTTTCATATTGCAGTTGGTAGTCAAACCTTCATACAAAAGTAACCAATTCATTTTTATTGGGTTACCAATTAATTATAAAAAATTTATTATAATTTTTTTTCATAGTACAGTTAGTAGCCAAACTTTCATACAAAGGTAGCCAATTCAGTTTTATTGGGTTATCAATTAATTATATAAAATTTATTATAGTTTTTTTTTTCCATAGTGCAGTTGGTAGTCAAACTTTCATACAAAGGTAACCAATTTATTTTTATTGGGTTACCAATTAATTATAAAAAAATTATTATAGATTTTTTTTCATAGTGCAGTTGGTAGCCAAACCTTCATATAAAGGTAACCAATTCATTTTTATTGGGTTACCAATTAATTATAAAAAATTTATTATAATTTTTTTTTTCATAGTGAACCAAACCTTCATACAAAGATAGTCAATTCAATTTTATTGGGTTATCAATTAATTATAAAAAATCTATTATAGTTTATTAAAAGTCAGTTTAATTAATTAATTAATAAATAGATGTATCCTACCTCCGAAGCAACATGGCTGCTTGCTATATCTGGGTCTCGGTGAGTATCCCCAAGCGATTCATGTGCAATTTGGCTCTTCAAGGCACACCTAAGTACAGTAAAGCACTCTTGAAGAGAGGTAGGTGTTATGAGGCTTTGAATAGTGAAAATGGAGCCAGACAATCTATTGGCAATTGAGATCTCAGATAGGGTGAAAACAACAATTGAGAAAAAAAGTGTCAAGGAGAATGAAGTAGAGATCAATTTGATTCCAGTCCCAAAGTATCTTGAACCACCTCCTTCTTTGCTGACAACTAAGTTGAAAGAGAAGCCACAAAAGAAGAGCAATAAATTAAAGGAAAAGAAGGTCGGAGACAGAACATAGAAAAATAAAACAGAGGAAAAGAAGGATGAGGAAGAAATTGAAAAGAAAGCTGAAGATGAGTCGGTTGTGGAGGAGAATAAGGCTGAGAAAAAAATTGAGGAGAAGAAGCCCATCGAGATTGCGCTGCCGACGATTTTTATAATTTAGTTTGATTGATTTATTTGGGTTTACAGTATCTCCTCTTTTTCAGGGTTTTAAAAATACGTGGTGTAATTAATTTATCCTTATTGCACTCTTTTTGTAATTATTTTGTTAGTACACTATTCTTGTAATTTTTTACTAATTGTTGTATATTTCTGTAAAGAGCCCTTAAATAATTAGGGTAAGATAAAATTGATGTATTGGACCTATGCTATTTTACATGGCCCAAATAAATTAAATGGGTGCCCAAACAATTAAAGGTTTGGCCTAAAACCATGGCCCAAATGAAATGGGAATTCTAGAAGACTTAATGTGCAAATAAAGCATTAAATAAAAAATGAAAAATGAAAGAAAATAAGGGGAGATGTCCGGCTATAGAAAGAGGAAAATAGCACATGGTTATTTAGATTTTTAATCCACAAAGTCAAGATTTGTTCACCAAATCTATAGGCCTTGTCTCCCTAGCCTTTTAGTCTAATAAAAATAAAATCTATAGCTTAGATTGTGAAGAGATATTGGGAGATATCATGTATACATATATGAGTTATATGTATATTAATTGCCAACTATAAATAGCCTCACTCTTAGTTAAATTAAGAGTTTACTTCATTTACCAAAAAGCTAAAGAGAAAGCAAAAGAGAGAGAGAGAGAGAGAAACCAAGAGGGGGCTGTCAGACATCAAAGGAAGAAGAGGAGGAGTTTTATTTTTTTTATGCCATTCAATTTCATAATCTATTGTGGGAGAAGAAGAAAGATTGCTCATAAATCTAGGTATAAACCCTAACCATAAATTAGCTTATGTAATTTCTTATGGATATTTTTTAATAAATCATGAGTTTATATTTTTAAACTCTAGAATATTAGATCTAAATGTTTCATAATGTATTATGTTTAGATCATGTCATGTTGGGTGTTGATTTGTTTAAAAAGAAAAAGAAAAGAAAATTAGTTTTTTTTTCTTTGGTTAGAAAACCCTAACTTTTCCTTACTTTGATCATTTACCATTTAAAATTTACACATTATTTTTGTGATCCGCCAAAGAGGGGTACTAGATATGTGAGTTAAATTTTAAAACCAAGTAGTAGCATTCTAAAATGTTGATTTTCAAGCCATGGGGGCTGTTTTAGTCAAAACAGTCCAGTTTAAAGAAAAAGAGAAAGAAAACTGTTTTGGGTCAGTTTATTATAGGGATAATTTCGTCCAATTTTCTTACTTTAAAAATTATGAGAAAATTTGGTACATTAATATGATGAGTTAACTGAGTCTTGTCCAAAGATGGTAATTTGTTGATGTATAGAATGAAAGTTATGACTTTTACTAGAACGCGTTATTTTTAAAGCGATTCAAAATAACTTTTCCTGTGTAACTGCAACAATTGTAAATTTTTTACTGGAGGTATAGGATCATAACAGGAGCATACCCTGAAAATTTCATAATTTTTTAACAAAAGGATAATTTATGATAATTGTAAAAATTTCGGACTATTTTGGACACTTTAAAAATAGTAAACGAAATTGAAAAATTACAGGATAAATATATTATCACTAAAATATCATATACTGATATTTTTCAGAAAAGAAAAAAAATAAAAAGTTATTTTGGTATTTTTCATGGCTATGTTTAGGTTTTGAATAAATAGATAAATTAAATTAAATCAAGTTGTAAAACTTGTGAATGTGATTTTATTTATTAATGATCATTATATAATGTATTAAAACTTTATAAGGGTATTTTGGTCTTTTTTAATAAAATATTATATGAATGACATGATACGTGTGATAAATGAATTAAATAGTAAGAGATAAACAATTTTATTAAATTGTTTATAAACGATTAAAATATTATTAAATGATTAATAATATTAGTAAATAAATAAAATATTATTAATTGATTAATAATATTCGAAATTAAATAAAATATTATTAAATAAATAATAATATTAATAAATAATTAAAATATTAAAAAAATTATTAATAATATTAAAAAGTGATTAAGATATTATTAAATAATTAATAATATTAGTAAGTGATTAAAAATATTATTCAATTACCAATAATATACGTTAAGATTAAAATATTATTAAATGATTAAAAATATTAGTTAAGGATTAATAATATTAGTAAATGATTATAATATTATTAAATGGTTAATAATATTTGTAAATGATTAAGATATTATTAAAAAGTTATTAAAATATTATTAAGTGATTAATAATATTAGTAAGTGAATAAGATATTATTAAATGATTAATAATATTATGAGGTGAATAAGATATTATTAAATGATTAATAATATTATGAGGTGAGTAAGATGTTATTAAATGATTAATAATACCTGTGAATGAATAAAATATTATTTAAGTAGCTAATAATATTGAAAAAAGAATAAAATATTATTATGTGATTAATAATGTTAAGAAGTGATGAAATATTATTTGATATTAAAGGGAGTTTAAAGATGATGGTTATGTGATAGACTATTATCAGAAGATGATGATATTACTAATGATTTATTGTAGTATCTAGTATTTGAATTATGTGACTAAATGAGTTATAATATATTATGCTGATTGAAAGATCAATCTTATAAATGATAGGTCTTTCATAAGAGAATAAATTAGATTGCGTAGCAGTAATCGACGGACAAGGCAAGTTCCCTAACCTTACTCAAATTTGTATTGAGCAATTATCTTAACCCTTGTATTTACTTTATGCAATGGATCCATATATTATGCAAGTTTCAATACTTTTTTTATGTGCAAGTATTCTTGAACTTTATTCAAGCTATCTA
This sequence comes from Aralia elata, assembly GCA_034770075.1. NCBI lineage: Eukaryota > Viridiplantae > Streptophyta > Magnoliopsida > Apiales > Araliaceae > Aralia > Aralia elata. The sequence continues at coordinate 77,552,056 of CM068379.1, read as the reverse complement.
TTGATTTCAAATATCTTGATATTATCTCATGTGAAACATTTGTAATCAAAATTGTTCTGTTCTTTGTGCAAGTGTCCTCACTTGTACAAATTGTTATAATTATCGTAAATTCGAAATTCTTTGACATGATAAGTTTTGATACGTAATATTAAATTTCGGTATATATACATAATTTAAAGGTTGTCTAAGCTATTTGATTCGGTTAGACATAGTTTGGAATGTATTATTGAATATGATTGGTCATGATAAAGTCATCCAACTAAATTGCTTTATTTAGGACTCCAGACTGAGTATGAACAACCCGAAATGGGAAATTTTTATGCGCCAAAAGCGGTGATGATGAACACAAATGTCGTTCTAGCATGTAGTGTTGATCAATACAGGGCACAACGGGGCTGATCACCCTCCGTGTCCGTAAGCCAGACGGTTTGCAGATGAATTTCTGTACAAACCTTTTCAAACTTGAAAATAAAAGTTCATGATCTATTGACCGCTTAGCATTCAAAGTCACTACGTTGTTTCAAAAATTATAAATGATTTGATATGTTATTAAGAACTATTTCAAATGACTTCACAAATATTGATTCGTTGTAGAAGTAGTCCTCAAAGAAAAATATTTACTTCTTTCAGCTAATGTTTATTAATTGTTATTACTTGCTGAGCAATTAAATGCTCATTCTTGCTTTAAATTAAAGGTTTTCAGCTAACTGTGATCGACCAGAAGGTTCTGGCAAGGACAAGGAAAAGGAAAAGCTGAAGGATTAAGTATAAGGTGTTATTTGTAATATCTAGACTTTAGTATTGTGATAACATAATATCTATCATGTAATAATGTACTTTAAAGGTCGTCGTACCTGGGGATTAGACAACTCTGATATAATTTTTAAGTTTGTAATATATTAAGTAGTTTGAAGGTATGGTACCGTGTAGCACCAAGTACGGGTTTCAAGTACCCGGATTTGGAGGCATCACATGTTGGTATCAGAGCTTTAGGTTAGAAACCTTAGGTGGGGGATACCTTAGGCTATAACCTTAGGCTAGAGAGAAGCGTTAAAAAACAAATAACTCAAATAAAGTTTAAAGGAAATAAATTAAGGAAATTCATTATAAAACGAAATAAAAGTAACTTATATAAACTATTATTTGTTATGTGTATATATTATATACTAATTAAGATTATTTGTATATAGATGTCAGGAAGGAAAGGATTAGAAAACTTTCATGTCGCGAAGAAGGAGCAAATCACTCAAACTGAGCCAAAATCCCAGCCAATAGGTGAAAGGGAGGCTCATATCGAAAACAACCCTGATGAATTGGTTATCTTGGAAAACATAGGACCAGAACCAGAAATGGTAATGCTGACAGATAGTGATTCAGACACTGAAATTGGAGCTGACCAGGCATCAACGGAAGTGTAGAATCTGAGGAATAAGGTGTTATCTTTAGAAAAGTTATGGGACATGGAAAGGCTACTAAATAGTCAATTGCAAAAGGCGTTAATCGAAATAATGGAAGAACAAGATAAACTAAAAATTCGAATTGATAAGATGGGAGCCAAATGCAGCAAATCGTGTGCAGCCCCAAGTCGGAAGGGGAAAAGAAAGATGAATGACCGTGATATGGAAAATTCCAACCAAGGAAACTTTAAGAAAGTAATAAGGTGTGCAAACTGTAACAGAAAACATGAAGGTGTATGTATGAAAGGGCAGAATGTGTGTTATAATTGTGGACGTGAAGGACATATCTCTTCTCATTGTTCCGAACCGAAGTAATGCGTATGTTTTGTATGTGGAATGGTAGGTCACCAAGCAAAGGTTTGCCCATGATCTAAGAATAGTGTAGGGAATAAATAGGATAAGTGCTTTAGGATTATGTATGATATGATGTGTGTGTAATGTACTACTCCCGACTTTTGTTGTCACTAAGGGATAGTAAGTGGTTGTAGCAGCATGCGCTGTGTAATGAAAAGTAATATGTACTATTTAAATTAATATTAATATAAGTGAAATGTTATGATTTTATATTTGATTAAGATAGTATGTTGTTTAATTGATAAAGTGTTAATTCGGCAAGCTGAATTCATGAACCTAGCAAACTGAATTGGTCTAAATTCAAAATTGTGTGTTCAAACTTTTATGATACCACTAATAATAGGTGGCATAATGGTATATGAAAGACGAAATAATAATTTAAGGATTTGTTTATTCAGACAATGCCGCCAAGAAGAGAACAACGACACCGAAGGGTAGATGAATTCGATAACAATGGAGGAGGTAATGCAAACCCGATGCAAGATTTTGTGAATATGCTGGCAGAGGCTATACGGAATCAAGCACCAGTCGCAGGAAATCCGCCAGGGAAACAATTGGCAAACTTCAAAGACTTCAAGGCAGTAGGACCGCCTGAATTTAGAGGGACAACTGATCCTATAGAAGCCCAAACCTGGGTAAAGGAGATAGAAAAAGCATTTGTTATTGCTAGGATAGCGGAAGAGCAAAAGACAGCTTTTGCTACCTATATGATGAAGGGGGAAGCGAATTTCTGGTGGGAGGCAATTCAAATTAGAGCCGGAGCAGGAATGGTGACATGGACAAGGTTTAAGGAACTGTTCTTCGAGAATTACTTCTCGTCCAGTATGTAGGCTAGGATGGAGGTTAGATTTCTAGAATTGAAGCAGGAGAATATGACTGTCTCGGAATATGCCGCTAAGTTTAACGAATTAGCCAGATTCGCTCCACACCAAGTGGATACTGAAGCAAGGAAGGCGCGAAGGTTTGATCAGGGCCTAAAACCCTGGCTCTATAATAAGGTGGCGGTGTTGCAGATTGAATCTTTTGGATCGCTATTGAAAAAGGCTATCATAGCCGAAGGAGGAAGTGAGGCCATGAGCCTCTATAATAAGGAGAAGAAGAATAAAGTCAAAGTTGAGGGAAGTAGTGGAAGTGGAAAAAGAAAATGGAACAATTCAGGAAATAGTAGTAATAGCCAGGGAGAAATAAAGAAGCAGGTTAAGAAGTGTGAAAATTGTGGAAAAAATCACTCGAGAGAGTGTCTAAAAGGAAAATTTGTGTGTTATAAATGCGGGCAGGAGGGACACATCTCTCCTAACTGCCCCAATCTAAGGAAGGATAGTGGGTGTTTTATTTGTGGATCAATAAATCATATGGCAAGGGATTGTCCGAAAAGAAAGGTCGATGGGGGAAGTGCTAAGGCAGGGAATAGCGGCGAAAAGTTAGCGATAACTTATCCAACTCCAAGAAACAAACCAACTGCAAGGACCTTCAATATGACGATTCAAGATATGGTATCAGCCGGAGATGGAGTTCCAGGTATGATTCGGATATAATTTATTTTTGCATGTACCGTGAGGTACGTTTACACTTATAAACTCTAGAATCCTTGAATATAGTAATACAAAAAAGAACTTTACGAAAAGACCTAGATTAATAAATAAATAATACATAATCTAATAATAAATCGTTTTATTAACGTATTTTGAAGGAGGAATTTGAGTTCTATTAGAAATCAAATTCCGTATAATCACATAGACAAGCTTTATGTTGAATAGTTAAAGATCGATTCGATTGAATCAGATCGTGATCTACTTGTGATATGAATGTGTATGATATTTACCCTCATGGGTATAAGTTTTGTAACGGTGATTCCGGGGACGGAATCCTTATAAGGGAGGGTGAATGTAATAACCCAAGATTTTCGATATATTTAAATAAGAAATTTTACGAATAATTTTTTTTTATTTTTATTAAGTATCAAAAGTGAATATGGTAATACGTGAAAGGTAAAGTATATGTGTACATGTGATAAATTTATATTTGTTTATCGCATGAATGATTTCAAATAAATTTTTTGAAAAAGAAATTGTTGATTATTATAAATTATATTCTTATAATAAATTAATTTTGTAGTAAAAATATTTTATTATTTATTTTTCATGAAGATATGATTAATATATTATTTAAATAACATATGTATATTTTACGAATAGATCTTTAGTATTATTATTATTGATATGATTATTTCCTTATGATATTAATTTAGAAGATTAGTCAGTTTATTTATTTTAAATTGACTAAGAAAGGTAAATGAGGCAAAGTGAAACAATTGATCAAAACCCTAATTTGATATGAATTTGAATGTTAAATACATTTATTATTATAATTGTATTTAAAAGTATGTATGTTTGTATTATGTAATATATATATATATATATATATATATATATATATATATATATATATTTATAACTTAGAGATAATTTTTATTATCTCAATTTATTATTTATTTTAAACCTAATTAAAGCAAGTCTAATTGGGTTATATAATTAAACTAATATAAGTAATTATTTAAAAAGTCCAAAGTAAGTGGACTAGTAACCCTAATTAAATAATTAGGGTAAGATAAAATTGATGTATTGGACCTATGCTATTTTGCATGGCCCAAATAAATTAAATGGGAGCCCAAACAATTAAAGGTTTGGCCCAAAACCATGGCCCAAATGAAATGGGAATTCTAGAAGACTTAATGTGCAAATAAAGCATTAAATAAAAAATGAAAAATGAAAGAAAATAAGGGGAGATGTCCGGCTATAGAAAGAGGAAAATAGCACATGGTTATTTAGAATGATTTTTAATCCACAAAGTCAAGATTTGTTTCACCAAATCTATAGGCCTTGTCTCCCTAGCCTTTTAGTCTAATAAAAATAAAATCTATAGCTTAGATTGTGAAGAGATATTGGGAGATATCATGTATACATATATGAGTTATATGTATATTAATTGCCAACTATAAATAGCCTCACTCTTAGTTAAATTAAGAGTTTACTTCATTTACCAAAAAGCTAAAGAGAAAGCAAAAGAGAGAGAGAGAGAGAGAGAAACCAAGAGGGGGCTGTCGGACATCAAAGGAAGAAGAGGAGTTTTATTTTTTTCATGCTATTCAATTTCATAATCTATTGTGGGAGAAGAAGAAAGATTACTCATAAATCTAGGTATAAACCCTAACCATAAATTAGCTTATGTAATTTCTTGTGGATATTTTTAAATAAATCACGAGTTTATAATTTTAAACTCTAGAATATTAGATCTAAATGTTTCATAATGTATTATGTTTAGATCATGTCATGTTGGGTGTTGATTTGTTTAAAAAGCAAAAGAAAAGAAAATTAGTTTTTTTTTTCTTTGGTTAGAAAACCCTAACTTTTCCTTACTTTTCCTTACTTTGATCATTTACCATTTAAAATCTACATATTATTTTTGTGATCCGCTAAAGAGGGGTACTACATATGTGAGTTAACTTTTAAAACCAAGTAGTAGCATTCTAAAATGTTGCTTTTCAAGCCATGGGGGCTGTTTTAGTCAAAACAGTCCAGTTTAAAGAAAAAGAGAAAGAAAACTGTTTTGGGTCAGTTTATTACAGGGGTAATCTCGTTGAATTTTCTTGCATTAAAAATTATGAGAAAATTTGGTACGTTAATATGATGAGTTAACTGAGTCCTGTCCAAAGATGGTAATTTGTTGATGTATAGAATGAAAGTTATGACTTTTACTAGAACGCGCTATTTTTAAAGTGATTCGAAATAACTTTTTCTATGTAACTCCAACAATTGTAAAATTTTTACTGGAGGTATAGGATCATAACAGAGCATACCCTGAAAATTTCGTAATTTTTGAACAAAAGGATAATTTATGATAATTATAACAATTTCGGGCTATTTTGGACACTTTAAAAATAGTAAACGAAATTGAAAAATTACAGGATAAATATATTATCACTAAAATATCATATACTGATATTTTTCAGAAAAGAAAAAAAATAAAAAGTTATTTTGGTATTTTTCATGGCTATGTAAAGGTTATGAATAAATAGATAAATTAAGTTAAATCAAGTTGTAAAACTTATGAATGTGATTTTATTTATTAATGATCATTATATGATGTATTAAAACTTTATAAGGGTATTTTGGTCTTTTTTAATAAAATATTATATGAATGACATGATACGTGTGATTAATGAATTAAATAGTAAGAGATAAACAATTTTATTAAATTATTTATAAACGATTAAAATATTATTAAATGATTAATAATATTAGTAAATAAATAAAATATTATTAATTGATTAATAATATTCGAAATAAAATAAAATATTATTAAATGAATAATAATATTAATAAATAATTAAAATATTATTAAATTATTAATGATATTAATAAGTGATTAAGATATTATTAAATAATTAATAATATTAGTAAGTGATTAAAATATTATTAAATTACCAATAATATTCGTTAAGATTAAAATATTATTAAATGATTAATAATATTAGTTAAGGATTAATAATATTAGTAAATGATTGTAATATTATTAAATGGTTAATAATATTTGTCAGTGATTAAGATATTATTAAAGAGTTATTAAAATATTATTAAGTGATTAATAATATTAGTAAGTGAATAAGATATTATTAAATGATTAATAATATTATGAGGTGAGTAAGATGTTATTAAATGATTAATAATACTTGTGAATGAATAAAATATTATTAAGTAGCTAATAATATTGAAAAGAGAATAAAATATTATTATGCGATTAATAATGTTAAGAAGTGATGAAATATTATTTGATATTAAAGGGAGTTTAAAGATGATGGTTATGTGATAGACTATTATCAGAAGATGATGATATTACTAATGATTTATTGTAGTATCTAGTATTTGAATTATGTGACTAAATGAGTTATAATATGTTATGCTGATTGAAAGAACAATCTTATAAATGATAGGTCTTTCATAAGAGAATAAATTAGATTGCGTAGCAGTAATCGACGGACAAGGCAAGTTCCCTAACCTTACTCAAATTTGTATTGAGCAATTATCTTAACCCTTGCATTTACTTTATGCAATGGATCCATATATTATGCAAGTTTCAATACTTTTTTTATGTGCAAGTATTCTTGAACTTTGTTCAAGCTATCTATTGATTTCAAATATCTTGATATTATCTCATGTGAAGCATTTATAATCAAAATTGTTCTGTTCTTTGTGCAAGTGTCCTCACTTGTACAAATTGTTATAATTATCGTAAATTCGAAATTCTTTGACATGATAAGTTTTGATATGTACTATTAAATTTCGGTATGTATACATAATTTAAAGGTTGTCTAAGCTATTTGATTCGGCTAGACATAGTTTGGAATGTATTATTGAATATGATTGGTCATGATAAAGTCGTCCAACTAAATTGCTTTAGTTAGGACTCCAGACTGAGTATGAACAACCCGAAATGGGAAATTTTTATGCGCCAAAGGCGATGATGATGAACGCAAATGTCGTTCTAGCATGTAGTATTGATCAATACAGGGCACAACAGGGCTGATCACCCTCCGTGTCCGTAAGCCAGACGGTTTGCAGATGAGTTTCTGTACAAACCTTTTCAAAATTGAAAATAAAAGTTCATGGTCTATTGACCGCTTAGCATTCGAAGTCATTACGTTGTTTCAAAAATTGTAAACGATTTGATATGTTATTAAGAACTATTTCAAATGACTTCACAACTATTGATTCATTGTAGAAGTAGTCCTCAAAGAAAAATATTTACTTCTTTCAGTTAATGTTTATTAATTGTTATTACTTGCTGGGCAATTAAATGCTCATTCTTGCTTTAAATTAAATGTTTTCAGCTAACTGTGATCGACCAGAAGGCTCTGGCAAGGACAAGGGAAAGGGAAAGCTGAAGGGTTAAGTATAAGGTGTTATTTGTAATATCTAGACTTTAGTATTGTGATAACATAATATCTATCATGTAATAATGTACTTTAAAGGTCGTCATACCTGGGGATTAGACAACTCTGATATAATTTTTAAGTTTGTAATATATTAAGTAGTTTGAAGGTATGGTATCGTGTAGCACCAAGTACGGGTTTCAAGTACCCGGATTTGGGGGCGTCAGTTTTTTGAAGTTATAAAAAAAATATGTGTTAGTGCTAGTTGATTGGCTAGACAAATATTTCGATTGATGTATGAATTATTGATATAAGTCTAAGCTATTTGATTCGGCTAGACGAATGTTGAGATATATTTATGAAATTCAAACTTTCTTTGAGAATTTGTGTATCCAAACCAAATTGTTGGTGCGGACTCGTATGTATGGGCTGAGATGAACAACCCTATTTATATAGGGGAATATTTATAGACAGTTTTTTAGTCTATATGATTGTTAAACATTTATGGAGAGTTTTTCAGTCTATATGATTGTTAAACATTTATGGAGAATTTTTCAGTCTATATGATTGTTAAACACTTATGGAGAGTTCATGGTCTTTAAGGCCCCTCAACATGATATGAAAAGTTTTTAAAGGAATCTTTTATTTTTTTGGTAATCATACTGCTTCACAAATTTTGAACAATTGTTGAAGACTCCTGAAAAAAAAATTTCTTTATTTTGAAAGTTGCATGTTTAGAAGATGTGAACTTTCTTGGAGAAAAGTGGTGGTTATAAGATCCCGACTTTATGAAATAAAAGTTTATTATTTTCTTTGTGATTATTTTTTTAAAATAGTGAAGTGCTTAATTGTTATAAATGATAGTTAAGGGTGTTATTTACAAATTATCTGATAAACAGTATGTCGGAGAATATTCTTTTTATCGGGGAATATTCTTTCTATCGGAGAATATTATATTCGGTACCGTACGACGGCACCGAAATAACAAAATATTAGTGGGCCCCACAATGTCAATATTGTCAACGATAGTAGGCCCCATTGTCTGATACTAAAAACAACAGTATTATCATCGGCAACTGTTGAAATACCCGGTAATAAAAAGAACAGTAAAACACGTTATTCCACAACAGTACGCGGTATTTCACAGGCACACGGTGTTGCACAGTATTTTAAATTATTGATTCAATAATTGATAAAGTAGCAATTGCACAGTATTTTACAATAGCATCTGCATGGTACTTTGTCATAGCACTGTAACTCATATTATTTGACATGATATTTTAGCATTATTGGCGAATTAAAAGTGGAGTCTAGCTTAGGGTACCTAATTGAAATTGTGAAATTCACATGCTGTGAACTATTGGTTCACATGTGGGAACTATTAGGGGATGTTATGCAAGATTGATAATACTTGAGGGATTATATTAAAAATAGAGGCAAAGATGGAGGTACTAAAGTGTAATAAGTCGAGCCCTTATTGTGTAATTAATGAAACTTGGTTTTTCTATAAATAGGAAGGATTATCTTAAGAAATCTTCACACCTTCCTTGCATATACTTTCTCTCTCTATCTCTAAATTTCTTGATTTCTCTAAGTGTGCTAGGCTATTGTGAGTATTTGTAAGAATACGAGTATTTGTAAGAATACTAAGTGTGCTAGGCTATTGTGAGTATTTGTAAGAATACTAGTATCGTCAATCACTTATTAACGAAGGTAGGAGATATCATTTCTTTCATACTCTTATGTTATATCATTTGCTTCCATATTCGTAAGTGATATTATACTCATAAAGGTTGTTATTCATTTCATATTAATTTGTGGGGATAACCTGTCCGTGTGGATTGACGCATGCCTGGTGAATATCCTTTTGTATTCATTCCTTATTACTCTGTGGGAATAACCTGTATTTACGGATTGTCGTACCTGGTGAATATCCTTTTGTATTCATTCCTTATTACTCTGTGGGAATAACCTGTATGTACGGAGTGTCGTACCTGGTGAATATCCCTTTGCATTTATTCCTTATTAATCTGTGGGTATAACCTGTCCGTGCGGATTGACGCATGCCTGGTGAATAACCCTTTGTATTCATTACCTATTAATCTTTTGTGGAAATAATCTATCTACGTGGATTACCGCATGACGGGTGAAAATCCATTTGCAGTTTCATATATTCTTTTATACTTGTATAACGTATCATTTCTTTTGTACTCTTTAAGGGATATTTTTTTTGCTTTCATATTTCTCCATTTATGATAAGAAATCTCTGTTTGTTTCCAAAACCTTATTTTAAATGGTGAAAATCCCTGAAAATTTGTAGAATATCCTTAATAGTTTGTGCTTCATCTAATATCTTTTCACCTGAATCTTTCTATTTCGTTTGATACGATATAGTTGAATCGTGAATTTTATTCTTGAGTATCATTCTTGAATTTGACTCCACAATTTGGTCATCATGTTGGCAATTTGGTCAACCTTCGACACTGGATATTCATTCTTATTCTTTTCACTGTATTCATTTTATATCATTGTCATCATCCTCATACTTAAATTATGGTGATAGTTCTCTTTGGCCCGTAGTGTAAAGATGAACTGGCGTGACATGATTTTGAACAAACTGTGTATTGGTATAATCATGACTTTTGGTGTTACAAACAAAGGCATATAATGAAAGTTCTCTTTGGCACGTAGTGCAAAAATGAACTGGCGTTTGGCATGATCATGACCGATGATGTTACAAATAAATATCTTTGTCACATAGTGCAAAGATAGGTTGCTGAATATAAATTGTTGATTTGGATGTTCATAAACAGGAACTGTTGATTGGTGTTACAAGGATAAAATATTGGTGGTGATCCTTTAACTTATAGAAGATGGTAGATATTATAATCTACCTAACTCTTCTAATGGATTGTTCGTTCCGCTGTAGTTGTTGTTTTTGAATAATTATAATATCTTTAAATCTCTGATTTATTTCGCTTGTAGGCTAAAGATAATTTTATTCTTCATTATCTTAGTCATGATATTTCCTACTGGGTTATTTGTGCTCACCCTTTTCCTTTTTGTTCCATTGTTCTCTTCAGAAAAAGAGAGTGTAGCGGGAACTAGCCGGGGAATAGAGTGATGGTCCGAGACAATAGAAGTATCTCAATACATTACTATTAATGTGGCAATAAGTGTATTGAGAATTTAAGATGTATTTGTATTGTGTTGTCGTATTTTGTATAACACTTATTAGTTGTAAATAGAAAAATTCGTATTTGTATTTGTATTTTGTATAATGTTATTGGCGACTCAAAATGGGTTGTATCGACCTATTTTGGGGGCGTCACAGTTGGTATTAGAGTTTAGGGATATGATCTCTGGTAGAGATCTGGGATTAGAACTAGAAGGGGAGAGACGAGTAAAATCCTTCGCTAGTGTGTCCTACCTAAGCTATTTTCGTTATTTAAGTAATTGATTTGGTTATAGGGACAAGATGTTGCATGTCTATTTCTTTAACTAATCTTTGTTTTGTGATCACATTTCAGAATGTCATCTGAAAACCAAGAGATTCACTATGAGACTATTGTGGCTGAAAATCAGGAAGCTTAAATAATACGGGTGCAAACTCAGAACATCATGATGCTAACAACAGGATGAATGATGAATTTTTTAGGAACTTCATGCAATACATGCAGAACCAGGCGAGAAGAGATCGTGTCTACAATACTGACAGAAACACTGATAATGCACGAATAGTCACTGCTAAGCAGTTCAAAGAGGCGGGACCACCTGAATTTTTCGGCAAGCCAGATCCACTCAAGGCAGAGGCGTGGCTCAAATAATTAACAAAGATATTTGATGTACTGCGTTGTATAGACGAACAAAAGGTTCCTTTCGCCACTTTTATGCTGCGAGGAGAAGCGGATCATTGGTGGGAATCTATGAAATGTACCCGTAACTCGGCACTCGAGATGTCTTGGGTTGAGTTCCAGGAATTATTTAACGAGAAGTATTTCCCGGAGAGTATTCGTCATATGAAGGAGGTGGAATTCATCAAACTGGAACAAAACAACATGACGGTGTCGCAGTACGAAGCCAAGTTTGCCGAGCTGTCTCGATTTGCATCCCATTTGGTGGACACTGAGGAACGGATGACACGAATGTTTCTACGAGGTTTGAAACCAAAAATTCGTAAATATCTTGTTTCTCATAAAATTTGTCTATATTCAGATGCCATAGATAGGGCTCAAGTAGTGGAGCAAGATAGAGGAATACTGCAACCAGGAAGCAACACCCAACAACGAGAGAAGAATTACAATAATAATCGTAACAATGGCAACAATCATCGAAATAATGATAACCAGCGAGGAGGGAATCATCACGTCAGAAATGGTAACCACTTCGGTGGTAATTCTGGCCCAGATAACAGGAGGAGTAAGTCAAGCAACAACAATTCCAAGAAGAGAAAATTCAACAACAACCATGGAAAGATACCAACATCAGCACCAGCACCAGTACCGGTTTCGAGGGGAGGAGAATGACCACCAGTTAGATGTTTCAGGTGTGGGAAAGAAGGACACATCGGTCCAAATTATACACAGCCGCCATCCCAAGTTTGTTACAATTGTGGAAAAGAAGGCCATATAGCTTAATTTTGTCATGCAGTGAAATCAAGTCCAGCTGCAATGATGACACCAAAGGCGGTCACGGACAAGTCAAAGTCTGTGGTTCAGGGGAGAACTTTTGTCGTGACATCCCATAAAGCACAGAACCCGAATGAAGTTATTACGGGTAAACTACTTATTAACTCTTGTGAAGTCTATGCCTTGCTAGATACTAGATCTACCCACTCTTTTATTTCACCAACATGTGCTCAACGTTTGAATTTAACTCCTGAAAAATTAGATTTTAACTTATCTGTTGAAATACCATTAGCACAAACATTCGTTGTATTTACAGTCTATAAATCTTGTTTTGTTCAAATCAACACGCTCACATTACCTGATGATCTTATCTCCTTGAACATGCATGAATTTGATGTGATTTTAGGAATTGATTGATTAACTACTCATCATGTTAAAATTGATTGCTTTCGTAAGGTCATTAGTTTTCATATTCCTAATCAACCTTTTATGCGAATTCAAGTAACCAAACCATTGAAATCAATAACCGTCATTTTTAGTCACAAAGCCATTCGTTTATTAAAAAATGGATGCCAAGCTTTTTTAGCCCATGTAACGGATTTAAACAAAAATACGTCAGATTTGAATAATATTTCTGTTGTTAATGAGTTCCCTGACGTATTTCCCCAAGAGCTTCCTAGCCTACCCCCAGACCGTGAAATCGAATTTTGTATCGACCTTGAACCCGGTACAAAACCCATTTCCAAAACCCCATATCAAATGGCTCCTATTGAACTTCAAGAGTTAAAAGTCCAACTACAGGAGTTGTTAGACAGCGGTTTCATACGCCCGAGTACATCACCTTGGGGTGCTCTTGTTTTATTCGTAAAGAAGAAAGACGAGAGTATGAGACTTTGCATTGACTATCAGAAGTTAAACCATGTCACTATCAAAAATAGGTACCCGTTACCTTGCATTGATGACTTGTTCGACCAGTTACAAGGTGTTTAATTCTTTTCAAAGATCGACCTCCGTTCTGGGTATCATCAGTTGAAAGTTAAAGCTGATGACATTCTAAAGACTGCCTTCAGAACTCGATACGGGCATTATGAATTCCTAGTCATGTCTTTTGGATTGACTAATGCTCCTGCTGCTTTCATTGATATGATGAACCGGATATTTAAGGACTATTTGGATCATTTCGTGGTTGTCTTCATTGATGACATTCTCATATATTCTAAAAGTCGTGAAGATCATGAGCAACACTTGAGGCTGATACTCCAAAAGCTTCGTGAAAACAAGTTATATACTAAGTTGAAGAAATGTGAATTCTGGCTTGAGGAAGTTGTATTCCTTGGTCACTTGGTTTCTAAACAAGGAATCTCGGTTGACCCAACGAAGATTGAAGCAGTATCAAATTAGGGACAATCTAAGTCAGTAACTGAAGTACGAAGCTTTCTGGGTCTAGCTAGTTATTATCGGAGATTCGTAGAAGGATTTTCTCGAATAGCCATTCCATTAACTCAACTGACTTGGAAACGCACAACATTCAAATGGAGCGAAGAATGCGAGAAGAGTTTTCAAGAACTCAAAAGAAGACTCATTTCAGCACCTATATTGGCAATACCATCAGGATCGGAAGGATTTGTCATCTACAGCGACGCTTCAAGTAAAGGACTAGGTTGTGTTCTGATGCAACATGGGAATGTTATAGCCTATGCGTCTCGACAACTCAAGAAATATAAGAGGAATTATCCTACTCATGATCTAGAGTTGGCAGGAGTCGTTTTCGCGTTGAAGATTTGGAGACATTACTTGTATGGAGAGAAAGTGGAGATCTTTACAGACCACAAAAGTCTCAAATATTTCTTCACCCAGAAGGAACTCAACATGCGACAGTGGCGTTGGCTCGAGCTGTTGAAAGATTATGACTATACCATCCAATACCATCCTGGAAAGGCGAACGTAGTAGTTGACGCATTAAGTAGAAGATCATATGCAAGTACGAGTGTGTTACTGACATCACAGAGGCCCATTTTAGATGATTTACAAAGGATGGAGATAGAGTTAAAGACTCCAGGAACCCACGTGAAGATCGCACATATACAAGTAGAACTGGCTTTAATCGATAAAATTAAAGCTGCTCAAGTTACAGACCTGGAGTTGGTGAATATGAAGAAAAAGGTACAAGAAGATGCTATTCCAGAAGCTATAGTCGACGAAGACGGAATACTTCGAATTAACTCTAGACTGTGTGTCCCTAACAACCCTGACTTGAAATACAAAATCATGATGGAGGCACACAACACACCGTTTGTAATCCGCCCTAGAAGTACCAAAATGTATCGTGATCTTCGACATACATTTTAGTGGAACAATATGAAGAGAGAGATTACAGAGTTTATCGTAAGATGTTTAACTTGTCAATGTGTCAATACAGAGCATCAAGTACCAAGGGGTCCATTGCACCCACTTGAGATTCCAGAATAGAAGTGGGAACACATCAACATGGATTTCGTGACAGGTCTTCCCAAAGTCTCTCAAGGCTTAGACGCAATTTGGGTCATTATAGATAGATTGACCAAGTCTGCTCATTTCTTGTCTATACGAGAAAACTATTCACTTGAGCGTTTTGCTAGTATATATATAAGCGAGATTATCAGATTGCATGGCATGCCAGTATCCATAGTTTCTGATCGAGATCCTAGATTCACTTCACGATTTTGGGTCAGCTTGCAAAAAGCTATGGGCACGGAATTACGATTCAGTTCTGCATACCATCCCCAGACAAACAAGCAATCAGAAAGGACTATTCAAACCCTCGAAGATCTATTAAGACTCTACGTACTAGACTTCAAAGGAAGTTGGGACAAATACTTGCCATTGGTAGAATTCTCTTACAATAACAGTTATCAAGCAAGTATAGGCATGGCTCCCTTCGAGGCGTTGTATGGACGAAGGTGTCGATCTCCAGCATGTTGGGATGAAGTGGGTGAGGCAAAATTGTTGGGACCCGAGTTGATACGTATGACTACAGAAAAGATCCAAATGATCCGGCAACGTATACAACAGCTCAAGATCAACAAAAGAGTTATACCGATCTTCTTCGAAGAGACGAGGAATTCAATGTCGGAGATCATGTATTTTTACGTGTTGCTCCGTGGAAAGGAGTTACGAGATTCGAAAAGAGAGGAAAGCTTAACCCTCGATTTACCGGCCCATTTGAAATCCTCGACCGAGTAGGAACTGTGGCCTACAGACTCGCCTTACCGCCAAGTATGTCTCGTGTTCATAATGTTTTTCACATATCCATACTACGTAAATATGTGAAAGATCCAAACCACGTTATTGAATTAGAACCAGACGAGATAGCTGAGGATTTAACGTACGAAGAGATAACTGTCAAGGTCTTGGATAAGAAGGAACAGATTCTATGATCAAAGGTTATACCTCAAGTCAAAGTTTTATGGAGAAACCATGATGTTGAGGAAATGACCTGGGAGTTAGAATCTGAAATGAGAGCGAGGTATCCTCACCTTTTCGAAATGTCAGGTACGTACGTCAATTTCGAGGACGAAATTTCATAAGGAGGGGAGATTGTAAGATCCCGACTTTATGAAATAAAAGTTTATTATTTTTTTATGATTATTTTTTCTAAATAGTGAAGTGCTTAATTGTTATAAATGATAGTTAAAGGTGTTATTTACAAATTATCTGATAAACAGTATGTCGAAGAATATTCTTTTTGTCAGGGAATATTCTTTCTGTTGGGGAATATTATATTCGGTACCGTACGACGGCGCCGAAATAACAAAATATTAGTAGGCCCCACAATATCAATATTGTCAACGAAAGTGGGCCCCATTGTCGGATACTGAAAATGACAGTATTTTGTCAACAGTATTATCACCGGCAACTGTTGAAATACCCAATAATAAAAAGAACAGTAAAATGCGTTATTCCACAGTAGTACGCGGTATTTCACAAGCACACGGTGTCGCACAATGTTTTAAATTATTGATTCAATAATTGATAAAGTAGTAATGGCACAGTATTTTACAATAGCATATGCATGATACTTTGTCATAGCACTGTAACTCATATTATTTGATATGATATTTTAGCATTATTGGCGGATTAAAAGTGGAGTCTAACTTAGGGGTACCTAATTGAAATTGTGAAATTCACATGCTGTGAACTATTAGTTCACATGATGGAACTATTAGAGAATGTTATGCAAGATTGATAATACTTGAGGGATTATATTAAAAATAGAGCCAAAGATAGAGGTACTAAAGTGTAATAAGTCGAGCCCTTATTGTGCAATTAATGAAACTTGGTTTTCCTATAAATAGGAAGGATTATCTTAAGAAATCTTCACACCTTCCTTGCATATACTTCCTCTCTCTCTTTAAATTTCTTGATTTCTCTAAGTGTGCTAGGCTATTGTGAGTATTTGTGAGAATACTAGTATTGTCCAAGTTAGTAAACTTCATAGAAAGTAACATCCAATCACTTATTAACGAAGGTAGGGGATATCATTTCTTTCATACTCTTATGTAATATCATTTTCTTCCATATTCGTAAGTAATATTATACTCATAAAGGTTATTATTCATTTCGTATTAATTTGTGGGGATAATCTGTCCGTACGGATTGACGCATGCCTGGTGAATATCCTTTTGTATTCATTCCTTATTACTCTGTGGGAATAACATGTATGTATGGAGTGTCGTACCTGGTGAATATCATTTTGTATTCATTCCTTATTACTCTGTGAGAATAACCTGTATGTACGGAGTGTCGTACCTGGTGAATATCCCTTTGCATTTATTCCTTATTAATCTGTGGGTATAACCTGTCCGTGCGGATTGACGCATGCCTGGTGAATAACCCTTTGTATTCATTACCTATTAATCTTTTGTGGAAATAATCTATCTACGCGGATTACCGCATGACGGGTGAAAATCCATTTGCAGTTTCATATATTCTTTTATACTTGTATAACGTATCATTTCTTTTGTACTCTTTAAGGGATATTTTTTTTGCTTTCATATTTCTCCATTTATGATAAGAAATCTCTGTTTGTTTCCAAAACCTTATTTTAAATGGTGAAAATCCCTGAAAATTTGTAGAATATCCTTAATAGTTTGTGCTTCATCTAATATCTTTTCACCTGAATCTTTCTATTTCGTTTGATACGATATAGTTGAATCGTGAATTTTATTTTTGAATATCATTCTTGAATTTGACTCCACAATTTGGTCAACCTTCGACACTGGATATTCATTCTTATTCTTGATTTCACTGTATTCATTTTATATCATTGTCATCATCCTCATACTTAAATTGTGGTGATAGTTCTCTTTAGCCCGTAGTGCAAATATGAACTGACATGACATGATTTTGACCAAACTGTGTATTGGTATAATCATGACTTTTGGTGTTACAAACAAGGGCGTATGGTAAAAGTTCTCTTTGGCCCGTAGTGCAAAAATGAACTGGCGTTTGGCATGATCATGACCGATGATATTACAAATAGATATCTTTGTCACATAGTGCAAAGAGAGGCTGTTGAATATAAACTGTTGATTTAGATGTTCATAAACAGGAATTGTTAATTGGTATTACAGGGATAAAATATTGGTGGTGATCTTTTAACTTATAGAAGATGGTAGATATTATAATCTACTTAACTCTTCTAATAGATTGTTCGTTCCGCTGCAGTTGTTATTGAATAATTATAATATCTTTAAATCTCTGATTTATTTCGGTTAAAGGCTAAAGATAATTTTATTTTTCATTATCTTAGTCATGATATTTCCTACTGGGCTATTTGTGCTCACCCTTTTCCTTTTTGTTCCATTGTTCTCTTCAGAAAAAGAGAGTGTAGCGGGGACTAGCCGGAAAATAGAGTGATGGTCCGAGACAGTAGAAGTATCTCAATACATTACTATTAGTGTGGTAATAAGTGTATTGAGAATTTAAGATGTATTTGTATTGTGTTGTCGTATTTTGCACAACACTTATTAGTTGTAAATGGAAAAATTCGTATTTGTATTTGTATTTTGTATAATGTTATTGGCGACTCAAAATGGGTTGTATGGACCTATTTTGGGGGCGTCACAGTGGTAGAATGAGATCCTCAGAATAAGAAGTTAAGAGTGATCATTAAAGTGAGAATGTAATGAAATATGATTAAATAAAGGTTAATTTGAAGACCTAGTTCTGGTAAATAAAACGAGTGGGCCATTAAAGTGAGAATGTAATGAAATATGATTAATTTGAAAGCCTGCTGGGAAAGGAAGCACAATGGAGTGGATTCAGGATTGGGCGTAGGAAAGAAGGCGCGACTTGGGCTTTAAATCTAGAGGAAGAAGAAGAAGGCTTAATTCTTCGAAAAAGTGGGACCCATTGACCCTTTTTTCGCTTGTTATATTAATTATCTAGGTTTAATTGTATAACATGAATTATATTCTCCATATTTTCACTTTATCAATTGATTGTTTTGAATGTTGTTGTTGCTTCCTACTTCTTTTTCACCTTTATACTTTTAGTACTAATAATGTAGGCAAGGTCAATTTTTTTGACCTCTACCACTGCCATTCCCATTTAGAAGGGAGCTGAATCATACAACTTTTTATTTATTATTGGTTTATGTTTAATTTTTTTTATGCGCGTGTAACCACGCTTCATGTCTTAATTTCCTTAATTCACATAACAAATGTATCTTCGATGATAAATACAGGGCATTTAATAAATTTCAGGTATGGCAATGTGTATTTGTCTCTGATTTTTGTCCCTTAGTTCCCTAATTAAGAATGTATATGGATGTTTAATTCCCTAATTAAAAATGTTATTTACCATTGGTTTCAGGTGAAGTGGGATTGTTAGTGTGACACCCCCAAATTCAGATACCAATACCTCGAATTTGGTGCTCACGATAAAATACATCCATACACCTCTAAACAACATAATTTAACTAATGCGGAATAAATAAACATATGTTGTTCATTACAAAATGTTTACTACGGTCCCAAGGTCTACAACCTTAAATAAAATACATCGCAGAATACATTAATAATACAAAACTATTCCACGATTACATAAAGGGATAGTACATATAACTATTCCTTAAGCTTTCCTTTGCCTTTGTCCGCTTTGGAACTCCCCGGCTTAACTGCAATAGGTTCATGATATAGCAAGGGTGAGCAACTACTTTGCTCAGCAAGTTTAGAAGCAAGAATGAAGACATATCATGAATAAATAAGAATAATAGCTACATAGATCAACAATTTATGAACATTGATGAAATAGTTGAAATGACATAATCAAAGTCCAAATGAATCAATGAATAATGATTATTTACTGCTGAGTGGTCCAACCGACCATGAACTTTTGGCCAAAGAGTCAATCATTTGACTAACTCTTTTAAAACCTGGCCCCGTCAGTTGTACTCGAGGGGATCAGCCTCTCGTACACCATGTATATGCATAACATTTAACTCTGACTGCATCGAATAACCGACACATTATAATCCCCTAATAAGGGTTGCTCTCTCAGTCCAAGAATCCGCACCAACAATCGGTTTGGATAGTTTTTAAAATAATAACCTGTACATGTCTAGCCGAAACAAATGGCGTAGACTATTCCCTTAAACAGTTCATAAATGAAGAATTTATGTTTCACAGTCCAACAACATATTTCGAATTCAAATGCACAATGTGCGAATATCAATAATTATCTTGGAGGTGGAGTAATTGACAGTAATTAGTCCACTAATATGATTCAAAAGTAATAACTCAATTTGAGTCATGAAATTTGCAACAATATACAACCTGTATAAAATATGAAACCTGCTCAAAATATAATTCGAGTAAGGTTAAGGAAAACTTGCCCAGCACAAGGGTTAGACAAGCGTTAGGAAACTTGCCTGAAGCGCTGCTACAATAATACAACACACGCTCCGTAATATCCTACACAATTAAGTACATATTTACATAACAATTAGTCACATACCAAATAATGGTTCAAAACGGACGCTGCATCATTAAAACACATTGATTGCCACTACGACTACCCAGTCGGAAACCAAGCCTAAATTGCAATTAGATTATACAATTTCTGTCTTAAGACAATACTAATTTGGTTGACCTTTAATAAATAATTAAGCATTTAGGGTTTAACAAAATATGCTTAGTTAACATGTCTAATCATTTAATCCAAGAAAAATATAAGTGTTGGACCCTGCTGAAATGGGCTCATTAGGTCCGACCCAATCCGACCCGGTCTGACTAACCCAACCTGGCCCAAACACGGAGCTCGCGCTGCAGCGCCAAGCTCAAGCACTGGACCTCACGCTGCGGCGTGAGTCCCGTGTTTTCCCAATGACAGGGCCTCACGCTGCGGCGTGAGCCCTAAGGCTTGGGCCTCACGCTGCGGCGTGAGCCCCGGTCTTTCCCCATTTGCCCCTCGCTGCAGCGTGAGCTGCAAGGCTTATAAGTGGCGCTGCGGCGCGACTCTCCAGTAGCCGGATTCTGGGTTTCTTCCCAGTTCGCGACTCTGACCTCCGGTCATTCCAACCTCCATAACTCCTTCAATACACAAGAAAATTGGTCCATTTCGGACTCTATGGACTCCTAACTCATGGGGCTACAACATATAAAAAATGCAGAGCTACCCATTAACATTAACATGGTCAAATCCTAAGCCATAGTGTAAAGTTCTTACTCTGTTCTTCGAGTTCTTGACATGTTCTACAAGAATCATTACTACGAACTCGTTTTAACTCCTTTTTACTCCATTCCAACTAGGTTAGCTTCATAACCCATGGAACTACAATACCATAGCAACAAATAAAATTAACAAACACAGAATCATAGCTTTACAGTCCTCTAAAAGTCCAAATGTCCAAGTTCATGTCCAAAGTCCATTGTTCTTGCTCCATTAAGCCAAGGTAAGGATTTCTTGTGTTTTTGTTCCACTTTAATGTTATTAATGGCTTACATAGTCTCTTAACAACATTTACAAACAATCACAACAAACAAAAACAACAAGAATTGCCAGAAATCCGACCCACAAGCTTAAGAGCTCAAAAACTATGAAAACTTGAAAAAACTAAACAAGAAATCGAATGGAAAGGATTTGATTGATTGTTTACCTCTGTAAATCCTTTCTAGATGTTAAGAAGCTTGGCTAGGCTTTGATTTGGGGGTTCTCCTCGCTTGGTTCCTCCTCCCGAGCCTTCTTCTTCTTCCTCCTTTCTTTTCCGGCGAGTTCTTCCTCTTTTCCGGCGAACTCCGGCGACTTCTTCCTCTCCTTTCTTCTTCCGGCGAACTCTCTCTCCCTCTCTATCTCTATCAGCTGAATGGGTTTGAATGAAGAGCTGATGGATTGCAAAAGAGGATGAATGTTTGAATTTGGGAGAAGTGGAGTGAATTAAGGAGAAGTGGAAGAAAAATGAAAATGGGGTTGGTTGCTCAAGGAGCTTGCCGGCAACCTCCCTCTTGCTCAATTCTAATTGGTCCAAAATGAGGGATTGGTTCCCTCTTGGGGTAACAAGCCAAAATAAATGTAACGCCCCCGAAACTCGGGTCTTACCTTGAACCCAATTCCGACGCGTCACGGTACTACCCATACCACATAGGCTTACTAAAAATATGTAATTACAATAATATAACAACATATCCTCATCTAATCCCAGGCACGAAGACCTTAAATAAAATACTTATGACCAAGGTTGAATAAATACCATGATCCTTTACAATATCTCATGTGTGAACGCAAGGTTCAGATTCTGACTTTATCCAATCCCTGAATATTCCCAAGGTTATTCAATAACCAATACATTCGTTATAAAAATATCCTTTTTACAACATCGACATCCTTGTAGTTTACTATAACAAGTAACCAACATAATCACATCATAAATACTATAATGGATAACCTTCATTTCTAACTCATGGTTTACATAGACAAATTCCAGTACATCATATACCGTCATCATAGCTAAATAATTACAATAAAGGAACATTTAGCAACCTTCCTGTATCCATGCGCCTCTAATACTTATCATCACGATGTTAAGATAATTGCATTGCATCATAAAATCTTAAGCGTTCCTTGCCAAATTATGATGGCTCGTCCTTCAAATATCCTACACAATTTATTTAACAATAAAATACCAATTAGCGACTAAAAATGCTTCATATAATGGTTTACATTATAAACCCATTTCATATCTTATAATGTTCGTTTTGTTTAAATCGAAACACTATTTAAGTTCATTAATATTTTACGCAGCGTTTCGACGTTTATACGTCACACGCCTAATTCACCTCTTTTTGACACGTTTAGCATGCTCATACATTGGATTATAACACTCTATCATGTTTCATTATTATTAGAAACAAAATATTAAACAAGGTTATACACACTTGTTACGGCGTTACGACGTTTGCACGTCCGTACGCCACACTTGCCTATTCGAACGCCCAAGTGACACGCGATTGCGTACGCTTAGCACGCTCACTCGAATTATCTAATACCCAATGGTAAATATCAAGTATCATTATAAATCATAATAATCATATTTTAGAACTTAGAACATCATAACATAGCGTCGAAAACATTACACATTGCACACGTGCATGTCCAACGCCCTCCGATTGTCTCCAATCGCACAATAGTTCCAAAGATGGTCAATTTTAGAATTCATCCAGAACGTAAATTTCAATTCTAATTATTGGAAGTTGTAGGTCTATCTCTAAGCTTTCCGGATCATCTTGAATCGCCCTAATCCGAATTCGTATGAGAAAGTTATAGTCATTTTACTAAGAGGTGTTCATGCTAGACATTTTGGATACAGGCAGTCGGCGGGGCCTCGGTGAGAATCAGCGAGGCTGCGCCAATCAGTGCAGTGAGGCCTCCGTGAGGAGCAGCGAGGCTGCGCCAATGACCAGCGGGCTTGGTAAGGCCTCGGTGAGGATCAGCGAGGCTGCGCCAATGCCCAGAATTGCAGATTTGCCACCTTCGTGCAATCCGACCTTTCCTCACTCCAACCTCCATAACTTCTTCTATACACCTTCAAATTGGTCCGTTCCGAACTCTATGGACTCCTAAGACATAGGGCTACAACATATCAAAAATTTAGAGTTATTCATTAACATTAACATGGCCAAATCTTAGGCCAAAGTATCAACTCATGCTATATTTTCGTGTTCTTGGTGTTCTTGGTGTTCTTGGTGTTCTTGGTGTTCTTTACAAAAATCATCACCAAATCTTTGTTTTAATCCCTTTTTATTCCGTTCCAACTGGGTTATTCTCATAACCCATGGAACTACAACATCATAACAACAAATAAATTAAACAAACACAAAATCAAAGCTACATGTCCTCTAAAATTCGTCCAAATGTCCAAAGTTCTATTGTTCTTCATGTTCTTCATCCTCCTTAAGCATATGTAATGATTTATTGCGTTTTTGTTCCACTTTGATGTTATTAATGGCTTATATAACCTCTTAACAACATTTACAAACATCCAACACGAACAAAACCACAAAAATCGCAAGAAAACCAACCCATGAGCATAAAAGCTCCAAAAACCCAAAAACTTTGGAAAATCTTTTACAAAACAAACGAAATGGATTTAATGAGATATTACTTCTGTAAATCTCTTATAGATGGTAGAGAAGCTAGCTAGGGTTTATTAGAGTTGCTTGAAGCTCTTCCTCTTCTTCTTCTCTTCCACCCGCGCTCTCTTCTTCTTCCTTCTTCTTTTTTTTCCGGAGACTTTCTTCCTTTTCCGGCGAATTTTCCTGTGAATTTTCCTCCTTCTCTCTCTGGCAGCTCTCTCTCTCTCTCTATCTCTATCAGCTGAACATTTGGGGGATATGGGTGGAGAATGAGAGAGAAGGCTTGATAATTGCCTTATGAGGCTTGAAAAATAATAGTCAATCATCCCATGTCCCATGTCATTAAATTAGCCAATCACAAGAGGAGTTGGTGAGGAAAATAAGGAAGCACTCATTGCATTTCTTCCACACATATCAGCATTTAGCCACCTCTCAATGCCCCACAATTCTAGAAGTTTTAATATCTCATCTTTTATTCACTCATTTATCCATTTAATCGCCCATTTGACCATTTTAGCTTCTAAAAATCAACTTTTTCGAACTTATAGTTGATTCCTACTAATTTCGACGTTCTCAATGTCATGGGAATATTCGTTTCTTCAAATTCATCTCCAAATTTCGAATTGAACGTTTACCGAAAAATCAACCGTTAACTTTTTGACAAAAAGTCAACCCCGACACATTTTGTGTTTTTAGTCTATTCTTACTATTTTCGACGTTTCGGACTCAACCGTCCAGTCCGTCTCTCCAAATTCTACTCCGAACTCAAATTTGAGTTTTCTACCATTATTCGCTTCCTTAGTTAGTAACCTAAATAATTAGTTTAAACTAACTATTAAATTACATCTCATCACTTTAATCATTAATAAATATCTAATACACATATATCCATTCACTTGTCTCATTAAAAAAAATAATATTTAATCCATTTAATAATATTAATAAACCCAAATTACAAGGGTATTCACGATTTGCGATCGCTACTCTTCCCGATTAACTCCCCATAATCGTATACATCAACGTACATATATCTCACCCATATTTTGGATTAGCGTCTTTACAATAAATAACTCGTCCAATAATATTATCCTTCAACTATTTATTTAATCCAATAAATAGTACTCTAGAGATATTTCTCAAATCTGCCAAATTAGCTAATACGAAAACTTTCATACTTACTAATCATCGTCTACTCATAATCTAGGTTATAATATAACCTTTAAACACTTACCGCATAATATTATCAATAAAAGTCTATTTTATTCAATAATATTCATAAGCTCGAATTATCAAGCTACCCATGACTCGCGATCATTACAATAATTAACTATTAACTCATTCATTCTGAATCTATGTATATATTTCACATTTATATATATACATATTAAGCTCACCAAAAATCACATAGATATATATATAACACATATATATTCAAACTCGAATCATAATAAGAATTATTCTATATTAAATTCTTATTATAATTATTCTTGAAAATTCGGGTTGTCACATCCTTCCCTCCTTATAAGTATTTCGTCCTCGGAATCACAAATATCAAACCTCTTACTTGGTTTTCGTCTAATTTCTTCTGAAATTTTATCGTTGAATAATCTCAACGTATTACTATAACATAGATTTTATATAACCTATTTAATCTCTGACTATTATCCTATGTTTAACCCATCAATTTCCTTTTCTAAGGATCATTGTATGCCACAATCATCATAATAATTTAATATCATGATTTACTAACTCATACACATTCGGGATATTACATTCACCCCTTCTTCTAATAATTTCGTCCTCGAAATTTCAACGCATTCATCTTTGCTTATTGTACCCATCAAAACTAGGTTTTCATTATAAACCTTTACACTGTCCTCTTTCAAGGAATCACTTAAAATTGTTGCCTTCAACGACTACTTCTCCTTGGGATAATCACTCTTCCCAAAATCAGTATCACGAAAAATAGGAACCTTCAACAATAGTTTAATAATTGAGAAGTAACTTGAACAAATAGGAAATAAAATATTCCTTAAAAGCTTTTCATATTATGCTGAGGGGTTCATAAAGACCATGACCATAGAGGTTTACGGGTATTACTACCCCTACCGATTTCAATTAAGAAAAAGGTAATCTACCCCATAAAGACCATGAACATAGAGGTTTACAGGTATTACCACCCCTACCGATTTCAATTAAGAAAAAGGTAATCTACCTCCGTACGCCAGGTGATCAGCCCTTTGTACTCTGACGTTGTGCACAACTTTCTAGCTAAACGACTATATGCGTTAGCTTGACCACCATAGGGTCAGTCGGGATTATTCCGACATCAAATACCCCAATAATAGGGTTGTTCACCTCAGCTTACTACAAAATTCCGCACCAAAACAATTTGGCTTAGGCATAAATTCTCAAATAATGCTTGCATAAACATATTTCACCATTTGTCTAGCCGAATCAAATAGTTTAGACTTTTGTTAACAATCCGGACATCAATCGAATTATTATAGCCAACTCAATTGGCATATATATATATTTTTTTCGTACTTTAAAGAAAACAAAAATCATTTTATGACGTCATGATACCGCACTGTTTCTACAGTCCGTTGAGGATTCCATCATTTCATGATTTTGTCATACTACATCATACCATAGTGGGTTGACGATACTATGATCACATCCAACACTAGGTTAATCTGCATTGATGACAATTTAAAAATACATTTTGATATTTTCAAATCAACTTTGTCTAGCCGATACTATTAGCATAGACATGTGAATAATAGTACATTTAAAATCCTTTGGTCCAGAAATCTGGCCTCATACATTTTTCGAAGAGCAAAAGTACAGTTGTGAGCACGAAGTCAATAAATTTCGAAGTCTAACATAGCTAGAAGATTTGGAATATCTATGTCTCCTCATCAACTTCAACTTCTCTCCAATACATCATTACTTAATAATTCTATCTATTTCTAACATCACCAATGCTCATCATTTTGAGAATTCACAGTTCTCAATCCACCACCTTTCCATACCCCAATATTGTTCATCAAACTTACCACACATTATGAGTTCAGGAACTTACCACAATCATATGGGTTTAGGAACTTATCCTAGTCAGACCAACATCGTCCATTCGCTGAGGGGTTCCACCATACCATATGATTATGAGTCACGAACTTACCATACGTGTGAGTTTAAAGAACTCGCACCTAATCTTAATATTCTCTAACTAACAAATATAAATATGAGAAAAGAATCACCTTCTCGTCATACGTATAGCGATAGCGCGATACCAGGTTCCAATGATTATCAATATAGGAAGCTAAGTGATTGTCGAACCTATCACAATCCCCTGCCCATACAAGGAATTGGTCAACTCGGCCACTAATCAATATAGGAAGCTAAGCGGTTGTTACACCAAGCACAAATTCCCCGCCCATACAAGGAATTGTTCAACTCAACTACTATACCAATATAGGAAGCTAAGTGGTTCTCAATCCAAGCACGAATCCCCCGCCCATACAAGGAATTGTACTACTCAGCCACTAACATGAGTCCTCAATTGAAATCACCCTCAATCTTAGCTTACTCGTTGCTCAACAAGGATTTAATTCTTGTTTCATCATCCATAACTCTTTCCGAGTTTTACTCATACTATCTCATAGTACCATCTATCTATAACATTGAGCTAAAATTTTCGATCATTCAATTGATCATCTGCCATTCTACGACTTAATCCAATCACTTCGTGATCTTACTCTTCGATCGTTTCATCCTACGACCTTATATACTCTTCTCTTTAATCAATATATGATTTTATGCCTTTATGCCTTATAGACCTCGTATATTGATCAATACTTATCATCTATATCACTGGAGTCAGGTAACTCCTAATTCTCATTTTTTTTATAATGCATCAAGATTCTTCTTTGAATCGTCTTATATATACCTCAACTCTTACTATGAATTTTCTAAATTCATTTACTATCAATTAAACTCTATTTGAGTTTTATCTATCTTCATCATTATCAACTTTCTTCACTACAGTTATAGCCTAAGGTACTCTTACCTAAGGTTTATAACCTATCAGCTCTGATACCAACTGTAACGCCCCTGAAACTCGGGTCTTACCTTGAACCCAATTCCGACGCGTCACGGTACTACCCATACCACATAGGCTTACTAAAAATATGTAATTACAATAATATAACAACATATCCTCATCTAATCCCAGGTACGAAGACCTTAAATAAAATACTTATGACCAAGGTTGAATAAATACCATGATCCTTTACAATATCTCATGTGTGAACGCAAGGTTCAGATTCTGACTTTATCCAATCCCTGAATATTCCCAAGGTTATTCAATAACCAATACATTCGTTATAAAAATATCCTTTTTAAAGCATCGACATCCTTGTAGTTTACTATAACAAGTAACCAACATAATCACATCATAAATACTATAATGGATAACCTTCATTTCTAACTCATGGTTTACATAGACAAATTCCAGTACATCATATACCGTCATCATAGCTAAATAATTACAATAAAGGAACATTTAGCAACCTTCCTGTATCCATGCGCCTCTAATCATTATCATCATGATGTTAAGATAATTGCATTGCATCATAAAATCTTAAGCGTTCCTTGCCAAATTATGATGGCTCGTCCTTCAAATATCCTACACAATTTATTTAACAATAAAATACCAATTAGCCACTAAAAAGGCTTCATATAATGGTTTACATTATAAACCCATTTCATATCTTATAATGTTCGTTTTGTTTAAATCGAAACACTATTTAAGTTCATTAACATTTTACGCGGCGTTTCGACGTTTATACGTCACACGCCTAATTCACATCTTTTTGACACGTTTAGCATGCTCATACATTGGATTATAACACTCTATCATGTTTCATTATTATTAGAAACAAAATATTAAACAAGGTTATACACACTTGTTACGGCGTTACGACGTTTGCACGTCCGGACGCCACACTTGCCTATTCGAACGCCCAAGTGACACGCGATTGCGTACGCTTAGCACGCTCACTCGAATTGTCTAATACCCAATGGTAAATATCAAGTATCATTATAAATCATAATAATCATATTTTAGAACTTAGAACATCATAACATAGCGTCGAAAACATTACACATTGCACACGTGCATGTCCAACGCCCTCCGATTGTCTCCAATCGCATAATAGTTCCAAAGATGGTCAATTTTAGAATTCATACAGAACGTAAATTTCAATTCTAATTATTGGAAGTTGTAGGTCTATCTCTAAGCTTTCCGGATCATCTTGAATCGCCCTAATCCGAATTCGTATGAGAAAGTTATGGTCATTTTACTAAGAGGTGTTCATGCTAGACATTTTGGATACAGGCAGTCGGCGGGGCCTCGGTGAGAATCAGCGAGGCTGCGCCAATCAGTGCAGCGAGGCCTCCGTGAGGAGCAGCGAGGCTGCGCCAATGACCAGCGGGCTTGGTAAGGCCTCGGTGAGGATCAGCGAGGCTGCGCCAATGCCCAGAATTGCAGATTTGCCACTTTCGTGCAATCCGACCTTTCCTCACTCCAACCTCCATAACTTCTTCTATACACCTTCAAATTGGTCCGTTCCGAACTCTAAGGACTCCTAAGACATAGGGCTACAACATATCAAAAAGTTAGAGTTATTCATTAACATTAACATGGCCAAATCTTAGGCCAAAGTATCAACTCATGCTATATTTTCGTGTTCTTGGTGTTCTTGGTGTTCTTGGTGTTCTTTACAAAAATCATCACCAAATCTTTGTTTTAATCCCTTTTTACTCCGTTCCAACTGGGTTATTCTCATAACCCATGGAACTACAACATCATAACAACAAATAAATTAAACAAACACAAAATCAAAGCTACATGTCCTCTAAAATTCGTCCAAATGTCCAAAGTTCTATTGTTCTTCATGTTCTTCATCCTCCGTAAGCATATGTACGGATTTATTGCGTTTTTGTTCCACTTTGATGTTATTAATGGCTTATATAACCTCTTAACAACATTTACAAAAATCCAACACGAACAAAACCACAAAAATCGCAAGAAAACCAACCCATGAGCATAAAAGCTCCAAAAACCCAAAAACTTTGGAAAATCTTTTACAAAACAAACGAAATGGATTTAATGAGATATTACCTCTGTAAATCTCTTATAGATGATAGAGAAGCTAGCTAGGGTTTATTAGAGTTTCTTGAAGCTCTTCCTCTTCTTCTTCTCTTCCACCCGTGCTCTCTTCTTCTTCCTTCTTCTTTTTTTTTTCCGGCGACTTTCTTCCTTTTTCGGCGACTTTTCCGGCGAATTTTCCTGCGAATTTTCCTCCTTCTCTCTCTGGCAGCTCTCTCTCTCTCTATCTCTATTAGCTGAACATTTGGGGGATATGGGTGGAGAATGAGAGAGAAGGCTTGATAATTGCCTTATGAGGCTTGAAAAATAATAGTCAATCATCCCATGTCCCATGTCATTAAATTAGCTAATCACAAGAGGAGTTGGTGAGGAAAATAAGGAAGCACTCATTGCATTTCTTCCACACATATCAGCATTTAGCCACCTCTCAATGCCCCACAATTCTAGAAGTTTTAATATCTCATCTTTTATTCACTCATTTATCCATTTAATCGCCCATTTGACCATTTTAGCTTCTAAAAATCAACTTTTTCGAACTTATAGTTGATTCCTACTAATTTCGACGTTCTCAATGTCATGGGAATATTCGTTTCTTCAAATTCATCTCCAAATTTCGAATTGAACTTTTACCGAAAAATCAACCGTTAACTTTTTGACAAAAAATCAACCCCGACACATTTTGTGTTTTTAGTCTATTCTTACTATTTTCGACGTTTCGGACTCAACCGTCCAGTCCATGTCTCCAAATTCTACTCCGAACTCAAATTTGAGTTTTCTACCATTATTCTTGTCTTATATGCAATTATTCGCTTCCTTAGTTAGTAACCTAAATAATTAGTTTAAACTAACTATTAAATTACATCTCATCACTTTAATCATTAATAAATATCTAATACACATATATCCATTCACTTGTCTCATTAAAAAAAATAATATTTAATCCATTTAATAATATTAATAAACCCAAATTACAAGGGTATTCACGATTTGCGATCGCTACTCTTCCCGATTAACTCCCCATAATCGTATACATCAACGTACATATATCTCACCCATATTTTGGATTAGCGTCTTTACAATAAATAACTCGTCCAATAATATTATCCTTCAACTATTTATTTAATCCAATAAATAGTACTCTAGAGATATTTCTCAAATCCGCCAAATTAGCTAATACGAAAACTTTCATACTTACTAATCATCGTCTACTCATAATCTAGGTTATAATATAACCTTTAAACACTTACCGCATAATATTATCAATAAAAGTCTATTTTATTCAATAATATTCATAAGCTCGAATTATCAAGCTACCCATGACTCGCGATCATTACAATAATTAACTATTAACTCATTCATTCTGAATCTATGTATATATTTCACATTTATATATATACATATTAAGCTCACCAAAAATCACATAGATATATATATAACACATATATATTCAAACTCGAATCATAATAAGAATTATTCTATATTAAATTCTTATTATAATTATTCTTGAAAATTCGGGTTGTCACATCCTTCCCTCCTTATAAGTATTTCGTCCTCGGAATCACAAATATCAAACCTCTTACTTGGTTTTCGTCTAATTTCTTCTGAAATTTTATCGTTGAATAATCTCAACGTATTACTATAACATAGATTTTATATAACCTATTTAATCTCTGACTATTATCCTATGTTTAACCCATCAATTTCCTTTTCTAAGGATCATTGTATGCCACAATCATCATAATAATTTAATATCATGATTTACTAACTCATACACATTCGGGATATTACATTCACCCCTTCTTCTAATAATTTCGTCCTCGAAATTTCAACGCATTCATCTTTGCTTATTGTACCCATCAAAACTAGGTTTTCATTATAACCTTTACACTGTCCTCTTTCAAGGATTCACTTAAAATTGTTGCCTTCTACGACTACTTCTCCTTGGGATAATCACTCTTCCCAAAATCAGTTTCCCGAATAATAGGAACCTTCAACAATTGTTTAATAATTGTGAAGTAACTTGAACAAATAGGAAATAAAATATTCCTTAAAAGCTTTTCATATTATGCTGAGGGGTCATAAAGACCATGACCATAGAGGTTTACGGGTATTACTACCCCTACCGATTTCAATTAAGAAAAAGGTAATCTACCCCATAAAGACCATGAACATAGAGGTTTACAGGTATTACCACCCCTACCGATTTCAATTAAGAAAAAGGTAATCTACCTCCGTACGCCAGGTGATCAGCCCTTTGTACTCTGACGTTGTGCACAACTTTCTAGCTAAACGACTATATGCGTTAGCTTGACCACCATAGGGTCAGTCGGGATTATTCCGACATCAAATACCCCAATAATAGGGTTGTTCACCTCAGCTTACTACAAAATTCCGCACCAAAACAATTTGGCTTAGGCATAAATTCTCAAATAATGCTTGCATAAACATATTTCACCATTTGTCTAGCCGAATCAAATAGCTTAGACTTTTGTTAACAATCCGGACATCAATCGAATTATTATAGCCAACTCAATTGGCATATATTTTTTTTTTCATACTTTAAAGAAAACAAAAATTATTTTATGACGTCATGATACCGCACTGTTTCTACAGTCCGTTGAGGATTCCGTCATTTCGTGATTTTGTCATACTACATCATACCAGAAATATATCCGAAAACTCCCACTTTTGTACCAAAACTGGTAAATAACTCTACCCAAAATTAAAATGGGTATTACCATAAATATTGGGATGTATAAAAATAATTATTATGGGATTTGTCCATTTATTCGAAACACCCATATGACGCATTTCGGATACGGATAAAATCACGTATCAGCTCAAATAAAATTTTCGACACTTGGAAAAATTATTCGTACGCATACACGTATTTATGAAATTTATTAACATCAAAAAAGACACAAAAATTTTATGGCGTGAATAGTGCCTCGGGAAATGTGCCCCGTGAATAGTGATTTAGCGACGCTACGCGAAATCAATTATTCACTTAAACAAAACCATAACACGAAATATTTCATGCATTCACATAATCCAAGTTGTCACACAACCTTTAAACATGCAACACAAAAATAATATTAATAAAATATAATATATTAATATTACTCAAAAATTCGAATTATAAGGCAATTCCAAAATTCTCGGTCGTTACAGTTAGATGATCAACAAGTATGCAGTGCATCGGCTCATTCAGATTATTATGGAATGATGGCTACTCTTTTAGCAACTGATGATGTTGTTGGTGGACTTCAGGCATGTTTGATCTATACCATATATATATATATATATATATATATATATATCCTCAGACTATATGTTTTTTCTTCTGATCATCCAATTAATAAAAGTTTCTTTTCTCCTCTTAAAGTATATAAGTGTATAACAACCATTACTATTTACTATTATTTACATTTCAATTCACTGAAGAAGATATAGTCTCTTCTAAAACAAAATATTTGACAAATGAAAATATATAACGGTTGAAATTATTTCGTGAGAATCTCATCTTAGTAGTGTTTATTTTTTTGTATCCATGTTTTTTTGTCAATTAACATGACATTAATGTAATTTTATTAACAAGTTACAAATGGTTCTCTTCGACCAATTCTTAAAATAAAAAAGAAATTCATTTGCACCTTTTGAATAATCTATTATTTCTCAATCAATAGCATAGATTTTCAATTTTCTTTTTTAGCTTTAAATAAGAAGGTTTTACATTATAATAGTGTAAAAAAAAAGGCAGTCTCTTACTTTATCTCTTTTTTCATTATTTATACGGTTAGATTTAAAAGATATTGTTTTTAAACTGACTTGTAACTAAACTTGGTTAAAACATGCCTTATAATTGACAAGTTAATTATGCAACGAAATGAAAATATACTCATTCATATGGTACCCTTATATGGGGGTTCAAAACGTTGTTTAGATTATAATTGCACCACAATCTACAGCCATTAATGGCATCACATAATTGAACAGCTATCAAAGGGTATGGGTGGCTGTAGTGTTGAATTTTGGGTTTTGATAGTTTCTTCCCGTGGCCGGAATTTGGATCAGAAAGTAAAAGAATAGCACATTGGATATCCAAGTCAATGAGGCAATGGGAGCAATGAAAAGTGAAGGCATGAGAAAGTTTTATGTGCTAGTACACACACTTGGAATAAACCCATTACATGCAACTACTGAGAGAACACCCATTCCATGTGCTTACACCTACCTCCCTTATTACTCTCCACCATTTTATTATTTATTTTAACCAATATTCCAACAAACTCCACCTTGGTTAAAATAAAATAATCACCATAGTTTTCGCTATCACCGTCTTCACCAACAGTCATAATTCTCGGTATAGAGAATTATCATACTCCACCACAGAGAGTACACCTCCACTCAGAATCAACCATTCTAAGATTTTTCATAGCTTCCGCTATCACTGTCTTCACCAACAGTCATATTTCTCGGTATAGAGAATTATCATACTCCACCATAAAGAGTACACCTCTACTCAGAATCCACCATTCTAAGATTTCATGTCTACACATACACCACTCAGAATCAACCATTCTAAGATTTCATGTCAAACAACCTTGCTGAAAAATTATGGTGCTATTTCCTCGTTGGCTTTCCCAAAAGTACATCAGCCATCGACATCACCACACACCTTGCATCAATG
Source organism: Aralia elata (assembly GCA_034770075.1). Classification (NCBI taxonomy): domain Eukaryota; kingdom Viridiplantae; phylum Streptophyta; class Magnoliopsida; order Apiales; family Araliaceae; genus Aralia; species Aralia elata. Next base: position 77,517,211 of record CM068379.1, on the reverse strand, counting down.
TCAACCAATGCCCGTGTGTATAAAACCCGTTAGTGGTAACACATCCTCTTTCATGGCAACTTTGGATACTAGCGGTATGCCATGAGGATCCGTTTATACTGAACGTCTTGTGTAACTTAGATTGAATCATCACATCTTTGACTTGACTTTGCCACAAGCCAAAAAACAATTCTCCCATCGAATTTCTCTATATCAATTTTCATGCCAGATATTTTTCTTTAAACGGATCGTGCCCGTTGAAGACACCAACGACATGAACCAAATGCTCTTGATACCAATTGTTAGGAATTACAACGTCTCACAATATAGAGAAACAGAAAATTGAGAATTTAGAACACAATCACACAACACAAGAATTATAGTGAAAACTCCAAAATCGGAGAAAAATCACTTTCGTTGTCAAAGACAACCAGAGAAAATTTACTATGTGAATAATATTACAATCACTCACACTCTCAGAAATTTCCTCACATCCACTCAAGTAACATAATCTTCCTAAGAGAATTTTTCCACACAAAATTCTCTAACTGATACCTCTTATCTCTCTACATTTGGATATCTCTCTCCACCCTGTTCCAGATGGGATCCTACTACCTAGGATGATCCTTTGGTTTCAATAAGGCAAGTATTTATAGGCAATGCCTTTCTCTCCATTAGCACACCAACATAGAAACTTTGGTGTGTTAGCACACCAACTTAGAAAGTTTCATGTGCTAGCACACACACTTGGAATAAACCCATTACATGCAACTACTGAGAGAACACCCATTCCATGTGCCCACCTACCTCCCTTATTACTCTCCACCATTTTATTATTTATTTTAACTAATATTCCAACAAACTCCACCTTGGTTAAAATAAAATAATCACCATAGCTTTCGCTATCACCGTCTTCACCAACAGTCATAATTCTCGGTATAGAGAATTATCATTCTCCACCACAGAGAGTACACCTCCGCTCAAAATCAACCATTCTAAGATTTTTCATAGCTTTCGCTATCACTGTCTTCACCAACAGTCATAATTCTCGGTACAGAGAATTATCATACTCCACCATAAAGAGTACACCTCTACTAAGAATCAACCATTCTAAGATTTCATGTTTACACATACACCACTCAGAATCAACCATTCTAAGATTTCATGTCGAACAACCTTGCGGAAAAATTATGGTGCTACTTCCTCGTTGGCTTTCCCAAAAGTACATCAGCCATCGACATCACCACACACCTTGCATCAATGCCAACCAATGCCTGTGTGTATAAAACCCGCTAGTGGTAACACATCCTCTTTCATAGTATCTTTGGATACTAGCGGCATGCCATGAGGATCCGTTCATACTGAACGCCTTGTGTAACTTAGATTGAATCATCACATCTTTGACTTGACTTTGCCACAAACCAAAAAACAATTCTCCCATCGAATTTCTCTATATTGATTTTCATGCCAGATATTTTTCTTTAAACGGATCGTACCCGTTGGAGACACCAACGGCGTGAACCAAAAGCTCTTCATACCAATTGTTAGGAATTACAACGTCTCACGATATAGAGAAATAGGAAATTGAGAATTTAGAACATAATCACACAACACAAGAATTATAATGGAAACTCCAAAACCGGAGAAAAATCACTTTCGTTGTCAAAGACAACCAGAGAAAATTTACTATGTGAATAATATTACAATCACTCACACTCTTAGAAATTTCCTCACATCCACTCAAGAAAGATAATTCTTCCCAAGAGAATTTTTTCACACAAAATTCTCTAACTAAGATCTCTTATCTATCTACATTTGGATATCTATCTCCACCCTCTCCCGGATGGGATCCTACTGCCTAGGATGATCCTTTGGTTTATAATAAGGCAAGTATTTATAGGTAATGCCTTCGTCTCCATTAGCACACCAACATAGAAACTTTGGTGTGTTAGCACACCAACTTAGAAAGTTTCGTGTGCTAGCACACACATTGGAATAAACCCATTACATACAACTACTGAGAGAACACTCATTCCGTGTGCCCACACCTACCTCCCTTATTACTCTCCACCATTTTATTATTTATTTTAACCAATATTCCAACAAACTCCACCTTGGTTAAAATAAAATAATCACCATAGCTTTCGCTATCACCGTTTTTACCAATAGTCATAATTCTCGGTATAGAGAATTATCATTCTCCACTACAGAGAGTACACCTCCGCTCAGAATCAACCATTCTAAGATTTTTCATAGCTTCCGCTATCACTGTCTTCACCAACAGTCATAATTTTCGGTACAGAGAATTATCATACTCCACCATAAAGAGTACACCTCTACTCAGAATTAACCATTCTAAGATTTCATGTCTACACATACACCACTCAGAATCAACCATTCTAAGATTTCATGTCGAACAACCTTGCTGAAAAATTATGGTGCTACTTCCTCGTTGGCTTTCCCAAAAGTACATTAGCCATCGACATCACCATACACCTTGCATCAATGCCAACCAATGCCTGTGTGTATAAAACCCGCTAGTGGTAACACATCCTCTTTCATGGCAACTTTGGATACTAGCGGCATGCCATGAGGATCCGTTCATACTAAACGCCTTGTGTAACTTAGATTGAATCATCACATCTTTGACTTGACTTTGCCACAAGCCAAAAAACAATTCTCCCATCGAATTTCTCTATATCGATTTTCATGCCAGACATTTTTCTTTAAACGGATCGTACCCGTTGGAGACACCAACGACGTGAACCAAAAGCTCTTGATACCAATTGTTAGGAATTACAACGTCTCACGATATAGAGAAATAGGAATTGAGAATTTAGAACATAATCACACAACACAAGAATTATAGTGAAAACTCCAAAACCGGAGAAAAATCACTTTCGTTGTCAAAGACAACCAGAGAAAATTTACTATGTGAATAATATTACAATCACTCACACTCTTAGAAATTTCTCACATCCACTCAAGAAAGATAATTCTTCTCAAGAGAATTTTCCCACACAAAATTCTCTAACTGATACCTCTTATCTCTCTACATTTGGATATCTCTCTCCACCCTCTCCCGGATGGGATCCTACTGCCTAGGATGATCCTTTGGTTTACAATAAGGCAAGTATTTATAGGCAATGCCTTCGTCTCCATTAGCACACCAACATAGAAAGTTTGGTGTAGCACACCAATTTAGAAAGTTTCATATGCTAGTACACACACTTGGAATAAACCTATTACATGCAACTAATGAGAGAACACCCATTCCATGTGCCCACACCTATCTCCTTTATTACTCTCCACCATTTTATTATTTATTTTAACCAATATTCCAACAAAGTCATTTAAGGCAAGGTGGTACGACTGTTCCCATAAAAGTCATTTAGTATTTTCTATATCGGGATCATTACATTTATATATATAATAAATAGTACAAAATCTTCATTCAACCATAAAATTTTAAAATGATTTTCAACCTAAAATTTTAAAGAACACCCTAAAATGCTATTATAAATAAAGGATAAAATTCTAAATACTTAAAAATAAAAAATTGGTCAAAATTTTTACTATATGTATCTTATATAAAATCCTACCAAAAAAGCTTTTCTTAATTACACCACTACCGACGATATCATGAATTCTTACACAACAATTTTATCGATCATGAATATTCAATTTTTTTTTTTAGATGTATGGTGATTTGTTTGGTAATTATATCGTACAGTTCTCTTAAAATTATAGTTCAATAATTGCGTCATTTTTTATTTTTATTATTAGTGAAGGATGCAGATTACATGTTATAGTAATTTAAATGGTGAGGAGGTTGAGAGGATTATTCATCTTTTGTATTTCAACAGTGTAACATCATTAGTTCAACCGATTTTAATATAAGCAATACATTAACAATTTGTATTTTAACCGCGTATAAAATTGAAAAGGAATCAAGATCTTTTTGTTCGGTTATGATAGTCAATTTATACATTTAAAATAAAAGAAAATTTATATTTTTCTAAGAAAAAGACTCACTCAATTAATATTTTTCATGTTTTATTCGATTTCAAAATTTTTCCATCAATATTCTTATTATCATACAATTTTTCATACAATTTTTAATTTAGATAAAGTTCAGTAATATTCATATGATCAATTATATTAATAATTTTTTTAATAAATTGTATAAGTATATTTGTTGGAATCTAAATATAATTTACTATCACATGATAAACACATAGATGAATATATGAATATACAAACAAATGAATCGTTAACTTAAAGACAAATACTATTATCTAAAATTATATGAATCGATGAATTATTATTATTAGATTTTATTAGTTAAATAATACTCTATCCGTCTTAAATTAAAAGCCTCATTTTTGACTTTTTTTGTCAAACTGATCAATTTTAGAATTAATAATTAAGCATATATAAATACATTTTTTAAATTGTAGAAATTAGAGTTTGTAGCAAATTGTATCTAGTTTCTTATGATTATATATAATCTCTTAACCAAAATAATTGTTAAGTGTTTTGTATATTTATAAAACTATTGTACACAATATTAATCTATTATATTATTATAATTAATATATTAATAATTTTATAATAAAATTCGTGCCCACGGGATCATGAGCTTAAAATTTAGAAATAAAAATCTAAAATTTAAAAAAAGAAACTATAAAAAATAAAACCTAATTGATTTGTTTTACATAATCTTCTCTTCTCTTTCTCACGTCTTTTTTGTCTTTCGCATATTCTTCGATAAGTTATTCTTTTTTTTTTGTTACTTTAACACACACACGCACCACACACACACACTCTTTGCTACCACTAAGTATCAAACCTCCAACCTCATGTTTGACATGGGTTGAGTCGTACCATTGGGCCAAAAGCCACTTGGTATAAAACGACAATTTTTTGGAATACATGATTTTTAATTTCCTTTTTTTTTTGCTAAATAAAATTATAAATATTTTTTAATTTCCTTTTCTTCAATAAGTTATTTTTTATTTTTATTTTTGCTAGCTAAACCTTTGGAATGCATGATTTTTAATTTTTTTTCTTTCAAATGGAACACATGCATCTGTGTTGTGCTTAATAAAGTGGAAAGATTTACAAACATTTCGCATTAATAGAAAATTAAAAAGTTTTCAAACAGCAACTTCGTAAGCATGGTTCATATAGTTATTTTTCTAATTTTTTTCTTTTAATATTTAGTAATTATTTAATTTATTATAATTCACTTTCCAATGCAATTTTTCTTTTACTTTGGCTTCGGGAATTTTTCATATTTGATAAATAGTTAAAAAGGTTTGGAGAAGAAGTGAAGGACAAAGAAAAATATAACAGTTGATTTAAAGGGTCACTACTAAACTGGAACAAATAATCCCAGGTTTGAAACTAAACTTTCTACAACTTTACAATTAATTACATTACTTTTCAATTGGCATTATATTTGTAAGTCAGCCCTTTTGTTTTTGTTTGTTTGTTTTTTTTTAATTTTATTATTATTATTTTTTAATCTTTTCATAATATAATGTGGCGGCTGTCCATGATAAAATTTCCTTATATTAAGTAATCATAAAATACTACTACTTTTAAAATCATCAAGTTATTTGTGTAATTTATTGTATGGACACTTATTTGAAATGTTTTAATATACGTGATATCCTAAATTTTGATTTTTTTGAGACTTTCAGAAATGACTTTGAATTGTTGATATTATATGACACTGACTAATGACTTTGAATTGATCTTTTTAAACGGAAATTATTTGCTTTCTTTGTTTCCTTTCTTTTCTACCTAATTTTTATATATTATGTGACTTTGAGTTTGAAGTGAAAAGGCCCAACAAATAAGAAAATAAAATAATAAGGCTAGTCCAAAAAATTATTATAGATTAAAAATAATGAATTATTATTTGAATTTAAAAATCTACTTAAGATATTTTTGAATTTAAAATAATGAATTAATACATTATTTAATTAATAATATCTTTTATTATTAAAAATTATTATGATTTTATTATTTATAAAAGTAAATGACTATATCAATTTTAAGTTTAGAAATCACTCACATTATTTTTTAATAAGTCAATATCAATTTCATATGTTGGAACGGAAGAAATACATAATACGAAGCATAAGATGATCAAATAATATACAAAAATCATTATTATCATAGCAAAAAATATAAATATAAAAATACATGAAAAATCTCTATAAAATTAAAAATAAAAAATTATTAAAAAATATTTTAAACGTTGCTCGTGCTTTCCACAAGACCAATGTGCTACTTTGATAAAGATATTATTACATCCAACCACCAATATTTTCATGGATAATAATAGCAATACGTCGGTGTGTCATAATTAGTAAGAGATTTATTTGATTGGTGTATTAATATCGCATTAGTTGAGATGAAAAAAAAATAAATTACATTACTTTTACGTCCACAAAAGAATAATTTTTTACAGAAATTAAGGTAGTCAAATAATTATGTAAGACTATAAATTTTCTCCTAATTTATCTTTGAGTTTTGGGTTTGGAGAGAAAAATTAATATGAACCACTCATTTGTGAGATAAGTAATTCACTATTTAACTAAGTAAAATATGATATATAACCAAGAGTAAATTAATCCATGCAAAATTTTATCTAATTGAATTGTCTACTTTACTCATACTTTTGAGCACAAAATCTTTTATCACTTAACTCATTATTTTGGAGACGGAGGGAATATATATTAATGACATTACACTTATTTAAAAGAAATTAAAGATATAGATAAGAGTTCTTTTATATAATAAGATTGAGATATAAAATATATATAAATTTTGTTGTTTGTAAACATAGTTGTAAATTAAATACAAATACATGATAAAATGAATGATTCGTTTACTCCCTTTAAAAAACTTTGAACTTGGAAAAGAAGTACAATTCAATAAAAAATGCTTACAACAATCATTTTCAATACTTTTTAAAATCACTTTAATCGATTCGATGCTTGTTAGATGTGAAATTTAAAGTCAAACATATTCGTGTGACCATGTAACTTTTCAAAGAAAATAATATTTATATTCCAATTATTTATCACGATTTTTGATTGCAAATATATAATATTTTAAAAAAATGTATAATAAATAAATCTATATTATAACTCTTATCATTTCATTGTATTGATATATATTTAATTCAACATATATTTGTCCAATACATGGCAATACTCAACATTTTATCACTGACCAAGCAACAAATGTAATATCACGCACACGAAAAACGTGATCACAATTCACGATTCGGTAGGCCCACAAATTGAATATTGCCAATGCACCATGCATTGCTGGGTAGTCCGCACAAGGCCCACCGTAAAATGTGTTGTCCCATACCCACGTGAAGGCGATAAGCTTCTCAACACACTCATAAATATGATAAGAATGAATAATCCAAATAACAATAAACTTTACTGAAAAAAGATTAAATACAAAGAGAAAATATAAAATGATATTTATGGTAGTTATTGATTATAGTTATTAGACCTATTTATGTATAGCAGAATATTCACTAATTAGAATTTTACACATTATTTTGTATTTTTTTTTGTAGGCATCTTTTGTCACCGTAACATTACTCTCCAAATAATATCATCATACGCTCATCAAGATATAATGAGATTAAATTATATGCATTGATTTCGAAAATAAATTCTCATTTTTTGAACGTCCAAAATTAAGAACATCTAATATATGAACCCAATGTGATCAATAAACAACACTAGTCTATGTGTGTTAAGAAATGAAATAGAATATTTGAATAAAACCTGAAAAACATAGACGAGAAAATATAAGAGAGAAAATAGTGATAGAAAGTAGGAAAAACAATTTGGCGATAAATCATGGATATAATGAGTTTGTTATGAATTAACCGTTATGAAGTGATAATTTAGCTAAAATATAACAATATAAACTTTATCACTAAACAGACCAATATAGAATGGGAGTCTAAGTCCTTCTCTGACTTTATAAACTAGATAAGGGATATTTACATGAAACATATAATTATTCAAAGTATTCGAATCATATAATAGACTAAGGCTATGTTTAACAATTCAATTCTACATTTTGAAATTGGAATTCAAAACACATTTATAATTTCATAGAATTGAAATATATAGTTATAATTTGACGACTTAATTCTAGTTTCAAACCTAGAATTGAGTTCTCAAATATAACTTTAAGAATTTAGACAACTGTCAGTTTTGTCCTAATATTCTCCCTCACTACTATAAAAGTGATATATAAGTAGAGTAGGAGTAGGGTATATAACAAAATAGTAATCTTGTTATTAGTATACAACAAGAAATGCAATCAAGGAACTGCCAAACATCATCACCAAGTTAGAAGGTTTGTTCATATAACTATGAAGCATATATTAGTACAGTAATCATGCTTACCTAAAAATGAATATACATGATTTTCATGGCCTTCCACGCCAAATTATCCACGCAATATATATTTTAATAGGAGATTGATATGTTTACGGGTAAAATTTAATATTTCAATAAGTTTTTTCACATGAGTGTAGAACTCATTTATTATTAATGTGAGAGAAATCTTGTGAAATTATCACTTTTATCCGCGAAAATGTCAATTTCTTATTACTGAAGTATTCCCCGAGGACAACCAATAATAGTGAATGAACAGTTGTGATATGCACCCACAATTAATATTCCAGCATTTGGAATTTTTGATAAGGACAAAATTATTAACACTATCCTAAAGTGACTAAAAAAAATTAAAAAATGCCAAAATAGTTATTATACCTGTTCCACAGACATACTGGCCCATCATCAATGATCAATGTAACATCTAAATAGTCAATGGCATCTAAAGCAAAGTACAATTGAAAGGGAACTACAAAATGTTGGAGCAGTATATATCTGCTAGGACAGTATACTTGGTGTTCGGATATAAATCCTAACAAGCTTGATTGGGCTCCTTACATTGGGCTCGGCCCAAGGGCCCATCACGCTTAATGAATTATAAGAGGACACTCCAGTCCGAAAAGGCTTGGGCCGGCATTCTATGTCCTTATTGGATAATACTTCAATTGGATTAAGATAATTCAATCGGAGTATAATAAGGATTCTGGGCAGAACACTCCTAATAGGAGTAGTCAGTAGCCAAGTGAATCCTATAAATACCCAAATAATAATGAAGGCAAGGTACGATATTATTTACACTACTAAATACTTGACCTCTATTGTTAGCATACCTTGAACCTGTTACTCACTCTTACACCGGAGGAGTCCACAAACGGCCCAAGCCGTAGGGACTTTTGTGTAGGTACACGTCCGGCGAGTCGGTTGAACGCGCGGACAGAATCAGACATTAAATTGGCGCTAGAAGGAGGGCCATTTTAGTAGTAATCTCTGTTTTTAATCAAACCAGAACATATAGAACAGACTCACATGGCAACTGCACGCTCACATAGAAGTTACCATGATTCACATGAACCAACTCAGTCTCGCTCGCACCGCGAAACAGTGGTGGAAAGGGAACAGCGCCTCCAGCAAATCCTGGACAGGAAAAAGGCCCTCGATCTCCAGCAAGAGGAGCTTGACAAACAATACATGGAGCTGAATGAGGCTGGGCAGAACCTGTTGAGCGAGAGAGGCCCAGCCTCCCGCTCAACAGCCCATCGACGAGGAGATGTCCAACCCCACAGGCGACACCGAGATGATAACTTGGTCCGATTAAAATCCATTTTCACTAAGGATCTGAGAAAGCGAGCCCGGTCACCATCAAGAAGAGACCGCCGCGAGGGTTCCCAACGAAGCCCTGACAGAAGTCACGCAGGAGAATCATCCCCCTGAAGGGCTGTAGAACAACCTTCAGGGACTAAGAAGCCTCGGGTCACTCCTTTCACCCGAGAGTTGGCTGACACAAAGATTGATAGAAAGAATAAAGTCCCCTCAAACCTGGAGATGTATGATGGAACGGTAGACCCCCATGACCATACCTTCACCTTCGAGCAGGCCATGCTCTTTCATGGCCATGATGAGGCAGCTATGTGCCACCTATTCTTGTCCACCTTGAAGAAAACCGCCCGAGAGTGGGTCGTCTCCCTTCCCTCTGCATCTATACGTTCATGGGATGATTTGCAAGAGCAATTCCACACCCGCTTCGGCAGTAACAAGAGGCGTGCCAAGATGATCACGTCCCTCATGCAGGTCAAGCAGAGACCGAACGAGACGTTTCGGCAATACATTAAGAGGTTTCGGGAGGCCGTATCTGAAGTCAACGATATAGATCTGAAGCAGGTTATCCACTTTTTAACCATGGGATTAAACGTGGACAAATCCAGCAGGCTGATCGAAGAGATTATTTCTAAGGCACCCGAGTCTCTGCCCGAAGCCTACGATAAGGTAGACAAGTTTGTTGAATTAGAAGAAACGCTCGCTAACCTCCGAGGAACCTCGAAAAATACAAGTGATTTTCACCAGAGAGATCCCCGAGGTGAAGACACCGATAAGAAATACAACGAGAACAAAAGTAATGGCAAGAAAGATTTCCATGATAATCGGCAGTGGAAAAATGGAGTCCCGAAGGGAAGAGGGAATCGGGATAATGACAAAGACTACACCCCTCTGACCTTGAGCCGAGCCGTCATCATCAAGGAAATCAAGAATCAGCCTTTCTATGAAAAGCCCTCGAAGATCCGAGTCTTTGCTAGGCAGAAGAACGACGATAGATACTGTAATTACCATGAAGCCAAGGGACACGACATTGAGGAGTGCTATCAGTTGAAATATTTTTTGGAAAAGCAAGTACGGAATGGTAATTTGGACCATTATGTTGCCAATCAGTATAAACCAAGTCCTTTCGATCGAATAGCCCCACCGCCACCTTCGGGAGCCGCAAAGGGAGTGGTAGATGTTATCTCTGGCGGACCAATATTAGCCTTATCTAACAAAAAAAGAAAAGCATTCGGCAGAGAGGTCCACCAATTATCCGAGCATTCTCGGACTACCACAACCGAACCTATAACATTTTCCGATGAGGATTATTCCTCGGGAATAGTTACACCACATCAGGATGCTCTCGTCATCACGGCTCAGGTCGGAACCATGGATTTGAAACGGATGCTGGTGGATAATGGAAGCTCAGTCGACGTACTTTATAGTCATGCATACAATCGGCTGGATCTGGGGGGAAAGAAGCTGGAGATCTGCAACGAGTCCCCATTATACGGCTTCGGGAATAACCCAGTTCGAATAGCAGGGACGATTGAATTACCGGCGATCTTCGGCACAGCCCCAAAGTAAGCCTCCATCATGATAAGATTCTACGTGGTTCAGGTGGAAAGCAACTACAACGCTATCCTTGGAAGGACAACTTTGTCAGCCCTAAAAGCAGTCACTTCGATCCCTCATTTAAAAATGAAATTCCCAACCGAGTATGGGATCGGTGAAGTTGCTGGCGATCAAGACCTGTCTCGAAGATGTTACCTTCAGACTATCCAGGCGACTTCCGTAAGGGTCAGTAAACAAAAAACCACGATGAAAATTGAGCTAGAACCCTTTACGGAAGGAGGCTCGAAGCCGATCGCAACGCCTGCTAAAGAGACTGAGGACATACCGTTGTCTCAAGAGGATAGCACGAAAACAATACAGATTGGCACTGGTTTGCAGGCGAATGTCAGAACCAAACTCATCAATTTAATCAAAGAATATTCAGATATCTTTGCATGGACACCGGCTAATATGCCGGGGATAGACAGGAGTGTGGCTGAACACAAATTGAGTGTCAATCCTAATCATAAGCCCATCAAGCAGAAAAGGCGGAATATAGCTCCCAAACGACAAAAGGTAATTGAAGAAGAGATTGAAAAATTATTGGCTACTAATTTTATTTATGAAATAACTTATCCAGAATGGCTTGCCAATATGGTACTAGCGAAAAAGCACAATGGGAAGTGGAGGATGTGTGTGGACTACACAGATTTAAACAAAGCATGTCCGAAAGATTATTATCCTCTCCCGAATATCGATCAGTTAATCGATTCTACCTCGGGACACACTTTAATGAGCTTCCTGGATGCTTTCTCCAGGTATAATCAAATTACCATGTATAAGCTAGACATCCCGAAGACTTCCTTCATCACACACCGAGCTATTTACGCCTACAAAGTCATGTCATTCGGTTTGATCAATGCTGGGGCAACTTATTAACGGATGATGAACAATGTATTCAGAGATCAGATCGGAAGAAATATGGAAGTCTATGTACATGATATGATTGTCCGAAGCATGGGAGATGAAGACCATCTATTAGATCTGGAAGAATGCTTTCAGAATGTCAGAATCCACAACATGAGACTTAACCCCGCGAAGTGCACTTTTGGCCTTGGGTCAGGCAAATTCTTGGGGTACATGGTGAGCCGAAGAGGGATAGAGGCAAATCCCGAAAAGATATCGGCTATCCTCGAAATGCAGTCCCCAAAAAGTTTCAAAGTCGTTCAAAGATTAACTGGCAGACTCGCCGCTCTTCAGAGGTTCATAGCCCGATCAGCGGAAAAATGTCTTCCCTTCTTCGGGACATTAAAGAGGGCTCAGAACCAGAAGACATTTGTTTGGACAGAAGAGTGTCAAGCAGCCTTTGAACAAATTAAAAGATATATCTCCTCCCCTCCGATCCTTAGTAAAGCCCTTCCCGAGGAAGATTTGCAGTTATATCTGTTGGCGACACAATTAGCGGTCGGGTCAACTTTGATAAGGGAAGATTCGCAGGGTCAGAAGTCGGCCTACTATGTAAGTCATGCTCTTCGGGATGTAGAAACTAGATACCCAAACCTAGAGAAGTTGGCGTACGCTTTGATCATTTTTAGCCAGAAGCTTCGGCATTATTTTCAGGGGAGGACAATCACAGTACTCACAAATCAGCCTCTACGGAAAATGTTGTACCGACCTGAATCTTCGGGGAAATTAGCGGCATGGGCAGTAGAATTGAGTCAATTTAACATAGATTTTTGTCCTAGGACGGCAATCAACGCACATGCCCTTGCCGACTTTATCGTTGAGTGTTCCTTCCCCGAAGAAAACAAAACGGATCCGGTTACTACATCGGCCCCTTCATCTGAAGCAGATTCAGCTTGGACCCTATATGTTGACGGGTCTAGTATTGGATCCTGAAGTGGAGCAGGAGAAATTTTTACGTCACCAGAGGGATTCAGAGTGCAACAGTCTATCAGATTCGGGTTCACGGCTACCAACAATACCGTAGAGTATGAAGCGCTGATAGCAGGACTAAAGTTGGCCCGAAGTTTGGAAGTGAAGAATTTAGCTGTTTATTGTGACTCTCAGCTAGTGGTGAAACAAGTCCTGGGGGAATATGAGGCCAGAGAAGTACATCTTCAGGCATATCTTCGGCTCGTGCAAACTCTCCTCACTTACTTCCCCAAGTATAAAATTCTCAGGATAATTAGATCCGAGAATACGATGGCCGATGCACTTTCAAAGTTAGCGACAACCGACCAGGGTGATTTGGAAGAATCAGTCTACTTGGAAAACCTGCAACAACCGAGTACAATGGTCCAAACAGTGATGGACATCGAATCCGAAGACTCTTGGATGACCCTTATATTCAAATTTCTGAAAAGCGATGAGCTACCCGAAGATAAAGCATCGGCCCGGAGGATAAAATTCAAATCTGCAAGATACTGTCTCATCGAGGATAAATTATACAGAAAATCCTATTCCTCGCCCCTACTCCGATGCCTTGATCTGAGAGAATCTGATTACGCACTTCGGAAAGTTCATGAAGGAATCTGTGGAGATCACGTAGGAGCAAAGATATTGGCCCACAAGATATTGAGACAAGGATATTTTTGGCCGACCATGCTTCAGGACGCCAAAGACTTTGTCAAAAAATGTCATAAGTGCCAACTGTTTGCTTCAGTACATCACCAACCTCCCGAAGAGCTTACACCTATACTATCTCCAATATTTTTTGCAGTTTGGGGAATAGATCTCCTCGGACCGCTTCCTCAGGGTAAAGGCCAGGTCAAGTTTGTGATCATAGCAATCGACTACTTCACTAAATGGGTTGAAGCCAAACCATTGGCCAAGATTACCGAGAAGACATGCCTTCAATTCGTTAAAGAGCAGGTGGTTTATCGTTTCGGCATTCCAAAGGTCCTAGTTTCAGATAATGGTCTTCAGTTCGTAGGAAAAGAGTTCGAAGGTTTCTTGACAGAATTAAATATCCAACACCGACGGACCTCAGTAGCCCATCCTCAAGCAAATGGACAAGTCGAGGTCACGAACAGGCTCCTGTTAAATGGCATAAAACGAAGACTGGAAGAAGCAAAAGGAGCCTGGCCCGAGGAACTTCTACATGTCCTATGGGCTTACCGAACAACTCTTCGGACCACAACAGGTGAGACACCCTTCAAGCTCTCTTATGGGACCGAAGCTTTGATACCTATTAAGATTGGGATACCCTCTTCCCGAGTCCAGAACTTCGATGAAATTCTCAATAGCGAGGGGCTTCGGGATAATTTAGATCTGTTAGAAGAAGAACGTGATGCTGCAGTTCTAAGACTAGCTACCTATCAACAACGTACAACCCGACACTTTAACAAAAATGTCAAGAATAGAACGTTCAAGATAGGGGATTTGGTCCTTCGCCTGGCAGAGGCGTCTACACCTCGAGAAACTAGAAAGTTAATGCCTACTTGGGAAGGACCATACAGAGTTACCGAGGTATTAGGATCGGGGACCTACAAACTTCAACATATGGATGGGAAGGTTATCCCGAACACATGACATGCTGCTTGACTTCGAAAATATTATCAGTAATTCTAAGTTTTATTTACTTAGTCTCCGTTGAGGCCAAAATGTCGGCCAATTATATCATCTTTTCGAAATAAATGAGAATTCCTCTTCTATTAAGTCTTTGTGTTTACTGTTTTTACATACACTTTAAATACATCTGCTACTCCCATTGGCATTATGCTTGATCAAATTAGCAGGGGGAAAAGAAGTATAAATAAACAGACATACACACAGATGATAAGAGCTGACTCATGAGAACAGACAGATTTAATAACATTTAATTAAAGTGTTGAGGTTGCAAAATATGAAATTACAAAATCAATTCTCGGGAATAACAATTCCCAGTTCATCAGGATTATAACCTTTCCCCCGCACTAGTTCTCGGGCAAATTCAAAGCCGTCATTGAACTCATTCACTACGGTGCCCTGGACATCTTCGTGGAATTAATCTGATGCCTTATATTCATCAATCACCTTCTGCCGAAGATTCGGTGCCAGAACGCTTAGAGAAGCGGGGGCAACAAGACCCTTCAACCACTCAGCTTCTCTTGAAGTCCAGCCTTCAATGATTGATTGAACATTGTCCTTAAGTTTCCTCATTTGACTCGTCTGGAGCTGGATCGTGTCGTCTGACCGGCCAAGTTGTTCCTTCTGCCTTTGAACGGGGACCTCGAGTTCTTTATTCCTCGCCTCTGCATCTTCGGCCCGTTTTATAGCCGCCTCGGCTTGCTTAGTGGCTTCTTCGGCTCGGGCCTCCGTTTCTGATACCCTGATGTCAGCAGCGAATGCCTGATCCCGTAGGGCAGCCAACTCTTTGTCAGTCCTGGCCTTCTCCGATCGCATCTCCTCATAATCCTTCTTCATGATACGGAAGCTATCATGCTGGGCGTGAAGTTGAGTACGGACTTTTTTATGCATATCCTTTGCCTCAGCACACTCATCTGAGGATCTCTTCAGGTCACGCTCCAAATTTTTCACTTGACCAGAAACTTGGAGGAGAAGTTCGTTCCCCTGCACGACAATTTGTTCGGAAATGAAAATCAAAAGGGTAAACCGTGATAGGATATATTTTGAACAAATTTGTGAAAATAATCTACTAACCTTGGTATGGAAGGAAAACAGCATCTCCATCAAAGTCTTCAGATCGGCTTAATCCACTCCAGCTGTATCAAATGGGATCATTGATGATCCCAAACCTTGTTCCGATGTCCCCATAACTTCGACCCTCACTTGTTCTATTGCAGCCGGGGAAGGAAGAGGTCCCTTCTATTTCTTTCTCAATAGCGGCTCCTCGTCCAAAAGAGAAGATTCAACACCAATAGGGTCAATCACTTCAAGATCCTTCTCCTGGACCCCTTTATTTGCGACGGCGCTCGATGATCCCCCAGCTGTTGCGGTTGGCTCGATGATGCTCATTGGGATTGTTTCATGTCCCGCTTCGACCGAGGAAGGGCGTACTAGTCTCTTACGCTTACCCCCGGATTTAGTAGCCGAAGGTGCCTCAGAGGCAACCGAAGATCCCCCAGCAATCACCGCATCATCTAGATGGCTAGCCCCAGATGCGGCCTTTTTACTCCGGGCCATCCTGACTTTCTCAACACCAGATAGTTTGGTCCTTGGGACTCCAGCCACTTCCAGAATTGCCTCACTATCGGGATTCTTTCCAGAGTCAGCCACTGTGACATCAAAAGTTAAGTTGAACTTAGCATTTCATCAGATCTCAAACAAAGCATGTTCAAAAAAGCAAAGAGACTTACAGCCATGAGAATGTAACCAGTCTTGATCATTAAGGAGCAACAGGTTCCACTTCACCGAAGGTCGCTTGGAATATAAAACCTCGAACTCCCCCAACCTTCTTCGGGTAATCCGATTTGGATTCAGTTGGTCTTTGTTCGGGTTTGACCAAGGTCCTACCAACTCGGTGTTCGGCCCCTTGATGAGAAACCAATCCCCATGCCATCCCTTATTACTGGATGTGGTATCCATTAAGGTATCTCTACCCGGATTCTTGATTATTTGGTAAAATCCCTTCTCCTTACAGGCGGAAAGGGAAAAGAATTGGTAGAAGAAGTCTATGCTCGGGACTGCATCCTCGGATGAGCAGAAGGCTATAAAACTATTTAAATGAATAAAAGAATTCGGGGATAATTGGCTCAGGCTGAGTCCGACTGTATGAAGGAGCTCAAGAACAAAAGGGCGTAGTGGGAATCGCACCCCGAAGAGCAGTAATTGGCGATGGATTGGGATCCATCCCCCTTCGGGTTGCCAGTATACCCTTTCCTCGCCTTCTGGTCTCCTAATTTCATACGATTCGGGAATATAGAACTCCGTCATCAATAGATCGAAGAAGGGGTTTTTAATAGAAGAAGGGATGTTGGCTACTCTATACTCTAAGGAGAAGTACTTAGTCCTATTGTATTCCTCTACATCCCTCATACGCTCTATAATCACCGGTTTCCAGGGTTGTCCTTCAGGAATTCCGGCTTCAGCGATAGTAACTTCATCTTCAACACGGGAAGATGAAGCTTGGTTCCTATTTCCCCCAGCCATCGATAAAAGAAAGGAAGATGATTAATAACTTACTTGAGATGTTCTGGGGAAGGGTTGGACGGTCGATTCCTAGAGCAGTATAGCGACGAAGCAAGATTTCTTGACTGAGGAGGATTTTGCTCTCTGTGAAAGACGGATTTGCTGGTAGGAAATGACTATTGGATTCACTTTCCCTATATGAGTAAATGTTCAACGGCCGAGGTTATCCCTATCTAACGGATGGGGTTCTATCAGAGTGGAAGCAACGGGAACGAGTACTACTGAACCGCCATATTGCTTACCAGCTGTTTCCCTAATCCCATTTTCGAAATTCAAATTTGCTTATCCACATTGGGCCGCTTGTATTGGGGTAATATCAATGGGCCTCAAGGTAGAAAGATTGGGCCTGGATACACATCTGCAAACGAGATCTATCCACTGAGAACGCCTAATATTGAGACAGATTCATTCGCCTTCGAGAGTCCCTAGGAGTATTCATCTTCAGGCTAAAGCTTGAAGACACATGAAGAGGAGGTACCCTCAGTCTGACACCTTCGGGTTCCCGAAGGGAGTCAATCCTCTCTCTTTATTACGAGTTTCCGACTGTTAAGAATCCCTAATTCACTCCCCCAGTACATATCATATACTAAGAGAGTAGGGGGCAATGTTCGGATATAAATCCTAACAAGCTTGATTGGGCTCCTTACATTGGGCTCGGCCCAAGGGCCCAACACGCTTAATGGATTATAAGAGGACTCTCCAGTCCGAAAAGGCTTGGGCAGGCATTCTATGTCCTTATTGGATAATACTTCTATTGGATTAAGATAATTCAATCGAGGTATAATAAGGATTCTGGGCAGAACACTCTTAATAGGAGTAGTCAGTAGCCAAGTGAATCCTATAAATACCCAAATAACAATGAAGGTAAGGTACGATATTATTTACACTACTAAATACTTGACCTCCATTGTTAGTATACCTTGAACCTGTTACTCACTCTTACACCGGAGGAGTCCACAAACGGCACAAGCCGTAGGGACTTTTGTGCAGGTACACGTCCGGCGAGTCCGTTGAACGCGCGGACAGAATCAGGCGTTAACACTTGGAATGAGATGGAATTTTGTAACTTCACTAGTTTAGTTGGTGCAGGTTTCCGATTTATCAACTGGATTTTGGTTTTGGAGAAACTGATTGGGCTTGTGCTCCCGACAGGCCTTTCAAAAATGTGATCATTTTGATTAGTACTAAAGATGGGGAAGGAATACAGACTTGGATGAACTTATTGTAGGATATGTGTAGTTGAAGTGAGTGAGTCACCATGAGGACGAAACTATATATATATATATATATATATATATATATATATATATATATATATATATATATGATTCATAATATGTATTTGCTATAAATCCTTATAGAATATACACTATCTATATCATTGAAAATAAAAAGAAATGATCAATATTACAAATTGAAAATCGACATCCGGTACTAATAGTAACGGATAGTAAAAAAAACACATATTATCCGCTACTAATAGTAGCGGAAGCCAATCAGATCCTTTTCCCGTCATATCATAATATTAGGTGGTTGATCATATCAATTTCAGTCTGAAAATGTTGAGTGCCAGATAGAAGAATAACTTTGAAGTTTTATGCTTTTGTTAGTTCAATTTGATTGGTGCTGATTTTCTCAACTGATTGAAAAGCAGGTGATCCAAATTAAAAGAGTCATTCTATGTTGGTCCCATAAAAGATGATAAAAAACCATCTGAATCAGTAGCAAAAAATATGTTTTATTTGAGTACTTACTTCCTCTTTCACTTCATTGCATTTCATTTCCTAAGGATCTTTGAAGATAATCACAGTAGGCAGTAAAAGAATATGTAGGTTGTAGTTGAGTTGTAACATATATAATTTTCTTTCCTCCTGCATTTATTAATCTATCCTTACAATATTCATTTCGTGACCCATGATTTGAAGGTGGTAATATATTTATTTATTTTGAGATTAACTAAAGTTATTTTCCCTGTTTGGAAATTCTAGAAGGATTATCCAGGAGATTCATAATGGAGCTATACTATGAAAAAGTCTGGTGAATATACGAATTAACTTCTAATTTTTTTGTCACTATTGATATGTGTGTGGGACAGAAAAAAGAAAATACA
Source organism: Aralia elata (assembly GCA_034770075.1). Lineage (NCBI taxonomy): Eukaryota > Viridiplantae > Streptophyta > Magnoliopsida > Apiales > Araliaceae > Aralia > Aralia elata. The sequence continues at coordinate 77,497,690 of CM068379.1, read as the reverse complement.
CCGCATTCTATTCTAAAAAATTTCACATAAATTAATTGCATATCTTCAAGCATAATATTATTGTGTTTTAACCACTTCTTACTATTGGCTTTAAGTGTACCTATCCGACTTAATTCCGCTCCTTTTTTTATTATTAATTTGTGAATATATTGATTTCTATTTATCCTATTTATTTGTGTGTGGGAGGGAGGGGAGATTGATTGAAGTATTTTAAGTGATTCTTACTATTTTGTAGCGAATTATGTTGCGTGCAGGTGTTATACAGAGTTGCACAACAAGTTAGCTTGGTCTGATCTGGCCTAGGCCTGTTAGGTCTTGGCTGTTGACCAGGCCAAGCCAAGCCTTGAGTCTTCAAGACCAAGCCAGGCTTATTCCACAAAAAATCTGATCTCTGTAGGCTTGTAGTCCAGGCCCAGGCTAGTCTAATTTGATCCTGCACTTTTTTAAAAAAAACAAATGTACATGTCTAGGTCCGGTCCATCATCCATATGTGATCTGCATGTTCAGTCCGTTGGACATGTGTGATTAAAAACTTTTGTGGCTGGGGCGGCGGCGCCTTAGCTTAGAGGATCTTTTTTGTGTTTTTTTTTTACTTTTACTTTTGGTCCAATCCATCATCCATCCAAGATTCTAAGGGACCAGTCTCCTACTGCAGTGCTGCCAGGCCAGCCCATGGCTCCAATTGTGCATTGGTTGTGTGGTGCCCATGGTGACCAGCTTAATAAGCTTTATAATTGAATGACATACACATTAATTGTATATTTCCTTATTTTGGTTTGTATAATTAATAATATGGTAACTATAAATGTATAAAGTATTCTGTGATACTTTCTTCATTTTAAAATATTTTTTTATTTTAAAATATAAGATTAATATTTTAAATTTAATATTAACATTATTCATTTAAGTTTTTAAAATAATAAATTTTTTCAATTAGTAATGCTTTTAGATAGATAATAATATTTATAATTTACGGTACTGAACCGGTCCGAACCAGACCAATTACCGAATACACCAAAATTAGGTATAGATACCGGTACCGGTTGAATCGATATACCGAACCGGTTAACCGGTCCGGTACCGGTCTTTATCTACTTTTTTATCGGTTTTTCCTAACATGGTATTTGATAACTAGTATTTGTTATTGCTAATTTTTGCTATGCTATGAACACGTGGCAGTAGTTTAAATTTATGATACAGCAAAAACAAAGAAAAACAACACACTTCTTGAGTCTCAAAAGGAGAGAAAACTTCAACTTGTACATATTTATGGTTTGTTTTTATCTTGTTGTTCTTTCTCAAACCCACCACGAAGTAGTATATAGGAAAGGGAAAACTTCCTCCACCTCAAGACCCAAATAAGTATCTCAGATCCAACCACAAAATTATCAAAACCCACCACGAAGACTATCTCAGATCAATCATCATCGATTCATCCATCAATCTGCCCAACAAATTCAATCATCGATCCAACCATCAATCTGGCCAAACTGGTATGCTCAACAATCTCCTCTAAGTATCTCTCTCTCTCCATATGTGTGTACTCTCAGATGAATAAAGGTACACTCAGAGAAGAAAAGAAAAAGAAAAAAGGGAGCTATTTTCCTATTTTCGGAATACAACCGGTACAACCGGTTCATTACGGTATCTACCGAACCTCCAAAGTTCCTTTCCGAACCTGGTACCAAATAACCGGTATATACGCGTTACTTGTACCGATGCTGAACTGATTTTGTTTTGTCCTGAACCGGCTGGTTCGAATCGATTTGGTTAGCCTAAAAACCGAAAAAAATCGAAAAAAATGCTCACCCCTACGTAAGTATATTTTTACAGTTATAGACCTCTCTAAACAAATCATATTATGTACTATTTCACCTAGTGTTATTATCAAATTTTACTCATGTTTTTTTAGTACTAAAAAAAATTAAATTTATTCTTTAAAAATTTTCACATCGTGCATGACAAAAACTTAAAATCTTGAATTTTTCTATTTGAACTATAAGCATAACTAATTATAGCACAAATCTTATATATTGTCCCTCGTAAATAATTGAATCTAGAATGAACAATTAAATTTAATATTAAATATTAAAAAAGGGCAATTAATTATTATATGAAATAGTTGTTATAGATGAAAGTTAACCAATATATATATATATATATATATATATATATATATATATATAATATTATAATTTATATTATAGGTTGAGTAAGACAACAAGACAAATTAATAAAGCAAGAAACATGTGATATACAAATGTAGTACTGTTACACACAATTCCGTATGTAAGATTCTATGAAGATCAAGAGACATGTGCCTCGTGAGGAGGGGAAGTAGTACAATTTGTCTTTTATGTCCATCAGTCCAATCTTTAATTTCTCTCAATTATATATGATCAGTCTTGGACCCAAAGTCACCGTTGCTGCTTGCTAGGAAAGGAAGGACTAAAGAGTAGATTCAGGATTGGGTGTAGGAAGGAAAGCGCGGCTTGGGCTTTAAATCTAGAGGAAGAAGAAGAAGGCTTAATTCTTCAAAAAAGTGGGACCCATTGACCCTTTTTTCGCTTGTTACATTAATTATCCAGGTTTAATTGTATAACATGAATTATATTCTCCATATTTAACTTTATCAATTGATTGTTTTGAATGCTATTGTTGCTTCCCACTTCTTTCTCACCTTTATACTTTTAGTACTAAGAATGTAGCCAAGGTCAATTTTTTTGACCTCTACCACTGCCATTCCCATTTAGAAGGGAGCTGAATCATACAGTTTTTTATTTATTATTTGTTTATATTTTGTTTATGTGTATGTAACCATGCTTCATGTCTTAATTTCCTTAATTCACATAACAGATGTATCTTCGATAATAAATACAGGGCATCTAATAAATTCCAGGTATGCCAATGTGTATTTGTCTCTGATTTTTGTCCCTTAATTCCCTAATTAAGAATGTATATGGATGTTTAATTCCCTAATTAAAAATGTTATTTACCATTGGTTTCAGGTGAAGTGGGATTGTTAGATGATCAACAAGTATGCAGTGCATCGGCTCATTCAGATTATTATGGAATGATGACTACTCTTTTAGCAACTGATGATGGTGTTGGTGTTCTGATCATCCAATTAATAAAAGTTTCTTTTCTCCTCTTAAAGTATATAAGTGTATAACAACCATTACTATTTACTATTATTTGCATTTCAATTCACTAAAGAAGATATAGTCTCTTCTAAAACAAAATATTTGACAAATGAAAATATATAACGGTTGAAATTATTCCGTGAGAATCTCATCTTAGTAGTGTTTATTTTTTTTGTATCCATGTTTTTTTGTCAATTAACATGACATTAATGTAATTTTATTAACAAGTTACAAATAGTTCTCTTCGACCAATTCTCAAAATAAAAAAGAAATTCATTTGCACCTTTTGAATAATCTATTATTTCTCAATCAATAGCATAGATTTTCAATTTTCTTTTTTAGTTTTAAATAAGAAGGTTTTACATTATAATAGTGTAAAAAAAAGACATTCTCTTACTTTATCTCTTTTTTTCATTATTTATACGGTTAGATTTAAAAGATATTGTTTTTAAACTGACTTGTAACTAAACTTGGTTAAAACATGCCTTATAATTGACAAGTTAATTATGCAACGAAAGTGAAAATATACTCATTCATATGGTATTGTTGAGGGACATAAGCTAATTATTTTCTTATGTTATTGTTTCAGGAGTTTATGTGCACAATAAAACTAGTATATGGGAGTATAAATTTATATTGTGACTCGTTGGGTTGGGCTTACCCAAAAGAAATTAAAGGCCAATCTAAACCCGACTAGAGTATATAAATTGAGAAGTAGTCGTTTCTCATTTAACGCAAACAAACGGGAGAAAAGCATTTTCCAGATTTATCTTCGCAGCGCATCTATTCAATCTCCTTCAGGAATCATGAACCCCGTTAGTTTTCTTTTCTAATCTTCCTTGTTTGTTGGGGAATATCCTCCATATGTTTCTACTTTAGACTATGTTTGTGAGTTTTCTTTTGGAGAGAAGTGTAGAGACGGGAAGAAAAAGTTCTTCCTAAACTAAAACTCACAAACAAGAGGCTAATATTCAATGAGATGACCATTTATATATTAAGCGCAATGGGTTTCTCCCCAAGCCCATTTATTTTATTGTCAATTCCTTTGGACTGTTAGGCTCTAGTTTATTCATTTATTTGGGATTCATAGGTAGGAGGAATATGATACTTTCCTTCTTGGCTTTTGTTGAGCTATTACTCCCAGGCCCAAAAGGCGCATCCAAAGTTGCTACATATAGAACCCATTGTTAATGGGTATTGGCAGGTCACAAAAGTTCATATTGCATGGTTGGTGGATCTTTAAGGAATTTCCACTGGGCCTAGCCCAGTTATGTTAATCTGCTAGCTGTAAGCTTGTGTAAGAGATTGATTAGATTAAGAATGATTTATTTTTTTGTGAGTCTAGAAATGAGAGTCCCATTTGAACGTTTTTACACAAATTATGGTCTATTATGACACATTTTTAAGTATAAACCTTTAAATAATTCTTTTAATATCGAATATGAAGGCTGAAGTTAGTAATTAAGAAGAAAAGACTCTAAAAATTGTTCTTTGGCTATAGCAAACCCGTTTTTATAAATTGGAGAATTTTGCAAATAATTTTTTTTTTAAAAAAAAGTAATCACTTTAATCGTAAATACTACACCACACTATATGTGATGCAGGAAAATATACAACTATATAGGCAAGGGTTTGTCATTATAACTAGGACCTGATTTGATTTTAATAGCAAGTAGATAGTGCTCCAATTTATAGTAACATTGTGACGCCCCCAAAATACATATAACTCATTTTGAGTCGTCAATAACATTATACAAAATACAAATACAAATACGAATTTTCCCATTTACAACTAATAAGTGTTGTGCAAAATACGACAACACAATACAAATACATTTTAAATTTTCAATACACTTATTGTCACACTAATAGTAATGTATTGAGACACTTCTATTGTCTTAGACCAACACTCCATTTTCCGGCTACTCCCCGCAATACTCTCTTTTCCTGAAGAGAACAATGGAACAAAAAAGAAAAGGGTGAGCACAAATAGCAGTAGGAAATATCATGACTAAGATAATACAGAATAAAATTATCTTTAGTCTTCAACCGAAATAAATCAGAGATTTAAAGATATTATAATTGTTCAATAACAACAACTGCAGCGGAACGAACAAACCATTAGAAGAGTCAAGTAGATTATAATATATACCATCTTCTATAAGTTAAAGTATCACCACTAATATTTTATCCTTGTAACACCAATCAACAGTTCCTGTTTATGAACATCCAAATTAACAGTTTATATTCAACAGCCTCTCTTTGCACTATGTGCCAAAGATATTTATTTGTAACATCACCGGTCATGATCATGCCAAACGCCAGTTCATCTTTGCACTACGGGTCAAAGAGAACTTTCACCATACGCCTTTGTTTGTAACACCAAAAGTCATGATTATACCAATACACAGTTTGGTCAAAATCATGTCACGCCAGTTCATCTTTGCACTACGGGCCAAAGAGAACTATCACCATAATTTAAGTATGAAGATGATGACAATGATATAAAATGAATACAGTGAGATCAAGAATAAGAATGAATATCCAGTGTCGACGGTTGACCAAATTGCCAACATGATGACCAAATTGTAGAGTCAAATTCAAGAATGATATTCAAGAATAAAATTCACGATTCAACTATATCATATCAAACGAAATAGAAAGATTCAGGTGAAAAGATATTAGACGAAGCACAAACTATTAAGGATATTCTACAAATTTTCAGGGATTTTTACCATTTAAAATAAGGTTTTAGAAACAAACAGAGAATTCTTATCATAAATGGAGAAATGTGAAAGAAAAAGATATCCCTTAAAGAGTACAAAAGAAATTATACATTATACGAGTATAAAAGAATATATGAAACTGCAAATGGATTTTCACCCGTCATGCGGTAATCCACATAGACAGATTATTTCCATAAAAGATTAATAAGTAATGAATACGAAGGGTTATTCACCAGACATGCGTCAATCCGCACGGACAGGTTATACTCACAGATTAATAAGGAATAAATGCAAAGGGATATTCACCAGGTACGACACTCCGTACATACAGGTTATTCCCACAGAGTAATAAGGAATGAATACAAAAGGGTATTCACCAGGTATGATACTCCGTACATACAGGTTATTCCTGCGGAGTAATAAGGAATGAATACAAAAGGATATTCACCAGACATGCGTCAATCCGCACGGACAGGTTATCCCCACAAATTAATACTGAATGAATAACAACATTTATGAGTATAATATCACATAAGAGTGTGAAAGAAATGATATCCCCTACCTTCGTTAATAAGTGATTGAATGTTGCTTTCTATGAAGTTTACTAGGTTGGACAATACTAGTATTCTCACAAATACTCACAATAGCCTAGCACACTTAGAGAACTCAAGAAATTTAGAGAGAGAGATGAAGTATAAGCAAGGAAGGTGTGAAGATTTCTTAAGATAATCCTTCCTATTTATAGGAAAACCAAGTTTCATTAATTACACAATAAGGGCTCGACTTATTATACTTTAGTACCTCCATCTTTGCCTCTATTTTTAATATAATCCCTCAAGTATTATCAATCTTGCATACCATCCCCTAATAGTTCCCACATGTGAACCAATAATTCCATCATGTGAACCAATAGTTCATTGCATGTGAATTTCACAATTTCAATTAGGTACCCCTAAGTTAGACACCACATTTAATCTGTCAATAATGCTAAAATATCATATCAAATAATATGAGTTACAGTGCCATGACAAATAATAAAAAGTACCATGCAGATGTTATTTTAATTATTGAATCAAAATACTGTCCAATTGCTACTTTATCAATTATTGAATCAATAATTTAAAATACTGTGCAACATCGTGTGCCTGTGAAATACCGCGTACTACTATGGAATAACGCGTTTTACTGTTCTTTTTATTACCGGGTATTTCAACAGTTGCCGGTGGTAATACTGTTGACAAAATACTATCATTTTCAGTATCCGACAATGGGGCCCACTATCGTTGACAATATTGTCATTGTGGGATCCACTAATATTTTGTTATTTCAGCATCGTCGAATATAATATTCTCCGACAGAAAGAATATTCCTCAACAAAAAGAATATTCTCCGACATACTGTTTATCAGATAATTTGCAAATAATACACTTAACTATCATTTATAACAATTAAGCACTTCACTATTTAGAAAAATAATCATAAAAAAATAATAAACTTTTATTTCATAAAGTTGGGATCTTACAATCTCCCCTCCTTATGAAATTTCGTCCTCGAAATTGACGTACGTACCTGACATTTTGAAAAGGTGAGGATACCTTGCTCTCATTTCAGATTCTAACTCCCAAGTCATTTCCTCAACATCATAGTTTCTCTATAAAACTTTGACTTGAGGTATAACCATTGATCGTAGAATCTGTTCCTTCTTATCTAAGACATTGACATGTATCTCTTCGTAGGTTAAATCCTCTGCTATCTCGTCTGGTTCTAATTCAATAACGTGGTTTGGATCTTTCACATATTTACGTAGCATGGATATGTGAAAAATATTATGAACACGAGACATGCTTGGCGGTAAGGCGAGTCTGTAGGCCACAGTTCCTACTCGGTCGAGGATTTCAAATGGGCCGATAAATCGAGGGTTAAGCTTTCCTCTCTTTCCGAATCTCGTAACTCCTTTCCACGGAGCAACACGTAAAAATACATTATCTCCAACATTGAATTCCTCGTCTCTTCGATGAAGATCAGCATAACTCTTTTGTCGATCTTGAGCTGTTTGTATACGTTGCCGGATCATTTGGATCTTTTTTGTAGTCATACATATCAACTAGGGTCCCAACAATTTTGCCATGAAATCCATGTTGATGTGTTTCCACTTTCATTCTGGAATCTCAAGTGGTTGTAATGGACCCTTTGGTACTTGATGCTCCGCCTTGACACGTTGACAAGCTAAACATCTTGTGATAAACTCTGCAATCTCTCTTCATATTGTTCCACCAAAATGTATGTTAAAGATCATGATACATTTTGGTACTTCCAAGGTGGATTACAAACGGTGTGTTGTGTGCCTCCATCATGATTTTGTATTTCAAGTCAGGGTCGTTAGGAATACACAGTCTAGAGTTGATTCGAAGTATTCCGTCTTCGTCGACTCTTGCTTCTGGAATAGCACCTTTTTGTACCTTTTTCTTCATATTCACCAACTCCGGGTCTGTAACTTGAGCAACTTTAATTTTGTCGATTAAAGCCGGTTCTACTCGTATATGTGCGATCTTCACATGGGTTCCTGGAGTCTTTAACTCTATCTCCATCCTTTGTAAATCATCTAAAATGGGCCTTTGCGATGTCAGTAACGCATTCGTACTTGCATATGATCTTCTACTCAATACGTTAGCTACTACGTTCGCCTTTCCAGGATGGTATGGTCGTAATCTTTCAACAGCTCGAGCCAACGTTGTTGTCGCATGTTGAGTTCCTTTTGGGTAAAGAAATATTTGAGACTTTTATGGTCTGTATAGATCTCTACTTTCTCTCCATATAAGTAATGTCTCCAAATCTTCAACGCGAAAACGACTGCTGCCAATTCTAGATCATAAGTAGGATAATTCCTCTCATATTCCTTGAGTTGCCGAAACGCATAGGCTATAACCTTCCCATGTTGCATGAGAACATAACCTAGTCCTTTGCTTGAAGCTTCGCTGTAGATGACAAATCCTTCCGATCCTGATGGTATTGCCAATACAGGTGCTGAAATGAGTCTTCTTTTGAGTTCTTGAAAACCTTTCTCACATTCTTCTCTCCATTTGAATGTTGTGCTTTTCCGAGTCAGTTGAGTTAATGGAATGGCTATTCGAGAAAATCCTTCTACGAATCTCCGATAATAACTAGCTAGACCTAGAAAGTTTTGTACTTCGGTTACTGATTTAGGTTGTTCCCAGTTTGATACTGTTTTAACCTTCGCCGGGTCAACTGAGATTCCTTGTTTAGAAACCAAGTGACCAAGGAATGCAACTTCCTCAAGCCAGAGTTCACATTTCTTCAACTTAGCATATAGCTTGTTATCACGAAGCTTTTGGAGTATCAGCCTCAAGTGTTGCTCATGATCTTCACGACTTTTAGAATATATGAGAATGTCATCAATGAAGACAACCACGAAATGATCCAAATAGTCCTTGAATATCCAGTTCACCATATCCATGAAAGCAATAGGAGCATTAGTCAATCCAAAAGACATGACTAGGAATTCATAATGCCCGTATCAAGTTTTGAAGGCAGTCTTTGGAATGTCATCAGCTTTAACTTTCAACTGATGATACCCAGAACGGAGATCGATCTTTGAAAAGAATTGTGCACCTTGCAACTGGTCGAACAGTCATCAATGCGAGGTAACGGGTACCTATTTTTGATGGTGACATGGTTTAACTCCCGATAGTCAATGCAAAGTCTCATACTCCCGTCTTTCTTCTTGACGAATAAAACAGGAGCACCCTAAAGCGATGTACTCGGGCATATGAAACCGCTGTCTAACAACTCCCGTAGTTGGACTTTTAACTCTTGAAGTTCAATAGGAGCCATTTGATATGGGGTTTTGGAAATGGGTTTTGTACTGGGTTCAAGGTCGATACAAAATTCGATTTCACGGTCTAGGGGTAGGCCAGGAAGCTCTTCGGGAAATTCATCATGGAACTCATTAACAACAGAAATATTATTCAAATCTGATGTATTTTTGTTTAAATCCGTTACATGGGCTAAAAAAGCTTAGCATCTATTTTTTAATAAACGAATGGCTTTGTGACTAGAAATGATGATTATTGATTTCAATGGTTTGGTTGCTTGGATTCGCATAATAGGTTGATTAGGAATATGAAAACTAATGACCTTACGAAAGTAATCAATTTTAGCATGATGAGTAGTTAACCAATCAATTCCTAAAATCACATCAAATTCATACATATTCAAGGAGATAAGATCAACAGGTAATGTGAGGGTGTCGATTTGAACAAAACAAGATTTATAGATTGTAGATGTAACGAATGTTTGTGCTAATGGTGTTTCAACAGATAAGTCAAAATCTAATTTTTCAAGAGTTAAATTCAGACGTTGAGCACATGTTGGTGAAATAAAAGAGTGGGTAGAACCAGTATCTAGCAAGGCATAGACTTCACAAGAGTTAATACGTAGTTTACCCGTAATAACTTCGTTCGGGTTCTGTGCTTTTTGGGATGTCACGACAAAAGCTCTCCCCTGAACCACAGACTTTGACTTATTCGTGACCGCCTTTGGTGTCATCATTGTAGCTGGACTTGACTTCGCTGCATGACAAAATCGACCTATATGGCCTTCTTTTTCACAATTATAACAAACTTGGGATGGCGGCTGTGTACAATTTGGACTGATGTATGCTTCTTTCCTACACCTGAAACATCTAATTGGTGGTCGTTCTCCTCCCCTCGAAACTGGTACTGGTGCTGATGTTGGTACCTTTCCATGGTTGTTGTTGAATTTCTTCTTCTTAGAATTGTTGCTGCTTGACTCACTCTTACTGTTATCTGGGCCAGGATTACCACCAAAGTGGTTACCATTTCCGACGTGATGATTCCCTCCTCGCTGGTTATCACTATTTCGATGATTGTTGCCACCGTTACGATTATTATCATAATTATTCTCTTTCTGTTGGGTGTTGTTTCCTGGTTGCAGTATTCCTCTCTCTTACTCCACTACTTGAGCCCTATCCACGACATCTGAATATAGACAAATTTTATGAGAAACGAGATATTTACAAATTTTTGGTTTCAAACCTCGTAGAAACATTCGTGTCATTCGTTTCTCAGTGTCCACCAAATGGGATGTAAATCGAGACAGCTCGGTAAACTTGGCTTCGTACTGCAACACCGTCATGTTGTTATGTTCCAGTTTGATGAATTCCACCTCCTTCATATGACATATACTCTCTGGGAAATACTTCTCGTTAAATAATTCTTGGAACTCGACCCAAGACATCTCGAGTGCCAAGTGACGGGTACGTTTCACAGATTCCCACCAATGATTCGCTTCTCCTCGCAGCATAAAAGTGGCGAAAGGAACCTTTTGTTCATCTTTGCAATGCAGTACATCAAATATCTTTGTTAATTGTTTGAGCCACGCCTCTGCCTTGAGTGGATATGGCTTACCAAAGAATGCAGGTGGTCCCAACTCTTTGAACTGCTTAGCAGTGACCATTCGTGCATTATGAGCGTTTCTGCCAGTATTGTAGATAAGAGCTCTTCTTGCCTGGTTCTGCATGTATTGCATGAAGTTCCTAAAAAATTCATCATTCATCCTGTTGTTAGCATCATGACTAGCATCATGATGTTCTGAGTTTGCACCCGTATTATTTATAGATTCCTGATTTTCAGCCACAATGGTCTCATAATGAATCTCTTGGTTTTCAGATGTCATTCTGAAATGTGATCACAAAACAAAGATTAGTTAAAGAAATAGACATGCAATATTTTGTCCCTATAACCAAATCAATTACTTAAATAACAAAAATAGCTTAAGTAGGACACACTAGCGAAGGATTTTACTCATCTCTCCCCTCCTAGTTCTAATCCCAGATCTCTACCAGAGATCATATCCCTAAGCTCTGATACCAACTGTGACGCCCCCAAAATAGGTCCGTACAACCCATTTTGAGTCGCCAATAACATTATACAAAATACAAATATAAATACGAATTTTCCCATTTACAACTAATAAGTGTTGTGCAAAATACGACAACATAATACAAATACATCTTAAATTCTCAATATACTTATTGCCACACTAATAGTAATGTATTGAGATACTTCTATTATCTCAGACCATCATTCTATTTCCCGGCTAGTCCCCGCAACACTCTTTTTTCTTGAAGAGAACAATGGAACAAAAAGGAAAAGGGTGAGCACAAATAGCCCAGTAGAAAATATCATGACTAAGATAATGAAGAATAAAATTATCTTTAGCCTTCAACCGAAATAAATTAGAGATATAAAGATATTATAATTGTTCAATAACAACAACTGCAGCGGAACGAACAAACCATTAGAAGAGTCAAGTAGATTATAATATCTACCATATTCTATAAGTTAAAGGATCACCACCAATATTTTATCCCTGTAACACCTTTTAATTGCACCTTTTTTTTATAAGTTTTGATCAATTTTGGGATTGATTTAGACTAATTAATTGATTAAATTTAAATTAAATTAAAAGTGCATTTGATAGTCTACTACAAGAAGATTAAGGGATAACAATATATAATTCAAGTAGGAATTATATATTGTATTTTAATTGTATCCAAAGTTGGGCATATGAAAAAGTACATTGTTGTTTTAAAAAACTATTTTCTTTAAGTCCCACATTGAGAAGGAATAAGACTATTTAATACTTTATAAGTATATGTGGAATAGTTTAATTCACTTGTGGTACTAAAGGAAAGGCTCGGATCTGGTCACAATGATGTGGTGCAAAGCACCACCCGCCCGCGCCCGCGTCCCGGGTCCCGGGTGCGGGGTTCGCGTCACAAAGTCGCATTGGCGCTTTAGGCACACTTTGCACTTCGCACGTACGCATCGTCGCTAGGATCCTCGCCCAAGCCATGAGCCTATCTTTTTAGATAATACTCGAACCAGGTGAATGGACCTCATTCATGATTAAATAGTTTTGTGTTTAATCACTATGGATACAAAAGAGTTTAAAACTGTCATAAATTGATCTGTGTTAATTGTATAATTTATTTTTATAAACTGATGCATTATACACAGTTCAGTTTTTATCTGTTTTGGAACTGAACAGTCCTTAATTTTCTTTTACTCATCAACCTTTACAAAGCAGCAGAAATAGAGATTCATAAGTGAGTTGCTATCATTGTGAATATATAGGCTTGACATATATCCTGGAGGTATATTGCCAGTAGCCTTTAGCAAACCTTTGTGGTAAGTGGCAATAAACACATTAAGGATAGGGACTACCCGTGTCAGTCCCACTTGTCATATTGTTCTGTATCTGTTTTCTTCTTTCAATCTTAAAGTGTTTATAGATATGGATACAAAATCATTCAAAATTATGAACCAGGATTTTGTCAAGCTTGATCGCTTTGACGGAAATAATTTCAGTCATTGGCAAGACAAACTGAAATTTTTACTTACCATTTTAAAGATAACATATGTACTGGATCCTAATCTTCAGCCTATTTCAGAAGATCCCAAACCAGCAGAAGGTCAACAACCAGACAATGATACAATTGAAGCACTGAAGGAGCAAAGAAGGAAGAGGACTGAAGATGAGGAGCTTACTCGTGGACATATTCTCAACACTCTGTCAGATCGTCTCTACGATTTCTATAGCAACATTCAGTCACCAAGGGAGTTGTGGGAGGCTTTGGAATTCAAATACAAAGCTGAGGAAGAAGGTACAAATAAATATTTAGTTTCTAAATATTTTGATTTTAAAATGGTTGATAATAAGCCTATTTTGGAGCAACTGCATGAGTTCCAGGTTATTGTTAACAAGTTGAGGGTTCTTAAAATTGTCTTGCCTGAAACATTTCAAGTTGGAGCAATAATTGCAAAATTACCTCCATCTTGGAAGGATTTTGCCAAAACATTAATGCATAAATCTGAGGACTTTTCCTTGGATCAAATTCAGAAGCATCTGCGTATTGAGGAGGAGGCCCGAAAACGTGATGCTAAGAATTTGATTCAAGGACAGTCGAGTGTCAACTATTTGGAGGAAAGATCATTTAAAGGGAAAGGACCTGGAATTAAAAAAGATAATAATAAGTTCAAGCATCCTGGACAGAAAAATAAAAAACCTGATCCTAATAAAAGAAAGGGTAAGTGTCATGTTTGTGGAGAAACTGGACATTATACCAGAGAATGTAAACAACGCAAGAGTGATTATGCTAAATGGTTGAGGAGAACCTTGTTGCCATGGTCTCTGATCTTAGTCTTGATGTGACTATGATTTCTGAGGTTAACATGGCAAGTGAGCCTGATGGTTGGTGGTTAGACTCCGGAGCTACTGTCCATATTTACAACAATAGAGAGATATTTAAAACATTTGAAGAAGTTATTGGACAGGAAGTTCAGATGGGAAATAGTTCAATGGCAAATGTTAATGGCAAAGGAACTTTGGAAATTGACTTCACCTCCAGAAAGAAGTTGACTTTGCTTAATATGTTGTTTGTGTCTGAAATTAGAAAAAAATTTAATTTATGTTGATCTTTTAGATAGGAAAGGTTTTAAAGTTTCTGTTGAGTCCGGCAAAGTCATTCTTTCAAAGAATGGTATTTTTGTTGGGAAAGGTTATGCTTGTAATGGGATGTACAAATTATCTATTAATAAAATCAGTTATGTTTCTGCTTATATTACTTGTGAAATTTCTTTGTGGCATAGTCGTTTAGGACATATAAATTCAAAGAATTTGAAAAATATGCATGCAATGAAATTAATTGATATTGGCAATACTGAACTTGAGAAATATGAAATTTGTGTTAAATCAAAAATTGTGAGGAAACCATTTCCAAATGTGCATAGAGAAACACAATCGTTAGAATTAATACATACTGATATCTGTGAGTTAAATGGAATATTGACAAGGGGTGGAAAACGATATTTCATTACTTTTATAGATGATGCTAACTGATATTGTTATGTGTATTTGTTAAGAACAAAAGATGAGGCATTTAACTCATTTAAAAAATACAAATCAGAAGTAGAAAATCAACTTGGGAAGAAGATTAAAATTTTACGTTCTGATAGAGGCATGGAGTATTGTTTGAATGCTTTTGATGCATTTTGTGAAGAAAATGGCATTATACATCAAACAAGTACAACATATACACCACAACAAAATGGTTTAGCAGAAAGAAAAAATCGTGTATTTCATGATATGATTAATTGTATGTTAAATCATGCTTGTTTGCCAAATAATTTATGGGGTGAGGCACTTCTAATTGCTTGTCATATTTTAAATAGGATTCCTAGTACTGTAATAAAAACTAGTCCTTATGAAATATGGAAAGGTAGAAGACCTAACATAAATTATTTTAATGTGTGGGGTGTATAGCTTATTTTCGTGTTACTGATCCTAAAAGGACTAAGTTAGGAGCTAGGGTTATTAGAAGTATATATGTTGGATATGCTGAAAATAGTAAAGCTTATAG
The DNA here is from genome assembly GCA_034770075.1 of Aralia elata. Classification (NCBI taxonomy): domain Eukaryota; kingdom Viridiplantae; phylum Streptophyta; class Magnoliopsida; order Apiales; family Araliaceae; genus Aralia; species Aralia elata. Next base: position 77,482,358 of record CM068379.1, on the reverse strand, counting down.
ACTTCTTGATTTAGAGTCTAATGTAATAACTGAGTCAAGGGATGTGGAATTTTTTAAAAATAAATTCTCAAAAGATGTTGAGAATGTTGATATGCCTAAACTTGATGAGCCTAGAGGTCCTATAAGGTCTAATGTTGAGGTTGATGAACCTAGTGTTCCAAATCAACCAAGTGGACCTAGAAGGAGTACTAAAGCTAGAAAAAATAAAGATTTGGATGATGATTTCATTTCTTCTCAGTCCTTATTATTTTTGGTGTAAGGGGACTAAAATAACAAGGTGGTAAATGAAATACCCTATATATATAGTCTTGAGACTGATCCTAAATCATTTAAAGAAGCTATGGCTTCTAGGGATGCTGCCTTTTGGAAGGAAGCTATAAATGATGAAATGAATTCAATCTTGGGAAATAATACTTGGGTATTGACAGATTTACCTAGAGGTTCTAAACCCATAGGGTGTAAATGGATTTTTAGAACAAAATATAATACTAATGGTACTATTTCTGCTTTTAAAGCAAGATTAGTAGCAAAAGGTTTCAGACAAGTAGAGGGTATTGACTATTTTGATACTTATGCACCGGTAGCACGAGTTACTTCTATTCGAATTCTTTTTGCCTTAGCTTCATTGTTTGATCTTTACGTTCATCAAATGGATGTTAAGGCAACATTTTTGAATGGCAATTTGAATGAGGAAGTATATATGGAACAACCCAAAGGGTTTGTTGCTCCCGAAAATGAGGCTAAAGTATATAAATTAGTTAAGTCCCTTTATGGTCTAAAACAGGCACCAAAACAGTGGCTCGAGAGATTTGACACTACTATTTTAAATTTTGGATTTAAATATAATAGTGCAGATAGGTGCATATACTCTAAAACCACTTTTGACTATATGGTGATAGTCTGTTTGTACGTGGATGATATGTTGATCATCAGTACGAATATGGTTGGAGTAAATGAGACTAAAAAGTATCTATTCTCTGTCTTTAAGATGAAAGACTTAGGTGAAGTAGATACTATTTTAGGCATCAAAGTTAAAAAACATAGTGGGGGTTTTGTATTAAATCAATCTCATTATATTGAAAAAATATTAACTAAGTTTAGTCACCTCGAGTTTAAGGAGGTGAATACTCCTTTTGAGAATAGAGTTAAACTCAAAGAAAATAATGGCAGAGCTATTGCACAGCTAGAATACGCAAGTGTTATTGGTAGCCTTATGTATGTTATGCATTGTACTAGGCCAGATATTTCTTTTGCATTTTCTAAACTTAGTAGATATACGAGCAGTCCTAATGTTGATCATTGGAAGACTATTGGGAGGATACTTGGATATCTTAAAAGAACCAGTGGTTTAGGATTGTTCTATAGTAAATTCCCAAGTGTTTTGGAGGGATACTCTGATGCAAGCTGGATTAATAGTGTGGGAGATAATAACCATAAGTGGGTGGATTTTCACTCTTGCCAGTGGTGCTGTTTCTTGGGCAAGCAAGAAACAGACTTGTATTTCTCACTCTACTATGGAGTCAGAGTTTATTTCTTTGGCTCAAGTAGGAAAAGAGGCTGATTGGATTAGAAATATGTTGTTAGACATAAATCTAAGGCCAAATTCAATGCCTCCAATTTCATTATATTGTGATAGTGAAGCTACGCTTACAAAAGCATATAGTGGTACCTATAATGGTAAGTCTAGACATATTGGTCTGAGACATGAATTTGTGAGACAATTGATACATGATGGTATCATAACTATTGTCTATGTGAAGTCAAGTAAGAACTTGGCTGATCCACTTACTAAGCCTCTGACGAGAGACTTAATAAGTTTGACTACACGAGATATGGGACTTAAACCATTCTGAGCCAGGGGTGATGGGAACCCAACCTATATCTAGGTTACCCCTAGTTTATAGGTTCAATGGTAAAAACAAGCCACAGTTGTTGGCTGTGTTACTATCGACTTGGTCTTATATGTAGTATATGATAATAACGTCTGTTGCACGATCAAGGATGAGATATGCTCTTAACAAAGGGCTGCACTTATAGCAACAAAAGTGCTTGCGAAACACTTTGCCTATATGAACTAGAATTGGAGCCGCTTCTTATAGAGAGTTAAGGTTTACTCTCTTAGAGGTTCAAGAAACAGGATATTGTGCATGGCTTTAATAGCGCAAAGCGATGATAATGCTCATCGTAAAGGGAGGTTTTTGTGTGCATGACAACTCCGGTTATATCATTTGGAATAGAGGTTCAATCTACGGATACCATCTATTTCGATATAACTTTGAGTTGTTTATACTAAAATAAGGTTTAATGTTCGTAACACCTTCTATTATGCATAAAAGACTTAGAGTTGATAAAAAGAGAATTGTTTGAAGAAAAGTAGTTTTTTCAAACAAGTGGGGAATTGTTAATTGTATCTTTTCTTTTATGAGTTTTGATCAATTTTGGGATTGATTTAGACTAATTAATTGATTAAATTGAAATTAAATTGAAAGTGCATTTGATAGTCTACTACAAGAAGATTAAGGCATAGCAATATATAATTCAAGTAGGAATTATATATTGTATTTTAATTGTATCCAAAGTTGGGCATATGAAAAGGAACATTGTTGTTTTAAAAACTATTTTCTTTAAGTCCAACATTGAGAAGGAATAAAACTATTTAATACTTTATAAGTATATGTGGAATAGTTTAATTCACTTGTGGTACTAAAGGAAAGGCTCGGATCTGGTCACACCCGCGTCCCGGGTGCGGGTGCGGGTTCGCGCCGCATTGGCGCTTTAGGCGCACTTTGCACTTCGCACGTACGCATCGTCGCTAGGAGCCTCGCCCGAGCCATGAGCCTATCTTTTTAGATAATGCTCGGACTAGGTGAATAGACCTCATTCATAATTAAACAGTTTTGTGTTTAATCACTATAGATACAAAAGAGTTTAAAACTGTCATAAACTGATCTGTGATAATTGCATAATTTATTTTTATAAACTGATGCATTATACACAGTTCAGTTTTTATCAGTGTTGGAACTGAACAGTCCTTAATTTTCTTTTACTCATCAACCTTTACAAAGTAGCAGAAATAGAGATTCATAAGTGAGTTGCTATCACTGTGAATATATAGGCTTGACATATATCCTGGAGGTATATTGCCAGTAGCCTTTAGCAAACCTTTGTGGTAAGGGGCAATAAACACCTTAAGGACAGGGACTACCCGTGTCAATCCCACTTGTCATATTGTTCTGTATCTATTTTCTTCTTTCAACACCAATCAACAGTTCTTGTTTATGAACATCCAAATCAATAGTTTATATTCAACAGCCTCTCTTTGCACTATGTGCCAAAGATATTTATTTGTAACATCACCGGTCATAATCATGCCAAATGCTAGTTCATCTTTGCACTATGGGTCAAAGAGAACTTTCACCATACGCCTTTGTTTGTAACACCAAAAATCATGATTATACCAATACACAGTTTAGTCAAAATCATGTCACGCCAGTTCATCTTTGCACTACGGGCCAAAGAAAACTATCACCATAATTTAAGTATGAGGATGATGACAATGATATAAAATGAATACAGTGAGATCAAGAATAAGAATGAATATCCAGTGTCGAAGGTTGACCAAATTGCCAACATGATGACCAAATTGTGGAGTCAAATTCAAGAATGATATTCAAGAATAAAATTTACAATTCAACTATATCATATCAAACGAAATAGAAAGATTCAGGTGAAAAGATATTAGATGAAACACAAACTATTAAGGATATTCTACAAATTTTCAGGGATTTTTACCATTTAAAATAAGGTTTTGGAAACAAACAGAGATTTCTTATCATAAATGGAGAAATGTGAAAGAAAAAGATATCCCTTAAAGAGTACAAAAGAAATGATACGTTATACGAGTATAAAAAAATATATGAAACTGCAAATAGATTTTCACCCGTCATGCGGTAATCCGCGTAGACAGATTATTTCCACAAAAGATTAATAGGTAACGAATACAAAGGGTTATTCACCAGGCATGCGTAGACAGATAATTTCCACTAATATTTTGTTATTTCGGCGCCGTCGAATATAATATTCTTCGACAAAAAGAATATTTCCCGACAAAAAGAATATTTTCCGACATACTGTTTATCAAATAATTTGCAAATAACACCCTTAACTATCATTTATAATAATTAAGCACTTCACTATTTAGAAAAATAATCATAAAAAAAATAATAAACTTTTATTTCATAAAGTTGGGATCTTACAAACATTTTTTGTGGTTCCCTTTCAATTGTATTTTGCTTTAAATACCATTGGCTATTTAGATGGTACATTGATAATTTGATAATGGGTTAGTATGTTCGTTTGTTTGATGTATTCATATATGTGTCTCTTATATTATAGATATACATGTCAAACAATATTTACATAATAACTAAAAAACCCTAACTGTTATAACGTAAACTCCCATAAGGTCCAAAATATTAGTAAAACTCAAGACCAGCCATTAGTCAGACCTGTAGCTGCCTAGGTATCTTCCACGTACAATTCAGTATTTATCTGTTTATTTAATGTTGCAATTGTATTGTTTGAATTTATTATTTATTTTCAGCTTAATATTGTCAAGAGCCACTTCACCCTCCAAATTAGCTACATTCCTATTCTGTTCTCAAGTGGGATCAAATATGAAGTGGGATCAAATATGATCATCTTCCTTTTTCAATTAATAATTAGGATTATCATTTAAATCCTTAACTTCAACAACCATATGATCTAACATATTATGAAACAGTAGTACATAGTTTATTTTATTTTATTTTATTTATTGAACTCTACTACAGTAGTAGCATTATACATAAAGAAGGCAGGCTCTCATGATGATCACATCACTTTGAGCTAAATAATTAAAATGTTTGTTCCAGCATTTGTATTTGATGTAATAATATGATATGTTGCACGCTGTACTTTTCAAGTGTAATCAGTTTTGCTGTTATTTCCGCCGACTCTGTCCGAAGCTTTGCTATCTCTCCATCTACTTTCATAATCACTGGATTTGGATCCACAGTTTTACCATTTGCATTTGTTCCATCCACAAAATTATCTACTACTATTCAGCTTCCTCGATTGTCTCCTTGTCCAGATTAGGATTATTACTTGACTGCTCCTCCATTAACATCCCCTGATCGATCAGATAATTAGTATCACATGCAAATTAAGTAATAAAATTTATATAATAATCTTAATTTATAATATGGGGTGGTTTTAATTAATTTATATATATATAGACACACATATGGGGCTGCGAGAGGTGTGGGTTATCGGATGTTGTTTGATGCGGTACCCTTATATGGGGGTTCAAAACGTTGTTTAGATTACAATTGCACCACCATCTACAGCCATTAATGGCGTCACATAATTGAACAGCTATCAGAGGGTGCGGGTGGCTGTAGTGTTGAATTTCAGGTTCTGATAGTTTCTTCCCGAGGCCGGAATTGGGATCGAAAAGTAAAAGAAGAGCATATTGGATATCCAAGTCAATGAGGCAATGGGAGCAATGAAAAGTGAAGGCATGAGAAGGGTTACAACAGGTTATGTAGAAAAGTGTTTTGGTGGAGTTATTGAGCAGAGTTAATGAGTGTTGGGGGTGGAATGGGAGTTGGATCTAACGATGCAAGGCGGCGCAAGTTTTGTGGAGGTAAAAATGGCAACCAGAGCAACCGTAGGTTAATGAGCCCCGGAGGATACGTTGTTCGCAGCCGGAGCAGTTGTCAATTTTTTGGTTTGCAGGATCAACAGTTGAGACCAAGAGTAAGGGGTGTGGGTGGCTGAAATGTTGAAGCTCCATTGTCGTATTCTCTATGTGAGTACTCGTGTGAGGGCTACGAAATACAAATCAAGGGATAATGATAATATACTGACAAGGCCAAGGCGGTACGACTGTTGCCGTATAAGTCTGTTGGGAATTACAACGTCTCACGATATAGAGAAATAGGAAATTGAGAATTTAGAACACAATCACACAATACAAGAATTATAGTGGAAACTCCAAAACCGGAGAAAAACCACTTTCGTTGTCAAAGACAACCAGAGAAAATTTACTATGTGAATAATATTACAATCACTCACACTCTCAGAAATTTCATCACATCCACTCAAGAAAGATAATTCTTCCCAAGAGAATTTTTCCGCACAAAATTCTCTAACTGATACCTCTTATCTCTCTACATTTGGATATTTCTATCCACCCTCTCCCGGATGGGATCCTACTGCCTAGGATGATCCTTACAATAAGGCAAGTATTTATAGGCAATGTCTTCCTCTCTATTAGCACACCAACATAGAAAATTTGGTGTGTTAGCACACCAACTTTGAAAGTTTCATGTGCTAGTATACACACTTGGAATAAACCCATTACATGCAACTACTGAGAGAACACTCATTCCATGTGCCCACACCTACCTCCCTCATTACTCTCCACCATTTTATTATTTATTTTAACCAATATTCCAACAAACTCCACCTTGGTTAAAATAAAATAATCACCATAGCTTTCGGTATCACCGTCTTCATCAACAATCATAATTCTCGGTATAGAGAATTATCATACTCCACCACAGAGAGTACACCTCCGCTCAGAATCAACCATTCTAAGATTTTTAATAGGTTCCGCTATCACTGTCTTCACCAACAGTCATAATTCTCGGTATAGAGAATTATCATACTCCACCATAAAGAGTACACCTCTACTCAGAATCAACCATTCTAAGATTTTATGTCTACACATACACCACTCAGAATCAACCATTCTAAGATTTTATGTCGAACAACCTTGCTGAAAAATTATGGTGCTACTTCCTCGTTGGCTTTTCCAGAAGTACATCAGCCATCGACATCACCACACACCTTGCATCAATGCCAACCAATGCCCGTGTGTATAAAACCCGCTAGTGGTAACACATCCTCTTTCATGACAACTTTGGATACTAGCGGCATGCCATGAGGATCCGTTCATATTGAACGCCTTGTGTAACTTAGATGGAATCATCACATCTTTGACTTGACTTTGACACAAGCCAAAAAATAATTCTCCCATAAAATTTTTCTATATCGATTTTCATGCTAGACATTTTTCTTTAAACAGATCGTACCCGTTGGAGACACCAACGGCGTGAACCAAAAGCTCTTGATACCAACTGCTAGGAATTACAACGTCTCACGATATAGAGAAATAGGAAATTGAGAATTTAGAACACAATCACATAACATAATAATTATAGTGCAAACTTCAAAACCGGAGAAAAACCACTTTTGTTGTCAACGACAACCAGAGAAAATTTACTGTGTGAATAATATTACAATCACTCACACTCTCAGAAATTTTCTCACATCCACTCAAGAAAGATAATTCTTCCCAAGAGAATTTTCCCACACAAAATTCTCTAACTGATACCTCTTATCTCTCTACATTTGGATATCTCTCTCCACCCTCTCCCGGATGGGATCTTACTGCCTAGGATGATCCTTTGGTTTACAATAAGGCGAGTATTTATAGGCAATGCCTTCCTCTCCATTAGCACACCAACATAGAAAGTTTGGTGTGTTAGCACACCAACTTAGAAAGTTTCATGTGCTAGCACACACACTTGGAATAAACCTATTACATGCGATTAATGAGAGAACACACATTCCATGTGCCCACACATACCTCCCTTATTACTCTCCACCATTTTATTATTTATTTTAACCAATATTCCAACAAAGTCATTTAAGGCAAGGTGGCACGACTGTTCCCATATAAGTCATTTAGTATTTTCTATATCGGGATCATTACATTTATATATATAATAAATAGCACAAAATCTTCATTCAACCATAAAACTTTAAAATGATTTTCAACCTAAAATTTTAAAGAATACGCTAAAACCCTATTATAAATAAAGGATAAAATTCTAAATACTTAAACATAAAAAATTGGTCAAAATTTTTACAATATGTATCTTATATAAAATCCTACCAAAAAAGCTTTTCTTAGTTACACCACTACCCACGATATCATGAATTCTTACACAACAATTTTATCGATCATGAATATTCAATTATTATTTTTTTAGATGTATGGTGATTTGTTTGGTAATTATATCGTACAGTTCTCTTAAAATTATAGTTCAATAATTGCGTCATTTTTAATTTTTATTATTAGTGAAGGATGCAGATTACATGTTATAGTAATTTAAATGATGAAGAGGTTGAGAGGATTATTCATCTTTTGTATTTCAACAGTGTAACATCATTAGTTTCAACCGATTTTAATATAAGCAATACATCAACAATTTTGTATTTTAACCGCGTATAAAATTGAAAAGGAATTAAGATCTTTTTCTTCGGTTATGATAGTCAATTTATACATTTAAAATAAAAGAAAATTTATATTTTTCTAAGAAAAAGACTCACTCAATTAATATTTTTCATGTTTTATTCGATTTCAAAAATTTTCCATCAATATTCTTATTATCATACAATTTTTCATACAATTTTTAATTTAGATAAAGTTCAGTAATATTCATATGATCAATTATATTAATAATTTTTTTAATAAATTGTATAAGTATATTTGTTGGAATCTAAATATAATTTAGTGTCACATGATAAACACATAGATGAATATATGAATATACAAACAAATGAATCGTTAACTTAAAAACAAATACTATTATCTAAAATTATATGAATCGATGAATTATTATTATTAGATTTTATTAGTTAAATAATACTCTATCCGTCTTAAATTAAAAGTCTCGTTTTTGACTTTTTTTGTCAAACTGATCAATTTTAGAATTAATAATTAAGCATATATAAATACATTTTTTAAATTGTAGAAATTAGAGTTTGTAGCAAATTGTATCTAGTTTCTTATGATTATATATAATCTCTTAACCAAAATAATTGTTAAGTGTTTTGTATATTTATAAAACTATTGTACACAATATTAATCTATTATATTATTATAATTAATATATTAATAATTTTATAATAAAATTCGTGCCCACGGGATCATGAGCTTAAAATTGAGAAATAAAAATCTAAAATTTAAAAAAAAAAACTATAAAAAATAAAACCTAATTGATTTGTTTACATAATCTTCTCTTCTCTTTTTCCTCTCTTATGTTAACTCTCTTTTCTTTGTTTTGCCTCTTCTATTCTCTTTTCCACTCTCACCTCTTTTTTGTCTTTCACGTGTTCTTTTCCACTTTTTAAATGATTTTTACATGTTTAGTTAGTTTTTTTCCTTTTCTTCAGTAAGTTATTCTTTTTCTTTTTCTTTTTTTGCTAGACCTTTGGAATACATGATTTTTAATTTCCTTTTCTTCAATAAGTTATTTTTTATTTTTTATTTTGCTAGTTAAACCTTTGGAATGCATGATTTTTAACTTTTCCTTTCAAATGGAACACATGCAGCCATGTTGTGCTTAATAAAGTGGAAAGATTTACGAACGGTTCCATTTCCATCGCGTTAATGGAAAATTAAAAAGTTTTCAAACAATAATTTCGTAAGCGTGGTTCATACAGTTATTTTTCTAATTTATTTCTCTTAATATTTGGTTATTATTTAATTTAGTATAATTCACTTTCCAATGCAATTTTTCTTTTACTTTGGCTTCGGGAATTTTTCATATTTGATAAATGGTGAAAAACAGGGACGGATCTACTCTTTAGCATACCTGGGCAGCTGCCCCGGCTGCCGACGGAAAAATCGTGAAGAGAGCTCCAGTTTTGCCCCGGCAGCGAGCGGAGGAGCAGGCGGCGGCGGAGCGGCCGGTGAAGAAGAAGACGACGACGGACTGAACTGAAGTTTTTTTTTTTTTAAAACCTACCGAGTGAAACGACGTCGTTTCACTCAGGAGGTTTTTTTTTTAAAAAAACCTACTAAGTGAAACGACGTCGTTTCACTTAGTCAGTTTTTTTTTAAAAAAAACCTCCTGAGTGAAACGACGTCGTTTCACTCGGTAGGTTTTAAAAAAAAAAACCTTCAGTTCAGTCGCCTGTTGCTTGCCTTCTTCATTGCTTCTCCTTCAGTCGCCCATTTTCAGCCCTCCCTCACTGCCTCCATTGCTCCATCCGCCTCCAGCCCAGCCGGCAGCCGTCACTTCTCCTCCGCCGCTCAGCTCTTCGTCGCCAGCCGTCACTTCTCCTCCGCCTCCAGGTGACCAGGTTCAATTGAAAAATTATCTCACTTGTCTATTTAATTTTTAAATGTTTAATTGAATATTTCTTTAAATGTTTTAGGGTTTTAAAAAATTAGGGATATTTGGTTATTCATTAAATAATAAATATGATATAAATAATTATTTCTTTAAATGTTTTAGGGTTTAAATGTTTATGACTTTTGGGGATTTTTGATTAGTTAATAAATTAGTTAAAATTGATATAAATAATAAATGTGAATATGTGATGTTGTTTAAATGTTTATGACTTTTGGGGATTTTTGATTAGTTAATAAATTAGTTAAAATTGATATAAATAATAAATGTGATGTTGTTTAAATGTTTATGACATTTGGGAATTTTATGTTTTTTGATTTTTGAATAGTTAAAATTGGTCTCCTTTTTATTGTGAATTTGTGACTTGTGAGTTTTGTAAAATTGTAATGTTTAGGAATTTGTGACTTGTGGTTGAGTGATAGCTTGATTGTTTATATTTAAAAAGATGTTTTTGCTTGTGTTAATAACGAAACCATAGTGCAACGTTTTCATGAAATGAAAACTCGCCGCGGTCAATTGTAGTTTGTATGTTTTACTTTTCATGAATGATACTAGACTACTAGTCTCGTTAAAGTTTTGCCCCGGCTGAAAAAAATTCCTGGATCCGTCCCCGGTGAAAAAGGTTTGGAGAAGAAGCGAAGGACAAAGAAAATATAACAGTTGATTTAAAGGGTCACTACTAAACGGGAACAAATAATCCCAGGTTTGCAACTAAACTTTCTACAACTTTACAATTAATTACATTACTTTTCAATTGGCATTATATTTGTAAGTCAGCCCTTTTGTTTTTGTTTGTTTGTTTTTTTTTAATTTTATTATTATTATTTTTTAATCTTTTCATAATATAATGTGACGGCTGTCCATGATAAAATTTCCTTATATTAAGTAATCATAAAATACTACTACTATTAAAATCATCAAGTTATTTGTGTAATTTATTGTATGGACACTTATTTGAAATGTTTTAATATACGTGATATCCTAAATTTTGATTTTTTTGAGACTTTGAGAAATGACTTTGAATTGTTGATATTATATGACACTGACTAATGACTTTGAATTGATCTTTTTAAACGGAAATTATTTGCTTTCTTTGTTTCCTTTCTTTTCTACCTAATTTTTATATATTATGTGACTTTGAGTTTGAAGTGAAAAGGCCCAACAAATAAGAAAATAAAATAATAAGGCTAGTCCAAAAAATTATTATAGATTAAAAATAATGAATTATTATTTGAATTTAAAAATCTACTTAAGATATTTTTGAATTTAAAATAATGAATTAATACATTATTTAATTAATAATATCTTTTATTATTAAAAATTATTATGATTTTATTATTTATAAAAGTAAATGACTATATCAATTTTAAGTTTAGAAATCTCTCACATTATTTTTTAATAAGTCAATATCAATTTCATATGTTGGAACGGAAGAAATACATAATACGAAGCATAAGATGATCAAATAATACACAAAAATCATTATTATCATAGCAAAAAATATAAATATAAAAATACATGAAAAATCTCTATAAAATTAAAAATAAAAAATTATTAAAAAATATTTCAAACGTTGCTCGTGCTTTCCACAAGACCAATGTGCTACTTTGATAAAGATATTCACTACAAGAAAAAGCCCTACCTGCGACCGCCCATCAGCGACCGCTAGCGGTCGCAGAAAACAATCAGCGACCACAGGCGGTCGCTGATATGAGTCGCTGATATGAGTCGCAGATAACCTGGTCGCTGTGTGGTCATCAGCGACCGCTATTGGCGACCGATTAATTAGCGACCGCCAAATAGCGACCGACACCGTCGCTAAGCTGAGTCAGCGTACGTCAGAGGTACCTGCTGACGTGTCCACGTGTCAGCGACCGCATATTAGCGACCGCCGCGGTCGCTAGATCCCTCGCACTATCAGCGACCGATAAGCTTAATCAGCGACCGCATACGGTCGCTGATATTTAAATTAAAAAAAATGCCTATTTTGTGGATTTCCCAAAAAATTTGTACCTGTTTTGTACCTGCTTTATCCCAACACACGGCAGTATATATAAATAAACCAACATCAATACAAATATAGAGTTATAATAAGTTCCGTCCTAGTAAAATTATAACATAGTTCCGTCCGAATATAATTTATATACAAATGTAGATTAACAAATGAAGAACGAATACAAATGTCTTCACGGATCAATATCGTCCAAATGCGGCTGTAACAAAAGAATAAAACATATATTATTGAATGTAAAGTTAAACTAAACATGCAAAGCAGTAGATAAAGTTAAACAATGACAATATTACCTGCTCGGGCTCATCCTGCTACTGGGCTGCTCTCGCCACTGCATCTGCTAACTCCTCAAGATCAAGAGACTATAGATGCCCGCCAAGTGTAAGAAGAAGATTCTGATCCCTACATATTGCTCTCACACAATCAGCAGGAGTGTGCAGCGTCGGATGACAGGAGGACTGACTAGACTGACTAGCAGAGCTGCCTGTGCCACTGAAAGTCGGTCGTCGTCGTTGTCCTTGGCCTTTGACATAATTCTTCTTGACAACCGACGCCCTCTCCCATAATTCTTGATCAATCGGCGGTCGATGAGTGCCTTCAGGATATCGCTCATTCAGTAGGCTCTTATAATTGTCCTGTCAGCAGGTTAGACATTAAATAGTTAAAACTACATATAAAATACCTAAAAATTGACGTAAAAATTATAGACATATAAAAGTACCGCTATTTGGATAGCCTCAGGCAAACCATCGCGGGTGGCGACGTATACATCCAACCAATGAATAGGCTGACCCTGAGACGATGTCTCCTACAAAATAAGCTCATATATTAATATGTAAACATTTGATATACTAAAACTAATACTGAAACGTTTGCAAAATACGTACCCTGGATCTAATATGCTGCAACTGGGATATACTGCCGCCCTTATATGTGCCTTTCGCCTTTTTGCCTTCCGGTACACCTGAGGATCTGTTCGCGGCGGCAGTCTTGCGTCTTTTAACCCAGCTCTCAGCACTCCACTGCGCACACATCTCAGCCCATATGTCCTGCGAACACCACCAGGGGCTATGCTCATGCATGTACAACTCACCCTGTCCTGGATGGTCGACCTCTGCATTATGCAGTGCCTTTTGTCTTTCCTTGTTCAGATTGTCTTTGGTCCGAACGGCGCATTTCTGCCAGAACAGTGTCTGAATAACTGATGCTTGCGCGTCGTCCCATCTATACCTTTTCTGCAAGTAAAATAACAATAATACTATTAGAACAGTGATATTACCATAATCTAACACTACTAAACAAATATAAGAAATAAAAAAAATACCTGAAATTCAGCCCAAACTGCATAACTGTGAAATGCACTTCACAATTTTGTTGTCGCTGAAATCACTATAATTTAAAGCAATTTACATTATTATATATCTACAACAATGAAATATATAAATGCTTATATTTAAATGATGTATAACGTACATGCTATCCGGAGGAGGACGGATCTGTATGAGAATCCGGTCATCCGGATTCGCCGGGGCCTTCGGCACATTATTAGGACCCCTACCCAAGCTGCGCTTTCTTTGCGGTGGTTCAGAAGACATCTATAAATACAAATTCATCAATGTTATTAATATGAGTTATATTTGATTACATATACAAATAAAATGACAACAATGACTGGTAACTGAATGAAATAGTTAACAACAACAACCAACAACTATAAATGAAAGAGATACATAAACATGACAATGATATAGAGAACATGTACATATGTAATTATATGTAATACAAGTCAAACTAAACATACATTTTATTGAAAATCGTTGTCTGAGTCAGAATCATTTTGTATACGTATTGGTGACTCATAACCATCATCTTCTTCAGATTCAGTGTCAGTGTCAGTCTCAGTGAATAACTCTTCCTCGGTATCAATGTCATCTGCCACAAGTATAGACTCGGGATCCAATTCATCAGGTTCACCTCCACCCTCTAACTGGATTAATTCATTGTTGGCATCCACATTTATTATAGGAGGCCTATGAAGAATCTCCTCTTGGTAGAACTCCCCGTCTACTACTTGGACACGACTACGCGCGGGAGTATGAATTACAACTTGCCAATCTGCAGGCGGTCTATCCCTTTTCCTTACAGGACTAGGAGTGTAGTACACTTGTAGTGTTTGAGTTGGCAAGGCAAATGGTGCGTTGACGTATGTGGACCTATGGAGGTCAATATCGACAATTTCATGTCGATCGATACGTATCCCTTTTTCTGAATCAAACCAGCGACACTTGAACAAGCTAATATAACCCCCATAAGTACCCTTGTATGACAACTCAATGAGTTCCTCCAACTCCCCATAAAAGGCACGACCAAGCTCATTATAACAATCTCCTTGAACACACACTCCAGTGTTAGTTGTTCTTTTACCACGAGCATATGTCTTTGTATGAAATTCACACCCATTTATTTTGTAACCATTGTGACTTACTTGGTCCCTGTCTGGGCCCATAGCTAGGACTTAGACCTTTGGAGGAATCGTTCCCCCATGAAGAACCTACAGAAATTATGTGTACTAAATTAAATGAATATATAAATTAAAACTATGTATGTCATGCTTAATTAACTTAACTTACTTTGTCTTTTAGCCACATTGCAAATTCATGATCACGTCTAACTTGAATATCTTTATCAGTGATGTCGGGCTGATTTGCTTTTAACGCGTCATCGTATGATCTATACAAATTAAGAAAGATTAACATATATTAATATGAGATTGCAGGTGAAGATATAGAACCATCCTTGTGAATTTTACATGTTTACCTCACAAATTCATCAATTTCCTCACAATTGAGAAGATTGTAAGTATGTGCAGCATGTAATTCTTTGTCAGATAGGAATATGCGTTTCCCTTTTCCATAAGCGCGACTTGGTAAACCAAATACAGAAAGCCGACCATTTAGTTCAACATTTCCTCCATCGTCATGTCTTGGGACTCGATTGGCCTTTGTTAAGACTTCGTCGGGAAAATAGTCTGAGACAAACGTAGATATCTCATCGAAACTGTATACCTCACATATCGACCCCTCGACATGAGCTCTATTCTTCACCTTCCTCTTAAGGTTTCCTATGACCCTCTCGAAAGGGTACATCCATCTATATTGAACTGGGCCACCAACACGAGCTTCATAGGGTAGATGGATTTGCAAATGCTCCATGGAGTCAAAAAATCCAGGTGGGAATATTTTTTCAAGCTTACACGTGATCTCAATGATGTTCTTCTCAAGTACAGACATGTCCTTTTCATTTAACGTTTTTGAACATAGGTCTCTGAAGAAACGACTAAGATCAGTCAAAGCATCCCATATTGGTTTATCAAGCAAGTCCCGAAATGCTATAGGAATGAGTCTCTCCATGAACACGTGACAGTCATGACTCTTCATCCCTTGCAATTTCCCACCTGTAACACACCTTGCAATGTTTAACGCATATCCATCTGGTAGTTTCAAAGACTTTATCCAGGTGCACACCTCTTCCACCTGCTTTTTGGATAAAGTGTACCTTGCATGCGGTTTGACCATCTTACCACTAGGAGCTTCATAAAGTTCTAGTCCAGGACGCTTACAAATATCTTTCATATCCAACCGTGCCTTATCATTATCTTTCGTCTTGCCCGCAACATTCATCACGGTGTTAAATACATTGTCGAACACATTCTTCTCAATATGCATAACATCTAGATTGTGACGAATCAAATTTGTAGACCAATAAGGTAGTTCCCAAAAGATGCTTCTCTGAAACCAATTATGAGATAGTCCAAACCCATCGATGATGTCAGAAGCAACAATCTTACCGAATGGTCGAGCCGGCGATCTCATCACACGGTCACAGATCTCCGTCCCCGACAGTCGCGGTACAGGCATATCATTCTCTACTTTCCCTTTTCTAAAATTTTCTCTATTTCTTCGAAACGGATGATCTACCGGTAAGAAACGACGATGACAATCAAACCAGCAAGGCTTTCGACCATATGATAGATTGAAAGACTTTGTAAACTCCATACAATATGGACAAGCCAACTTCCCGTGTGTACTCCATCCAGATAACATACCATAAGCAGGGAAGTCACTTATAGTCTACATGATCGCTGCCCTAAGGTTGAAATTTGTCTTCGTGGAAACATCCCAAGTTTGTACTCCATCCTCCCACAATACCTTCAACTCGTCTATAAGAGGTCTCAAGTAAACATCTAAGTTCTTTTCAGGACTCTTGGGATCAGGAATCAAGAGTGAAAGAAATAAGTATGGTTGTTTCATACACATCCAAGGAGGCAAATTGTACGGAGTTACAATCATAGGCCAACAGGAGTACGGAACAGCTGAGTGACCGAATGGGTTGAAACCATCCGTGGACAATCCAAGTCTTACATTTCTAGGTTCCAATGCAAACGTCGGATGTGCCCCGTTGAAATCTTTCCAGGCTAACCCATCTGCGGGATGGTTAAGTTCTCCATCCTTAGCTGGAGATTTCGCATGCCAAGTCATATGTTCAACTGTTCTTGAAGACATGTACAATCTTTGTAATCGATGTGTTATTGGAAAATACCGTAAAATCTTAAAAGGTATATTGGAACAAGTTTACATCATTTTTTTTGCCTATATATACGTACGTATAATATAAATATACGCCTCTGTTCAGTTACCCGACCAACGAAAAAATTTCGCCAGAGTCTCCCCTATAATATGGATTATCCACATGCACGAGGGCATGCATATATTGACATTTGTAGGCACCCAAGACACAACTCAATAGAAATATATCAATTCTCAATATAATAAGACCAACACAATAACGAATGAATTGAATGCAAAAGTAGTAAAAAGTACGAGAAAATTAATAACTTGTTTTTCATTAGTAAAACAAGTATTCTAATTAGTTCTTTTATTTTATTTAATTTAACATCACATCTATATTATTGTTATTATTATTTTGATTTATTTTGTATTATTTAATTTGTTTGTATTCATTTAATTTTATTTTGTATTATTTTATTTAGTATTGACAAACTAAGTAAATACTACTTAGTTCATTATGTTATTTATTTTATTTTATTTTATATTATTCTATTTACTATTACAAAAGTAAGTAAATACTACATAGTTCATTATATTTTTTATTATTATTGTATTTAATTTTGTATTATTTGTTATATTTTATTTTTATTATTTTATTTAATTTTGCGAAACTAAGTAAATATTACTTAGTTCATTATACTATTTATTATTATTGTATTTTATTTTGTATTATTTGTTTTATATTATATTTATTATTTTATTTAGTTTTGCGAAACTAAGTAAATACTACTTAGTTCATTATATTATTTTTTATTTGATTTTATTTAATTTTGTATTATTTATTTAATTTTATTGTTTTATTCATTTTATTTAATTTTTTATTATTTTGTATTATTTATTTTAATAAATTTAATTTAATTATATTTAACCTTCTTAATTTATTTTTAAATTTATTTTGGTTGTTTATTTTTAAGTTATTAAATTTAGTTTAATAGTTGCAAACTAAATAAATATATATACTAATTCTTAACCCCAAATCAAAATGAAAGTTCTACCAATTTTTAAAGTCAAATCAAAATGATAGTTACAAATTGATGCATACATAGTAAGCAAATAACAAAGTTCATTAAACAAATTGACAATAATAATCTTCACTCCCAGATCTAGAAGATGCATTGAAAGATTTTATGAGTTTAAATTGAAAAAATACCCTAACTCATACCTTTTTTGGAGCTAATAGGTCCGGCGATGCGCGGCGGGCGGCAAGCAGCAAGCGGCGGGCGGTAGGCGGCGAGCGGCGATGTGGGCTAGCGGTGGCGTGGGTCTCCCTCTCCCTTCTCCCTCTCCCTCTCCCTCTCCCTCTCTTCTTTTTCTTTTTTTTCGCCTGAAATGACCTGGGTCTGTTCGACTGTCTGGGATTAAAGAGAATCAGCGACCGCTATCAGCGACCGCATGCGGTCGCTGATTTTTAATGACATGGCTTTATTAGCGACCGTTAGCGGTCGCTATTATATTTGTGGTCGCAATTAACGTACCCGCCAACAATCGCGCCAAATGTTTTGGGCGGCAAAACTTAACTAGCGACCGACTAGCGACCGCGATCGGTCGCCGATAGAAACTAGCGACCAGAGACGATAGTGGTCGCTAATAGCGGTCGCAGATAATAACATTAGCGACTGCAACATGCGGTCGCTGATATATTTGGTCGATGTTGGCCAATTTTCTTGTAGTGATTATTATATCCAACCACCAATATTTTCATGGATAATAATAGCAATACGTCGGTGTGTCATAATTAGTAAGAGATTTATTTGATTGGTGTATTAATATCGCATTAGTTGAGATGAAAAAAAAAATTACATTACTTTTACGTCCACAAAAGAATAATTTTTACAGAAATTAAGGTAGTCAAATAATTATGTAAGACTATAAATTTTCTCCTAATTTATCTTTGAGTTTTGGGTTTAGAGAGAAAAATTAATATGAACCACTCATTTGTGAGATAAGTAATTCACTATTTAACTAAGTAAAATATGATATATAACCAAGAGTAAATTAATCCATGCAAAATTTTATCTAATTGAATTGTCTACTTTACTCATACTTTTGAGCACAAAATCTTTTATCACTTAACTCATTATTTTGGAGACGGAGGGAATATATATTAATGACATTACACTTATTTAAAAGAAATTAAAGATATAGATAAGAGTTCTTTTATATAATAAGATTGAGATATAAAATATATATAAATTTTGTTGTTTGTAAACATAGTTGTAAATTAACTACAAATACATGATAAAATGAATGACTCGTTTACTCCCTTTAAAAAACTTTGATCTTGGAAAAGAAGTACAATTCAATAAAAAATGCTTACAACAATCATTTTCAATACTTTTCAAAATCACTTTAATCGATTCGATGCTTGTTAGATGTGAAATTTAAAGTCAAACATATTCGTGTGACCATGTAACTTTTCAAAGAAAATAATATTTATATTCCGATTATTTATCTCGATATTTGATTGCAAATATATAATATTTTAAAAAAATGTATAATAAGTAAATCTATATTATAACTCTTATCATTTCATTGTATTGATATATATTTAATTCAACATATATTTGTCCAATAAATGGCAATACTCAACATTTTATCACCGACCAAGCAACAAATGTAATATCACGTACACGAAAAACATGATCACAATTCACGATTCGGTAGGCCCACAAACTGAATATTGCCAATGCACCATGCATTGCTGGGTAGTCCGCACAAGGCCCATCGTAAAATGTGTTGTCCCATAGGTGAACAATAAGTATTCTGGTGGCCATACCCACGTGAAGGCGATAAGCTTCTCAACACACTCATAAATATGATAAGAATGGATAATCCAAATAACAATAAACTTTACTGAAAAAAGATTAAATACAAAGTGAAAATATAAAATGATATTTATGGTAGTTATTGATTATAGTTATTAGACTTATTTATGTACATCAGAATATTCACTAATTAGAATTTTACACATTATTTTGTATTTAATTTTTTGTAGGCATCTTTTGTCACCGTAACATTACTCTCCAAATAATATCATCATACACTCATCAAGATATAATGAGATTAAATTATATGCATTGATTTCGAAAATGAATTCTCATTTTTTGAACGTCCAAAATTAAGAACATCCAATATATGAACCCAATGTGATCAATAAACAACACTAGTCTATGTGTGTTAAGAAATGAAATAGAATATTTGAATAAAACCTGAAAAACATAGACGAAAAAATATAAGAGAGAAAATAGTGATAGAAAGTAGGAAAACAATTTGGCGATAAATCATGGATATAATGAGTTTGTTATGAATTAACCGTTGTGAAGTGATAATTTAGCTAAAATATAACAATATAAACTTTATCACTAAACAGGCCAATATAGAATGGGAGTCCAAGTCCTTCTCTGACTTTATAAACTAGATAAGGGATATTTACATGAAACATATAATTATTCAAAGTATTCGAATCATATAATAGACTAAGGCTATGTTTAACAATTCAATTCTACATTTTGAAATTGGAATTCAAAACACATTTATAATTTCATATAATTGAAATATATAGTTATAATTTGACGACTTAATTCTAGTTTCAAACCTAGAATTGAGTTCTCAAATATAACTTTAAGAATTTAGACAACTGTCAGTTTTGTCCTAATATTCTCCCTCACTACTATAAAAGTGATATATAAGTAGAGTAGGAGTAGGGTATATAACAAAATAGTAATCTTGTTATTAGTATACAACAAGAAATGCAATCAAGGAACTGCCAAACATCATCACCAAGTTAGAAGGTTTGTTCATATAACTATGAAGCATATATTAGTACAGTAATCATGCTTACCTAAAAATGAATATACATGATTTTCATGGCCTTCGACGCCAAATTATCCACACAATATATATTTTAATAGGAGATTGATATGTTTACGGGTAAAATTTAATATTTCAATAAGTTTTCTCACATGAGTGTAGAACTCATTTATTATTAATGTGAGAGAAATCTTATGAAATTATCACTTTTATCCACGAAAATATCAATTTCTTAGTACTGAAGTATTTCCCGAGGACAACCAACAATAGTGAATGAACAGTTGTGATATGCACCCACAATTAATATTCCAGCATTTGGAATTTTTGATAAGGACAAAATTATTAACACTATCCTAAAGTGACTAAAAAAATTAAAAAATGCCAAAATAGTTATTATACCTGTTCCACAGACATACTGGCCCATCATCAATGATCAATGTAACATCTAAATAGTCAATGGCATCTAAAGCAAAGTACAATTGAAAGGGAACTACAAAATGTTGGAGCAGTATATATCTGCTAGGACAGTATACTTGGAATGAGATGGAGTTTTGTAACTTCACTAGTTTAGTTGGTGCAGGTTTCCGATTTATCAACTGGATTTTGGTTTTGGAGAAACTGATTGGGCTTGTACTACACAATAGGGATATGCCTATGGCGACGGTAGTACCGTCGTCATAGCTCAAAAAACCGTCGGCATAACCCTACTGTGTAGTACACAGCTGTGCACCAATATTTTTGCCTATATATATATATATATATATATATATATATGATTCATAGTATGTATTTGCTATAAATCCTTATAGAATATACATTATCTATATCATTGAAAATAAAAAGAAATGATCAATATTACAAATTGAAAATCGACGTCCGCTACTAATAGTAACGGATAGTAAAAAAACACATATTATCCGCTACTAATAGTAGCGGAAGCCAATCAGATACTTTTCCCGTCATATCATAATATTAGATGGTTGATCATATCAATTTCTGTCTGAAAATGTTGAGTGCCAGATAGAAGAACAACTTTGAAGTTTTATGCTTTTGTTAGTTCAATTTGATTGGTGTTGATTTTCTCAACCGATTGAAAAGCAGGTGATCCAAATTAAAAGAGTCATTCTATGTTGGTCCCATAAAAGATGATAAAAAACCATCTGAATCAGTAGCAAAAAATATGTTTTATTTGAGTACTTACTTCCTCTTTCACTTCATTGCATTTCATTTCCTAAGGATCTTTGAAGATAATCACAGTAGGCAGTAAAAGAATATGTAGGTTGTAGTTGAGCTGTAACATATATAATTTTCTTTCCTCCTGCATTTGTTAATCTATCCTTACAATATTCATTTCGTGACCCATGATTTGAAGGTGGTAATATATTTATTTATTTTGAGATTAACTAAAGTTATTTTCCGTGTTTGAAAATTCTAGAAGGATTATCCAGGAGATTCATAATGGAGCTATACTATGAAAAGGTCTGGTGAATATACGAATTAACTTCTAATTTTTTTGTCACTATTGATATGTGTGTGGGACAGAAAAAATAAAATATACCGCATTCTATTTTAGAAAATTTCACATAAATTAATTGCATATCTTCAAGCATAATATTATTGTGTTTTAACCACTTCTTACTATTGGCTTTAAGTGTACCTATCCGACTTAATTCGGCTCCTTTTTTTTTTATTAATTTGTGAATATGTTGATTTCTATTTATCCTATTTATTTGTGTGTGGGAGGGAGGGGAGATTGATTGAAGTATTTTAAGTGATTCTTACTATTTTGTAGCGAATTATGTTGCGTGCAGGTGTTATACAGAGTTGCACAACAGGTCAGCTTGGTCTAATCTGGTCTAGGCCTGTCAGGCTTTGGCTGTTGACCAGGCCAAGCCAAGCCTTGAGTCTTCAAGACGAGGCCAGGCTTATTTCACAAAAATCTGATCTCTGGAGGCTTGTAGTCCAAGCCCAGGCTGGTCTAATTTGATCCTGCACTGTTTTTTTTAAAAAAAAATGTACATGTCTAGGTCCGGTCCATCATCCATATGTGATCTGCATGTTCAGTCCGTTGGACATGTGTGATTAAAAACTTTTGTGGCTGGGCCGGCCGCGCCTTAGCTTAGAGGATCTGTTTTGTTTTTTATTTTTACTTTTACTTTTGGTCCAATCCATCATCCATCAAAGGTCCAATCCATCATCCATCCAAGATTCTAAGGGACCAGTCTCCTACTGCAGTGCTGTCAGGCCAGCCCATGGCTCCAATTGTGCATTGGTAGTGTGGTGCCCATGGTGACCAGCTTAATAAGCTTTATAATTGAATGACATACACATTAATTGTATATTTCCTTATTTTGGTTTGTATAATTAATAATATGGTAACTATAAATGTATAAAGTATTCTGTGATACTTTCTTCATTTTAAAATATTTCATCAATATTTAATACTTTTTTATTTTAAAATATAAGATTAATATTTTAAATTTAATATTAACATTATTCATTTAAGTTTTTAAAATAATAAATTTTTTCAATTAGTAATGCTTTTAGATAGATAATAATATTTATAATTATATTAACTAAAATTTAATATTAAATTTTAATTAACTAACTTATGAATATTAAATAAACTAAGTAGTATATTAATATTAAAATTTAATCAACTAGCTTATTGATATTAAATAAACTAATTAGTATATTAATATCAAAATTTAATCAACTAACTTATTAATATGGAATATAGTAACTAGTATATTAATTAAATGTATTTACAAGAAATCAATAATGAATAATTAAAACTTTAAACTTTATTGATGTATTAATTCAAACCAATGTATTGCAACTTACAAATTACAATAACGAATAAGTAAAAACTTATAATTTATTGAATCATTTATAAACAATTATAAGTGTATAACTTTAAAGTATAACTTAAACAATAATCAAGAATTAGTCGGTTATAAATATTTGTCTTCAAAATATTTTTAAAAAAATTCTTTCATTGAAAAAATAAGGTCAACCAAAAAAGGATCATATTTAAATTATTGAAATATATTTGTTATTTCTAAACATGAAAACAAAACTTGATGAATTGTAGAATAATAAATACCACTTAATATTTTTGTGTGTTTTTAAAATTTTTAAGAATATTTAAAAGTTAACCAAATATATCCCAGTCTTGGTTTGTTAATTCATGATTAGTTTGTAGGGGTGTTCATAATTTACGGTACTGAACCGGTCCGAACTAGACCAATTACATAATACACCAAAATTAGGTACCGGTACTGGTTGGACCGGTATACCGAACCGGTTAACCGGTCCGGTACCTGTCGTTATCTACTTTTGTATCGATTTTTTCCAACATGGTATTTGATAACTAGTATTTGTTATTGCTAATTTTTACTATGCTATGAACACGTGGCAGTAGTTTGAATTTATGATACAGCAAAAACAGAGAAAAACAACACACTTCTTGAGTCTCAAAAGGAGAGAAAACTTCAACTTGTACATATTTATGGTTTGTTTTTATCTTGTTGTTCTTTCTCAAACCCACCACGAAGTAGCATATAGGAAAGGGAAAACTTCCTCCACCTCAAAACCCAAATAAGTATCTCAGATCCAACCACAAAATTATCAAAACCCACCACGAAGACTATCTCAGATCAATCATCATCGATTCATCCATCAATCTGCCCAACAAATTCAATCATCGATCCATCCATCAATCTGGCCAAATTGGTATGCTCAACAATCTCCTCTAAGTATCTTTCTCTCTCTCTCTCTCCATATGTATGTACTCTCAGATGAATAAAGGTACACTCAGAGAAAAAAAGAAAAAGAAAAAAGGGAGTTATTTGCCTATTTTCGGAATACAACCGGTACAACCGTTTCGTTACGGTATCTACCGAACCTCCAAAGTTCCTTTTCGAACCTGGTACCGAATAACCGGTATATACCCGTTACTTATACCGATGCCAAACTGATTTTGTTTTGTCCCGAACCGGCCGGTTCGAATCGATTTGGTTAGCCTAAAAATCGAAAAAATCGAAAAAATGCCCACCCCTACGTAAGTATATTTTTACAGTTATAGACCTCTCTAAACAAATCATATTATGTACTATTTCACCTAGTGTTATTATCAAATTTTACTCATGTTTTTTTAGTACTAAAAAAAATAAAATTTATTCTTTAAAAATTTTCACATCGTGCATGACAAAAACTTAAAATCTTGAATTTTTCTATTTGAACTATAAACATAACTAATTATAGCACGAATCTTATATATTGTCCCTCGTAAATAATTGAATCTAGAATGAACAATTAAATTTAATATTAAATATTAAAAAAAAATGGGCAATTAATTATTATATGAAATAGTTGTTATAGATGAAAGTTAACCAATATATATATATATATATATATATATATATAATATTATAATTTATATTATAGGTTGAGTAAGACAACGAGACAAATTAATAAAGCAAGAAACATGTGATATACAAATGTAGTATTATTACACACAGTTCCGTATGTAAGATTCTATGAAGATCAAGAGACGTGCCTCGTGAGGAGGGGAAGTAGTACAATTTGTCTTTTATGTCCATCAGTCCACTCTTCAATTTCTCTCAATTATTTATGATCAGTCTTGGACCCAAAGTCACTGTTGTTGCCTGCTGCGAAAGGAAGGACTAAGGAGTGGATTTAGGATTGGGCGTAGGAAGGAAAGCGCGGCTTGGGCTTTAAATCTAGAGGAAGAAGAAGAAGGCTTAATTCTTCAAAAAAGTGGGACCCATTGACCCTTTTTTCGCTTGTTACATTAATTATCCAGGTTTAATTATATAACATGAATTATATTCTACATATTTTCACTTTATCAATTGATTGTTTTGAATGCTATTGTTGCTTCCCACTTCTTTCTCACCTTTATACTTTTAGTACTAATAATGTAGCCAAGGTCAATTTTTTTGACCTCTACCACTACCATTCCCATTTAGAAGGGAGCTGAATCATACAGCTTTTTATTTATTATTTGTTTATATTTATTTTTTTTATGTGTATATAACCACACTTCATGTCTTAATTTCCTTAATTCACATAACAGATGTATCTTCGATGATAAATACAAGGAATTTAATAATTTCAGGTATGCCAATGTGTATTTGTCTCTGATTTTTGTCCTTTAATTCCCTAATTAAAAATGTATATGGACGTTTAATTCCCTAATTAAAAATGTTATTTACCATTGGTTTCAGGTGAAATGGGATTCTCAGATGATCAACAAGTATGCAGTGCATCGGCTCATTCAGATTATTATGGAATGATGACTACTCTTTTAGCAATTGATGATGGTGTTGGTGGACTTCAGGCATGTTTGATCTATACCATATATATATATCCTCAGACTTTATATTTTTTCTTCTGATCATCCAATTAATAAAGTTTCTTTTCTCCTCTTAAAGTATATAAGTGTATAACAACCATTACTATTTACTATTATTTGCATTTCAATTCACTAAAGAAGATATAGTCTCTTCTAAAACAAAATATTTGACAAATGAAAATATATAACGGTTGAAATTATTCCGTGAGAATCTCATCTTAGTAGTGTTTATTTTTTTGTATCCATGTTTTTTTTGTCAATTAGCATGACATTAATGTAATTTTATTAACAAGTTACAAATGGTTCTCTTCGACCAATTCTCAAAATAAAAAAGAAATTCATTTGCACCTTTTGAATAATCTATTATTTCTCAATCAATAGCATCGATTTTCAATTTTCTTTTTTAGTTTTAAATAAGAAGGTTTTACATTATAATAGTGTAAAAAAAAAAGACAGTCTCTTACTTTATCTCTTTTTTTCATTATTTATACGATTAGATTTAAAAGCTATTGTTTTTAAAGTGACTTGTAACTAAACTTGGTTAAAACATGTCTTAGAATTGACAAGTTAATTATGCAACGAAAGTGAAAATATACTCATTCATATGGTATTGTTGAGGGACATAAGCTAATTATTTTCTTATGTTATTGTTTCAGGAGTTTATGTGCACAATAAAACTAGTATATAGGAGTATAAATTTGTATTGTGACTCGTTGGGTTGGGCTTACCCAAAAGAAATTAAAGGTGAATCTAAACCCGACTAGAGTATATAAATTGAGAAGCAGTCGTTTCTCATTTAACGCAAATAAACGGGAGAAAAGTATCTTCCAGATTTATCTTCGCAGCGCATCTGTTCAATCTCCTTCAGGAATCATGAACCCCGTTAGTTTTCTTTTCTGATCCTCCTTGTTTGTTGGGTAATATCCTCCATATGTTTCTACTTTAGACTATGTTTGTGAGTTTTCTTTCGGAAAGAAGTGTAGAGATGGGAAGGAAAAGTTCTTCCTAAACTAAAACTCACAAACAAGAGGCTAATATTCAATGAGATGACTATTTATATATTAAACGCAATGGATTTCTTCCCAAGCCCATTTATTTTATTGTCAATTCCTTTGGACTGTTGGGCTCTAGTTTATTCATTTATTTGGGATTCATAGGTAGGAGGAATATGATACTTTCCTTCTTGGCTTTTGTTGAGCTATTACCCCCAGGCCCAAAAGGCGCATCCAAAGTTGCTACATATAGAACCCATTGTTAATGGGTATTGGCAGGTCACAAAAGTTCATATTGCATGGTTGGTGGATCTTTAAGGAATTTCCACTGGGTCTAGCCCAGTTATGTTAATCTGCTTGATGTAAGCTTGTGTAAGAGATTGATTAGATTAGGAATGATTTATTCTTTTGTGAGTTTAGAAATGAGAGTTTCATTTGAACGTTTTTACACAAATTATGGTCTATTAGGACACATTTTTAAGTATAAAACTTTAAATAATTCTTTTAATATTGAATATGAAGGCTGAAATTAGTAATTAAGAAGAAAAGACTCTAAAAAATTGTTCTTTGGTATGTCCTATGGCAAACCCGTTTTAATAAATTGGAGAATTTTGCAAATAATTATAACTAGGACCTGATTGGATCCCTTTCAATTGTATTTTGCTTTAAATACCATTGGCTATTTAGATGGTACATTGATAATTTGATAATGGGTCACTATGTTGGTTTGTTTGATGTATTCATATATTTGTCTCTTGTACTCTATAATGATATACATGTCAAATAATATTTATATAATAACTAGAAAACCCTAACTGTGATGACATAAACTCCCATAAGGTCCAAAATATTAGTAAAACTCAAGACCAACCATTAGTCAGACCTGTAGCTGCCTAGGTATCTTCCACGTACAATTCGTTATTTATCTGTTTATTTAATGTTGCAATTGTATTGTTTGAATTTATTATTGATTTTCAGCTTAATATTGTCAAGAGCCACTTCACCCTCCAAATTAGCAACATTCCTGTTCTGTTCTCAAGTGGGATCAAATATGATCATCTCCCTTTTTCAATTAATAATTGGGATTATCATTTAAATCCTTAACTTCAACAACCATATGATCCAACACATTATGAAACAGTAGTACATAGTTTATTTTATTTTATTTTATTTATTGAACTCTACTACAGTAGTAGCATTATACATAAAGAAGGCAGGCAGCAGCTCATGATGATCGCATCACTTTGAGCTAAATAAAATGTTTGTTCCAGCATTTGTATTTGATGCAATAATATGATATGCTGCACGCTGTGCTTTTCAAGTGTAATCAGTTTTGCTGTTATTTCCGCCGACTCTGTCCGAAGCTTTGCTATCTCTCCATCTACTTTCATAATCACTGGATTTGGATCCACAGTTTTACCATTTGCATTTGTTCCATCCACAAAATTATCTACTACTATTCAGCTTCCTCGGTTGTCTCCTTGTCCGGATTAGGATTACTACTTGACTACTCCTCCATTAACATCCCCTGATCCAGATAATTAGTATCACATGCAAATTAAGTAATAAAATTTATATAATAGTCTTAATTTATAATATGGGGTGGTTTTAATTAATTTATATATATATATAGACACACATATGGGGCTGCGAGAGGTGTGGGTTATCGGATGCTGTTCGATGCGGTACCCTTATATGGGGGTTCAAAACGTTGTTTAGATTACAATTGCACCACCATCTACAGCCATTAATGGCGTCACATAATTGAACAGCTATCAGAGGGTGCGGGTGGCTGTAGTGTTGAATTTTGGGTTCTGATAGTTTCTTCCCGTGGCCAGAATTGGGATCGAAAAGTAAAAGAAGAGCACATTGGATATCCAAGTCAATGAGGCAATGGGAGCAATGAAAAGTGAAGGCATGAGAAGGGTTACAACAGGCTCTGCAGAAAAATGTTTTGGTGGAGTTACTGAGCAGAGTTAGTGGGTGTTGGGGGTGGAATGGGAGTTGGATCTGACGGTGCAAGGCGGCGCAAGTTTTGTGGAGGTAAAAATGGCAACCGGAGCAGCTGTAGATTAATAAGCCCCGGAGGATACGTTGTTCGCAGCCGGAGCAGTTGTCAATTTTTTGGTTTGCAGGATTAACAGTTGAGACCAAGAGTAAGGGGTGTGGGTGGCTGAAATGTTGAAGCTCCATTGCCGTATTCTCTATGTGAGTACTCTTGTGAGGGCTACGAAATACAAATCAAGGGACAGTGATAATATACTGACAAGGCCAAGGCGGTACGACTGTTGCCGTATAAGTCATTTAAGGCAAGGTGGTACGACTGTTCCCGTATAAGTCATTTAGCACAAAATTTTCATTACATTTATATATATAATAAATAGCACAAAATCTCCATTCAACCATAAAATTTTAAAATGATTTTCAACCTAAAATTTTAAAGAACACCCTAAAACCTATTATAAATAAAGGATAAAATTCTAAATACTTAAAAAAAAAAATTGGTGAAACTTTCTATATAAATCCTACCAAAAAAGCTTTTCTTAATTATACCACTACAACCGATATCATGAATTCTTACACAACAATTTTATCGATCATGAATATTCAATTTTTTTTAGATGTATGGTGATTTGTTTGGTAATTATATCGTACAGTTTTCTTAAAATTATAGTTCAATAATTGCGTCATTTTTTATTTTTATTATTAGTGAAGGATGCAGATTACATATTATAGTAATTTAAATGATGAGGAGGTTGAGAGGATTATTCATCTTTTGTATTTCAACAGTGTAACATCATTAGTTTCAACCGATTTTAATATAAGTAATACATCAACAATTTGTATTTTAGCCGCGCATAAAATTTAAAAGGAATCAAGATCTTTTTCTTCGGTTATGAAAGTCAATTTATACATTTAAAATAAAAGAAAATTTATATTTTTCTAAGAAAAAGACTCACTCAATTAATATTTTTCATGTTTTATTCGATTTCAAAATTTTTCCATCAATATTGTTAATTATCATAACTATCTACATACCCCGATTTCTCTCATTTTCATACAATTTTTAATTTAGTTAAAGTTCAGTAATATTCATATGATCAATTATATTAATAATTTTTTTAGTAAATTGTATAAGTATATTTGTTGGAATCTAAATATAATTTACTGTCACATGATAAACACATAGATGGATATATGGATATACAAACAAATGAATCGTTAACTTAAAGACAAATACTATTATCTAAAATTATATGAATCGATGAATTATTATTATTAGATTTTATTAGTTAAATAATACTCCATCTGTCTTAAATTAAAAGTCTCGTTTTTGACTTTTTTTGGTCAAACTGATCAATTTTAGAATTAATAATTAAGCATATGTAAATATATTTTTAAAATTATAAAAAATAGAGTTTGTAGCAAATTGTATCTAGTTTCTTATGATCATATATAATCTCTTAACCTAAATAATTGTTAAGTGTTTTGTATATTTATAAAACTATTGTACACAATATTAATCTATTATATTATTATAATTAATATATTAATAATTTTATAATAAAATTCGTGCCCACGGGATCATGAGCTTAAAATTTAGAAATAAAAATCTAAAATTTTTAAAAAAGAAACTATAAAAAATAAAACCTAATTGATTTGTTTTACATAATCTTCTCTTCTCTTCTCTTTCTCACATCTTTTTTGTCTTTCGCATATTCTTCGATAAGTTATTCTTTTTTTTTTGCTACTTTAACACACACACACGCACCACACACACACACTCTTTGCTACCACTAAGGATCGAACCTCCAACCTCATGTTTGAGGTGGGTTGAGTCGTACCATTGGGCCAAAAGCCACTTGGTATAAAACGACAATTTTTTGGAATACATGATTTTTAATTTCCTTTTTTTTGCGAAATAAAATTATAAATATTTTTTAATTTCCTTTTCTTCAATAAGTTATTTTTTATTTTTATTTTTGCTAGCTAAACCTTTGGAATGCATGATTTTTAATTTTTTCTTTCAAATGGAACACATGCATCTGTGTTGTGCTTAATAAAGTGGAAAGATTTACAAACATTTCGCATTAATAGAAAATTAAAAAGTTTTCAAACAGCAACTTCGTAAGCATGGTTCATATAGTTATTTTTCTAATTTTTTTCTTTTAATATTTAGTAATTATTTAATTTATTATAATTCACTTTCCAATGCAATTTTTCTTTTACTTTGGCTTCGGGAATTTTTCATATTTGATAAATAGTTAAAAAGGTTTGGAGAAGAAGTGAAGGACAAAGAAAAATATAACAGTTGATTTAAAGGGTCACCTACTAAACGGGAACAAATAATCCCAGGTTTGCAACTAAACTTTCTACAACTTTACAATTAATTACATTACTTTTCAATTGGCATTATATTTGTAAGTCAGCCCTTTTGTTTTTGTTTGTTTTGTTTTGTTTTTTTTTTAATTTTATTATTATTATTTTTAATCTTTTCATAATATAATGTGACGGCTGTTTCCATAAGATAGATTGAGTTGATTAGTTTGTTTACAGGGACGGATCCAGGAATTTTTTTCAGCCGGGGCAAAACTTTAACGAGACTAGTAGTCTAGTATCATTCATGAAAAGTAAAACATACAAACTACAATTGACCGCGGCGAGTTTTCATTTCATGAAAACGTTGCACTATGGTTTCGTTATTAACACAAGCAAAAACATCTTTTTAAATATAAACAATCAAGCTATCACTCAACCACAAGTCACAAATTCCTAAACATTACAATTTTACAAAACTCACAAGTCACAAATTCACAATAAAAAGGAGACCAATTTTAACTATTCAAAAATCAAAAAACATAAAATTCCCAAATGTCATAAACATTTAAACAACATCACATTTATTATTTATATCAATTTTAACTAATTTATTAACTAATCAAAAATCCCCAAAAGTCATAAACATTTAAACAACATCACATTTAAAGAAATAATTATTTATATCATATTTATTATTTAATGAATAACCAAATATCCCTAATTTTTTAAAACCCTAAAACATTTAAAGAAATATTCAATTAAACATTTAAAAATTAAATAGACAAGTGAGATAATTTTTCAATTGAACCTGGTCACCTGGAGGCGGAGGAGAAGTGACGGCTGGCGACGAGAGCTGAGCGGCGGAGGAGAAGTGACGGCTGCCGGCTGGGCTGGAGGCGGCTGGAGCAATGGAGGCAGTGAGGGAGGGCTGAAAATGGGCGACTGAAGGAGAAGCAATGAAGAAGGCAAGCAACAGGCGACTGAACTGAAGGTTTTTTTTTTTTAAAACCTACCGAGTGAAACGACGTCGTTTCACTCATGAGGTTTTTTTTAAAAAAAAACTGACTAAGTGAAACGACGTCGTTTCACTTAGTAGGTTTTTTTTTTTAAAACCTCCTGAGTGAAACTTTAAAAAAAAAAAACTTCAGTTCAGTCCGTCGTCGTCTTCTTCTTCATCGGCCGCTCCGCCGCCGCCTGCTCCTCCGCTCGCTGCCGGGGCAAAACTGGAGCTCTCTTCACGATTTTTCCGTCGGTAGCCGGGGCAGCTGCCCAGGTATGCTAAAGAGTAGATCCGTCCCTGTTTGTTTACAGTAGTGTATGGTGTCTACTCAAAATTAAAAAAACCAAATCAACATAAACGCTAGCTGAAAATAATGATACAGATAGATATCCAATTATTATAACCAAGTAACTTGGGAGATTTCTCATTTCTATATCGTTCTTCTTTATAGTGCAGTTGTAAAGAAATTTGTTCTTAAGCTTGGAATGGTTGAAGCAAAAAAACTGTTTGTTCAGTACTATCAATTGTATGTATGGACCAAGAAAAAAGCGGAGAGAGAGAGAGTAAATAAAAGTACCATACTGACAGTATGTCTGATCATATGATGTACCGGCCGGAGATAAGAAGGGTGAGGTCCCCTAATCCCTATATAAATAAATAAAATAAAAAAAACCCAGACATTGGTGGGGTGGGACACAAGTTGCTTTTATGGCTGAGGGCTCTGTTTTTTAATGTACAAACACAACGCACAGGTGATAGCGACTTTTATTAATTTATATATGTACTTAAATATGTGCAGGCAAATAGGGCGGAGGTGTACTGTACTGTCCATAACAATATAGGAATATTAGATCGAATAGAGTTGTATGTATGTGTGATCGATCAATGCTGTGGACTTTGGACGGTCCAGATTTATTAATCGGTCGTATTAAGTTCTCGGGTGAAGATAGAAAGAGAGAGATGTGGGTTCTTGGGTTCGTGTCAGTCTGTTACGCAGATTTGGGCCTTTTATTCTCTGTAGTTTTGTTGGTTTATAGGGTGAAGATGAGGAAGTAGCAATGATATTGATGTGCAGTGTATATATATGTATCCATTTTTGTGTAAGATACAGACACACCATATCTCACTACAGGTTCGTATCTTCATTAATAATTGCCATTGGACTACCTATGTTACTTCTCCCATTCTCCCATTCTCCCTTTCTCCCTTTCTCCCTTTCCTTATTTATTGTGCTACAAGTTGATATATCTATCTATGTCTTAACACAACCAACTCATTTGGTGCAAATTAAGTACCGAGTCTTATTGTAAAATTATTATATTATTGCTATTAGATAGAATAATTAAATTGATTTCTTCTAAAATTGTGTTATTTAATTGATAATAAAATTTTACATAAACAAGTGAAAATAGAAACATACAAAAATAAAATTAAAAAGCAGAAACATAAAAATAAAAATAAAAACAGTTATTAAACAAACCCTAATATTTATACTATATATTTTTGGGTGAGATTTGTGTAGACATTTATTTAAGGATAAGGACGAAAGCTAGGTGTTAAATTAAACACTTTGGGCATGATTTTTAAGGAGAGACGGACTATAATCGTATAATTCTATTAAGTTAGTAAGTTTTTGATCTGGGATGGATAGGATTAAGTGCATGCTTAAATGAAAGGATACAAAAGTGAAATAACATAAGATACATAAAAAAGTTGTGTTGCTCGATCGGTGGTAGGTAGGTAGGTTGATGAGATGAGTTAATTAGTGAAGGAAGTAAGCAAAAAGGCAAAATTAAGATGATCCTGATCTGATCATGAATAGATGAGATCGACGAGTCTCAAATTTTTAGTCTTAGTTAGTTAAATGACATGACATTGAATATTTTTGTTAGTTAAAACATCTAACTTTAAATTAATTGATACCAATTGAAGAGGTCTCTCAAATATGTATAGTGAATTTTTTGGGTCTAACTTAATCGGTGTATGAATTTAACCCAATAATTTTAATAATAATTTATGTTATAGTCAATTAAAATGAGTGGTTCATATTAATTTTATTATTGTTTTTTTAATCTTTTCAAAATTTTACACAAATAATTAGGTGAGACTATAAATTTTCTTCTCAATCTATCTTTAAGTTTTGGGTTTAGAGAGAAAAATTAATATGAACCACTCATTTGTGATGTAAGTGATTCACTATTTAACTAAATAAAATATGATATACAGTCGGGGTAAATTAGTCATGTAAAAATTTATCTAATTGAATGTTTACTTTAGTCGTACTTTTGTGCACAAAATCTTTTATCACTTAATTCATCATTTTGGGAACAGAGGGAGTATATATTAATGACATTACACTCACTTAAAAGAAATTAAAGATATAGATAAGAGTTCTTTTATAAATTAAGATTGAGATATAAAATATATATAAATTTTGTTGTTTGTAGACATAGTTATAAATTAAATACATAACATGATAAAATGAATGATTCGTTTACTCCCTTTAAAAAGCTTTGATCTTGGAAAATAAGTGCAATCCAATAAAAAAATGCTTACAACAATCATTTTCAGTATTTTTTAAAATCACTTTAATTGATTGCTTGATATCACTTATCGATGGTCGTTAGAGGTGAAATTCAAAATCAAATATATTCACGTGAACATGTAACTTTTCAAGAAAATAATATTTATATTCCGATTATTTGTCTCAATTTAATTACGAATAGATAATTCTTTTTAAAAATATATATATAACAAGTAAAACTATATTTTAACTCTTATCATTTCATTGTATTGATATATATTTAATCAACATATATTTGTCCAATACATAGCAATACTCAACATTTTATCACCGACCAAGCAACAAATGTAATATCACGCACACGAAAAACGTGATCACAATTCACGATTCGATAGGCCCACAAACTGAATATTGCCAATGCACCATGCATTGCTGGGTAGTCCGCACAAGGCCCATCGTAAAATGTGTTGTCCCATAGATAAACAATAAGTATTCTGGTGGCCCATACTCACGTGAAGGCGATAAGCTTCTCAACACACTCATAAATATGATAAGAATGGATAATCCAAATAACAATAAACTTTACTGAAAAAGATTAAATACAAAGTGAAAATATAAAATGATATTTATGGTAGTTATTGATTATAGTTATTAGACCTATTTATGTATAGCAGAATATTCACTAATTAGAATTTTACACATTATTTTGTATTTAATTTTTTGTAGGCATCTTTTGTCAGCGTAACATTACTCTCCAAAGAATATCATCATACGCTCATCAAGATATAATGAGATTAAATTATATGCATTGATTTCGAAAATGAATTCTCATTTTTTTGAACGTCCCAAAATTAAGAACATCCAATATATGAACCCAATGTGATCGATAAACAACACTAGTCTATGTGTGTTAAGAAATGAATTAGAATATTTGAATAAAACTTGAAAAACATAGACGAGAAAATATAAGAGAGAAAATAGTGATAGAAAGTAGGAAAACAAATTTAGCGATAAATTATGGATAGAAATGAGTTTGTTATGAATTAACCGTTGTGAAGTGATAATTTAGCTAAAATATAACAATATAAACTTTATCACTAAACAGGCCAATATAGAATGGGAGACCAAGTTTTTCTCTGACTTTATAAATTAGATAAAGGATATTTACATGAAACATATAATTATTCAAAGTATTTGAATCATATAATAGACTAAGGCTATCTTTAACAATTCAATTCTACATTTTGAAATTGGAATTCAAAACACATTTATAATTTCATATAATTGAAATATAGTTATAATTTGACAACTTAATTCTAGTTTCAAACTTAGAATTGAGTTCTCAAATATAACTTTAAGAATTTAGACAACCCTCAGTTTTGTCCTAATATTCTCCCTCACTACTATAAAAGTGATATATAAATAGAGTAGGAGTAGGGTATATAACAAAATAGTAATTTTGTCCTAATATTCTCCCTCACTACTATAAAAGTGATATATAAGTAGAGTAGGAGTAGGGTATATAACAAAATAGTAATCTTGCGTGTTAGTATACAACAAGAAATGCAATCAAGGAGCTGCCAAACATCATCACCAAGTTAGAAGGTTTGTTCATATAACTATGAAGCATATATTAGTAGAGTAATCATGCTTACCTAAAAATGCATATACATGATGTTCATGGCCTTCCGGGCCAAATTATCCACACAATATATATTTTAATAGGAGATTGATATGTTTACGGATAAAATTTAATATTTCAATAAATTTTCTCACACGAGTGTAGAACTCATTTATTATTAATGTGAGAGAAATCTTGTGAAATTATCAATTTTATCCGCGAAAATATTAATTTCTTGTTACTGAAGTATTCCCCGAGGACAACCAACAATAGTGAATGGACAATTGTGATATGCACCCACAATTAATATTCCAACATTTGGAATTTTTGATAAGGACGAAATTATTGGCACTATCCTGAAGTGACTAAAAAAATTAAAAAATGCCAAAATAGTTATTATACCTGTTCCATAGACATACTGGCCCATCATCAATGATCAATGTAACATCTAAATAGTCAATGGCATCTAAAGCAAAGTACAATTGAAAGGGAACTACAAAATGTTGGAGCAGTATATATCTGCTAGGACAGTATAATTGGAATGAGATGGAGTTTTGTAACTTCACTAGTTTAGTTGGTGCAGGTTTCCGATTTATCAACTGGATTTTGGTATTGGAGAAATTGATTGGGCTTGTGCTCCCAACAGGCCTGTTTGGTGTTTGGAATGTTTGATTTTGGTATTGTCATCCTCGAGCGAAGATAAGGATCAATGGAGAGCAAGAGGATCTCAAGTGCCACGTGTTGGTCAGGGATTGAATCAACGGCTAGGGATAGGGTTACAGTTCGTAGCTTGAGATGCTCGGACGTTGTAATGCCTTCCGGTGTATAACTTGACATAAACCATTCTCTACTCTGCACCACATGATCCATCTCTCTCTTTCTGTTGTGTGATGGCTGCTTGTTTTGCTAAAGAAGAAGAGTTTTATATATATATATAGATATATATATATATATATATATATATATTAATTAATATAAATGGTGGTCATGATTTAAAAGGAAATGGTGATCCAACTGCCTTTTAAAAAGTTGATTGAAATTAAAGTTAATTAATTAGATGTAGGATCGTTTTAGTAAAAGTGGCATATGGGGTGCCAACTGAATGTTAATAGTATCGTTGAATTAAGATGTACGTTGTAATATTAAGGGTCCGGTCAGAATGGTGCGCAATCAATTTTCACTTGTACTAGAGAGATGTAGATGCATCACTAGAACAGAAAAATAGTACCATAAAGCTACTCTTTTTCTTTATTTTTATCTAGTTATAATCAGAAGTAGAAAAGGAAACAAATGATTCAATATTAGAGAGAGGGAGAGAGGGAGAGAGTGATGGTAAGAAAGTGACACTTAAATATATATATTTATAAAAAAAAAAATAATATTCTACAAAAATGAGAAGGATCAAATAGAGGATAAAAGTCTAGAAAGTTGATACTTAATTTAGTTTATGTAACTCTCTATATGTTTACAAAGAAAAGAAATTCATTTTCATGGTAAAGGTGGTGTTTAATTTGCTTCAAGGAGAGGAGAAAATCAGCAATATATAGCATCATTCTAACAACCTTTGATAATACACGGAAAAATTCAGATTCAAAAGATTTATCACATGATTACGGAGGTCTAAGTCATATTAACTATACACTAATTAAGTACTATATATTGAAAAATAATTAAATTTGGCTTAAAGATGTGTTTTCTTAATTTACGAATATTTTAAAATTAAATATACATTTCAATTTTTTGGAGTCAATTTGCAAAATAACTCTAAAATTAAAATTAATAATCGATTATTTAGTGTTGATACAAACAATTATATTCATTATATTGATACAAACAATTATATTCAAGGATCTCAAGTGCCACGTGTTGGGAGCACAAGCCTGGATTTTTTCAATTTTTTTTAAAAAAAGTAAAAAAAAAAAAAAATAAATAAATAAATAGGAGGAAAAAGGAATTTGACAAACAAACATTCCAGTGATACTCATTACTCCATGCCGTAAGTTGCGCTGGGCTAGTAACCTTACCTTCAAATTTGAAAAACCCAAGCCTAAAGAATCAAAGGACATTTGACTACAAGCGGCACAGTGGACAAATTTAGTAACCTGTTTTACCCGCCACTTTTAAATTAAACACCAAAAAAGGTACTCTATTCCCATATAATACTTATACTCCTAAAAGTAATGACTAATATTTTTTGTGTATTGATCGAGAAAAATATAAAAATATAAGCATGGAAAGTCAAAGGCTGAAGAAGTGATGAAAAAAATGTCCATGGACTGTTGAAGAAGATTAAATACTGATAAATTTATGGAGAAGAATGGTCCGAGAGACATTCCAGATTTACAGGTAAAAAGTGGATTACTAAATCTACATCTCTTCTAGCTTTATATTGAAAATTTCCAACTTAAAAAGTATTCAAAAAATATATTTTACAGTTTCATTGAATTTATAATACTTTGAGCCGATATGGCGATATCTGTTAGAAATGACTAGCCAACTGATTCATTACTTATCAAAAAGGAAGAAAAAAAGAAGAAGAAATGATTCAAATATTGCTACTAGAGTATTAGTTATTGCAATGAAATTTGGCTGTAAGTAGATGTTTATCTGACATTTCAGACTCTCTTAAAGAATATTCAGAAATTGATAATTTAATTCAAATCAGATGAAGATTTTATAAAGTAATGTGGAGAAATAGTGAAAAATATTTGGACCGATTCAGTAAAAAAATCAGGGGGATTATAGCTAGGTGGCATTGTTGTCTTACTTTTTATTAGTTCAGATGAAGTTGTTTTTCAATACAAAACCTTTTCCCGTCATATCATAATATTACGTGATTTTTTTTTTATCATATCAATTTCAGTCTGAAAAATGTTGAGTGCCAGATAGAAGAACAACGTTGAAGTTTTATGCTCTTGTCGGTTCAATTTGATTGGTGCTGATTTTCTCAGCTGATTGAAAAGCAGGTGAACCAAAAGAGTCATTCTATATTGGTCCCATAAGAGATGATAAAAAAGCCATCTGAATCAGTGGTCTTCAACAGGTATTTTTATACATCAACCTATGTGCTTGCTTAGGTGAAAAATATGTTTTATTTGAGTACTACTTGCTTTAAGTGTGCCTATCCGACTTAATTCTGCTCTTTTTGTATTAATTTGTGAATAAGTTGATTTCTATTTATCCTATTTATTTGTGTGTGAGAGGGAGGGATAGATTAATTCAAGTATTTTAGGTGATTCCTACTATTTTGTAGTGAATTATGTTGCGTGTGGGTGCTATATATGGTGTTTTTTTTTCTTATTTTAAAAATGTGAGTAATAGCAAGACCTTGTTACTTGGTGATGATTTCTTGTAGGGCTGCTGAGAGAAAGTTGATCTCTTTGATTGCTTTGGCTTTAAATCTAGAAGAAGGCTTAATTCTTCGAAAAAGTGGGGCATGTTGACCCTTTTCTTCGCCTATTATATTATCCAGATTTAATTGTATAACATTAATTATATTCTCCATATTTTCACTTTATCAATTGATTATTTTGAATGCAGTTGTTGTTTCCCACTTCTTTCTCACCTTTAAACTTTCAGCACTAATGTAGCCAAGGTCATTTTTTTGACCTCTACCACTGCCACTTCCATTTAGAAGGGAGCTGAATCATAGAGCTTTTTATTTATTATTTGTTTATATTTAATTTATTTATGTGCATGACTACCAAAAAAATGGCCTTTTGTGATGGCTCAATTCCATCATATAAATTCAAAAAATCATCACAAAAGGTTTTTGTGATGAATTTAGCCGTCACGAAGGCCATCTTGTATACTCCCATCATGAAAGCTTTTTTATGATGGTTTTGACAATCACGCAAATGCTTAATACTTTTGTGATGATTAATACAATCACATTAACATCATATAAATTCAAAAAATCATCACAAAAGGTTTTTGTGATGAATTTAGCCGTCACGAAGGCCATCTTGTATACTCCCATCATGAAAGCTTTTTTATGATGGTTTTGACAATCACGCAAATGCTTAATGCTTTTGTGATGATTAATACAATCACATTAATGTGTAATATATTGTGATTATCAAAGCCATCACAAAAACACACACAACTTTAGGGATCAAATATAAGAATGTGAATCTCTTTTTATGGACAATTTATTTTAATATATTAACTGTATCAAATGATACTTATAAGATTCGAACCCTCCCCCATTTGCAAACTAAATAACAAGTATTACCACTACACCAAAGCCCAAATTATGATTATAATTTTAAAACAAAATATAAAAGGAAACATATGTGAGTTGACTTACTAAACAAAATTAGTCCCACATAAGATTTGGTGATTACAATGGTAGTCACAAATACTCTGTAATGATGGTAAAATTAGTCATCACTAAGAGCCATCATATATTTTATTATTTTGTGATGTCTTGAAAATTCTATCACAAAATACCTTCTTTTTGTAATTGCAAATAAAAGTCATCACAAAAATCTATCTTTTTTAATGATTGTTATGACTGTCATAAAATATTATTTTGATTATTTTTTTCATTAAAATATTGGTGATAGCTTAAATGCAATCACGAAAACGATATATTTATAAGTGATGGCTTAATGCGTCACAAAAAGAAAATTTATTTTGCGTGAAAAATTTGGTGATTGACATGGTCATCACAATTACAATACATTGATGGCCAAAATTAGCCATCACTAAGAGCCATCATATATATTAATATTTTGTGATTGCTTAAAAAGTCCATCACAAATTATTATCTTTTGTGATTGCTTTTAAAAACCGTCACAAAGTTCCGTCACGTATTCTTATTTTTCTAGTAGTGATGTAACCACACTTCATGTCTTAATTAATTTTCTTAATTCACATAGCAGATGTATCTTCGATGATAAATACAGGGTATTTAATAAATTCCAGGCTTCTATTAAT
The DNA here is from genome assembly GCA_034770075.1 of Aralia elata. Lineage (NCBI taxonomy): Eukaryota > Viridiplantae > Streptophyta > Magnoliopsida > Apiales > Araliaceae > Aralia > Aralia elata. Next base: position 77,440,881 of record CM068379.1, on the reverse strand, counting down.
TGTCGTATGCCAATGTGTAATTGTTTCTGATTTTTGTCCCTTAATTCCCTATTTAAGAATGTTTATGAATGGATATGGGTTGGTGTTATAAACTAATTAATGTGTTAATTATAATTCATTGTACAATTAACTAAATTTATTTAAAAAATTCCTATGTTAGTGTTAAAATCTAAGGGTCTATATCGCTTATATATACGCCAATATGTGTGGGTGCATGTTCATATTTGCTTATGATGTGTTGTGTTTTACTCTGTGTGCTTGTATGTACGGGAACATGAGAAAGATATAGGAGTATTAGCTATAAAACCATTCAATTTCCATGTTAGTTTCTCAATATATTGATGACAAAATGTTATTTACCATTGGTTTCATGTGAAATGAGATTGTTAGATGAACAAGTATGCAGTGCATCGGCTCATTCAGATTATTATGGAATGATGACTACTCTTTTAGCAACTAATGTATGCAGTGATATACTAATGTAGTACTATACTATTAGTAGCAGTGGTCCACAATTCTGTATCTAAGATTCTATGAAGATCAAGAGATATGTGCCTCGTGAGGAGGGGAAGTAGTACAATTTGTCTTTTATGTCCGTCCATTAGTCAATTCTTCAATTTTTCACAATTATTTATCAGTCTTGGACCCTTGTCCCAAAGTTAACTTTGTTGCCTGCAGGGAAAGGAAGGACTAAGGGGTGATTCAGGATTGGGCGTAGGAAGGAAGGTGCGACCTGGGTTTAAATCTAGAGGAAGAAGGCTTAATTCTTCAAAAAAGTGGGGCGCGTTGACCTTTTCTTCGCCTATTACATTATCCAGGTTTAATTGTATAACATGAATTATATTCTCCATATTTTCACTTTATCAATTGATTATTTTGAATGTTGTTGTTGCTTCCCACTTCTTTCTCACCTTTATACGTTCAACATTAATGTAGCCAAGGTCAATTTTTTTGACCTCTACCACTGCCATTCCCATTTAAAAGGGAGTTGTATCATAAAGCTTTTTATTTATTATTTGTTTATATTTAATTTATTTTATGTGCGTGTAACCACACTTCATGTCTTAATTAATTTTCTTAATTCACATAACATATGTATCTTCGATGATAAATACAGGGTATTTAATAAATTTCAGGCTTCTATTAATTGTCGTATGCCAATGTGTATTTGTCTCTAATTCTTATCCCTTAATTCCCTAATTAAGAATGTATATGGATGGATATGGGTTGTTGTTATAAACTAATTAATGTGTTAATTATAATTCATTGTCCAATTAACTGAATTTATTTAAAAAATTCCAATGTTAGTCTTGAAATCTAAGGGTCTCGATCGATCGCTTATATATACGCTAATATGTGTGGGTGCATGTGCATATTTTCTTATGATGTGTTGTGTTTTACTATGTGTGCGTGTATGTACGGGAACGTGAGAAAGATAGAAGAGTATTAGCTGTAAAACCATTCAATTTCCAAGTTAGTTTATCAATATATTGATGACAAAATGTTATTTATCATTGGTTTCAGGTGAAGTGGGATTGTTAGATGAACAAATATGTAGTGCATCGACTCATTCAGATTATTATGGAATGATGACTACTCTTTTAACAACTAATGTATGCAGTGATATACTAATGTTCGTATGTAAGATTCTATGAAGATTCTAGTACAATTTGTCTTTTATGTTCGTCCATTAGTCCATTCTTCAATTTTTTTCAATTATTTATCAGTATTGGACCATTGGTCCCAAAGTTACTGTAACAACCGGAAATTCTGGATTTGCCTTGTAATTCAAATTTTTCAATATTAATAAATATATTTTATTTTATTAATATTATTTTTGTGTTGCATGTTTAAAGGTTGTGTGACAACCTGGACTAAGTGAATGCCTGAAATTTTACGTGTTATAGTTTTGTTTAAGTGAATAATTTATTTTGCGTAGCGTCGCTAAATCACTATTCCCGGGACACGTTTCCCGAGGCACTATTCATGCCATAATCTTTTTGTGTCTTTTTCAATTTTAATAAATTTTCTTAATACGTGTGAGCGAAGTGATAATTTTCCAAACGTCGAGAATTTTATTTGAGCTGATACGTGATTTTATTTGTATTCGAAATGTATAATATGGGTATTCCAAATAAATGGACAAATCCCATAATAATTATTTTTATGCGTCCCAATAATTTATGAGAGTACCCATTTTAATTTTGGGTGGAGTTATTTACCAGATTTGGTACAAAAGTGAGAATTTTCGGATATATTTTTGGTGTATTTATTTTGGCATGTTACTCCAAGAGGGAATCAACCTAAACCCTTGGACCAATCAGAGGAGGGAGAGGAGAGCATGGTCGGCAGCATGCTGCTCTTTGTTAGGCTCAATGCCTCAATTTTCCAAAATGCTGAACATTTCTCTCTATAACATATTCAAGGAGCTCGAGAGTATACACCTCCATTTCTCCCGAAGCCATGCTCAGTCCCCATTCCATTTCTCTCTTGCAATCCCATCAGCTCCTCATTCAACTCCCAACCCATTCCAAATTGCTGTAGAGATAGAGAGAGAGAAAGTTCAGTAGAAGGAAGAAGAAGAACAAAGAAGAATGAGAACGAAAGAGAAGAAATTGCTGAAAATAGAAAGTAGAGGGAGAAGTTCACGGGAGGAGAAGAAGAAGAGAAGCAAGGAAGAAAGAACTCAATCCAACCGAGCCTAACAATTTTTTTAACACCTAGAAGGGATTTACAAGGCAATCAATCGACCAAAAATTCATTCCATTTGATTTTGATGGAATTTTTGAGCTTTTAGTGTTCTTGAGCTCAAACCGTTGAGTTTGAGCATTTCTTGCAATTGTTATGGTTATTGTTGGTTGTGGTTGATTTTTATTGTTACCAAGACATTTTGTAAGCTATTAATAACCTCAAAGTGGAACAAAATCAATGAATGATCCGAACATTGGCTTAAAGGATGAAACTTTAGACTTTTTGGATAAAATGACTTTCAGATGATTTAGAGGACTATAAAGCCTTGATTGAGTAATTGTTTGGTTTAATTATTGTTGTAATATTGTAGTTCCATGGGTTATCTTCATAACCTAGTTGGAATGGAGTTAAAAGGAGTTAAAACAAAGATTTGGTGTTAATTTTGGTGAAGAACACCAAGAACACAAAAACAGAATTTTCATTATGTGCTTTGGCTCACAAATTAGTCGTGTTAATATCCATGGGTAACTCTAAATTTTTGATATGTTGTAGCCCTATGTCTTAGGAGTCCATAGAGTCCGAAATGGACCAATTTGCTTGTGTATAGAAGGAGTTGTGAAGGTTGGAGTCGAAGGAGGTCGAGGTCGCGAACTGGGCAAAAGCCCAGAATCCGGCCACTGGATGGTTCACGCTGCCGCGCCATTCATAGGCATTATAGATGCCGCTGCTGCGAAGGGCAAAATGGGAAAATGAGCAGGGACTTACGCCGCAGCGTCGCTTCCAAGTACTAAGCTTAGCGTCGCAGCGTCGCTTCCAAGTACTAAGCTTGGCATTGCAGCGAGAGTTCTGGTTCAGGACCGGGTCGGGTTAGCGCCGCAGTGTCGATTCCAGTACTGAACCTGGCACCGCAGGACCAGTGCTGAGTCAGGAACGGGTCGGGTCGAACCCAGTGAACTTTTTCAGTAGGTCCAAAACTTATATTTTTGTACAGAATGATTAGACACTTTAGTTAATTATATCTTGTTAAGCCTTAAGTGCTTAATTTTATATCAAGTGTCAACCAAAGTGATGTTGTCTTAAGGCGTAAATTGAATAACCTGATTGCAACTTGTGTTTGACTTTCAAGGGGCGCTGCCACCTTAGACCCCCGCCAGCTCACTCACCGGGGAGTGAGATCCCCGACTGGATAATCGTAGTGGCAATCAATGTATTTTAATGATGCGATGTCTGTTTTGAACCTAATCCTTATGTGACTAATTGTTATATGAATATGTATCTACATGTGTAGCATATTAAGGAGCGTGTGTTGTAATATTGTAGCAGATGCATCAGGCAAGTTTCCCTAACTGATAAGTATAAAATCTATTATGTTTTTATCTCTTAATATCTAGTCTTTTATACTTATTTGGCACCTAAATGTACTCACTATTCTTATATTTTGATTTAGGTTGCAAATGGAGCCATTAAATGAAAACTATGTTATTGCCACACTTTTGGATTGTTTTGAAATTCGTCTGTCTGCTTGAGGCTCAATTTTATACTTGATCAGGCCTTATTCTCTCAAAACTCAAAGAAGGAAAATTGTAGATCTATTTCTTATCTTTCCGGATCATCTTGAAACGCCTAAATCGAAGCTCGGATGAGAGAGTTATGACAATTTTACCAACATGCGTCAAAGTTGAAAATTTCAGGAAATTAAGCTTTTGGACAGATTGACCTTTGGGGCTTCGGTTGAGATTTGAATTGTGTTAAAGTTCCCAAATGAAAATGTGGCCTTCTTGAAGTTTTTAGTAGACTTCTCAAGCTTTCTAGAATGGTATGGTGAGAAAAAATCCGAGTTCATTTGGGCCTCCAAATATTGCTTTTTATACAGCTGATCCGAATCCTGCGTGGAATGGATTTCTGTTCGGACCAGTTGTAGTATTTGGGCCATAACTTGAGTTTCCCGACTCCAAATCAAGTGATTCAAAAGCCCAAATTCATTAGAAACTCCAGGGCTACAACATTTCTTCTTTGCTCAAGTCCATATTCGGCAGTCTACTAATTCAAAATCAACTTGCAAGCTGCTGATCAGTTTTGGTGTCAGATTTTGACTTCTTATGAGGAGCACGTTTTTGGGTTTTTGATTGCATTAGATGGCTGATTCACATGACCCAAATTAGTTGTTGGATCTTGAAATCTTGTACACTCGAGTGCCTATAAATAGCAAGTGAAGCTAGGCTTGTATTTTGGCTAATTCACAAACTAATACACACCATCTTCTTCATCTTCTTCATCTTCTTCATCTTCTCCAAATTCTAGTGTAATTAGTAGGGAAAGAGGATCACCTCCATAGTGAGGTTGTTGTCCTCACCCCTTTTATAAATTAGTAGGGAAAGAGGATCACCTCCATAGTGAGGTTGTTGTCCTCACCCCTTTAATAATTCAAGAAAATATTAATTGGACTTAATATGTTAGGCTAGTTCCTTTACTCAGTTCGAAGGGGATGTTGAACCTTGTTTTACAGGTAATGGTTTGATTAAGTATAAGCTATTTATTCCTTCTTACATGAAGTTCATTTTTGATAATCTATTTTAATTGTTGAATGATATTTATTCCGATTGGTTTAATGTGATCGGTTAAGTCAATTTGATTAATCTCATCTGCTAGATTAAGGGACAGTATTACGTGTAATTGATATTGTTCCTAATCATAAGTAGCAATTAGTAATACATGATTGTGGTCAAGCTTTTAAGTATTGCTATGATTATCAGAAGACAAGTTAAATAATCCGAACTTGTGTGATTGTTGCTTGGATTAGTCTAATTCCCTAGTTCTTAATACAACTATTATATTAAATCTAGAGAGCTTGTTCTATGTTGTATAATGGTTAGAATCTTGTGAAGAGCTTGTTTCATTAAGTGATAATCTAAGGGGAGTTTCGGGTAGTAGAGCTTGTTGCTACCTAGGGCTATTAATTTCATTGAAGGATAAATATTGCTTTACTTAATTATTCTATTGTTGTAAAAAGGTGATACTGAACCGGGAGAACTGAAATCTTTAATTAATTGGTTATTCTTATCACTTTAAATTTTGTTCTTAATAATTAGTGAAATCAAATTATAAACCCCCCCTCTTTTGGTAAACAAAGAATAATTTTAGACTAATCACTCTCTGTGGGATCGACTCTTACTTGCACTACTACATTATTATCTTTCACAAGTAAGATTTTATTTTTGGTTGCTTGCGACACCACACCAAATTTTGGCGCCGTTGCCGGGGAGTGATTTTAGTTTATTTTTCTTTGTTATCATTATTTTTATCTTTATTTATTTTTTTTTTTTTGTACTCAGGTAATTTGAATTTCCTTTGATTGTTTATGTCCAAAACTCGATCTACTAATCAAGGTGATTTAAAGTGTGATCCAGAAATAGAGAGAACCATTCGTAGATTAAGGAGAGTAGTTCGGAATAATTGTGAAGAGAAGGACACCATGGAAGAAACCCGAACTTTGAAGGAGCTTGCGGCCCCTGCTTTGAATCAACAACCTTTATGCATAACCTTCCCTAATCTAGATGTTAATACTCATTTTGAATTAAAATCTGGACTAATACATCTTTTACCTACTTTTCATGGTTTGGCAGGTGAAGACCCTCACAAACATTTGAAGGAATTTCATGTGGTATGCACAAGTATGAAGCCTACCGGAGTAACCGTTAACCGAAGAACAAATCAAGTTAAGAGCCTTTCCATTTTCTCTAAAAGATTTGGCTAAGGATTGGCTTTACTATTTACCCTCCGGAAGTATCACAAAATGGGAAGAGATGAAAAGATTATTCTTAGAAAAATATTTTCCCGCTTCAAGAGCAGCCAACATTCGAAAAGAAATTTGTGGTGTGAGGCAGAATAATGGAGAAACCCTGTACGAATATTGGGAACGTTTTAAGAAACTATGTGCAAGTTGCCCCCATCATCAAATTAGTGATCAACTCCTCATCCAATACTACTATGAAGGTCTTTTATCTACAGATAGGAGCATGATTGATGCTGCTAGTGGAGGAGCTCTGGTGGACAAGACTCCCGAGGCTGCAAGAAATCTCATTGCAAATATGGCAGCTAATTCTCAACAATTTGGCAATCGACTTGATTTCTCACCTAGGAATGTGAATGAGGTAAAAGTTTCTGCTATTGAACAACAAATTGCAAGTCTAACTTCTCTTGTTCGTCAAATAGCTACAGGAAACATGCCAGCAGCAAAAGCTTGTGGTATTTGTTTGTTAACAAATCACAATACAGATGCATGCCCAACACTGCAAGAGGATGATAATATGCAACAGGCAAATGCAGTGGGGAATTATCAAGGACAACCTCAGAGAAAATATGATCCTTACTCTAACACTTACAATTCCGGATGGAGGGATCATCCCAATTTGAGCTATGGAGGTACTAGGCCACCAGTGCAAGGTGTTTTCCCAAATGGGCAGCAAAGTTTTCAACCAGCTCAACCACAGTACCAACCTAGACAAGCTGCTCCTGTTAATTCTAGAACATCTCTTGAGGACATGTTCAAGGCATTCATGAATCAAACACAACAATTTCAACAAGAGACAAGGACTTCCATCCACAATCTAGAAAATCAGATGAGTCAACTTGCTACGACAGTTGGTCGATTGGACTCTCAAAGTTCAGGGAAGCTACCTTCTCAAACTATTGTCAATCCGAGAGAGAATGCATGTGCCATAACTTTGAGGAGTGGAAAACAATTGGAAGCACCAAAAGTTACTTGTGAACTTGAGGAAGATAAGGCTAAGGAGGATGCAGAAATATCAAAGGTAAAACCTAACACTCATGTTCAGCTAAAGACTAATCCTTTACCTTTTCCTCCCAGGAATCCTAAAACTTCAAAAAAGGATGAGCAAGAAAAAGAAATTCTAGAAACTTTCAGGAAGGTAGAGGTGAATATTCCTTTACTAGATGCAATTAAGCAAGTGCCCAGGTATGCAAAATTTTTGAAAGAATTATGCACTAACAAAAGAAAATTAAAAAATGATGAAAGAGTCATTGTTGGTGAGAATGTATCAGCAGTCCTTCAAAGAAAAATGCCCCCTAAATGTAAAGATCCAGGCATGTTTACAATTCCATGTAGAATAGGTAATACCAGATTTGAGAAAGCTATGCTAGATTTAGGAGCTTCAATTAATGTCATGCCATTATCTATTTTTGCTTCTTTAAATCTCGGTCCTTTGAAACAAACTGGTGTTATTATTCAATTGGCTGATCGTACTAACACTTACCCCCAAGGGGTAATTGAAGATGTCTTGGTGTAGGTGAATGAACTAATCTTTCCCGCAGATTTTTACATAGTGGATATGGATGATGATAAATCCCCAAATCCCGCACATATACTTTTAGGGAGGCCATTTTTGAAAACAGCAAGGACTATGATTGATGTGCACAATGGAACCTTAACCATGGAGTTTGATGATGAAAAGATACAATTCAACATATATGAGGCCATGAGGTATCCTAGTGATATTCACCCTGTTTTTGCTATTGATGTACTTGACTCTTTAGTGCAGAAGTCTTTTGAACAAACACAAAGGGAAAGTTTGGAGGTCGCTATCACCAACAGTCTGGAATTAGATAAAGAAGAAGAGATTGAGCAGAATCAGGACTTAAAAGAGACTGTAGCTGCATTACATTCTTTACCTAAAACCTCAGTTAAATATGCAGTTTATTCTATTCAATTGCTCAGTTCTCATCAAAAGTTATTACCATCTGTTGTGCAGGCCCCAACCTTAGAACTGAAACCATTACCTGCACACTTGAAGTATGCATTCTTAGGGAAGAATGAGACGCTACCAGTGATTATCGCTAACAATCTAACCAAAGTACACGAAGATAAACTGCTCAGAGTCCTAAGGGACAGTCTTTGGTTGGACTATAGCAGATATCAAAGGTATCAGTCCTGCTACGTGCATGCATAGAATCCTTTTGGAAGATGGAGCCAAGCCCACTAGAGACGCACAAAGAAGACTTAATCCACCCATGATGGAGGTAGTGAAGAAGGAGGTGCTGAAATTACTTGATGCAGGTATAATTTATCCCATCTCAGACAGTCAATGGGTAAGTCCAGTACAGGTAGTACCAAAGAAATCTGGAATCACAGTCATCAAAAACGATGATAATGAGTTAGTGCCTACACGTATGCAAACAGGATGGAGAGTTTGTATTGATTACAGGAAGTTAAATGCTGTAACTAGAAAGGATCACTTTCCTCTTCCTTTTATTGATCAAATGTTAGAAAGATTAGCTGGGCATGCTTATTACTGTTTTCTAGATGGTTTTTCAGGTTATAACCAAATTGTGATTGCACCTGAAGACCAAGAAAAGACCACATTCATATGTCCTTTTGGTACATTTGCGTATCGTAGAATGTCCTTTGGGCTATGTAATGCACCAGGTACCTTCCAACGATGTATGGTAAGCATCTTTTCTGATTTTCTTGAAAATTGCATTGAAGTATTTATGGATGACTTCACAATACATGGTGATTCTTTAGATGTATGCCTTGATAATCTGACTCGTGTGTTAGACAGATGCTTAGAAACTAATCTTGTTCTTAATTGGGAAAAGTGTCACTTTATGGTGGAGCAAGGTATAGTACTTGGCCATGTAGTTTCAGCTAAAGGATTAGAAGTGGATAAAGCTAAGATAGAAATTGTTACTTCTCTGTCTTACCCCATCAGTGTGCGGGAGATTCGTTCTTTCCTTGGTCATGCAGGTTTCTATCGTAGATTTATCAAGGACTTCTCAAAAAGAGCCTCGCCATTATGTAAGTTGCTACAAAAGGATGTGGAATTCCAATTTGATGACGAGTGCAAGGAGGCGTTTGACAAATTAAAGAAGCTATTGACCTCGGCACCAGTGATACAACCACCAAATTGGAAGTTTCCATTTGAGATCATGTGTGATGCAAGCAACTATGCAGTAGGGGCTGTCTTAGGCCAACGAGTTGACAAAGTTGTCCATGCCATTTACTATGCTTCTAGGACTCTAAATGCTGCTCAAATTAATTACACTACGACTGAAAAAGAACTCTTATCTGTTGTATTTGCTTTAGACAAGTTTAGATCATATTTGCTTGGTACTAAAGTTGTAGTTTATTCTAACCATGCTGCTCTTAGGTATTTGCTAACCAAGAAGGAATCCAAACCAAGAATTATTAGATGGATTCTATTGCTACAAGAATTTGACTTGGAGATCAAGGATAAGAAAGGAGCGGACAACTTGGTGGCGGATCACTTGAGTAGGCTGATTAAGGATGAAGAGGCGCTACCATTGCATGATTCTTTTCCAGATGAGCAGTTATTTTCCATTGATGAGGTTATACCATGGTATGCCAATATCGTGAATTACTTAGTGAGTGCCTATGTTCCTAGTGAGTTCTCTAAATTCCAAAAAGAAAAGCTTAAGAGTGATGCCAAATATTATATATGGGATGATCCATACTTATGGAAATTTTGTGCTGACCAGATAGTTAGAATGTGTGTGCCTAAAAGTGAGTTTTTATCTATTCTAACTTTTTGTCACTCTTATGCTTGTGGAGGCCATTTTGGACCTAAAAGAACAGCTCATAAGGTTTTGGAATGTGGTTTCTATTGGCCGACTATTTTTAAAGACTCTTATCAGTTCTGTAAGTCATGTGAAAATTGTCAAAAGACAGGAAATATATCAAGCAGGAATCAAATGCCACAAACACATATTTTAATTGTTGAAATTTTTGATGTTTGGGGTATTGATTTTATGGGGCCATTTCCTGCTTCTTATGGTAATGTTTACATTCTTTTGGCTGTTGATTATGTTTCTAAATGGGTGGAAGCTAAAGCCACCAGGACTGATGACTCTAAAGTTGTTGCAGATTTTATCAAGTCTAACATATTTGTCAGGTTTGGAACGCCAAGGGCCATAATCAGTGATAAGGGAACCCACTTCTGCAATAGGATGCTAGCGACACTATTCAAGAAATACAATGTGATGCATAAAGTTTCTACATCCTACCATCCACAGAGCAATGGGCAAGCTGAGATATCCAACCGGGAGGTCAAGTCTATTTTGGAAAAAGTAGTCAAACCGAGTAGAAAAGATTGGAGTCTGAAGTTAGAAGATGCACTTTGGGCCTATAGAACAGCTTACAAAACTCCAATAGGTATGTCACCTTATAGGTTAGTGTTTGGAAAACCATGTCATCTACCAGTGGAGTTAGAACACAAGGCTTTTTGGGCAGTTAGACAATGTAATATGACCTTAAATTCAGCCGAAGTCCATAGGAAGTTGCAGTTGCAAGAGCTAGAGGAATTAAGGAATGATGCATACGAGAGCTCTAAAATTTACAAAGAGAAAACAAAAGCCTTTCATGACAAGAAGATTACTAGAAAGAACTTTGTTGTTGGGCAGAAAGTTCTCCTTTATCATTCAAGGCTAAAATTATTTCCAGGTAAATTGCGCTCCCGTTGGGTCGGGCCTTTTATTATTACTGACATTTTTAATCATGGTGCAGTGGAAATTCAAAGTCCAAACACAGGGAAGATTTTTAAAGTAAATGGTCACAGGCTCAAACCCTTCTATGAAGGATATCAAATGGAGAATATTGAGCTGCTCGATTTGGTGGATCCAGTTTATGAAGATTAAGAGGTTTAATGTCAAGCCAATGACAATAAACAAAGGCGCTGCTTGGGAGGCAACCTAAGGGGAGTTCATTTCTTTTTATTTTTGCATTTATATTTCGGTTATGTTGTTTTTCTTTTCTTTGCATTTTACTTTACATTAGGGACAATGTAAGTTTTAAGTGTGGGGGGAAGGATTTAGGGTGTTTTAAAATTTAGGGTGTTTTAAAAATAATATGCAATAAAAAAATTAAAAAAAAAATTATGTGGTGGATGATTAAGGAAAAGTAAGCAATGCTACTTGGAGTCTATAAATAGAAGGAAGTAAGGAAAGATGGTTTTCTTTCATTTTTTCTTACTTTGCCAAGTTAGAAAGTTAGGAAGAGTTAGAGAGGGAAAGTGCAAGAGCACTTGGGAGGCTAAGGAAGGGAGGTCACGGCTGGGAAGAGCTAAGAGAGTGAGGTGCTAGAAAGCCACGAAACCAAGGAAGACAACTCATCTTCAACTTAGAGCAAGAAGGTATAACAATTACAAACCCTAACTTTAAATTTTTCTTAGCCTAGTAATTAGTTCTTGCATGATTGGTTGTGGGAGTTGGTTTGAATGGTGGATCATGGCGGATCCTATAATATAAGGAAGGTTATGAAGTATTATATATGATTGTTATATGTTTTGTGTATGGAAATTTTGGAAAACACCAAAGCTTTTCTAAGAAAACCTAAATGTCGGAATGACTGAAATTTTCAAAAAACAGAACGTGAAATTGGGACAAACATAACTTTTAGCTCATTTCGAATTTTTGAGCAAGGTCAAGACCTGAAGGTACATACATGAGTCCCCTAAAACCTCCAAGTGGAATTTCTAGAAAATATGTTGTAAATTTTCGTAGGGACAGATTTTGCCAAAACAGTCCAGATTGAAAATGGAACAAAACCCCTGGCCCAAACTGTCTGTGCCCTGTTTGAACCGCTTAACTATGGAAATAAATTAATTCCTTTTGGGACATGAAAATATATGTTATAACGTAGCTTTTTTCCAAAGATGGTCGTATTTCGACTTCGAATGAGTGAGTTATGGCCATTTACATTTTAGGGTTTTAAAGACGGAAACTGGCATAACTTGAGTTCTACAACTCCGATGACCACAAAATTTAAACTGGAACTTCATATTATCATATATGAGATTCTGACTAGAGATGGGAATTTTGAGAGTTGAGCGAATAAGTACAGGCTATTCAAGGAATTAACAATGGAGGCTTATAGCTTTAATGCTCAAAAAGTCATTACTTGTAAACTAGGGTACCTCCTCGTATTTATAGATGATCACACCTCCTTTATCGTCCTATCCCCTAATTGTAATAGGACTCCTAATCATAGTAATTACATATGATTTGATAGAACTCAATCTCCTTAAAGAAAAACTCGTCCACATGGGGTAACCTTGGGGTTTAAAGGCTTGTTGTACATGCTAAGTGCAATCGTGTTTCCTACGAAAATGGGGTAATTTTTAAAATAAGTCACTTGAGCAATGAGTTAATTTGGATTTTGATTTTTGACCAATGATAAAATCTTGATTCTCGTTGATAACATTTTGGAAAATTTATAGACATTGTGGAGTTTGAATTTGGTTTTCTTTGTTGATTTTTACTTTATTTGAGACCCTTCAATTTCTTTGCACTTATCCCATTGGTCGGCCTAGTTTTAACTTGGAAAGGATTTTATTTATTTATTTATTTCGATTGAATGTCGAGGGGAGAAATTCTTGAACTCTATCATTTGTTTGATCATAACTTAAAGTAAACATGAGGTCTTATTTAAGAAAAGGAAAATGATTTAGGCAAAAGTTAGATGTTTGATTTAAAAAAAAAGAGAAGAAAAAGAAAAATTATGATTCATGTGGTGAATTGAGATGGAGCGTAAAACGCACTCATTCATAAACACGTGACATGCGAGATGGAGCGTAAAACGCACTCGTTGGTAAGACGGAGCATAAAATGCACTTACCAAAGGAAGAAAAAGCCTATTGATCTCTACTATTATTTGCTTATGTTAATTGCGAGTAGTGTGAAAATAGGTGTTTAGAGTTTTTCTTTCTCCTTAAGGCTTTGATTTCATAAATTTTTCTAAGTTTTAATTGGTTTGATACATGTGGATTCACACACACACGAAGGGTTAAGAGTAGAGTAAGATTGATAAGTAAGCTTGAATTTTAGATGAAGCGGTGTTTTGAAGTTTTTCAAGAGTTACTGTTTTGAATCTTTGAGGTTAATGTTGAAGTTCATTTTAATTTGTGGCTCAAGGTTGTCAAATTTAATTAGTTAATTTATTTTATTATGGTTTATTTTGCGCGAGGACGTGCAAAAGATAAGTGTGGGGGAATTTGATAAGTATAAAATCTATTATGTTTTTATCTCTTAATATCTAGTCTTTTATACTTATTTGGCACCTAAATGTACTCACTATTCTTATATTTTGATTTAGGTTGCAAATGGAGCCATTAAATGAAAACTATGTTATTGCCACACTTTTGGATTGTTTTGAAATTCGTCTGTCTGCTTGAGGCTCAATTTTATACTTGATCAGGCCTTATTCTCTCAAAACTCAAAGAAGGAAAATTGTAGATCTATTTCTTATCTTTCCGGATCATCTTGAAACGCCTAAATCGAAGCTCGGATGAGAGAGTTATGACAATTTTACCAACATGCGTCAAAGTTGAAAATTTCAGGAAATTAAGCTTTTGGACAGATTGACCTTTGGGGCTTCGGTTGAGATTTGAATTGTGTTAAAGTTCCCAAATGAAAATGTGGCCTTCTTGAAGTTTTTAGTAGACTTCTCAAGCTTTTTAGAATGGTATGGTGAGCAAAAATCCGAGTTCATTTGGGCCTCCAAATATTGCTTTTTATACAGCTGATCCGAATCCCGCGTGGAATGGATTTCTGTTCGGACCAGTTGTAGTATTTGGGCCATAACTTGAGCTTCCCAACTCCAAATCAAGTGATTCAAAAGCCCAAATTCATTAGAAACTCCAGGGCTACAACTTGTCTTCTTTGCTCAAGTCCAAATTCGGCAGTCTACTAATTCAAAATCAACTTGCAAGCTGCTGATCAGTTTTGGTGTCAGATTTTGACTTCTTATGAGGAGCACGTTTTTGGGTTTTTGATTGCATTAGATGGCTGATTCACATGACCCAAATTAGTTGTTGGATCTTGAAATCTTGTACACTTGAGTGCCTATAAATAGCAAGTGAAGCTAGGCTTGTATTTTGGCTAATTCACAAACTAATACACACCATCTTCTTCATCTTCTCCAAATTCTAGTGTAATTAGTTGGGAAAGAGGATCACCTCCATAGTGAGGTTGTTGTCCTCACCCCTTTTATAAATTAGTAGGGAAAGAGGATCACCTCCATAGTGAGGTTGTTGTCCTCACCCCTTTAATAATTCAAGAAAATATTAATTGGACTTAATATGTTAGGCTAGTTCCTTTACTCAGTTCGAAGGGGATGTTGAACCTTGTTTACAGGTAATGGTTTGATTAAGTATAAGCTATTTATTCCTTCTTACATGAAGTTCATTTTTGATAATCTATTTTAATTGTTGAATGATATTTATTCCGATTGGTTTAATGTGATCGGTTAAGTCAATTTGATTAATCTCATCTGCTAGATTAAGGGACAGTATTACGTGTAATTGATATTGTTCCTAATCATAAGTAGCAATTAGTAATACATGATTGTGGTCAAGCTTTTAAGTATTGCTATGATTATCAGAAGACAAGTTAAATAATCTGAACTTGTGTGATTGTTGCTTGGATTAGTCTAATTCCCTAGTTCTTAATACAACTATTATATTAAATCTAGAGAGCTTGTTCTAGGTTGTATAATGGTTAGAATCTTGTGATGAGCTTGTTTCATTAAGTGATAATCTAAGGGGAGTTTCGGGTGGTAGAGCTTGTTGCTACCTAGGGCTATTAATTTCATTGAAGGATAAATATTGCTTTACTTAATTATTCTATTGTTGTAAAAAGGTGATACTGAACCGGAAGAACTGAAATCTTTAATTAATTGGTTATTCTTATCACTTTAAATTTTGTTCTTAATAATTAGTGAAATCAAATTATAAACCCCCCCTCTTTTGGTAAACAAAGAATAATTTTAGACTAATCACTCTCTGTGGGATCGACTCTTACTTGCACTACTACATTATTATCTTTCACAAGTAAGATTTTATTTTTGGTTGCTTGCGACACCACACCACTAACCTTACTCGAATTATATTGAGCAGGTTTCCTATCCTATACAAATATTGAATAATTGTGCAAGTTCCCTAACTTCATTCTTTTTATATATTGAATGCAAGTTTCTTAAGCTTACTCAACCCTTACATTTGAGCAAGTTTCCTATTTTATACAAATATTGTATATTGTTGCAAGTTTCATGACTCAAATCGAGTTATTACTTCAAATTATATTAGTGGATTAATTATTGAAATTACTCCACATCAAGGATAATTATTGATATTTTCACATTGTGCATTTGAATTCGTAATCTGTTGTTGGACTGTGAAACGTAAGTTATTCATTCATGAACTGTTTAAGGAAATAGTTTATGACACTTGTTTCGGCTAGACACGTACAGGTTATTATTTTAAAAGCTATCCAAACCGATTGTTGGTACGGATTCTTGGACTGAGAGAGCAACCCTTATTAGGGGATTATAATGTGTCGGTTATTCGATGCAGTCAGAGTTAAATGTTATGCATATACATAGGGTACGAGAGGCTGATCCCCTCGAGTACTACCGATGGGCCAGGCGTTTAAAGGAGTCAGTTGAATGAATGATTCTATTGGACCACTCAGCAGTATATAATCAATATTTATTTCTTCATTTGAACTTTGATTATATTGTCTGCTATTTCTTCAATGTTCTTAAATTGTCGATATTATTATCATTTATTCATGATATATCTTTTTATTCATTTTAAACTTACTGAGCAAACTCGTTGTTCACCCTTGCTATATTATGAACCTATTGTAGTTAAGCCGGAGAGTTCCAAAGCGGACATAGGCAAAGGAAAACTTAAGGATTAGTTATATGTACTTTTCCGTTATGTAATCGTGGAATCGTTTTGTATTACTAATGTATTCCGTGATGTATTTATTTAAGGTTACAGACCTTGGGACTGTAGTAAACCTTTTGTAATGAACAATATATGTTTATTTATTTCGCATTAGTTATCATATGTTGTTTAGAGGTGTATAGATGTACTTTATCGTGAACACTAAATTCGAGGTATTGGTACCTGAATTTGGGGGTGTCACAATTACCGTTGTTGCCTGCTCGGAAAGGAAGGACTAATGGAAGCTGTCGTTAACACTCCAAAATTAATACCTTACTTTTATTCTATGAACAAAATATTCAGTGTAGTGACAAGCAAGGGTCGATCCCACAGAGAGTGAAATTATCCGAGTTTATTCTAATATTTTCCAAATCAAAATAACAATAAGAAAAATGGGGGATTTTGAGTTAGATTAACTAATTACTAAAAGCAGAAATTAAAACAATTTGAATAACCAATGAATTAAAACTCAGTTCTTCAGTTCAGTTTCGTCTTTTCATAATAACTAATAACCCTAGATAACTGCAATAGCTAATCATCTGAAATTCTCCTTAGATTTTAAATTTAGTGTGACAATCGCCCCACTGGACTCTAACTATTATAAAACCTAGAACCATCAGTCTAGATTTAATATAACAACAACATTAAGAAATAGGAAATTAGATTAATCCAAGCAACAATCACACAATCATGGATTATTTAACCCGTCTTCTAATAATCTTAGCAATACTCAAAAATTTGTCCACAATTATGTATTACTTATGATCAGATACAATATCGTTTGCTTAATACTATATCTTAATCTAGCAGATGATATTAGTTAACCAATTTAATCATGCTGAAATCAAATCAGTTAAACCAAATAACATTCAATCAATTAAAACTGATTATTAAGAATGAATTCCATATAAGAAGGAATAAATAATAAATACATAATTAATCCATTAATTGTAAATAAGGTTCAATATCCCTTAGAATTGAAAATAAAATACTTAGCTTGACACTTCTTCAATTTTGCCCCTAAATCTAGGTTTACAATTGTGAGAATCTCAGACCCCTTAAAACTAGACTATGGACATTAATTTATACTCTTAGAACAAAGACCTAAGACCCTAAGAAATAATAATTCAAGTTATATTAGAATTCCTCAAAGATTAACAAGGTTAGAAAAAATCTGCTGCAACTCATGTTGCCACACACAAGTTCACTAGCACCGTGGCATGCCTAACCGAGCATCGCGGCTCAAGCTCCAGTGCCACGGCTCATCCTTTTGAGCGCCGCGGCCAATAACGTTCTCTCCGTTTCTCTTTTTCTCCTTGCGCGCCCATTTTAATCTTTTTTCTTCTTTTTAGCTTCAATTCCTCCTAAAATTAATAAATACCTTAATAAGCTCATATACACATAAAACATATAATAAAACTAAACATAAAAGAATCAAAATTATCAAATATTATACACTTATCAAATTCTCCCACACTTAGTCTTTACACGTCTTCGTGTAAATCAAAACAAAGGTCTTAATGAAATTATCTGAATTCTATTCAACTAAACTTTCAAAAGCTTCAACTTAATTCTCAACCATGAATATCAATACTAATTAACAGAAATATGATCAACACTTCATCAATCATTTCACAACAACCTCGTCTTTTACCACTAAACATCTTAAAATCAAAATGCATCCACAAACTTCAACAATTGAATAATAATTGTGAAACAGCTCAAATAAATAGGAATTATTTTTTTTCCTTTTACGTTAAATATTTTTCAAGAATAAACATAATCTTAAACTCATTAACAGTTCAATATTAGAATTTTTCTTTGTTTGGTTTAGCACATAAGTGCTAATATTGGTCTAGCAAGTTATTGGATTTAACGCTTAACAATCACACCATTGCACGGGGTGCAATCATAATCTTCTTTACTCACATAAAGCACATTGTTGCATAGTGTGCAACCTATACTAATAATTGTCCAAGATTTATTTACTTTTGACTTGGCACAATCAACTATCATAATTTAAGAATTATTACAATTCAATATCACAGCAATAAACATTCCGATTACAAATGACTCACAAATCGAGTTAAGCCGAATCAAATGGCAAATAACTCTCTTTTATAAATTAATTAGCATAATAAGATGAATCTCGTATAACAAATGAAATTTCATAACCAAACATAGGATTTTACAATTTAACATAGCTCAAACAACTTGTACAAATATTAAAAGATTTGCATAAGTTTAAAATTCACACAACATAAGCACTGCGTAAATTAAAGCTTCAATACATCATATATCATTCATGAGAATATAATTGAATAATATTAGGAACTTGCACAATTCAAAGTTTGTGTAAGTTAGGAAACTTGTATGTCTGCCTGCACTTTCCTCGATTACGTTACTCACTTCTTCCAAATGATAACCTACATCATTCATAGGATTTATTTTATTTCTTTATTCATTACTACATTATAGTTACTGTCGGTAACTAATAGCAACCTCGTTTTAGTAATTTCGTTTATGGTACTTTGTCCTCGAGTACCAACTTATTATTTTTTTTATAATCTTACAGTCAAAATCATCATTTCACCCATACTTCATCTTACGTGTCCAATAAAGCTCCTAAAGTCTTTATAATATTATTCTAGACTTTTTAACCAGTTTTCACATTTTTCGGATTATCTGACAATTTTCTGTAATTATTTTCATTTATAAAAACTATCATTTAATAGCTTCAAAATAGAAATAATAACTCAACCTGCTTTTATATCTTCAAAATATCATCAATATTTATCTTATATTATTATAAGTTTTTACACCAATTATCATAATTTTTCACCATTCATAGAATTTCTTACGAATTTCCACTTATTTTTAAACTAACTTTAAATAGCTTAAAAATACAATAAATACTTCTGCTATTCAAAAATTTTCCAAAACGTTCCATAAATTCTAAAATAATATTATAGGATTTTTCACCAAGTTTCATAATTTTTCACCATTCACATAATTTTCTGTGAATTTTCACTATTTTTAAACTAACTTTAAATAGCTTAAATATATAATAAATAATTTTGGTCTTCAATAATTTACCAAACTTTTTCAGAAATTCTAAAATGATATTATAAAATTTCTTTAATAATATTTCAGTCCAAATAATTGTTTTGATAATTTAATTATAATTATAATTTAATTATAATCTTCAAAATATCATAATAATTAAACCGCTTATTAGAAAATTACGAATTATATGTCCATTTCACATGAAATTAAATTCTCTATAATTTTTTAATACAAAATTTCTCCAAATTCTGGCTGAAAATAGCCCAAACAGACTCTGCTGGAAAGTTCATCGACGGCAACCTCCCGGTGATCTTCTCCAGCGATCTATAATTTTTTCCGCCAATTTTCTTAGATTTTCTTGCCCATATCAGTTCTACAATATTTTAGGATTCCAACCTTTTAGTTTCAAAATCCGTTAAAGATTTCATGTTGAAATAACATCCGAAAATATTTTTCGGCAAATGTTTCTTTCCTTTAATTTCTTAATTTCTCTTGTATAATTTTTGTTTATGCAAGTTTAAATCATTTTAACAAGTATAAATATAATCTCTTTACATAAAATCCTTAAAACCTAAATCTATTTTGAAAATACCTTTTCTTAATTTCTTCTTCATTTTTTTTCTTCCTCTTTCCTTCTCTTCTTTTTCTTCTTTCCTTCCTTCTCTCTCCAGTCCAGCTGAGTCTTTCTCTTTTTCTCTTCTCATGTGGTTGCCGACATAAGGAAATGGAAATGGGATGAGTGGAGTTTCATTCTTTTCTTTTTTTCTTCCTTTCTGTCTTTTCTCCCCCATCATTTCTCACTAACTCTCTCTCCTCCCTTATTCCTTCTCCATCAGCCGCCCCTTCCATAATTCAGCAGCCCTAACTGTAACAACCCGAATTTTTCAAGAAGAATAATTATGAGAAAATTTTAATAAATAAAATTCTTATTATAAGGTGTAAAAGGTTGAATATAAAATATATGTGTTATATATATATATATATATATATATATATATATATATTTACGTAAGTTATATGATAAGTGAATAAATATATGTGCATTGTATATTTATTATAGATTAAGCGATGAGATGAGGTCTAAAAATTGGTCAAAGCTAATTAATTTAATTAGTATGGACTAACTGACGAAATGTATAATAGTATAGAAGTAAGAATGCAGCGATCGCGAATCGAGAACATCCTTGTAACTTGGGTTTATTAGTACTATAGGATGTATTAAATTTTTTTATATATATATGTATGATGAGTTTATTGGTTATATTATGACCTAGATTATGTTAACACATGGATTTTATGTATCGTAAGTTTCGCATAAGCGAATAAATTGATTTCGCGTAATATCGCCAAATCATTATTCACGAGGCACTATTCACGCCAAGAACGCTATTTATTGAATAAAATAAATTGTTTGATGAAGATTATTATCTGAATAAATTATTTGGTGTATATATGTTAACCAAATATATGTGAGTTACATGTATATTTAGGTATATAATTTTGGTAAGCTAATTGGTTAGTAAATAGCTAACCTATATATTAAATGAGCCTATTAATGAATTAATTATTGGGCTAGTAAATAGCTAAATGAAATGTTATATTATTGTTAAAATCCAAGTGTAGGATTTTGTAAGAGTCCATTGGGGATTTTTAATTGGTAATCCAAATGTTTGATATGGGTGGCCAAATTAATGGCCCAACCCAAGATCCATTAGTTTTGCCCAAACCCAAGACCCTATATTTGACCCATGTGAATATGGGTAAAGAAATCAGTACATTGGAATAAATAGAGGGACTATTCGGGTAGTGGGAGGAGAGAGAGTAAACCAAATAGGTGTGTAAGTTGGTGTGTTGCTCAATAAGAACACCATGAGCCAATCAAAGAGAGAATAGGGGAGTACATGCGGCAACATGTTGGGCAATTGCTAGACACTATGCATTGAAAGTCTCAATTAGTAAACACTCTCCTCATTTGCCAACAAAGGAGCTTGGGTATTACAACCTTATTCCACCCACACCATTTCCATCCGTGTCTTGCTCTCCCTCACTCGAAAAATATCAGCTTATTGTTAGCACGAGAATAGAATAGAAAGTTAGAGGATATTGCAAAGGAGAGGAGAGAGAATACATTTCCATCTTCATCTTCTTCATCAAAGCTTCAACCATTCTAGAGAGAGAAAGAAGTGGGTGTGAACTACACTTGAAGGAAAGGGTTCGGGAGTACTCAAGAAGGAGAGGGGGGATTCTAGCAAAGCTCTAACAAGTTTTCTAGCATCCAAGAAGGAGGAAGTGAAGAAGTAAGTGTCTAAAACCCTAAAACTCCTTTTATCTCCTTAAAGCTTCTTATTTTGTTAGAAGTTGTATTATTTTTGAGTTTATGGGTTAAGGAACATCCTAGGAATGATGTTCAGAGGTTAAACAAGTCACTAATAACACGAAATTGGAATAAGAATGAAAGAAATCCAAACCCATGCGTAAATGATGAAGAACAATGAAGAACATGGACATTCGGGCTGTTTTAGAAAACTTGTAGCTTCGATTCTATGTTTGTTTGCTTTATTTGTTATTGTGATATTGTAGTTCCATGGGTTATCTTCATAACCCAGTTAGAACGGAGTAAAAAGCTCTTAAAACGAATTTGTGGCGAAATTTTTAGAAAACTATGTCAAGAACACGATTAGTTTGTGTGAACAGTGAACTTATAATCAAATCTGGTATTGATGTGTTACTTGTAAAATTACGAGCTTCTGGAGTAGTATAGTAAACTGAATTAAGAAGCTATGGGCTTTGAAATGAACACATTTCAACCTCGGATGAGGGAGATATAGCGATTTTAAGAAAATGTGTCAAAGCTGTCAAGAACACGAAAAACTGGTGTGACCAGGCTCTTTGGAGCCGCTGTTTCGATCTGTTAACGAATCTGAAATGTTATGATTTTTGGATATGTTGTATTTTAGGTTACAAGCTTTCCATAACCTTAAGAACGGACTAATTCTGACTTGTAATGAGGAAGTTATGACGTTTGGAATTAGGTGCTATGAATCTGCCCAAGAAGAGGTAGTAGAGTCGAACCCATGGCATTCGCCTTGCAATCGTAGAGTAAACTTCCCAAATTATGGAGGGAAGGTCGTAGAGTCTACTCCGCACATCGTAGAGTAACTCTCGGAGTCGTAGAGCTGAAAATTGTCGAGTTGACACTAAGGGTCGTAGAGCGCAAAAATGGCCAAGTATAAAAACGTAGAGTAACTTTCAGCTAGAACGTCACTTAGTAATTCGAGCATAACTTTCTCATACGAACTCGGATTGAGGTGATCTAAAATGATTCGGAAAGAAGAAAAGTAGACCTACAACTTTTATTTACTGGGCTTTGAGAGTTAAGGTCGGGATGAATCTCAAAATTGAGCATCTTTAGCACTATTGGCGATTGTAGAGCATAAGGGTCGTGAGTGCAAAAATGGCTAAGTATAAAAACGTAGAGTGACTTTCAGCTAGAACGTCACTTAGTAAAATGGACATAACTTTCTCGTACGAACTCGGATTGAGGTGATGCAGGATGATTCAGAAAGAGAAATAGTAGACCTACAACTTCCACTATTAATAATTGAGAGTCATTGCCTGTATCAATTTCGAAATTGGGCAGTTTGGTGAAGTTGTGTTTGTCAAATCGTTGCAACGTGTAATGTTTTCAACTCTAAATTATATTTTTCTATGTTATAAGTTCTAAAACCTGATTAGCATGATTTATAATGATGGTTAGCCTTAATCAAGGATGAATTAGATAAATGTATAAGAATGCTAAGCATGTACTAAGGAGGTGAATTGGGCGTATGACATATGAACGTCGAAATGTCGTATGAAGTGTTAATGAAGTTAAATAGTGTTTCAATTTAAATGAAATGGACATTATAAGTTATAAAGTGGGGTTTTTTAAACCAATGAGTATAGATGATGATGATGATGATGATGGTCGTAACATCTTCAAACGACGCGACGCCGTGATATGTTTTAGAGCGAATCGCAGTTATTAATTTATAATGTGCGAACAATATGAAATAAGAATTATTATACTGTGAACCAATATGTGTGAAGCCTTTTTAGTGGCTAATTGGTATTTTTATTATTAAATAAATTGTGTAGGATATGTGAAGGACGAATGGTCATAGCTTAGTAGGGAGCGCTTAAGGCAAGTTCTTTCAGTAACTTGTTGACTTGTTTAAATGTATTGGTGTACACGACTTGATTACTAAATCTTTCACTATTATATGGATTATATGCGAGCATGATCAAAGTGTGCACAATGTGCAATTATGTTACTATATGGTTCTATGTGGAACTTGAATGATTGTAAATATACAGTGTGAGATGCATGAGGTATGCTATGAGATGCATGATGCATATATACAGATAAATTGCATAAGATTTATAATGCATGAGTAAGATGCATAGTATGAGAATCATGATGCATGGATCAAATGCAAACTTATGCGTTACGTGAAGCATGAAATATGAAAAATGTTAGTTCTTGCTGAGCCGTCGTGCTCATTCTTGCAAAAATAAAACTTTTGTAGATTTACGTTGCAATGTAATTATCTTGATATCATGATGATAAGGATTAGAGGCGCATAGGAAGGTTGCCAAATATTTTTTTATTGTAATTATTTAGTCGTGATGACGGTATATGATGTACGTGAATTTGACTATGTAAACCTTGAGTCAAAATGAAAGTTATCCATTATAGTATATAAGATGTGATTATGTTAGTTACTTGTTATAGTAAACTAGAAGGATGATGATGATGTATAAATGACATTTTTATAACGAATGTATAGTTGCTGAATAACTTTGCAAATATTCAGGGATTGACTAAAGTCAGAATCTGAACCTTGCGTTCACGCATGAGATATTGTAAAGGATCATGGTATTTATTCAACCTTGATCATAAGTGTATTTATTTAAGGTCTTCGTGTCTGGGATTATATGAGGATATGTTGCAATATTATTGTAATTACATATTTGTAGTAAGTCTATGTTACATGGGTTGTACCGTGATGCACCGGACCCGGGTTTAAGGTAAGACCCGAGTTTCGGGGGCATTATAGTTGGTATCAAAGCTGATAGGTTATAAACCTTAGGTAAGAGTACCTTAGGCTATAACTGTAGTGAAGGAAGATGATAATGATAAAGATAGTGAAGAGATAAAACTCAAATAGAGTTTAATTGATAGTAAATGAATTTAGAAAAATTTATAGTAAGAGTTGAGATATATATAAGACGATTCAAAAAGAATCTTGATGCGTTATAAAAGATGAGAATTATGAGTTACCTGACTCCAGTGATAAAGATGACAAGTGTTGATAAATAGACGAGGTCATAAGATGAAGACGTAATAAAATCATATATTATGATTAGAGAGAAGAGTATAGAAGATCGTAGGATGAAACGATCGTAGGATAAGGAAGATCGTAATGTAAAATAATTGTAGAGTAAGATCACGATGTGATTGGATTAAGTCATAGAATGGCAGATGATCAATTGAATGATTGAAAATTTTAGCTAAATGTTATAGATAGATGGTACTATGAGATAGTACGAGTAAAACTCGGAAAGAGTTATGGATTGAGTAACGAGTAAGCTAGGATTGGGGGTGATTTCAATGAGGACTCATGTTAGTGGCTAAGTTGTACAATTCCTTGTATGGGCGGGAAATTTGTGCTTAGTATAACAACCACTTAGCTTCCTATATTAATAATCGTTAGAACCTGGTATTGCGCTATCGTTAAACGTATGACGAAAAGGTGATTCTTTTCTCATATTTATATTTGATAGTTAGAGAATATTAAGATTTGGTACGAGTTCTTTAAACTCACACGTATGGTAAGTTTATGGCTTATAACCGTATGGTGGAACCCCTCAGCGAATGGACGATTTTGGTCTGAGTAGGATAAGTTCCTAAACCTATATGATTGTGGTAAGTTCCTGAACTCATAATGTGTGGTAAATTTGATGAACTATAGTGGGGTATAGAAAGGTTGTGGATTAAGAACTGTGAATTCTCAATATGATGAGCATTGATGGAGTTAAAAATAGATAGAATTATTAAATAGTGGAGAAATGGGAGAAATTGAAGTTGATGAGGAGACATGGATATTCCAAATCTTCTAGTTATGCTAGACTTCGAAATTTATTGACTTCGTGATGACATTTGCACTTTTGCTCTTCGAAAAATGTATGGGGCCAGATTTCTGGACCAAAGATTGTTAAATGTACTATTATTCATATGTCTATGCTAATAGTTTCGACTAGACAAAGTTGATTTGAAAATATCAAAATGTATTTTTAAATTGTCATCAATGCATTATGAAACCTGGTGTAGAATGAAAGATGATGGAGTCATCAATGCAGATTAACCTAGTGTTGGATGTGATCATAGTATCGTCAACCCACTATGGTATGATGTAGTATGACAAAGTCACAAAATGACGGAATTCTCAACGGACTGTAAAAACAGTGCGGTATCATGACGTCATAAAATGATTTTTGTTTTCTTTAATGTATGAAAAAGCATGCCAGTTGAGTTGGCTAAAATATTTCGATTGATGTTCGAGTTGTTGATGAAAGTCTAAGCTATTTGATTCGGCTAGACAAATGTTGAAATATGTTTATGCAAGTATTATTTGAGAATTTATGCCTAAACCAAATTATTTTTGTGCGGAATTTTGTAGTAAGCTGAGGTGAACAACTCTATTATTGGGGTATTTGATGTCAGAAAAATCCCGACTGACCCTATGGTGGTCAAGCAAACGCCTGTAGCCGTTTAGCTAGAATGTTGTGCACAACGTCAGAGTACAAAAGGCTGATCACCTGGCATACAGAGGTAGATTACCTTTTTCTTAATTGAAATCGGTAGGGGTAGTAATACCCGTAAACCTCTGTTACCTCTTTTTTAATCTTTAATAAAAGAGCTCTAACTCACGCAAGTATACGTGGTCAACAAGTAATACAGAGGAAGTAGAGTATCGTCCCACAGAGAAATGATTAAATTGAATAACTATGCATCAGTTCTATCACTATATTTATTTGCCTAAACTATTGACTTACTTTTGGTGACAAAATTATTTCTATATCAATTAATAACTAAATATGCAAATACTAACGAAATAAGTCAAGCTTGGAATTAATGGGATCCTAACTTCATTTAATAGTTCATCTAATTATCACTATCATGCTAGACAATTCACATATCACAGAAAAATAGTCAATGACACTAAAATAGACATAACCATTTGTCAATGTATTATGACCTACTTACATAATATCCATATTCAATAGACACCATGTAATCACCACTATAACCAAAATCACTATATTTCTATGTGAAATTGCAATTATATTGATTTTAAGCATAAGCCCTTATTTTGACTCTTACGGTGAAACAGTATATTTCTATCTGATTCACAAAATATTAAGCTATCCAATTAAGCCTCATATTCGCAAGCTATCATGATTACAATCCATACCTATATGTTATTTCTCAATTCCATACAAGTACTGAAATCGAATGGTGATCAAGCATTCATATATGCAAAACAATCATGATAGAAGTTTCTTGTGATATACAAATCAATCTAGCAATCAAGACTGTAATTAAACTACATATTAAAATCCGTTAGAATCCCATAATGGAGATTAGTTCATCACTGAACCAAAAGCCATTATGGGATCAAAATTAAACATGGAAAATAAACAATCAATTGAATAAAGAAGAAATAGATTGATCAAACCCAATTGTTGAATAAAAATCCGAACTTAAGTTCAAACCACATCAATATCCAATGCTTGAACAAAAGTAATCTACCCTAAAACTAAGAACTCTCTAGCTCTCTCTCCAAAGTAGTATATAATGACAAGTTCCTACTTAGGGTTTCCTTCTCACTATCTGATCAATATTTAATAGAATCCTCTTCCGAATTGGCTTCCTTTTCCTTTCCAGCTGAACCTTAGCAACCAAAATCGTGAACTAACGCCTCTAGCGCTAGCCCAAGTGCTGCTGGCACTACTATGCATTGTGTTTGAATTGAGCCTAGTGCTGCTGGCGCTGTCCCTAGCACTGCTGGCGCTGTCCCTAGCGCTGCTGGCGCTAGCTTACAGTAGCCGATGGTAAGGGGTAGCGCTGCTGGCGCTGTCTTGTGAAGGGTTGGAGCGCTGCCAGTGCTTGCTTGCAGTGTGCGTGGCTTGGCCCTAGCGCTGCTGGCGCTGGTACAAATCCTAGCGCCTCTGGCGCTAGGTCATGTTCTCAGAATTACAAAAATGGCACTCAGCCCAAATTTTAATCCTTTTTAATTATTTTCTTCACCAAATGACTTATATGCCCCTCCAACTCCATCCTACAATAAATAAACACAAAAACAAATAAAATAATACTAAAAACACTTAAAGACCACAATAATTAAGTCTAACAAGACCTGATTCGTAGGTATAAAACCCACTCATCAAATACCCCCAAACTTAACCACTTTCTTGTCCCCAAGCAATGCAATGATGCAAATACAAACTAATTATCATGCCTACAAATCAAACAATCAACCAACATAGTATCCAACATCAGGCCTCAAAGATATCATACGTACTTAAGTAGAATCTCTAACCAATGCAGAGTTTCTAACTCTAACCAATTAGTTAAGTTACACCTGTCATCACCCATGTCGTGCGTGTGTGTGCGTATCAACCATTTCAATCAATTACAATTCAAATCCATCACATAATTGACTTCTTAGAAGAAAACTTTCAATTGTAACTCAATTCATCCCGTGAACACAACCAATTCGACTGATTCAAGCAATCACTAAGCATAGGGGTATCACTAAGGTAATTGAATCATTTAAATCCTTTTTCAACCCTTCCCCAGGAATTTAAAACAATTTTTTCTTTAGTGAGTGCATTTTATGCTCCATCTCATTTTCTATTGAACGAGTGCGTTTTACGCTCCATCTCGTTGTATGTGTTTATGAGTGAGTGCGTTTTACGCTCCATCTCAACCCACCACATGATCCATTTTTTTTAATTGGGAAAGGTTCAAAATGTTCAATCAAATTTTTTATACTCCAAGACTCCCCCAAACTTAGATTCTTGCTTGTATTTGATTCAATGGATGTTTCACTGATATTATCAAGTTTTAACCCAAGTCTTTCCACCAGAAGAAAATTATGTAACAATTTGAATTAAATTGATCAAAATAATTAATTATGTGTTTTTCTTGCTAACAAGAGTTTCAGACAAGTTCAACTTCAGTTCCTAATTAAAGTCATCTCTACGCACTAGTTTTCAATTCTTCTTAAGTTAAAACCATGAAACTAGTCTTATCATTGGCCACATTAGATACTATATCAATTTATGCTTAATTCATGAAACTAGATGCATAACACAACCTAAACACTTAACATGCAACTACTAATGCAACTACAAGCAACATGCATAATTTAATGAAACAAAATCAAACATGATTTAAAATTATCTAAACATGAACATGAGCCTAATCTATATGCACATAATCCAGCCCCAAACTTAAATGTCACAATGTCCTCATTGTGTAAAATATAAAAAAATTAAGAACTGAGGACTTCCCTGATAAACGTCTTACTCCACGTCATCATCATCTGCATCAGCCTCCTCCTCGTCATCAGGGTCTAAATCTGGTGGTGGTAGGAATTGGAAAGGATCCCAATTGGTGAAGAACCTCGTGGTGGTAATTTTTCAAATAGTTGGAATATGAAGTTGGAAACACCCTTGTGAAGCCCTTTTGAGAACCTCCCCCAAACTTGAGTCATCCCCAATCTGATAGTTAAATTGATTCTTGTTGATTGTGGATGGGAGAATTTGAATTTTGGATTGGGAGAGAAAAGAGTTGGGTTTGTGTTTTTTTTTATATAAAAAGAATTAAACCAAAGCAAAACAAAACAGAAAGGTAAAATGCTGGGTTGCCTCCCAGATAGCGCTAAGTTATAGTCAATTAGCTTGACCGTCTCTGAATCTCATTCTGGTTCAATCGCAAAAAATGTCAATGCATGCCTCCTCATAGTCTTTTCTTTGAATTCCTTGGCATCAGTGTACGTTTGAAAACCCCCAAACTTATCTTCATCCATTGGCAGAAAATAGCTATCATCATTCGATTCAACGTTTCCTATATCCTTGACCACTTCTATCATTATCGGATTAAGCTTTCTTTGCTGCTCAACCGACGGCTTGCTACCCTCGTCCAGCAGGATCCTGAGATGATCTGGAAGTGGTTGTAATTCAAGTTCGGGAGGTGTCTCAAGAAATGGTTTCAACTTTACCGATGTCTCTCCAACTTTCGTAAGTGGCTCGACAGGCGTTCTGAATTTTCCAAATTTGTGAGTGGTATCTAGATATTGCACAAGTTTGGCACATTCTTCATCCTCCAATTTGGAATCTTCAGCAATTACTCTCTGCAGTGGTTCATATCCCAACAAACTCTCAACTTCATCAGTCACTATACTATCCACCAAGTCAACTCTGAAGCATTCTTCTTCATCAGTTGGGAGCTTCATTGCCTTGAAAACATTAAACTTCACCTTCTGATCATGTACCCGCATTGTAAGCTCCCCTTTCTGCACGTCTATTAGAGTCTTCCCCGTGGCTAGGAATGGTCTCCCCAGTATGATTGGTATATTCTTGTCCTCCTCATAGTCCAAGATGATGAAGTCCGCCGGAAAGATAAATTTGTCCACTTTTACCAGTACATCCTCCACTATCCCCCGTGGATACGTGATGGATCTGTCAGCTAACTGCAAGGAAATATTTGTTGGCCTTGGTTCCGGCAATCCCAACTGACTAAATACAGACAACGGCATCAGGTTGATACTTGCCCCAAGATCACACAAACATTTGCTGAAGCTCATCTTTCCAATCGTGCATGGTATTGTAAAACTGCCCGGATCCCTCAGCTTTGGTGGTAATTTGCGCTGAAGCACTGCACTGCATTCCTCTGTCAAGGCCACTGTCTCAAACTCTTCTAATCTCCTCTTCCTTGACAATATACCCTTCATGAACTTTGCATAACGTGACATCTGTTCCAATGCCTCAACGAAAGGTATGTTGATCTGCAGTTTCTTAAAAACCTCCAAAAACTTGCTGAACTGTTTATCTTCCCTCTGCTTGTTCAATCTTTGCGGATACGGAACCTGAAGGTGAACTTGTGGTACTGTATTCACGGGCTTTTTATCTGAACTTGCTTTATCCTTCTCTACTTGCTGCGACTCAGACTCATCCTTCTTCTCTTTCTGTTCAGCCTCAATTTTTGTCTCTGTTTCAACCCCAGTGTCATCCCCTTGTAAATTAGGTACTGTTGTGCCTGGTGCAGTTCCTGCATATTGCTTTCCCGGTCTGAGTGTAATGGCCTGACACTGTTCTTTACCTTCTCTCCGTGGATTTGCCTCTGTGTTACTTGGCAATGAACCCTGGGGCCTGTTGTTAAGCATAGTCGCCATTTGCCCCATTTGAGTTTCCAAATTTTTAATAGCCACTGCCTGGCTTTTGATCATAACCTCTGCATTTGCCATGTACTTCAACATCATCTCCTCCATTTCTGATTTCTTTTCTTGCTGAGGTGCAGCTGGAGTGTGATGCTGTTGTTGAGAGAATCCCGGTGGAAAGGGTGGTCTTGGTGCAAACGGTTGATGAGATTGGGGTGTTTGATATTGTTGTTGTGGTGGTTGGTGTTGTTGAGCACTTTGCTGATTACTCCAGCTGAAATTAGGATGGTTTCTGTTGTTGGGATGGTAGGAGTTCTGAACTTGGTTCTGTGGCTTTTGATAGTTGCTTACGTATTGAACCGACTCGTTATTGATAGCACATTCTTCTGTTGGGTGTGATCCCGCACATAACTCACACACAAATGCCACTTGCTTAACCTTGCTTTCAGTCAAAGCGTCAATTTGCTTTGCCATCGCTGCCATTTGAGCTGACAATGCTGTAATAGAATCTACTTCCAACACACCTGCAACTCTGGGTTGTGGCATCCTAGCTGTGGGATTTTGAAAATCATTCGCTGCCATCGTCTCAATAAGGTCATAGGCTTCTTCGTAACTCTTTGACGAAATTGCACCACCTGCAGCTGCATCTACAATCGACCTTGACTGCCATCCCAATCCACTATAAAATGTGTTGAGCACCATCCAATCTAGCATACCATGGTGCGGACACTTCCTTAGCATCTCTTTGTATCTCTCCCAATCCTCATATAACGATTCACCCTGATGTTGCTCGAACTGAGAGATTGTTGTCCTCATTTTCGCAGTCCTAGCCATTGGGAAAAACTTGGCTAAGAATTTCTATGCTAGGTCCTCCCATGTGGTAATTGACCTTGAAGGTAACGAATGGAGCCAACTTCTCGCTTTATCCCTTAATGAAAATGGAAACAATCTTAGCAGAATGGCATCCTCTGTCACCCCGTTGTATCTGAAGGTATCACAAATTTCAATGAAGCTCATTAGATGCTCATTAGGATCATCTGTAGCAGCACCCACAAATTGGACCGAATTTTTCACCATTTGAATGGTTCTTGGTTTTATCTCAAAGGTATTCCCTTCTATTGCTGGTCTGACTATGCTAGACTGCAATCCAGTAATGTTTGGCATAGAATAGTCCCTCAAAGCTTTATGCTCCTCTCTTTGCTCAATTCTTTGTTCCTCCGCCATCTTCGGAATAATTTCTTCCAACTGTGCTTGTAAATTTCTACGCACCCTTGCTTTCCAACCTCTACCGTTAATATTTTCCTGTGCTGGTGTCAATTCTGAGTTGGATGATCGTGTGTGCATAAAAATTCTACAAGTACCTGAAACCAAAACAAAAACAAAAATAGAAATGAGAAAAGATTAGATTTGTCTAAGTCAAACAATATAGCTTAAAACTGATGATAATAATAAAAATCTAACACCTTTCCCCGGCAACGGCGCCAAAAACTTGTTACCTCTTTTTTAATCTTTAATAAAAGAGCTCTAACTCACGCAAGTATACGTGGTCAACAAGTAATACAGAGGAAGTAGAGTATCGTCCCACAGAGAAATGATTAAATTGAATAACTATGCATCAGTTCTATCACTATATATATTTGCCTAAACTATTGACTTACTTTTGGTGACAAAATTATTTCTATATCAATTAATAACTAAATATGCAAATACTAACGAAATATGTCAAGCTTGGAATTAATGAGATCCTAACTTCATTTAATAGTTCATCTAATTATCACTATCATGCTAGACAATTCACATATCACAGAAAAATAGTCAAGGACACTAAAATAGACATAACCATTTGTCAATGTATTATGACCTACTTACATAATATCCATATTCAATAGACACCATGTAATCACCACTATAACCAAAATCACTATATTTCTAAGTGAAATTGCAATTATATTGATTTTAAGCATAAGCCCTTATTTTGACTCTTACGGTGAAACAGTATATTTCTATCTGATTCACAAAATATTAAGCTATCCAATTAAGCCTCATATTCGCAAGCTATCATGATTACAATCCATACCTATATGTTATTTCTCAATTCCATACAAGTACTGAAATCGAATGGTGATCAAGCATTCATATATGCAAAACAATCATGATAGAAGTTTCTTATGATATACAAATCAATCTAGCAATCAAGACTGTAATTAAACTACATATTAAAATCCGTTAGAATCCCATAATGGAGATTAGTTCATCACTAAACCAAAAGCCATTATGGGATCAAAATTAAACATGGAAAATAAACAATCAATTGAATAAAGAAGAAATAGATTGATCAAACCCAATTGTTGAATAAAAATCCGAAGTTAAGTTCAAACCACATAAATATCCAATGCTTGAACAAAAGTAATCTACCCTAAAACTAAGAACTCTCTAGCTCTCTCTCCAAAGTAGTATATAATGACAAGTTCCTACTTAGGGTTTCCTTCTCACTATCTGATCAATATTTAATAGAATCCTCTTCCGAATTGGCTTCCTTTTCCTTTCCAGTTGAACCTTAGCAACCAAAATCGTGAACTAGCGCCAATGGCGCTAGCCCAAGCGCTGCTGGCGCTACTATGCAGTGTGTTTGAATTGAGCCTAGCGCTGCTGGCGTTGTCCCTAGCGCTGCTGGCGCTAGCTTACAGTGGTCGATGGTAAGGGGTAGCGCTGCTGGCGCTGTCTTGTGAAGGGTTGGAGCGCTGCCAGCGCTTGCTTGCAGTGTGTGTGGCTTTGCCCTAGCGCTGCTGGCGCTGCCTTAGTACAAATCCTAGCGCCTCTGGCGCTAGGTCATGTTCTCAGAATTCCAAAAATGCCACTCAGCCCAAATTTTAATCCTTTTTAATTCTTTTCTTCACAAATGACTTATATGCCCCTCCAACTCCATCCTACAATAAATAAACACAAAAACAAATAAAATAATACTAAAAACACTTAAAGACCACAATAATTAAGTCTAACAAGACCTGATTCGTAGGTATAAAACCCACTCATCAACCTCTATGTTCATGGTCTTTATGGCCCCTCAGCATAATATGAAAAGTTTTTAAGGAATATTTTATTTCCTATTTTGTTCAAGTTACTTCACAATTATCGAACAATTGTTGAAGGTTCTTATTATATCGGTCTACGTCGACCGGGTAAGGATGTTTCGGTGATTCCGATGACGGAATCCTTATAAGAGGGGAAGAATGTAACGACCCGAATTTTTCAAGAAGAATAATTATGAGAAAAATTTAATAAATAAAATTCTTATTATAAGGTGTAGAAGGTTGAATGTAAAATATATATGTGTTATATATATATTTACGTAAGTTATGTGATACATGAATAAATATATGTGTATTGTATATTTATTATAGATTAAGCGATGAGATGAGGTCTAAAAATTGGTCAAAGTAAATTAATTTAATTAGTATGGACTAACTAACGAGGTGTATAATAGTATAGAAGTAAGAATGCAACGATCGCGAATCGAGAACACCCTTGTAACTTGGGTTTATTAGTACTATGGGATGTATTGAATTTTTATTTTTTTTATATATGATGAGTTTAAAGGTTATATTATGACTTAGATTATGTTAACACATGGATTTTATGTATCGTAAGTTTCGCATAAGCGAATAAATTGATTTCGCGTAATATCGCCAAATCATTATTCACGAGGCACTATTCACGCCAAGAACGCTATTTATTGAATAAAATAAATTGGTTGATGAAGATTATTATTTGAATAAATTATTTGGTGTATATATGTTAACCAAATATATGTGGGTTACATGTATATTTAGGTACATTATTTTGGTAAGCTAGTTGGTTAGTAAATAGCTAACCTATATTAAATGAGCCTATTAATGAATTAATTATTGGGCTAGTAAATAGCTAAATGAAATGTTATATTATTGTTAAAATCCAAGTGTAGGATTTTGTAAGAGTCCATTGGGGATTTTTAATTGGTAATCCAAATATTTGATATGGGTGGCCCAAATTAATGGCCCAACCCAAGATCCATTAGTTTTACCCAAACCCAAGACCCTATATTTGACCCATGTGAATATGGGTAAAGAAATCAGTACATTGGAATAAATAGAGGGACTATTCGGGTAGTGGGAGGAGAGAGATTAAACCAAATAGGTGTGTAAGTTGGTGTGTTGCTCAATAAGAACACCATGAGCCAATCAGAGAGAGAATAGGGGAGTACATGCGGCAACATGTTGGGCAATTGCTAGATACTATATGCATTGAAAGTCTCAATTAGTAAACACTTTCCTCATTTGCCAACAAAGGAGCTTGGGTATTATAACCTTATTCCTCCCACACTATTTCCATCCGTGTCTTGCTCTCCCTCACTCAAAAAGCATCAGCTCATTATTAGCAAGAGAAGAGAGAAAAAAGTTAGAGGATATTGCAAAGGAGAGGAGAGAGAATACATTTCCATCTACATCTTCTTCATCAAAGCTTCAACCATTCTAGAGAGAGAAAGAAGTGGGTATGAACTAAACTTGAAGGAAAGGGTTTGGGAGTACTCAAGAAGGAGAGGAGGGATTCTAGCAAAGCTCTAACAAGTTTTCTAGCATCCAAGAAGGAGGAAGTCAAGAAGTAAGTGTCTAAAACCCTAAAACTCCATTTATCTCCTTAAAGCTTCTTATTTTGTTAGAACTTGTATTATTTTTGAGTTTATAGGTTAAGGAACATCCTAGGAATGATGTTCAGAGGTTAAACAAGTCACTAATAACACGAAATTGGAACAAGAATGAAAGAAATCCAAACTCATGCGTAAATGATGAAGAACAATGAAGAACATGGACATTTTGGACAAACATGGACATTCGGGCTGTTTTAGAAAACTTGTAGCTTCGATTCTATGTTTGTTTGCTTTATTTGTTATTGTGGTATTGTAGTTCCATGGGTTATCTTCATAACCCAGTTGGAACGGAGTAAAAAGCTTTTAAAACGAATTAGTGGCGTAGATTTTAGTAAACTATGTCAAGAACACGATTAGTTTGTGTGAACAGTGACCTTAAAATCAAATCTGGTATTGATATGTTGCTTGTAAAATTATGAGCTTCTGGAGTAGTATAGTACACTGAATTAGGAAGCTATGGGCTTTGGAATGAATGCATTTCGACCTCGGATAAGGGAGATATAGCAATTTTAAGAAAATGTGTCAAAGCTGTCAAGAACACGAAAAACTGGTGCGACCAGGCTCTTTGGAGGCGCTATTTCGATCTGTTAACGAATCTGAAATGTTATGATTTTTAGATATGTTGTAGTTCAGGTTATAAGCTTTCCATAACCTTAACAACGGACTAATTCCAACTTATAATGAGGAAGTTATGACGTTTGGAATTAGGTGCTATGAATCTGCCCAAGAAGAGGTAGTAGAGTCGAACCCATGGCATTCGCCTTCCAATCGTAAAGTAAACTTCCCAAATCATTAAGGGAAGGTCGTAGAGTCTACTCCGCACATCGTAGAGTAACTCTCGGAGTCGTAGAGCTGAAAATTGTCGAGTTGACACTAAGGGTCGTAGAGTGCAAAAATGGCTAAGTATAAAAACGTAGAGTGACTTTTAGCTAGAACGTCACTTAGTAATTCGAGCATAACTTTCTCATACGAACTCGGATTGAAGTGATTTAGGATGATTCGGAAAGAGGAAGAATAGACCTACAACTTTTATTTACTAAGATTTGAGAGTTAAGGTCGGGATGAATCTCAAAATTGAGCATCTTTAGCACTATTGATGATCGTAAAGCATAAGGGTCGTAGAGTGCAAAAATGGCTAAGTATAAAAACGTAGAGTGACTTTCAGCTAGAACGCCACTTAGTAAAATGGACATAACTTTCTCGTACGAACTTGGATTGAGGTGATCCAAGATGATTCGGAAAGAGGAAGAGTAGACCTACAACTTTCACTATTAATAATTGAGAGTCATTGCCTGTATCAATTTCGAAATTGGGCAGTTTGGTGAAGTTGTGCTTGTCGGCATTCGAATCGTTGCAACGTGCAATGTTTTCAACTCTAAATTATATTGTTCTATGTTATAAGTTCTAAAACATTATTAGCATGATCTATAATGATGGTTAGCCTTAATCAAGGATGAATTAGATAAATGTATGAGAATGCTAAGCATGTACTAAGGAGGCAAATTGGGCGTGTGACGTATGAACGTCGAAATGCCGTGTGAAGTGTTAATGAAGTTAAATAGTGTTTCAATTCAAATGAAATAGACATTATAAGTTATAAAGTGGGGTTTTATAAAACAATGAGTATAGATGATGATGATGGTCGTAACGTCTTCAAACGACGCGACGCCGTGATATGTTTTAGAGCGAATTGCGGTTATTAATTTATAATGCGCGAACAATGTGAAATAAGAATTATTATATTGTGAACCAATATGTGTGAAGCATTTTTAGTGGCTAATTGGAATTTTTATTGTTAAATAAATTGTGTAGAATATGCAAAGGACGAATGGTCATAGCTTAGCAAGGAGCGCTTAAGGCAAGTTCTTTCAGTAACTTGTTGACTTGTTTAAATGTATTGATGTACATGACTTGATTACCAAATCTTTCACTATTATATGGATTATATGCGAGCATGATCAAAATGTGCACAATGTGCAATTATGTGACTATATAGTTCTATATGGAACTTGAATGATTGTAAATATACAATGTGAGATGCATGAGGTATGCTGTGAGATGCATGATGCATATATATAGATGAATTGCATAAGATTTATAATGCATGAGTAAGATACATAGTATGAGAATCATGATGCATGGATCAAATGCAAACTTATGCGTTACGTGAAGCATGAAATATGAAAACTGTTAGTTCTTACTGAGCTGTCGTACTCATTCTTGCAAAAATAAAACTTTTGCAGATTTACGATGTAATGCAATTATCTTGATATCGTGATGATAAGGATTAGAGGCGCATGGAAATAGGAAGGTTGCCAAATATTTCTTTATTGTAATTATTTAGTCGTGATGACGGTATATGATGTACGTGAATTTGACTATGTAAACCTTGAGTCAAAATGAAGGTTATCCATTATAGTATGTAAGATATGATTATGTTAGTTACTTGTTATAGTAAACTAGAAGGATGATGATGATGTATAAATAACATTTTTATAACGAATGTATAGTTGTTGAATAACTTTGCAAATATTCAGGGATTGACTGAAGTCAGAATCTGAACCTTGCGTTCACACATGAGATATTGTAAAAGTATGTAAGATGTGATTATGTTAGTTACTTGCTATAGTAAACTAGAAGGATGATGATGATGTATAAATAACATTTTTATAACGAATGTATAGTTGTTGAATAACTTTGCAAATATTCAGGGATTGACTAAAGTCAGAATCTGAACCTTGCGTTCACACATGAGATATTGTAAAGGATCATGGTATTTATTCAACCTTGATCATAAGTGTATTTATTTAAGGTCTTCGTGCCTGGGATTAGATGAGGATATGTTGTAATATTATTGTAATTACATATTTGTAGTAAGCCTATGTTGCATGGGCTGTACCACGATGTATTGGACCCGGGTTCAAGGTAAGACCCGAGTTTCGGGGGCGTTACACCAACGGTCCCACTCCCTCTAATAATTTATTCTCTTATCGTTTATTTACTCATTTATTCATTTCGGATAATAATAATTAATTTTTTCGAACTTACGGTCGATTCCTACTAATTTCGACGTTCTCAACGTCATGAGAATATCCGTTTTTTTAAATTTATCTCTGAATTTCGGGTTTGACTTTTTAACCGAAAGTCAACTATTAACTTTTTGACCAAAAATTCAACCCCGACACATTTTGTGTTTTTAGTCTATTCTTACTATTTTCGACGTTCTGGTCTCAACCGTCCAGTCCGCGTCTCAGAATTCCACTCCAAACTCAAATTCGAGTTTTCTACCACTATTATTGTCTTATATGCAATTATTCGCTTCCTTAGTTAGTTCATACTAATTAAATTAATTAGCTTTGACCAACTATTCATCCATTTGACATAATATTAAATATCGTACCATTATTTATATTAAATGATTATTATAATACAAATACAATGTGACGCCCCCAAAATAGGTTCACACAACCCATTTTGAGTCGCCAATAACATTCTACAAAAATACAAATAAAAATACGAATTTTCCCATTTACAGCTAATATTTGTCGTGCAAAATACGACAACACAAAACAAATACATTTTAAATTCTCAATACATTTATTATTCAACACTAATAGTAATGTATTGAGATACTCCTATTGTCTCGGATCATCACTCCATTCCCCAGCTAGTCCCCGCTACACTCTATTTTCCTGAAGAGAACAAAGGAAAAGGGTGAGCACAAATAGCCCAGTAGGAAATATCATGACTAAGATAATGAAGAATAAAATTATCTTTAGCCTTCAACCGAAATAAATCAGAGATTTAAAGATATTATTCAATAACAACAACTGCAGCGGAACGGACAATCCATTAGAAGAGTCAAGTAGATTATAATATCTACCATCTTCTATAAGTTAAAGGATCACCACCAATATTATATCCCTGTAACACCAATCAATAATTCATGTTCAACAGTCTCTCTTTGTACTACATGACAAAGATATTTATTTGTAACACCAATCAACAATTTCAACAGCCTCTCTTTGCACTACGTGCCAAAAATATTTATTTGTAACACCAATCAACAGTTTATATTCAACAGCCT
The DNA here is from genome assembly GCA_034770075.1 of Aralia elata. NCBI lineage: Eukaryota > Viridiplantae > Streptophyta > Magnoliopsida > Apiales > Araliaceae > Aralia > Aralia elata. The sequence goes on along the minus strand of CM068379.1, from coordinate 77,401,104 downwards.
CTCTTTGCACTACGTGCCAAAGATATTTATTTGTAACATCATCGGTCATGATCACGCCAAACGCCAGTTCATCTTTGCACTACAGGCCAAAGATATTTTCACCAGAAACCTTTATCTGTAACACCAAAGGTCATGATTATACCAATACACAGTTTGGTCAAAATCATGTCACACCAGTTCATCTTTGCACTACGGGCGAAAGAGAACTATCACCACAATTTAAGTATGAGGATGATGACAATGATATAAACATAAATACAGTGAGATCAAGGATAAGAAAAGATTTATAATTTAATCAGTGTCGAAGATTGACCAAATTGCCAACACGATGACCAAATTGTGGAGTCAAATTCAAGAATGATATTCAAGAAATTATTTCATGCTTCAACTATAACGTATAAAATGAAATAGAAAGATTCAAGTGAAAAGATATTAGATGAAGCACAAACTATTAAGGATATTCTATAAATTTTCAGGGATTTTCTCCATTTAAAAATAAGGTTTTGGAAACAAACAAAGATTTCTTATCATAAATGGAGAAATGTGAAAGAAAAAGATATCCTGTAAAGAGTACAAAAGAAATGATACGTTATACGAGTATAACAGAATATATGAAACTGCAAATGGATTTTCACCCGTCATGCGATAATTCACGTAGACAGATTATTTCCACAAAAGATTAATAAGTAATGAATACAAAGGGTTATTCACCAGGCATGCGTCAATCCGCACGTACAGGTTATACCCACAGATTAATAAGGAATGAATACAAAGGGTTATTCACCAGGCATGCGTCAATCCGCACGGACAGGTTATACCCACAGATTAATAAGGAATGAATATAGAAGGGTATTCACCAGGTACGACACTCGTACATACAGGTTATTCCTACAGAATAATAAGGAATGAATACAAAGGGTATTCACCAGGTACGACATTCGTACATACAGGTTATTCCCACAGAATAATAAGGAATGAATACAAATGGTATTCACCAAGTACGACACTCGTACATAGAGGTTATTCCCACAGAATAATAAGGAATGAATACAAAGGGTATTCACCAGGTACGACACTCGTACATAGAGGTTATTCCCACAGAATAATAAGGAATGAATATAAAAGGATATTCACCAAGCATGCGTCATACCGCACGGACAGGTTATCCCCACAAATTAATACAGAATGAATAACAACCTTTATGAGTATAATACCACTTACGAACATGAAAGCAAATGATATTATATATGAGTATGAAAAAAATGATATTCCCTACCTTAGTTAACAATGACTGGATGTTACTTTCTATGAAGTTTACTAACTTCGGATACTACTAGTATTCTCACAAATACTCACAATAGCCTAGCACACTAAGAGAACTTAAGAAATTTAGAGAGAGAGAGAGAGAGAAAGTATAAGCAATGAAGGTGTGAAAATTTCTTAAGCAAACTCTCCCTATTTATAGGAAAATCAAGGTGAGGGCATTTTGGTCTTTTCCCCAACTTTTCTTGGTTTATTACGCTTATACCCTTGGCATATTCTTTTAATATCATCCATCCATTTTTTCTTCCATTTATATCATCCATCCATTTTTTCTTCCATTATCATCCATCCATTTTTTCTTCCATTTATATCATCCATCCATTTTTTCTTCCATTTATATCATCCATCCATTTTTTCTTCCATTTATCAAAAGATAATTCCATTATCAAAAGATAAAACCATAAAAAAATAACTCCATTATCACAATAAATCCATTTTTCTGTATTATTGTGTTAAATGTATTAATATCACAGATAGCATATACTCGCAATACTGACAACCAGATTATTCTCAGGAAAGAGGGGGTCTTCCATAAAAATGGTGCGCAATTAAATAACCCCTTTCCTTAACAGAATTTCTAGACATTGTCAATAATGCTAAAATATCCTATCAAATGATATGAGTTACAGTGTCGTGACAAATAGTAAAATATATTATGCAGATGCTATTTATCAATTATTGAATCAAGATGCTGTGCAATTGCTACTTTATCAATTATTGAATCAATAATATAAAATACTGTGCAACATCGTGAGCTACTGTGGAATAACTCGTTTTACTGTTCTTTTTATCACCGGGTATTTCAACAGTTATCGGTTAAAGTTTTGCCGCCAATTTCTATCACTTTCTATATCCGACAGAAGGAATATTCCCCGACATACTAGTTTGACTTTTTGTATAAATGAATAGTATATTCGTATAAATAGTACTTTCGTATTTATACCGTATAATTTTCGTATCCAGCTTATATAAACGTTATGACGTAATTCGAAGATCGAAGAAAATGTAAAAGCGTTTTAGCGTGAATAGTACCCCGTGAATAGTGATCGCGTGAATAGTGATTTAGCGTTATTACTAGACATCTCAATTGTCACATTTCACTAGTTATAACTTTATCATTATCGATTTAACATCTTTCTGTTTAAAATAACAATAAGAAGAAAATTAAATTCTATTTATTAAAATTTTCGGGGTCTTACATACAACTATTCGTAGCTATATATATATATATATATATATATATATATATATATATATATGTATCTTATTTGGGTTTCCTACTTTTACAGTGGGAGGATTTTGTATGATTCTAGTTGTTTCTTCTATACTTGCAAATTGTATTACAAAGACAAAAACATAAAGAAAAATAGCAAGTTTTTGTTGATGTTGAAAAGGTTATAATATTTGTTTTGTGCTTTTGCAGCATGCAAAGCTCGAGGGAAGTGAGGCACCGGATTTCGGTATGTTCAAAAATACTTTGCTGAAAAATTATGATGCAATAGATGCAACTTTGGACAGTGTTTCTTCTATGTTCGTACAATAATGTTCCCTTTCATTCTGTACTTGGTCTGTAGGTTTATCGTGCTTAGTTTAAATCCAGAGTAATTAGATAAAGTGTCACTGGGTACATCCAGTTCAGTATCGGCTTATTACAAATCCCACGTATCCACAATAAATTTGATAGTGTTATTACTTCTGTCATTCTTAACTTTGCCCTGCTGCATCTCATTGTGTAGGGAGTTCTGTTCAAAAATCTCCTAAAGATATCCTTGGAGCAGAAATAGGACCCTGTAAGTAATGCCATTCCTTTCTATTAGTACTGAAGTTGAACTAATAAACAGTTTAAAAGGTATAGTTGTGTTAGTCTAAGGTGTTCTAATAAGCGTAGAGGTTATATGTGGAGTTACGAAGTAATGACAGTTCTATGAGATTTTGACTTGTGTCGGGGTGAGCGTATTAATTTTCTCGTGGAAATTTCCTAATTATAACACCTTTTATTTTGTATTCCAACATATAGTTGATTATGGCATTTGTGCCTTTTTATGTACATGCTAATCCTGTGTTGATTCTCTTCTCAGGCAACCACCCTAAACAGAATCTTGTCTAGGGCAGGAGAACTGTTGAGGATGAGTGGCGTTGGTGGTGTGAGTTTCTATCCAAGAAGCATGATGAGGAGGTATGATAGTTTCTTCAAAGATTGTTTTTTCTTCATTTGGACTCTTTTCAGGGACAAGTTTCGTCCGTTTTTAGTTTTAAGTTATTTTGTATGATGTGTTGTATTTTGACGTCTCTTTACTCTGTGTCGGATTGATTATTTAATACATTGTGCATGAGTTTATATTATTAGTGTTTGTGTAGTACGTCAGCAGATTCTCATGAGAGGATATCCTGAGTATGATTATTATAATTCCAAGACTATTAATCCTAGGATTAAATAGTTCTACTCACATGTTTGTTTTTCATGAGATTATTCATGGGATAATTTAAAATAATCTCATGTTATGTTTATTTTTTCAGGATTAATTAAAGGACTGGATAAAAAAATATCGTTTTAACTATTATACCCTTACCAATAATAATATATTTTAAACTATAATTTAAACTTGTTTATACATCAAAAATAAAAAATTATTATTATTTTTATCAAAAAAATTTTTTTTTTTACTTCTATTAAAAAAAATATGATCAATGTAAATGTACTTATTAATTTACCAAAAAATAAATGTATTGCATGTAAAAAAAATAACGTACATGTATGTAACGTACTGTATGTAAAAAAAAAAAAATAAGGTGATGTATGTATTATTATGTATGTATGTAACGTACTGTATGCAAATAAAAAAAAGGGTGATGTATGTATTATTATGTATGTAACGTATCTTTCTTAAACTGTTTCGTACATGTGTTAAAAAAAGTATTGTATAAAATAAAAAAATCGTACTGCGTGTATATATTATTTAATAAGTTTATTTGGCTTATTTAGTTAACACTAAAAAAAATTATATACATGCAGTACGTACTGCATGTATGTATTATTTAATAAGTTTATTTAATTAACACTAAAAAAAAGTTATGCATTATTTAATTAACACTAAAAAAAAGGTATTAAAAAAATTTATGTGCATACAGTACGTAGTGCATGATTAATATTTTATCATGTATTACAAACTTTATGTGATGTAAACAAAGTTAAAGGCTAATTTAGTCCATAAATTTTTAGTCCCTAATGGTAGGGATTATAATACCTAGTTAGAAATGGTATTAAATAATCCCTCCTTCCAAGTCATTTTGTTATCCCGGGATTAATAGTCCGGAGTTTAATTTAAAAAACAAAAGTGATTAAGGATTATTAGTCCAATCCCAAGTGTTATCCTAGTAAACAAACATGGCCAAAGAGTTTTAATATTTATAATATAAGGGAAAATGTATGTATTAAAGTTTATTCATCAAATTGGTTTGGGTGCTTTAAAAATCATCTGGGTTACAAGCATATATCTGCATGCGACTTTTGTATCAAATTACTCTGCCTTGATGGAAAATTCTTAAAAATGAGAACCTTCTATATTGCCCTTATATATAACAAAAACACCTAGCACTGATGAGAGTTGGTCTACAAATTGGACATATATAGCAGATCAAGAGACCAAAAAACAGTATCACACACAAGTCACAAATTAGTTAATTCATTCCTGATTACTTATTATCCACCCTAAGGACGGGTATCACAAACCTAAAGACCCCCCATCCTTCAACTGATCACCCACCATCTTATTCGTGTCATAATGGGCTGCATAAATTCCGCCTGCATTAGGCAATAGAAGCAAGCTTCCTTCAAATACCCGGTCAGTCTCTTCATACTCGGACTCTTTCTGAGCTATCCCCTTGTAAAACAGCGCATCTTTGGTGAACCAAACACTCATATGATTTTTTTTTTTTTTTTTTTTTTTGCGACGCCGGGCATGTCCATTCTTAAATACAAACAGTCCTTAGTGATTTTGTCGTCAATTGAACCACTTGGCCATCGAAATGGGTTGTTCCTAAATAGTATATCTGTAGTACAATTTTTAAAAGTATATATAAAATAGGAATCCTCACTAAATTTCTACCCAAGGAAAGATATCAGTTGATTTTACAATAAATAATAGTTACCTCGTATATTACATGCTATGCATGAGCAGTTTATTAATTTACTTACATCTTTCATAAAGATTTTCAACTTAGTATGCATGTTCTTGTACGTACAGCTGCACTTGAGGCACAAAAAATAAGAAAAATTGTGCTATATATATTCCTAATTTCAATGGATTACATATACCAAAACTTAAAAACATGCGATACTGAGAGCCTCTAATGCGTTCTATATGCCTGCTCTAATTCAAATTAACATGTTAGTTGTATGATTGTATCCACTTTGTCTAAACAATAATCTGCTGCCACAAGGTTTAAGTAATGTGGTTTGTAATAGTATATTCTTTCGACTCCATAATAGTCCTTGGATTGAACTCTACCGATAAAGTTTAGCATTTATTGAATTTTCAGAGGCTAGTAGCACTTGTACCACACCCTAGTAAATTCAGTAAGAAAATTATTTGTGCACTAGCTAAAAAACCAGTGCAAACCACGGGTTTGCTTTGTGGCATGTTACTTGAATGTGTGTTAATTGATTTTTTTGACATATATTGAGTTGGTTTGGAATTTATTGAATTACAAAGGTGTAGGTAATTTACATTCACAATAATTATGTTGGTCATTTGAAAAAGGGAATTCAAACACAACAATATAATAATAATAATAATAATAATAATAATAATAATAATAATAATAATAATAATAATAATAATAATAATAATAATAATAATAATACATCTCATTTTGCCAACAATATTAAATCAATATCAAAATTACATCGGTTACAGTTATATACCAGAATTCAACTTCAACTTGTGGAGGCCCAATTCTTAACTTGACCGTCATGCAATTGATTCTAACACAAGACCCTTGCCCGAATTAGATATCCTGAAATGATATTCTTCTTAACATCAGAACAAATTAAATCAACAAAATTACATGATTCACTATTTCTTTAAATGGATTGAATGAGAAGAAACTGAAAACATTATATTCTATCGCGGTCAAAATATATACACACACACTTCATATAGCTAGATCTATAAAATAGGATCAACATATTCAAAATATAACATCCTTCACCCGTTGCCACCATTTTGTGTCAGAATGGATTTCCAATCCCCCTAAACAAACTCCAATTCAAATTTTTATTTAATTTCTTAGCATCTTCATGACCTTACATCCTTCACCCATTGTCACTATTTTGTGTCAGGATGGCTTTCCAAACTTGTTAAACAAATTCCAACCCAAATTTTGATTTCTTATGTACCAACTATTGAGAAAATTGATACAGTAAGACTAAAAATGAATTTTGTGAGAATTTGAGGGAAACTTTTGCAATTAACCCAATAGAAGTGTATTAAACTGCAAAAATTAAAGAGAAATAACGGGTGGATGAGTGCCACGCGTCAACTCTCTCCCACCCTAGAGCCTATAAAAATACGGTTTTGCCTTCTTCAACCAACAAAAACCCACTTTTTACAGAACCCATTTTACAGTTCCAAAAAAATCTCCAATGGCTTTTCGCTCTCTGAATACAACGGCAAGATTTTTGGGGTTCAAGGGTAATGATTTCTCCTTCCCTCCTCATTTAGTATCTGCCCTTAGTATCTGCCCTCATTTATTTAGTGTCTGTCATTTTGCCTAACTAATCTTGTGTTTCATACTTTGAAAGCTTCTACGGTCATCCATCGTTACGGATATGGGTTTCGTACAGCCGGCGGAGGCGGAGAAGTAAAGAAGATAGGTCGTATTTCTTTCTCACATTCCTTCTTAAATTTGTTTCTTAAATTTTTTTTAGTTCCGTTATTCATGTATTTTCTCTTAAACACAGCTTCCGCCGCTCCGGTCATTGCGACCTCCGCACTCGCTACCTCCGCAGTCGCCTTTTGCGTGAAGGGTATTATTTTCTCGTTCTCTCATTTGTGTCGCATAAATAATCCGGGCATGCCGGCGGGGACTTAACTCCTTAAATTTTTAGTTCTTTTGAACACAGCTTCCGCCACTCCGTGCATCGCGGCCGCGGCCTCCACTGTCGCTGCGCCAACTTCCATCGCCGCCTTTTGCTTGAAGAGTAATATTTTTTTCTTGCATAAATACTTTTTTGTTCTCTTTCTCACCCTCTCGTTTTACTCTCTCACATACATTGGGGTTCTCTTCCTTTCAGGTTCCGCCACCCCCAGCGCCGACGGCGTCACTGAGGGGGTCTCCCGCAACATTGGGGTTGGTGGAGATTTTAATGAAGATTCTGGTGGGGACCAGAAAAAGGGGAGGGGAAAGAATGGTTCCCGTATGAAATTGGTGTATAAGGCATGGAATTTTTACCAGAAGATGGTGAATCCGTTGGAACATTTCAATCGCATCGGCACTGCTATGGGGATTGTTATTGGGGTAGGGGTCTCAGTTTATACAATATTATTTATAAATGATGAGTTTAAGGACTACATGACTGTTGCAGTCAAAGTTGAAGAGATGCTGAATCTCTCCAAAAAGCTTTCCAAATTTATCAGGGAGGATGAAGATATTCATAATCTGACAGTTTCCTTGTGGGAAATCGCTGCAATCCCCATCCAGATAGAAATTCTCATCGAGCAGAACAGAGAGATTGTTACTAAACTTGACAAACTGAAACTGAAAGAGGAGGAAGGTGTCGATGGGGATTGTAAAGGGAAAGGGAAAGTGGATGGGGAGGGCAAAGGAAAAGAGGGGTAAGGGAAAAGAAAGTCAAAATAATTTTATAGTTTTTTAAATTGAGAAGGTATTTAGTTTATTTTGTGAAAATCTTATTTTGTAGCTTAGGACAGCATGAGCTTATCACTTTTGTAATCTTTTAAATTTCCGTCTACTAATGAAGGGAGCTGAATCATTAAGCTTTTTACTTATTTGTTTAAATTTAATTTTTTCTTCTATTGTTGTATGCCGATGGACTTCAGGCATGTCTGATCTATATTAACAGGCATGCAGGGAAAAGTATAAGCAACCACAGGTCTGGGAGGATGTTCGTCCTATCAGTGGGTGAGTCCTTGATTACAAAACTTGTGTAATTAATTAGCTATGGAACAAGGATACTGATATGATATCCTGTGTAGGATGACACAAGTTAAAACCATTGATTAAAATAAGCAGAAAATTAGAGAAGTTAGAGTATGATATGGTTGCTCAAAATGTTTAGATTTGAGTCATATAGTAGTATAATGAGAGGGAAAGTTCAGGGTTTCTTGGAACAGATTGTAACAGTAAAACAACGGCACATTTAGCTCTAATATAGATGTCTGAAACCACGTTTTAACCCAAGCACTTGAATATATCAGTATACACAGATGGAAATATATATTCAGACAAATTATATTTTGGATTGTGGAGACATTATTGTTCAAGTCTTCTTAATTTCTGCATCCATTTTGTTCTGTAACAGGTAGAAATCATATTTCAGAATCATGACATAAAATTTCACAAATGTTAAAATCCTGATTTGAGAAATAAGCGGTACATATAGGTACTTTTAGCATGATTGTCAAACACATGCCTAGGCACCCTGCCTAGACCCCCGAGGCGAAGGGGCAGGGCGTCACATGTCGTACATCAAATTCAGTAAGGTTTCTCCTTTGAGCCTAGGAGCCAAGCCCAAAGCGCACCTGAATGAACTTTTGAAATTTAATTCCATCGTTATGTTTGAAGTTTTTTTCAATGGTAAGATTGATCATATTTCCTCAACTATCCCTATCTCCGTATTTCTTTTCTATTTCCCTCCTCTTTTCTACATTTATCTTATTTTCGTGTTATGCTTTTTTTTCTACCCTTCAGCAACTGTTTTTTTCATCCTCATCCCCCTCCCACTTTTCCATGTTCCCTCATCCTCTTCCTTTGCTCAGCTTTTTTAAGTTATAGCAGACAAAGTTATTAGAGATCCACTTGCAACTTGTTCAACTACAATTAAAGAGGAAAAATCTGATGAAAATCAGAAATAAAAACTCTTCAGTTTTTTGACAGTTGTATATTGCCGTTATCGCAATTTAATTTGCTTTGCCATTTAGTTGTAATTTCTATAATTTGCAACTTAAATTGGTCTTTATTATTGCGCTGTGCCATATTTGTGAAAAGTTTTAGTTTTCTCTTTCAATATAATTTCCCTTCATTTACTTCTTTTTACCATAAGATGACTAGTTATCTACCAACAAGAACTTATAGCTTAAAAGCTTTTTTGGCAACATATGTTTATGCAGGGCCTTTGTAGTCAACATTGGAGGCACGATGGAGAGGTGGACTAATTGTCTGTATCGGTAATTTATCTCTTGGATGAACCTCTATTTTTTTTATTCAGTTACACATATGCAAGTAATTTTCTTTATTAATTTTAAATCTTTCGTAGTTAGACTCATTTATGTTGTTATTCTTTGGAACAGGGACAAAGACTTGAGGAATGCATTAGAAGAAGAGACATGCTATTGGGATGGTACCAATTGAAGAAAAGGGGAACAAAGCAAAAATTTCAGAAAAAAAAAACAGAGGTTTCTCGCCCCGGCGAGAAAAATGCACTAGAGATCCTCGCCCCGGCGAGAACCTCTCTGCCAAAACTCGCTCCAGCGTGAAATTTCTCGCCCCAGCCCATTCTTCTCTGTCCATTCTCACCCCGGCGAGATTCTTAGGTATAAAATTCTCGCCCCAGCGAGAATCTGCACAAGGTGATACAAACAGGACATGAACGCTATTCTGTAATGAAACATTTGTTTCCCATTTACAATTTTTATGTTTACTGTCATGTATTGTGTCTTTCTCTATGTGGCATACATTTTTGTATATGCTTGAGAGGCACATAGATAAGAAGTGCAGAAGTTAGCTATATAATATACTTTGGATTGGTAAAGTGGTGGCCTCTTACTTGCCTTTTACCAGTTTCTGCTATGTTCTATATATTTGTAGCTCAAATTTTTATGTATATATCTATACATTAGAATACCTTGAAGGATAATAACATTTGTTAATTCTTTAAAAAGGAAAACATAGTTATTGTGTACAACTAGATTGAAATAACAATGCTTACTCGGGGTTTAGACAGATAAAAAGGATAAAGCATAAGGCTGACAAAAGTTATATGTACATTGCAACATTTTAGGTGGCTTTCTTTATGAATCCCAACCCAGACACTGTGGTAGAGTGCTTGAGAAATTGCTGCAGTGAGGCATCTCCCCCAAGGTATGGTATCCAGTTCACCTCTTATACAATTCATGCATATACGAAGCGCATAGTGTTTGTCGAGTCTCTTGAGCTGTACACTTTATTCTTCATCCTTCTCATTTAAAATATTAGTCATTTACTTGTAAAACGAATAAAGGTTTAATAGTAACAACTTAATATCATTACCATGCCAGATTGTCATCACTATTAAACTAAACACTCATTATATTTAGGAATAAATACAAAAAAAAAATATATATTTTAAGTTTGCAAAATTTTGCAAATGAGACTGTTTATGTGGAACAGAGAGAGTATATATGGATTACATTTTATAGGTTTTTGTATGTAGGTTTTCCACCTATTCGCAGTGCAGAAGACTACCTGAAACAGAAGTTCAGGGTTACCTTTATTGTATAGAGTTGAACTTGATGCCACAACATAGTTTGGGAAGATGAATATGGCTGGTGCTTGGGAGAATGCTATTGTGTTTACAAAGGAAGTTCCAGTTTACTTTTTTACAAAGGATCGATGTCATAAAAATTTCACAGAGGTCTTGGTTCATGAAAAAAAATAAAATTGTACTTGCAAAATCTTTTAGGATTCTAAAGGTTGTGAATACTGTAGATGTATTTGCAAGAATTTCATTTTGGTGATGATTAGGGTCGAATTATCTTGTATCATTCAACATTTGGAAAAAATCTTTATGTTGAAAAAAAGAAATTTAACAAATTTATGAGGTTATTATCAATTTGAAGATTTATGATTCATGGAATTTTACTCAAACTACAGATACTGGTTTGTTGTGTAGGCATACATGGACTGCGGTTTCTTTTACCTTATCAATCATGGGATAGAGAATGAGTTATTACAAAAAGTGTTCGAGGAAAACAGGAATTTTTTTTCTGTCCCCCTTGAAGAGAAGTTGAAATTGCCTCGGAAGGAGCATAGAGGTTACACGCCACTTTATGCTGAGAAACTTGATACCTCTTCAAGTTCCAAAGGTTCTACAAGTTTTGTAACTTCACAATAAGTTGTACGCTTTGATTTTTTACTTATTCAATAGAATTTATAGTACTTTGAGTCGATATGGCGATATATGTGGAAATGATTATCTAACTGATTGATTAGCTAATATGTAAGAAAACTGGCTAAAGTCATATACATCCATAGACTAGGCTGTTCGGTGTATGAAAACATATTGGCATGTGTAGAATGTAGATACGTGCATGTCTCTGATGGTGTGTATCTGTCTGCATGAGTTGCTTTTATTTATTTATTGAACTTTGAAGTAAGGTGGATTTTGAAACTTCACATCTTGCTACTATTAGTTATTGCAATCAGCAAAGATGCACCAAACCAGGTTCCATTTTGAAAGTATTTGGCTGTAAGTAGATGTTTGACCGACATTTTCAGAAACTCTTAGAGAATATTCATAAAATGATAAGATTCATTAAAATCAGATGTTGATTTTATAAACTAATGTGGAGAAAGAGTGAAATTTTGGACCAATTCAGTAAAAATCAGACCAATTCAATGCAAAAACCTTATTCCATCATATCGTAATATTACATGGTTTATCATATCAATTTCAGCAGGAATTGTTAGAATATCAAAAGTGCGAGATAGGACAGTTCTGAAGTTTCTGTTCTTGTTGGTTCAAGTTTACTTGGTGCTGATTTTCTCAACTGATTGAAAAGCAAGTGATGCAAAAGAGACATTCAATATCGGTCCTTTAGAAAATGATAAAAGCCATCTGAATCAGTGGCCTTCAGCAGGTACTTATACATCTATCACTATCCATGTGCTTAGGTGAACAAATTTGTTTTATTTTAGTACCTCCTCTTTTGTTTTATTTCCTTAGGATGTTGGAAGATAATCGCAGTAGTCAATAAAAGAATATGTTGGTTCTCATTTAGCTCTAATATAATCTTCTATATTCCAGCATTTGCTACAGATTCATTTCATGATCCATGATTTGAAGGCGTGCATCTATTATGTATTTATTTATTTCGAGATTAACTAGAGGTATTTTCATTGCTTGGAAATTACAGAAGTATTAACCTCTTGGAGATTCACAATGGAACTATACTATGAAAAAGTCTGGTAAGTGTACACAGGTAGTTTTTCTACCAACATTGATATGTGTAAAGGGATTGATAAAGGAAATGAACCTGCATTCTATTTTAGCAAGTTTCACATTAACTTAAGTACATATCTTCAAGCATATCTCATTATTGTGTTTTTCCTCACTACTGGCTTTAAGTTCACCTATCCCTGTTGTGCTGATTTCTTTTATTATGTTTATTTGTGTGCTGGAGGCAGAGAGGGAGGGAGGGGTTAATTAAAGTATTTTAGGTGGTAAATTAAGATGCATCATGATACACGCATATGGTTTTTTGCGAGATAACAGCAAGACCTTGTGACTTTGTGGTGATCTATGCTCTTATAGGGATGCTGGGAGAAGGTTGATCTCTTTGATTGCTTTGGCTTCAAATATAGAAGAAGGGTTCTTCAAGAAAGTGGGGCCCTCGGAGCCTTTTCTTCGTCTGTTACATTATCCAGGTTTAATTTTATAACATGAATTATCTATATTGTCACTTTGATTGTTTTGAACATCTCCCCAGTTCTTTCTCCCCTTTATACTCTTTGTACTAATGTAGAGAAGGTAGAATTGTTTAAACTCTAGCACCTCCTTTTGGATGGGAGATAAATCATTAAGCTTTTCATTTGGAGTATTTATTTACGTAATTATGTTATTGTAACTTTTGGCAACAGCTTCATGTCTTAACATAATACACACACCAGATGTATCTTTGATGATCTACGCAGGGAAATAAAATTCCCTGGCCTTGTAAACTATTGTTGTCATATGCCAATGTGTTTGTGGTTATTATTCATCTTTTGGTACATTATTTTAGCTTCAAGTGATAGATTTATTCCAATTATTTGTTGGGAATTATGTCAACGCAAACCACACAATAAAATAAAGAGAGATAAAACAACAGAATATTTAATGTGAAAAACTATATCAAAATAACGGGCTTACAATAATCCTCTGAAGTTTTACGCCCTAAACTTGAAAGCTGTAAAAACTTTCTTCTTCACACAAACACAAAATTCACTCACACCCTCTCTTCTTCTAAACACGACTCTATTTATAGAGTACTCACAACTTCCTTTTCCTAATCTAATTAGGATACTCTCACATGATAAATATATCTATTACACATAGGTCTATTTCCAAAATAATATTCATATCAAAAATAAAATTCCTTATCATAATAGGACACCTATTCAAAATAGGACAACTTCCTTTTTTGAATAGGATTCGAGGAGTTACCTAACATTATTTTCTATATAAATTGCAACCTTTTTTTGACCCTTTCCTAAAAATGTGTATGAATATGAGTTGGTGTTATAAATTAATTAATGTATCAATTACATTTCATTACCCCATTTATTGAATTTATTCGAAAAATTCGTATGTTAGTCAATTTTTATTTTCCTATTTTTTGGTTATTATTCTGTTATTAGGTCTGTATTTTAGACATCTTAAAGTCTCTCTTATAAGCCAATATGTGAGTGGGCATGTGCATATGAGCTTATGAAATTGCATTAACTCAGCCATTTGTTTGTTAATTTTGATTGAATGCCAAACTAATGCAATTTTTGTAATACAAGAAAGATATGACCAAATTAAGCTGGTCCAATTTGATCAGAACTTTTAAAGCCCAGATGAACTTTTAAAACCCAGATATGATTTAATGCTTATAGCCTACAGGCCCAACAGCTATTGGGCTATTCAGATATGTTAAGATACAAACAAACAGAGCCTTTGTTTACACTTAAAGAGAATATATATATACGTGACTTCATGTTGGATATTTAAATAGATTATTCGGTACTATCTTCATTCCATAATAATAATCATTTTAATTTAATTCACATAAATTAAAAAAATTATTTAATACTATTATTTAATAATTAAAATTTGTATAAAATTTCATTACTGTTTCTTTATAAGAAGTTGAAAACTACTAATACTTGAGAAAAGATTTCTTAGGATGATGAGAGAAATTAAGAGTGATATAAAAAAAGTAAATAATTTATTCTCTTAGAAAATTATAAACCACAAATAAATTGAAACAAATATTTTCTTTTAAAAAGTCTATTATAATGGAATGGAAATAGTATATAAAAACATGATGCGCCAATGATTATGTATATTGAAACTAAGAAACATCTTATTCTTTTTTTTTAATACCAATTTACATTATTTATTTTCATTTTCCTTCTCTCCCCCGCCCAACAAAAAAGAAGGAAAAAAAAAAAGAAAAGAAAATCCTTCATCTTTCTCGCATGAACAAGCACAGAAACCCCTCCATCAGCCAGCCCTTAACCACCACCATCGTCCATCAATATCCCAAAATTTTACACCACAACATCTAGTACAATCTAATAAATTCCACTACAATCTAGATATAAACAAAATCCAACTCCATCAGTCACCTCCACAAACCCAGATCTAAATAAAATCCAATCCCATTTGTGTTTGAGAGAGAGAGAGAGAGAGAGAAATTGAATAGATATACACATCTGTCATAAATTGTTTGGTGGTGGCCTGGTGGGTACACAAATTCGCAACACTGGGATTGGAAAAGTAAGGAAAAGATGGATACAGATCCACCTGCAACTCTACAACAAAGAAAAAAAGCAAATACAAATAATAACAAGAAAATTCTTACTGGTACTTCGGTAATGATGGGTGGATTTTCAGTGACCTTTTTTTTTTATTTTTTATTTGGGTCTTCTTGCAAGGGGTCTGATTGTGAAGGTAATATACTATTAATATTTATTTTACTTTAATATTTAACTTTTATTTTAATTTTTTTTACCAACATATATATATATATATATATATATATATATATATTTATCTAATTATTCTTTTTATATCTTACATTTTATAACTATAAAGTTAAATATATTTTATTTGGTTGATTTGTTTATTTTACTTAATATGGTTAACTTGTTTTAATTGCTAGTTTTAAGTTTTTTTTTTTTTTTTTAACAATGGCATGCTAATTTGGCGTATATATGCACAAATACTCTCTCATGTAGGGGTGAGCATGGTGCGGTTTGGTGCGGTTTGAAGCTCAAACCACACCCGAAACCGCTTAGGTGCGGTTTCACAAATCCAAAACCGCACATGGAACCACGTGGTGCGGTTTGGTGCGGTTTTGAAATGTGCGGTGCGGTTTCATTTGGTGCGGTTTCGGTTACAAAACCAATTGAGGCAACAAATTTTTATACAATTTAAATTAACAATGAAAAACAAATTCTTCAATCTTTTAAAGTCTTTATAGTATTCCTTATTTGAAATTAAATCAACCATTTCCTTGGTATGGGCTTGGACAAATGGACAAACCAATTCTAAATGTATAGCCCACCACCCAATTCAGTCAGAAGAAGAAATGAAATAAAATAATGTTCACATGGATAAATGCTTAGTCAATAGAACATTACAGGTTTACTGCATAACATATTATAAGTTTACTGCATAAAACTGAAAATAAGACTTACCTATTTGCATTTCATTAGTCACACAGGGAAAAGAGCAATAAATTTAATAACACATATCACAATTAGAACTTTTTAATTCAAAAAATAATATCAATTAGGCATTCTGCATTCATTACATTACATACAATGATATAAAGTGTACTACATAACAATTTGTATTATATATATAGTGAAGTTAGACATTTTGTATTCATTACATTACATACAATGATATAAAGTGTACTATATACAATATACATTATATATATATACACACACATACACACACATGGTGCGGTTTCGGTTTTATGCGTGCGGTTTTGACTAGTAACCAAAACCGAACCGTAAATTTGGTTTTTAACCCACCTAAAACCGCAACATACGCCGGAACCGTTGGTGCGGTTTTAATTGGTGCGGTTTGTGCGGTTTTTGGTGCGGTTTCGGAGGCGATTTGGTTACTTGCTCAGCCCTACTCTCATGTATTAGTCAATTTGTTAAAAGTCAAACAATTTAGCAGATTTTGTAACAATTTATTAAAAAATTATAGTTCATTAAGATAAAAATATATAAAAAAAAAATTTAACTTCGTCGTACAAATATAAATTGGGCCAAGCAAAAAGTGCAAAAAGTGATTTAACCCTTTAATATTGTTAGAGATGACCTAATAAGTGTAAGAGACTTCAACCAAATACGTCATTTAATACGTCCTTTTGTATCCATATTTTTGTCAATTAACATGAGATTAATGTAATTTTATTAACAAGTTACAAATGGTTATCTGCATCAATCCTCAAACTAAAAAAAATACATTTGCACCTTTTGAATAATCTATTATTTCTCATTCAATAGCATAGATTTTTAATTTTCTTCTTTAATTTTAAATAGGAAGGTTTTACATTATAATAGTGTGTAAAAAAAAGACGGTGTCTCTTACTTTTATCTTATTTTCATTATTTATACGATTAAATTTAAAAGAAAATTTTAAAAAATATTGTTTTAAATTGACTTGTAATGAGTTAAAACATTTCTTAGAATCGACGAGTTAATTATGCAACAAAAAGGAAAATATACACTCGTTCGTATGGTATTGGATAAAGTTAATTCTTGATGACTGTCTATTTTATAAGTATCACTCCGTCCCAAATTAATTGTTCAATTTTAACTTTTTTAAGTCAAATTGATTATTTTTAGAATTAATAATTAAGCATATATAAATATATTTCTAAAATTATAAAAGTTGGAGTTAGTAATAAATTGTATATATTTTCTTTTGGTTATAATCTCTTCACCTATATTTTAGCAAAAATAGTAAAAAGATTAGTTCTAAAAATAGTCAATTTGACTTAAAATGATCAAAATTGAACGATTAATTTGGGACGGAAGGAGTATTGTTTTAGGAGTTTATGTACACAATAAAACTAGTTTATAAGTACACCTCTGTATTGTGACTCGTTGGGTTGGGCTGGGCTGGGCTAACGCAAAAGAAATCAAAGCGAATCTAAACCCGACTGAATATATAATTTGAGAAGTAGTCGGTTATCATTTAAGGCAAACAAACGGGAGGAAAGCATTTTCGAGATTTCGCAGCGCATCTGTTCAATCTCGTTCAGGAATCATGAGCCCCAGTTAGTTTTCTTTTCCGATCCTCCTTGTATATATGTTTAATTTATCTTGTATATATGTTTAATTTATTTGCTAGGTTCAGTAATTTATCCTCTTGTTGCTACTGTTTTAGAAACCCTAACCCTAACCTTTTTGCTTTCAAAGGCAGTTTCATCTGATTTCTATATATATATATATATATATATATATATATATATATATACACGCGCGCATATATGTATGTATGTGTGAATTGTGAAAGGTTCTCATTGGATCCTGTGGTAAGTTAATTAATGAAATTAAAGGGAAAATATTGCGGGTTTCTTTTGGGTTATGAGTTAGTTTTTGCATTTAACTTTGGATTAGGCGGACTAGTAGTCCCTTTTACTCTCTTATTTGATCAATTGTGTTTCTAATTTTTTTTTTCATGTTTAATGGCACAGTTTCGCTCTATCTTTGTACCTTACCGCTAACAGTACTGGCATGGAGATCGCACCGACGTAGGCTTATCTGGCGTGAGCTTAATGAAGAGGTATGCATACAATTAGGACGAAAAAGGTTGCTATAGCTTTTTGGGTTTCCTACTTTTACAGTGGGAGGATTTTGTATGATTCTAGTTGTTTCTTCTATACTTGCAAATTGTATTACAAAGACAAAAACATAAAGAAAAATAGCAAGTTTTTGTTGATGTTGAAAAGGTTATAATATTTGTTTTGTGCTTTTGCAGCATGCAAAGCTCGAGGGAAGTGAGGCACCGGATTTCGGTATGTTCAAAAATACTTTGCTGAAAAATTATGATGCAAGAGATGCAACTTTGGACGGTGTTGTTTCTTCTATGTTCTTACAATAATGTTCCCTTTCATTCTGTACTTGGTCTGTAGGTTTATTTTGTTTAGTTTAAATCCAGAGTAATTAGATGAAGTGTCAGTGGGTACATCCAGTTCAGTATCGGCTTATTACAAATCCGACGTATCCACAATAAATTTATTTGTGTTGTTCCTTCTGTCATTCATAACTTTACCCTGCTGCATCTCATTTGCTGGGAGTTCTGTTGAAAAATCTCGTAAAGATATCCTTGGAGCTGAAATAGGACCCCGTAAGTAATGAGATTCCTTTCTATTAGTGAAGTTGAACTAACAAACAGTTTAAACGTGTAGCTGTTAGTCTAAGGTGTTCTAATAAGCGTAGTGGTTATATGTGGAGTTATGAAGTAATGACAGTTCTATGAGATTTTGACTTGTGTCGGGGTGAGCGTATTAATTTGCTCGTAGAAATTTGCTAATTATTGGTAAATAAATTATATTGGAACGTGCTATTTCATAGAATAAAATTAATTAATTAATCATTACATTAGGTACTTACATGAATTGAGAGAATACATCTTGTATGTATCACGCTTTCGCTGCGTTTAAGGGTGAAAGTCTTCAATTGTCTCTCTCAATCTTAGGATAAATGTATAGATGTGTATAAAATTCTTGAGACGGCAATTGGGTCTAAACCCTAATTGTTTTATTTATAAAATAGTTTAAGGTCAAAATTGCCCATCAAGATCATGAAGGGTTCATTATGCCAAATACTATCATTGATATTATTTATAGGCCACATAATTACTAAACTCATAAATAAAGTGATTAAATTAATACAATATGTAAGCCCAATAATTCCATAAATAGTAGAGGCCACATAAGGAAATAAAATATTCTAACATATATAACACCTTTTATTTTGTATTCCAGCATATAGTTGATTATGCCATCTGTGCCTTTTATGTACATGCTAATCTTGTGTTGATTCTCTTCTCAGGCAACCACCCTAAACAGAACCTTGTCGAGGGCAGGAGAACTGTTGAGGATCAGTGGCGTTGGTGGTGTGTGTTTCTATCCAAGAAGCATGCGGAGGTATGATAGTTGTGTTTCTTCAAAGATGGTTTTTTCTTCATTTGGACTCTTTTCAGGGCCAATGCTGTGACAAGTTTTGTCTGTTTTTAGTTTTAAGTTATTTTGATGTGTTGTATTTGGACGTCTCTTTACTGTGTGGGATTGATTATTTACTACATTGTGCATGAGTTTATATTATTAGTGTTTGTGTAGTACATCAGCAGATTCTCATGAGAGGATATCCCGAGGATGATTATTATTACTGCTTCATTTTGGCCACTAGAAATGTTGCAAAACTGATGCAAACTATTTTTAGATATCTGAACTATTAGTAGTTTTTATGTTTAAGTGGGTACACCAGAGTTAATATGAGTAATTTTCTTTTTGGTGTAGATTAATTTAGCTTTCATTTTCCTTTACTAAAGTGTATGATAAAACGTATTCTTAGATAAGTATTCCACTTTTAGGTTAAGAGGTATTATAAATAAAATGTAAACAAGAAAAAAAATTTCTCTATCATTGCATTGCCATGCCTATTATAGTGAAGGTAGCTGAAATTATCATCAAAATGGAAAAGTAAACACAGCTAGCTAAAAGGGTGCGTCCTTCGACAACTAGAATTGTTGAATCCCAAAGGCGTCGGGGATTCTTGCTTCGTCAAACATGTCTTCGTGCGGTTGAGGAGGAAACAAAGTCACAATTTTATGAAACTTTATTTCTTTTCCTATAAATGTCGCCAAGTTGATTAAGTTCTAAAAAGTGAACCTAGTGCTCAGGTTGAGATTTTATAGATTTGCCAACTCTGATTGTGATAAGAATCAGAGCGTATCAGTGAGATTGAGCTCCTGAGATCTGCCCACTTGGTGAGGTGAAAGAGGAAGATGACGGCGATTTGTCCTTAAGGCGAAATTCCTATATGATTGAGTGTAGGATATTCTATGTAATCGACTTGTATTATAGCATAGTTTTTTTGATGTTGAAACGGTTATAATCTTTTGTTGTGTGCTTCTTTCAGTGTGCAAAGCTCAACGGAAGTGACGAGCCGCTTTGCGGTGTGTTTAAAAATGGTTGGCTGAAAGATTGTGCAACTTTGGATGGTGTTGTTTCGTCTCTCTTCTTACAATTATGTTTCTTTTCATTCTGGACTTGGTCTTGCTATATTTTCTATGCTCGTAGAATCATATTCCTGTGTTGGTGACTGTAGGTTTTAGCGTGTGTAGTTTAAACCCCAGTAATTAGATAAGGTGTCACTGGGTACATTCAGTTCAGTGTTGGCTATTACAAATCTGACGTATGCACAATAAATTTGAAAGCATGTTGTTACTTCTGTCATTCTTAACTTTGCCCTGCTGCATCTCATTTGTAGGGAGTTCTATTCCTTGAAGCAGAAATAAGACCCCATAAGTCCCATAAGTAATGACATTTCTTTTCTACTAGTGAGATTGAACTAACAAATAGTAAAAAGGGTTTAGGTGTTTTACTAATGGTAGAGGTTATATGTTTTGTTAGGAAGTAACAAAAGTTCTATGAGATTTTGTGAATGAGATTTTGTGACTTGTGTCGGGGTGAGCATAAAAAATTCTTGTAGAAATGTGCTAATTTTAAGACCTTTTATTTTGTATTCCAGCATATATTTGATTATGCCATCTGTGCTGTTTTATTTACATGTTAATCTTGTGTTGTTTCTTTTCTCAGGTAAGCCTAAACGGGTCTTTGTCGAGGACAGGAGCATCTTTGAGGGAGGACAGGAGCATCTTTGAGGGTGAGCTTCTATCCAAGAAACTTGAGCATGATGTTAGTTGTGTTTCTTCAAACATGATTCATTTGGACTTTTTTTTAGGGCCAATGCTGAGACGAGATTGTCTTTTTTTAGGTTTCGGTCATTTTGTATGATGATTTGTACTTGGACGTCACTTTACTCTATATGTTGGCGTTGGGCTGAGTTCATTGATCAAAGTCTTCTATGGTATTATTATTTTTTTGGAGATGCTAATTAATTCTTTTTATCTTTTTGGTGTGCAATGCAGTGTGAAACCAGGTTTGGGAGTGGATGCATGTCACGCAATTTCATTAGGAAGTGGTTTCCACAGTAGCGTGACATCACAAATTATTTAATGCGTTGTGCATGAGTTTTAAGTGTTTGTTTCCTATGTCAGCAGATTCTCATTAGAAGATATTCCGACTATGACTAATTAGTACTGTATTATGTAGGCTGCTAGAAACATTCCGGATTTAAGCAATTGCCATTATGAGGCAATCCAAAATGAAATTGTTATGCACAGCTTCCCATCCCTTAACAACTGATTAGTGATTTCGATTGTCTTGTTTACAAAGCAATTGCCCTGTCCTGGAATCCTGGAATCCTGGAATCCTGCAATCAGTGTGGCCGTTTGTCTTGTTCTTTTCAACACTCTTGCCAACAAGAGGTTATGGCAGAGCCGGCAGTTTGTTCATGCATGTATGGTTTAACTTGTACGTATTTATGGTTTATTTTTATCTTGCTTTTCTTTCTCAAACCCACCACGAAGTATCATATAGGAAAGGGAAAACTTCCTCCACCTCAAAACCCAAATGAGTATCTCAGATCCAACCACAAAATTATCAAAACCTACCACGAAGACCATCTCAGATCAATCATCATCAATTCATCCATCAATCTGCCCAACAAATTCAATCATTGATCCATCCATCGATCTGGCCAAATTGCATTGATCCATCCATCAATCTGGCCAAACTAGTATTGTAATATCCCGAATATTTCAGAAATTTAAAATAAGAATTTTAAATTCTTATCAAGAGATAAAGTAGATTTGAACATATATGTATATATATGTGTTTCATATAATGTGAAGTATGTGATTTTGTGTAATGGACTAAATGTGTATATATAGATGTGAAATATATACGTATATTGGGAAAATAAAATTTAATAGTTAATTAAATCATTAAAGAAAATAGATGAAATTAATTCATATTAATTAATTGAGATTATATTATTAAATAATATAATTTGAATATTGAGCCTTGGACGGTGATAGAATTATTATGAATTAAAAATTCATAAAACGAGTTAATTAATTCACATACTTAAAATTAGTGAATTAATGTATGTACTTTGTGGGAATAAAATGAGGGAGTTAATTAAACTCATTATTATACATATACTACATATGAATGTAAAATATATTTATATAAGGGCTTAATATATAATATTATCCCAAATGAATGTGAATTAATAGTTGGTTCAAAGTTAATTAATTTAATTAGTATGAATTAATTAAGGAAGCGAATAATTGCATATAATATAAGAATAGTGGCAGAAAACTCGAATTTGAGTTCGAAGTGGAATTTGGAGACACGGACTGGACGGTTGAGTCCGGAACGTCGAAAATAGTATGAATAGACTAAAAACACATAATATGTCGGGGTTGACTTTTTGGTCAAAAAGTTAACAGTTGATTTTTCGATAAAAAGTCAAATTTGAAATTCGAAGATGAATTTGAAGAAACGGATAATTCCATGACGTTGAGAACGACGAAATTAGTATGAATCGACTGTAAGTTCGAAAAAAAATTGTTTTTTAGTATCCGAAATGATTAAATGGACAATTAAGCAGATAAGAGGAGAAAATAAATTATGAAAAAATGTGGGCCCTAGGCGGGCTGTCGGCAACTGATCTTTGGAGAGATTAATGAGGGGACAAATGGGGGGACAACCCATGAAAAGGTGGAAGAAAAGAAGGAACAAAGAGAGAAAAAGAAAGAAAAGTAAGGAATAAAGAAAGAAAAAAAAAAGAAAAGAGAGGAGGGGACTTCCTCCACTCTCACCCATTCCACCCGTAGCAAATTTTCAGCAAAATAGAGAGATAGAGTTATAGAGAGGGAGAGAAAAAAAAAAGAAAAAGAAGAAATGAATAAAATCCTAACTAAGGTAATTACTAAAGTTTAATTTATTCTTTGATTTAAGTTTTTATATAATTTATGAAAAGAGTTTATGTTTATGCTTGTTCAAATGATTTAAACTTGTATAAACAAGAATCCAACAAAAGAATTCAAGAAATGAAATGAAATGAAAGAAGAAGAACAAAAATAATTTTTAAGCTCAAAAGTCCTAAATTTTAGTCTACTTTGAACTTTTACCATTTGAAATTTATAATTTCTTTTTATAATTCGTCAAAGATGGGTGTTAGATATATGAGTTATCTAATGAACCCAAGTGGAATCACTCAAAAAGATTAAACGGATCAACCGTGGTGTAATTTTTGGCAAAACACTTTTTGCCGACAAAAATCTGAAAAAACAAATGAGTTTCTAGACAGTTTATGTTGAGGACTGTTTCGGCAACTTTTGGAGCTCTAAAAATTCTGGTCTTTTTTGGTATGTTAGTAAATCAAGTTAGCTAGATGTTGTCCAAATATGAGAATGTTTCAATGTCCTGAGAGGGAGTTATGGCTTTTATAAGAAAATGTGATTTTAAAAGTAAACTGTTATAACTCAGTGAATATAGCCCATAAAATTGTGAAAATTTACCTGGAATTAGTATGTGGTAGTATGAGTTGGCCGTATAAATTTCATAATTTTTAGACAAAAGAATAATTTATGATAAATGTAGCCATTTTTTGTACTGTTTTAGCCTATTTAAAAATAGGAAACGATATTAAAAAATTGCAGAAAACTTATTTTGTAACTACAATACCATATACTGATATTCCCCAGAAGATATATAAACAATAAGTTATTTTAGTATTTTTCATACGTATGATTATATTAAGAATAAATGAGTAAATTAAGTTATATTAAGTTGTAAAAGTTGTTAATATGATTTTATTGACTAATGATTCATAATATGATATGATCAGATTATGTAAAGTTATTTTGGTCATTGTTTTTAATAAAATGTTATGTTTATGGTATATTATGTTTGTTAAATAAATTAAATAGAAAGAGATAAATAATTAAATTAAATTATTTATAAATTATTAGAATGTCATTAAATGATTAATAATATTATTAAGTGATTAAAATATTATGTTGTTTATAAATATTAGGTCTTTTATAAGAGATTAAATTAGATTGTGTAGCAGTAATCGACGAACAAAGCAAGTTCCTAACCCTAAACTTCTTATGTTATTGCAAGTTTCCTAACTCAAACTTGAGTTAATATTTTCAAGCATGTTAGTGGTTTAATTATCGTCAATTATTCCTCATCAATGAAATTTATTGTTAATCGCACTTAGTAAAAACTTATAATTTATTGAATCATTTATAAACAATTATAAGTTTATAAATTATAAGTGTATAACTTTAAAGTATAACTTAAACAATAATCAAGAATTAGTCGATTACAAATATTTGTCTTCAAAATATTTTAAAAAAAATTCTTTCATTGAAAAAATAAGGTCAACCAAAAAAGGATCATATTTAAATTATTGAAACATATTTGTTATTTCTAAACATGAAAACAGAACTTGATGGATTGTCGAATAATAAACACCACTTAATATTTTTGTGTGTTTTAAAAAATTTTAAGAATATTTAAAAGTTAACCAAATATATCCCAGTCTTATATATCATATAGGAAAGGAAAAACTTCCTCCACTTCAAAACCCAAATAAGTATCTCAGATCCAACCACAAAATTATCAAAACCCACCACTAAGACTATCTCAGATCAATCATCATCGATTCTATAATATCCCGGATATTTCAAAATTTTTAAACAATAATTTAATAAATAAAATTCTTATTAAGAGATGAACTAGATTTGGACAAATATGTATATATGTATTTCATATAATGTGAAGTATGTGATTTTGTGTAATGGACTAAATGTGTATATATAGATGTTAAATATATATATGTATATTGGAAAAATAAGATTTAATAATTAATTAAATTATTAAAGAAAGTGGACGAAATTAATTATGAAATAAAATATAGAGGTGAAGAAAATTAATTAAATAATATTAATTAATTGAAATTGTATTATGAAATAATATAATTTGAATATTGAGCCTTGAACGACGATAGAATTAATATGAACTAAATTTTCATATATGAGTTAATTAATTCACTTAGTTAAAATTAGTGAATTAATGTATGTACTTTGTTCTAATAAAATGAAGTTTATGTGGATAATATTTTGTGTAAGTGTGATGAGTAAATAAATATATGTGATATATATTTATTTGCTAGTATGTATGTTATGTATTTGCTAGTAAGAAATTAATCTAGTTTGCAAGCCCAATGTATAAATTGATTGTGGAGAATTGAGTTGGCCCAAATTTAAGTCCAACTTTAGATAAGGGAAGTCCAATGAATTAGTGTGACAAGCCCAAAGAGAAATAAATAAATAAGTGCAACTTTGAAATATTGGTAAGTGTTAAGCCCAATTTTAGAAAATTAAGATGGACCAAATTATTTAATTAAAAACTTGTGTCAAATTCAATGAAGAAGCCCAATGAGACGTTAATTTAGTAGTCCAAAATAATGAGACATGTGTTAGTAGAATGACTATGATTAAGAACTAACTATACTTGAGTTAAATGTAGAAAATTGTGGAAAATGACTATATTGCCCAAGAGAGAATTATTAATGACCATTGTGTCCTAAGTGGAAATTGCTAGGAAGTTTCCTAGTAATGGGAAGAATGACTAATTTGTCCTTAGAGAAGATTATTAATGACCAATGAATCATAGGAAGGAAATTGCTAGGAAGTTTCCTAGTAATGGGGGAATGACTAATTTGTCCCAAGTGAATTTTGTTAATGGCCAATGAGTCTTAGAAAGGAAATTTCTATGAAGTTTCCTAATAATGATGAGATGACAATTTTGTCCTTGAAGAAGATTGCTTATGACCATTGTGTCCTTGAAGGAAAATTTTAAATTTTCTTTGGATAACTTAAAGACCATCTTGTCCTCCCCTAGTAATGGTTAAAGACCACATTGCCCTTGGTATTGACTTTCTAAATATACCATAAGCAAGTATACTTGCTAAATCTTTTCATTTCACCAAGATAGAAAGCTAGAGCAAGAAAGCTAGAGAGAGGAAGAAAGGGAGGGAGGGTAACGGATGGAGAGGAAGAAGAGAAGGAGAGGAGGTTAGCAAGCCTTGTCAAGAAGATCAAGTAACCCATCTAGTAAGAAAAGGAATAAAGCTAGCAAGAAAGCAAGAAGGTATAAAGAATTTCTAACCCTAAAACTATGTTTAAATTATGTTTAAGCATGTGAGTTGTGAGAGTTTGATTAAATTTATGGTGGATCATAGTGGATCCTTGAGTATAAGAAAGATTTTGATATGTTATGTTGGTTTACGTTGGCTAATGCTTGAAGTTAGAAAAACTATTTTTCGGGAAAACGGAACCTAATATTTGGACAAGCATAACTTTTAGCTCACTTCGAATTTTTGAGTGAAGTCAAGTTCTAGAATTAGATATATGAGTCTACTGAAACCTCCAAGTGGAACTTCTAGAAAAGATGTTGTAGATTTCACGGGGACAAATTTTGCCAAAACAGTCCAAAGCTAAAAACCTGGCTAAACTGGCTGTATGGAATTTTCCGTGGGCTGTTTGGACCACTTAAACATTGAAATAAATTAAGCCCTTTTGGGGACTGAAAGTAAATGGTATAAAGAGTCTCTGGTCCGAAGATGAATGTATTCCGACTTCGAACGAGTGAGTTATAACAAATTCTATATTTAGATTTTTTTGACGAAAACTGTTATAACTTGAGTTCTACAACTCCGATGGTTACGAAATTTAAATTGAAACTTCATGATAACATGTATAAGATTCTGGAAAGAGTTGGGAATTTTTTAAATTTAGTACGATATAGTTAATTTTGACAAGTTACGAACTCAAAATGACTTTTTGAAAAATAATTAATAAAAAGAAAAAATTCCAAAAAAAATATTTTTACGTATGGAATATATGTATATATGTGTGACCAGAAAAGAAAAAAAATAATAAAATAGTTAAGGAGGCTTAATGGGGGAAATAGACTTCTAACGGGTTAAAAACGATTAAAAACTGTAAAGTCGGGAATTACCGAAATGATTCCTACCGACTGGAATATGTTTATATGTGACGTGTGAGTCTAAGTAAAGGTTAACCATGTATTTTTATGAAATTATTATAAAAATGATGTGAGGGAATGTTTATGTTGGTTTAAGTCGAAAGAATAATTATCGGATTAGGTTACGATTAATATTGACGATAATTATTACGATGTGATAATTAATTTAATCAAGTAAATCCGTATGAATGTTGTAGGTTATCATTTGAAAGAAGAAATTATGGATGTGAATGAAATAAATTTCGTCGTGAATAGTACTCCGGTGTGAATAGTACTCCGGTATAAATAGTACTCAAACATGAGCAGTACTCCAGCATGAACAGTAGATAAAATTTACAAACCGGGTTAAAGGAAAAAATATGATGTAACGACATGAGCTATAGACCGAGGCAAGTTTCCTAACTTCATTCGATTTATGTATTGAATGCAAGTTTCCTAACTTACACAAACTTTATATTGTGCAAGTTTCTAATATCATTCAATTATATTCTTATGAATGATATATGATGTATTGAAGCTTTAATTTACGCAATGCTTATGTTGTGTGAATTTTAAACTTATGCAATCCTTTTATTTGTACAAGTTATTCGAACTATGTTAAATTGTAAAATCCTATGTTTGGTTATGGAATTTCATTTGTTATATGAAATTCATCTTATTATATGAAATGATTTATAAAAGAGAGTTAGTTACCATTCGATTCGGCCTAACTCGATTTGTGAGTTATTTCAATCGGAATTTTATTGTTAATGATATGAATCGTAATAATTCTTGAATTGTGATAATTGATTGTGTCAAGTCAAATTAAATAAATCTTAGGCAATTATTAGTATAGGTTGCACACTGTGCAATAATGTGTTTTATGTGAATCAATAAGGTTATGATTGTACCCCGTACAATAATCTAATTGTTAAGTATTAATTCTAATAACATGTTAGACCAATATTAGCATTTATGTGCTAAACTAAAGAAGAAATGTTCCATAAATGAAATGTTGATGTGATTAAGACTATGCTATTAATGAAAATAGTAAAGAAAAATTTAATTTCTATTTATTTGAGCTGTTTCCCAATTATTGTTCAATTGTTGAAGTTTTCATAAAGATTACTCTATTCATTAATTTTGTTTATTCACTACTTATACTTGCTGGGCAATTAAATGCTCACCCTTGCAAATTTTAAAATTTTTGCAGCTACAACGGAAGGACTAGAATTGTCAGAAGAAGATAAGAGTTATTAATTGTTAAGGAAGAATAGTTAAAGTATATGACGGGTTATAATATTATATAATAATGTTGTAATATTATTTGAAGTAGTTATGTAAAGGTATTCGTACCTGGGAGTAGGATGAATTATATTGCAATAATTTAATATTTACTCTGATATTGTAAGAATATGTGGAGTAGGTAGTATCTTGACGGCACCGTACTTGGGTTTAAAGATAGACCGGGTTTTCGGGCTGTCACAGATTCATCCATCAATCTGCCCAACAAATTCAATCACGGATCCATCCATTAATCTGGCCAAACTGGTATTGTAATATCCCGGATATTTCAAAAATTTAAAATAAAGATTTAATATATAAAATTCTTATCAAGAGATAAAGCAGATTTGAACATATATGAATGTATGTGTTTCATATAATGTGAAGTATGTGATTTTGTGTAATGGACTAAATGTGTATATATAGATGTGAAATATATACATATATTGGGAAGATAAGATTTAATAGTTAATTAAATCATTAAAAAAATAGAAGAAATTAATTCATATTAATTAATTGAGATTATATTATTAAATAATATAATTTGAATATTGAGCCTTGGACGGTGATAGAATTATTATGAATTAAAAATTCATAAAACGAGTTAATTAATTCACATACTTAAAATTAGTGAATTAATGTATGTACTTTGTGGGAATAAAATGAGGGAGTTAATTAAACATTATTATACATATACTACATATGAATGTAAAATATATTTATGTAAGGGCTTAATATATAATATTATCCCAAATGGATGTGAATTAATAGTTGGTTCAAAGCTAATTAATTTAATTAGTATGAACTAACTAAGGAAGCGAATAATTACATATAATACAAGAATAGTGGCAAAAAACTCGAATTTGAGTTCGGAGTGGAATTTGGAGACGCATACTGGACGGTTGAGCCCGAAATGTCGAAAATAGTATGAATAGACTAAAAACACATAATGTGTTAGGGTTGACTTTTTGGTTAAAAAGTTAACAGTTGACTTTTCGGTAAAAAGTCAAACTTGGAATTCGAAGATGAATTTGAAGAAAAACGGATATTTCCATGACATTGAGAACGTCAAAATTAATATGAATCGACTGTAAGTTTGAAAAAAATTTGATTTTTACTAACTGAAATGGTCAAATGGACAATTAATCAGATAAGAGAAAAAAATAAATTATGAGGAAATGTGGGCCCTAGGAGGGCTGTCGGCAGCTGATCTTTGGAGAGATTAATGAGGGGACAAATGGGGGGACAACCCATGAAAAGGTGGAAGAAAGGAAGGAACAAAGAGAGAAAAAGAAAGAAAAGTAAGGAATAAAGAAAGAAAAAAAAAAGAAAAGAAAGGAGGGGACTTCCTCCACTCTCACCCATTCCACCCGTAGCAAATTTTCAGCAAAATAAAGAGATAGAGTTATAGAGAGAGAGAGCGAGAGAGCGAGAGCAAATAAGAAGAAATGAAGAAAATCCTAACTAAGGTAATTACTAAAGTTTAATTTATTCTTTGATTTAAGTTTTTATATAATTTATGAAAAGAGTTTATGTTTATGCTTGTTCAAATGATTTAAACTTGTATAAACAAGAATCCAACAAAAGAATTCAGGAAAAGAAATGAAATGAAAGAAGAAGAACAAAAATAGTTTTTAAGCTCAAAAGTCCTAAATTTCAGTCCACTTTGGACTTTTACCATTTGAAATCTATAACTTCTTTTTGTAATCCGTCAAAGGAGGGTGTTAGATATATGAGTTATCCGATGAAACTAAGTAGAATCACTCAAAAAGATTAAACGGATCAACCGTGGTGTAATTTTTTTTAAAACACTTCCTGCCGATAAAAATGTGGAAAAACAAATGAGTTTTTGGACAATTTATGTTGAGGACTGTTTCAGCAACTTTTGGAGCTCTAAAAATTCTGGTCTTTTGTGGTATGTTAGTAAATCAAGTAACTAGATGTTGTCCAAATATGTGAATGTTTTGATGTCCTGAGAGGGAGTTATGACTTTTATAAGAAAATATGATTTTAAAAAAAAACTGTTATAACTCAGTGAATACAGCCCAAACAATTATGAAAATTTAACTGGAATCAGTATGTGGTAGTGTGAGTCGACCGTATAAATTTTATGATTTTTGGACAAAAGGATAATTTATGATAAATGTAGCCATTTTGTACAGTTTTAGCCTATTTAAAAATAGGAAACGATATTGAAAAATTGCAGAAAAATTATTTTTAACTAAAATACCATATACTGATATTCCCCAGAAGATATATAAATAATAAGTTATTTTAGTATTTTTTTATACCTATGATTATGTTAAGAATAAATGAGTAAATCAAGTTATATTAAGTTGTAAAAGTTGTTAATGTGATTTTATTGACTAATGATCCATATTATGTAAAGGTATTTTGGTCATTGTCTCTAATAAAATGTTATGTTTATGGTATATTATATTTGTTAAATAAATTAAATAGAAAGAGATAAACAATTAAATTAAATTATTTATAAATTATTAAAATGTTATTAAATGATTAATAATATTATTAAGTGATTAAAATATTATTAAAGGATTAATAATATTTGTAAATGATTGAAACATTAATAAATGTTATTAAGTGATCAAAATGTTATTAAAGGGTTAATAATATTTGAAAGTGAATTAAAATATTATTAAATGATTAATAATATTGGATGAGAGTTTTTAGATGATGATAAAGTGATTTAAATATTTTCAAAAGACGATAATAATAATAATAGTTTAAGGTGTTATTTAACATTTGATTATGTAACTAAATGTTAGATGATTTATTTATAAAGTAGTAGTATTATGAGGTTTGATATGATATGATGATTGAAAGATCAATCTTATAAATGTTAGGTCTTTCATAAGAGATTAAATTAGATTGCGTAGCAGTAATCGACACTACAACAAAAAGGCTTATTTTCGATGGAATGTTCCGTCGATAATAAGGCTATTCCGTCGAGGATAACGCTATTTTCGACGGAATATTCCGTCGAGAATTCGGTCGTATATAAGCACGTCGAAATTAAGTTCGTCGATTTTTCGGTCGGAAATAATTAGGGTCGACGTAATTATTACCATCCGAATATTCAGTCGGAGTTAATATATCCCCGACTGAAAACTAGCCATCGAGGATATTCAGTCGGTGATAAGTATGTGCCACGTGGCAATCTGCTAAAACTGGAAAACAATTTAAACTTGACGGAATTCTGTCGAGGATACCACTATTCCGTCGAGGATAGTGTTTTTTTTAAAATATTTTATTTATTTTTGCAATATCCAGGAATTTAACCTACATCTTGGACCTGTACCTGTTTTCCCAACATCAGCTAACAATATGGCCAATAACATGAATTACAATTACAATAACCCCATCCAACAATATATCAAAAACCAACTAATTAAATGAGAAGTAAAAAGGTCAAAAACATCCCATTAATCTAAACTAAACTATAACAAACATCCCATTAAGCTAAATTAAACTAAGTGTCAAACCGCAACAAAACCAAAGTAATGATAAGGTTTAAACTACAATATGTACATCAAAAATTATGTAAACTACAAAAGAATTTAAACTACAAAAGAATGTAAACTAAGTCAAGCTAGTAGAGCCCCCGGTGTGAGGAGAATCATCGGGCGGGCGTCGACGCTGCTTTGGAGTATGAAAATTGCCCTCATCATCATCTTGCTCGTCAGTCCGCTCGTCATCCTGTTGATACAATATAATGTAACTCATTAGTCCATATATATGATTCAAATAAAGATAACTAAATGAAAATTAAATAACATGCAGAATATATATTTGTATTTAAAACGAAGTATACCTGAGCAGTCGAGCTCTAACTCAATATCGGCCCAAACACGTCCTTGATTAAGGTAACCACCATCCGAACAATCTCGTCGCGTATCGCGGCCCACTGCTCTGGAGGGATACCCGTACTCTCGACGGTGGCACTAGCTGCAATGTCCTGCGCAAGCTGATGGAGGCGAGAATAGCTGGGCGGGTCCTGACGATGGAACAACGGATCGGTCTTAAACCTCTCCGACACCGCAACCATAACACGCTGGAACAAAGCATCATCTAAGCCAGCGCCCGTATCTGATGGTCCCACGAGGGCTCTCGGACGCAGACGCTGGCTAGAGCCTACAAAAATAAATATAATATGAATAATATTACAAGTTTACTTTATTCATAAACACGAAATAAACACAAATATTATACCTCCTGGCAGTGTATAGGCTGGTATCATCGGTAACCCTAGCACTCGATCATAGTAGGAGGTCGGCCCAAGCTACTCCGCATGGCCTAAATCATATACATTAAATAATATCACCTTAATTTACTATAGTTGCAGTATAATATTAAACTAATCTAAAGAGAAATACATACCGACTTAACCTCCTGAAATGACTGCGAACCAGAAGTATGTACAACTCGCAGCTTGCCGCGATTCTTCTTCATCTGCTCCGACTTGGTCTTGAACGCAGCATCATCCCAGTACGCACACATTGTAGACCATGCTGCATCTGATACTGTCGGCGGCTGATGATCTCGCAAAGTAGTCCCGGACGATTCTTCTATCGCCCGAACTGCCTTCTGTCGCATCTCGTACAACCAGCCGACATAATTCTTCGAGATGTGGGCAATGATAATGGCGTCACCATCTGCCTCAATGATGTCGGTCTCGTATCTGTAGTATCTCTATCAAACAGACATAACATACGTATAATTTATTATTTGAACAATATGTAAATAACATGCATGGACCTTGATTTAATATATGTAATTCGACTTACGTGAAACTCCCGTAACACTGTCACCATGAAACGGCATTGTCGATTTAGCAATCAATAATTACGCGCAAGTGTACGCGATCAACAAGTAATAAAGTGATAAGAGAATGTCGAACCCACGGAGAATTATTTAATAATAATTACCAAGTACTAACAAATAATCAAATTAATTTTATTTAAACAAGTCGATAAAAGATTTTGAATTTTGAAAATAAAATACTAAACTAACTAATTACTAACTACTAAGAATTGAATTTCAAATGATTAAAGCTTAAGACTACAATATCCCCAATTATGTCATATGAATCAATGTATCAAATCTATCCAATTATTAAATTCATCCGGGTTGTTAATAGGAATTCCACTTTATTTATAAGCCCTTTTCCAAGTGATCAAATAAATTTATCTAACTCAATTAATTATGCGATATTCCTATGCAAAATAATAGAGTTAAATTTATTAAGAACCAATTCCCATAAGTTACATGCAGCGAAGAGATATCCCTATTCACTTCACAACCCTAATTATTTATCCCATGCAAATAATCAAAAATACATGCTATCATATCAAGATCTAACTCTAGGTTTCATCTCCCGAATTCACCTAGAGTATCCCACTAATTGTTGATCAGGCAATTAATTAATTAACACAAATATGATAGACAACTCAATAATGAAATAATAATTGGAATCAAATAAATAATTAATCCATAACTTAATTATAAATTTAGTTCATACTAGAATTAAAAACCAAATATCTAAAATAAGTCATCACAATTAATTACAAACTGAAAAATATAAGGAGTACGAAAAACTCTGTCAAAGTCTTTTTCCGCCTTCACGTCTCCAGTCTGAATTCCTTGTTAGCTTCCCTTGAATCCTCGATCTCCAAGTTCCAATCTCTGCTTCAATCTCTGAATATCAAAAACTCTCTTTTGTTAGAAGCTCTTCTCCCTTTTATACTTAAAGTTCTCTTCTCAAAATTAGGTTTAGAGCCTCCAAAAACAATTAGAACTCCTCCATCCTTCATCCAATTGGAAAGAATCTTCATCACATTCTGCGTCCCAAAGCCCCGGCTTCCAAATCCTTCACAAACTGAAAGCCCCAGCTTTCAACTTCAGCTTATTTACGAAACTGCCACTCCTTACCAAAATTGCCCGATTCGCCTAGTCAGCCGCATTTTCCTACAAAATCCAACTTAAACAAATAAAATGTCCTAAAATACTTTAAAGCACACAAAATATTAAGTCTAAAAATACCTAATTAGTGGGTAAAATACCCACTCATCAAATACCCCCAAACTTAAATCTTTGCTTGTCCTCAAGCAAACACTAAGAACAACAACTATAACAACTAATTTTAAATAACAACTCACACGACTCGAGCAATGAATCAATACAAATTTGCATAATAGCCTCAAAGATTTCTTCTAATGTTAACTCAAGAAAAATTTCCGAAAACATGCAAAGCCTAAAATTTCAACCTAATAATCAGTTCCACAACTACTCATGATCCTTTAAGTGCGTGTGTGTATCCAAATGTTCAACTAGCCGTAACTCACATTAGATCATCAAATACTCATAAAAGATTTTCAAATCAACTCTAAAAACCTGCTTTCACATCAATCTCCACTAATAAAGGCAAAACATAAAATTTAGAGGATCAAAAAGATATTTCATACATTTAAGCACACTTGAACCCTTCCCAAGTATTTTAAAACACAATTTTTCTTTCCTTTTTTTTAGTGAGTGCGTTTTACGCTCCATCTCACTTCTCATTGAACGAGTGCGTTTTACGCTCCATCCCGTTTTCTCTCGTACGAGTGCGTTTTACGCTCCTTGTGCTTGTGTTTATGGGTGAGTGCGTTTTACGCTCCATCTCAACCCACCACATGATTCATCATTCTAACTCAGGAAGGTTTCACAATTTTTAAAATTTTTAATAACCCAAGATTTCTCCCAAATTTATGTTAATGCCTAAATTTCGCTTTGAATGATGCTCAAATAAGATTTTAAAGTTTCAATGATATCTTTCACAAGCATTTAACCAAAAAGAATTTTAAGTCACAACTAGCTTAACAGATGGATATATGCTTTGAAGTTCAAAAATATCACAAATAGTGTAAACTCAACTTATAAGTCAAAATATAAACTAAGCATGCTTCTCAGCTTCACAAGAGTTAAAAAAAATCCATTTTTTTCTTATCATTGACCATAATCAAATTCAAATCAAACCATTGCTCACCTATCCTAAAAATATACTAACTAACATGCAACCTTAATAAACTAAAATAAATAACACAAAATAAGACCACCCCCAAACTTAAACCAGACATTGTCCTCAAGGCTAAAATAGGAAAAAATAAAGCAAAGGACTTCCCTGAAAATATAGCAATCTTCCTCCTTGTCTGTTAAGTCTGAAGAATAGGCTAAACACATCGGAATGAATAAGGCATTGCACTTTAATTGGACCCGAATAACCTGTAAACACATTAGAAGGAAATCTATTAACTACTATGAAACCTAATAAAATAAATAAAACTAAAAACTAAAAATTAAACTCGGGTTGCCTCCCAAAAAGCGCTTGTTTTATAGTCTCAGCCTGACTACTTCAATTTCTATCCAATTCCCCTTCGAAAATTGAGGAACCCTCAATATATTAATAACCATGTAACTTTTAAAGGTTTTGCCGCAGTAGGAGTCATGTCACCTAGTTTACTTTTTGTATATAGGTTCCTAATTACAAATGTCAAATAGCTAGGTGCTTCCTCCGTTGTGTTCGTGATTAGATTGGGACATTGAATCTTGTCAAAAACCACAGGCTCTTCTTCTATATTCTCTTTCTCATCCCACCATGGTTCCAGATTCATGCTAACTCTGATGTCAAATAGAGCTTTGCCAATGACATGACTACCAATTGAGCAGGGGATTGCAAAACTACCCTGATCCGTAAGCTTTGGCGGAGAAGATATATGGGACACTAACAAAATTGGCTCATTAGCATTGAAATTCAAGGCTAAATCTTCTTCGACTGTATTTTCTTGATCCGCACTTATCTCCTCCATATCAGAATTATCATAAATTAGCACGTCCGGTTGTAACTTTGGCAAGGGCAATCCATCAGTCTCGAGAACCACATCATTGGGCCATGCACAATGATAGCTATTGTTAAAGGCGTTGATAAGTTGTCCCATCTCGTTCTCAAGATTTTGGATCGACACTGCTTGGCTTTTTATATTTAAATCTACTTGGTTCAACAGCTGATCCTGATCACTCATTCTTTTGTCCGTAGCTGTAATGAACTTTGCCAAGACCTCCTCTAAACTCAAGTTCCTTTCTTCTTCATGTGGAGGGGTTGGATCCTGAAATTCTGCAGTGTATGATTGGCTGGGAGCAAAGGTTTGGACTTGATTATTATGGCTCCATGAAAAATCTGGATGATTCCCCCAACTATGATGATAA
Source organism: Aralia elata (assembly GCA_034770075.1). Taxonomy (NCBI): domain Eukaryota; kingdom Viridiplantae; phylum Streptophyta; class Magnoliopsida; order Apiales; family Araliaceae; genus Aralia; species Aralia elata. The sequence continues at coordinate 77,363,842 of CM068379.1, read as the reverse complement.
TTGTTAGGACAGGCATAATTATTGGGGTAATCGTCGAAATTGCCATTATACTGCATCGACTCAAATCTGATGGTGCATTGATGACTCGGATGATTTTCAGCACAATAATCACAAATTACCGCCACACTTTGAATACGTTGTACTGCAAAAGAGTCAATCATCCTCGAAAGTGTCTCAATCTATGTTGACAATTCATCGAATTCATAAATCCCTGCCGCTCTTGGCTGAGTCATTCTCGTATAAGGCCAATGACAGTCAAAGTTGGCCATGGTGTACCTCAAAAGAGAGAAATATAAGAAGAGAACTAAAATAAAAACAAAATGATTAAATTAAAACTAATTTGATTAAAGCTAATGATGGCAAAAATTATTAAACTAATTCCCCGGCAACGGCGCCAAAAACTTGTTGTCGATTTAGCAATCAATAATTACGCGCAAGTGTACGCGATCAACAAGTAATAAAGTGATAAGAGAGTGTCGAACCCACAGAGAATTATTTAATAATAATTACCAAGTACTAACAAATAATCAAATTAATTTTATTTAAACAAGTCGATAAAAGATTTTGAATTTTAAAAATAAAATACTAAACTAACTAATTACTAACTACTAAGAATTGAATTTCAAATGATTAAAACTTAAGACTACAATATCCCCAATTATGTCATATGAATCAATGTATCAAATCTATCCAATTATTAAATTCATCCGAGTTGTTAATAGGAATTCCACTTTATTTATAAGCCCTTTTCCAAGTGATCAAATAAATTTATCTAACTCAATTAATTATGCGATATTCCTATGCAAAACAATAGAGTTAAATTTATTAAGAACCAATTCCCATAAGTTACATGCAGCGAAGAGATATCCCTATTCACTTCACAACCCTAATTATTTATCCCATGCAAATAATCAAGAATACATGCTATCATATCAAGATCTAACTCTAGGTTTCATCTCCCGAATTCACCTAGAGTATCCCACTAATTGTTGATCAGGCAATTAACTAATTAACACAAATATGATAGACAACTCAATAATGAAATAATAATTGGAATCAAATAAATAATTAATCCATAATCAATAATGGTTCAATTGTAGCCTTAATTATAAATTTAGTTCATACTAGAATTAAAAACCAAATATCCAAAATAAGTCATCACAATTAATTACAAACTGAAAAATATAAGGACTAAGAAAAACTCTGTCAAAGTCTTCTTCTGCCTTCACGTCTCCAGTCTGAATTCCTTGTTAGCTTCCCTTGAATCCTCGATCTCCAAGTTCCAATCTCTGCTTCAATCTCTGAATATCAAAAACTCTCTTTTGTTAGAAGCTCTTCTCCCTTTTATACTTAAAGTTCTCTTCTCAAAATTAGGTTTAGAGCCTCCAAAAACAATTAGAACTCCTCCATCCTTCATCCAATTGGAAAGAATCTTCATCACATTCTGCGTCCCAAAGCCCCGGCTTCCAAATCCTTCACAAACTGGAAGCCCCAACTTTCAACTTCAGCTTATTTACGAAACTGCCACTCCTTACCAAAATTGCCCGATTCGCCTAGTCAGCCGCATTTTCCTACAAAATCCAACTTAAACAAATAAAATGTCCTAAAATACTTTAAAACACACAAAATATTAAGTCTAAAAATACCTAATTAGTGGGTAAAATACCCACTCATCAGAACCCTGGAGGGACCGCCAAGGGAAGGTGAAAAGAATAGAGAATACTAATTAAGAGTCTGAGAAGTGGCCTATAAATAAGCCTTTATAGAATTGTGTATTCTACCAAGTTAGAAGTAAGAGAAAGTAAGAGTAAGCTAAAGAGAAAAAAATAAGAAAAAGAGAGAGACACACAAAGTTAAGAAGAAATAAAATGTCAGGAAATAAAGCACTTATAGATATTCCAGTATTTTGGGAGGAGCCGATATCAACGGAGCCTATATCTACGGTAGCTCTTGAACCCGAGGATGGGGAAGAGCCGGTGGAGAATCTATTAACAACAATGGTAGATAGTAACGTTGAGTTGGAAAATATGGTGCAAGAACTAAAGGCGAAAGTGGAAGAACTCCGATCAGACAATCAAAAACTAGAGGCGAAAGTGGAAGAACTCCGAACAGATAAGCAGGCTATAGAAGCTCATTTGGAAGATGAGATTTTAGAAAAGTTGAGAGCGTAGGATCAGGCGCAAGATTTGGAAGAAGAAGTAAGAATAGGAAGATGGATAAGATGAAGTACGCCTTTAATAAGCGGGTTAGGCGCATTCAGGATGGGGTATTCAATTACACTGAGGAGGAAGATCAGACTCTACTTACCATCAATAGGGATCGAGTAATAGCCATTACAAAATAGGAGCACAAAGAAACCAGTGAGCGTGGTCTGGGAGGTTGAGATGTGGAAGGCGTATATGCATACGCCTACTTATATATATATATATATATATATATATATATATATATATATTTATATATGATGTTATAAATAATGAATCCCAACTTGTGTAAGATATTGGATATGTTGTTGTTATGTTTTTATAAATCCCCACTTGTGTATTATTAGAGAGATATGTTATATAAAATAGAGTAGTGTTAAGGGATGTTATGTACTACGAGACGCCTATTAATAAAAGTATGTTAATTATTATATGTGCTTAGTGATGAACAAATTTAGCATCAATGATTTATATTAAATAAAGAAATACTACTCGTAGTAGATGAAAAAAGATGATAAGAGATGAATTTAGAAAATTCACTATTAAGTAAAGGAGAAGATAAATCAAGAAGATTCAAAGAAGAATCTTGAAGAGGTATAAAGATAAGAATTCGGAGTTACCTGACTCCAGTAATACAGATGAAAAGTGTAAATAAAATCATAATATAATATGATTAAAGAGAAGAATAAGAAGATCGTAGAATAAAACGATCGTAAGGATAAGGGTAAATAATTGCAAAATAAGATCACGACGTGATCAGATTAAATTGTTGAATAACATATGGTATGAAATGATATAGCCTGACGCTATAAAGAGAATGTACTATGAAATAGTACAATGTAAACTCAGAAAAGAGTTGTAAATGCTAAGATAAGGATTAAAGAAAATTCATATTGGGTAAGGAGAAGATTATGATTATGTGGGATTTCAATTGAAGACTCACGTGATAGCTAAGTCGTACAAGCCTTTGTATGGGTAGGGGTTTTGTGCTTGGTCTAACGACTACTCAGTTTATCATATAGATAATCATTGAAATGATGGTGTCGCGCTATCGATATACATATGACGAGAAGGTGATTCTTTTATCATATTATATTCGATAGTTAGAGAATATAAGATTAGGTGCAAGTTCTTAAAACTCATGCTTGTGGTAAGTTTGATGAACTATATTGGGGTATAAAAAAAAGTTGTGTATTGAAATCTGAGGATTTTCAGTGTAGTAAACTTTAAGGATGATAGAAACAGATAGAATTATTAAGCAATGGATCATGGGAGAAATTGGAGTTGATGGAGAAAGCATAGGTATTCCAAATCTTCTAGCTATACTAGATTTTAAAATTTATTGACATCGTGCTAATAAAAGCATTTTTTTAAAAATATTGGATCAGATTATTGAACCAGTGAGTTTTAAAAGTTCTATTATTTATATGTCTATGCTAATTGTTTTAGCTAAGGCAAACATGATTTAAAATATATCAAAATATATTTTTAAGTAGTCATCAATGCATCATGGAACCTGGTGTAGAAATGATAAATGATGGAGTCATCAATACAGTCTAATCTAGTGTTGGATGTGATCATAGAATCGTTAACCCACTAGGTATGTTGTAGTATGATAAAATCATAAAATAATTTTCAGTTTATTGAAGCTATAAAAAAAATATGTGTTAGTGCTAGTTGATTGGCTAGACAAATGTTTCGATTGATGTATGAACTGTTGATGTAAGTCTAAGCTATTTGATTCGGCTAGACGAATGTTGAGATATATTTATGAAATTCAAACTTTCTTTGAGAATTTGTGTATCCAAACCAAATTGTTGGTGCGGACTCGTATGTCTGGGCTGAGATGAACAACCCTCTTTATATAGGGAAATATTTATGGAGAGTTTTTCAGTCTATATGATTGTTAAACATTTATGGAGAGTTTTTCAGTCTATATGATTGTTAAACACTTATGGAGAGTTCATGGTATTTAAGGCCCCTCAGCATGATATGAAAAGTTTTTAAAGGAATCTTTTATTCTTTTGGTAATCATACTACTTCACAAATTTTGAACAATTGTTGAAGACTCCTGAAAAAAATATTTCATTATTTTGAAAGTTGAATGTTTAGAAGATGTGAACTTTCTTGGAGAAAAGTGGTGGTAGAATGAGATCCTCAGAATAAGAAGTTAAGAGTGACCATTAAAGTGAGAATATAATGAAATATGATTAAATAAAGGTTAATTTGAAGACCTAGTTCTGGTAAATAAAACGAGTGGGCCATTAAAGTGAGAATGTAATGAAATATGATTAATTTGAAGGCCTACTGGGAAAGGAAGGACTAAGGAGTGGATTCAGGATTGGGCGTAGGAAGGAAGGCGCGGCTTGGGCTTTAAATCTAGAGGAAGAAGAAGAAGGCTTAATTCTTCGAAAAAGTGGGACCCATTGACCCTTTTTTCGCTTGTTACATTAATTATCCAGGTTTAATTGTATAACATAAATTATATTCTCCATATTTTCACTTTATCAATTGATTGTTTTGAATGCTGTTGTTGTTTCCCACTTCTTTCTCATCTTTATACTTTTAGTACTAATAATGTAGCCAAGGTCAATTTTTTTGACCTCTACCACTGCCATTCCCATTTAGAAGGGAGCTGAATCATACATCTTTTTATTTATTATTTGTTTATATTTAATTTTTTTTATGTGCGTGTAACCACGCTTTATGTCTTCATTTCCTTAATTCACATAACAGATGTATCTTCGATGATAAATACAGGGCATTTAATAAATTTTAGGTATGCCAATGTGTATTTCTCTCTTATTTTTGTCCCTTAATTCCCTAATTAAGAATGTATATGGATGTTTAATTCCCTAATTAAAAATGTTATTTACCATTGGTTTCAGGTGAAGTGGGATTGTTAGATGATCAACAAGTATGCAGTGCATCGGTTCATTCAGATTATTATGGAATGATGACTACTCTTTTAGCAACTGATAATGGTGTTGGTGGACTTCAGGCATGTTTGATCTATACCATATATATATATATATATATATATATATATATATATATATATATATATATATTCTCAGACTTTATGTTTTTTCTTCTAATCATCCAATTAATAAAAGTTTCTTTTCTCCTCTTAAAGTATATAAATGTATTACAACCATTACTATTCACTAAAGAAGATATAGTCTCTTTTCTAAAACAAAATATTTGACAAATGAAAATATATAAACTTTGAAATTATTCCGTGAGAATCTCATCTTAGTAGTGTTTGTTTTTTTGTATCCATGTTTTTTTTGTCAATTAACATGACATTAATGTAATTTTATTAACAAGTTACAAATGGTTCTCTTCGACCAATTCTCAAAATAAAAAAAAATTCATTTGCACCTTTTGAATAATCTATTATTTCTCAATCAATAGCATAGATTTTTAATTTTCCTTTTTAGTTTTAAATAAGAAGGTTTTACATTATAATAGTGTAAAAAAAAAGACAGTCTCTTACTTTATCTCTTTTTTTTCATTGTTTATACGGTTAGATTTAAAAGATATTGTTTTTAAACTGACTTGTAACTAAACTTGGTTAAAACATGCCTTAGAATTGACAAGTTAATTATGCAACAAAGGTGAAAATATACTCATTCATATGGTATTGTTGAGGGACATAAGCTAATTATTTTCTTATATTATTGTTTCAGGAGTTTATGTGCACAATAAAACTAGTATATAGGAGTATAAATTTGTATTGTGACTCGTTGGGTTGGGCTTACCCAAAAGAAATTAAAGGCGAATCTAAACCTGACTAGAGTATATAAATTGAGAAGTAGTTGTTTCTCATTTAACGCAAACAAATGGGAGAAAAGCATTTCCCAGATTTTCTTTTCTGATTCTCCTTGTTTGTTGGGTAATATCCTCCATATATTTCTACTTTAGACAATGTTTGTGAGTTTTCTTTCGGAGAGAAGTGTAGAGACGGGAAGGAAAAGTTCTTCCTAAACTAAAACTCACAAACAGGAGGCTATATTCAATGAGATGACCATTTATATATTAAGCGCAATGGGTTTCTTCCCAAACCCATTTATTTTAATGTCAATTCCTTTGGACTGTTAGGCTCTAGTTTATTCATTTATTTGGGATTCATAGGTAGGAGAAATATGATACTTTCCTTCTTGGCTTTTGTTGAGTTATTACTCCCAGGCCCAAAAGGCGCATCCAAAGTTGCTACATATAGAACCCATTGTTAATGGGTATTGGCAGGTCATTTGCATGGTTGGTGGATCTTTAAGGAATTTCCACTGGGCCTAGCCCAGTTATATTAATATGCTAGCTGTAAGATTGTGTAAGGGATTGATTAGATTAGGAATGATTTATTTTTCGTGAGTCTAGAAATGAGAGTCCCATTTGAACGTTTTTACACAAATTATGGTCTATTAGGACACATTTTTAAGTATAAACCTTTAAATAATTCTTTTAATATCGAATACGAAGGCTGAAATTAGTAATTAAGAAGAAAAGACTCTAAAAAATTGTTCTTTGGTATGTCCTATGGCAAACCCGTTTTACTAAATTGGAGAATTTTGCAAATAATTTTTTTTTATAAAAAAATTAATCACCTTAATCGTAAATACTACACCACACTATGTGATGCAGGAAAATATACAACTATATAGGCAAGGGCTTGTCATTATAACTAGGACCTGATTTGATTTTAATAGCAAGTAGATAGTGCTCCAATTTATAGTAACATTTTTTGTAGTTCCCTTTCAATTGTATTTTGCTTTAAATACCATTGGCTATTTAGATGGTACATTGATAATTTGATAATGGGTCAGTATGTTCGTTTGTTTGATGTATTCATATATGTGTCTCTTATACTCTATAATGATATACATGTCAAACAATATTTATATAATAACTAGAAAATCCTAATTGTTATAACATAAATTCCCATAAGGTTCAAAATATTAGTAAAACTCAAGACCAGCAATTGGTCAGATCTGTAGCTGCCTAGGTATCTTCCACATACAATTTGTTATTTATCTTTTTATTTAATGTTGCAATTGTATTGTTTGAATTTATTATTGATTTTCAGCTTAATATTGTCAAGAGCCACTTCACCCTCCAAATTAGCTACATTCCTATTCTGTCCTCAAGTGGGATCAAATATGATCATCTCCCTTTTTCAATTAATAATTGGGATTATCATTTAAATCCTTAACTTCAACAACCATATGATCTAACACATTATGAAACAGTAGTACATATTTTATTTTATTTTATTTTTTTTATTGAACTCTACTACAGTAGTAGCATTATACATAAAGAAGGCAGGCAGCAGCTCATGATGATCACATCACTTGGAGCTAAATAAAATGTTTGTTCCTGCATTTGTATTTGATGCAATAATATGATATGCTGCACGCTGTGCTTTTCAAGTGTAATCAGTTTTGCTGTTATTTCCGCCGACTCTGTCCGAAGCTTTGCTATCTCTCCATCTACTTTCATAATCACTGGATTTGGATCCACAGTTTTACCATTTGCATTTGTTCCATCCACAAAATTATCTACTACTATTCAGCTTCCTCGGTTGTCTCCTTGTCCGGATTAGGATTACTACTTGACTGCTCCTCCATTAACATCCCCTGATCGATCAGATAATTAGTATCACATGCAAATTAAGTAATAAAATTTATATAATAATCTTGATTTATAATATGGGGTGGTTTTAATTAATTTATATATATAGACACACATATGGGGCTGCGAGAGGTGTGGGTTATCGGATGTTGTTTGATGCAGTACCCTTATATGGGGGTTCAAAACGTTGTTTAGATTACAATTGCACCACCATCTACAGCCATTAATGGCGTCACATAATTGAACAACTATCAGAGGGTGCGGGTGGCTGTAGTGTTGAATTTTGGGTTCTGATAGTTTCTTCCCGTGGCTATAATTGGGATCGGAAAGTAAAAGAAGAGCACATTGGATATCCAAGTCAATGAGGCAATGGGAGCAATGAAAAGTGAAGGCATGAGAAGGGTTACAACAGGCTCTGCAGAAAAATATTTTGGTGGAGTTACTAACCAGATTTAGTGGGTGTTGGGGGGTGGAATGGGAGTTGGATCTGACGGTGCAAGGCGGCGCAAGTTTTGTGGAGGTAAAAATGGCAACCGGAGCAGCCGTAGATTAATGAGCCCCGGAGGATACGTTGTTCGCAGCCGGAGCAGTTGTCAATTTTTTGGTTTGCAGGATCAACAGACAACAGTTGAGACCAAGAGGGGTGTGGGTTGTTGAAATGTTGAAGCTCCATTGCCGTATTCTCTATGTGAGTACTCGTGTGAGGGCTACGAAATACAAATCAAGGGATAGTGATAATATACTGACAAGGCCAAGAGGCAAGGTGGTATGACTGTTCCCATATAAGTCATTTAGTATTTTCTATATCGGGATCATTACATTTATATATATAATAAATAGCACAAAATCTTCATTCAACCATAAAATTTTAAAATGATTTTCAACCTAGAATTTCAAAAGAACACCCTAAAACCCTATTATAAATAAAAGCTTTTCTTAATTACACCACTACCGACGATATCATGAATTCTTACACAACAATTTTATCGATCATGAATATTGAATTATTAATTTTTTAGATGTATGGTGATTTGTTTGGTAATTATATCGTACAGTTCTCTTAAAATTATAGTTCAATAATTGCGTCGTTTTTTATTTTTATTATTAGTGAAGGATGCAGATTATATGTTATAGTAATTTAAATGATGAGGAGGTTGAGAGGATTATTCATCTTTTGTATTTCAACATTGTAACATCATTAGTTTCAACTGATTTTAATATAAGCAATACATCAACAATTTGTATTTTAACCGCGTATAAAATTGAAAAGGAATCAAGATCTTTTTCTTCGGTTATGATAGTCAATTTATACATTTAAAATAAAAGAAAATTTATATTTTTCTAAGAAAAAGACTCACTCAATTAATATTTTTCATGTTTTATTCGATTTCAATATTTTTCCATCAATATTCTTATTATCATAACTATCTACCTAACCTTATCTCTTTCATTTATATAAGTATAACCTTATTATTGTATAAGTATATTTGTTGGAATCTAAATATAATTTACTGTCACATGATAGACACATAGATGAATATATGAATATACAAACAAATGAATCATTAACTTAAAGACAAATACTATTATCTAAAATTATATGAATCGATGAATTATTATTATTAGATTTTATTAGTTAAATAATATTCCATCCGTCTTAAATTAAAATCCTCGTTTTTGACTTTTTTTGCCAAACTGATCAATTTTAGAATTAATAATTAAGCATATATAAATATATTTTTTAAATTATAAAAATTAGAGTTTGTAGCAAATTGTATCTAGTTTCTTATGATTATATATAATCTCTTAACCTAAATAATTGTTAAGTGTTTTGTATATTTATAAAACTATTGTACACAATATTAATCTATTATATTATTATAATTAATATATTAATAATTTTATAATAAAATTCTTTCCCACGGGATCATGAGCTTAAAATTTAAAAATAAAAATCTAAAATTTAAAAAAAAAGAAACTATAAAAAATAAAACCTAATTGATTTGTTTACATAATCTTCTCTTCTCTTTTTCCTCTCTTACGTTAACTCTCTTTTCTTTGTTTTGCCTCTTCTATTCTCTTTTCCACTCTCACCTCTTTTTTGTCTTTCACGTGTTCTTCTCCACTTTTTAAATGATTTTTACATGTTTAGTTAGTTTTTTTCCTTTTCTTCAGTAAGTTATTCTTTTTTCTTTTTCTTTTTTTGCTAAACCTTTGGAATACATGATTTTTAATTTCCTTTTCTTCAATAAGTTATTTTTTATTTTTTATTTTGCTAGTTAAACCTTTGGAATACATGATATAGATAAGAGTTCTTTTATATAATAAGATTGAGATATAAAATATATATAAATTTTGTTGTTTGTAAACATCGTTATAAATTAAATACAAATACATGATAAAATGAATGATTCGTTTACTCCCTTTAAAAAACTTTGATCTTGGAAAAGAAGTACAATCCAATAAAAAATGCTTACAACAATTATTTTCAATACTTTTTAATTCGATGCTTGTTAGATGTGAAATTTAAAGTCAAACATACTCGTGTGACCATGTAACTTTTCGAAGAAAATAATATTTATATTCCGATTATTTATCTCGAGTTTTGTTTAAAAAAAAAATGTATAATAAGTAAAACTATATTATAACTCTTATCATTTCATTGTATTGATATATATTTAATTCAACATATATTTGTCCAATACATGGCAATACTCAACATTTTATCACCGACCAAGCAACAAATATAATATCACGCACACGAAAAACGTGATCACAATTCACGATTCGGTTGGCCCACAAACTGAATATTGCCAATGCACCATGTATTGCTGGGTAGTCCGCACAAGGCCCACGGTAAAATGTGCTGTCCCATAGGTGAACAATAAGTATTTTGGTGGCCCATACCCACGTGAAGGCGATAAGCTTCTCAACACACTCATAAATATGATAAGAATGGATAATCCAAATAACAATAAACTTTACTGAAAAAAGATTAAATACAAAGAGAAAATATAAAATGATATTTATGGTAATTATTGATTATAGTTATTAGACCTATTTATGTATAGCAAAATATTCACTAATTAGAATTTTACACATTATTTTGTATTTAATTTTTTGTAGGCATCTTTTGTCAGCGTAACATTACTCTCCAAATAATATCATCATACGCTCATCAAGATATAATGAGATTAAATTATATGCATTGATTTCGAAAATGAATTCTCATTTTTTGAACGTCCAAAATTAAGAACATCCAATATATGAACCCAATGTGATCAATAAACAACACTAGTCTATGTGTGTTAAGAAATGAAATAGAATATTTGAATAAAACCTGAAAAACATAGACGAGAAAATATAAGAGAGAAAATAGTGATAGAAAGTAGGAAAAACAATTTGGCGATAAATCATGGATATAATGAGTTTGTTATGAATTAACCGTTGTGAAGTGATAATTTAGCTAAAATATAACAATATAAACTTTATCACTAAACAGGCCAATATAGAATGGGAGTCCAAGTCCTTCTCTGACTTTATAAACTAGATAAGGGATATTTACATGAAACATATAATTATTCAAAGTATTCGAATCATATAATAGACTAAGGCTATGTTTAACAATTCACTTCTACATTTTGAAATTGGAATTCAAAACACATTTATAATTTCATATAATTGAAATATAGTTATAATTTGACGACTTAATTCTAGTTTCAAACCTAGAATTGAGTTCTCAAATATAACTTTAAGAATTTAGATAACTGTCAGTTTTTTCCTAATATTCTCCCTCGTTACTATAAAAGTGATATATAAGTAGAGTAGGAGTAGGTATATAACAAAATAGTAATCTTGTTATTAGTATACAACAAGAAATGCAATCAAGGAACTGCCAAACATCCACCAAGTTAGAAGGTTTGTTCATATAACTATGAAGCATATATTAGTACGGTAATCATGCTTACCTAAAAATGAATATACATGATTTTCATGGCCTTACAGGCCAAATTATCCACACAATATATATTTTAATAGGAGATTGATATGTTTACGGGTAAAATTTAATATTTTAATAAGTTTTCTCACATGAGTGTAGAACTCATTTATTATTAATTGAGAGAAATTTTGTGAAATTATCACTTTAATCCGCGAAAATATCAATTTTTTGTTACTGAAGTATTCCTCGAGGACAACCAACAATAATAAATGGACACTTGTGAGATGCACCCACAATTAATATTCTAGCATTTGGAATTTTTGATAAGGACGAAATTATTAACACTATCCTGAAGTGACTAAAAAAATTAAAAAATGCCAAAATAGTTATTATACCTGTTCTACAGACATACTGGTCCATCATCAATGATCAATGTAACATCTAAATAGTCAATGGCATCTAAAGCAAAGTACAATTGAAAGGGAACTACAAAATGTTGGAGCAGTATATATCTGCTAGGACAGTATAGTTGGAATGAGATGGAGTTTTGTAACTTCACTAGTTTAGTTGGTGCAGGTTTCCGATTTATCAACTGGATTTTGGTTTTGGAGAAACTGATTGGGCTTGTGCTCCCGACAGGCCTTTCAAAAATGTGATCATTTTGATTAGAACTAAAGATGGGGAAGGAATACAGGCTTGGATGAACTTATTGTAGGATATGTAGTTGAAGTGAGTGAGTCACCGTGAGGAAGAAACTATATACATATATATATATATATGATTCATAGTATGTATTTGTTATAAATCCATATAGAATATACACTATCTGTATCATTAAAAATAAAAACAAATGGTCAATATTACAAATTGAAAATTGACGTCCGCTACTAATAGTAATGGACGGTAAAAAAACACATATTATCCGCTACTAATAATAACGGACGCCAATCAGATCCTTTTCCCGTCGTATCATAATATTAGGTGGTTGATCATATCAATTTCAGTCTGAAAATGTTGACTGCCAGATAGAAGAACAACTTTGAAGTTTTATGCTCTTGTTAGTTCAATTTGATTGGTGCTGATTTTTTCAACTGATTGAAAAGCAGGTGATCCAAATTAAAAGAGTCATTCTATGTTGGTCCCATAAAAGATGATAAAAAACCATCTGAATCAGTGGCAAAAAATATGTTTTATTTGAGTACTTAATTCCTCTTTCACTTCATTGCATTTCATTTCCGAAGGATCTTTGAAGATAATCATAGTAGGCAGTAAAAGAATATGTAGGTTGTAGTTGAGCTGTAACATATATAATTTTCTTTCCTCCTGCATTTGTTAATCTATCCTTACAATATTCATTTCGTGACCCATGATTTGAAGGTGGGCATATATTTATTTATTTTGAGATTAACTAAAGTTATTTTCCCTGTTTGGAAATTCCAAAAGGATTATCCAGGAGATTCATAATGGAGCTATACTATGAAGAAGTCCGGTGAATATACGAATTAACTTCTAGTTTTTTTGTTACTATTGATATGTGTGTGGGACAGAAAAAAAAAATACACCGCATTCTATTTTAGAAAATTTCACATAAATTAATTGCATATCTTCAAGCATAATATTATTGTGTTTTAACCACTTCTTACTATTGGCTTTAAGTGTGCCTATCCGACTTAATTCCGCTCCTTTTTTTTTTTATTAATTTGTGAATATGTTGATTTCTATTTATCCTATTTATTTGTGTGTGGGAGGGAGGGGAGATTGATTCAAGTATTTTAGGTGATTTTTACTATTTTGTAGCGAATTATGTTGCGTGCAGGTGTTATACAGAGTTGTACAACAGGTCAGCCTGGTCTGATCTGGCCTAAGCCTATCAGGCCTTGGCTGTTGACCAGGCCAAGCCAAACCTTGAGTCTTCAAGGCTAGGCCAGGCTTATTCCACAAAAATCTGATCTCTGGAGGCTTGTAGTCCAAGCCCAGGCTGGTCTAGTTTGATCCTGCACTTTTTTTTATAAAAAAATGTACATGTCTAGGTCCGGTCCATCATCCATATGTGATCTGCATGTTCAGTCCGTTGGACATGTGTGATTAAAAACTTTTGTGGCTTGGGCGGCGGCGCCTTAGCTTAGAGGATCTTTTTTGTTTTTTTTTTACTTTTACTTTTGGTCCAATCCATCATCCATCCAAGATTCTAAGGGACCAGTCTCCTACTGCAGTGCCGCCAGGCCAGCCCATGGCCCCCAATGTGCATTGGTAGTTTGGTGCCCAAAGTGACCAGCTTAAAAAGCTTTATAATTGAATGACATACACATTAATTGTATATTTCTTTATTTTGGTTTGTATAATTAATAATATGGACACTATAAATATATAAAGTATTCTGTGATACTTTCTTCATTTTAAAATATTTCATCAATATTTAATACTTTTTTATTTTAAAATATAAGATTAATATTTTAAATTTAATATTAACATTATTCATTTAAGTTTTTAAAATAATAAATTTTTTTAATTAGTAATGCTTTTAGATAGATAATAATATTTATAATTATATTAACTAAAAATTAATATTAAATTTTAATTAACTAACTTATGAATATTAAATAAACTAAGTAGTATATTAATATTAAAATTTAATCAACTAGCTTATTGATATTAAATAAACTAATTAGTATATTAATATCAAAATTTAATCAACTAACTTATTAATATGGAATATAGTAACTAGTATATTAATTAAATGTATTTACAAGAAATCAATAATGAATAATTAAAACTTTAAACTTTATTGATGTATTAATTCAAACCAATGTATTGCAACTTACAAATTACAATAATGAATAAGTAAAAAATTATAATTTATTGAATCATTTATAAACAATTATAAGTGTATAACTTTAAAGTATAACTTAAACGATAATCAAGAATTAGTCGATTACAAATATTTGTCTTCAAAATATTTTTAAAAAATTTCTTTCATTGAAAAAATAAGGTCAACCAAAAAAGGATCATATTTAAATTATTGAAACATATTTGTTATTTCTAAACATGAAAACAGAACTTGATGAATTGTAGAATAATAAACACCACTTAATATTTTTGTGTGTTTTTAAAAATTTTAAGAATATTTAAAAGTTAACCAAATATATCCCAATCTTGATTTGTTAATTCATGATTAGTTTGTAGGGGTGTTCATAATTTACGGTATTGAACCGGTCTAACCAGACTGATTACCGAATACATCAAAATTAGGTACAGATACCGGTACCGGTTGGACCG
This sequence comes from Aralia elata, assembly GCA_034770075.1. Taxonomy (NCBI): domain Eukaryota; kingdom Viridiplantae; phylum Streptophyta; class Magnoliopsida; order Apiales; family Araliaceae; genus Aralia; species Aralia elata. The sequence continues at coordinate 77,348,791 of CM068379.1, read as the reverse complement.
GTATATCGAACCGGTTAACCGGTCCGGTACCGGTCTTTATCTACTTTTGTATCGGTTTTTCCCAACATGGTATTTGATAACTAGTATTTGTTATTGCAAATTTTTGCTATGCTATGAACACGTGGCATTAGTTTGAATTTATGATACAGCAAAAACAGAGAAAAACAACACACTTCTTGAGTCTCAAAAGGAGAGAAAACTTCAACTTGTACATATTTATGGTTTGTTTTTATCTTGTTATTCTTTCTCAAACCCACCACGAAGTAGCATATAGGAAAGGGAAAACTTCCTCTACCTCAAAACCCAAATAAGTATCTCAGATCCAACCACAAAATTATCAAAACCCACCACGAAGACTATCTCAGATCAATCATCATCGATTCATCCATCAATCTGCCCAACAAATTCAATCATCGATCCATCCATCAATCTGGCCAAACTGGTATGCTCAACAATCTCCTCTAAGTATCTCTCTCTCTCCATATGTGTGTTCTCTCAGATGAATAAAGGTACACTCAGAGAAAAAAAGAAAAAGAAAAAAGGGAGCTATTTGCATATTTTCGAAATACAGTCGGTACAACCGGTTCGTTACGGTATCTACCGAACCTCCAAAGTTCCTTTCCGAACCCGGTACCGAATAACCGGTATATACCCGTTACTTGTACCAATGCCGAACTGATTTTGTTTTGTCCCGAACAGGCCGGTTCGAATCGATTTGGTTAGCCTAAAAATCGAAAAAATCGAAAAAAATGCCCACCCCTACGTAAGTATATTTTTACAGTTATAGACCTCTCTAAACAAATCATATTATGTACTATTTCACCTAGTGTTATTATCAAATTTTACTTATGTTTTTTAGTACTAAAAAAAATAAAAATTTTTCCTTAAAAATTTTCACATCGTGCATGACAAAAACTTAAAATCTTGAATTTTTCTATTTGAACTATAAACATAACTAATTATAGCACGAATCTTATATATTATCCCTTGTAAATAATTGAATCTAGAATGAACAATTAAATTTAATATTCAATATTAAAAAATGGGCAATTAATTATTATATGAAATAGTTGTTATAGATGAAAGTTAACCAATATATATATATAATATATTATAATTTATATTATAGGTTGAGTAAGACAACAAAACAAATTAATAAAGCAAGAAACATGTGATATACAAATGTAGTACTATTACACCGTTCCGTATGTAAGATTCTATGAAGATCAAGAGACATGTGCCTCGTGAGGAGGGAAAGTATAAAGGTCCACTTTATCAATAGCATAGATTTTCAATTTTCTTTTTTAGTTTTAAATAAGAAGGTTTTACATTATAATAGTGTAAAAAAAAAAAGACAGTCTCTTACTTTATCTCTTTTTTTTCATTGTTTATACGGTTAGATTTAAAAGATATTGTTTTTAAACTGACTTGTAACTAAACTTGGTTAAAACATGCCTTAGAATTGACAAGTTAATTATGCAACAAAGGTGAAAATATACTCATTCATATGGTATTGTTGAGGGACATAAGCTAATTATTTTCTTATATTATTGTTTCAGGAGTTTATGTGCACAATAAAACTAGTATATAGGAGTATAAATTTGTATTGTGACTCGTTGGGTTGGGCTTACCCAAAAGAAATTAAAGGCGAATCTAAACCTGACTAGAGTATATAAATTGAGAAGTAGTCGTTTCTCATTTAACGCAAACAAATGGGAGAAAAGCATTTCCCAGATTTATCTTCGCAACGCATCTGTTCAATCTCCTTCAGGAATCATGAACCCCGTTAGTTTTCTTTTCTGATCCTCCTTGTTTGTTGGGAAATATCCTCCATATGTTTCTACTTTAGACTATGTTTGTGAATTTTCTTTCGGAGAGAAGTGTAGAGATGGGAAGGAAAAGTTCTTCCTAAACTAAAACTCACAAACAAGAGGCTAATATTCAATGAGATGACCATTTATATATTAAGCGCAATGGATTTCTTCCCAAGCCCATTTTTTTTTATTGTCAATTCCTTTGGACGTTAGGCTCTAGTTTATTCATTTATTTGGAATTCATAGGTAGGAGGAATATGATACTTTCCTTCTTGGCTTTTGTTGAGTTATTACTCCCAGGCCCAAAAGTCGCATCCAAAGTTGCTACATATAGAACCCATTGTTAATGGGTATTGGCAGGTCATTTGCATGGTTGGTGGATCTTTAAGGAATTTTCACTGGGCCTAGCCCAATTATGTTAATCTGCTTGATGTAAGCTTGTGTAAGGGATTGATTAGATTAGGAATGATTTATTCTTTTGTAAGTCTAGAAATGAGAGTCCTATTTGAACCTTTTTACACAAATTATGGTCTATTAGGACACATTTTTAAGTATAAAACTTTAAATAATTCTTTTAATATCGAATACGAAGGCTGAAATTAGTAATTAAGAAGAAAAGACTCTAAAAAATTGTTCTTTGGTATGTCCTATGGCAAACCCGTTTTAATAAATTGGAGAATTTTGCAAATAATTTTTTTTTTTTTAAAAATTAATCACTTTAATCTTAAATACTGCACCACACTATATGTGATGCAGGAAAATATACAACTATATAGGCAAGGGCTTGTCATTATAACTAGGACCTGGTTTGATTTTAATAGCAAGTAGATGGTGATCCAATTTATAGTAACATTTTTTGTGGTTCCCTTTCAATTGTATTTTACTTTAAATACCATTGGCTATTTAGATGGCACATTGATAATTTGATAATGGGTCAGTATGTTCGTTTGTTTGATATATTCATATATGTGTCTCTTATACTCTATAATGATATACATGTCAAATAATATTTACATAATAACTAGAAAACTCTAACTGTGATAACATAAACTCCTATAAGGTCCAAAATATTAGTAAAACTCAAGACCAGCCATTGGTCTTCCACGTACAATTTGTTATTTATCTGTTTATTTAATGTTGCAATTGTATTGTTTGAATTTATTATTGATTTTCAGCTTAATATTGTCAAGAGCCACTTCACCCTCCAAATTAGCAACATTCCTGTTCTGTTCTCAAGTGGGATCAAATATGATCATCTCCCCTTTTCAATTAATAATTGGGATTATCATTTAAATCCTTAACTTCAACAACCATATGATCCAACACATTATGAACCAGTAGTACATAGTTTATTTTATTTTATTTTATTTATTGAACTCTACTACAGTAGTAGCATTATACATAAAGAAGGCAGGCAGCAGCTCATGATGATCGCATCACTTTGAGCTAAATAAAATGTTTGTTCCAGCATTTGTATTTGATGCAATAATATGATATGCTGCACGCTGTGCTTTTCAAGTGTAATCAGTTTTGCTGTTATTTCCGCCGACTCTGTCCGAAGCTTTGCTATCTCTCCATCTACTTTCATAATCACTGGATTTGGATCCACAGTTTTACCATTTGCATTTGTTCCATCCACAAAATTATCTACTACTATTAAGCTTCCTCGGTTGTCTCCTTGTCCGGATTAGGATTACTACTTGACTGCTCCTCCATTAACATCCCCTGATCGATCAGATAATTAGTATCACATGCAAATTAAGTAATAAAATTTATATAATAGTCTTAATTTATAATATGGGGTGGTTTTAATTAATTTATATATATAGACACACATATGGGGCTGCGAGAGGTGTGGGTTATCGGATGCTGTTTGATGCGGTACCCTTATATGGGGGTTCAAAACGTTGTTTAGATTACAATTGCACCACCATCTACAACCATTAATGGCGTCACATAATTGAACAGCTATCAGAGGGTGCGGGTGGCTGTAGTGTTGAATTTTGGGTTCTGATAGTTTCTTCCCGTGGCCGGAATTGGGATCCGAAAGTAAAAGAAGAGCACATTGGATATCCAAGTCAATGAGGCAATGGGAGCAATGAAAAGTGAAGGCATGAGAAGGGTTACAACAGGCTCTGCAGAAAAATGTTTTGGTGGAGTTACTGAGCAGAGTTAGTGAGTGTTGGGGGTGGAATGGGAGTTGGATCTGACGGTGCAAGGCGGCGCAAGTTTTGTGGAGGTAAAAATGGCAACCGGAGCAGCCGTAGATTAATTAGCCCCGGAGGATACGTTGTTCGCAGCCGGAGCAGTTGTCAATTTTTTGGTTTGCAGGATCAACAGTTGAGACCAAGAGTAAGGGGTGTGGGTGGCTGAAATGTTGAAGCTCCATTGCCGTATTCTCTATGTGAGTACTCTTGTGAGGGCTACGAAATACAAATCAAGGGACAATGATAATATACTGACAAGGCCAAGGCGGTACGACTGTTGCCGTATAAGTCATTTAAGGCAAGGTGGTACGACTGTTCCCGTATAAGTCATTTAGCACAAAATTTTCATTACATTTATATATATAATAAATAGCACAAAATCTCCATTCAACCATAAAATTTTAAAATGATTTTCAACCTAAAATTTTAAAGAACACCCTAAAACCTATTATAAATAAAGGATAAAATTCTAAATACTTAAAAAAAAAATTGGTGAAACTTTCTATATAAAATCCTACCAAAAAATCTTTTCTTAATTATACCACTACAACCGATATCATGAATTCTTACACAACAATTTTATCGATCATGAATATTCAATTTTTTTTAGATGTATGGTGATTTGTTTGGTAATTATATCGTACAGTTCTCTTAAAATTATAGTTCAATAATTGCGTCATTTTTTATTTTTATTATTAGTGAAGGATGCAGATTACGTATTATAGTAATTTAAATGATGAGGAGGTTGAGAGGATTATTCATCTTTTGTATTTCAACAGTGTAACATCATTAGTTTCAACCGATTTTAATATAAGTAATACATCAACAATTTGTATTTTAGCCGCGCATAAAATTTAAAAGGAATCAAGATCTTTTTCTTCGGTTATGAAAGTCAATTTATACATTTAAAATAAAAGAAAATTTATATTTTTCTAAGAAAAAGACTCACTCAATTAATATTTTTTCAATGTTTTATTCGATTTCAAAATTTTTTCCATCAATATTGTTTAATTATCATAAAAAACTATCTACATACCCCGATTTCTCTCATTTTCATACAATTTTTAATTTAGTTAAAGTTCAGTAATATTCATATGATCAATTATATTAATAATTTTTTTAGTAAATTGTATAAGTATATTTGTTGGAATCTAAATATAATTTACTGTCACATGATAAACACATAGATGGATATATGGATATACAAACAAATGAATCGTTAACTTAAAGACAAATACTGTTATCTAAAATTATATGAATCGATGAATTATTATTATTAGATTTTATTAGTTAAATAATACTCCATTTGTCTTAAATTAAAAGTCTCGTTTTTGACTTTTTTTGGTCAAACTGATCAATTTTAGAATTAATAATTAAGCATATGTAAATATATTTTTAAAATTATAAAAAATAGAGTTTGTAGCAAATTGTATCTAGTTTCTTATGATCATATATAATCTCTTAACCTAAATAATTGTTAAGTGTTTTGTATATTTATAAAACTATTGTACACAATATTAATCTATTATATTATTATAATTAATATATTAATAATTTTATAATAAAATTCGTGCCCACGGGATCATGAGCTTAAAATTTAGAAATAAAAATCTAAAATTTTTAAAAAAGAAACTATAAAAAATAAAACCTAATTGATTTGTTTTACATAATCTTCTCTTCTCTTCTCTTTCTCACGTCTTTTTTGTCTTTCGCATATTTTTCGATAAGTTATTCTTTTTTTTTTGCTACTTTAACACACACACGCACCACACACACACACACACTCTTTGCTACCACTAAGGATCGAACCTCCAACCTCATGTTTGAGGTGGGTTGAGTCGTACCATTGGGCCAAAAGCCACTTGGTATAAAACGACAATTTTTTGGAATACATGATTTTTAATTTCCTTTTTTTTGCGAAATAAAATTATAAATATTTTTTAATTTCCTTTTCTTCAATAAGTTATTTTTTATTTTTATTTTTGCTAGCTAAACCTTTGGAATGCATGATTTTTAATTTTTTCTTTCAAATGGAACACATGCATCTGTGTTGTGCTTAATAAAGTGGAAAGATTTACAAACATTTCGCATTAATAGAAAATTAAAAAGTTTTCAAACAGCAACTTCGTAAGCATGGTTCATATAGTTATTTTTCTAATTTTTTTTCTTTTAATATTTAGTAATTATTTAATTTATTATAATTCACTTTCCAATGCAATTTTTCTTTTACTTTGGCTTCGGGAATTTTTCATATTTGATAAATAGTTAAAAAGGTTTGGAGAAGAAGTGAAGGACAAAGAAAAATATAACAGTTGATTTAAAGGGTCACCTACTAAACGGGAACAAATAATCCCAGGTTTGCAACTAAACTTTCTACAACTTTACAATTAATTACATTACTTTTCAATTGGCATTATATTTGTAAGTCAGCCCTTTTGTTTTTGTTTGTTTTGTTTTGTTTTTTTTTTAATTTTATTATTATTTTTTTTAATCTTTTCATAATATAATGTGACGGCTGTTTCCATAAGATAGATTGAGTTGATTAGTTTGTTTACAGGGACGGATCCATGAATTTTTTTCAGCCGGGGCAAAACTTTAACGAGACTAGTAGTCTAGTATCATTCATGAAAAGTAAAACATACAAACTACAATTGACCGCGGCGAGTTTTCATTTCATGAAAACGTTGCACTATGGTTTCGTTATTAACACAAGCAAAAACATCTTTTTAAATATAAACAATCAAGCTATCACTCAACCACAAGTCACAAATTCCTAAACATTACAATTTTACAAAACTCACAAGTCACAAATTCACAATAAAAAGGAGACCAATTTTAACTATTCAAAAATCAAAAAACATAAAATTCCCAAATGTCATAAACATTTAAACAACATCACATTTATTATTTATATCAATTTTAACTAATTTATTAACTAATCAAAAATCCCCAAAAGTCATAAACATTTAAACAACATCACATTTAAAGAAATAATTATTTATATCATATTTATTATTTAATGAATAACCAAATATGCCTAATTTTTTAAAACCCTAAAACATTTAAAGAAATATTCAATTAAACATTTAAAAATTAAATAGACAAGTGAGATAATTTTTCAATTGAACCTGGTCACCTGGAGGCGGAGGAGAAGTGACGGCTGGCGACGAGAGCTGAGCGGCGGAGGAGAAGTGACGGCTGCCGGCTGGGCTGGAGGCGGCTGGAGCAATGGAGGCAGTGAGGGAGGGCTGAAAATGGGCGACTGAAGGAGAAGCAATGAAGAAGGCAAGCAACAGGCGACTGAACTGAAGGTTTTTTTTTTTTTAAAACCTACCGAGTGAAACGACGTCGTTTCACTCAGGAGGTTTTTTTTTTAAAAAAAACTGACTAAGTGAAACGACGTCGTTTCACTTAGTCGGTTTTTTTTTTTTAAAACCTCCTGAGTGAAACTTTAAAAAAAAAAAACTTCAGTTCAGTCCGTCGTCGTCTTCTTCTTCATCGGCCGCTCCGCCGCCGCCTGCTCCTCCGCTCGCTGCCGGGGCAAAACTGGAGCTCTCTTCACGATTTTTCCGTCGGTAGCCGGGGCAGCTGCCCAGGTATGCTAAAGAGTAGATCCGTCCCTGTTTGTTTACAGTAGTGTATGGTGTCTACTCAAAATTAAAAAAACCAAATCAACATAAACGCTAGCTGAAAATAATGATACAGATAGATATCCAATTATTATAACCAAGTAACTTGGGAGATTTCTCATTTCTATATCGTTCTTCTTTATAGTGCAGTTGTAAAGAAATTTGTTCTTAAGCTTGGAATGGTTGAAGCAAAAAAACTGTTTGTTCAGTACTATCAATTGTATGTATGGACCAAGAAAAAAGCGGAGAGAGAGAGAGAGTAAATAAAAGTACCATACTGACAGTATGTCTGATCATATGATGTACCGGCCGGAGATAAGAAGGGTGAGGTCCCCTAATCCCTATATAAATAAATAAAATAAAAAAAACCCAGACATTGGTGGGGTGGGACACAAGTTGCTTTTATGGCTGAGGGCTCTGTTTTTTAATGTACAAACACAACGCACAGGTGATAGCGACTTTTATTAATTTATATATGTACTTAAATATGTGCATGCAAATAGGGCGGAGGTGTACTGTACTGTCCATAACAATATAGGAATATTAGATCGAATAGAGTTGTATGTATGTGTGATCGATCAATGCTGTGGACATAGGACGGTCCAGATTTATTAATCGGTCGTATTAAGTTCTCGGGTGAAGATAGAAAGAGAGAGATGTGTGTTCGTGGGTTAGTGTCAGTCTGTTACGCAGATTTGGGCCTTTTATTCTCTGTAGTTTTGTTGGTTTATAGGGTGAAGATGAGGAAGTAGCAATGATATTGATGTGCAGTGTATATATATGTATCCATTTTTGTGTAAGATACAGACACACCATATCTCACTACAGGTTCGTATCTTCATTAATAATTGCCATTGGACTACCTATGTTACTTCTCCCATTCTCCCTTTCTCCCTTTCTCCCTTTCTCCCTTTCCTTATTTATTGTGCTACAAGTTGATATATCTATCTATGTCTTAACACAACCAACTCATTTGGTGCAAATTAAGTACCGAGTCTTATTGTAAAATTATTATATTATTGCTATTAGATAGAATAATTAAATTGATTTCTTCTAAAATTGTGTTATTTAATTGATAATAAAATTTTACATAAACAAGTGAAAATAGAAACATACAAAAATAAAATTAAAAAGCAGAAACATAAAAATAAAAATAAAAACAGTTATTAAACAAACCCTAATATTTATACTATATATTTTTGGGTGAGATTTGTGTAGACATTTATTTAAGGATAAGGACGAAAGCTAGGTGTTAAATTAAACACTTTGGGCATGATTTTTAAGGAGAGACGGACTATAATCGTATAATTCTATTAAGTTAGTAAGTTTTTGATCTGGGATGGATAGGATTAAGTGCATGCTTAAATGAAAGGATACAAAAGTGAAATAACATAAGATACATAAAAAAGTTGTGTTGCTCGATCGGTGGTAGGTAGGTAGGTTGATGAGATGAGTTAATTAGTGAAGGAAGTAAGCAAAAAGGCAAAATTAAGATGATCCTGATCTGATCATGAATAGATGAGATCGACGAGTCTCAAATTTTTAGTCTTAGTTAGTTAAATGACATGACATTGAATATTTTTGTTAGTTAAAACATCTAACTTTAAATTAATTGATACCAATTGAAGAGGTCTCTCAAATATGTATAGTGAATTTTTTGGGTCTAACTTAATCGGTGTATGAATTTAACCCAATAATTTTAATAATAATTTATGTTATAGTCAATTAAAATGAGTGGTTCATATTAATTTTATTATTGTTTTTTTTAATCTTTTCAAAATTTTACACAAATAATTAGGTGAGACTATAAATTTTCTTCTCAATCTATCTTTAAGTTTTGGGTTTAGAGAGAAAAATTAATATGAACCACTCATTTGTGATGTAAGTGATTCACTATTTAACTAAATAAAATATGATATACAGTCGGGGTAAATTAGTCATGTAAAAATTTATCTAATTGAATGTTTACTTTAGTCGTACTTTTGAGTACAAAATCTTTTATCACTTAATTCATCATTTTGGGAACAGAGGGAGTATATATTAATGACATTACACTCACTTAAAAGAAATTAAAGATATAGATAAGAGTTCTTTTATAAATTAAGATTGAGATATAAAATATATATAAATTTTGTTGTTTGTAGACATAGTTATAAATTAAATACATAACATGATAAAATGAATGATTCGTTTACTCCCTTTAAAAAGCTTTGATCTTGGAAAATAAGTGCAATCCAATAAAAAAATGCTTACAACAATCATTTTCAGTATTTTTTAAAATCACTTTAATTGATTGCTTGATATCACTTATCGATGGTCGTTAGAGGTGAAATTCAAAATCAAATATATTCACGTGACCATGTAACTTTTTAAGAAAATAATATTTATATTCCGATTATTTGTCTCAATTTAATTACGAATAGATAATTCTTTTTAAAAATATATATATAACAAGTAAAACTATATTTTAACTCTTATCATTTCATTGTATTGATATATATTTAATCAACATATATTTGTCCAATACATAGCAATACTCAACATTTTATCACCGACCAAGCAACAAATGTAATATCACGCACACGAAAAACGTGATCACAATTCACGATTCGATAGGCCCACAGACTGAATATTGCCAATGCACCATGCATTGCTGGGTAGTCCGCACAAGGCCCATCGTAAAATGTGTTGTCCCATAGATGAACAATAAGTATTCTGGTGGCCCATACTCACGTGAAGGCGATAAGCTTCTCAACACACTCATAAATATGATAAGAATAGATAATCCAAATAACAATAAACTTTACTGAAAAAGATTAAATACAAAGTGAAAATATAAAATGATATTTATGGTAGTTATTGATTATAGTTATTAGACCTATTTATGTATAGCAGAATATTCACTAATTAGAATTTTACACATTATTTTGTATTTAATTTTTTGTAGGCATCTTTTGTCAGCGTAACATTACTCTCCAAAGAATATCATCATACGCTCATCAAGATATAATGAGATTAAATTATATGCATTGATTTCGAAAATGAATTCTCATTTTTTGAACGTCCAAAATTAAGAACATCCAATATATGAACCCAATGTGATCGATAAACAACACTAGTCTATGTGTGTTAAGAAATGAATTAGAATATTTGAATAAAACTTGAAAAACATAGACGAGAAAATATAAGAGAGAAAATAGTGATAGAAAGTAGGAAAACAAATTTAGCGATAAATTATGGATAGAATGAGTTTGTTATGAATTAACCGTTGTGAAGTGATAATTTAGCTAAAATATAACAATATAAACTTTATCACTAAACAGGCCAATATAGAATGGGAGACCAAGTTTTTCTCTGACTTTATAAATTAGATAAAGGATATTTACATGAAACATATAATTATTCAAAGTATTTGAATCATATAATAGACTAAGGCTATCTTTAACAATTCAATTCTACATTTTGAAATTGGAATTCAAAACACATTTATAATTTCATATAATTGAAATATAGTTATAATTTGACAACTTAATTCTAGTTTCAAACTTAGAATTGAGTTCTCAAATATAACTTTAAGAATTTAGACAACCCTCAGTTTTGTCCTAATATTCTCCCTCACTACTATAAAAGTGATATATAAATAGAGTAGGAGTAGGGTATATAACAAAATAGTAATTTTGTCCTAATATTCTCCCTCACTACTATAAAAGTGATATATAAGTAGAGTAGGAGTAGGGTATATAACAAAATAGTAATCTTGCGTGTTAGTATACAACAAGAAATGCAATCAAGGAGCTGCCAAACATCATCACCAAGTTAGAAGGTTTGTTCATATAACTATGAAGCATATATTAGTAGAGTAATCATGCTTACCTAAAAATGCATATACATGATGTTCATGGCCTTCCGGGCCAAATTATCCACACACTATATATTTTAATAGGAGATTGATATGTTTACGGATAAAATTTAATATTTCAATAAATTTTCTCACACGAGTGTAGAACTCATTTATTATTAATGTGAGAGAAATCTTGTGAAATTATCAATTTTATCCGCGAAAATATTAATTTCTTGTTACTGAAGTATTCCCCGAGGACAACCAACAATAGTGAATGGACAATTGTGATATGCACCCACAATTAATATTCCAACATTTGGAATTTTTGATAAGGACGAAATTATTGGCACTATCCTGAAGTGACTAAAAAAATTAAAAAATGCCAAAATAGTTATTATACCTGTTCCATAGACATACTGGCCCATCATCAATGATCAATGTAACATCTAAATAGTCAATGGCATCTAAAGCAAAGTACAATTGAAAGGGAACTACAAAATGTTGGAGCAGTATATATCTGCTAGGACAGTATAATTGGAATGAGATGGAGTTTTGTAACTTCACTAGTTTTAGTTGGTGCAGGTTTCCGATTTATCAACTGGATTTTTGGTATTGGAGAAATTGATTGGGCTTGTGCTCCCAACAGGCCTGTTTGGTGTTTGGAATGTTTGATTTTGGTATTGTCCATCCTCGAGCGAAGATAAGGATCAATGGAGAGCAAGAGGATCTCAAGTGCCACGTGTTGGTCCAGGGATTGAATCAACGGCTAGGGATAGGGTTACAGTTTCGTAGCTTGAGATGCTCGGACGTTGTAATGCCTTCCGGTGTATAACTTGACATAAACCATTCTCTACTCTGCACCACATGATCCATCTCTCTCTTTCTGTTGTGTGATGGCTGCTTGTTTTGCTAAAGAAGAAGAGTTTTATATATATATATATATATATATATATATATATATTAATTAATATAAATGGTGGTCATGATTTAAAAGGAAATGGTGATCCAACTGCCTTTTAAAAAGTTGATGAAATTAAAGTTAATTAATTAGATGTAGGATCGTTTTAGTAAAAGTGGCATATGGGGTGCCAACTGATGTTAATAGTATCGTTGAATTAAGATGTACGTTGTAATATTAAGGGTCCGGTCAGAATGGTGCGCAATCAATTTTCACTTGTACTAGAGAGATGTAGATGCATCACTAGAACAGAAAAATAGTACCATAAAGCTACTCTTTTTCTTTATTTTTATCTAGTTATAATCAGAAGTAGAAAAGGAAACAAATGATTCAATATTAGAGAGAGGGAGAGAGGGAGAGAGTGATGGTAAGAAAGTGACACTTAAATATATATATTTATAAAAAAAAAAATAATATTCTACAAAAATGAGAAGGATCAAATAGAGGATAAAAGTCTAGAAAGTTGATACTTAATTTAGTTTATGTAACTCTCTATATGTTTACAAAGAAAAGAAATTCATTTTCATGGTAAAGGTGGTGTTTAATTTGCTTCAAGGAGAGGAGAAAATCAGCAATATATAGCATCATTCTAACAACCTTTGATAATACACGGAAAAATTCAGATTCAAAAGATTTATCACATGATTACGGAGGTCTAAGTCATATTAACTATACACTAATTAAGTACTATATATTGAAAAATAATTAAATTTGGCTTAAAGATGTGTTTTCTTAATTTACGAATATTTTAAAATTAAATATACATTTCAATTTTTTGGAGTCAATTTGCAAAATAACTCTAAAATTAAAATTAATAATCGATTATTTAGTGTTGATACAAACAATTATATTCATTATATTGATACAAACAATTATATTCAAGGATCTCAAGTGCCACGTGTTGGGAGCACAAGCCTGGATTTTTTCAATTTTTTTTAAAAAAAGTAAAAAAAAAAAAAAATAAATAAATAAATAGGAGGAAAAAGGAATTTGACAAACAAACATTCCAGTGATACTCATTACTCCATGCCGTAAGTTGCGCTGGGCTAGTAACCTTACCTTCAAATTTGAAAAACCCAAGCCTAAAGAATCAAAGGACATTTGACTACAAGCGGCACAGTGGACAAATTTAGTAACCTGTTTTACCCGCCACTTTTAAATTAAACACCAAAAAAGGTACTCTATTCCCATATAATACTTATACTCCTAAAAGTAATGACTAATATTTTTTGTGTATTGATCGAGAAAAATATAAAAATATAAGCATGGAAAGTCAAAGGCTGAAGAAGTGATGAAAAAAATGTCCATGGACTGTTGAAGAAGATTAAATACTGATAAATTTATGGAGAAGAATGGTCCGAGAGACATTCCAGATTTACAGGTAAAAAGTGGATTACTAAATCTACATCTCTTCTAGCTTTATATTGAAAATTTCCAACTTAAAAAGTATTCAAAAAATATATTTTACAGTTTCATTGAATTTATAATACTTTGAGCCGATATGGCGATATCTGTTAGAAATGACTAGCCAACTGATTCATTACTTATCAAAAAGGAAGAAAAAAAGAAGAAGAAATGATTCAAATATTGCTACTAGAGTATTAGTTATTGCAATGAAATTTGGCTGTAAGTAGATGTTTATCTGACATTTCAGACTCTCTTAAAGAATATTCAGAAATTGATAATTTAATTCAAATCAGATGAAGATTTTATAAAGTAATGTGGAGAAATAGTGAAAAATATTTGGACCGATTCAGTAAAAAATCAGGGGGATTATAGCTAGGTGGCATTGTTGTCTTACTTTTTATTAGTTCAGATGAAGTTGTTTTTCAATACAAAACCTTTTCCCGTCATATCATAATATTACGTGATTTTTTTTTATCATATCAATTTCAGTCTGAAAATGTTGAGTGCCAGATAGAAGAACAACGTTGAAGTTTTATGCTCTTGTCGGTTCAATTTGATTGGTGCTGATTTTCTCAGCTGATTGAAAAGCAGGTGAACCAAAAGAGTCATTCTATATTGGTCCCATAAGAGATGATAAAAAAGCCATCTGAATCAGTGGTCTTCAACAGGTATTTTTATACATCAACCTATGTGCTTGCTTAGGTGAAAAATATGTTTTATTTGAGTACTACTTGCTTTAAGTGTGCCTATCCGACTTAATTCTGCTCTTTTTGTATTAATTTGTGAATAAGTTGATTTCTATTTATCCTATTTATTTGTGTGTGAGAGGGAGGGATAGATTAATTCAAGTATTTTAGGTGATTCCTACTATTTTGTAGTGAATTATGTTGCGTGTGGGTGCTATATATGGTGTTTTTTTTTCTTATTTTAAAAATGTGAGTAATAGCAAGACCTTGTTACTTGGTGATGATTTCTTGTAGGGCTGCTGAGAGAAAGTTGATCTCTTTGATTGCTTTGGCTTTAAATCTAGAAGAAGGCTTAATTCTTCGAAAAAGTGGGGCATGTTGACCCTTTTCTTCGCCTATTATATTATCCAGATTTAATTGTATAACATTAATTATATTCTCCATATTTTCACTTTATCAATTGATTATTTTGAATGCAGTTGTTGTTTCCCACTTCTTTCTCACCTTTAAACTTTCAGCACTAATGTAGCCAAGGTCATTTTTTTGACCTCTACCACTGCCACTTCCATTTAGAAGGGAGCTGAATCATAGAGCTTTTTATTTATTATTTGTTTATATTTAATTTATTTATGTGCATGACTACCAAAAAAATGGCCTTCTGTGATGACTCAATTCCATCATATAAATTCAAAAAATCATCACAAAAGGTTTTTGTGATGAATTTAGCCGTCACGAAGGTCATCTTGTATACTCCCATCATGAAAGCTTTTTATGATGGTTTTGACAATCACGCAAATGCTTAATGCGTTTGTGATGATTAATACAATCACATTAACATCATATAAATTCAAAAAATCATCACAAAAGGTTTTTGTGATGAATTTAGCCGTCACGAAGGCCATCTTGTATACTCCCATCATGAAAGCTTTTTTATGAAGGTTTTGACAATCACGCAAATGCTTAATGCTTTTGTGATGATTAATACAATCACATTAATGCGTAATATATTGTGATTATCAAAGCCATCACAAAAACACACACAACTTTAGGGATCAAATATAAGAATGTGAATCTCTTTTTATGGACAATTTATTTTAATATATTAATTGTATCAAATGATACTTATAAGATTCGAACCCTCCCCCATTTGTAAACTAAATAACAAGTATTACCACTACACCAAAGCCCAAATTATGATTATAATTTTAAAACAAAATATAAAAGGAAACATATGTGAGTTGACTTACTAAACAAAATTAGTCCCACATAAGATTTGGTGATTACAATGGTAGTCACAAATACTCTATAATGATGGTAAAATTAGTCATCACTAAGAGCCATCATATATTTTATTATTTTGTGATGTCTTGAAAATTCCATCACAAAATACCTTCTTTTTGTAATTGCAAATAAAAGTCATCACAAAAATCTATCTTTTTTAATGATTGTTATGACTGTCATAAAATATTATTTTGATTATTTTTTCATTAAAATATTGGTGATAGCTTAAATGCAATCACGAAAAGGATATATTTATAAGTGATGGCTTAATGCGTCACAAAAAGAAAATTTATTTTGCGTGAAAAAATTGGTGATTGACATGGTCATCACAATTACAATACATTGATGGCCAAAATTAGCCATCACTAAGAGCCATCATATATATTAATATTTTGTGATTGCTTAAAAAGTCCATCACAAATTATTATCTTTTGTGATTGCTTTTAAAAATCGTCACAAAGTTCCGTCACGTATTCTTATTTTTCTAGTAGTGCTGTAACCACACTTCATGTCTTAATTAATTTTCTTAATTCACATAGCAGATGTATCTTCGATGATAAATACAGGGTATTTAATAAATTCCAGGCTTCTATTAATTGTCGTATGCCAATGTGTAATTGTTTCTGATTTTTGTCCCTTAATTCCATATTTAAGAATGTTTATGAATGGATATGGGTTGGTGTTATAAACTAATTAATGTGTTAATTATAATTCATTGTACAATTAACTAAATTTATTTAAAAAATTCCTATGTTAGTGTTAAAATCTAAGGGTCTATATCGCTTATATATACGCCAATATGTGTGGGTACATGTTCATATTTGCTTATGATGTGTTGTGTTTTACTCTGTGTGCTTGTATGTACGGGAACATGAGAAAGATATAAGAGTATTAGCTATAAAACCATTCAATTTCCATGTTAGTTTCTCAATATATTGATGACAAAATGTTATTTACCATTGGTTTCATGTGAAATGGGATTGTTAGATGAACAAGTATGCAGTGCATCGGCTCATTCAGATTATTATGGAATGATGACTACTCTTTTAGCAACTAATGTATGCAGTGATATACTAATGTAGTACTATACTATTAGTAGCAGTGGTCCACAATTCTGTATCTAAGATTCTATGAAGATCAAGAGATATGTGCCTCATGAGGAGGGGAAGTAGTATAATTTGTCTTTTATGTCCGTCCATTAGTCGATTCTTCAATTTTTCACAATTATTTATCAGTCTTGGACCCTTGTCCCAAAGTTAACTTTGCTGCCTGCAGGGAAAGGAAGGACTAAGGGGTGATTCAGGATTGGGCGTAGGAAGGAAGGTGCGACCTGGGTTTAAATCTAGAAGAAGAAGGCTTAATTCTTCAAAAAAGTGGGGCGCGTTGACCTTTTCTTCGCCTATTACATTATCCAGGTTTAATTATATAACATGAATTATATTCTCCATATTTTCACTTTATCAATTGATTATTTTGAATGTTGTTGTTGTTTCCCACTTCTTTCTCACCTTTATACGTTCAACATTAATGTAGCCAAGGTCAATTTTTTTGACCTCTACCACTGCCATTCCCATTTAAAAGGGAGTTGTATCATAAAGCTTTTTATTTATTATTTGTTTATATTTAATTTATTTTATGTGCGTGTAACCACACTTCATGTCTTAATTAATTTTCTTAATTCACATAGCAGATGTATCTTCGATGATAAATACAGGGTATTTAATAAATTTCAGGCTTCTATTAATTGTCGTATGCCAATGTGTATTTGTCTCTAATTCTTATCCCTTAATTCCCTAATTAAGAATGTATATGGATGGATATGGGTTGTTGTTATAAACTAATTAATGTGTTAATTATAATTCATTGTCCAATTAACTGAATTTATTTAAAAAATTCCTATGTTAGTCTTGAAATCTAAGGGTCTCGATCGATCGCTTATATATACGCTAATATGTGTGGGTGCATGTGCATATTTTCTTATGATGTGTTGTGTTTTACTATGTGTGCGTGTATGTACGGGAACGTGAGAAAGATAGAAGAGTATTAGCTGTAAAACCATTCAATTTCCAAGTTAGTTTATCAATATATTGATGACAAAATGTTATTTATCATTGGTTTCAGGTGAAGTAAGATTGTTAGATGAACAAATATGTAGTGCATCGACTCATTCAGATTATTATGGAATGATGACTACTCTTTTAACAACTAATGTATGCAGTGATATACTAATGTTCGTATGTAAGATTCTATGAAGATTCTAGTACAATTTGTCTTTTATGTTCGTCCATTAGTCCATTCTTTAATTTTTTTCAATTATTTATCAGTATTGGACCATTGGTCCCAAAGTTACTGTAACGACCGGAAATTCTGGATTTGCCTTGTAATTCGAATTTTTCAATATTAATAAATATATTATATTTTATTAATATTATTTTTGTGTTGCATGTTTAAAAGTTGTGTGCCAACCTGGATTAAGTGAATGCATGAAATTTTACGTGTTATAGTTTTGTTTAAGTGAATAATTTATTTTGCGTAGCGTCGCTAAATCACTATTCCCGGGACACGTTTCCCGAGGCACTATTCACGCCATAATCTTTTTGTGTCTTTTTCGATTTTAATAAAAATTATTAATACGTGTGAGCGAAGTGATAATTTTCCAAACATCGAGAATTTTATTTGAGCTGATACGTGATTTTATCTGTATTCGAAATGTATAATATGGGTATTCCGAATAAATGGACAAATCCCATAATAATTATTTTTATGCGTCCCAATAATTTATGGGAGTACCAATTTTAATTTTGGGTGGAGTTATTTACCATATTTGGTACAAAAGTGAGAATTTTCGGATATATTTTTGGTGTATTTATTTTGGCATGTTACTCCAAGAGGGAACCAACCTAAACCCTTGGACCAATCAGAGGAGGGAGAGGAGAGCATGGTCGGCAGCATGCTGCTCTTTGTTAGGCTCAATGCCTCAATTTTCCAAAATGCTGAACATTTCTCTCTATAACATATTCAAGGAGCTCGAGAGTATACACCTCCATTTCTCTCGAAGCCATGCTCAGTCCCCATTCCATTTCTCTCTTGCAATCCCATCAGCTACTCATTCAACTCCCAACCCATTCCAAATTGCTGTAGAGATAGAGAGAGAGAGAGAGAAAAAAAAAGTTCAGTAGAAGGAAGAAGAAGAACAAAGAAGAAGGAGAACGAAAGAGAAGAAATTGCTGAAAATAGAAAGTAGAGGGAGAAGTTCACGGGAGGAGAAGAAGAAGAGAAGCAAGGAAGAAAGAACTCAATCCAACCGAGCCTAGCAATTTTTTTAGCACCTAGAAGGGATTTACAAGGCAATCAATCGACCAAAAATCCATTCCATTTGATTTTGATGGAATTTTTGAGCTTTTAGTGTTCTTGAGCTCAAACCGTTGAGTTTGAGCATTTCTTGCAATTGTTATAGTTATTGTTGGTTGTGGTTATTTTTATTATTACCAAGACATCTTTTAAGCTATTAATAACCTCAAAGTGGAACAAAATCAATGAATGATCCGAACATTGGCTTAAAGGATGAAACTTTAGACTTTTTGGATAAAATGACTTTCAGATGATTTAAAATACTGTAAAGCCTTGATTGAATAATTGTTTGGTTTAATTATTGTTGTAATATTGTAGTTCCATGTGTTATCTTCATAACCTAGTTGGAATGGAGTTAAAAGGAGTTAAAACGAAGATTTGGTGTTAATTTTGGTGAAGAACACCAAGAACACAAAAACAGAATTTTCATTATGTGCTTTGGCTCACAAATTAGTCGTGTTAATATCCATGGGTAACTCTAAATTTTTGATATGTTGTAGCCCTATGTCTTAGGAGTCCATAGAGTCCAAAATGGACCAATTTGCTTGTGTATAGATGGAGTTATAAAGGTTGGAGTCGAAGGAGGTCGAGGTCGCGAACTGGGCAAAAGCCCAGAATCCGGCCACTGGATGGTTCACGCTGTTGCGCCATTCATAGGCATTATAGATGCCGCTGCCGTGAGGGGCAAAACGGGAAAATGAGCAGGGACTTACGCCGCAGCGTCGCTTCCAAGTACTAAGCTTAGCGTCGCAGCGTCGCCACGTGGTAGAAGACGGGACACGAGACTCACGCCGCAGCATCGCTTCCAAGTACTAAGTTTGGCGTCGCAGCGAGAGTTCTGGTTCAGGACCGAGTCGGGTTGGCGCCGCAACGTCGATTCCAGTACTAAACCTGGCACCGCAACACCAATGCCGAGTCAGGAACGGGTCGGGTCAGACCCAGGGAACTTTTTCAGCGGGTCCAAAGCTTATATTTTTGTACAGAATGATTAGACACTTTAGTTAATTATATCTTGTTAAGCCTTAAGTGCTTAATTTTATATCAAGTGTCACCAAAGTGATGTTGTCTTAAGGCGTAAATTGAATAACCTGATTGTAACTTGCGTTTGACTTTCAAGGGGCGCTGCCCCCTTAGACCCCCGCCAGCTCACTCACCGGGGAGCGAGACCCCCGACTGGATAATCATAATGGCAATCAATGTATTTTAATGATGCGATATCTGTTTTGAACCTAATCCTTATGTGACTAATTGTTATATGAATATGTATCTACATGTGTAGCATATTAAGGAGCGTGTGTTGTAATATTATAACAGATGCATCAGGCAAGTTTCCCTAACCTTACTCGAATTATATTGAGCAGGTTTCCTATCCTATACAAATATTGAATAATTGTGCAAGTTCCCTAACTTCATTCTTTTTATATATTGAATGCAAGTTTCTTAAGCTTACTCAACCCTTACATTTGAGCAAGTTTCCTATTTTATACAAATATTGTATATTGTTGCAAGTTTCATGACTCAAATCGAGTTATTACTTCAAATTATATTAGTGGATTAATTATTGTAAATTACTCCACATCAAGGATAATTATTGATATTTGCACATTGCGCATTTGAATTCGTAATCTGTTGTTGGACTGTGAAACATAAGTTATTCATTCATGAACTGTTTAAGGAAATAGTTTACGCCACTTGTTTCGGCTAGACACGTACAGGTTATTATTTTAAAAGCTATCCAAACCGATTGTTGGTACGGATTCTTGGACTGAGAGAGCATCCCTTATTAGGGGATTATAATGTGTCGGTTATTCGATGCAGTCAGAGTTAAATGTTATGCATATATATAGGGTACGAGAGGCTGATCCCCTCGAGTACTACTGACGGGCCAGGCGTTTAAAGGAGTCAGTTGAATGACTGATCCTTTGGTCAAAAGTTCATGGTCTATTGGACCACTCAGCAATAAATAATCAATATTTATTTCTTCATTTGAACTTTGATTATATTGTCTGCTATTTCTTCAATGTTCTTAAATTATCAAATTATGCGATTATTATTCTCATTTATTCATGATATATCTTTTTATTCATTTTAAACTTGCTGAGCAAACTCGTTGCTCACCCTTGCTATATCATGAACCTATTGTAGTTAAGCCGGAGAGTTCCAAAGCGGACATAGGCAAAGGAAAACTTAAGGATTATTTATATGTACTTTCCCGTTATGTAATCGTGGAATCGTTTTGTATTACTAATGTATTCCGTGATGTATTTATTTAAGGTTACAGACCTTGGGACTGTAGTAAACCTTTTGTAATGAATAAAATATGTTTATTTATTTCGCATTAGTTATCATATGTTGTTTAGAGGTGTATATATGTACTTTATCGTGAGCACTAAATTCGAGGTATTGGTACCTAAATTTGGGGGTGTCACAGTTACCATTGTTGCTTGCTCGGAAAGGAAGGACTAATGGAAGCTGTCGTTAACACTCCAAAATTAATACCTTACTTTTATTCTATGAACAAAATATTTAGTGTAGTGACAAGCAAGGTTCGATCCCACAGAGAGTGAAATTGTCCGAGTTTATTCTAATATTTTCCAAATCAAAATAACAATAAGTAAAATGGGGGGTTTTGAGTTAGATTAACTAATTAATAAAAGCAGAAATTAAAACAATTTGAATAACCAATGAATTAAAACTCAGTTCTTTAGTTCAGTTTCGTCTTTTCACAATAATTAAATAATCAAGTATACCAATATTTATACTTCAATAAAACTAATAACCCTAGATAACTGTAATAGCTAATTATCTGAAATTCCCCTTAGATTTTAAATTTAGTGTGACAATCGCCCCACTGGACTCTAACTATTATAAAACCTAGAACTATCAGTCTAGATTTAATATAACAACAACATTAAGAAATAGGGAATTAGATTAATCCAAGCAACAATCACACAATCATGGATTATTTAACCCGTCTTCTAATAATCTTAGCAATACTCAAAAATTTGTCCACAATTATGTATTACTTATGATCAGATACAATATCGTTTACTTAATACTATATCTTAATCTAGCAGATGATATTAGTTAACCAATTTAATCATGCTGAAATCAAATTAGTTAAACCAAATAACATTCAATCAATTAAAACTGATTATTAAGAATGAATTCCATATAAGAAGGAATAAATAATAAATACATAATTAATCCATTAATTGTAAATAAGGTTCAATATCCCTTAGAATTGAAAATAAAAAACTTAGCTTGACACTTCTTCAATTTTGCCCCTAAATCTAGGTTTACAATTGTGAGAATCTCAGACCCCTTAAAACTAGACTATGGACATTAATTTATACTCTTAGAACAAAGACCTAAGACCCTAAGAAATAATAATCTAAGTTATATTAGAATTCCTCAAAGATTAACAAAGTTGGAAAAAATCTGCCGCAACTCATGTTGCCACACGCAAGTTCACTAGCACCGTGGCATGCCTAACCGAGCATCGCGGCTCAAGCTCCAGTGTTGCGGCTCATCCTTTTGAGCGCCGCGGCCAATAACGTTCTCTCCATTTCTTTTTTTCTACTTACGCGCCCATTTTAATTTTTTTCTTCTTTTTAGCTTCAATTCCTCCTAAAATTAATAAATACCTTAATAAGCTCATATACACATAAAACATGTAATAAAACTAAACATAAAAGAATCAAAATTATCAAATATTATGCACTTATCAAATTCTCCCACACTTAGTCTTTACACGTCCTCATATAAATCAAAACAAAGGTCTTAATGAAATTATCTAAATTATATTCAACTAAACTTTCAAAAGCTTCAACTCAATTCTCAACCATGAATATCAATACTAATTAACAGAAATATGATCAACACTTCATCAATCATTTCACAACAACCTCGTCTTTTACCATTAAACATCTTAAAATCAAAATGCATCTACAAACTTCAACAATTGAACAATAATTGTGAAACAACTCAAATAAATAGGAATTATTATTTTTTCCTTTTACGTTAAATATTTTTCAAGAATAAACATAATCTTAAACTCATCAACTGTTCAATATTAGAATCTTTCTTTCTTTGGTTTAGCACATAAGTGCTAATATTGGTCTAGCACGTTATTGGATTTAACGCTTAACAATCACACCATTGCACGGGGTGCAATCATAATCTTCTTTACTCACATAAAGCACATTGTTGCATAGTGTGCAACCTATACTAATAATTGTCCAAGATTTATTTACTTTTGACTTGGCACAATCAACTATCATAATTTAAGAATTATTACAATTCAATATCACAACAATAAACATTCCGATTACAAATGACTCACAAATCGAGTTAAGCCGAATCAAATGGCAAATAACTCTCTTTTATAAATTAATTAGCATAATAAGATGAATCTCGTATAACAAATGAAATTTCATAACCAAACATAGGATTTTACAATTTAACATTGCTCAAACAACTTGTACAAATATTAAAAGATTTGCATAAGTTTAAAATTCACACAACATAAGCATTGCGTAAATTAAAGCTTCAATATATCATATATCATTCATGAGAATATAATTGAATAATATTAGGAACGTGCATAATTCAAAGTTTGTGTAAGTTAGGAAACTTGTCTGTCTGCCTGCACTTTCCTCGATTACGTTAGTCACTTCTTCCAAATGATAACCTACATCATTCATAGGAATTATTTTATTTCTTTATTCATTACTACATTATAGTTACCGTCGATAACTAATCGCAACCTCGTTTTAGTAATTTCGTTTATGGTACTTTGTCCTCGAGTGCCAACTTATTATATTTTTTATAATCTTACAGTCAAAATCATCATTTCACCCCTACTTCATCTTACGTGTCCCATAAAGCTCCTAAAGTCTTTAAAATATTATTCTAGACTTTTCAACCAGTTTTCACATTTTTCGGATTATCTGACAATTTTCTGTAATTATTTTTATTTATAAAAACAATCATATAGTTTCAAAATAGAAATAATAACTCAACCTAATTTTATATCTTCAAAATATCATCAATATTTATCTTATATTATTATAAGTCTTTACACCAATTATCATAATTTTTCACCACTCATAGAATTTCTTACGAATTTCCACTTATTTTTAAACTAACTTTAAATAGCTTAAAAATACAATAAATACTTCTACTATTCAAAAATTTTCCAAAACGTTCCAGAAATTCTAAACTAATATTATAGGATTTTTCACCAAGTTTCATAATTTTTTAGTATTCACATAATTTTTTGTGAATTTTCACTTTTTTGAAACTAACTTTAAATAGCTTAAATATATAATAAATAATTCTGGTCTTCAATAATTTACCAAACTTTTTCATAAATTCTAAAATGATATTTGAAATTTCTTTAATAATATTTCAGTCCAAATAATTTTTTTGATAATCTAATTATAATCTTCAAAACATCATAATAATTAAACCGCTTATCAGAAAATTACGAATTATATGTCCGTTTCACATGAAATTAAATTCTCTATAATTTTTTAATACAAAATTTCTCTAAATTCTGGCTGAAAATAGCCCAAACAGACTCTGCCGGAAAGTTCATCGGCGGTAACCTTCTGGTTATTTTCTCCAGCGATCTATAATTTTTTCCGCCAGTTTTCTTAGATTTTCTTGCCCATATCAGTTCTACTATATTTTAGGATTCCAACCATATTTTTAGTTGCAAAATCCGTTAGAGATTTCATGTTGAAATAACATCCGAAAATATTTTTCGGCAAATGTTTCTTTCCTTTAATTTCTTAATTTCTCTTGTATAATTTTTGTTTATGCAAGTTTAAATCATTTTAACAAGTATAAATATAATCTCTTTACATAAAATCCTTAAAACCTAAATCTAAAAATAAATCAAAGATTTTGAAAATACCCTTTCTTAATTTCTTCTTCATTTTTTTCTTCCTCTTTCCTTCTCTTCTTTTTCTTCTTTCCTTCCTTCTCTCTCCTGTCTAGCTGAGTCTTTCTCTTTTACTCTTCTCATGTGGCTGCCGACATAAGGAAATGGAAATGGGATGAGTGGAGTTTCATTCTTTTCTTTTTTTCTTCCTTTCTTTCTTTTCTCCCCCGTTATTTCTCACTAACTCTCTCTCCTCCCTTATTCCTTCTCCATCAGCCGCCCCTTCCATAATTCAGCAGCCCTAATTGTAACAACCCGAATTTTTCAAGAAGAATAATTATGAGAAAATTTTAATAAATAAAATTCTTATTATAAGGTGTAAAAGGTTGAATGTAAAATATATATGTGTTATATATATATTTATGTAAGTTATGTGATACGTGAATAAATATATGTGCATTGTATATTTATTATAGATTAAGCGATGAGATGAGGTCTAAAAATTGGTCAAAGCTAATTAATTTAATTAGTATGGACTAACTGACGAAATGTATAATAGTATAGAAGTAAGAATGCAACGATCGCGAATCGAGAACACCCTTGTAACTTGGGTTTATTAGTACTATGAGATGTATTGAATTTTTATTTTTTTTATATATGATGAGTTTAAAGGTTATATTATGACTTCGATTATGTTAACACATGGATTTTATGTATCGTAAGTTTCGCATAAGCGAATAAATTAATTTCGCGTAATATCGCCAAATCATTATTCACGAGGCATTATTCACGCCAAGAACGCTATTTATTGAATAAAATAAATTGTTTGATGAAGATTATTATTTGAATAAATTATTTGGTGTATATATATTAGCCAAATATATGTGGGTTACATGTATATTTAGGTACATGATTTTGGTAAGCTAATTGGTTAGTAAATAGCTAACCTATATTAAATGAGCCTATTAATGAATTAATTATTGGGCTAGTAAATAGTTAAATAAAATGTTATATTATTGTTAAAATCCAAGTGTAGGATTTTGTAAGAGTCCATTGGGAATTTTTAATTGGTAATCCAAATGTTTGATATGGGTGGCCCAAATTAATGGCCCAGCCCAAGATCCATTAGTTTTACCCAAACCCAAGACCCTATATTTGACCCATGTGAATATGGGTAAAGAAATCAGTACATTGGAATAAATAGAGGGACTATTCGGGTAGTGGGAGGAGAGAGAGTAAACCAAATAGGTGTGTAAGTTGGTGTGTTGCTCAATAAGAACACCATGAGCCAATCAGAGAGAGAATAAGGGAGTACATGCGGCAACATGTTCGGCAATTGCTAGACATTATGCATTGAAAGTCTCAATTAGTAAACACTCTCCTCATTTGCCAACAAAGAAGCTTGGGTATTACAACCTTATTCCTCCCACACCATTTCCATCCGTGTCTTGCTCTCCCTCACTCGAAAAGCATCAGCTCATTGTTAGCAAGAGAAGAGAGTAGAAATTTAGAGGATATTGTAAAGGAGAGGAGAGAGAATACATTTCCATCTTCATCTTCTTCATCAAAGCTTCAACCATTTTAGAGAGAGAAAGAAGTGGGTGTGAACTAAACTTGAAGGAAAGGGTTCGGGAGTACTCAAGAAGGAGAGGAAGGATTCTAGCAAAGCTATAACAAGTTTTCTAGCATCCAAGAAGGAGGAAGTCAAGAAGTAAGTGTCTAAAACCCTAAAACTCCATTTATCTCCTTAAAGCTTCTTATTTTGTTAGAAGTTGTATTATTTTTGAGTTTATGAGTTGAGAAACATCTTAGGAAATATGTTAAGAGGTTAAACAAATCACTAATAACATGAAAGTGGAACAAGAATGAAAGAAATCCAAACCCATGCGTAAATGATGAAGAACAATGAAGAACATGGACATTCGGACTGTTTTAGAAAACTTATAGCTTCGATTCTATGTTAGTTTGCTTTATTTGTTATTTTGATATTATAGTTCCATGGTTTATCTTCATAACCCAGTTAGAACGGAGTAAAAAGCTCTTAAAACGAATTTCTGGCGAAGATTTTAGTAAACTATGTCAAGAACACGATTAGTTTGTGTGAACAGTGAACTTATAATCAAATCTGGTATTGATGTGTTGCTTGTAAAATTATGAGCTTCTGGAGTAGTATAGTAAACTGAATTAAGAAGTTATGGGCTTTGAAATAAACGCATTTCAACCTCGGATGAGGGAGATATAGCGATTTTAAGAAAATGTGTCAAAGCTGTCAAGAACACGAAAAATTTATGCGACCAGGCTCTTTGGAGCCACTGTTTCGATCTGTTAACGAATCTGAAATGTTATGATTTTTGGATATGTTGTAGTTCAGGTTACAAGCTTTCCATAACCTTAAGAACAGACTAATTCCGACTTGTAATGAGGAAGTTATGATGTTTGGAATTAGGTGCTATGAATCTGCCCAAGAAGAGGTAGTTGAGTCGAACCCATGGCATTCGCCTTGCAATCGTAGAGTAAACTTCCCAAATTATGGAGGGAAGGTCGTAGAGTCTACTCCGCACATCGTAGAGTAACTCTCAGAGTCGTAGAGCTGAAAATTGTCGAGTTGACACTAAGGGTCGTAGAGTGCAAAAATGACTAAGTATAAAAACGTAGAGTGACTTTCAGCTAGAATGTCACTTAGTAATTCGAGCATAACTTTTCATACGAACTCGGATTGAGGTGATCTAGGATGATTCGGAAAGAAGAAGAGTAGACCTACAACTTTTATTTACTGAGCTTTGAGAGTTAAGGTCGGGATGAATCTCAAAATTGAGCATCTTTAGCACTGTTGGTGATCGTAGAGCATAAGGGTCGTAGAGTGCAAAAATGGCTAAGTATAAAAACATAGAGTGACTTTCAGCTAGAACATCACTTAGTAAAATGGACATAACTTTCTCGTACGAAAACGAATTGAGGTGATCCAGGATGATTCAGAAAGAGAAAGAGTAGACCTACAACTTCCACTATTAATAATTAAGAGTCATTGCCTGTATCAATTTCGAAATTGGGCAGTTTGGTGAAGTTGTGTTTGTCGAATCGTTGCAACGTGCAATGTTTTCAACTCTAAATTATATTGTTCTATGTTATAAGTTCTAAAACCTGATTAGCATGATTTATAAGATGGTTAGCCTTAATCAAGGATGAATTAGATAAATGTATGAGAATGCTAAGCATGTATTAAGGAGGCGAATTGGGCGTGCGACGTATGAACGTCAAAATGCCGTGTGAAGTGTTAATGAAGTTAAATAGTGTTTCAATTCAAATGAAATGGACATTATAAGTTATAAAGTGGGTTTTTATAAACCAATGAGTATAGATGATGATGATGATGATGATGATGATGATGATGGTCGTAACCTCTTCAAACGACGCGACGCCGTGATATGTTTTAGAGCGAATCGCGGTTATTAATTTATAATGTGCGAACAATATGAAATAAGAATTATTATACTGTGAACCAATATGTGTGAAGCCTTTTTAGTGGCTAATTGGTATTTTTATTGTTAAATAAATTGTGCAGGATATGTGAAGGACGAATGGTCATAGCTTAGCAAGGAGCGCTTAAGGCAAGTTCTTTCAGTAACTTGTTGACTTGTTTAAATGTATTGGCGTACACGACTTGATTACTAAATCTTTCACTATTATATGGATTATATGCGAGCATGATCAAAGTGTGCACAATGTGCAATTATGTGACTATATGGTTCTATGTGGAACTTGAATAATTGTAAATATACAGTGTGAAATGCATGAGGTATGCTATGAGATGCATGATGCATATATATAGATAAATTGCATAAGATTTATAATGCATGAGTAAGATGCATAGTATGAGAATCATGATGCATGGATCAAATGCAAACTTATGCGTTACGTGAAGCATGAAATATGAAAACGGTTAGTTCTTGCTGAGCCGTCGTGCTCATTTTTGCAAAAATAAAATTTTTGCAGATTTACGATGCAATGCAATTATCTTGATATCATGATGATAAGGATTAGAGGCGCATGGAAACAGGAAGGTTGCCAAATAATTTTTTTTATTGTAATTATTTAGTCGTGATGATGGTATATGATGTACGTGAATTTGACTATGTAAACCTTGAGTCAAAATGAAGGTTATCCATTATAGTATATAACATGATTGTGTTAGTTACTTGTTATAGTAAACTAGAAGGATGATGATGATGTATAAATGACATTTTTATAACGAATGTATAGTTACTGAATAACTTTGCAAATATTCAGGGATTGACTAAAATCAGAATCTGAACCTTGCGTTCACGCATGAGATATTATAAAGTATCATGGTATTTATTCAACCTTGATCATAAGTGTATTTATTTAAGGTCTTCGTGCCTGGGACTAGATGAGGATATGTTGCAATATTATTGTAATTACATATTTGTAGTAAGCCTATGTTGCATGGGTTGTACCGTGATGCACCGGACCCGGGTTCAAGGTAAGACCCGAGTTTCGAGAGCATTACAGTTGGTATCAAAGCTAATAGGTTATAAACCTTAGGTAAGAGTACCTTAGGCTATAATTGTAGTGAAGGAAGATGATAATGATAAATATAGTGAAGAGATAAAACTCAAATAGAGTTTAATTGATAGTAAATGAATTTAGAAAAATTCATAGTAAGAGTTGAGATATATATAAGACGATTCAAAAAGAATCTTGATGCGTTATAAAAGATGAGAATTAGGAGTTACCTAACTCCAGTGATAAAGATGACAAGTGTTGATAAATAGACGAGGTCATAAGATGAAGACGTAATAAAATCATATATTATGATTAAAGAGAAGAGTATAGAAGATCGTAGGATGAAACAACTGTAGGATAAGGAAGATTGTAATGTAAAACAATTGTAAAGTAAGATCACGATGTGATTGGATTAAGTCATAGAATGGCAGATGATCAATTGAATGATTGAAAATTCTAGCTCAATGTTATAGATAGATGGTACTATGAGATAGTACGAGTAAAACTCGGAAAGAGTTATGGATGATAAAACACGAATTAAATTCGTGTTGAGTAATGAGTATGCTAGGATTGGGGGTGATTTCAATTGAGGACTCATGTTAGTGGCTGAGTTGTACAATTCCTTGTATGGGCGGGGATTTTGTGCTTGGTATAACAACCACTTAGCTTCCTATATTGATAATCGTTGGAACCTGGTATTGCGCTATCGCTATACGTATGATGAAAATGTGATTCTTTTCTCATATTTATATTTGATAGTTAGAGAATATTAAGATTTGGTACGAGTTCTTTAAACTCGCACATATGGTAAGTTTATGGCTCATAACCGTATAGTGGAATCCCTCAGCGAATGGACGATTTTGGTCTGACTAGGATAAGTTCCTAAACCTATATGAGTGTGGTAGGTTCCTGAACTCATAATGTGTGGTAAGTTTGATGAACTATATTGGGGTATAGAAAGGTTGTGGATTGAGAACTGTGAATTCTCAATATGATGAGCATTGATGGAGTTAAAAATAGATAGAATTATTAAATAGTGGAGAAATGGGAGAAATTAAAGTTGATGAGGAGACATGGATATTCCAAATCTTCTAGATATGCTAGACTTCGAAATTTATTGACTTCGTGCTGACATTTGCACTTTTGCTCTTCGAAAAATGTATGGGGCCAGATTTCTGGACCAAGGATTGTTAAATGTACTATTATTTATATGTCTATGCTAATAATTTTCACTAGACAAAGTTGATTTAAAAATATCAAAATGTATTTTTAAATTGTCATCAATACATTATGAAACCTGGTATAGAATGACAGATGATGGAGTCATCAATGCAGATTAACCTAGTGTTGGATGTGATCATAGTATCGTCAACCCACTATGGTATGATGTAGTATGACAAAGTCACAAAATGACGGAATTCTCAATGGACTGTAAAAACAGTGCGGTATCATGACTTCATAAAATGATTTTTGTTTTCTTTAATGTATGAAAAAGCATGTCAGTTGAGTTAGCTAAAATATTTCGATTGATGTTCTAGTTGTTGATGAAAGTCTAAGCTATTTGATTCGGCTAGACAAATGTTGAAATATGTTTATTCAAGTATTATTTGAGAATTTGTGTCTAAACCAAATTGTTTTGGTGCGAAATTTTGTAGTAAGCTGAGGTGAACAACTCTATTATTGGGGTATTTGATGTCAGAAAAATCCAAATTGACCCTATGGTGGTCAAGCAAACGCCTGTAGCCGTTTAGCTAGAATGTTGTGCACAACGTCAGAGTACAAAAGGTTGATCACCTGGCATACAGAGGTAGATTACCTTTTTCTTAATTGAAATCGATAGGGGTAGTAATACCCGTAAACCTCTATGTTCATGGTCTTTATGGCCCCTCAGCATAATATGAAATGTTTTTAAGGAATATTTTATTTCCTATTTTGTTCAAGTTACTTCACAATTATCGAACAATTGTTGAAGGTTCTTATTATATCGGAAGAAGGTCTACGTCGACCGGGTAAGGATGTTTCGGTGATTCCGATGACGGAATCCTTATAAGAGGGGAAGAATGTAACAACCCGAATTTTTCAAGAAGAATAATTATGAGAAAATTTAAATAAATAAAATTCTTATTATAAGGTGTAGAAGGTTAAATATAAAATATATATGTGTTATATATATATTTATGTAAGTTATGTGATACGTGAATAAATATACGTGCATTGTATATTTATTATAGATTAAGCGATGAGATGAGGTCTAAAAATTGGTCAAAGTTAATTAATTTAATTAGTATGGACTAACTAACGAAGTGTATAATAGTATAGAAGTAAGAATGCAATGATCGCGAATCGAGAACACCCTTGTAACTTGGGTTTATTAGTACTATGAGATGTATTGAATTTTTATTTTTTTTATATATGATGAGTTTAAAGGTTATATTATGACTTCGATTATGTTAACACATGGATTTTATGTATCATAAGTTTCGCATAAGCGAATAAATTAATTTCGCGTAATATCGCCAAATCATTATTCACGAGGCATTATTCACGCCAAGAACGCTATTTATTGAATAAAATAAATTGTTTGATGAAGATTATTATTTGAATAAATTAGTAGGTGTATATATATTAGCCAAATATATGTGGGTTACATGTATATTTAGGTACATGATTTTGGTAAGCTAATTGGTTAGTAAATAGCTAACCTATATTAAATGAGCCTATTAATGAATTAATTATTGGGCTAGTAAATAGTTAAATAAAATGTTATATTATTGTTAAAATCCAAGTGTAGGATTTTGTAAGAGTCCATTGGGAATTTTTAATTGGTAATCCAAATGTTTGATATGGGTGGCCCAAATTAATGGCCCAACCCAAGATCCATTAGTTTTACCCAAACCCAAGACCCTATATTTGACCCATGTGAATATGGGTAAAGAAATCAGTACATTGGAATAAATAGAGGGACTATTCGGGTAGTGGGAGGAGAGAGAGTAAACCAAATAGGTGTGTAAGTTGGTGTGTTGCTCAATAAGAACACCATGAGCCAATCAGAGAGAGAATAAGGGAGTACATGCGGCAACATGTTGGGCAATTGCTAGACATTATGCATTGAAAGTCTCAATTAGTAAACACTCTCCTCATTTGCCAACAAAGAAGCTTGGGTATTACAACCTTATTCCTCCCACACCATTTCCATCCGTGTCTTGCTCTCCCTCACTCGAAAAGCATCAGCTCATTGTTAGCAAGAGAAGAGAGAAGAAAGTTAGAGGATATTGCAAAAGAGAGGAGAGAGAATACATTTCCATCTTCATCTTCTTCATCAAAGCTTCAACCATTCTAGAGAGAGAAAGAAGTGGGTATGAACTAAACTTGAAGGAAAGGGTTCGGGAGTACTTAAGAAGGAGAGGAGGGATTCTAGCAAAGCTCTAACAAGTTTTCTAGCATCCAAGAAGGAGGAAGTCAAGAACTAAGTGTCTAAAACCCTAAAACTCCATTTATCTCCTTAAAGCTTCTTATTTTGTTAGAAGTTGTATTATTTTTGAGTTTATGGATTGAGGAACATCCTAGGAATGATATTCAGAGGTTAAACAAGTCACTAATAAAACGAAAGTGGAACAAGAATGAAAGAAATCCAAACCCATGCGTAAATGATGAAGAACAATGAAGAACATGGACATTTTGGACAAACATGGACATTCGGACTGTTTTAGAAAACTTGTAGCTTCGATTCTATGTTTGTTTACTTTATTTGTTATTGTGGTATTGTAGTTCCATGGGTTATCTTCATAACCCAATTGGAACGGAGTAAAAAGCTTTTAAAACGAATTTGTGTCAAAGATTTTAGTAAACTATGTCAAGAACACGATTAGTTTGTGTGAACAGTGACCTTAAAATCAAATCTGGTATAGATATGTTGCTTGTAAAATTATGAGCTTCTGGAGTAGTATACACTGAATTAGGAAGCTATGGGCTTTGGAATGAATGCATTTCGACCTCGGGATAGGGAGATATAGCAATTTTAAGAAAATGTGTCAAAAGTGTCAAGAACACGAAAAACTGGTGCGACTAGGCTCTTTAGAGGCGCTGTTTCGATCTGTTAACGAATCTGAAATGTTATGATTTTTGGATATATTGTAGTTCAGGTTACAAGCTTTCCATAACCTTAAGAACGGACTAATTCCAACTTATAATGAGGAAGTTATGACGTTTAGAATTAGGTGCTATGAATCTGCCCAAGAAGAGGTAGTAGAGTCGAACCCATGACATTCGCCTTGCAATCGTATCGTAAACTTCCCAAATCATGGAGGGAAGGTCGTAGAGTCTACTCTGCACATCGTAGAGTAACTCTCAGAGTCGTAGAGCTGAAAATTGTCGAGTTGACACTAAGGGTCGTAGAGTGCAAAAATGACTAAGTATAAAAACGTAGAGTGACTTTTAGCTAGAACGTCACTTAGTAATTCGAGCATAACTTTCTCATACGAACTCGGATTTAGGTGATCTAGGATGATTCGGAAAGAGGAAGAGTAGACCTACAACTTTTATTTACTGAGATTTGAGAGTTAAGGTCGGGATGAATCTCAAAATTGAGCATCTTTAGCACTGTTGACGATCGTAGAGCATAAGGGTCGTAGATTGCAAAAATGGCTAAGTATAAAAACGTAGAGTGACTTTCAGCTAGAACGCCACTTAGTAAAATGGACATAGCTTTCTCGTACGAACTCGGATTGAGGTGATCCAGGATGATTCGGAAAGAGGAAGAGTAGACCTACAACTTCCACTATTAATAATTGAGAGTCATTGCCTGTATCAATTTCGAAATTGGACAGTTTGGTGAAGTTGTGCTTGTCGGCATTCGAATCGTTGCAACGTGCAATGTTTTCAACTCTAAATTATATTGTTCTATGTTATAAGTTCTAAAACACGATTAACATGATCTATAATGATGGTTTGCCTTAATCAAGGATAAATTAGATAAATGTATAAGAATGCTAAGCATGTACTAAGGAAGCAAATTGGGCGTGTGACGTATGAACGTCGAAATGTCGTGTTAAGTGTTAATGAAGTTAAATAGTGTTTCAATTCAAATGAAATGGACATTATAAGTTATAAAGTGGGATTTTATAAACCAATGAGTATAGATGATGATGATGGTCGTAACGTCTTCAAATGACGCGACGTCGTGATATGTTTTAGAGCGAATCGCGGTTATTAATTTATAATGCACGAACAATGTGAAATAAGAATTATTATATTGTGAACCAATATGTGTGAAGCCTTTTTAGTGGCTAATTGGTATTTTTATTGTTAAATAAATTGTGTAGAATATGTGAAGGACGAATGATCATAGCTTAGCAAGGAGCGCTTAAGGCAAGTTCTTTCAGTAACTTGTTGACTTGTTTAAATGTATTGATGTACACGACTTGATTACTAAATCTTTCACTATTATATGGATTATATGCGAGCATGATCAAAGTGTGCACAATGTGCAATTATGTGACTATATGATTCTATTTGGAACTTGAATGATTGTAAATATACAATGTGAGATGCATGAGGTATGCTATGAGATGCATGATGCATATATAGATGAATTGAATAAGATTTATAATGCATGAGTAAGATGCATAGTATGAGAATCATGATGCATGGATCAAATGCAAAATTATGCGTTATGTGAAGCATGAAATATGAAAATTGTTAGTTTTTGCTGAGCTGTCGTGCTCATTCTTGCAAAAATAAAACTTTTGCAGATTTACGATGCAATGCAATTATCTTGATATCGTGATAATAAGGATTAGAGGCGCATAAAAACAGGAAGGTTGCCAAATATTTCTTTATTGTAATTATTTAGTCGTGATGACAGTATATGATTTACGTGAATTTGACTATGTAAACCTTGAGTCAAAATGAAAGTTATCCATTATAGTATGTAAGATGTGATTATGTTAGTTACTTGTTATAGTAAACAAGAAGGATGATGATGATGTATAAATGACATTTTTATAACGACTGTATAGTTGCTGAATAACTTTGCAAATATTCAGGGATTGACTAAAGTCAGAATCTAAACCTTGCGTTCACACATGAGATATTGTAAAGGATCATGGTATTTATTCAACCTTGATCATAAGTGTATTTGTTTAAGGTCTTCGTGCCTGGGATTAGATGAGGATATGTTGCAATATTATTGTAATTACATATTTGTAGTAAGCCTATGTTGCATGGGTTGTACCATTATGCACCGGACCTGGGTTCAAGGTAAGACCCGAGTTTCGGGGGCGTTACACCAACGGTCCCACTCCTTCTAATAATTTATTCTCTCATCGTTTATTTACTCATTTATTCATTTCGGATACTAATAATTAATTTTTTCGAACTTACGGTCGATTCCTACTAATTTCGACGTTCTCAACGTCATGAGAATATCGGTTTTTTTTATTTTATCTCCGAATTTCGAGTTTAACTTTTTACCCGAAAATTAACTATTAACTTTTTGACCAAAAATTCAACCCCGACACATTTAGTGTTTTTAGTCTATTCTTACTATTTTCGACGTTTTGGTCTCACCGTCCAGTCTGCGTCTCAGAATTCCACTCCAAACTCAAATTCGAGTTTTCTACCACTATTATTGTCTTATATGCAATTATTCGCTTCCTTAGTTAGTTCATACTAATTAAATTAATTAGCTTTGACCAACTATTCATCCATTTGACATAATATTAAATATCGTATCATTATTTATATTAAATGTAATTATTATAATACAAATATAACTATTCGTAGCTATATATATATATATATATATATATATATATATATATGTATCTTATTTGGGTTTCCTACTTTTACGGTGGGAGGATTTTGTATGATTCTAGTTGTTTCTTTTATACTAGCAAGTTTTATTACAAAGACAAAAACATAAAGAAAAATAGCAAGTTTTTGTTGATGCTGAAACGGTTATAATATTTGTTTTGTGCTTTTGCAGCATGCAAAGCTCGAGGGAAGTGAGGCACCAAATTTCGGTATGTTCAAAAATACTTTGCTGAAAAATTATGATGCAATAGATGCAATTTTGGACAGTGTTTCTTCTATGTTCGTATAATAATGCTCCCTTTCATTCTGTACTTGGTCTGTAGGTTTATCGTGCTTAGTTTAAATCCAGAGTAATTAGATAAAGTGTAACTGGGTACATCCAGTTCAGTATCGACTTATTACAAATCCCATGTATCCACAATAAATTTGATAGTGTTATTACTTCTGTCATTCTTAACTTTGCCCTGCTGCATCTCATTGTGTAGGGAGTTCTGTTCAAAAATCTCCTAAAGATATCCAGTATCCATATCCTTGGAGCAGAAATAGGACCCCATAAGTAATGACATTCCTTTCTATTAGTACTGAAGTTGAACTAATAAATAGTTTAAAAGGTATAGCTGTGTTAGTCTAAGGTGTTCTAATAAGCGTAGAGGTTATATGTGGAGTTACGAAGTAATGACAGTTCTATGAGATTTTGACTTGTGTCGGGGTGAGCGTATTAATTTTCTCGTGGAAATTTCCTAATTATAACACCTTTTATTTTGTATTCCAGCATATAGTTGATTATGGCATTTGTGCCTTTTTATGTACATGATAATCCTGTGTTGATTCTCTTCTCAGGCAACCACCCTAAACAGAATCTTGTCTAGGGCAGGAGAACTGTTGAGGATGAATGGCGTTGGTGGTGTGAGTTTCTATCCAAGAAGCATGATGAGGAGGTATGATAGTTTCTTTAAAGATTGTTTTTTCTTCATTTGGACTCTTTTCAGGGACAAGTTTCGTCGGTTTTTAGTTTTAAGTTATTTTGTATGATGTGTTGTATTTTGACGTCTCTTTACTCTGCGTCGGATTGATTATTTAATACATTATGCATGAGTTTATATTATTAGTGTTTGTATAGTACGTCAGCAGATTCTCATGAGAGGATATCCTGAGTATGATTATTATAATCCCAAGACTATTAATCTTAGGATTAATTAAATATTCTTATTCACATGTTTGTTTTTCATGAGATTATTCATGGGATAACTTAAAATAATCTCATGTTATGTTTATTTTTTCAGGATTAATTAAAGGACTGGATAAAAAAAATATCGTTTTAACTATTATACCCTTACCAATAATAATATATTTTAAACTATAATTTAAACTTGTTTATACATCAAAAATAAAAAATTATTATTATTTTTATCAAAAATTTTTTTTTTTACTTCTATTAAAAAAAATATGATCAATGTAAATGTACTTATTAATTTACCAAAAAATAAATGTATTGCATGTAAAAAAAATAACGTACATGTATGTAACGTACTGTATGTAAAAAAAAAAATAATAAGGTGATGTATGTATTATTATGTATGTATGTAACGTACTGTATGCAAATAAAAAAAAAGGGTGATGTATGTATTATTATGTATGTAACGTATCTTTCTTAAACTGTTTCGTACATATG
This sequence comes from Aralia elata, assembly GCA_034770075.1. Lineage (NCBI taxonomy): Eukaryota > Viridiplantae > Streptophyta > Magnoliopsida > Apiales > Araliaceae > Aralia > Aralia elata. Next base: position 77,310,718 of record CM068379.1, on the reverse strand, counting down.
TTAAAAAAAGTACTGTATAAAATAAAAAAATCGTACTGCGTGTATATATTATTTAATAAGTTTATTTGGCTTATTTAGTTAACACTAAAAAAAATTATATACATGCAGTACGTACTGCATGTATGTATTATTTAATAAGTTTATTTAATTAACACTAAAAAAAAGTTATGCATTATTTAATTAACACTAAAAAAAAAGGTATTAAAAAAAATTATGTGCATACAGTACGTAGTGCATGATTAATATTTTATCATGTATTACAAACTTTATGTGATGTAAACAAAGTTAAAGGCTAATTTAGTCCATAAATTTTTAGTCCCTAATGGTAGGGATTATAATACCTAGTTAGAAATGGTATTAAATAATCCCTCCTTCCAAGTCATTTTGTTATCCCGGGATTAATAGTCCGGAGTTTAATTTAAAAAACAAAAGTGATTAAGGATTATTAGTCCAATCCCAAGTGTTATCCTAGTAAACAAACATGGCCAAAGAGTTTTAATATTTATAATATAAGGGAAAATGTATGTATTAAAGTTTATTCATCAAATTGGTTTGGGTGCTTTAAAAATCATCTGGGTTACAAGCATATATCTGCATGCGACTTTTGTATCAAATTACTCTGCCTTGATGGAAAATTCTTAAAAATGAGAACCTTCTATATTGCCCTTATATATAACAAAAACACCTAGCACTGATGAGAGTTGGTCTACAAATTGGACATATATAGCAGATCAAGAGACCAAAAAACAGTATCACACACAAGTCACAAATTAGTTAATTCATTCCTGATTACTTATTATCCACCCTAAGGACGGGTATCACAAACCTAAAGACCCCCCATCCTTCAACTGATCACCCACCATCTTATTCGTGTCATAATGGGCTGCATAAATTCCGCCTGCATTAGGCAATAGAAGCAAGCTTCCTTCAAATACCCGGTCAGTCTCTTCATACTCGGACTCTTTCTGAGCTATCCCCTTGTAAAACAGCGCATCTTTGGTGAACCAAACACTCATATGATTTTTTTTTTTTTTTTTTTTTTGCGACGCCGGGCATGTCCATTCTTAAATACAAACAGTCCTTAGTGATTTTGTCGTCAATTGAACCACTTGGCCATCGAAATGGGTTGTTCCTAAATAGTATATCTGTAGTACAATTTTTAAAAGTATATATAAAATAGGAATCCTCACTAAATTTCTACCCAAGGAAAGATATCAGTTGATTTTACAATAAATAATAGTTACCTCGTATATTACATGCTATGCATGAGCAGTTTATTAATTTACTTACATCTTTCATAAAGATTTTCAACTTAGTATGCATGTTCTTGTACGTACAGCTGCACTTGAGGCACAAAAAATAAGAAAAATTGTGCTATATATATTCCTAATTTCAATGGATTACATATACCAAAACTTAAAAACATGCGATACTGAGAGCCTCTAATGCGTTCTATATGCCTGCTCTAATTCAAATTAACATGTTAGTTGTATGATTGTATCCACTTTGTCTAAACAATAATCTGCTGCCACAAGGTTTAAGTAATGTGGTTTGTAATAGTATATTCTTTCGACTCCATAATAGTCCTTGGATTGAACTCTACCGATAAAGTTTAGCATTTATTGAATTTTCAGAGGCTAGTAGCACTTGTACCACACCCTAGTAAATTCAGTAAGAAAATTATTTGTGCACTAGCTAAAAAACCAGTGCAAACCACGGGTTTGCTTTGTGGCATGTTACTTGAATGTGTGTTAATTGATTTTTTTGACATATATTGAGTTGGTTTGGAATTTATTGAATTACAAAGGTGTAGGTAATTTACATTCACAATAATTATGTTGGTCATTTGAAAAAGGGAATTCAAACACAACAATATAATAATAATAATAATAATAATAATAATAATAATAATAATAATAATAATAATAATAATAATAATAATAATAATAATAATAATAATACATCTCATTTTGCCAACAATATTAAATCAATATCAAAATTACATCGGTTACAGTTATATACCAGAATTCAACTTCAACTTGTGGAGGCCCAATTCTTAACTTGACCGTCATGCAATTGATTCTAACACAAGACCCTTGCCCGAATTAGATATCCTGAAATGATATTCTTCTTAACATCAGAACAAATTAAATCAACAAAATTACATGATTCACTATTTCTTTAAATGGATTGAATGAGAAGAAACTGAAAACATTATATTCTATCGCGGTCAAAATATATACACACACTTCATATAGCTAGATCTATAAAATAGGATCAACATATTCAAAATATAACATCCTTCACCCGTTGCCACCATTTTGTGTCAGAATGGATTTCCAATCCCCCTAAACAAACTCCAATTCAAATTTTTATTTAATTTCTTAGCATCTTCATGACCTTACATCCTTCACCCATTGTCACTATTTTGTGTCAGGATGGCTTTCCAAACTTGTTAAACAAATTCCAACCCAAATTTTGATTTCTTATGTACCAACTATTGAGAAAATTGATACAGTAAGACTAAAAATGAATTTTGTGAGAATTTGAGGGAAACTTTTGCAATTAACCCAATAGAAGTGTATTAAACTGCAAAAATTAAAGAGAAATAACGGGTGGATGAGTGCCACGCGTCAACTCTCTCCCACCCTAGAGCCTATAAAAATACGGTTTTGCCTTCTTCAACCAACAAAAACCCACTTTTTACAGAACCCATTTTACAGTTCCAAAAAAATCTCCAATGGCTTTTCGCTCTCTGAATACAACGGCAAGATTTTTGGGGTTCAAGGGTAATGATTTCTCCTTCCCTCCTCATTTAGTATCTGCCCTTAGTATCTGCCCTCATTTATTTAGTGTCTGTCATTTTGCCTAACTAATCTTGTGTTTCATACTTTGAAAGCTTCTACGGTCATCCATCGTTACGGATATGGGTTTCGTACAGCCGGCGGAGGCGGAGAAGTAAAGAAGATAGGTCGTATTTCTTTCTCACATTCCTTCTTAAATTTGTTTCTTAAATTTTTTTTAGTTCCGTTATTCATGTATTTTCTCTTAAACACAGCTTCCGCCGCTCCGGTCATTGCGACCTCCGCACTCGCTACCTCCGCAGTCGCCTTTTGCGTGAAGGGTATTATTTTCTCGTTCTCATTTGTGTCGCATAAATAATCCGGGCATGCCGGCGGGGACTTAACTCCTTAAATTTTTAGTTCTTTTGAACACAGCTTCCGCCACTCCGTGCATCGCGGCCGCGGCCTCCACTGTCGCTGCGCCAACTTCCATCGCCGCCTTTTGCTTGAAGAGTAATATTTTTTTCTTGCATAAATACTTTTTTGTTCTCTTTCTCACCCTCTCGTTTTACTCTCTCACATACATTGGGGTTCTCTTCCTTTCAGGTTCCGCCACCCCCAGCGCCGACGGCGTCACTGAGGGGGTCTCCCGCAACATTGGGGTTGGTGGAGATTTTAATGAAGATTCTGGTGGGGACCAGAAAAAGGGGAGGGGAAAGAATGGTTCCCGTATGAAATTGGTGTATAAGGCATGGAATTTTTACCAGAAGATGGTGAATCCGTTGGAACATTTCAATCGCATCGGCACTGCTATGGGGATTGTTATTGGGGTAGGGGTCTCAGTTTATACAATATTATTTATAAATGATGAGTTTAAGGACTACATGACTGTTGCAGTCAAAGTTGAAGAGATGCTGAATCTCTCCAAAAAGCTTTCCAAATTTATCAGGGAGGATGAAGATATTCATAATCTGACAGTTTCCTTGTGGGAAATCGCTGCAATCCCCATCCAGATAGAAATTCTCATCGAGCAGAACAGAGAGATTGTTACTAAACTTGACAAACTGAAACTGAAAGAGGAGGAAGGTGTCGATGGGGATTGTAAAGGGAAAGGGAAAGTGGATGGGGAGGGCAAAGGAAAAGAGGGGTAAGGGAAAAGAAAGTCAAAATAATTTTATAGTTTTTTAAATTGAGAAGGTATTTAGGTGAAAATCTTATTTTGTAGCTTAGGACAGCATGAGCTTATCACTTTTGTAATCTTTTAAATTTCCGTCTACTAATGAAGGGAGCTGAATCATTAAGCTTTTTACTTATTTGTTTAAATTTAATTTTTTCTTCTATTGTTGTATGCCGATGGACTTCAGGCATGTCTGATCTATATTAACAGGCATGCAGAGAAAAGTATAAGCAACCACAGGTCTGGGAGGATGTTCGTCCTATCAGTGGGTGAGCCCTTGATTACAAAACTTGTGTAATTAATTGGCTATGGAACAAGGATACTGATATGATATCCTGTGTAGGATGACAAGCTAAAAACATTGATTAAAATAAGCAGAAAATTAGAGAAGTTGGAGTATGGTATGGTTGCTCAAAATGTTAAGATTGAGTCATACAGTAGTATAATGAGAGTTAAAAGTTCAGGGTTTCTTGGTACAGATTGTAACAGTAAAACAATGGCACATTTAGCTCTAATATAGATGTCGGAAACCATGTTTTAATCCAAGCACTTGAATATATTCGGTATACACAGATGGAAATATATATTCAGACAAATTATATTTTGAATTGTGGAGACATTATTGTTCAAATCTTCTTAATTTCTGCATCCATTTTGTTCTGTAACTGGTAGAAATCATATTTCAGAATCATGACATAAATTTCACAAATGTTAAAATCCTGATATCTCGCACTTTAGATATTCTAACAATTCATGCTGAAATTGATATGATAAACCATGTGATATTATGATATGATGGAATAAGGTTTTTGCATTGAATTGGTCTGATTTTTACTGAATTGGTCCAAAATTGCACTCTTTCCCTACATTAGTTTCACTCTTTCCCTAAGCTTGAGGTTTCACAATATTGTGACACAACTTTTGTGCACGGACCAAAAGCTGCAAAACTCTCCCACCCACAATACAACTTTTTTGCACAGAATATAAAAGCTGCAAAAACTCTCTCCCTCACACAAACACAAAATCCACTCACACCCTCTCTTCTTCTAAACACAAGACTCTATTTATAGAGTACTCACAACTTCATTTTCCTAATCTAATTAGGATACTCTCACATGATAAATATATCTATTACACATAGGACTATTTTCAGAATAATATTCCTATCAAAAATAAAATTCCTTATCATAATAGGATACCTATTCAAAATAGGACAACTTCCTTTTCTGAATAGGATTCGAGGAGTTACCTAACATTATTTTCTATATAAATTGCAACCTTTTTTGACCCTTTCCTAAAAATGTGTATGGATATGAGTTGGTGTTATAAATTAATTAATGTATCAATTACATTTCATTACCCCATTTATTGAATTTATTTGAAAAATTCGTATGTTAGTCAATTTTTATTTCCCTATTTTTTGGTTATTATTCTGTTATTAGGTCTGTATTTTAGAAATCTTAAAGTCTCTCTTATAAGCCAATATGTGAGTGGGCATGTGCATATGAGCTTATGATGTGTTATACTTTGCTATGCACATGTGGCCACAGGAAAGCACAACACATTATATTGATTTCACAATGTTATTTACCTTTTGGTTTCAGGTGTATTGGGTTTATTAGATGAACAAGTTTATGGTGCCTCAGCTCATTCAGACTATGGACTGATCACTCTTCTAGCAACTGATGGTGTTGCTGGACTTCAGGCATGTGTGATCTATTCAATTTGTGATCCTCAGCTGTGATTTCTTCACTCATGCTTGTAACATTTTAGTCAATCATTCAACGTTAACAGGTCTGCAGGGAAAAATTTAAGCAGCCACAGATCTGGGAGGATGTGCACCATGTTATTAAGAGACAATGGAATAAGGATATTGATATCCTGATTTAGGATGAGCACAAGGTAAAAACATTGATTAAACTAGGCAAAAAAAAAAAGGATGAGAAATTGGATATGATATGGTTGCTCAAAATATCAAGATTGAGGGCATATAATGAGAGGGAAAGTTTAGAATTTCTTGGTACAGATTGCAACAGTAAAACAGAGACTTTTTAGCTCTATATGGATGTTCGCAACCATGTTTTAATCCAAACACATGAAGCTGACAATTATGTATCGCATTTTAATGGGAGATTGATATGTTTATCTAGAAAATTTAATATTTTAATAAATTTTCTCTCACGAGTGTCGGACTCATTTATTATTAATGTGAGAGATATCTTATAAAACTATCACTTTTGTTTCTGTAAATATCAATTTACTTTTACTGAAGTATTTCTCAAGGACAACCAACAATGGTGAATGGACAGTTGTGATATGCACCCATAACTAATATCAATTTTCACTTTTGTTTGCTTGTTAAAACTGAGGTTATCTAAGAATTGAGATAAAAGGAATGATCGCCACACTTGAATTTAGAGTTCATTGAAAGGACCTTTTAATAGTAAAAAGTTGTATTTGTGATGCCCGAAATTGCATTAATCAGCCATTTCTTTGTTAATTTTGATTGAATGCCAAACTAATGCAATTTTTGTAATGCAAGAAAGATATGACCAAATTAAGCTGGTCCAATTTGATCAGAACTTTTAAAGCCCATATGAATTTTTAAAACCCAGATATGATTTAATGCTTATAGCCTAATTTAAAGCCCATATGAATTTTTAAAACCTAACGGCTATTGGGCTATTCAAACATGTTAAGATCCAAACAAACAGAGCCTTTGTTTGCAAAGAGAATATATATACGTGACTTCATGTTGGATATTTAAATAGATTATTCGGTACTATCTTCGTTTCATAATAATAATCGTTTTAGTTTGATTCACATAAATTAAAAAAATTATTTAATATCATCATTTAATTATTAAAATTTATATAAAATTTCTTTATTGTTTCTTTATAAGAAGTTGAAAACTACTAATACGTGAGAAAAAAGATTTCTTAGGATAATGAGAGAAATTGATATAAGAAAAATAAATAATTTATTCTCTTAAAAAGTTATAAATGACAAATAAATTGAAACAAATATTTTCTTTTAAAAAGTCTATTATAATGGAATGGAAGTAGTATATAAAAACATGATGCGCCCATGATTATGTATATTGAAACTAAGAAACATCTTATTCTGTTTTTTATTAATACCAATTTACATTATTTATTTTCATTTTCCTTTTCTCCCCCGCCCCAAAAAAAAAAGAAGAAAAAAAAAGAAAAAGAAAATCCTTCATCTTTCTCGCATGAACAAGCACAGGAACCCCTCCATCAGCCTTAACCACCACCATCGTCCATCAAAAACCCAAAATTTTATACCGCAACATCTAGTACAATCTAATAAATTCCACTACAATCTAGATATAAACAAAATCCAACTCCATCAGTCACCTCCACAAACCCGGATCTAAATAAAATCCAATCCCATCAACCACAAACCCAAATTTATTGTGATAAATTATAGTTATTCTTTAAATCGTCTCAATAATCAGTTGATTTATTTAAACCCATTTGTGTTTGAGCCCCAATTTGTCGAACCTGATTCAAAACTCCAATTAGTATAACATTTTTAGGAATATATATATATAGGGCAATGATCCATAGCATGTATTTGTTATAAATAAAAAATAGACAAATATCATCTCTACCTTTCATAGCAAATATCAACGGTGAAGATTAAAAAACAAAACACGTCGTCCGCTAGAAAAACTAGCGGACAGAATTAATATTTTTTCCGGCCGATTATAGCCCTATCAACGAGCAAAAAAATTAAGACCGTCCGCTAGTTAATGTTTAAACACTTTCTTCTGCGATTTGGGTGTTGCGATTTCTGCGATTTGGAACCCTAGTTCGACCAAATCACACAAGGAAAAGGAAATGGGCAATGATCCATAGGGAAAAGTATATGGGAAAAGGTGAGCTGACTGCTGGGTACTGCGATTTTTGCGATAGTTCGAGGAATTGGGGCAAAATTGACCATTGAATCGGCAACTTGGCTGTGAAAACTGTGAGAAGGAATTGGAAAAAAATTACTGTTGCTGCGATGTCTGTGATTTGGAACCCTAGTTCGAGGAATTGGGGCAAATTGACTGCAGATGGGCAACTTATTGATCGACAACTAAGTCATTGTGAGTTTCGTTGCAAGTACGTACTTTGATTAATGTTCCTTAGGCCTTTTATTATTTTGTCTTAGGTCATGAATTTGAATGTAGTTTTTATACCAGTTAAATGCATGCCTTCAAGTATTTGTATCATAATTTTCATTTTTTTACTCCCTTGTGTAGAGTCAAATGCTGCAGTATGTTTTTTCTCTCTCTTCTTTTCCCTAGAAATTTGTTATAATGTTTCTAAACATTAAGCTTATGTATTGCATGAAGATCGATCTATATCATATGATACGTAATTTCTACTCAGTGATTTATATTAATAGATGTCACAGTCAATATGGCTAAACTGAATTCATCATTGATATTTGCATTCATTCTCTCAACTCAACTAATGTGCCAAATTCACTATTTAATTTTTTGGGTTTGTCTATTCCCTTGGCATGCATGAAGGAGCTATTGGGCTTCAATAGCATATGTATCCAACTATCTGATTGTGTGGGAGAAGATGACTGATATGCATGTAATAAGAAATGTTGATGAACAAATTCGGCATTAGACTTGAGACGTAACCATGTAGGCTAAATCTGATGTGGATAAGTCTGAGGAAGAATGCTTAGAGAAAACTCGACTCCTAGGATCTCGTCACTAACATCTGGTAGACAAACAGTAGTTAAATGCACATCTTATGTCTACCTCATTATTTCCTTAACCGTTTATCATTTGTGATCAATGTTTTATTTCTTATGAAAGATGGTAACCCTGCAAAAAAGCTGGTTGCAAGTCAATTCATCTAATTTAGTAAAAAAAGAAAGCAAGGAATTAGTACCAATCCTTAGGCCCAACAACTCCTTCATATATTTCATGATTGTAAAATATATTGTCTAAAGCTCCCAAACTATATCTAGTTGTGGCTGTTTGCGAGTTTTATTGAGCATATTGACTGATTAAATTTGTTTGTTTGGTTGGTTGGAATGTTGTTGAATTTCAACAGGTTTTCCAGCAATGCACAAGCATAAATGCAATCATGTTTTATACACCAGTACTATTTGACACCTTGGGGTTTGGCGACAACGCATCACTTTACTCTGTTGTGAACACAGGGGCAGTCAATGTGTTCTCAACTTTGTATCAATCTATGTGGTGGACAAATTAGGTCGTCAGATACTATTGCTAGAGGCTGGAATCCAGATGTTTTTTGTACAACTAGTTATTGCCATAGTACTTGGAATCAAGGTTACTGACCACACAAACAATCTAAGCAGTGGATTTGCAAAACTAGTAGTGATAATGATATGTACATTTGTATCCTCATTTGTTGCGTGGTCTTGGGGTCCGTTGGGATGGCTCATTCCTAGTGAGACATTTCCGCTTGACGCGATCAGCGGGACAAAGTGTGGCAGTATGTGTCAAATTGCTATTTACATTTGTGATAGCACAGGGCTTTCTCTCCATGCTTTGCCATTTTAAGTTCGGCATTTTCTTGTTTTTTTGGGGTTGGGTTTTAGTCATGTCCATATTTGTGGTGTTTTTGGTACCCGAGACGAAAAATGAACCTATCGAGGAGATGACTGAAAGAGTATGGAAGCAACATTGGTTTTGGAAGAGGTTCATGGAGGAAGATGACACCACGAGAAATGGTCATAACAAAGTGTTTGATCCGGTTGCGCAATTATAGAGCATAGAATTTATTGAGTGTTCAAATGTACTAGAGTTGGAACATATGCTTGCTCAATTGTTACCATTTTTTGTTGGTTTGGTTCTGGCATAGAGGAGGGCTATTATATTTGTAAAGTAGTGGTTCACTTTATATATGATCTTATTGGTTGTATTGCTACGAGACTATTGAAATGTTATGATAATTATACGATGGGTGTTGTTTATTAATCTATCATTAATTTAATTATTGTTTGTTGGTAAAATCTCTTCATAATTTTCTTTCATTGAAGTCTAGTTTGAATCCTTCCTTCCCTTTCGGTCAGTTTGTACCCAGGCCCATTTGTTTACCGTACAGGAGTTTAAAAGTCCCTGCTGCAACATACTTTAAACTTTAACATTACATCCGCTAGACTTCTAGCGGACAATATATTTTTGCTGCCTTTTTGGTTGTTCTTATTCGTTGTTATGGGGCAAAATTGACCCAAAAAAATATTAATTCAGTCCGCTAGTTTTACTAGCGGACGGCGTGTTTTGTTTTTTAATCTCCACCGTTGATATTTGCTATGAAAGGTAGAGATGATATTTGCTCATTTTTGATTCATAGCAAATACATGCTATGAATCATTGACTCTATAGAGAGAGAGAGATTGAATAGATATACACATCTGTCATAAATTGTTTGGTGGTGGCCTGGTGGGTACACAAATTCGCAACACTGGGATTGGAAAAGTAAGGAAAAGAATGGATACAGATCCACCTGCAACTCTACAACAAAGAAAAAAAGCAAATACAAATAATAACAAGAAAATTCTTACTGGTACTTCGGGAATGATGGGTGGATTTTCAGTGACCTTTTTTTTTATTTTTTATTTGGGTCTTCTTGCAAGGGGTCTGATTGTGAAGGTAATATACTATTAATATTTATTTTACTTTAATATTTAACTTTTATTTTAATTTTTTTACTAACATATATATATATATATATATATATATATATATATAATACCATATTTTATCTAATTATTCTTTTTATATCTTACATTTTATAACTATAAAGTTAAATATATTTTATTTGGTTGATTTGTTTATTTTACTTAATATGGTTAACTTGTTTTAATTGCTAGTTTTAAGTTATTTTTTTTTTAACAATGGCATGCTAATTTGGCGTATATATGCACAAATACTCTCTCATGTATTAGTCAATTTGTTAAAAGTCAAACAATTTAACAGATTTTGTAACAATTTATTAAAAAATTATAGTTCATTAAGATAAAAATATATATAAAAAAAAAAAGTTAACTTCGTCGTACAAATATAAATTAGGCCAAGCAAAAAGTGATTTAACCCTTTAATATTGCTAGAGATGACCTAATAAGTGTAAGAGACTTCAACCAAACACGCCATTTAATACGTCCTTTTGTATCCATATTTTTGTCAATTAACATGAGATTAATGTAATTTTATTAACAAGTTACAAATGGTTATCCGCGATCAATCCTCAAACTAAAAAAAATACATTTGTACCTTTTGAATAATCTATTATTTCTCATTCAATAGTATAGATTTTTAATTTTCTTCTTTAATTTTAAATAGGAAGGTTTTACATTATAATAGTGTGTAAAAAAAAAGACGTTGTCTCTTACTTTTATCTTATTTTCATTATTTATACGATTAAATTTAAAAGAAAATTTTAAAAAATATTGTTTTAAATTGACTTGTAATGAGTTAAAACATTTCTTAGAATCGATGAGTTAATTATGCAACGAAAAGGAAAATATACACTCATTCGTATAGTATTGGATAAAGTTAATTCTTGATGACCGTCTATTTTATAAGTATCACTCCGTCCCAAATTAATTGTTTAATTTTAACTTTTTAAAGTCAAATTGATTATTTTTAGAATTAATAATTAAGCATATATAAATATATTTCTAAAATTATAAAAATTGGAGTTAGTAATAAATTGTATATATTTTCTTTTGGTTATAATCTCTTCACCTATATTTTAGCAAAAATAGTAAAAAAAAATAATCAATTTGATTTAAAATGGTCAAAATTGAGTAATTAATTTGGGACGAAGGGAGTATTATTTTAGGAGTTTATGTACACAATAAAACTAGTTTATAAGTACAACTTTGTATTGTGACTCGTTGGGTTGGGCTGGGCTGGGCTGGGCTGCGCTGGGCTAACGCAAAAGAAATCAAAGCGAATCTAAACCCGACTGAATATATAATTTGAGAAGTAGTCGGTTATCCTTTAAGGCAAATAAGCGGGAGGAAAGCATTTTCGAGATTTATCTTCGCAGCGCATCTGTTCAATCTCGTTCAGGAATCATGAGCCCCAGTTAGTTTTCTTTTCCGATCCTCCTTGTATATATGTTTAATTTATCTTGTATATATGTTTAATATATTTGCTAGGTTCAGTAATTTATCCTCTTGTTGCTACTGTTTTAGAAACGCTAACCCTAACATCTGATTTCTATATATATATATATATATATATATATATATATATATATATATATATATATATATATATATATATATATACACACGCGCATATATGTATGTATGTGTGAAAAGTTCTCATTGGATCCTGTGGTAAGTTAATTAATGAAATTAGAGGGAAAATATTGGGGATTGCGGGTTTCTTTTGGGTTATGAGTTAGTTTTTGCATTTAACTTTGGATTAGGCGGACTAGTAGTCCCTTCTCGAATGCCTTTATTCATGTTTCTAATTTTTTTTTTCCATGTTTAATGGCACAGTTTCGCTCTATCTTTGTACCTTACCGCTAACAGTACTGGCATGGAGATCGCACCAACGTAGGCTTATCTGGCGTAAGCTTAATGAAGAGGTATGCATTCTGACAGACAATTAGGACGACAAAAGTTAGCTATAGCTTTTTGGGTTTCCTACTTTTACAGTGGGAGGATTTTGTATGATTCTAGTTGTTTCTTCTATACTTGCAAACTGTATTACAAAGACAAAAACATAAAGAAAAATAGCAAGTTTTTGTTGATGTTGAAAAGGTTATAATATTTGTTTTGTGCTTTTGCAGCATGCAAAGCTCGAGGGAAGTGAGGCACCGGATTTCGGTATGTTCAAAAATACTTTGCTGAAAAATTATGATGCAAGAGATGCAACTTTGGACGGTGTTGTTTCTTCTATGTTCTTACAATAATGTTCCCTTTCATTCTGTACTTGGTCTGTAGGTTTATTTTGTTTAGTTTAAATCCAGAGTAATTAGATAAAGTGTCAGTGGGTACATCCAGTTCAGTATCGGCTTATTACAAATCCGACGTATCCACAATAAATTTATTTGTGTTGTTCCTTCTGTCATTCATAACTTTACCCTGCTGCATCTCATTTGCAGGGAGTTCTGTTGAAAAATCTCGTAAGGATATCCTTGGAGCTGAAATAGGACCCCGTAAGTAATGACATTCCTTTCTATTAGTGAAGTTGAACTAACAAACAGTTTAAACGTGTAGCTGTTAGTCTAAGGTGTTCTAATAAGCGTAGAGGTTATATGTGGAGTTATGAAGTAATGACAGTTCTATGAGATTTTGACTTGTGTCGGGGTGAGCGTATTAATTTGCTCGTAGAAATTTGCTAATTATTGTTAAATAAATTATATTGGAACGTGCTATTTCATAGAATAAAATTAATTAATTAATCATTACATTAGGTACTTACATAAATTGAGAGAATACATCTTGTATGTATCACGCTTTTGCTGCGTTTAAGGGTGAAAGTCTTCAATTGTCTCTCTCAATCTTAGGATAAATGTATAGATGTGTATAAAATTCTTGAGACGGCAATTGGGTCTAAACCCTACTTGTTTTATTTATAAAATAGTTTAAGGTCAAAATTGTCCATCAAGATCATGAAGGGTTCATTATGCCAAATACTATCAGTAATATTATTTATAGTCCGCATAATTACCAAACCCATAAATAAAGTGATTAAATTAATACAATATGTAAGCCCAATAATTCCATAAATAGTAGAGGCCACATAAGGAAATAAAATATTCTAACATATATAACACCTTTTATTTTGTATTCCAGCATATAGTTGATTATGCCATTTGTGCCTTTTTATGTACATGCTAATCTTGTGCTGATTCTCTTCTCAGGCAACCACCCTAAACAGAACCTTGTCGAGGGCAGGAGAACTGTTGAGGATCAGTGGCGTTGGTGGTGTGTGTTTCTATCCAAGAAGCATGCAGAGGTATGATAGTTGTGTTTCTTCAAAGATTTTTTTTTCTTCATTTGGACTCTTTTCAGGGCCAATGCTGTGACAAGTTTTGTCCGTTTTTAGTTTTAAGTTATTTTGATGTGTTGTATTTGGACGTCTCTTTACCGTGTCCGATTGATTATTTGCATGAGTTTATATTATTAGTGTTTGTGTAGTACATCAGCAGATTCTCATGAGAGGATATCCCGAGGATGATTATTATTACTGCTTTATTTTGGCCGCTAGAAATGTTGCAAAACTGATGCAAACTATTTTTAGATATCTGAACTATTAGTAGTTTTTATGTTTAACTGGGTACACCAGAGTTAATGAGTAATTTTCTTTTTGGTGTAGATTAATTTAGCTTTCATTTTCCTTCACTAAAGTGTATGATAAAACATATTCTTAGATAAGTATTCCAGTTTTAGGTTAGAGGTATTATAAATAAAATGGAAACAAGAAAAAAATTTCTCTGCCATTGCATTGCCATGCCTATTATACTGAAGGTAGCTGAAATTATCATCAAAATGGAAAAGTAAACACAGCTAGCAAAAAGGGTGCGTCCTTCCACAGCTAGAATTGTTGAATCCCAAAGGTGTCGGGGATTCTTGCTTCGTCAAACATGTCTTCGTGCGGTGGAGGAGGAAACAAAGTCACAATTTTATTAAACTTTGTTTCTTTTCCTATAAATGTCGTCGAGTTGATTAAGTTCTAAAAAGTGAACCTAGTGCTCAGGTTGAGATTTTATAGCTTTGCCAACTCTGATTGTGATAAGAATGAGAGCGTATCAGTGAGGTTGAGCTCCTTAGATCTGCCCTCTTGGTGAGGTGAAAGAGGAAGATGACGTGATTTGTCCTTAAGGCGAAATTCCTATATGATTGAGTGTAGGATATTCTATGTTATCGACTTGTATTATAGTATAGTTTTTTTGATGTTGAAACGGTTATAATCTTTTGTTGTGTGCTTCTTTCAGTGTGCAAAGCTCAACGGAAGTGACGAGCCGCTTTGCGGTGTGTTTAAAAATGGTTGGCTGAAAGATTGTGCAACTTTGGATGGTGTTGTTTCGTCTCTCTTCTTACAATTATATTTCTTTTCATTCTGAACTTGGTCTTGCTATATTTTCTATGCTCGTAGAATCATATTCCTGTGTTGGTGACTGTAGGTTTTAGCGTGTGTAGTTTAAACCCGAGTAATTAGATAAGCTGTCACTGGGTACATTCAGTTCAGTGTTGGCTATTACAAATCCGACGTATCCACAATAAATTTGAAAGCATGTTGTTACTTCTGTCATTCTTAACTTTGCCCTGCTGCATCTCATTTGTAGGGAGTTCTATTCCTTGAAGCAGAAATAAGACCCCATAAGTCCCATAAGTAATGACTTTTCTTTTCTACTAGTGAAATTGAACTAACAAACAGTAAAAAGGGTTTGGGTGTCTGAGGTGTTTTACTAATGGTAGAGGTTATATGTGGAGTTAGGAAGTAACAACAGTTCTATGAGATTTTGTGACTTGTGTCGGGCTGAGCATAAAAAATTCTTGTAGACATGTGCTAATTTTAAGACCTTTTATTTTGTATTCCAGCATATATTTGATTATGCCATCTGTGCTGTTTTATTTACATGTTAATCTTGTGTTGTTTCTTTTCTCAGGTAAGCCTAAACGGGTCTTTGTCGAGGACAGGAGCATCTTTGAGGGAGGACAGGAGCATCTTTGAGGGTGAGCTTCTATCCAAGAAACTTGAGCATGATGTTAGTTGTGTTTCTTCAAACATGATTCATTTGGACTTTTTTTTAGGGCCAACGCTGAGACGAGATTGTCTTTTTTAAGGTTTCGGTCATTTTGTATGATGATTTGTATTTGGACGTCACTTTACTCTATATGTTGGCGTTTCATTGATCAAAATCTTTTATGGTATTATTATTTTTTTGGAGATGCAAATTAATTCTTTTTATCTTTTTGGTGTGCAATGCAGTGTGAAACCAGGTTTGGGAGTGGATGCATGTCACGCGATTTCATTAGGAAGTGGTTTCCACAGTAGCGTGACATCACAAATTATTTAATGCGTTGTGCATGAGTTTTAAGTGTTTGTTTCCTATGTCAGCAGATTCTCATTAGAGGATATTCCGACTATGACTAATTAGTACTGTATTATGTAGGCTGCTAGAAACATTCCGGATTTAAGCAATTGCCATTATGAGGCAATCCAAAATGAAATTGTTATGCACAGCTTCCCATCCCTTGACAACTAATATCGATTGTCTTGTTTACAAAGCAATTGCCCTGCCCTGGAATCCTTGAATCCTGCAATCAGTGTGGCCGTTTGTCTTGTTCTTTTCAACACTCTTGCCAACAAGAGGTTATGGCAGAGCCGGCAGTTTGGTCATGCATGCATGGTGCAACGTGCACTCTTTAAAAAATTTAAATGAAAAATGCTAATTATGAAGAGATTTCAAATGTAGAATAGAACCAAAGCGGAAGTGTTTCAATTAATATAAGTATCTTCCGAGTGTGATACATACATCCGAGCTATCCGACTTACCCTTCCGCTACTAAGAGTTTTAATATCTACTCCCTCCGTCCCAAATTAATTGCTTTTCTAGGACTTTTTAAAGTCAACTTGATTATTTTTAAAATTAATAATTAAACATATATAAATATATTTCTAAAAATATAAAAATTGAAATTAGTAATAAATTGTATATACTTTCTTTTGGTTATAATATCTTTACCTATATGTTAGCAAAAATAGTAAAAAAATTAGTTTTAAAAATAGTCAATTTGACTTTAAAAAGTCCTAGAAATGCAATTAATTTGGGACGGAGGGAATATAATATAAGGGAAAATGTATGTATTAAAGTTTATCCATCAAATTGGTTTGGGTGCTTTAAAAATCATCTGGTTTGCAAACGTATTTCTGTATGCGACTTTTGTATCAAATTACTCTCTGCCTTGATGGTAAATTCTTAAAAATGAGAGCCTTCTATATTGCCCTTATATATAACAAAAACACCTAGCACTGCCACTGATGAGAGTTGGTCTACAAATTGGACATATATAGCAGATCAAGAGACCAAAAAACAGTATCCCACGCAAATGCACGACACGGTACGTAAAATACTTGATCCACAAATTAGTTAATTCATTCCTGATTACATGTTACCCACCCTAAGGATGGGTATCACAAACCTAATTAAAGACCAACCCCCGCCCTCTTTCAACTCACCCAACCATCTTATTCGTGTCATAAATTCAAACACCCGGCCAGTCTCTTTATACTCGGAGACTCTTTCTGAGCTAACCTTTTATAAAACAGCGCATCTACTCGGACTCTTTCTGAGCTAACCCCTTATAAAACAGCGCATCTTTGGTGAACCAAACACTTCGTACGATCTTTTTTTTGCGACGCCGATCATGCATGTCCGTTCTTACATACAAACAGTCCTTAGTGATTTTGTCGTCAATTGTATAGGCGCAAACAACAACAATTCTAGGAATTAAAATAATAGTCATAGCAATCCACTAACTTGGAGATAGCAGCCCACCAAGTGGTAACAATAAACAATTTTTAATTCTAGGAGATTAAGTTATAGTTTATAGGAGTCCACTAGGTTGTGTTCGTAGGAGTCTAAATTGCTATATTTTGTCTTTATTAAATGCTAAAGTCTGATGTCTATTGTATATATATACTTCTTGAAATTAATAGAAAATGAACCAATTGCTCCACTTTTCTCTTCATGGTATCAAAGCCACAATTCTAACTCCACGAGCAGGTTCAATCAGTTTCTTATCTCCACCCAATTCTTGCTTATTCAAAATTTTAGCAAAACCCACAATTCTTTTCTCTTTCCCCCGGCACTAACTTCTTGCACACATCATCCTCTTCAAACAATGACCTCACAAGATCAAATACTCGTTGCTGTCTCTCAACCAATTATCCCTAATTCTCATGAACCTAATCACCCTCTTGTTGCCATAAACATCTCCTCCCACTCCACCATAAAACTCACACCCACAAATTATCTCTCATGAAAATTACAATTTCATGCAACCTTAATAGGCTATAATCTTGAAGGATATATTGATGGCTCGATTAGTGTACCATCTCCCACAATTACCACTGATGATAAGAAGTCCCCAAATCCTGCATTCCAAACCTGGCATCGCCAGGATAAATTAATTTTTAGTGCCATAGTCGGATCATTATCGACTGCAATTGTTCCACTCCTAAATCGTGCTATCACCTCTCGTGATGCCTGGATGATTCTTGAAAACATATATGCAAAGCCCACTCGTGGTCATATCAAGCAAGTTAAGGAGCAACTAAAGAATCCAATTAAAGGCTCGCGAACCATTAGCGAATATATGCAATATATTCGGAACCGTGCTGATGAGCTTGCAATTCTGGGCAAGCCATATGATGAAGAGGACTTGATTGACAAAGTCCTTGATGGTCTCGACGAGGAATATAAATCCATCGTTGACGCCGTCAACGCTCGAGATACAACCATCTCTTTTGACGAGCTTCATGAAAAACTCTTGAACAAGGAAACTATGTTACGCCAATCTCAACCACCACCACCAACCTCTCTTCCTGCAACAACAAATCCAACATCCATGCATCCTCGGAATAAACCATGGCGTCCTACCTTCAACTCATAAACTAAATCATCACCAAATCAATGGTCATCATCTAACAACTTTCGGGCTGCAAGACCTCAACCACGCCCTTATCTTGGTACGTGTCAAGCATGCAATACTCAAGGGCACACAACCAAACGATGTCCACAATTTCGATTAATTTTCACTCAGCCCAATTCAGGTTATTCACCAACAAACCCACAGTCATCGGGTTTCCAACCGACCGGACCACGTTCATCATCTCCCTGGCAACCACGCGTCAACTATACAACAACTGGCACATCCAACATTCCATCATGGCTCCTTGATAGTGGTGCATCTCATTATGTTACCACTGACCTGAATAATCTCTCTCTCCATGCTCCGTACAACGCCCATGATGATGTTATGATTGGCGATGGTACATGTCTACAAATTACCCACACTGGTTCTACCTCCCTTCCCTCCTCCACACATAATTTTCAATTACATAATGTTTTGTGTGTTCCCACCAAGAAAAAGAATCTCATTTCCATTTCTCAAATGTGCATCACTAATAATGTTTCAATTGAATTTTTACCCTCTGGTTTTCTGGTGAAGGATCTAAGCACGGGAGCAACACTTTTGAGGGGACCAACTAAGGATGGCGTGTATGAGTGGTCACTCTCTTCACCAAACAAATCCCCTCTTGTTTTCTTTTCCGGTGTCAAGACAACAACTACCGAGTGGCACAATCGCCTAGGACATCCTGCCTCTCCAATTTACAAATATGTTGTCTCTAAATTTCAATTACCAGTTTCTGTCTCCACAACAAACAATCATTGCAATGCTTGTAGTTGTAATAAAAGTCATAAGCTTCCTTTTTCCATTTCCTCTCTTGTTTCTACAAAACCTCTTGAAATAATTTTCTCTGATGTTTGGACCTCTCCCGTGCATTCATATGATGACTTCAAATACTATGTCATTTTTGTTGATCACTTCACCAAATATGTCTGGTATTATCCGCTTAAACGTAAATCTCATGTTTACGAAGTCTTCATACGATTCAAAGCGCTTGTCGAAAATTATTTCAATCACAAAATTAAAACCCTATACTCTGATAATGGTGGTGAATATCAAGTTCTTGATTCTTTTTTAGCTACCAATGGCATCACTCACTTAACCACTCCACCACACACACCTGAACATAATGGATATTCTGAAAGACGCTATCGTCACATTGTAGAAACTGGTCTCTCTCTACTCACACATGCCTCTATTCCTTTAATCTACTGGCATCATGCCTTTGCTACAGCCGTTTACCTCATCAATCGACTTCCTACACCCACACTCAACCTGCTCTCACCATTCGAAAAATTTTTTGGAACCACTCCCAACTACTCTAAACTTAAAATTTTTGGTTGTCTTTGTTATCCGAGGCTTCGACCGTACAACAATCACAAACTTGAAGCCCGATCCATCCCTTGTGTCTTCCTTGGCTACTCTACCACCCAAAGTGCATATCTGTGTCTTGATACCAACACATCTCGCCTTTATACTTCGCGTCATGTTAAATTCGTTGAATCTGTCTTCCCCTTCACATCTACTCAAACTCATCTCAGTCGTCCCGAGTCAACCACTACTTCTCATTGGTTTCCGCCTGCCTACATAATTTCTGCAGACTCTCTCGCTGCCACAACACTCAACACGTCTTCGGTAGAAGGTCCTTCAAATGCTGCTACTGTCCAAACGCTACCTTCGCCAGAAAATTCCAACACCCTCAGCCCATATACAGTTGCCCGACCACACTTAACCGGTCAACCAACCACCACTCAAAACCAAAGCCTGCGACCTTCATTGCCATCCAGTCCCAACCCAAACCAAAACCACAGTTCATCACCCATGGACTTCCACCATCCAGGCCCAATTAACACCCATTCCATGACCACAAGAGCCAAAAATAATATTCACAAACCAACCCAAAAGCTCAATCTCAATGCCCAACTCATCCCATCAAATGACCTAGAACCCATGTAATGTCCGACAATTTTTAAAACATTGTATTTATTTATTTTAAGGAAATTCATTTTATTTAATGAATTGGACCCATGTAGGTATTATTAATTAATTAGCTAACTATATGGTCCAATAATTTTCTTGTATTAAAGGGACTCATTAAAAATTAAATAATTGGTGAGTTAACCCTAAGAATTTAATTTGCAAGAAAATTTGGAAAGGAGATTAATAAATAATTTTATCATTATCGGATTTTAATAATTCGAATAAAGAATGATGGTTAAAATAAAAAAATTAATTGGTTTTGTTATTTAATTTAAGATATTAGAAATGCAATGTGGTTAAATTATTTGGGCCATTTCTTTTCTTTTAGGACTGAGCCCAAATTTCCTTGTTATTCTCCCTGTTGGGCCACTTAAGTTGTTTATTTTAATTAGTGCAGCCGGCCCAACTAGTGGGTAAGCCCAAATCGATTTCCAGCGGTTTGGGTCAATCATGTGGGTCGATCCGTTTCCTTTAATTTGTGCAACCGGTAATTTCGTATGGAGGAGTTCGAATCAGCCAAAAAGGAAAGAAAGTAAATTAGGGGAAATGACTGAGCGAAGGAGAAAAGAGATCAAACCCTAGCGAACCCTAAGCCCTCAAATCGACAGCCAAGCAAGAAGCGTGATAGGTATCAATCAAGGCGGACGGACGAGGATTGAAGCCGGCGACAGCGTGGCGACCAGCGGTCGGAGCGGGGGAAGGGGCGGCGACCGAGCAAGCACGACTTGGACCAGAGGTCCCTGAAGTTCGGCGATTTGACCGGCGGGACTACGCGGCTCGAGGAAGAGACGGCAAACCGCAGCTGGGTTTGATGTGAAACGATCGACAGCTCCTCCCTCCCTACCGTCGGTTAATAACTTGGTCAGGTAGGGTATTGCCCAATATTTGGGTAAAATTTTGTCTATAAATTGAGCCCTAAACCCTACGCCAAGGCTGCCGAATCCTTTTAAGTTCCAAAATTTTATTATTAGGGTTCGAAATTGGAAAGGGAGAGGGAGCAGGGGTGCCGATTGTGGGTTGCGATTGGAGTGAATGTCCGGATTAGTTGAATACTTTGGACGAAGAAGGAGGACCGCCCGCCGATCAAACCCAAGGTACAATACTGGGAAATTAGTGAGTATTGCGATAACTTCGTTGGGCGATTTTAAATTTTTGTGTTGCCTTGTTGAGTCGTTATTATACTGTGATAGTTCGTATGGTTAGGAAAACTGTTGAGACGAACCTTAAAGGTTCTAGCAGTAAAGATATTAGCTCATACTATACATTTATTTTGGGGATTTTATGGAATTGTGTTAGATTTTGTTCGATTTTGAATTGGGAATCCCAGTATTGTGTTGATCAATTGTATTAGTATAGTACTGTGTAAACTTTGGGACAATTGCAGATCGTTGTTTTATTTTGTGATAATCGTGCAGTCAATACATATTGCTTACAGGAATCATTTTGTTAGTTGAAATGAATTCGCAGGACTGTGAGGTTATGGATGACTATTATCATCAGGGGTATTAAACAATAATTTAGTTATTTTCCAAATTGATTTTCGTAATTCATTGGATTATTCAAGCGAAAATAATTAACAAATGAAGTCTAATTGTTGCCTAAATTGTTAATTAACTATGCTAGTAATGGCTAAGTTATTGGTTAACTAGTTTAAGTTAAAATGCTCTTGTAATTATCTAGCTATTAAAACCAATAAATAAAATTTATTAAATAATTACTATTTATCAATAAAAAATAATAAATATTTAATTATTATAATAATAATTAAATATGAATAAAGTTAATAAAATAATTATTTAGTATTTATTAATAAATAATAAATAAAGATAATAAATATTTAATTATTATTTAATAATAATAATAATTAAATATGAATAAAGTTAATAAAATAATTATTTAGTATTTATTAATAAATAATAAATAAAGATAATAAATATTTAATTATTACTTAATAATAATAATAATTAAATATGAATAAAGTTAATAAAATAATTATTTATTATTTATTAATAAATAATAAATAAAGATAATAAATATTTAATTATTATTTAATAATAATAATAATTAAATATGAATAAAGTTAATAAAATAATTATTTATTATTCATTAAAAAATAATAAATAAAGATAATAAATATTTAATTATTATTTAATAATAATAATAATTAAATATGAATAAAGTTAATAAAATAATTATCTATTATTTATTAATAAATAATAAATAAAGATAATAAATATTTAATTATTATTTAATAATAATACTAATTAAATATGAATAAAGTTTATAAAATAATTATTTATTTATAAATAATAAATAAAGGTAATAAGTATTTAATTATTATTTAATAATAATAATTAAGTATGAATGAAATTATGAAACAATAAGGATGGTAATTAATTAATCATTAATGAAATAATGATTAAGTATGAGGGAGATTAATAAGTTAATTATTTTTGGGCCTTAATAAATAAAGATAATAAACACTTAACGATTATTAATATTAAATAATAATTAAGTGTGTGTAAATTTATACATTAATTAATGTTGAATAAAGAATAAGTATAATAGTTACTAAATTACCCTTAAGGTGAATAGTGATTAAGCAAGTAAAAGATTAAGTAAGAGATCAACCATTATTTAGTTGTTATTAAATCATGCTAGATTTATTATGCTAATAATAAATAAAGGTTGTTAACCCATAGTTAGAGACAAATAAGAGTAATAATCGGAGTATTCAAAGAATAAGTGTGCATGATTAGTTATCAATTATTTTAATAGCTAAAGGTCATTAAGTTAAATTCTGTTTAGCTAATGATTAGACAGAAATTAAACGAATATGGCGAATTGTTTATCTTTTAAATAAATAGCATAAGTGAGTGTATACAGTTATGCAATGCTAATGGATAAACCGACTTTATCAACTGATAGGTTATCCAAGGTCAATTAATTAAAGCTAGGATTTAATTGTAGTTGAGCAAACAGGCAAGTTCTCTATCTCGAACTTTGATTTTTGCAAGTTCCCTAACTTCATTCTTTCAGTATATTGAATGCAAGTCCTATCTTACTCAACTTTTATAATTGAGCAAATTTCTAAACCTTATGCATTATTTCTAATTCGTGCAAAAGGTATACATTAATGCAAGTTATTCTTAAGCTTGAATCTTATCTCCAAGTATGTTTTAAGTGGTCTAATTACTTTTAAAATTATTCCACATCTATGTATTCATTGGCATTCGCACTTGTGCATTTGAGTTCGTATGATTATTTAAGTTCTGAAATTCACGAACTACTCATGATTAAGTCTGAACCCTTGTCTCGGTCAGGCACGCATGTAAGAATTTATAAAAGCTATCCGAACTAATCAACGGTAAGAACCATACGGGGGAATGCACGAAAGGGAAAAGCGTGTGTTACCGTTGTGGACAACCTGGGCACATGGCCCCTAGTGCCCTAATAAGCCGAAAGGAGGTTGTTTCTCCTCTGGATCGCCTGACCACCAGATCAAGGATTGCCCGAAGAGGAAGGGCGACGCCGGGAGTGGCAACCGAAGCAACAATAACAGTGGAAACAACAACCGGTTGAACTACGAGCCACCAGCCAGTCAAGCTAACAGACCGACAGCCCGCACGTTCAACATGACTGTTCAGGATGCCATGGAATCCAAAGACGTGGTGTCAGGTATCATCCCAATCAATGATATAAATGCATATGTGTTATTTGATTCGGGTGTTACTTGCTCTTTTGTTTCCGAAGGATTTTCTAGTCAGTTGAATTTACTTCGTGAAAAATTAGAACACCCTATGAACGTAGAAGTAGCAAACAAAGAAATTGTCCCCGTAGAATACATTCATAGGAATTGTTGTGCTGAATTGCGAGGATTAAAGCTCAATGTGGATTTGATACCCATTCGGCTGGGAGAGTTTGATGTAATCCTGGGAATGGATTGGCTATCAACCCACGGAGCAGTTATTAATTGTAAGGAAAAGTGTGTACACCTGAAGACTCCTAATAAGTCGAAGGTGGTATTTTATGGCAGTAAGTCACCAAGACAATCGTGTTGTTTGACTATGATGCAAACCAAGAAGTTACTTAAGAAGGGTTGTGTATGTTATTTGGCCCATGTGGTTGATACCCGTCAAGTAGGGGATGAGATGAGTCAAATATCAGTCGTGAAAGATTTCACCGATGTCTTTCCCGAAGAACTTCCGGGACTGCCGCCGGACAGGGAGATTGAGTTCGTAATCGATTTGGTACCGGGAACCGCACCAATATCGAAGCCGCCGTATCGGATGGCACCTGTAGAAATGAAAGAGTTGATGATTCAATTGCAGGAACTGTTAGACAAGGGTTACATCAGACCGAGTGTGTCCCCATGGGGAGCACCAGTTCTGTTTGTAAAGAAGAAAGATGGTTCGATGAGACTTTGTATCGACTACCGGGAGTTGAACAAAGTTACGATTAAGAATAGGTATCCGCTTCCTAGGATTGACGATTTATTTGATCAGCTTAAGGGAGCAAAGTACTTTTCAAAAATCGACCTAAGAACAGGCTATCATCAGCTGAAGGTGAGGTAGGAAGATATTCCAAAGACTACATTCAGGACTCGTTACGGGCACTTCGAATTTCTGGTAATGTC
This sequence comes from Aralia elata, assembly GCA_034770075.1. Taxonomy (NCBI): domain Eukaryota; kingdom Viridiplantae; phylum Streptophyta; class Magnoliopsida; order Apiales; family Araliaceae; genus Aralia; species Aralia elata. Next base: position 77,285,478 of record CM068379.1, on the reverse strand, counting down.
ATTTGGATTAACGAATGCACCAGCAGCATTCATAGATATGATGAACAGAGTGTTCAAGCAGTACTTGGACAAGTTCGTAGTTGTATTCATCGATGACATCCTGGTGTATTCAGGGACAGAGGAGGAGTATGTTGAACACTTGAAGATCGTATTGGAAGTTCTCAGGAAGGAACAGTTGTACGCAAAATTTTCGAAGTGTGAATTTTGGTTGCAAAGGGTACAGTTTCTGGGTCATGTCATCGACAAGAATGGTGTTTCGGTGGACCCAGCAAAAGTGGAAGCAGTTATCAACTGGGATCAGCCGAAGACGCCGACAAAGATCCGGAGTTTCTTAGGATTAGCAGGATACTATCAGAGATTCATCCAGGATTTTTCAAAGATAGCATCGCCATTGACCAATCTCACCAGGAAAACAGTTAAGTTCGTTTGGTCGGAGAAATGTGAGGAAAGTTTCATGGAGTTGAAAAAGAGACTTAGCCAAGCACCGATGTTGACCTTACCCGACAACACTGGGGGTTTCGTAGTGTACAGCGATGCGTCACACAAGGGTCTTGGCTATGTACTGATGCAACACGGCAAGGTCGTGGCGTACGCATCGCGTCAGCTGAAAGACTATGAGAAGGGTTACCCGACTCATGACTTGGAGTTAGCAGCTGTAGTTTTTGCCTTGAAGATTTGGAGGCACTACCTATACGGGGAGAAGTGCGAGATATATACAGATCACAAAAGTCTGAAATATATCTTCACTCAAAAGGAGCTGAACATGAGGCAGCGCCGATGGTTAGAATTAATCAAGGACTATGACTGTGAAATTCTGTACCATCGGGGCAAAGCAAATGTAGTGGCTGATGCCTTAAGCAAGAAAGGCAAGGTGAAATTGATGCAGCTGACAGTTCAAGAAGAATTGATAAAGGACTTTGAACGTTTGGAACTGGAGGTTAGGTATCCAATGGAGGCGGACGAAAAAGTGTTCACCGTGACAGTAGGTCCGACTCTACTGGATAGGATACAAGAGGCTCAAGAATTTGATGAAGAATGCATTGACATTAAGAAGCAACTATCAGAGGAAAAAACGTTGAAGTACAAGGTTGACAGCGCAGGATTGCTGAGGTTCGAGGGAAGGATCTGGATACCCTATGTACCGGACCTAAGGGAAGAAATTTTGCAGGAGGCCCATAATACGAGATTTTCGGTACATCCAGGTAGCACCAAGATGTATCAAGATCTTCGTCAGCATTATTGGTGACCGCATTTGAAGGGGGAAGTTACAGAACTCGTCAGCCGGTGTTTAACCTGTCAGAGGATCAAGGCGGAGCACCAACGGCCGAGCGGATTGTTGCAACCCTTAGAGATTCCCGAGTGAAAGTGGGAACACCTCACAATGGATTTTGTGGTAGGACTTCCAATAACACAAAAGGGTCTAAACGCCATCTAGGTGATCGTAGATCGGTTGACCAAGTCTGCCCATTTTCTACCGATCAAGATCAGGTACAAATTGGAACAGTTGGCGAAACTTTACGTGAAGGAAATAGTATCACGACATGGAGTGCCAGTATCTATTGTGTCTGACAGAGATCCGCGCTTCACGTCAAATTTTTGGAGAAGTCTACAGGAGAGACTGGGAACACAGTTAAGAATGAGTACGGCATATCATCCTCAGACTGATGGTCAAAGTGAGCGAACAATCCAGACCTTAGAGGACATGCTTTGGGCAGTTGTGATGGACTTAAGTGGCAGCTGGGACGACCACTTGCCACTAGTAGAGTTCGCCTACAACAATAGTTACCATGCTAGCATTGGTATGCCACCGTACAAAGCGTTGTATGGAAGGAAGTGTCGAACGCCGTTGTGTTGGGATGAAGTTGGTGAACGGAGATTGTTGGGGCCAGAATTGGTACAACAAACCGTGGAAATCATTAAAGTAATAAGACAGCGATTAGTAGCAGCTCAAGATCGTCAGAAGAAGTATGCTGACTTACATCGTCAGAAACGAGACTTTGAAGTTGGTAGCTTTGTGTTTCTAAAGGTATCTCCCTAGAAAGGGAAGATCCGTTTTGGGAAGAAGGGCAAGTTGAGCCCTAGGTTCATAGGACCGATCGAGATTTTGAGGAGAATAGGCGAAGTGGCGTACGAGGTAGCATTACCCCCTGAACTTGAGCACATTCATAACGTGTTTCATGTATCAGTGTTGCGTCCGTATAAGCCAGATTACAAACATGTTATTTCCTATGAGCCAATTCAGGTCGAAAGAGACTTATCGTACGAGGAGATTCCTGTTCAAATACTGGATAGAAAAGAGCAGAAGCTAAGGAATAAAATCATTCACTCGGTGAAAGTTCTCTGGAGAAACCACGCGATGGAAGAAACTACGTGGGAACTCGAAGAGAAAATGAGAGCGAATTACCCCCAGTTATTCGAGTGACCTTAGATTGAAATCCCGAGGACGGAATTTTTATTAGGGGGAGAGGATGTAATGTCCGAGAATTTTTAAAACATTGTATTTATTTATTTTAAGGAAATTCATTTTATTTAATGAATTGGACCCATGTAGGTATTATTAATTAATTAGCTAACTATATGGTCCAATAATTTTCTTGCATTAAAGGGACTCATTAAAAATTAAATAATTGGTGAGTTAACCCTAAGAATTTAATTTGCAAGAAAATTTGGAAAGGAGATTAATAAATAATTTTATCATTATCGAATTTTAATAATTCGAATAAAGAATGATGGTTAAAATAAAAAAATTAATTGGTTTTGTTATTTAATTTAAGATATTAGAAATGCAATGTGGTTAAATTATTTGGGCCATTTCTTTTCTTTAGGACTGAGCCCAAATTTCCTTGTTATTCTCCCTGTTGGGCCACTTGAGTTGTTTATTTTAATTAGTGCAGTCGGCCCAACTAGTGGGTAAGCCCAAATCGATTTCCAGCGGTTTGGGTCAGTCAAGTGGGTCGATCCGTTTCCTTTAATTTGTGCAACCGGTAATTTCGTATGGAGGAGTTCGAATCAGCCAAAAAGGAAAGAAAGTAAATTAGGGGAAATGACTGAGCGAAGGTGAAGAGAGATCAAACCCTAGCGAACCCCAAGCCCTCAAATCGACAGCCAAGCAAGAAGCGTGATAGGTATCAATCAAGGCGGACGGACGAGGATTGAAGTCGGCGACAGCGTGGCGACCAGCGGTCGGAGCGGGGGAAGGGGCGGCGACCGAGCAAGCACGACTTGGACCATAGGTCCCTGAAGTTCGGCGATTTGACCGGCAGGGCTACGCGGCTCGAGGAAGAGACGGCAAACCGCAGCTGGGTTTGATGTGAAACGATCGACAGCTTCTCCCTCCCTACCGTCGGTTAATAACTTGGTCAGGTAGGGTATTGCCAATATTTGGTTAAATTTTGTCTATAAATTGAGCCCTAAACCCTACGCCAAGGCTGCCGAATCCTTTTGAGTTCCAAAATTTTATTATTAGGGTTCGAAATTGGAAAGGGAGAGGGAGCAGGGGTGCCGATTGTGGGTTGCGATTGGAGTGAATGTCCGTATTAGTTGAATACTTTGGACGAAGAAGGAGGACCGCCCGCCGATCAAACCCAAGGTACAATACTGGGAAATTAGTGAGTACTGCGATAACTTCGTTGGGCGATTTTAAATTTTTGTGTTGCCTTGTTGAGTCGTTATTGTACTGTGATAGTTCGTATGGTTAGGAAAACTGTTGAGACGAACCTTAAAGGTTCTAGCAGTAAAGATATTAGCTCATACTATACATTTGTTTTGGGGATTTTATGGAATTGTGTTAGATTTTGTTCGATTTTGAATTGGGAATCCCAGTATTGTGTTGATCAATTGTATTAGTATAGTGCTGTGAAAACTTTGGGACAATTGCAGATCGTTGTTTTATTTTGTGATAATTGTGCAGTCAATACATATTGCTTACATGAATCATTTTGTTAGTTGAAATGAATTCGCAGGACTGTGAGGTTAGGGATGACTATTATCATTAGGGGTATTAAACAATAATTTAGTTATTTTCCAAATTGATTTTCGTAATTCATTGGATTATTCAAGCGAAAATAATTAACAAATGAAGTCTAATTGTTGCCTAAATTGTTAATTAACTATGCTAGTAATGGCTAAGTTATTGGTTAACTAGTTTAAGTTAAAATGCTCTTGTAATTATCTAGCTATTAAAACCAATAAATAAAATTTATTAAATAATTACTATTTATCAAAAAATAATAATAAATATTTAATTATTATAATAATAATTAAATATGAATAAAGTTAATAAAATAATTATTTAGTATTTATTAATAAATAATAAATAAAGATAATAAATATTTAATTATTATTTAATAATAATAATAATTAAATATGAATAAAGTTAATAAAATAATTATTTATTATTTATTAATAAATAATAAATAAAGATAATAAATATTTAATTATTATTTAATAATAATAATAATTAAATATGAATAAAGTTAATAAAATAATTATCTATTATTTATTAATAAATAATAAATAAAGATAATAAATATTTAATTATTAATTAATAATAATAATTAAATATGAATAAAGTTAATAAAATAATTATTTATTTATAAATAAAAAATAAAGGTAATAAGTATTTAATTATTATTTAATAATAATTATTAAGTATGAATGAAGTTACGAAATAATAAGGATGGTAATTACTTAATCATTAATGAAATAATGATTAAGTATGAGGGAGATTAATAAGTTAATTATTTTTGGGCCTTAATAAATAAAGATAATAAACACTTAACGATTATTAATATTAAATAATAATTAAGTGTGTGTAAATTTATACATTAATTAATGTTGAATAAAGAATAAGTATAATAGTTACTAAATTACCCTTAAGGTGAATAGTGATTAAGCAAGTAAAAGATTAAGTAAGAGATCAACCATTATTTAGTTGTTATTAAATCATGCTAGATTTATTATGCTAATAATAAATAAAGGTTGTTAACCCATAGTTAGAGACAAGTAAGAGTAATAATCGGAGTATTCAAAGAATAAGTGTGCATGATTAGTTATCAATTATTTAATAGCTAAAGGTCATTAAGTTAAATTCTGTTTAGCTAATGATTAGACAGAAATTAAACGTATATGGCAAATTGTTTATCTTTTAAATAAATAGCATAAGTGAGTGTATACAGTTATGCAATGCTAATGGATAAACCGACTTTATCAACTGATAGGTTATCCAATGTCAATTAATTAAAGCTAGGATTTAATTGTAGTTGAGCAAACAGGCAAGTTCTCTATCCCGAACTTTGATTTTTGCAAGTTCCCTAACTTCATTCTTTCAGTATATTGAATGCAAGTCCTATCTTACTCAACTTTTATAATTGAGCAAATTTCTAAACCTTATGCATTATTTCTAATTCGTGCAAAAGGTATACATTAATGCAAGTTATTCTTAAGCTTGAATCTTATCTCCAAGTATGTTTTAAGTGGTCTAATTACTTTTAAAATTATTCCACATCTATGTATTCATTGGCATTCGCACTTGTGCATTTGAGTTCGTATGATTATTTAAGTTCTGAAATTCACGAACTACTCATGATTAAGTCTGAACCCTTGTCTCGGTCAGGCACGTATGTAAGAATTTATAAAAGCTATCCGAACCAATCAACGGTAAGGATTCTTAGACTAAATAAACACCCCTTTTATTATAGGGGAGTACCCCAAGTACCGGATATAAGGTACAAATAGCAGAGTTAAATGTTATGCATATACATAGCGTACGCGAGGCTGATCCCCTCAAATACTCACTCTGTAGCCAGTAACCAGAGGGTCAACTAGCTATTGACTCCTTTGGAAGTCATTGTTCAAAGTCTATTTTGACTACCAATTGTTCTAAAAGCATTTATTGTTATTGCTTCTGTTAATCCCATTGTTGAAATCTCTTCTTTATCCCTTTCATCATGATATATCTTTATTGTTGTACTTTAAACTTGCTGAGCAAACTCGTTGCTCATTCTTGCTATATCATGACTTTATTGCAGCTAAACCCGAGACGTCAGGGAAAAGCAAAGGGAAAGAAAAGATGAAGTGATAGACTTCATGTAGCAGATTTAAAACTTTATGTGTAGTTAATCATTGTTAATGTAATTTAAACCCTGCTTGTTATTTAGGGTATGGATTTGTGAAAGTGTTAAGGTTATTGTATTTTGGGACTAGTAACACCTTGTAATGAACAACGTATGTTTATTATATTCCGCATTTTAGATACCATATGTTGTTATAGATGGATGTTTGTGTTGGATCATGATGACCAGATCCGGGTAGTTGGAGACCCGAATTTGGGGGCGTCACAACCCACGACAGTGACCCAAGCCCTTAAAGACATCAAATGGCGTCGTGCAATGTCTGAAGAGTATGATGCTCTTGTCCGGAATGGTACATGGGAGCTTGTTCCACCAAATCAAGCCCACAATCTTGTCGGGTGTAAGTGGATTTTTTGTACTAAACGTTTACCCGATGGTTCTATTGACAGGTACAAAGCCCGTTTAGTAGCCAAAGGTTTCCATCAACGTCCAGGCATTGACTACCATGACACTTTCAGCCCAGTTATAAAACCAACAACAATTCGCCTAGTTCTCACCATTGCAATCAGTCATGGATGGTCACTACGACAACTTGACATCAATAATGCCTTTTTACAAGGTCATCTCACTGAAGATGTCTTTATGATACAACCTCCAGGGTTTATTCATAGAGAATTTCCGCATCACGTGTGTAAATTGCACAAAGCCATTTATGGTTTGAAACAAGCTCCACGGGCATGGTACCATGAGCTACGCCAATTCCTTCTCACTGTGGGATTCAAAAACTCACATGCAGATACTTCTCTGTTCATCTTCAACAACACCAATACCATGATCTACCTTCTAGTATATGTAGATGACATCATCATCACAGGGAATAACACATCTTCCGTGCAACGCTTTGTTACTCAACTTGCAACACGCTTTTCTCTAAAAGATCTTGGTCATCTCTCTTATTTTCTGGGTGTTGAGGTTCTTCCACACAAGCATGGCCTCATCCTCTCGCAACATCGCTACATTAATGATCTTCTCAAACGCACTCACATGACCGATGCCAAGCCGGTTCTTACACCCTTGGGAACAGATCAAACTCTGGGTCTTCACACTGGCACCACCTTGACAGATGCTTCAGAATACCGAACTATTGTTGGCAGTCTTCAGTACTTAACTCTCACACGGCCTGACATTGCATTCACAGTAAATAAGCTCTCTCAGTTCATGCACCGTCCTACGACAGATCACTGGAATGCAACTAAACGACTGTTACGATATCTTTGTGGCACATCTGATCATGGCATAGTTCTTCACCACAACCCAACACTATCTCTCCATGCCTTCTCCGATGCTGATTGGGCTGACAACAAAGATGACTTCAGATCAACTAGTGCTTACATTGTTTATCTTGGTCGCAGTCCAATTTCTTGGAGCTCTAAGAAACAACGCACGGTTGCACGCTCGTCAACTGAAGCTGAGTATCGTGTAGTTGCGGCAACTGCTGCCGAATTGCGCTGGATTTGTTCACTGCTTACCGAACTTGGAATACAGACTTCTCAAGCCCCGGTCATCTATTGTGACAATATTGGAGCCACCCATCTTTGCTCCAATCCAGTTTTTCACTCTCGGATGAAGCATGTCGCAATTGATTTTCACTTTATCCGCGAACAAGTCCAAAGTGGTGCCCTACGTGTCGCTCATGTTTCCTCTGCAGATCAGTTAGCTGATGCGCTCACAAAACCACTCTCACGTGCACAATTTCTTAATCTCAAGGACAAGATTGGAATCTCCGCTAGGAGTTCCAACTTGAGGGTGCATATAGGCGCAAACAACAATTCTAGGAATTAAAATAATAGTCATAGCAGTCCACTAACTTGGAGATAGCAGCCCACCAAGTTGTAACAATAAACAATTTTTAATTCTAGGAGATTAAGTTATAGTTTATAGGAGTCCACTAGGTTGTGTTTGTATGAGTCTAAATTGCTATATTTTGTCTTTATTAAATGCTAAAGTCTCATGTCTATTGTATATATATACTTCTTGAAATTAATAGAAAATGAACCAATTGCTCCACTTTTCTCTTCAAATTGAACCACTTGGCCATCGAAATGGGTTGTTCCTAAATACTATATCTGTAGTCAAATGCCATAGAATTTTTTTGAAGTATATATACTCATTTTCGTAAATAAAATAGGAATCCTCAATAAATTTCTACCCAAGGAAAGATATCAGTTGATTTTACAATAAATAATAGTTACCTCGTATATTACATGCTATGCATGAGCAGTAATTTATTAATTTAGTTGCATCTTTCTTAAAGATTTTTAACTTAGTATGCATGTTCTTGTACGTACAGCTACACTTGAGGCATAACAAATAAGAAAACTTGTGCTATATATATATGTATATATATATATATATATATATATATATATGTATGTATGTATATATATATATGTATGTATGTATTCCCAATTTCAATGTATTACAAATACCAAGACTTAAACACATGCGATACTCGGAGCCTCTAATGTGTTCTATATGCCTGCTCTAATTCAAATTGACATGTTAATTAGTTGATTGATTGTATCCACTTTGTCTAAACAATAATCTGCTGCCACAAGGTTTAAGTAATGTTTGGTTTGTAATAGTATATTCTTTCGACTCCATAGTAGTCCTTGGATTGAACTCTATACTGATAAAGTTTAGCATTTATTGAATTTTTAGAGGCTAGTAGCACTTGTATCACACCCTAGTAAATTCAGTAGGAAAATTATTTGTGCACTAGCTAAAAAAACCTGTCCTTGATTATAAAACTTGTATAATTAATTGGCTATGGAACAAGGACACCGATAAGACATCCTGTGTAGGATGACACAAGCTAAGTACAATGATTAAAATAAGGTGAAAATTAGAGAAGTTGGAGTATGGTATGGTTGCTCAAAATGTTAAGAGTCATATAGTAGTATAATGAGAGGGAAAGTTCAGGGTTTCTTAGTACAAATTGTAACAGTAAAACAATGGCACATTTAGCTCTAATATAGATGTCCGAAACCACGTTTTAATCCAAGCACTTGAATATATTCAGTATACACAGATGGAAATATATATTCAAACATATTTTGGATTGTGGAGACATTATTGTTCAAGTCTTCTTAATTTCTGCATCCATTTTGTTCTGTAACCGGTAGAAATTATATTTCAGAATCATGACATAAATTTCACAACTGTTAAATATCCTGATTTGAGAAATAAGGGGTACATATAGGTATAGGTACTTTTAGCATGATTCTCAAACACATGCCTAGGCACCCTGCCTAGACCCCCGAGGCGAAGGGGCAGGGAGCCACACTGACGTACATCAAATTCAATAAGGTTTCTCCTTTGAGCCTAGGAGCCAAGCCCAAAGCACACCTAAATGAACTTTTGAAATTTAATTCCATCGTTATCTTTGAAGTTTTTTTCAATGGTAAGGTTATCTTATTTTCGTGTTATGCTTTTTTTCTACCCTTAAGCAACTGTTTTTTTTTCATTCTCAACCCCCTCCCACTTTTCCATGTTCCCTCATCCTCTTCCTTTGCTCAGCTTTTTTAAGTGATAGCAGACAAAGTAGAGATCCGCTTGCAACCTGTTCAACTAAAATTAAAGAGGAAAGATCTGATGAAAATCAGAAATCAAAACTCTTCAGTTTTTTTTACAGCTGTATATTGCTGTTATTGCAATTTAATTTGCTTTGCCATTTAGTTGTAATTTCTATAATTTGCGACTTAAATTGGTCTTTATTATTGTGCTGTGCCATATTTGTGAAAAGTTTTAGTTTTCTCTTTCAATATAATTTCCCTTCATTTATTACTTCTTTTTACTTTTATTACATAAGATGATTAATTATCTACCAACAAGAATTTATAACTTAAAAGCTTTTTTGGCAACATATGTTTATGCAGGGCCTTTGTAGTCAACATTGGAGACATGATGTACCTCTATTTTTTTTTTATTCAATTACACATGTGAGTAATTTTCTTTATTAATTTTAATTTTGCCTACTTTTGTCCCAAAATTCTTTTATTTGCAGATCAACATTGCACATGGTGATACAAGCAGGACAGGAACGCTATTCTGTAATGAAACATTTGTTTCCCATTTACAATTTTTATGTCTACCGTCATGTATTGTGTCTTTCTCTATGTGGCATACGTTTTTGTATATGCTTGAGAGGCATATAGATAAGAAGGCAGAAGTTAGCTATATAATACTTTGGATTGGTAAAGTGGTGGCTTCTTACTTGCCTTTTACCGGTTTCTGCTATGTTCTATATAATTTGTAGCTCAAATTTTTATGTATATATCTATACATTAGAATACCTTGAAGGATAATAACGTTTGTTAATTCTTTAAAAAGGAAAACATAGTTATTGTGAACAACTAGATTGAAATAACAATGCTTACTCGGGGTTTAGACAGATAAAAAGGATAGAGCATAAGGCTGACAAAAGTTATATGTACATTGCAACATTTTAGGTGGCTTTCTTTATGAATCCCAACCCAGACACTGGTAGAATGCTTGAGAAGTTGCTGCAGTGAGGCATCTCCCCCAGGCCCCAAGGTATGGTATCCAGTTCACCTCTTATACAATTCATGCATATATGAAGCAAGCGCGTAGTGTTTGTCAAGTCTCTTGAGCTGTACACTTTATTCTTCATCCTTCTCATTTAAAATATTAGTCATTTACTTGTAAAATGAATAAAGGTTAAATAGTAACAACTTAATATCATTACCATGCCAGATTGTCATCACTATTAAACCAAACACTATTTATATTTAGGAATAAACACAAAAGAAAAATATATATTTTAAGTTTGCAAAATTTTGCAAATGAGACTGTTTATGTGGAACAGAGAGAGTATATTGGATTACATTTTATAAGTTTTTGTGTGTAGGTTTCCACCTATTCGCAGTGCAGACTACCTGAAAGAGAAGTTCAGTAACCTTCATTTTATAGAGTTGGATTTGATGCCACAACATAGTTTGGGAAGATGAAAATGGCTGGTGCTTGGGAGAATGCTATTGTGTTTACAAAGGATCGATGTCATAAAAATTTCAGAGGTCTTGGTTCATGAAAAAAAAATAATATTGTACTTGCAAAATCTTTTAGGATTCTAAAGGTTGTGAATACTGTAGATGCATTTGCAAGAATTTCATTTTGGTGATGATTAGGGTCGAATTATCTTGTATCATTTAACATTTGGAAAAAATCTTTATGTTGAAAAAAAAAATTAACAAATTTATGAGGTTATTATCCATTTGAAGATTTATGATTCATGGAATTTTACTCAAACTACAGATACTAGTTTGTTGTGTAGGCATACATGGACTGTAATTTCTTTTACCTTATCAATCATGGGGTAGAGAATGAGTTATTACAAAAAGTGTTTTGAAGAAAACAGGAATTTTTTTTCTCCCCCCCTTGAAGAGAAGTTGAAATTGTCTCGGAAGGAGCATAGAGGTTACACGCCACTTTATGCTGAGAAACTTGATACCTCTTCAAGTTCCAAAGCTTCTACAAGTTTTGTAACTTCACAATAAGTTGTAGTGTTGTACGCTTTGATTTTTTACTTATTCAATAGAATTTATAGTACTTTGAGTCGATATGGTGATATATGTGGAAATGATTATCCAACTGATTCATAGTTATCATAAAAGCGGAAAAGAAAAAGAAGAAAAAGAAAGAAATAGATTGTTCGGCTGATTAGCTAATATGCAAGAAAACTGGCTAAAGTCATATACATCCATAGACTAGGCTGTTCAGTGTATGAAAACATATTGGCATGTGTAGAATGTAGATACATGCATGTCTCTGATGGCGTGTATCTGTCTGTGTGAGTTGCTTTTACTTATTTATTGAACTTTGAAGTAAAGTGGATTTTGAAACTTCACATCTTGCTACTATTAGTTATTGCAATCAGCAAAGATGCACCAAACCAGTTTCCATTTTGAAAGTATTTGGTTGTAAGTAGATGTTTGACCGACATTTTCAGAAACTCTTAAAGAATATTCATAAAATGATAAGTTAACATTCATTAAAAGCAGATGTTGATACATCTGATTTTATAAACTAATGTGGAGAAAGAGTGAAATTTTGGACCAATTCAATGCAAAACCTTATTCCATCATATCATAATATTACATGGTTTATCATATCAATTTCAGCATGAATTGTTAGAATATCTAAAGTGCGGGATAGGACAGTTCTGAAGTTTCTGTTCTTGTTGGTTCAAGTTTACTTGGTGCTGATTTTCTCAACTGATTGAAAAGCAGGTGATGCAAAAGAGACATTCTATATCGGTCCTTTAGAAGATGATAAAAGCCATCTGAATCAGTGGCCTTCAGCAGGTACTTATACATCTATCACTATCCATGCGCTTAGGTGAACACATTTGTTTTATTTTAGTACCTCCTCTTTTGTTTTATTTCCTTAGGATGTTGGAAGATAATCGCAGTAGTCAATAAAAGAATATGTTGGTTCTCATTTAGCTCTAATATAATCTTCTATATTCCAGCATTTGCTACAGATTCATTTCATGATCCATGATTTGAAGGCGTGCATCTATTATGTATTTATTTATTTTGAGATTAACTAGAGGTATTTTCCCTGCTTGGAAATTACAGAATTAGTACCCTCTTGGAGATTCACAATGGAACTATACTATGAAAAAGTCCCGTAGTGTACACAGTTTTTCTACCAATATTGATATGTGTAAAGGGATTGATAAAGGAAATGAACCTGCATTCTATTTTAGCAAGTTTCACATTAACTTAAGTACATAAGTATCTCATTATTGTGTTTTTCCTCACTACTGGTTTTAAGTTCACCTATCCCTGTTGTGCTGATTTCTTTTATTATGTTTATTTGTGTGCTTGAGGCAGAGAGGGAGGGAGGGGTTAATTAAAGTATTTTAGGTGGTAAATTAAGATGCATCATGATACACGCATATGGTTTTCTGCGAGATAACAGCAAGACCTTGTGACTTTGTGGTGATCTATGCTCTTATAGGGATGCTGGGAGCAGAGGCGGAAGGAGGGGGGGGCGAGGGGGGTCAACTGACCCTGGTATCTCCCGTCCTCCGGCGTAGCTTCAGGTGATTTTGCCTTTCTTGACCCCCCAATCTCTTTAACTCAGATTGTGAACTGTTCTTGCCGGTGGTTTAGGTTCCGGTGGTTCTGTGTGGTCTTCGGTCTGGACTTAATGCTTTATTGCTTATCTTTTTGTTCAGATCTGGATGTTTGTTGATGGATCTGTTTTATCTGCAATCAATTTATCAAACGCATCTTGTTTATCATTTGTTAAATTGGTTTCTGTGCTTAATCTGTTTGCTGTGGTTAAATCGGACTGCCGATCACGTGGTTGGCCACTTGGCCTCCGGGGTGATGTTCCTATGGCTAGTTTGACTGGCAGCTGGGTCCCACTTCAAATTTTGAATTTGATTTCTTTCAATTGGGCTTAAGCTTTGGTGGGTGAAGATTTCGGTTTGCTGATTTCTTTTGGTTCCCGCGTGGACTTGGGCAGTTGCTGGTTACCCACGTGGGCTGTCCCAGCTGAATGGGCTTAGCCTATCGTAAAAAAAAAAATTTACCAAAGGATTTTGACCCCCCTGTGATAGGGCCCTGGTTCCGCCGCTGGCTGGGAGAAGGTTGATCTCTTTGATTGCTTTGGCTTCAAATATAGAAGAAGGGTTCTTCGAGAAAGTGGGGCCCTCAGAGCCTTTTCTTCGTCTGTTGTTACTCCCCAGTTCTTTCTCCCCTTTATACTCTCTGTACTAATGTAGAGAAGGTAGAATTGTTTAAACTCTAGCACCTCCTTTTGGAAGGGAGATGAATCATTAAGCTTTTCATTTATTTATTTACGTAATTATGTTGGTGTAGCTTTTGGCAACAGCTTCATGTCTTAACATAATACACACACCATATGTATCTTTGATGATCTACGCAGGGAACTAAAATTCCCTGGCCTTGTAAACTACTGTTGTCATATGCCAATGTGTTTGTGGTTATTATTCATCTTTTGGTACATTATTTTAGCTTCAAGTGATAGATTTATTCCAATTATTTGTTGGGAACCAAGTCAATGCAAACCACACAATAAAATAAAGAGAGATAAAATAACAGAAAATTTAATGTGAAAAACCCTTAAAGAGAAAAACCACTGGCCAAACTCCGAATCTCCACTATGTGAAAATAATGGGCTTACAATAATACTCCGAAGTTTTACACCCTAAACTTGAGGTTCCACAATATCGCAAAACAACTTTTTGCACGGACTAAAAGCTGCAAAACCCTCCCACACACAATACAACTTTTTTGTATAGAATATAAAAGCTGCAAAAACTCTCTCCCTCACGCAAACACAAAACTCACTCACACCCTCTTTTCTTAAGATGCTACATAATTTTTTATTGTGTTCACTCTTTCTCTAAACACAAGACTCTATTTATAGAGTACTCACAACTTCATTTTTCTAATCTAATTAGGATACTCTCACATGATAAATATATCTATTACACATAGGACTATTTCCAAAATAATAATCCTGTCAAAAATAAAATTCCTTATCATAATAGGACACCTATTCAAAATAGGACAACTTCCTTTCCATAATAGCAATTCTTTTCTAAATAGGATTCGAGGAGTTACCTAACATTATTTTCTATATAAATTGTAACCTTTTTTGACCCTTTCCTAAAACTGTGTATGGATATGAGTTGGTGTTATAAATTAATTAATGTATCAATTACATTTCATTACCCCATTTATTGAATTTATTTGAAAATTTCGTATGTTAGTCAATATTTATTTCCCTATTTTTTGGTTATTATTCTGTTATTAGGTCTGTATTTCAGAAATCTTAAAGTCTCTCTTATAAGCCAATATGTGAGTGGGCATGTGCATATGAGCTTATGATGTGTTATACTTTGCTATGCACATGTGGCCACAGGAAAGCACAACACATTATATTGATTTCACAATGTTATTTACCTTTTGGTTTCAGGTGAATTTGGTTTATTAGATGAACAAGTTTATGGTGCCTCAGCTCATTCAGACTATGGATTATGGAATGATCACTCTTCTAGCAACTGATGGTGTTGGTGGACCAAATTAAGCTGGTCCAATTTGATCAGAACTTTTAAAACCCAGATATGATTTAATTCTTATAGCCTTAAAGCCCAACAACTATTGGGCTATTCAGACATGTTAAGATCCAAACAAACAGAGCCTTTGTTAACACTTAAAGAGAATATATATACGTGACTTCATGTTGGATATTTACATGGATTATTTGGTACTGTCTCCATTCCATAATAATAGTCGTTTTAGCTTGATTTAAATAAATTAAAAATATTATTTAACATTATCATTTAATAATTAAAATTTGTATAAAATTTCATTAATGTTTTTTTATAAGAAGTTGAAAACTACTAATACTGAGAAAAAATTTCTTAAGATAATGAGAGAAATTAGAAGTGATATAAAAAATTAAATAATTTATTCTCTTAAAAATTTATAAACGACAAATAAATTAAAATAATTTTTTTTTATTTTACACGATGCGCCAATGATTATGTATATTGAAACTAAGAAACATCTTATTCTTTTTTTTTTAATACCAATTTACATTATTTATTTTCATTTTCCTTTTCTCCCCCACCCCAAAAAAAAAAAAAGAAAAAAAAAAGAAGAAAAGAAAATCCTTCATCTTTCTCGCATGAACAAGCACAGAAGCCCCTCCATTAGCCTTAACCACCACCATCGTCCATCAATAACCCAAAATTTTATACCACAACGTCTAGTACAATCTAATAAATTCCACTACAATCTAGATATAAACAAAATCCAACTCCATCAGTCACCTCCACAAACCCAGGTCTAAATAAAATCCAATCCCATCAACCACAAACCCCAATTTATTGTGATAAATTATAGTTATTCTTTAAATCGTCTCAATAATTAGTTGATTCATTTATAAACCCATTTGTGTTTGAGCCCCAATTTGTCGAACCTAATTCAAAACTCCAATTAGTATAACATTTTCAGGAATATATATATATATATATTATATATATATATATATATAGAGAGAGAGAGAGAGAGAGAGAGAGAAAGAAACTGAATAGATATACACATCTGCCAAAAATTGTTTGGTGATGGGTACACAAATTCGCAACACTGGGATTGGAAAAGTAAGGAAAAGATGGATACAGATCCACCTGCAACTCTACAACAAAGAAAAAAAGCAAATACAAATAATAACAAGAAAATTCTTACTGGTACTTCGGGAATGATGGGTGGATTTTCAGTGATGGGAATTTATTCCCTTTTTTTTTTATTTGGGTCTTCTTGCAAGGGGTCCGATTGTGAAGGTAATCTACTATTAATATTTATTTTAATTTAATATTTAACTTTTATTTTAATTTTTTTACCAATATATATATAATCATATTTTATCTAATTATTCTTTTTATAACTTACATTTTATTTTATAACTATAAAGTTAAATATATTTTATTTGGTTGGTTTGTTTATTTTACGTAATATGGTTAACTTGTTTTAATTGCTAATTTTAAATGTTTTTATTTTTTTTTTATTTTTTTACAATGGCATGCTAATTTGGCGTATATATGACATGCACAAACACTCTCTTTCATGTATTAGTCAATTTGTTAAAAGTCAAACAATTTAACAAATTTTGTAACAATTTATTAAAATATTGTAGTTCATTAAGATAAAAATATGTATAAAAAAAATTAATTTTGTCATATAAATATAAATTGGAGCTCAGTTTAATGAGCAAAAAGTAATTTAACCCTTTAATATTGCTAGAGGTGACCTAATAAGTGTAAGAGACCTCAACCATTTGAATAATCTATTATTTCTCATTCAACAGCATAGATTTTCAATTTTCTTCTTTAATTTTAAGTAAGAAGGTTTTACATTATAATAGTGTGTACAAAAAAGACGGTCTCTTACTTTTATCTTATTTTCATTATTTATATAATTAGATTTAAAAGAAAAATTTTAAAGATATTATTTTAAACTGACTTGTAATCAAACTTCGCTAAAACTTGTTTTAGAATCGAAAAGTTAATTATGCAATTAATTTATATATTTTATATTGGATAAGTTAATTCTTGTCAGCCGTCTATTTTATATTGTTTTAGGAGTTAAAACTAGTTTATAACTTGTAAGTATAACTTTGTATTGTGACTCGTTGGCCTGGGTTGGGTTGGGTTGGATTGGGCTGGGCTGAGCTGGCGCAAAAGAAATTAAAGGCGAATCTAAACCCGAAGGCTATGTTTGTTTGCAAGGATTACACTTGGGATAGGACTATTAATCTCAAGTGTCTTGTTTGTTTTTAAATTTGAGCTTGGGACTATTAGTTCAAGGATTATAAAATAACTTAAGATGAGGGATTATTTAATACCATGTCTAGCTAGCTATTATAATCCCATCATGAAGGATTAAAACATAACATGAGATTATTTTAAATTATCTCATGAATAATCCCATGAAAAACAAACATGTGACTAGGACTATTTAATCCTAGGACTAATAGTCTTGGGATTATAATCCCGGGATTATATATAATTTGAGAAGTAGTCGGTTCTCATTTAACGCAAACAAACGGGGGAAAGCATTTTCCAGATTTATCTTCACAGCGCATCTGTTCAATCTCGTTCAGGAATCATGAACCTCCGTTAGTTTTCTTTTCCGATCCTCCTTGTTCCGGACATATATATATATCAATATATGTTTAATTTATTTGCTAGGTTCAGTAATTTATCCTCTTGCTGCTGCTTTAGAAACCCTACCAAACGTTTTTGCTTTCAAAGGCAGTTTGATCCTTTTTGAATATATATATATATATATATATATATATATATATATATATATATATATATATATATATATATATATAGAGTCCGGATCCAGTGAGGGATCTCGGACTTTGTTAAAATGCGGGACACTTTTTTTTTTTTTGCTTTTTTTTTTTAAAACAACTAAAAAAAAATAAATAAATAATTATGGAACTGAAATTTTTACATAATACAGTGTTTTGGGCGTGGTTTGGATACATATAACAAAACATGTATATACAGTCTGCACAAACTGTACATACATGTTTTGTTATATGTATCCAAATCACGCCCAAAACATTGTATTATGTAAAAATTTCAGTTCCATAATTATTTATTTATTTTTTTTAGTTGTTTTTAAAAAAAAAAAGCAAAAAAAAAAAAAAAGTCCCGCATTTTAACAAAATGCGGGATCCCTCACCTGATCCGTGTTGTATATATATATATATATATATATACGCGCGCGCGCATATGCGTATGTATGTGTGAAAGTATCTAATTGGATCCTGTGGTAATTTAGTTAATGAAATTAGAGGGAAAATATTGCGGGTTTCTTTTGGGTTATGAGTTAGTTTTTGCATTTAACTTTGAATTAGGCGGACTAGTAGTCCTTCTTGAATGCCTTTATTCATGATTTACTCTGTTTAAATTGTGTTTCTAATTTTTTTTTTCATGTGTAATGGCACAGTTGCGCTCTATCTTTGTAGCTCACCGCTAACAATACGGGCTTGGAGATCGCGCCAACGTAGGCTTTTCTGGCGTGAGCTTAATGAAGAGAAATGCATTCTGACAGACACTTCGGACAAAAAGGTAGCTATATATATATTTATATAGCATTTTCGGGTTTCCTACGTTCACAGTGGAAGGATTTTGTATGATTCTAGTTGTTTCTTCTATACTAGCAAATTGTATTACAAAGACAAAAACATAAAGAAAAATAGCAAGTTTTAGTTGATGTTGAAAATGTTATAATATTTGTTTTGTGATTTTGCAGCATGCAAAGCTCGAGGGAAGTGAGGCACCGGATTTCGGTATGTTCAAAATACTTTGCTGAAATTTTATGATGCAAGAGATTTAACTTTGGACGGTGTTGTTTCTTCTATGTTCTTACAATAATGTTCCCTTTCATTCTGTACTTGGTCTGTAGGTTTGTTGTGCTTAATTTAAATCCAGAGTAATTAGATAAAGTGTCAGTGGTTACATCCAGTTCAGTATCGGCTTAGTACAAATCCGACGTATCCACAATAAATTTAATAGTGTTATTACTTCTGTCATTCTTAAGTTTACCATGCTAATTATTGTTAAATAAATTATATTGGATCGTGCTATTTTATATAATAAAATCAATTAATTAATCATTACATTAGGTACTTCCGTACTTACATGAATTGAGAGAATACATGTTGTATGTATCACGCTTTCGTTGTGCTTAAGGATGAGAAAGTCTTCAATTGTCTCTCAATCTTAGGATGAATGTAGGTGTGTATAAAATTTTTGAGACAACAGTTGGGACCAAACTCTAACTGTTTTATTTATAGAATAGCTTCCATCAATATTATGAAACCCTAGGGTCCATTATGCCAAATACTATCAGTAATATTATTTATAGGCCACATAATTACCAAACCAATAAATAAAGTGATTAAATTAATACAATATGTAAGCCCAATAATTTCATAAATAGTAGAGGCCACATAAGGAAATAAAATATTCTAACATATATAACACCTTTTATTTTGTATTCCAGCATATAGTTGATTATGCCATTTGTGCCTTTTTATGTACATGCTAATCTTGTGTTGATTCTCTTCTCAGGCAACCACCCTAAACAGAACCTTGTCGAGGGCAGGAGAACTATTGAGGATCAGTGGCGTTGGTGGTGTGTGTTTCTATCCAAGAAGCATGCGGAGGTATGATTGTTGTGTTTCTACAAAGATGGTTTTTTCTTCATTTGGACTCTTTTCAGGGCCAAGGCAGATTATTATTACTGCTTTATTTTGGCCGCTAGAAATGTTGCAAAACTGATGCAAACTATTTTTAGATATCTGAACTATTAGTAGTTTTTATGTTTAACTGGGTACACCAGAGTTAATATAAGTAGTTTTCTTTTTGGTGTAGATTAATTTAGCTTTCATTTTCCTTCACTAAAGTGTATGATAAAACATATTCTTAGATAAGTATTCCAGTTTTAGGTTAGAGGTATTCTAAATAAAATGGAAACGAGAAAAAAATTTCTCTGCCATTGCATTGCCATGCCTATTATAGTGAAGGTAGCTGAAATTATCATCAAAATGGAAAAGTAAACACGGCTAGCAAAAAGAGTGCGTCCTTTCGCAACTAGAATTGTTGAATCCCAAAGGTGTCGGGGATTCTTGCTTCGTCAAACATGTCTTCGTGCGGTTGAGGAGGAAACAAAGTCACAATTTTATGAAACTTTGTTTCTTTTCCTATAAATGTCGCCAGGTTGATTAAGTTCTAAAAAGTGAACCTAGTGCTCAGGTTGAGATTTTATAGATTTGCCAACTCTGATTGTGATAAGAATGAGAGCGTATCACTGAGGTTGAGCTCCTGAGATCTGCCCACTTGGTGAGGTGAAAGAGGAAGATGACGTGATTTGTCCTTAAGGCGAAATTCCTATATGATTGAGTGTAGGATATTATATGTTATCGACCTGTATTATAGCATAGTTTTTTTGATGTTGAAACGGTTATAATCTTTTGTTGTGTGCTTCTTTCAGTGTGCAAAGCTCAACGGAAGTGACGAGCCGCTTTGCGGTGTGTTTAAAAATGGTTGGCTGAAAGATTGTGCAACTTTGGATGGTGTTGTTTCGTCTCTCTTCTTACAATTATGTTTCTTTTCATTCTGAACTTGGTCTTGCTATATTTTCTATGCTCGTAGAATCATATTCCTGTGTTGGTGACTGTAGGTTTTAGCGTGTGTAGTTTAAACCCGAGTAATTAGATAAGGTGTCACTGGGTACATTCAGTTCAGTGTTGGCTATTACAAATCCGACGTATCCACAATAAATTTGAAAGCATGTTGTTACTTCTGTCATTCTTAACTTTGCCTGCTGCATCTCATTTGTAGGAAGTTCTATTCCTTGAAGCAGGAATAAGACCCCATAACTCCCATAAGTAATGATTTTTCTTTTCTACTAGTGAAATTGAACTAACAAACAGTAAAAAGGGTTTAGGTGTCTGAGGTGTTTTACTAATGGTAGAGGTTATATGTGGAGTTAGGAAGTAACAACAGTTCTATGAGATTTTGTGACTTGCGTCGGGGTGAGCATAAAAAATTCTCGTAGAAATGTACTAATTTTAAGACCTTTTATTTTGTATTCCAGCCTATATTTGATTATGCCATCTGTGCTGTTTTATTTACATGTTAATCTTGTGTTGTTTCTTTTCTCAGGTAAGCCTAAACGGGTCTTTGTCGAGGACAGGAGCATCTTTGAGGGAGGACAGGAGCATCTTTGAGGGTGAGCTTCTATCCAAGAAACTTGAGCATGATGTTAGTTGTGTTTCTTCAAACATGATTCATTTGGACTTTTTTTTAGGGCCAACGCTGAGACGCGATTGTCTTTTCTAAGGTTTCGGGCATTTTGTACGATGATTTGTATTTGGACGTCACTTTACTCTATATGTTGGCGTGTCATTGATCAAAGTCTTTTAGGTATTATTATATTGTTGGAGATGCAAATTAATTCTTTTTTATCTTTTTGGTGTGCAATGAAAACCAGGTTTGGGAGTGGATGCATGTCACGTGATTTCATTCGGGAGTGGTTTCCACAGTAGCGTGACATCACAAATTATTTGATGCATTGTGCATGAGTTTTAAGTGTTTGTTTCCTATGTCAGCAGATTGCCAGATTCTCATTAGAGGATATTCCGACTATGACTAATTAGTACTGTATTATGTAGGCTGCTAGAAACATTCCGGATTTAAGCAATTGCCATTATGAGGCAATCCAAAATGAAATTGTTATGCACAGCTTCCCATCCCTTAACAGCTAATTTCGATTGTCTTGTTTACAAAGCAATTGCCCTGTCCTGGAATCCTGCAATCAATGTGGCCGTTTGTCTTGTTCTTTTCAACACTCTTGCCAACAAGAGGTTATGGCAGTGCCGGCAGTTTGTTCATGCATGCATGGTGCAACGTGAACTCTTAAAAAATTTAAATGAAAAATGCTAATTATGAAGAGATTTCAAATGTAGAATAGAACTAAAGCGGAAGTGTTTCAATTCATAGAAGTATCTTCCAAGTGTGATACATGCATCCGAGTTATCCGACTTACCCTTCCGCTACTAAGAGTTTTAATATCTATAATATAAGGGAAAATGTATGTATTAACGTTTATCCGTCAAATTGGCTTGGGTGCTTTAAAAATCGTCTGGTTTGCAAACGTATATCTGCATGCGACTTTTGTATCAAATTACTCTCTGCCTTATGGTAAATTCTTAAAAATGAGAGCCTTCTATATTGCCCTTATATATAACAAAAACACCTAGCACTGCCACTGATGAGAGTTGGTCTACAAATTGGACATATATAGCAGATCAAGAGACCGAAAAACAGTATCCCATAAAATACTTATCCACAAATTAGTTAATTCATTCCTGCGGTACGTAAAATACTTGATCCACAAATTAGTTAATTCATTCCTGATTACTTATTACCCACCCTAAGGATGGGGTATCACAAACCTAATTAAAGACCACCCCCGCCCTCCTTCAACTCACCCACCATCTTATTCGTGTCATAAATTCCGCCTGCATTAGGCAATAGAAGCAAGCAAGCTTCCTTCAAACACCCGGCCAGTCTCTTCATACTCGGACTCCTTCTAAAACAGCGCATCTTTGGTGAACCAAACACTTCGTATGATCTTTTTTTTTGCGACGCCGGTCATGCATGTCCGTTCTTACATACAAACAGTCCTTAGTGATTTTGTCGTCAATTGAACCACTTGGCCATCGAAATGGGTTGTTCCTAAATACTATATCTGTAGTCAAATGCCATAGAAATTTTTTAAAGTATATATACTGATCATCTTCGTAAATAAAATAGGAATCCTCAATAAATTTCTACCCAAGGAAAGATATCAGTTGATTTTACAATAAATAATAGTTACCTCGTATATTACATGCTATGCATGAGCAGTAATTTATTAATTTAGTTGCATCTTTCATAAAGATTTTTAACTTAGTATGCATGTTCTTGTACGTACAGCTACACTTGAGGCATAAAAAATAAGAAACATTGTGCTATATATATATATATAAATATATATTCCTAATTTCAATGTATTACAAATACCAAAACTTAAAAACATGCGATACTGAGAGCCTCTAATGTGTTCTATATGCCTGCTCTAATTCAAATTGACATGTTAATTAGTTGATTGATTGTATCCACTTTGTCTAAACAATAATCTGATGCCACAAGGTTTAAGTAATGTTTGGTTTGTAATAGTATATTCTTTCGACTCCATATATAGTAGTAGTCCTTGGATTGAATTCTATACTGATAAAGTTTAGCATTTATTGAATTTTTAGAGGCTATTAGCACTTGTATCACACCCTAGTAAATTCAATAGGAAAATTATTTGTGCACTAGCTAAAAAAGCCCGCGCGAAATGTTACTTGAATGTGTGGAAATTGATTTTTTTTTTTTGACATATATTGAGTTGGTTTGGAATTTGTTGAATTACAAAGGTAGTACTGTAGGTAATTTACATTCAGAATATTTATGTTGCTTGTAGACACCCAAATTTTGCGCTTCGTATACTAACCGTGACAGGAGGGTAAAATCGTCAAATGAACCGACCTGTGAGGGCGAGGGAATGGGCACAAGTGCGAACGCCCAACACCACCGCAATGTTTTGGCAACCCAAGTTTACGTGACAATAAGGCCGTCCGAGGCAGGCATTCCCGGATGAGGTGGCACGTCTCCCGGAAATTCCCGGACTGCAGAAAACGAGCCTGTCAGCGAAAACCGACATTGTGGCACGAAAATCGAGGCGTGACACGAAAATCGAGAAAGTCAAGCCCGCCAGCCGCGGATAGATCTGCGGCCAAGTGGGTGTGCCAGCACGGAAACCAGGAAATCAGCACTACCAGCTGAGTGCGATGGGAGGCGCGCCAGCTGGCCAGCCGCAGATCCATCTGCGGCCAGCCGCAGATAGATCTGCGGCTGGCTTTGGCCAGCCTATTTAAGCCCAGCTTCGGGCAGCATACAGGAGGTTGAAAGAATTTGAAGGAAGAAGAATTCTGCAGCAGCAAGAACACGGAAATAGAGAGAAAAAGGAGCAAATTTTGCAATCAAATAGGAAGAAAAGAGAGGAAAAAAAGAGAGGATTTATATTCTTTGATTTTGATTGTATCTAATATACTCCTTATCTTAGTCAAATACACAAGTTCACATCCATTTGAGATCATTTGCAAGGTGAAAATTCCCTTTGTTCTAGCAATTTATATCATATTGTTTGGTTAAATTAAATGTAGTTTTTCTTGTATATTGTTGTGGATCTATGGATTGAGGACTATTAGTGAGGGTTCCCAAATGGAACGAAATTCCTCCTAATGGCCCGATGATATCCATTTGGTGAATTTTAGCTCGTTGTAATGATGTATTATGCATAGTTTATTTAGATTGTTATTTTTAGGATCTTGTGAGTGTGTAGCGATTTTGGATGTGAGCCTAGGAGCGCGACCCCGTGGTCCAAATCCGATGATGGACATCGTTTGATATATGTAATAAATTCGATGTACCTTTCATTGTAAATATGTAATCGTCGGGCCTTAAAACGACGCCAAGGAGAGAATCGTGTTTAAGGCCCCAAAATAGTGAAACTTGTGATTGTAGGCGTTTGGGGTTATTTTGATGGCTTACATGCCCATGAATAACTCCGATGCGTGTTTATGCTTGATTTGATTTACGACACGAAATTGATTTCAAAGCTAAAAGATAAGATTTTCATAAAATCAATCAAATTAGGTTATTAGCATCACGAGGCTTAAAAATGAGAAGTGCTAATGAATGTCGATTTCTATGTAAACGGGAAAGCTAAAGAAAATCGTTTTTCAAACATCACAAAAATTGTTTCATAAAATAAGTGACGTTTTATTCAACCATTGTGCATAGGGTTAAAGAGATCCTAGAAATTGCCCATCATTTGAGTTACGAGGGCAACGTATAGATCTCGATTCCTATTTTGACGAAGGTTTAGAAAACTCTTGTTTTTGCCAAAACGACACCTAATGAAAATCTCATAGTTTTGATAAATTAAAATCAAACCTTTCTAATAAAGAATAAAGCTTTCTCGTGTATGCTGAAAAGACATTCCGAAGCGTTCTCAAATTAAAGCACGACTTTCCCTAAAAATCCAAATGATTCTTTCATACAAAACTCACCACAACATTCACATAGGCACACACACACACACACACGCATGCACACACATATTCAAGAATTAAAGGAATATGAAAAGCATCAAGATTGCGGTAACCGTATTTCACGGAAGTCGGGGGGTGCCTAACACCTTCCCCTCGCTTAAGCAAGCCCCCGAACTCTATGAATCTCGGTTCGCAGACCAATTAATTCGGAGTCATATATGAGCCAGCGATTTATAAAAAACGAAAACTCGGATGAGTTGGTACATCCATTTCAAATATACCAACTGGCGACTCTGGTTAATTGGCTCATCCTAAAAAACGATCTTTCAAAACCCCGTCGACATTAATGCCGATCTTTTCTAAAAATCATTCAATCAAAAGGCTAAATTTGGAAAAGACTAGAGATACGAAAACCCGGCGTCGACAGCTGGCGACTCTGTTGGGGACATTAGAGGGCTTAAGCCGTTTTCAAATCTTGATGCTATCCTATCCTTTGAAGTTCATGAATGTGTATGTGCGTGCAACATTTTGACCTGTTTTACTTGTTGTCGTTGTGTGAATGTGTGTTTTGTCCAACGAATGATTGAATGATTGAATGGATTTGTTTTACTTTAAAGTAATCATTTGCATACGGTGAGGACGATGAATGTGAATGTATGTTGAGAGAGTACCTCCTCCTGAGGCGAACCTGTCGGTTGCTTATTACTGGACTCGAAGGGGCTGCTCCCCGGAGATGGCTCAGGAAACGCACCACCCAAATCCGCTCCAATCGAAAGGACTCAGACGAGTAGATTGCGAAGATTTGGGAACCTTCATGCCGAAAAGCCCGCGAGAGTAACCCTAGGGTAGGTCAGCCTCTGATAAACCTAACGAAAGGGAAGCTTCTTCATGCTCTTTTATCGTTCAGTCAAATAAATAAATGTCATGTAAATGACATACAACTGTCATACCGACATCATCGTAATAAATATGTCCTGTATCACGTGATTACATCACCTGCACATATAAAGAGAAAACTGACTTGGTTTTGCAGGAAGGCCATCCGTGCCACGTACCAAGGTTTTCTAAAAACTTCTAAATACTATCCTGTCATCAAACACTGACCTTGTTTTGCAGGATAAGATTAGAGAACCGAAAAAAAAAAAAAAAAAGAAGAGAAAAAAAAAGAAGAGAAAAAAAAAAAAAAGAAGAGAAAAAAAAAATGAAATAAAAATCAAGCATCAGTGTTAACATGCATCTGCCAATTTGTAGCTGGCACAGTGCTAAACTACGGCCCTTGTTTGTTTTGTGAGATTGCCCCTAGGATCCAACTGAGAGGCCATAAAGTCCATACTTCATCCATCCAAATGGCAGAAGCCTGTAGCCATGAAATTACAGTTCTGCCACTCCAACAATACGGCCGAATACGAGGGATGCATCCTAGGACTGAGATTAGCCCTGAGAATTGCGGTACAGACTTATCCGGCCTATGAGGATCAGATCGGAGAGATCTCCCATAGTGACGCCCTCCTGAATGGGCTTGGTATCAAAACATTAAAGAGTTCCTTCGAGACAGCTCCTTTCCCGAAAATGCAGATCTGACCGGGGAAAGAGAATCCAAGGATGGGCAGTGAAATTCTTCCTAAGCTACGGGACTGCTGAGATATCTGGAAAGCCGAAAAGCCCATAGATCAATGAACGAAGTACATGGCGATGTGTGCGGAGCCATATGAGCAGAACATTTTGGCAAAGAAAATCATGTGAACAGGTCACTACTGGCTAACCACGAAAACTGACTGCCATACTCATGTCAAGAAATGCCATCAATGCCAAATCCATACCAATGGGATCCATGCACCTCCTAATGAGCTCCATTGATTGACCTCACCGTGGCCAGTTGGACCGTGCAGCAGGTGATATCCAGGAAGGGGTAAATCCAGGAGTATGGCAGTGAATCCCGGCCAGTAGAGGATCAATGGGTTTTAAAATTCTGAGTTTTATTTTAAATCCCTGCACGCTCATGTCATTTTGTCATGTTATCCAAAAAAAAAAAGATCATGTGCTGAGATGTTTTATATATATGACAAGCATTTTTGTTTTATGTCAGGTACCCCGATTTGAGGCATTCTAGCCTGACAAGCGATAGGCCAAATTTGAAGGAGGATCACAATTTTGGTATAGAACTAGATTTCGATCTAATGGGGATTGAGCAGAACGAGACAGATATCGACAATACGCCTGGTGAGATCAAAGGATGGGTCGGGGGTAAACCCAAACCCAGTTTAGACCAAACCATCGCCATCAAATGTCAGAGCCCCTAACGATCACAAAGAACCCGGAGTAGGGGCAAATTCGAACACAAAAAAAAAAAGAAAAAAAAAAAAAAGAGAATAAAAAAAGAAAAAAAAAAAAAAAAGAGAAAAAATAGTCGAGTTGTTGAGCTTGTATGGAGATATGTTCGCTTGGTCCCGTGGCGACGTGATTGAATGGGGACATCGACTGCCCATCAAGGAGGGTTCCGACCAATTAAGCAAAAGTTGAGAACGTGGAAACCTGATTTGGAGGTTGAAAATAAAGGACGAGATTGTCAAGCGGTTTAAGGCAGGAATCATCACGGTGTCTATTTACCCTGAATGGCTTTTCGACAGAATCCCAGTACCACAGCCTGGAGGAGAAGTGAGGGGCCGCATCGACTATAGAAATCTGAACGATGCCCTCAAGGAGGAAATATGCGACAAATTCAAGATCAAACATTTTGATTCAGTCATTTACCAGTCCAAAATGAATGGGGCAGTAGGGGCTGCAAATAAAACACAAGGACGATCATGGGAAGAATGTCCGCCAATCATCGGGGATGGCCGGATTTATTGTCGCTCACCCTGTTTGCCTATCGAACCTCAGTTCGCACATTTGCAGGGGCAACCCCTTACGCATCTCCCGGGCATACGACAAGAGGGTACGATCCCGAAAATTCAAAATAAATGATTTAGTCCTCAAAAGGATCGCGCCCTGCCAAGACGAAGATATGGGGAATTTCGCTCTAAATTAAAAGGAGTCGTCACGATAAAAAAAATCCTCTCTGGTGGAGCCCTCATCTTACAAGGAATGGACGGAAGGGCGTTCCCCAGGCCGTTAATTCTGACTCTGTGAAACAACCCTGTGAAAAAAAAAAATCAAAAAAATCAAAAAAACAAAAAAATCAAAAAAATCCCCCGAACCTTTCAACAAGTCAAAGGACCGGATCTTTTGTCAAGCCCAGTGAGATACCGATGCGACCGGTACGAGGAAGATCACAATAAAAGCAACTTAACACTGGGGCACTTGTCAACTACCCAGGAAATGATGACGTGCAAATTGGCACCCATGCAACAATCCCATCAACATGCACCACCATCATCAAATGCTACCTCATGTCAATTCAATCTCCAACGGAATCGGATTGATTCTGACAAGCATCCGTGGAGCACGATCGTGAGTATGATTAGACGAAGAAGGCTATTCAACCTTTTGATCGGGTACAAAGCCTTAATTCAAAGCAACGTTTGCGACAGAATCGACCTCATGTGACAGCCTTCACTTTGCATTTGCACAAACTTTCAGTTGTGGGGTATAAAACTATGACGACGTTGATGGCAATTAATACGTAGTCAGACAGTCAATAATGATCAATATCAAGAAGTCAGACGATAAATGATTATCAAGCTAATGTCTCGAATCGTGGCCTGGGTTATTCGAGTAATTAAGCCCGAGGGGTGTCTCTACACCTAGTGCCCTAAAGCCATCTGGTTTGGGAGTCGCTGGCCCAACACTCGTTACATGGGTAACTCAGAGCCTAAGAAAACGAGCATTACAGTAGAGGAGGCCCGAGCAGATTCGAATCGTGGCATGAGCTACTCGAGTAATTAAGCCTAAGGGGTGTCTCTGCATCTGGTGCCCTAAAGCCGTCTGGTTTGGGAGTCACCGGCCTAACACTCGCTACATGGGTAACTCAAGCCTAAGAAAACGAATCTTGCGCAAGGTCAAGCAAAGAATGAGTGGGGCAGACCACCACCTTGTCTCGAACCGTGGCCTTTGTTACTCGAGTGAATAAACCCGAAGGGGTGTCTGTACATCTAATGCCCTAAAACCATCTGGTTTGGGAGTCATTGGTCCAAAACTCGTTAAATGGGTAACTTTGAATAGCCTAAGAAAACGAGACAAGTGAAGTGGGCTGATAAAGAGAAAAGATAATATGAAAAAAAAACTCTCGGCCTTAAACAAAAAGTCAGGAAAGAGAAACCCCTACTGAATGCTGCATCGCACAGTGCAATTGTCATATGACGTCAATCCTGCTAAGGACATTGTCAAGAATGGAGACAGAGGGCCTTTGACGAGGGAAGGTAGTTCTTTTGAATTCGACCTCACTCACGTACAATGACCATGAATGTTTGAAGGTGTTCTTACGATTTCGTAACTCATCAAATAGAAAATCATCAACTCACGAGGGATTGAAAAAAAAAAAAAAAAAAAAAAATCCAATCTAGTACATTCACGGTTCACAACTGGCTAGATTGTGCGATCAACAGATATTCAATTTCATGTGCTTTAACTGCATTTTTGTCGAGATTATAATATCTTTGTGTTGAGCTAACACTAACGGCCCGAGCCTTCAAGTTTTGGCATTTGTTAGTCATCTGATATGCAGGATCTTGCAGAGCTGTGGATAACTCAGCACGGTCAACATCGCGAGTTTTCGATAGAAATTCTTGGTAGCGACACGCGCCAAGGCAGGAGCAGGTAAGAATCGTGAAATGGAAGGAAGCCGAGGCTGCACAGAACTCCTCGTCATTGGGCATCTCCCCAATCCTGACTATCACTGCCTCGACATCCGAATGATCCACTTGCATGAGCATATACGAGGATGAAATAATGCGGGACAACAGCATATCGGCCATCAGAAATGATCAAAAGGGCCAAGGAGCCGACATAGCTGTCGATCATCACAGAGAGCGAAACAGACTGCCTCAACTCGATGAAATGAAGACGACCAAGAAAAGACAGAACACCAGACCAGGATTGAAGTCTAGAAACTACACTTCACAACGAGGCGTGATCCAATCAAATGTTGGCAAACAATGACGACGGTACGATCAAAATGAAAATCTTCAGGAAAGTACAAGCACGTCGCTTTCAACCTCACAAATGATCAGAGTGATGGCTTTTGCGGCATGGTACGTGGACGATGTTGGTGGGAGATCCGGGACAGAGGCCGATCACACATCCCACTTCAAGAAATCCCTCAAAATGAAAAAAAAAAGAAAAGAAAAAAAAAGACAAAAACAACAAACCCTGGGAAGGGCTGAGATCCACGCGAACCACAACAAGATGGTGAGCACCCCTGGGAAGGGCTGATATCCACAAAAAATAAAAAAAACAAAAAAACAACAAACCCTGGGAAGGGCTGAGATCCACGCAAACCACAAAAAGATGGTGAGCAACCCTGGGAAGGGCTGATATCCACAAAAGAAAAAAAAGACAAGACAAAAAACAACAAACCCTGGGAAGAGCTGAGATCCACGCGAACCACAACAAGATGGTGAGCACCCCTGGGAAGGGCTGATATCCACAAAAAAAAAGAAAAAAGAAAAAAAAACAACAAACCCTGGGAAGGGCTGAGATCCACGCGAACCACAACAAGATGGTGAGCACCCCTGGGAAGGGCTGATATCTACAAAAAAAAAGAAAAAAGACAAAAAAACAACAAACCCTGGGAAGGGCTGAGATCCACGCAAACCACAAAAAGATGGTGAGCACCCCTGGGAAGGGCTGATAAAAGAAAAAAGACAAAAAACAACAAACCCTGGGAAGGGCTGAGATCCACGCGAACCACAACAAGATGGTGAGCACCCCTGGGAAGGGCTGATATCCACAAAAAGAAGAAAGAAAAAAAAACAACAAACCCTGTGAAGGGCTGAGATCCACGCGAACCACAACAAGATGGTGAGCACCCCTGGGAAGGGCTGATATCCACAAAAAAAAAGAAAAAAAACAAAAAAACAACAAACCCTGGGAAGGGCTGAGATCCACGCAAACCACAAAAAGATGGTGAGCACCCCTGGGAAGGGCTGATATCCACAAAAAGAAAAAGACAAAAAACAACAAACCCTGGGAAGGGCTGAGATCCACGCGAACCACAACAAGATGGTGAGCACCCCTGGGAAGGGCTGATATCCACAAAAAGAAAAAAAGACAAAAAATAACAAACCCTGGGAAGGGCTGAGATCCACGCAAACCACAAAAAGATGGTGAGCACCCCTGGGAAGGGCTGATATCCAGAAAAAGAAAAAGACAAAAAATAACAAACCCTGGGAAGGGCTGAGATCCAAGATAACCAACCGGCGACGATAACCGGGGGTTACGAGATGGGTGACCGGCGACGATACCCGGCCCCGACAAGACAATCGACCGGCGACGACAACCGGCGATTACGAGATGGATGTCCGGCGACGAAAACCGGCTCCGACAAGATAACCAACCGGCGACGATAACCGGGGGTTACGAGATGGGTGACCGGCGACGATACCCGGCCCCGACAAGACAATCGACCGGCGACGATAACCGGCGATTACGAGATGGATGTCCGGCGCGACGAAAACCGGCTCCGACAAGATAACCAACCGGCGACGATAACCGGGGGTTACGACATGGTTGTGACCGGCGACGATACCCGGCCGTCCGACAACAAGACAATCGACCGGCGATGATAACCGGCGATTACGAGATGGATGTCCGGCGACGAAAACTGGCTCCGACAAGATAACCAACCGGCGACGATAACCGGGGGTTACGAGATGGGTGTGACCGGCGACGATACCGGCCCCGACAAGACAATCGATCCGGCGACGATAACCGGCGATTACGAGATGGATGTCCGGCGACGAAAACCGGCTCCGACAAGATAACCAACCGGCGACGATAAACCGGGTGGTTACGACATGGGTGACCGGCGACGATACCCGGCCCCCGACAAGACAATCGACCGGCGACGATAACCGGCGATTACGAGATGGATGGATGTCCGGCGACGAAAACCGGCTCCGACAAGATAACCAACCGGCGACGATAACCGGGGGGTTACGAGATGGGTGACGGCGACGATACCCGGCCCCGACGAGACAATCGACCGGCGACGATAACCGGCGATTACGAGATGGGTGTCCGGCGACGAAAAACCGGCCCCGACAAGACAATCGACCGGCGACGATACCCGACGGTTACGAGATGGGTGACCGGCGACGATACCCGGCCCCGACCGAGACGAGTCGACCGGCGACGATAACCGGCTGATTACGAGATGGGTGACCGGGCGACGAAACCCGGCCCCGACAAACGGTGACACCTGTGGAACCATATCAAAAGACTGTACAGGGGTCATTTTTCATCAAATTTACATTTTAAATGT
Source organism: Aralia elata (assembly GCA_034770075.1). NCBI lineage: Eukaryota > Viridiplantae > Streptophyta > Magnoliopsida > Apiales > Araliaceae > Aralia > Aralia elata. Next base: position 77,252,697 of record CM068379.1, on the reverse strand, counting down.
TGTGTCACATGCATTGAATATATGATAATTTCTGTACGTGATCCATGCAGGTTAGGTGTCAAGGTCCTAGCCTATCAGAGTCAAAAGCGATGGTTGCCCAAGAACGATGTACGAGAACGAACTCCAAGGATGCCACTTCAAGGCTAGTCAGGAGAATAACTTCCTTTGATGGCAATGGGATGGAATAAAGGTGATTTACGAGAGGGGTGACCGGATACGAGACCCGGCACTCACAGGGACAATCGACCGGATACGGAGACCCGGCGATTACGAGACGAGCGCGACAGGTTAGGGATTGATGCATTGACACCTTTACGAATGTGTTGCATGTCTTACATCTTGCGTCGCATCATAAGTTGTATGTTGTTGCAATCATGTATGCACTGTCATTCTTGTGCACTGTCATCATTCATGCATCGTGTGTCTACTTCTTTATCATGTTCATTTCATTTAACATTTCATAAACATGATAAAGAGGGGCAGCTGTAGACACCCAAATTTTGCGCTTCGTATACTAACCGTGACAGGAGGGTAAAAATCGTCAAATGAACCGACCTGTGAGGGCGAGGGGAATGGGCACAAGTGCGAACGCCCAACACCACCGCAATGTTTTGGCAACCCAAGTTTACGTGACAATAAGGGCCGTACCGAGGCAGGCATTCCCGGGATGAGGTGGCACGTCTCCCGGAAATTCCCGGACTGCAGAAAACGAGCCTGTCAGCGAAAACCGACATTGTGGCACGAAAATCGAGGCGTGACACGAAAATCGAGAAAAGTCAAGCCCGCCAGCCGCGGATAGATCTGCGGCCAAGTGGGTTGTGCCAGCACGGAAACCAGGAAATCAGCACTACCAGCTGAGTGCGATGGGAGGCGCGCCAGCTGGCCAGCCGCAGATCATCTGCGGCCAGCCGCAGATAGATCTGGCGGCTGGCTTTTTTGGCCAGCCTATTTAAAGCCCAGCTTCGGGCATCAGCATACAGTGAGGGTTGAAAGAATTTGAAGGAAGAAGAATTCTGCTCCATTTGAGCAGCTCAAAGAACACGGAAATAGAGAGAAAAAGGAGCAAATTTTGCAATCAAATAGGAAGAAAAGAGAGGAAAAAAAGAGAGTGATTTATATTTCTTTGATTTTGATTGTATCTAAATATACTCCTTATCTTAGTCAAATACACAAGTTTCACATCCATTTGAGATCATTTGCAAGGTGAAAAATTCCCTTTGTTCTAGCAATTTATATCATATTGTTTGGTTAAATTAAATGTAGTTTTTCTTGTATATTGTTGTGGATCTATGGATTGAGGACTATTAGTGAGGGTTCCCAAATGGAACGAAATTCCTCCTAATGGCCCGATGATATCCATTTGGTGAATTTTAGCTCGTTGTAATGATGTATTATGCATAGTTTATTTAGATTGTTATTTTTAGGATATTGTGAGTGTGTGTGTAGCGATTTTGGATGTGAGCCTAGGAGCGCGACCCCGTGGTCCCAAATCCGATGATGGACATCGTTTGATATATGTAATAAATTCGATGGTACCTTTCATTGTAAATATGTAATCGTCGGGCCTTTAAAACGACGCCAAGGCGAGAATCGTGTTTAAGGCCCCAAAATAGTGAAACTTGTGATTGTAGGCGTTTGGGGTTATTTTGATGGCTTACATGCCCTATGAATAACTCCGATGCGTGTTTATGCTTGATTTGATTTACGACACGAAATTGATTTCAAAGCTAAAAGATAAGATTTTCATAAAAAATCAATCAAATTAGGTTATTAGCATCACGAGGCTTAAAAATGAGAAGTGCTAATGAATGTCGATTTCTATGTAAACGGGAAAGCTAAAGAAAAATCGTTTTTTCAAACATCACAAAAAATTGTTTCATAAAATAAGTGTGACGTTTTATTCAACCATTGTGCATAGGGTTAAAGAGATTCCTAGAAATTGCCCATCATTTGAGTTACGAGGGCAACGTATAGATCTCGATTCCTATTTTGACGAAGGTTTAGAAAACTCTTGTTTTTGCCAAAACGACACCTAATGAAAATCTCATAGTTTTGATAAATTAAAATCAAACCTTTCTAATAAAGAATAAAGCTTTCTCGTGTATGCTGAAAAGACATTCCGAAGCGTTCTCAAATTAAAGCACGACTTTCCCTAAAAATCCAAATGATTCTTTCATACAAAACTCACCACAAACATTCACATAGGCACACACACACACACACACACGCATGCACACACATATTTTTTCCAAGAATTAAAGGAATAGGAAAAGCATCAAGATTGCGGTAAACCGTATTTCACGGAAGTCGGGGGGTGCCTAACAACCTTCCCCTCGCTTAAGCAAAGCCCCCGAACTCTATGAATCTCTCGGTTCGCAGACCAATTAATTCGGAGTCATATATGAGCCAGCGATTTATAAAAAAACGAAAACTCGGATGAGTTGGTACATCCATTTCAAATATACCAACTGGCGACTCTGGTTAATTGGCTCATCCTAAAAAACGATCTTTCAAAACCCCGTCGACATTAATGCCGATCTTTTCTAAAAATCATTCAATCAAAAGGCTAAATTTGGAAAAGACTAGAGATACGAAAACCCGGCGTCGACATTGCTCATTTGAAAAAGGGAATTCAAACACAAAATAATAATAATAATAATAATAATAATAATAATAATAATACATCTCATTTTTCCAACAATACTAAATCAATATCAAAATTATATGGTTTCAGTTATATATATATATATATATTCAACTTCCGGAGACCCTTCTTAACTTGACTGTCATGCAACTGATTCTAACTCAAAACTCTTGCCCGAAGATATCCTCATCCTGCAATGATACTTACATATTAAATAAAAAAAAACATTATATTCTATCGCAGCCAATATATATATATATATATATATATATATATACACACACTTGATATACCTAGATCTATAAAATAGGACCAACATATTCAAGATATAACATCCTTCACCCATTGCCACCATTTTGTATCACAATGTATTTCCAATCCCCCTAAACAAACTCCAATTCAAATTTTTATTTCTTAGCATCTTCACCCGTTTTGTGGCAGAATGTCTTTCCAATTTTGTTAAACAAATTACAACCCAAATTTTGATTTCTTGTGTACTAACTATTGATAAAATTGATACATTAAGACTAAAATTGAATTCTATAAGAGTATAGCTAAGCTGCGAAAATTAGAGAGAATGAATGGATGGGGGAGTGACACGCGTCAACTCTGTCCCACCCCATTGCCTATAAAAACAAAACCCAGAGTCTCTTTCTTTTTTTCAGAAAACCAACAAACAAAACCCCCAGTCTTTTTTTTTCTTTTCAGAAAACCCATTTTACAGCTCTCTTCCGATGGCTACCAGTGCTGCAGCAAGATTACTGAGGTTTAGGCTGCTGCCGCCGGTAATGAAGAAAGGTCGTATGTCTTCTGCTGCTCCACTCATTTTGCCCTCCGCTACCTCCGCGCGTGCCGCCGACGGCTTCTTCTTCTCATTTGTTAAATGTGGGTTTGCATCTTCTGTCTCCCCAGTCGTTGTGGCCTTTTGCTTAGGGGGTAATGTTTCCTTCCCAAATAATGTTTTTGTTATCTTTCTCATTCTCTGGTTTTACTCTCTTACATACCCTCTTCGTTTCCGCTCCCGCCACCCCGGCGCTGGCGGCGTTACGGGCGGCGTCACTGAGAAGGTTGCCCGTGACAGTGGTGTTGGTGGAGATTCTGGTGGTGGGGGTCAGAAAAAGGGATGGGAAAGAAGGGAAAATCAATGAATGGTATCTAACCCCTGGGATTTGTACAGGAACATCATTTCCATTTATACAATGGTGTTTATTAAAGATGAAGATGCTGTTGCAAGAGAAATGCTGAATTTTTTCAAAAAAACTTTCAAAGTTATCAGGGACGACGATTGTAACACCCCCTTCCCGAAATAGGAAAGGGAGGTCATGCAGGAACAAACTTTAAACAGAATATCAAACTAAAAGGAACATCTCTTCACACTTGCCCTTGAACCCCTTGAATACCTGCCGAAAGAAAAACACAGCATGAGCCAATTGCCCAGTACGAATATAAAGTACATAAGTATAAATCGAAATGAATAACAAAATCAACTAAACTCAATAACATAGCTGAACTGAATAACGAAATCAAACTCAACTAAACTCAATAACATAGCTGAACTGAACTGAACTTAATAACATAGGGGAAGGGCATGGGGAGAGTGAAGGGGAAGGGAAACAGAATGATTGGAGATGGCAGAGGGAAATAGGGGAAGTGGAAGGGGAAGGGGAAGGGAAAGGGGAAGGGAAAGGGTGAGGGGAAGTGAAAATATTTTTTTGTTTTTACAATTGAGGAGACATCTAGTTTGTATTGAAAAAATTATATATTCAGACATTATATTTTGGATTGTGGAGACATTATTGTTCAAGTCTTCTTAATTTCTTGTATCCATTTTGTTCTGTAACAGGTAGAAATTATATTTCAGAATCATGACATAAATTTCACAAATGTTAAAATCCTGATTTGAGAAATAAGGGGTACATATAGGTACTTTTAGCATGATTCTCAAACACATGCCTAGGTGAACTTTTGAAATTTAATTCCATCGTTATCTTTGAAGTATTTTTCAATGGTAAGGTTGATCATATTTCCTCAGCTATCCCTATCTCCGTTTTTCTTTTCTATTTCTCTCCTCGTTTCTTCATTTATCTTATTTTCGTGTTATGCTTTTTTTCTACCATTCAGCAACTGTTTTTTTTTCATCCTCAACCCCCTCCCACTTTTCCATGTTCCCTCATCCTCTTCCTTTGCTCAGCTTTGTTAAGTTATAGCAGACAAAGTTAGTAGAGATCCACTTGCAACCTGTTCAACTAAAATTAAAGAGGAAAGATCTAATGAAAATCAGAAATCAAAACTCCAGTTTTTTGACAGCTGTATATTGCTGTTATTGCAATTTAATTTGCTTTGCCATTTAGTTGTAATTTCTATAATTTGCGACTTAAATTGGTCTTTATTACTGCGCTGTGCCATATTTGTGAAAAGTTTTAGTTTTCTCTTTCAATATAATTTCCCTTCATTTATTACTTCTTTTTACTTTTATTACATAAGATGATTAGTTATCTACCAACAAGAATTTATAACTTAAAAGCTTTTTTGGCAACATATGTTTATGCAGGGCCTTTGTGGTCAACATTGGATACATAATGTACCTCTATTTTTTTTTTATTCAATTACACATGTAAGTAATTTTCTTTATTAATTTTAATTTTGCCTACTTTTGTCCCAAAATTCTTTTATTTGCTGATCAACATTGCACAGGGTGATACAAACAGGACAGGAACGCGATTCTGTAATGAAACACTTGTTTCCCATTTACAATTTTTATGTTTACTGTCATGTATTGTGCCATGTGGCATACATTTTTGTATATGCTTGAGAGGCATATAGATAAGAAGCGCAGAAGTTAATACTTTGGATTGGTAAAGTGATGGCTTCTTACTTGCCTTTTACCAGTTTCTGCTATGTTCTATATAATTTGTAGCTCAAATTTTTATGCATATATCTATACATTAGAATATATTGAAGGATAATAACATTTGTTAATTCTTTAAAAAAGAAAACATAGTTATTGTGTACAAGTAGATTGAAATAACAATGCTTACTCGGGGTTTAGACAGATAAAGGGATAGAGCATAAGGCTGTATCTTTCCGATGAATAATCAAAGAAAGAATTGCAGTCTGACTTATTCAATCCGAATGTGCTCTGCGAGAAGTTTAGTAGTGCTTTTTCATAATCCAAGAAAGAATTGCAGTCTGATTTATTCAATCCGAATGTGCTCTGCGACAAGTTTAGTAGTGCTTTTTCATAGGACGAGCTGTAAAGGGGCTAAGAGGTTGCTGGGCTATAAAAACTGTAGTAATGTTGCTCAAGTCTCAACCAACATATAAATAAGTTTATATAAAGTGATAACATAGAACCAAATCAAGATGGTTTAGGAATCAGAATGAGCTATTTACATATGTTGTATATATTAATGCTGATGGAGTTTGCATTTATCTGTTTGTCTGATTTTTGACTTTCATTCGTCATGGGAGTTATGTGAGAAGCTGACAATAGTTATATATGCATTGCAACATTTTAGGTGATTTTCTTTATGAATCCCAACCCAGACACTGTGGTAGAGTGCTTGCGAAGTTACTCCAGTGGGGGTATGGTATCCAGTTCACCTCTTATGCAATTCATGCATATAGCATATACGAAGCGCATAGTGTTTGTCGAGTCTCTTGAGCTGTACACTTTATTCTTCATCCTTCTCATTTAAAATATTAGTCATGGACAGCTCATTGATGGTTAAGATTTACTTGTAAAACGAATAAAGGCTAAATCATAACAATATAATATCATTACCATGCCAGATTGTCATCACTATTAAACTAAATACTCATTATATTTATGGATAAACACATATGAAAAATATATATTTTAAGTTTGCAAAATTTTGCAAATGGGACTGTATATGTGGAACAGAGAGAATATTATCTTTTATTCTAAAAGGTTATGGAGAAAATATATGGATTACATTTTATAAGTTTTTGTACGTAGGTTTCTGAAAGTAATATGCCCTTAAGCCAACTATATTTAATGTAATAAGCATTTACTTTGTAATCTTATTCAAATATTAATAATAGAATAAAAGGCATATTTTATCCATGTTAATTGGTTGAATTAATAAATGTGATGAACCCATAGTTTTCGAGCAATGCTTTTAGAATCATGATGAGATCATGCTAGTGAGATCTAAATTCAAGAAAGCTCAAAACTAAAATGTTCCTAATCATTGGATCACTAATATTGGGATTATTGATCCGGATAGATTAGTACATACTATGCTTGATCTTTAGAAGATGATGATTGATCTCATAATCATTTGTGTGGAGACACTAAAGCAAGTATGTAGATGCTTATTGGAGAATAAGTTCACTGAACGTGACTCGCTTAAAGAATCCTAATGGAGTTTTATTCACATGTCAATAGGGAAGTTCTTAAGTGATAGTTGTACAAGTGATCCTTGGACTTGAGATCATCATAGTACCTTGTGTATGTTAAGTTATACTTTGTCATATTCTTTAATACCTTTGGGTATGTCATAGGGTATGTACGGGTATAATAAAGTATACACGGAGGTAGGTGAATGATTGACAAATGATCTACCACTTCTGATAAAGAGAGAGAATGTCTTATGCGATTTGATAAATGACAGCTCAAAAATCCTTGACCAGGGTTGAATGAAAATTAGAAAGGAGTTTCTAATTTACATTAATCGGAGTTGTGCATTCTTAAATCGAAATGCATATGATTAAATAAAATAAGACTTGTCAGTAAATTCATGTCTTATATTTAATCGGGACATTGTATGGTAGAAGGATTGAATTGTACGGTAACTACTGCTGAATAGGTTTTATGTGATTAAATATTGATTTCATATTATACGGATAGTCATGATACATTATCGTAAGGTGTCCTTCATAATGTAGAATAAATAATATTTATTTATATATGAATTAAAGGAGTTTAATTCATTATAAATAATATTAGAATAGTTCTAATTTATTTATTCTATGACCGGCATAATATTGAACCTAAATTGTCACACCGCAAAAGAACAATTTTGTATTGGAAACAATTGGCTAAATAATAATAAATTAAGTATTTAATTTATTAGTTGAATAAATTGAAATGCTTAATATTTATAATAATATATTTGGAGAAATATTGAATTATAAATTAATGAGAGAAATCTCCTTCTTCTTATTATTATTTAATTCTTAATTAGATTGAGAATTAAATTAAATGAAAATGAAAATTAAATAAAATGGTAGTATACTTGCTTAATGTTGATTAAGCAAGTAACACATGTTAATTGCTTAAATGAATAACATGTGGGTTAGGAGAAAATGTATACTTACATTTTGTGTAAGTATTATTTTTGTAAGTATCCTAATAAGATTAGGGTTTCCTAATTAACCTAGCATATTCATTAGCCTCCATCTTAAGAGTTAAGAGAGAAATAGTGTTCTTATTATTCTTAAGAGTTATGAATAAAATTAATGGGATTAGCCATTCAAGATTTCTAGGAAATCAAAATATTGTTTCTTGTATAATTGTTCTTGGTGGATTACCTCTAGAGTGCTACATACACTTTGTAGCTAGTGCTTAATCCAAGGAACAAAAATTGGAGGAGCTTGAAGAAATCAATAAAGGATTGTAGATTGGAAGAGCTTGAAGAAATCAAGAGAAGAGTAGATCTTGTAGCGGTTCAAGAGTTGAATCATCAAATGTATTATCTCTTGTTAATCTTCATCAATTAATAGTTATGCATAAGGTGATTCATGGATAAGTTACAAAAAAATTTAATTTCCATTTTCTGTTGCGTATTATAATTAGATTGTGATTTTGTAAACTTACAGTGGTATCAAGAGTCATCCTTATGCGTACTATTAATTGTGTCAATCATATATATGTTGATGTGTGTTTAGAACAATTTTTTTGGGTATAATTGTTAGTATGAAATTATGTTTTTTGGAAAAACATCAAAAAAAAAAAAACAGTTCATGCCGGACACTGTTCACGCCGAACATTGTTTATTGGTACTGTTCATTGGGCAGCGGGCACTGTTCACTGGGCAGCGGGCAGCGAACTGTTCACCGGGCAGCCCGAACATTGTTCACCAGGCAGCCCGAACATTGTTCACCGGGCAGCCCAGGCACTGTTCACAAAAAAAAAATTGATTTTCCAATTTTAAAATTTCAATGTTGAAAAATAAAGATGTTTATTTTAGACTTGGAATTGGTTTAAAATAAAGGAGTTTATTTTAATATTGGATTTCAATTTTGAACAAAGATTCTAAATTTTTATAAAGGAGTTTATATTAATTTTGAATGGATTAAAATAAAAGAGTTTATTTTAATTGGATTTTGGATTTCTACTAGTCAATTGCCCATTAAATGATATCAATATATATTGAATGATTTATTATTCATGAGATGAATGATATTTATATATGTTGATATATATATAGGGGATGATTAAGGACTATTGACCAATGTGATTGGATTTAATTTGAATGGATGCTTGAATGAATGGTTTTATTCATAATGGGGTCTGCGTACACTTGTATTAAGTTTGAATGCAGATTTTTATATATTCCTTGTATTATATCTTTCAACCAATATGCACTTGGTTTAGGTTGTATTATACTCCCTCCGTCCCAAATTAATTGCTTTTCTAGGACTATTTTATGTCAAATTGACTATTTTTAAAATTAATAATTAAGCATATATAAATATATTTCTAAAATTATAAAAATTGAAATTAGCAATAAATTGTATATACTTTCTTTTGGTTATAATATTTTCATCTATATGTTAGCAAAAATAGTAAAAAGATTAGTTTTAAAAATAGTCAATTTGATTTTAAAAAGTACTAGAAATGCAATTAATTTGAGACGGAGGAAATAATAATAATAATAATAATACTAATAATAAAAATGATAATATTGCCTGCACTTTCAAACCATGATGATGAGAGTGAGACCATTATGCTCTTGGGTTATGTTGTATTATAATAAAGACATACAGCTTCTACTTTTGACTAATTTCCTTATTCTTTTTTTTTCTTCTTTTTTGATTTTTTCTCAGTATATATAGTTCATCGTGCTACAAAAAAGTAAAAATACTCCCTCCATTCCATCATAATAAGAATTACATGTTGCAAATTTAAATTTTTTAAGAATACATCTTTATATTATAAAAAGGGTATAAAAAGGGTAAGTTAAATAGCTAATCATATTCTTTTTCCTAAATTATACACTCACTCTGTTCTAAAATATAATATCAACAGTAATCTCTAAAAAGTAAATTTTAGACATTTTAAAATAATAAATCAATAATTTATAATATCTATAATTATAGTGATTATAAGTAATAAATTCATTTCAATATTACATGTTGGTCATCCAAGAATACTTACCATTAATTATTTAATTATTACCAAAATTTTATTCTACAACTTTTGTCGTCTTATAGATCAAAGGTCAATAAAATAGTGGACTAATAAAATACAAATACTAGTAGTCCAAATTTGCGGAAGAGAGACGAGTAGCAAAAATGGTAATGGAGAAAGCTCTGGAATTCCCTATTATTGACCTTTCCTCTGAGGATCGCATCGCCACTGCTCAATCTATCCATCAGGTATTTTCTCTCTCCCTCTCTCTCTCTTTCTTTCTCTCTCTCTCTCTCTCTATATTTAATACTAGGAAATTTTAATTGCTGCAAGTTCGTTAAGTTGATTTAATTATTTATGCTTGGATTTAGCTGAATTTAATGTGAAACCAAATTTAGCATATTAATTTTACTTAGCATTTGAATTCAGTTAAAGAAATTTCATTTGAAAATTTTAGTGACCTGTGTTTGGAGCTTGGAATAGATGAGGGGGGAGTAAGAATATGAAACATAAAAGTTAAAATAATAAAATTCAGAAGATTCATTACCTTTGATTTAGCACTGAAGCATGTTATAAATTGTTTCAATTGAAACTTTAAAAAAAATCCACGCCCTATTTCTCCATGCACAAACTTTACAGTTTACACGCTGTGATATTGGTAGATTATCGACTAAAAATTTTATTATTGAAATATACAATTATAACCCATGTTTTGTATTCCACGTTGCAGTGATATTGGAAGATTATCGACTAAAAATTCTATTATTGAAATATACAATTATAACCCATGTTTTGTATTCTACGTGGCATTCATGTTTGGCATTTTCAGTAGTAAAGAAGCACGAGGAAAATAAATGCTCTCTAGACTCCTTTGGGCAGTCGCGTAGAACAAAATAATCCTCATTCATCATGAGTTACTTAAGATTCTGTAGTACAATTTCTATCCTTAATACTAATCAGAGAAGAAATAAGACGAGTTTCAGCAGACTGAACCAACTTATTCCACTTCACCAGTGAACTGGTCTTTCAGTTATCCTCTATTGTCTCTTTAGTTGATATTATTATATAAACAAGAATCACATTGATTATTTCTGATGGTAGCATGAAGAAGTTGTATTTTGAAATTTAGCGCGCGCACACAAAAAAAGGAAGTTCCAGTTTGCTTTTTTACAAAGGATCGATGTCATAAAAATTTCACAGAGGTCTTGGTTCATGAAAAAAAAAATTGTACTTGCAAAATCTTGTAGGATTCTAAAGGTTGTGAATACTGTAGGTGCATTTGCAAGAATTTCATTTTGGTGATGATTAGGGTCGAATTATCTTGTATCATTCAACATTTGGAAAAAATCTTTATGTTGAAAAAAAGAAATTTAACAAATTTATGAGGTTATTATCCATTTGAAGATTTATGATTCATGGAATTTTACTCAAACTACAGATGTTGGTTTGTTGTGTAGGCATGCATGGACTGCGGTTTCTTTTACCTTATCAATCATGGGGTAGAGAATGAGTTATTACAAAAAGTGTTTGCGGAAAACAGGAATTTTTTTTCTCTCCCCCTCGAAGAGAAGTTGAAATTGCCTCGGAAGGAGAATAGAGGTTACACGTCACTTTATGCTGAGAAACTTGATACCTCTTCATGTTCCAAAGGTTCTACAAGTTGTGTAACTTCACAATAAGTTGTGCTCTTTGATTTTTTACTTATTCAATAGAATTTATAGTACTTTGAGTCGATATGGCGATATATGTTGGAAATGATTATCCAACTGATTCATAGTTATCATAAAAGCGGGAAAAAAGAAGAAAGAAATAGACTGTTCGGCTGATTAGCTAATATGCAAGAAAACTGGCTAAAGTCATATACATCCATAGACTAGGCTGTTCAGTGTATGAAAACATACTGGCATGTGTAGAATGTAGATACATGCATGTCTCTGATGGTGTGTATCTGTCTGCGTGAGTTGCTTTTATTTATTTATTGAACTTTGAAGTAAAGTGGATTTTGAAACTTCACATCTTGCTACTATTAGTTATTGCAATCAGCAAAGACGCACCAAACCAGTTTCCATTTTGAAAGTATTTGGCTGTAAGTAGATGTTTGACTGACATTTTCAAAAACTCTTAAAGAATATTCAAAAATGATAAGTTAACATACATTAAAATCAGATGTTGATTTTATAAACTAAGGGTTAATTGACTTTTTGGTCACTGTACTAGGTCTCGATTTTCATTATGGTTACCGAATCTTTTTTTGTTACAAATGCATTACTATACTCGAAAAAACTTACAAAATGGTCATTACTTATGATTCTGTCCAAAAAAGTGACGGAATTCGTGAGCGTGCATATCACGTGAGGGTTAAATGCTGATGTGTACATTAATTTTGCCATGTGTATCATCATGAGTAGAGCACATGGCAATGGACCCTGTATATACCTAAGTGCAGCAACGAGTTTTGAGCTTGTGTGCTTTTGTAAGGAAATTCGTCGTCGGAGAAGAAGCCGTTGAACAAGTCGCCGGCACAGATGAAACGCACCAACAAAATCGAACAAGTCGTTGGCGCAGATGCAACACCCCAGCAGCAATTGAGCCAAGCAAAATCGCACCAACAGAATCGATCGCAGCCCTAATTATTTCCCCAATTTCTGAACTCTGCAACACTTCTTCTCAACCGTCCTTTTTAACAGTGTTGCTTCTCCTCCCCAACACCTCTGATAAGCGACAAGTTGATCTCTTCCTCTTTGCGTTTAGCCGCTGCCATTGAGACGGAATTAAAAAATAATACTTCTCCATTCACTAAGTCTAAGCAATCCCCATATAAATTTGTTGCTTTTTGTGTGCCTCTATTGAGTTAGAAATTTCAATTTTGATGTTCAATTTACAGTATTTTTCTTGGGATATATGATATATATATAACTATATATATATATAATACACACA